>OX387187.1:5057403-7457403 GCA_947561395.2 Buxus sempervirens | reverse complement strand
TCTTTTTCTTTTAAATTGCAAATGAAAGATAGATGAGAGGGTGCCAACCTAGTTTGGATGTGCTCATACTATAGTGATGCAGTATTATTTGCAAAGTTGTATTATTTATAAAGTTGTACTTGTACTTGCAATAATTAATTAATTTATATTTTTTGAGCAAAATCTATCCCATTATGTGTAAGACAAATTTGTGAATTTTTCATAATTTTCTTAGAAATTTTTACCCTTTTTTTTCCTATTTGCAAAGCTGTATTATTTTCAAAGTTGTACTTGTACTTGCAATAATTAATTAATTTATATTTTTTGAGCAAAATCTATCCCATTATTCGTGAGACAATTTTGCCATGCCCGGCCTGGCACGGCACGGCCCACTCCATGGCATGCCGGGTGCCGGATCGTGCCCTGGTTTTGGCCAAACGGGTCGAGCGTGCCTCAGACTGTTGGGCATGCGGCCTACCTGGCATGGCCCAATTGTGCCTGGGCCGGCCCAGTAAGCACCCCTACAAGATGTCATGTCCCAACGTTCCAAACAATGTCTCTTTTCATCCAAAACGTCATGTCCCAACAATATGAACAAATAAAATATAAGAAACTTCAATTTGTGCTTTTTATTTCTCAAACTCTGTAAGAGAATCTATCTGACTCAGATCTCCAACAGAAGCAAAGAACCATTGGTTAGTTTCTTTTTTTTATTAATTATTTTTTTTATCTCACTTATTTATCGATTATTTTATTTTTTATGGTGCCTAATAATTATCAACCATTTAAACTCCCACGTCATCTATTGTGTGATTGAGATTTCATGAAACTTAGTTTTTTCCCAGACTTTAATTGTGCATGAAATTTGGTATATACATTACCTTTATTTGGATTTATTTATTTTTTAAAGTAGAAAGATGCCATATCATATTTTAAAAAAATAAAAAAAATAGAGATTCAAATCTCTCCATATTACGTCAGCCATTTCTCTTCTCCCATCACTCTTTCACTCCTCTTTATTCCAATAGGATTAAAATCTCATCTTAATCTCTTTGCTAGATTAAAATCTCATGGAATTCATTAGAATTGTATAAAAGCTGAAGATTTTATCTTGTAAAATATGATATTTAAAGTTTATGAATAATAAAAACTGATAATATCTTTTAAAGGTATTATAAGAAAATCTTTTAACCATAATGCTAAAATACGTAAATTTTCAAAAGGATATTAATTTTATCCACCAAAATAAAAATAAAAAAATCAAAAGACAATTTTTTTTAATCGCAATAATCACTAATAAGTATAAAGTTATTTTCAATAAAGTGTATTGGTTCAAAAATTATATATTTGGATAAGACTATAATAAAGCCAATTGTTGCATCTCTATTGATAAAGATGAATGAAGCTTATGATAGTTAAAGTTATAAATAATAAAATCTCAATAAAATCCTTTAAAATTATTACAAAAATCTGTGATGCTAAAACATATAAATACACGTATATTATATTCTTTTGAAGAATCTCTAATTTCAAAATACTTTATTTTCTTACTGATAAATCCTACTAAAACATATTTCAATATTTTAATATTTAATACACTTATTACCAAACTGAAATATAGTTTTCTTTATTTTAATAAAATATAGATATATATATATATATATATACTAACCCAAAATCAATTGACACTAGAATCAATAGGAATGAATATCCTTATTACTAAAAACATATTTTAGTTAATTAAAAGATGTCATTATAATAATAAAATAAAAATTTAATATAATTAATTGATTAATTTTCTTAGTCATTATCTTTGGTTTCATTTTTTCAAAATTTTTCAATAAAATTCATTTGTATAGGTATAGATAATTTTGAAATCCAAATCATAGAAGAGTGGGTAAATATAATTAAGGCTTATCTAATTCCATAGGATTTTCCAAATTATTAGAAAATATAATTAAGGCTTATATTCACGGCTAGAAAATATAGAAAAGGTAATTTCCAAATTATTAAATATTTAAAAATAATTGAAAATTCTTTCGAATTAAAACACTTTTAATTTAAACTTTTTTTCGATAATAGATAAATATATTTTTTAAAAACGAAATATCTATATCTATATTTTATTAATATATTGTTGTGAATTATAAAACACTCAAATTGCAAGTGTACAATATCGCAAACAAGTAATATAATGATGAGAAAAGTATCATCCCATAGAGATTGAAAATTAAAACTATCAATTACAGAAATTAATCTAACACTGAATTTATCTAACAAACCCACCAATTAATTAAAAAGAAACTAAAATAACAATTAAAAGTAAAAGATGAAACTATTTAAAGAGAAAATTGTTGCTCAAGTTAACAAAGTCTTGATGACAAAACCTAGGGTTTCTAAAAATTTCACCTTCCCAATCCTCTTTAAAACTCTCATTCTCATTCAATCTAGTTTATTTACTTCTGTTGATAGTCAAGAACCCTAAATTAGTTACTAGCCCCTCACAAGGTCCTAATAAACCAACCTTAATTAATTCCACCACTATATTCCTATTTGAAGAAAATTAATCAAGATTCATTTAAAATCTATGGCTCTTATGTAAGGAGTGCATAAATTCTACAGGTACATTCCTATCCCATATAATTTATGATATTCTATTCATAGGCATTATTCAAACCTCCTCTCCCGATTCCGTATTGAATTCCTAAACAACTAATTTATCGATCACACAAATTAGAAGTATTAAGCATGGAATAGAATAAACCACAAGAAAATAACATAAACTTGGATTATAATCAAAATAGAGAACTTAAAGATTCATGTTCGGGATCCTTTTAGAACCCAAGCAAATAAAATTAGTTCATAACAAAGAAAGAAAGATTAAACATAATGTATTGAATCATGATTCAAACTAAAGAATTCACAATGAAGACAATGATAGAATCAAGCTTGGATGTTCTTTTCTTTGGTCCTTCCTTCCCTAACACACGTCCAAAGAAAAACGAAATTCCAAGATCAAAGCTGTCAATCCCGTTTTTCTGCAATCGTCCTCCTTTTGTAGCCAGATTTTGACCTAGTAAAACTCGGAATTTGGCTTTCTTGCTGAAATACGATTTTCTCTCTCTCTCTTTCTCTCTCTCTCTCTCTCTCTCTCAATTAGCTTTCCAATGCCACCTTACTTGCATCAATCTAAGGTCAGAATAGGAAGTTATGCTCAAAATACTCACGGTCGTTCTAATGTGGCAGTTTCTTTTTTATGTGGGATTCCACAAAGATGATTATGATAAATCCTTCTTTCTCCAATAAAAAAGGAGCCTTATAGCCTTTAAACTCTAGGACCTCCTTGATCTTTAAAAACTCTCTTATGCACATCCTCAATTCATTAGAATTTCCTAATTTTGCCCTTTTTCTCTTATCTGCAACAGTAACCAAGAATTGTATAAATTAAGCAATAACTAGCATTAATTGTTATAGAAAAATCCAAAAATATTAAGAAAGAGAATATAACAATATTTATATAATTTAGGCTTATCATATATCAACAAGTCAACAACTATATTTTGTATTACAATATTTTAGTATATAATAGGATACTTAGAGAATTGGATGGAATCATATTTTTGAAATTAATAATATTTAATATTGTACTTTGGATATCAATATCTTATTAAAACAATGGTATAGATAATTATAGTTTAATCTCTAACCTAGGTATATAATAAATAAATACAAAATGAAATATTATTTTCAAAGAAGTAATTACAACTTTATTAAAAATATTATTTTATATAATTACCCATATAATGAATACACAAGGGATCATCATTATCTTTCATCTCGTCTGTTTATTATTTTTGACTTTTAATCTAAATAACATTCCCACGTGAAACGCACATGCATATTTACTAGTGTATATATATATATATATATATCTATAAATCTATAAATCTAGAAATCTATAAACTTCTATTGAAAGAGAATTCAGGCCAACTTGTCTCTCACATTTGATTTGCCGAAACTACCCTCCCTAATAACAGTCATTTACTGTCTTTCTGTCCTTGTGTTTTCTTAACCCTCACGTTTTGTTAATTACAATCATTTATTGCCTGTTTGTCCCTTATGTTTTGTGATTTTCCAAAACTACCCTCCATCATAGCAGCCATTTACTGCCTTTTTGTCTCTCACCTTTTGTTAATAACAATCATTTACTACATGTTTGTCCCTCACGTTTTGTGATTTGCCAAAGCTACCTTCCATAATAATTGTAAGACCCCGAATTTTTGGATAATAATTAAGGCATAAATAAAAGAAAATAGGGGTACGAATAAAGTAGAAATAAAAGAGTAGAAATTTAGAGGATTAATAATTTAAATAAATAATAATTAGAATGAAAGAGAATTTTTAAAGGAAATCAATCTAGGAGGATAAAAGGGTATTTTAGTAAATTTCAAATGGGTCAATTGATGAATCAAATCATTAGATAATTAAAAGAATTAGAAAATAGAAGATTAAATTTGATTGGGTTAAGTTAGAAGTTAAATATTAACAGGTATAGCATAAAAGAAGGAAAAGGGCAAATTGGTAATTATGATAAATTAGTAGCCTTAATTTGGAGAAAAAGTGACTTAATAGGGTGGTTAGGTAATATTTAGAAATAGATATAAAATATGGACAAAAATTTGTTAAAAGTATGAGTCTTTTTTGTAAGGGATTTAATAGATAAAATACTAATAAGAGAATTAGGAGGAGGAGAGAGAGATTGAATTATTTAGGAAGTTTCCAAATCCTAATTGGACTCCTATTAGGTTAGTCTATTTAAGCAAGACATTAAAGAAGGATTAGGGTTTCTTCTAATCAAATTATATAGAGGAAAGAAGGAGAAAAAGGGAGCTCACACGTTTGGGAAGTATAGAGAGAGAAAAAGAGGAAAATAAAAAGATTACAAGAGAAATGAGTTGTTGCAGAAACCTTTGACCAGCACCCCTCAAAGTTAGATCGGGAGAGATTCAACCATTGGATCAACTTCAAATTTGGAGCTTTTGTTCACGACTGGTAGGGCTGCAATCTAAACGGTGGAGATCTTGTTTGGAGAATCCTGGGATGGTGCGATAATAGCAGAAAGTTGGATTCAATAGAAGATAGATTCTTGTGTGTTAATGCAAGTAGCAATCACTTGAAAACTGGAGGAACTGCACGTTTTTTGTGTTTTTGATTGATTTGATTAGATGAAAAATATGTTTCATGGATACGTTTGTTTTTCCTCGATAGCTTTTCAAGTTTTTGAAAGAAAAGTATGAAAGTATTAATGAATATAGGTTTGATTTTTGTAGATGACCAAAGATTTACAATTAATTAATACAAATAAGTCTAGAGTGTTGTAGATATGGTTTAGGTTAATAAGAAATAAATTTAGAACAATTAAAACCAAAGAAATAACCCAAAAATCAAAAAAATTGTAAAATCTGGGAATTCTGTCGGAATTTTATAGGCGCTCAACAGGTCGCTCGAGCGACCATGTCAGGCAACCTAAGCCAGATTTAATAATTTTGGGATTTTAGGTCTAAATTTATATTTAATAATTTTTCTAGCAATTTAATTATTGTAACCCCTATATAGGAATTAAATTGAGGTGGAGGAACTGATGGAATTTAATTTGGAATTAAGACTAATAAATTGGAACGATGAATGTAAATAGGTGTCTTAAAGGGCAAGGTTGTGGAAATAATGGGTTAGATCTAGTTAAACATAAATTTGGGTATTAGAACCAACTTGTAAGCTTCAATATGGGTCTGTGTGAACTACTGGAATTGAAAGATAACAGAAATTACAAAAGGTAATACCATAGGTTTTAAGCACAGAAGTTGGACATTAATAGGTAATTTAATTAGAGAAGTTGAAGTCAAGACTTATGAACCTTATTATTAATTATGAATGTGTAATACAACTTGTCAAAAACTTAATAACCATGATTTACGTACAATAACATTTCTGAAATCTGATTTGGAGATTTTATTTGTGGTTTTGATTGTCTTTTCTCAAGGGATTGATTTCGGGTTAAGGAGAGTGAGACATGTATAATACTTGAGAATAACATATGATAATTGATTTTGAATTAGTTTAATTGAGATCATGGGTTATGGAAATACGCACATGGAAATACAAATAAATTGTAAACAGGTTAAGTTGTTATATGTGTGAGTTGTATCTAGCGGGCATAGCTGTATATGAATCCATAGGCTACGCTAGATAGTGGAGGGGTATTTCCTTTGGGTTGATGTAAAACCCCGTCCCGGATTATACCTTAATTATTAAGCTTAATTATCTAAAGTGTGATTATTAGACTAATTAAGGAATTGTGTTATGAAGATGGGGTAAGTATGGATTATACCTAAAGAGTTAAGGGAATCGAATTGAAGTTGTTGAAGAAGAGCTTAGTTAGTGTTATGTCTTAGTTACAATTGGCTAAGATATCTTTCAATTAGATCTAGTGAATTGGAAATCAAATTCGGAAAAACTGGAGTTAAGTATACCACAAATCATCTCCCGAGTATACTTAAAGTACCTTCTGAGTGTACCCAAGGTACCTTCCACATGTACCTCAAGTAACTCCTAAGAGTACCTAAAGAACCTCCTAAGGGTACCCAAGGTACCCTCCCAAATACCACTAAAGTACCTCTTGTATTACCCAAGGTACTCCCATTGTATACCTCAAAGTATATCCAAGTGTTACCCAAGGTACCACTCAAGTATACCTAAAGTATCCCCTAATTATCCCTAAGGTACCCTCTTATATTGCCCAAGGTACCTCTCAAGTGTACCTTAAGTATCTCCCAAGAATGCCCAAATAACCTCTTAAGTATACCCCAGGTACCCCACTTTTATACCCAAGGTACCACCCAAGTGTTACTTAAAGTACCCCTGTGTTTACCTAAGGTACCCCCACATGTATACCTAAACTACCCCTTACATTACCTAAGGCACCTCACTCATATTGGCTAAACCCCCCACTGTTTTCCCTAAGGTACCCCCTCTTATAGCTAAGGTACACCCATTCTATAACTCAAGTAACCCTTTTAGATTATTAAGGTACACCCCTCATGTTACCAAGGGTACACCTCCTTATATTTCCAAAAGGTACCCCCTGTATAACTAAAGTACACCCCTCAATAATCAAGGTACCCCTCCTCAATATAACTGAGGTACACCCTCCTAAGCTTATTCAAAGTTTACTCCTTAGAATGACTAAGGTAAATCTCTTGAAACATCAAGGTACCCCCTCAAATAACTAGAGTACCCCTCATATAACTGAGGTACCCTTCTGTGTTAACTGAGGTACACCTCCCAAGCATTCCTAAAGCATGCCTTTTGAAGTGGCTAAGGCAAACACCCCACTTAACACTAAGGTACCCCACTTAATACTAAGGTACCCCCACTCGAATGACACTAAGGTACCCCTGATATGCCTTAGGTACACCCTAGGGTTTTAGTTGAACAAAAGCCTTGTTTAGGGGCAGATTTGAAAGACCCAAAACTTGGGCATATAAAAGGATGCCCTAATTTCTATTTTAAGTATTTTTAGAACACTCCCTCTTGTCTTGGACGTATAGAACAAGAGAGAAAGTGTGGGAGCTTGCTTGAAGCTTCAAGAGGAAGAAGAAGAAGGAGAGAAAAGCTTGAAGGGAAGGTTGCTTCTCCATTAACAAGTGAGTAGCAAACCCTTTCAAAACAAAATGAATTACAAAATTCGTATTCTCTCTCTAGGGTTTGATTTATTTGAAGGAATGATCTTGCATGTTGCTATTCACTTCTAAAATTCGTAGGTTTTGATTGTATGATGATCTTGGTTATTTTTCTATTGATTTGCCATGGACTTTCAACTCTATTGATCTTAATTTATATTAGGGTTTGAGATTTGTGTCTTGAATGAGGTTTCATGCGTTTGATTTGTGTTCATGTAGATGGGAGATGAATCTTTGTTTCAGGAGATGTTTTTAAGTGTTTGGGATGTTTTGTGATCACCTACTTTGATGTTGGAAAGGTTGAGAATGATTTCTATGAGTTGTGTGTTGAAAATACCCAAAATTTTGTAAGAACCTGAGCCGGCGATTAATCCTGTAGATTGGTGATTAATCCTGAGCCAAGACCCCCAAAAATCAGGTTCTGTTAAAATAAATCGCGAAACAGGATTAATCGCC
Organism: Buxus sempervirens; assembly: GCA_947561395.2. Lineage (NCBI taxonomy): Eukaryota > Viridiplantae > Streptophyta > Magnoliopsida > Buxales > Buxaceae > Buxus > Buxus sempervirens. The sequence goes on along the minus strand of OX387187.1, from coordinate 7,449,229 downwards.
CAGGGCTAATCGTGACCTTAGTGCGCGAACGTTAAACCTTACTGCGCGCGCGCTGAACCTGTTTTAAACCTGGGCGCGCGAACCTTAACCTGAACGCCCGAACATTGAGCTAATCGCCTCCGGGCGATTAATCCACGACCTAATCGTGGACCCTGTTTCATGATTTGTTTAGCCTTTTTCTCTCAAACCCTTTCCCAACCAAGCCAAGTCTCACCATACCAAAAATCCTGTGTATTTATTGCTCCATTTACTTAAGTCTTTACATGTAAATAAGGTTTCACCCCCCATTTGGAACTAATAAAAATACTCCTAGGGCCCAATTCCCAACCAATAAAAAGTCAACTTTCCAGTTCATGCCTAAATTTCTAATTTTCCCGATTTTCAAAAATGGCCACTTTTTGAGTTTGATATCCAAATGAATGATTCAGAAGCCCAGAAAATTCTAGATGATTTGTATACCCTCTAATAGACTACAACCAGAAATTGAGCCCCAAACTCCTTGTAGATTTGTCTAGAAAAATTCGACACCGAAAAGTCAACGTTTTTATCCATACTTAGAATATTTTTGAGGTCCGAAATTTTTTGTCTCGGAATCCGTTGATTTTTGGTATGGTGACTTTATTGGGGATCCTAAGATTATCCCACTTCTTAAATGCGTAATTCGTGGACCTTAAGGGGTATGTGTTTTACTGTGAATTGGCTTTGGCTGTGAAGTGCTTGTTGGTTAGTTCTTACGCATTGGGAATATTAATTTGATTTGGTAAAGCTGTGATGAGTTTCTTCTATGTGATTTAAGTGACAGTGTAGATCTCACTTGGTCGTGGTTGGTTGGCAGTGACGGTGTAGATCTCACTTGCCCCTTTGTTGAATGCCAGTGACGGTGTAGATCTCACTTGGCCTAGACCAAATGGTAGTGGATGGGGAATTCCACTTGGTTTGTGAATTTAGTACTATATCTTGGTTTGTGGGATGTGATATTGGTTCTAGTAACTGCTGATAAAGGTTTGTCCTACATCGTGAGCTCTACAGGTTTGACTTACATTATTAGTCATACCAGGTGTGTTAGCTAATTTTTATGGGTTATATTATTTAGATGCTTGACTTGAGAATATGAATCGCATAAACTGCCTCTACTCATGATGTTATATAAATTGCCTAAGCTGTTCCAATCATGATATTATGTGAATTGTATTAATTGCTTCCATTCATGCATGCTTGCTACTTGCTGGGACTTTAAGTCTCACGCGTTTTGTTTTCCGGATTTGTTTTCAGATCCGTTTGGTGAGCCATGTATTGGGGCAGCTATTGAGGGTGAGCTTGAGCACAGGCTCGAGGACTTTTACTATCTGTAGTAGGGGTTCTCTTTATGTTATTGTATTTAGTTCCTAGAAACTATCAATGGGAATGTAATTATTCTTTTTGGATTTGTAGACGTGGGAGTTATCTTTAAATTATCATTCTTGTATATGAATGCTCATGTGAGAGGCAGTGATGGAGAGATCTTAGTAGCCTTTTGTATACCTAAATGTTGTATTTTGGAGTTATTACACAGATGCCCTTTTGTTATATGGAAAATTTTAAATTCCATGCTTCTTTATCTTATGCACTCTGATGATTACATTGTAATTGCCCACATCAATTATGCTTATCAGGTTCTTTTGGGCCCATAAGTAGGTCTCGGGTACGGGTTTGTGCCGTGATAGGGCAAACCCGGATCTGGGGCGCTACAGTTGATTACTCCAAATTTGTGCTTGCGCTTTCTTTACAAGTTAGTTTGCATTGGGGGTTCTTCATGTCAATAGGGTCTCATTTCAGATACCAGTTGTTAGTGAGTACCTTGTATATTCGAATTAGCGGCCATCCCCATGTTAAGATTCAGGGGCTGCATGCTTGGGTGGTATATGCCGAACTCTATATTTCAGATTCCAGTTGCTGGTACGTGAGTTTTTTGTGCAATAAGTCAATGTCTAAGCCTCATATCTCAGATTTCATTCGGGTTTGAGGATTGTATTACTAGCTTCGCTCATAAGTCGTATGGTAGCGTAGCAAATGAAAAGTTTCTTTTCAAAGACTTATCTTGCTTCATGAGTCCTATGATGTCACATGTGGTGTTTTTGTATATTTTATTGTTGTGTTGGGATTGTTTACATGAATATGAATTTATTTATCCTTGCTTTGATTTATCAATATACCTCATGACTATTTTATAGAAATAGACTATTTTATTGCATGCACCTTACTACTTGTTAAGATTTATATCTCACTTTAGTTTTCCCTTATTTTTCAGGTATGCTTGGAGAGATGGTCAAGTTTGGGGTAGTGTACTCATGGGTAAAATTGTGATTATGATCATAAAACAAATTCAAAATAAAGAGATTCTTATTGTAAATTAATTTGATTAAATTGAATTAAATATGCTATGCTTCCAATGGTACTCTGATATAATTAAAAATTTAAAGTCCTCATAAATTTTAGTTTGTTCTGACTCAATTTTTTTACTAACACTCTGGGTTTGGTTGCTGAATTGGATCTGGGGCGTTACAATAATAGCTATTTATTGCCTTTTTGTCTCTCACATTTAATTTTGTCAAAACTAACCCCTACGAAGTGCCATTTTTGTCTCTACCTTTTAATTTCTCTCTTTATTTCTCTCTCTCTCTCTCTCTTACGCCTTAATCTCCAAATCTCAACTCTCTGTCTATCCCCTATCTCTCTCTAGCACTCTCTCCCTCGTTTAGTCATCTCTGTTTCCCTCGCTTTCTCCACCTCTCTCTCATCTCTCATCATATCCTCGATTTTTTGCCAAGCAGAAGAACAATGTCAAAATTCAGTTGAAGATTTCTCGCTTGGCAGTAAATTTCTGTTACAGAAATACCAAACATCACTGGTATTCCTGTTGTTTTATTTCTAATTATTTTCGCATGTAGGGTCCACGACTTGTAAATCCCCTCGCTTTCTTCCATCTTAACAATCAAAGAAATTGAATAAAAATGGTGTCCGCATGTGCACGCGTCGATCCGCGGTTGCACTTTGATGCTGAGAGGTGCATGTGTGCATGCCTCCTATAGAAGAATTGGTTCCCAGCGCATTATCTAGCCAAAGCATGAAGGATCGCATGCTTTCGATATCGGGAAAGGAAATTGGGGATGTAACACCCCGAACCCGGGTCAATGCAAATCAAGCACCCAACCCAAATCTGAAGTGCTACTGGGCCCAAAACAACTAATATCAGACATTGCAATTCAATTCATTAAACATTTAATATCAGAGTGCGGAAATCTAATTGTAAAACCCCGAATTTTTGATTGATGAATTTGGAATTTATTTTAGTAATTTTATTATTATTATTGGTGTAAATATCAGGAAATGCAAAGAGCAAAGCTATTTTGGGAATTTTCAGAGATTAATTGAAGAGAGGAATTACTAATTGTGGTAAGTGGTTGTTATGTAAATTTGTAACATGAGCATACATGAGATGACATAATTAAATTAAATAAATTAACATAAGTGTTAGTGTAGGATAGCATGGTGGAGTGTCAATGTAGCAAATCAATTGGAGTTTAAAGAGGTGAATTGGGCGGCAACTTGTGAGACATGGGAAAAAAATCAATTTAATGACTTCCCTGATCATCACGTGGGATTCATTAAAAACAAAGAGTCACCACCATTCTGTTTAGGTGTGAATGGATACCAAAATATCAAATAAGCACAAAAAGGCAATTTTAGGGTAAAAATAACCCTTTAAAAAAAACAACCAGAGATGGGTAAGGGGATTAGGTTATGAACAGGGGAAGGTGTTAGGCACCCCTATTCATCCACACAAGGTGGTTGCCAGCTATTGTTCATGTTTTTCAAAGGAAAATGGCTTGCTATAAAAATCATGAAAAATCATAAAAAGGACAAAAATGTATGGTTTTTTCATACGAATAGCCTGATGGATCCAGAACTTTCAAATATGATCATACCATTCCTAGTGTTTCATGATTAAGATAAAATTGAGATAAAATCAAATAAAACCAAATAAAGTGAAAAATCCAAAAATCTGGCTTCAAGTTGAATTCTAGAAATCTAGAAAAATATGATTTTTATAAAATATTTCAGAATTGAACTAGAATAGTCCAGGACATAGATATAGCCCAAATTTCACATTAAATCAAGAAATCAAAACAAAAAATACCCACGTTGATGAAAAACATCAAAAGGGGAGAACTTAGACCGTATGGTCTTCTCTCAAAAGTGAAAAACGATTCAAAAACCACATCATGAAACCCTAAAATTTAATTTTAGGCTTCTAGATCCAAATCTATGATATTGATCACGATAAATCTAGGATCTTAGCCTAAAATCACAAAAATCATGAAAATAGTGCTGTAGGTGCGAAAGTGGTGAAAATCCAAATTTTAGAAAAAAGTGGGGATCTCATGCTATAATCACCATGAAATCATAAGATTAATCCAGCTTCAAAATAAAATCATTAAAACATGATCAGGATATCAAAAATAGCCACATCTCACAAATTAGAGCACATGGGGGCCTACCTTACGGATCCACCTGTTCTGTTTTCCCCTAGCTTTCTCTTCACGTTTTACACCTAGCAAGACTCTTGAGGTACTTAGAGATAGGTTTGGGTACACAAACACAATCAAAGGCTTTATTCTAAAAAGAAAAGAAAAAAAAACAGATTATGGGGTGTGAGACATGGGAAAAAATCACCTGGAGATGATCATCCCTCCGTCAACACACGGGCTCGACGTAAAAAAGTGGGAGTCGCCACCATTCAAGGTTTAAAGGTGTGAATGGACACCAAAGGAATAAAATAAACAAAAAGAGATAAAAGACAAATTCTAGGGTAAAAATAACCCTACTTGAAAATCAAATCCAGAGATGGGTAAGGGGATTAGATTATGAATGGGGGAAGGTGTTAGGCACCCCCATCCACCCACACAAGGTGGTTACCAAGTGTTGTTCATGCTAAGAAAAAATAAAGCTTGCTAAAAAATCATGAAAACCTTGAAAAAGGACAAATATATGATATCTTCACATGAAAATCCAAATGAATTCCAGATCTTCTTTTATGTTAATATCACTTCTGGAGTATCACGAAAAGATGAAAATCAAAGTAAAGGTTGCACAAAACCAAGTTGAATCAAATCCGGGAATTTGGTAAAAAGTAATGCCATTTGTCTTGAAACCAATCAAATTCAATTTTAAATTAAATCAAACCAAATCCATTTGAAATATTAGGGTAAACAATAGTCTCATGCCAAATTTCAATTAAATCCGGTTGAAATTCTAAGAGTTATGGCTCTTTTAAAGTTGCTGCCGGAGAAAATCAAAAGTAACAAGTAGGCAAGTTTGGAAAATCACCTAGAAATATATACTCCATAGAAATCCGTGAAATTTGGTGTCAATGAAGTCTGTATGGCCATCTTTCAAGAGAAACTAGCCTCATACAAAAACTCATTCGGATGCGCCTTGGGTGACTTCCCGAACAGGCCCCGAGGATCACAGATTGACCCAGAAAAATGCTGTTGAGCAGTTCTGAGTAAATCTGCTCTCCACGACACAATTTAAATCAAAAAATTATGAAACCAATTGGAGTTAAAAATAGACTCATAAAAGAGTTCTTAGAAACAAAAATCACTTGAATCGGATTTAAAACAAGCAGATGACACCCATTCGAAATGATAGGTTCAACAGTTTGACCTGAAATGACCTTTCAACTTCGGCAGAATGGTGTCAAATATCTGCTTCATAGAAATTAATGAAATTTGGTAGACATAAACTAGACAGCCTCACCTTTCCCATGGTTCTAGAATCACTCCAAAATTCATCCGGATGATGAAGTTATGAGTGTCCGAAGTCAGGGTACAGTTGCTGTCAAGTTAAGCCTTTCTTGAGTAAAACCAATGCAAAACTGTGACAAAGTGTGTGCAATTCGTGTAAGATGAACACAAATACTTAAAAAAACATTCAAAGACATTCCAGAACTGATTGATGCCATTTATTTGAGATTTATCACAATGAATGTAATAAATCCCCAAATGTGAGCCTATCCCACCAAAATAGTGCTATGTATGTGTGAATGTGAAAAACCATACAAGATCAATATAACAACATAGCATGCATACATATTCATCAAAATAAGGTTCTAAAACAACCTAGGGTTCCGTTCCATTATCGTTTCCTTTTGTTCTCTCTCCCCGTTAAACACGGTTCTTTAAGATAATCATGGGGTACTTTGAATATAGAACGGTTTACATAGATTCAGAAGGCTTATGCAAGATAGGGTTTTAGTACTAGGGTCAATCTCCAGTCTCGTTTCTCCTAGATCCCGCCTTCACGTTTTACGGCTAGGGGGAGTCTTGAGATACTTTGAGCCGGGGAAGGGTTTTCACACACATAGAAGGCTTTATTCTATAGAAAGGTAGAAGAAGAGATCTAGATCTAGGAATGTAAATACATAAAATAAGATGAGGTTTGAGGCTTACCTGGGGTTCTGGAAGCAATCCGGCAGCGGTTCCCTTCTTCACTCGGAGCTCTTTGATCTCCAACTTATTGGCCATTTGCTTGAAGAGGAGCCTCCTATTTATAGGCAAAGGCTAGGGTTGATAGTAGACACAACTTAATGTCTAGAGCCCATTAACCTTAACCCTAAGGCTGTTTCCGAGATTTCCCCTCATTTAATGAGGGATATGATGGTAAAAAGTGATTCCTCTCGGAAAACCCTAATTTTTGAGCAAAACTTATGTATCCGGCATATTAGGCCGGATACACAAGGGCTTTAATGTATCCGGCATCATCAGGCATATCAGGCCGGATACACAAGGGCTTTAATGTATCCGGCATATGATGCCGGATACACTAAAGCTTCCTTGTATCCGGCATTTTCCACCGGATACAAAGAGGAGTACTTGTATCCGGCCTGAGTTGCCGGATACAGGTAAAAACTTATTTTCTTCAATTTTTGTTCTGGCTTTCAAGGAGATAATTATTTTTGATGATTGTTGTGCAATTTGGGGTGTCTACAATTGCCCCTCTTTGCGGGAGCTGCAAAGCAGTGAGCTGCAAAGATTAGACCAGCCCAAATTGCACTCCCTTAAGTATGATTTGCTTGATTCAATTCAATTTTGTAAAAAACAATTTTTGAGTGAAGATTTGCCAAAAAGCCCTAACTTTAAGGGGGGCATCTCTCCAAGAGTTCTTAAATTCCACTGAGCTCTTGTGGCTGTGAAGTGGATTTTAAGCCCAAAAATAGGATTTTTTAGAAAACTGATTTTTTTTATCAAACCAAGTTAAAAATTGAGTGGAGATCTTCCTTTTGACCAGCACATTTCCCAAGCTTGTCCTAAATTCCACTGAGCTCTCGTGTCTGTGAGGTGGATTTTAAGGCAACAATAGGATTTTGTGAGAAAATAGTAGAATTTGTAGCACAATTTTGCTCTCTTTTCCTTTTTCCTCTTTTTTCTTTTTCTTTCTTTTCTTTTCTCTTTTTTTTCTTTTCCCCCTTTTTTTTTTCTCTTTTTTTTTCTTTTTTTTTTCTTCTTTTCCTTTTTTCCTATTTTCCTTCTTCTTTTTCTCTTTTTTTCTTTTTTTTTTTTGTTTTTTTCTTTTGTATCTGGTATTATTAGTCGGATAAGAATAAGCTTGTTTGTATCCGGCCTGAGTTTCCGGATACACATGCTTTTATTAAGTCACACGCGACCGTAACTTTTCATTTCTTTCTCTTCTGCTTCGATTATTCAGACCAGCTACACTCCTTCTTCTCCGACTGCTCTTCCTTCCTCTCCAGCGATCTCCAGTAGTTCCGGCGCCTTCTATTGCCGCTGGCGACGGCCTGTAACTCCAGTAACGTCCCTTATTGCCCATTTATAGCAGCAGTCGAGCCCTAGCTCGATTTTTCCTATTTTCTTGCGATTTCTCAGCTTGGCATTGGAGGTTTTGCTCCGGCTACTTGTCCTTTGATTCCCACTTGCAATCAGGCACTTGATTTCTCCATTGCTCGTCCAGGTTAGTGAGATTTAAATTTTTCTTGGCAACAAATTCATGCTCAATTGGACGAATTTTAATGCCATGTGCTATTTTTTCCTTTCAATGTGCTTTACTGCCACATCCAAGCAATTTTGCCATGCTATGATTTCTCTTAATTGTAGTTAATTGTGGTGAATTGCCCATTTCCCCAATGTCCCTGCCGAAATTGACTTTGAGTGGTATGTTTGTTCTCCATTTCTGAATTCCTGCAAGACTTGAGTTTGAATAATTTTGGTGACCAAGAACTCGGGTTGACATACTTCACCGGACATTGTCATTGCATAACCATGTAATGTTATCCTTGTCTGCTTCTTTTACTGCTGTCTTTTGATGATTGCCGAGGCGAACTTGCCTTTTGATGTACTCGATTTGCATGCAATTTCACATTTTGCTCTTGCTATGAGTATATCCATGCTGTGATTGGCTTCTAATTTGTCAATTCCTTGAGACTGACCTTTTCCCACTGAGTGGCATGATTTCTCAATGTTTTTGAATTGCTGACGGTGGAGAATTGCCTATCCTCCCACCATGCTATGATATATTTTCCCCAATCTGATTCCGAACTTGCCTGTGATTAATTCTTGAACAGACCTGGTTCTACCCCACTTGGTGCCTCTGTAGCCTTTGGAGTATGCTTACCCATGTTGGTCCTTATTCTGCCCATTTTGTTCTGCCTTCCAGAGCAACTCCTGAAAATAAATTAGCAAATATTAGGCTTTGCATAGAACCTAGATTTTTGATAGAAATACAATTTTTAATTTAGACAAAAAACATCCAATACTTTCCCAAAAACTTTGAACCAAAATAGCAGAAATAGAAGGATAACTTGAAAAAGTCTTGTAAAACTCCCGCTGAACTAAAACCTAGGTTAAAAGCAAGGTAATTTGCACCGAAACCTAGATTAAAAGCAAAGTAGAATTTCTGATGAATTTGAATTGAAACTCATAGGAAACTTCCCTGTTGCATGTAGATGGCTAGGAGTAGTTCCCGTGTGCGAGAGGAGGTTGACTCGGCCGACCGGCCTTCTTCTTCTCGAGCTCGAATTGAGACTAGTTCTAGTGCCACCCTTTCGGAGCCTTTGGATGATTTTAGAGAGAGCTCTGCTGAGGGTCCCGCTGAGGTAGGTTTCCCAATCCTTTCTCTCTTTTCTTTCTTCTATTCTCTTTTCCCACACAACCTTCACACTTTTCCTTTGAACTTTAGCCCGCTGTAGCTCCTGCTCGAGGTCGGGGCAGAGGCCGAGGCAGAGTTCATGATCCGGCCCTTGAGGGCGAGGGAGGCCGTGGCAGAGCCAGAGGTGTGGCTTAGGATGGTGCTGTTGTAGCTTTGTCAGGAGTCTCTGAGGAGCTGAGAGCATCTGTTCTTGATACAGAGCTTCTTAGTGGCTTGGATAGCCACCCCTCTATGTGCATCAGGGCCGATGTGCCGCTTCCCTACCATTCTTCCCATTTGCGAGGCAGTTGGGGGAGATTCAGCGAGTTGGCTCAGTCCCTTTCTCCGGCACTCAGACGCGAGTTTGGGAGGTGCCACTTGGATCATTTCCTTAGCATCCCATCGTTCAGAGCCGATAATCCACTCATATTCGCCATGATGGAGAGATATTTTCCGGATACGCAGTCCTTCCATCTACCGGACGTGGAGCTAGGGATCCACCCCTCCGATTTTGTGATGATTACCGATATTCCATTGACGGGGCGGACCATCGTCTTGGATCGGCCTTCTAAGGATGATGTTGGCTTTCTACTGGGCTATCCGGATCTGCCTCATGCTGCTTGGGATGGGCGGAGTGGTCGCCTCTCTATTAGTTGGTTGCGGGAGAGCCTGGCTCGTCATTATGAGGGGAGACACGAGACCATCTTTGTGGAGGATGCAGCTTTCGTGCCTATCTTCCGGCACGTTTTCCTGTTGATGCTTGAGAGTTGCTTCTTCCCGGAGGATACGACCAGTGTTAGCCCTCTCTTCTTAGATGCTTTGAGAGATCTTCGTCATACCCGCCAGCTAGCATGGGCCCGACTCATATATGGGACCATCTTGGCTGGATTGTGCCAAGTAGTTCGGGGCCTGGCATCCCCGAGAGGTGATGGAGTCAGTTGTCGGTTCTTCTGGCAGATTCTGCAGGTATTGAATTCATCTGTCTGGTTTAATTCCTTGGGCTTTATCCTCCTTTATTTCTGGCTGATTTTTCTTTTTGCTAGGTGTTTATGTACACCTATATGACTTTCTTCCGCCCCTCCCCGGTGCCTGAGGTCGTGGATTTCCCTGTTGCATTACGCTTGTCGGCCCAGGTCCAAGATGCTGATAGGAGTCAGCCTCGCACTGCTCGGGTGCACTTGGACCGTGCCTGCCGATCCGATGTAAATCCTTTATCCTTTATCCTTTTATTTCTCTTCTTGCCTCTTGATTGTATCTGACCACTTCTCTTCTTTGCAGCTCATCCAATCCCGTTTTGATGACGTGGATGTTGGAGTGGCCCGTGAGATGGCAGTACAGGATGCCTTTGATAGAGATCTCCGACGTCAGCCCTACCAGTGCTTCCTTGGGAGGCTTGGTAGGGTGATGTATTTGGGAGAGCACCTGTACTTCCAGTACACAGGCACACTTCGCATCCCCGTTCCTCCTCCTCCTGTGGGTCCCGACACACTCCTACCGGGCTTTGATGTGGATCAGTTCGATCATTTCCTGGATGTGGAGGGGCTCACAGTAGCTGGAGATTATGACGAGTGGATCCAACGAGTATCTATTGGGTGCTTGATGGATCGACCCACTTGTGCCGGGGTGACCGAGATTGGCGGGATCCGTATCCGGATCCATGAGGACACGGTAAGTCTTGTAATCTTCATATTTTCATCCACTTTTCTTCCCTTATGTATTTCTGACCCCACTTCTGTTCTTGTTGGCAGGTACACGAGTTGAATACCATCCGGGACCGGTTCGAGAGCCAGTGGGCCGCGATCGATGATATGATCGCCGAGCATGACGCTGTCGTGGCCCAGAGGGATGCCCGGATCAGGGAGCTGGAGGCCCTAGTTGCTGAGCTCCAGGCTAGACAGGTCTCTGGTCTTCTTTACAATTTCATCTCTTTCATTTCTATGTTTCTGCTATTCTGATATGGCTGTTTGACCTTTTCAGGATCCCATTCCAGATCATAGTGTTGCCTTTGAGCCAGCTCCTCCTGCTCCTGATCTTTCTTCGGTTCGGGTTGTTGAGGATGCTCCATCTACTGTTCCCGATCCATCTCCAGTGGCAGTTCCTGAGCCGGAGGACATCCCTGCTGCTGACCTAGTTGAGCTAGATCCCCCACTTCCTGCCGCAGATATCCCTGGTATGTTTTCTTTAATTTCCCCTCTTTGGTTTATTTTGATGCTTTTATTTCTGACTTTATCCCATTTGGCACAGATATTTCTTCTCCTGGCCCTTCTGCTGATGCTGCCGGGCCTTCTGGATCTGCGGGTCCAGTCGAGCCTGCACGTGCTGAGCACGAGGCTTCCTCCCCAGATTCTGCTCCTGCTCCGCCTCCCGACATTTCAGAGTATTGCTTGGAGTATCAGATCCAGCAAGTCATGGGCCGGCTTCCTCGTCATGCTGCCGAGCGTATTTTGGCATACTCTAGGGGCCGATCACTTCGAGGGAGAGGGCGCAGAGGAGGACGCGGCCGAGGACACGGGGATGACCCTGCACAGTAGTAGGAGATTAGGATTTTTATGTATTTATGCCCTTTTGTACAGAAAACTTGTATATATATAAGAAAAACATTTTTTATTCATTCTCTCTCATATTGCCCATCTTTTGTTTTCAATTTCTTGCAAATATAACATGTAAGCAGGTAAAACAGGTAAAAAATTTGGATTTTTCATCCTTTGCTCTTTTTTTTGCTGTTTTTCTTTGTATCCGGCATATCAGACCAGATACATTGAGTTTTCTTTGTATCCGGCATAATATGCCGGATATGAATAAAAAGCTTTGTATCTGGTCTGATATGCCGGATATTTGAAAACATGCTATAAATGCAACCAGCCTCGGGATTTGCACATTTTTACGAGTTTTTGAGTTTAGAAAACCCCTTTTTCATCTTTTCTTCCTTCCCTTGAGTTCTAGCTTGCTCCCATCAACTCCGATGGAATCTGGATCATCTTCTGCCCCATTATTGTCTGTCCACACTGCCTTCCCTGCAAAACAGCCTTTTAGATTAAAACCCCCAAATCTCACTAGGTACAACCCTGTGGACTCCTTCTACACTAGATGGGTTAACTCTATGACCCTTGATGAGGAGAGGAGATGGGATTCCACTAATCTAGGCCACACCCTGCTCATTCCAAAGGTTCCCTTCAAGTGGGAGATTATAGAGGCCATGACTGGTCATTGGGTTCCCGACCTCAACTTGTTCCGTTTTGGGAACCATGAGATGACCCCGACCATTGAGGAGGTGGAAACCATTCTGGGCTTGAGGTTTGATGAGAAGGTAGTGAACCCGCCTCTTAGGCCCAGCTACAAGAAGGAGGCTTCTACCTTCTTGGGCATAGGGAAGAAGGACTTAGGGGATTCTGACACCCTTTTGACATTGTCCAAGTCTTTTTTGACTGAGAAACTTTTGAGAGGGGAAAACAAGGAAGCCCGGTTCAATGCCTTGACCCTGATAGTGGTCAACCAGCTACTTTTCCCACGAGATGATGATGAGGTAGACTTGGCCCTGATTTCAGTGATATGCCAGGTTAGGGAGCGGGAGAGGTTGGCCCCTATGATTTTGGCTGGGATGTACCAGGCACTGACTGACTACTACAATAGGAAGTTGAAACGCTTCTTAGCATGTGCCCAGATCCTGCAGGTGATTTTTTTTCTTTTTTTCTTTTTTTTTTTGCTTTCTTTTTGCCTTTTTTTTTTTTTGCTTTTTTGCTTTCTTTTTGCTTTTTTTGCTTTTTTATTTTACAATATGTTGATATATCTCTCTTCCTTTGCAGCTTTGGCTACTTGATCATCTGAGTCAGATTGAAGAAATCAATAGACACTTCTTCCCGAGCTTGAAAGTCCCCATCTTGATGAGCAACCGGGGGTGTCCTGACATTTCAGGAGGCAAACAGGGCTGGTTCATTTTCTTGGGTTCACTTCAGGATGACTAGGTGAGATGGCTTGGTACTTATCAGCCCAATGCAGAGACAGTGATTAGCTTCCGTGACTGCAACTTTCTGATTCTAGCTGGCCTGAGACATGCAGTGCTGTATCTTCCTCTGCAGGTCCTTCGTCAGTTCAAAGCGACCCAGGGGATCATAATCCCAAATGGGTATGACGATCACCTTGGGCCCCTCTGTCCAGCTACCATGAAGCTAAATGCCTGGTTGATGAGGGAGTGGTCCTATGTTCGCTTTATGAGAAGCCCAGTCTTCTCAGAAGCCCATGTGAAGGATTATCTCTTCTGGATCAAGGAGCAGATACAGAGTCAGGCACCAGTACTCGAAGATCCTCCTGCAGTCTTGGCTCCCACTTATGAGGATATTTTAGAGTCTGAGAGAGCTTCTCATAAGCGGCTTCAGCAGATATGGGTACGGGAGGCCCAGGAGCTCAGGATACGAGGCCTTTATCTGGAGAGGCAGCTTGAGGAGCAGATATCACGCCGTACTGCCATGGAGGAAAAGTTGGAGGAGCAGAGGCAGGCCCGTCGCTTTGAGGTCTGTATGATACGGCAGAAGTACCAGGATACTTTAGCCAGCCTTAGGAGTATGCGGATCAGACAGGCCCTTTCAGATGAGGTCATTTCCTTCCTGAGTGATCTCGCTGTAGAGGGGGCTTCAAGAGTCATTGCAGCTCAGGCAGCTCGGATTCGGGAGCTTAAGGAGCGGCTAGGAGACAGAGATTAGCCTTATTTCCTGTACATTTTTTCTTTTTTTTCTACCTTTGTACAAAAGCAAACTCCAATAGTAGAAAGACAAAGGATTTAATTCAAAATAAAATTTTTATATTATTGGACTCAGAATGCTCAGATGCTTGTAAAAACAAAGGTTTTATGAAAAGTATTTGATTTATCATCACTGGCCAAAGTATAGTTTTTCCTTTTTATATTTTTTTGATTTTTTTGAAATTTGGTCCATGCACTTAATCACCTATAATTAAAGGAATTAAAACCAAGTTAAATAATGAAAAGGGTAGTCCAAAAATGATGAGGGATCAGAACCGTCCATCTTAGGTCCTTTAGAGTCATCCCCAAATGCCAAAACTGACCCCATTCTGCTCATGCCGATTTTGCTTCAAGCTTAGATCTCCATGATCAACTCAACCTCTAATTTTTCTTTCTTTATTTTTTCTTTTCTTTTTTTTTCTTCTTGCCAATAATACCCCTAGCGCCAGTTACGGTTTTCACTAGGGCCGGCTTCTGCATTCCGTCATCACCAATCTTACTCTGACATTTGCATGAACAAACTAAGATCACCGAGGGCTTAAAAATAGGACGAAACAAAGGTTAGGTTTGGTTTATGAAAAAGAGGGTATTAAAGGCCCAAACATTTTTAAGTGTGGAAATAGGTCAACCGGACTTACAGTCATGATGAATTTAACCCCTTTTCCCCACATTGCATTCTTTGCATCCTTTTTTCACACTTGGCTTTCATTTGCCCTTTTCATTGCTTTTCCTCTTTTTTTTTTCTTTTTCCCTTAATTTTGCCCCAATTTGACTGTAAATCCGGTTTGGGTTTATCAAGAGAAACGAACCGGCTCAACTTGGCTAGACTAGGGGTCCAGATTTTGAAGGAAATAAAGAAAAATGGCCTCGGATCATTTCTTAGAAATATTCACTCAAGGAAAATACCTTTTTACTGCATCAGAGTTAATTGGCTCAGGAAAATCTGACCCATCCATTTCTGCTAATATGAGTGCACCCCCTGATAGGACTTTCTTGACGACATATGGCCCTTCCCAATTGGGCTTGAACTTACCACGACGATCTTCCAAAAATGGTAAGATTTTCTTTTGCACCAAGTTTCCTTCTTGGAAAGTTCTGGGCCTCACTTTCTTATTGTAGGCCCGGGCCATTCTCTTCTGGTACAACTGGCCATGGCAAAGCGCTTTCAACCACTTTTCTTCTATCAGGTTAAGTTGATCATGTCTTGACTGTACCCATTCGGCTTCTTCTAGTTCTGCTTCCATGAGCACTCGGAGTGATGGGATCTCTACTTCCACGGGCAAGACTGCTTCCATCCCATAGACTAGGGAGTACGGGGTTGCCCTAGTTGAAGTCCGGATTGAGGTTCTGTAAGCATGTAGAGCAAGTGGTAGCATTTCATGCCAATCCTTGTAACTCACTACCATCTTCTGAATGATTTTCTTTATATTTTTTTTTGCTGCTTCTACTGCCCCATTCATGTTCGGCCTGTACGGAGCTGACTTGTGGTGGGTGATCTAAAACTGCTCACACATTCTCTTCATGTCCTTGTTCTTAATATTTGAAGCGTTGTCTGATACTATGGCACTTGGCAGTCCATAGCGACAAATGATATTGTGCTTCAAAAATTTAATAACATGGTTGCTTGTAATATTCGCATATGAAGCTGCCTCTACCCATTTAGTAAAGTAGTCAATCGCCACCAGGATGAATCTATGCCCGTTCGATGCCTTAGGTGAAATCATGCCGATGACATCTATGCCCCACATAGAGAAGGGCCACGGTGATGTCATGTTGTGCAACTCACCTGGGGGTGCATGCTTGTTATCTGCATATATCTGAAATTGGTGGCACCTCCTGACATGTATATAGCAATCATGTTCCATGGTCGTCCAGTAATATCCCAGCCTCAAGATTTTCTTCGCAAGCATGTGTCTGCTCATATGGGGCCCACAAACTCCTCCATGTACAGTCTCGATCAGCCTTTCCGATTCAGCCTTGGCTACACATCTGAGCTGAATATCGTTGTGTGACCTCTTGTACAAATTTCCACCACTTAGCAGAAATTGACCCGCCAATCTCTGTATTGTCCTCTTCTCAGTAGCAGTGGAATTTTCTGGCAGACTCCGATTGTTCAAGAAATTTTTGATATCTTGAAACCATGGTGCTTCTTCTTCTGGTGCTCCCTCTAGAACGAGACAGTAAGCCGGTTCATCTCTAATCTTAATTTCCAGCGGTCTGATGTCTACTCCTTCTGGTATGCTGACCATTGAAGCCAATGTGGCTAGAGCATCCGCAAACTGATTTTTGGCCCTTGGCATATAGTTGAAGGAAATTCGAGTAAAATTTGTGCTTATTTCTTCCAAATACTGGTGATAGGGGATCAATTTGTGATCCTTGGTTTTCCACTCACCAGTTGTTTGGAAGATGATAAGGCTCGAATCCCCGTATACGTCAAGTTCCTCCACTTCATGATCCATGGCGGCTTGCAACCCAATTATGCATGCTTCATATTCTGCGATATTATTGGTGCACTGGAATCTCAGCTTTACTGCAATCGGGATGTGTGAACCATCTGGTTTGACCAAGACTGCCCCTATTCCATTCCCATTCATGTTGGCGGCCCCATCAAAGAACATCTGCCAAGAACTCTCATTTTCCTTCTCTTCAGTGTACAGAATCGCCTCATCTGGAAAGTTGGTCTTCAAGGGTTGGTATTCTGGCAAAGGATGTGCAGCCATGTGATCAGCTATGGCTTGACCCTTGATCACCTTCTGGGTGATGTACGTGAGGTCAAACTTGGGCAGTAGTAGTTGCCACTTAGCCGTTCTGCCAGTCAGTGCCGGTTTCTCAAATAAATACTTCAGTGGGTCCATCCGGGATATCAATAGTGTGGAGTGACTAAGGAAGTAATGCCTTAGCCTCTGAGTTGCCCACACTAGAGCACAGCAAGTCTTTTCCAATGGTGAGTACTTGGCTTCATATTCTGTGAATTTTTTACTCAGATAGTAAATTGCCCTTTCTTTTCTTCCAGTCTCATCATGCTACCCCAAGACACATCCCATCGACATTTCCAACACTGACAAGTACAGGATCAGTGGTCTTCCTGAAGTTGGTGGCACTAGCACAAGCGGGTTTAGTAAATATTCCTTGATCGTATCGAAGGCCTGCTGGCAATCCTCATTTCAGACCGTCGGGTTATCCTTCCTCAGAAGCTTGAAAATTGGTTCACAGATAGCAGTGGGCTGTGCTATGAACCGGCTTATGTATTGAATTCTTCCGAGAAAACCACGAACCTCCTTCTCGGTTCTGGGGGCTGGCATTTCAATTATGGCTTTGGCTTTAGCCGGGTCAATTTCAATTCCTCTTCTACTCACAATAAACCCCAGTAGCTTCCCTGATGTAGCCCCAAAGACGCACTTAGCCGGGTTAAGCCGTAGACTGTACTTCCTGAGCCGATTAAACACTTTCTTCAGAATGATCACGTGGTCCTCCTCTTTGCATGATTTGGCAATCATATCATCCACATAGACCTCCATCTCCTTGTGGATCATGTCATGGAATAGTGCTGTCATGGCTTGCTGATGTGTTGCTGTAGACACCCCAAATTGCACTGCCAAATGAGAAAATAATAAAAACATGTAATTAGAGCTTAAAACAGGTCAAAAAGGCCTAAAAATAGAATGAACAGGCTTTGCCCGTATTGACTTCACGGGCCGATCTTGCCCGCAAAATATCTACGGGCAGGCGCGCCCGTAGTATCTATACGGTCCCCGTTGGACCGTAGTGTATTTACGGGTATTAAAGACACGTGCAAGTTTTGTCATCCTCTCGATTTCCGAGCTTTATTTGAAGTCCAATATATCTTTAAACGAGCGGATTATGTCTTTTATTCGCTGAAGCCACTATGGATGGGCATTATCTCTATATTTCACTCTATCCTGAGAATCAGGATATATCCTTCTGGACCAACCTTGCCCCTGGGGTGTGTCTATAAATAGAGGCTCATTCCTCTAGCTTAGGGCCACGAAATTTTGAAGAATCAAAAGCTCCAAGAGAAGGAAAGGAATCCCTGCTGCTCTGCCTGCTCAATCCAGGTAAGTCCCCTATCCCTTTTTATTTTCTGTCTTCAATTCTAGATGTAATAGGATCATCTCTATTGCTGTAGAATAAGGCCATATCTGTTTGTGTATTCCTAAACTTGTCTCTAAGTACCTCAAGGGTCTCTCTAGCCGTAAAACGTGAAGAGAGAACTAGGGGAAAGGGGAACAGGTGGATCCCTAGAATAGAACCCCATATCTGTTTTTCTCTTTTTTTCATAGAATAAGGCCTGTGATTGTGTTTGTGTAACCAAACCTATCTCTAAGTACCTCAAGAGTCTTTCTAGCCGTAAAACGTGAAGAGAGAACTAGGGGAAAAGGGAACAGGTGGATCCGTAGGGTAGACCCCCATGTGCTCTAATTTGTGAGATGTGGCTATTTTGAATATCCTGATCATGTTTAATTGCTTTTTATGATATATCTGAATGAATTACATGAATCTATGATGTTTATAGCATGAGATCCCCACTTTTTGACAAAATTTGGATTTTTGCCACTTTTGCACCTACAGCACTGTTTTCGTGATTTTTGTGATTTTAGGCTAGGATCTTGGATTTATCATGATCAATATGGTAGATCTGAATCTAGAAGCCTGAAAATAAATTCTAGGGTTTCATGATGTGGTTTTTAAATCGTTTTTCATTATTGAGATAAGACCCTACGGTCTCAATTCTCCCCTTTTGGTGTTTTTTATTAATGTGGATATTTTTGGTTTTTATTTTCTGATTTAATGTGAAATTTGGGCTTTATCTATGTCCTGGACTATTCAAGTTCAATTTTGAAATATTTTATAAAAATCATATTTTTCTAGATTTCTAGAATTTAGCTTGAAGCCAGATTTTTGGACTTTTCACTTTAAATTGATTTTATTTGATTTCATCTCAATTTTGTTTTGATCATGAAACCCTAGGAATGGTATGATCATGTTTGATAGTTCTGGATCAATCAGACTATTCATATGAAAAAAACCATACAGTTGTGCTTTTTTGTGATTTTTTGTGATTTTTATAGCAAGCTTTTTCCTTTATTTTAAACATGAACAATACCTGGCAACCACTTTATGTGGATGAATAGGGGTGCCTAACACCTTCCCCTGTTCATAACTTAATCCCCTTACCCATCTCTGGTTGTTTTTTTTAGGAGGGATATTTTGCCCTAAAATTTGCCTTTTGTGCTTATTTGATATTTTGGTGTCCATTCACACCTAGATTGAATGGTGGCGACTCTTTGTTTTATATAATCCCGTGTGATGATAGAGGAAATCATTAAAGATTTGATTTTTTCCCATGTCTCACAACTGGCGACTCTGCTGGGGACTTGTGGATTTGAGCCTTTTTGGTGTTTGTTCATGTTTTTGATTTTTTTTGATTTGCTTGCTATTTTGTGTTTTTAGCATGTCTTTGTTTTGCTTGCTGTTTGGTGTTCTTAAGCATGTTGAGTATGTTTTAAATCTGAATTATTGCTCAGGAATTCATGGGGGTAGAAACATGCTTAATTCTGATTCATAGGATTGTTTCTAGAAACATGCATAGGGGAGGTTTATTTTGATAAACCATGCTTATTTATTGCTGTATTTTAATATGCATATTCTAATTTTCAGCATGCTTTCTATGGTGTATTTTGGATATATAATATGAGCATATGTTGACATGATTTGGATGATTTTTTATGAGCATGTTTTGGGTGCTATAGGATTGCTTTATTTACTTGTTTATTTAAAATATGCTTTCCTATTATGCCTTGGTTTGTTTACGCATGGCTGCGAAAAGAGTGGCAAGTGTTTGGGACGTTGTGAATGTGACCTATGTTTACAATGCACTGTGCACCTTTTATTTTTTTTACACAGCCTACCTATCACCTATAGGAAGTTGAACAAGAATGTGTGTAGCTTGGCGCACCGAGGTCGATACTTCGGAAAGCGAAAGTGAAAACATTCACCTTAGAACTTTGAGCTAATGATGTGATGATAATGTGGATCTGGGATTCTGGTCATCACTAGGCTTGAGTGCTAAGTTGCCATTAAGCCAAAACCCAAAACCCCTACGCTTGAAGGTGGAGTTACACGTTTTTGGCTAAATTACACAATTACGTGGGAATATGGGGTTTGTATGATTGTGGGAAGGCCGTATGCATGGCTTACAAACCAGGGCATAATGCGGATGCTATATTCAAGGTAAACAAGGTAACAAGGTAATCCTATTGTTTTGCATTATTTTCATGTCATAGGGGTGTCATGGTACCCATGGGTTTGGGATAAAATTGGTCCCAAAATATGCATATTTGTTAAAAAGTGGTGCAGCCCATAGGAAGAGTTTCTAACTCTGTTTAAAATCAATCCTACCCTATGTACACACAAGAGGCAACAAAAGGATATCAAATTCTTGAGTATGATGTCAATTTGGAGGGTACATGTGCCCTCCCTAGCATGTGTTTTACAAATAGGCCAAAGTCCACTTTGGGACAGTTTAGAAGCTCTGTACTGGGTGAACCGTACGTTTGGATGAACAATGAAAGTGATCAAACCATATAAAAACTGGAAAAATATAACAGGGTTCCGTAAAACCGCATTTAATACACGGGCTGGGCTTGCCCGTATTGTTTATACGGGCTAGGCTCGCCCGTGGACTGCCTACGGTCACGGCAGGCTCGTAATTTAAATACGGGCAGGGCTGGACCGTACTGTGTATACGGTTTTCTCGGAATATTCAACTTTAATCAGTTTTTCCCACTAAAATATTCTTTTAACCTTTAAATAATGATAAAGGGAAACAAGTTTGAATAAAATGCTTCAAAAAAAAAAAAATATTTAAAAGGAAAAAATGTGAGAGAAAGGTTCCTTGGGCTTCTGAAAGCCTTTGAATTTCAGACTTTTTCAAAACTCTTGGGCCTCTGAAAGCCTTTGAATTTCAGATTTTTCAAAAAAATCCTGGGCCTCTGAAAGCCTTTGAATTTCAGACTTTTTCTCAAAAATCCCTGGGCCTCTGAAAGCCTTTGAATTTCAGATCTTTTGGGGCCTCTGAAAGCCTTTGAATTTCAGAATTTTTGGGCCTCTGAAAGCCTTTGAATTTCAGACCTTTTTCTTTTGGGCCTCTGAAAGCCTTTGAATTTCAGAACTTTTGGGCCTCTGAAAGCCTTTGAATTTCAGACCTTTTCCTTTTGGGCCTCTGAAAGCCTTTGAATTTCAGAACTTTTGGGCCTCTGAAAGCCTTTGAATTTCAGACCTTTTTCTTTTGGGCCTCTGAAAGCCTTTGAATTTCAGAACTTTTGGGCCTCTGAAAGCCTTTG
The DNA here is from genome assembly GCA_947561395.2 of Buxus sempervirens. Taxonomy (NCBI): domain Eukaryota; kingdom Viridiplantae; phylum Streptophyta; class Magnoliopsida; order Buxales; family Buxaceae; genus Buxus; species Buxus sempervirens. The sequence continues at coordinate 7,427,947 of OX387187.1, read as the reverse complement.
AATTTCAGATCTTTTTCTTTTGGGCCTCTGAAAGCCTTTGAATTTCAGAACTTTTGGGCCTCTGAAAGCCTTTGAATTTCAGACCTTTTCCTTTTGGGCTTCTGAAAGCCTTTGAATTTCAGACTTTCATCAAAACATCCCTGGGCCTCTGAAAGCCTCTGAATTTCAGACCTTTTCCAAAAATATCCCTGGGCCTCTGAAAGCCTCTGAATTTCAGACCTTTAAAAAAAAAAAAAACCCCGGGCCTCTGAAAGCCTTTGAATTTCAGACCTTTCTCTCTTTTGTGGGACCTGTTGGAAGCCCTAGAATATTCCAACAATTCAATTCAAAAAAAAGAAAAAAAAAAAAGGAAGCAAATAAAAAAAAAAAAAAAAAAAATCCAAACTCGTGTTCACCCAGCTTGCACATAGGTATACCTAAACATGTGAATGAGATTAAATTGGCACTGATATTTTATCTTTATTTTTTGCCAGGTACTAATACACTCGCAATCATAGCTCCTGTAACCAGATCAAGAGCTCGAGCCATGAATCCCATTGAAGATGAAGTTGATGCTCCTCATCCTGATGTCGTTCTACTCCAAGAACAAGTGGCAGGACTAGCCCGAATGCTAGAGAACATACTGTTAGTACAGGCCCAACAAGTGCAGGCCCAACAAATGCAGGCCCAGAACCAGGCATCCACATCCAACCCTGCACCTCCACCCCAAGTCAATGTTCCACCTCCAGTGCAACCAACTCCTGAACCTGTCTATGAACCCACCCCTGAACCTATACTGACCAGGGATGAGACAGCTGAATCAAACAAGGCTATGGAAAAGGAAAGGATAAGGGAAGAGGTTGAAAGAAAGTTCATGCATAAGCTAGAATTGATCCAAGATGAACTTAGGGAAGTCAAAGGGGTAAACAACTTTGGAGGCACCAATTTTGAAGACCTGTGCCTATACCCCAATGTTAACCTGCCGGCTAAGTTTAAGTGTCCAGACTTGGACAAGTATGATGGCACTGGTTGCCCCATGAGCCACCTAAAGTTGTATTGCGGTGCCCTATGCCAGTTCGGGCAGGATGAGGGCATCTTGATCCAACTTTTCCAAAGGAGCCTGACAGGAACCGCATTAAGATGGTTCGCCACTCTGGACCATGGGAAGATCAAAAGATGGAAGGACCTAGCCGATGCCTTCCTAGCTCAATACCGGTTCAATTCAGAGATCATGCCAGATAGGTACGACGTCATGAGAATGAGCAAAGGAAGGGAAGAAACTGTAAGGCAATATGCCAAGAGGTGGAGGGAGACAGCCTCCCAGGTCAGACCACCCATGCTAGAACAGGAAATGATTTCTACCTTCATAAGCACTTTGGGTCAACCATTCTACAGCCACTTGGTGGGTCAGACCACCACTAATTTTGCAGCTTTGGTTCAGGTGGCTGACCGAATTGAGGATGGAATAAGGTCAGGTAAGATAATTGACCACTCTGCCATGGTTAGCCAGCAGGACCCCAACCTAAAGAAAGGAAGCGGGACAAAAAAGAATGGGAACAAGAAGGAGGGTGAGGTAAACATGGTACAGCCACCATCCGGCCCTAACAAGCCCATACAAATCAACGTACCTGCTCATTTTCCTACTCCATCTCCACCTACCCAAGCCCCTATGAGGGTTAATGTTCCAGCAGCATCTTCAGACCAAAAAAGGGTTTTTACCAAAGAGGAAAAGGATGCCTATTTTGCAGCAAGGAGAAATAGGGTTTTTACCCCTATTCCAATGACTCCCTCTCAATTGCTGCCCACTTTATTGCAAGGAGGGTATATCACCTTAAGAGAACCTAATCCGAATGCATCTAAGGGGAGAAATTTTGACCCCTCCACCACTTGTGATTACCATATGGGTGCACCTGGGCACCCTACAGACAAGTGCTGGCCTTTGAAACATGCCATTCAGGATTTACTAGACCAGAATACCCTGTCTTTCAATACAGGGGCTTCCAATCCTCCAAGAACAGATATTGGACAAAACCCACTGCCCCAACATCACGGGACAGGCCCATCTAATGTCATAGGAGTCATCTCTTCTGACAAAATAACCTTTGACCCATCTCAATTAATTGCTCCCATAGGGACAACAGTCAAAGCATATTTTGACAAGAGAAGTGAAGGCAAAGAAATAAACATGATTTCAAAGGGGAATGATGGTGCTGCAAAGAACATTAGCTCATCTTTGGACCGGGTCTCATCCCTCATGGCCCAGATGAACATTGCCAACCCACCTTTGGTCGTTAATTATAATCCATCCACTTTTACTCCGCCCATTCAGTCTAAGCCACCATTGGTCATAAATTGTGACCCCCTTAGTGCATCAGTCACTTCTGCAAACCCACAACCAAAACAACTTCCTCCATTGGTTGTTAATGTTCCCATTACTCAGACTTCCATTGCCAATTCCAAACTTCCCCCATTGGTGGTAAACGTCCCTAAGCCTTCCTACATTGAATCGGCTGTACCATGGAACTACAGTGAAGCATTCACCACTACATGCCCTGCAGTTGAAAGCAAGGAAGAAGTAAACCTTATGATGAGGTCAGGAAAGTGTGTAGGGGTGGAAGAAAAACAGAAAGAAACAGAGAAGGATAGAGAAGAAGGAAAAAATAAAGGAAAGGCCAAGGTAGGGGAAGATACCCCCCAGGTAGTTGACAGTGAGGCTGCTGACCTCATTAAGGTAATAAAAAAGAGTGAGTTCAATGTCATCGAACAGTTGAACAAAGTCCCTGCCCAGATCTCAATACTGGGCCTATTATTAAACTCAGAAAAACATAGGGACTCCTTGTTAAGAATACTCCAGGGGGCCCATGTACCTAAAAACATTGAACCAGACCAACTAGGCCGGATGGTTGGGCAAATATTATCTCATAATGTTATAACCTTTTCTGAAACGGAAATTAGTCCAGCAGGATACCATCATGTGGATCCATTGCACATTGCTGTGCTCAGTAAGGGCTGCATGATAGCCCGGGTCTTGATTGATAATGGGTCAGCCCTCAATGTCTGCCCATTAGTAACCTTTGTTAAGCTCAATCTGGAGCGAAACAAAATAAAACAAAATGGAAGAATTATAAGAGCATTTGACAGCTCTAAGACACACTCCCTAGGGGAGGTGGAACTGCCGGTCACAATTGGACCGTATATTTTCAACATCACATTTGAAGTGATGGATATACCTGCGGCTTTCAACCTACTCCTAGGAAGGCCGTGGATTCATACAGCTAGGGCCATACCATCTACCCTCCACCAAAGAGTCAAGTATATTAGAGGGCAAAAGGTGATTACCGTTCTGGCCGAAAATTTGGTTCCCCCCATGTGGTCCCCTGATGTACCCTGTATTAACACGGAAATGACAGCAGATAAGATGGCATTTCACTCTTTTCAGTTTGAAGCTGTGAATTATATACCTGGGGGGTATCAACAAAAAGAAGGAAAATTGACCTGTGCTGAAAAAATGGTCAAAAATGTATTAGAAAAGTACCATTTTCACCCTGGAAAAGGTCTGGGGATTAACCTACAAGGAAGGATAGAACCAGTTCAGGTTAAGAAGATGGTTCATAGAGCAGGATTGGGGTCCAAGCCAAGGAAATGGAGAAGACAGGGGCAGACAGAAGCTATGAAATTCCCGCACATCAGGGAAACTTTTCCTAAGCTGTCTCACATGATTCAGCTGTCTCCTCCTGAGGATCAGGCCAAACCCCCATACTACAATGTCAACCCATTCCAGAAACCTAAACCCTCCACAATACAGCCATGTGTTCCACCTCCACAAGCATCTGGTGGGCCTGGGCCACAAGCCAAACAGGAGCAGGACTCTTATGAGGAAGTAGGGGCATTCTTTGCCATGACAGAAGGCAACCAAGAAAAAGTAGCAGAGGAGCTACCTTTTATTGACTGGGCTGCAGTAGAAGTTCCATCTGGAACTAGCCCTACCGAAGAAACAGGCGATGCAACGCACCCAGTACTGGTGATCTCTGATGCAGACCCTGAGCTTGAGGAGCAGGCTTGTATCCCTGCCCCAGATTCTTTTATTCTGAATAATTGGGAGGAAACTCCCCTTACTTTTGAAGCCGCGTTTGTTTGGCAAACAGACATGGCTTCCAAAAAAAAACTCCATTAGTGGAATGCCCTTTTCCTGAAGGTTTTAAGGAGCCTTCGTCTTCAGGGAAAGATTTTGTAGAAGGCTCTCAAAAAACACAAAAAGAGTTTTCAGTTTTTTCTAGAAAAGATAAATTTTTCAAAAAGGTCCAAACCATTTATGAACCATATAAGCAAACGGAATTGGATCAGGATGAGTATGACTTCGACCTTGAGCTCGACTTTGACCTAATGGGGGTTGAAGAAGAGACCGAGGACGAAGAAAACGACGTTCCAAAAGAAATCACATATCAATTAGAGCGTCATGAAAAGGGGGTCCAACCCAATATTGAAGAGACCATATCAATCAACCTAGGGACCGAAGAGGACCCAAAAATAGTAAAGATTGGGGTATGTCTATCTGAGGTACAGCGGGATGAAATGATACGATTTTTGGCTGATTATGAAGATGTGTTTGCATGGTCGTATCGGGATATGCCGGGGTTAGACACAGATATGGTGGTGCACAGGCTACCCATTCTACCAGACTCTAAGCCAGTTAAGCAGAAACTGAGAAGGTTAAAACCTGAGTGGACATTGAAGGTTAAAGATGAAGTGGTTAAACAATTCCAAGCCGGATTCTTAGCAGTTTCCACATACCCCGAATGGCTTGCAAATATAGTGCCAGTGCCAAAGAAGGATGGGAAAGTCAGAATGTGCGTAGATTATAGAGATTTGAATAAGGCAAGTCCAAAGGATGATTTTCCACTTCCACACATAGACATCCTGGTGGATAACACCGCTGTACATAGTCTATTCTCGTTCATGGATGGGTTTTCTGGGTATAATCAGATTAAGATGGCTAAGGAAGACCAAGAGAAGACAGCCTTTATCACCCCTTGGGGTACCTTCCACTACACTGTCATGCCATTTGGACTTAAGAATGCTGGGGCAACCTACCAGAGGGCCATGACAGCCTTATTCCATGATATGATCCATAAGGAGATGGAGGTTTATGTGGATGATATGATAGCCAAATCATGCGAAGAAGAAGACCACTTGATCAACTTGAAGAAGGTATTTGATCGGCTTAGGAAATACAGTCTAAGGCTGAACCCTGCTAAGTGTGTCTTTGGGGCTACATCAGGAAAATTATTGGGTTTTATAGTAAGCAGAAGAGGAATTGAGATTGACCCAGCTAAAGCTAAAGCCATCATTGAAATGCCATCACCTAGAACCGAGAGGGAGGTTCGGGGCTTTCTTGGAAGGATTCAGTACATAAGCCGGTTCATAGCATAGCTCACCGCTATCTGTGAACCAATTTTCAAACTTTTAAGAAAAAATAACCCGACAGTCTGGAATGATGAGTGCCAAGAAGCCTTTGACACAATAAAGGAATACTTATTAAACCCACCTGTGCTAGTACCACCAACTCCAGGAAGGCCACTAATCCTATACTTGTCTGTTTTGGAGACATCAATGGGGTGTGTCTTAGGACAGCATGACGATACAGGCAAAAAGGAGAGGGCGATTTACTACCTGAGTAAGAAATTTACAGAATATGAAGCAAAGTATTCACCTTTGGAAAAGACTTGTTGTGCTTTAGTATGGGCAACTCAGAGACTAAGACACTATTTCCTTAGTCATTCCACCTTATTGATATCCCGCATGGACCCTTTGAAGTATCTATTTGAGAAACCAGCTTTAACTGGCAGAACAGCAAAGTGGCAGTTGTTACTCTCTGAATTTGACCTCACCTATATCACACAGAAGGCCATTAAGGGTCAAGCTATTGCAGATCACTTAGCCGCACACCCTTTACCAGAATACCAACCCTTAAAGACCAACTTCCCTGATGAGGCAATCCTGTTTGCTGAAGAGGAAGAAGGTGAGAGCTCATGGCAGATGTTTTTTGATGGGGCCGCCAATATGAATGGAAATGGAATAGGGGCTGTTCTGATCAAGCCAGAGGGGGCACATATCCCAATCGCAGTGAAGTTAAGGTTCCAATGCACGAACAATATAGCAGAGTATGAAGCATGTATAATTGGGTTACAAGCAGCCTTAGATCATGAAGTAGAGGAACTTGACGTATATGGAGATTCGAGTCTTATCATCTTCCAAACAACTGGTGAATGGAAAACCAAGGATCACAAATTGATCCCCTATCACCAGTATTTGGAAGAAATAAGCAATAAATTTACTCGAATTTCCTTCAATTATATGCCAAGGGCCAAAAACCAGTTTGCAGATGCTCTAGCAACATTGGCTTCAATGGTCAATATGCCAGAAGGGGTTGATATTAGACCATTGGAAATTGAAGTCAGAGACGAACCAGCTTACTGCCTTGTTTTAGAAGAAACCCCAGAAGAAGAAGTACCATGGTTTCAAAACATTAAGAACTTCCTAAATGATCGGAGCTTACCAGAAAATGTCACCTCTACAGAGAAAAGAACAATACAGAGGCTGGCAGGACAGTTCTTACTAAGTGGTGGGCAGTTGTACAAAAGATCACACAATGATATATTACTTAGATGTGTTGCAAAAACTGAGTCAGAAAGGATAGTTGAAACCGTACATGGAGGAGTGTGTGGACCCCATATGAATGGGCATATGCTTGCCAAGAAGATTCTGCGATTGGGATATTACTGGTCGACTATGGAGCATGATTGCTATATGCACGTTAAAAGGTGTCATTTATGCCAAGTGTACGCGGATAACAAGCATGCACCCCCAAGTGAGTTACACAGTATGACATCTCCGTGGCCTTTTTCTATGTGGGGTATAGATGTCATTGGAATGATCTCTCCAAAGGCATCAAATGGACATAGATTTATACTCGTAGCAATTGATTACTTTACCAAGTGGGTAGAAGCGGCTTCTTATGCAAACATTACAAGTAGCCATGTTCTTAAGTTTTTGAAGCATAACATCATTTGCCGCTATGGTTTGCCAAGTGCCATAGTAACAGACAATGCTTCAAACCTTAAGAACAAAGACATGAGGAAGATGTGTGAACAATTTCAGATTACCCACCACAAGTCAGCGCCTTACAGACCAAAGATGAATGGGGCAGTGGAAGCAGCCAATAAGAATATAAAGAAGATTATTCAGAAGATGGTAGTGAGTTTTAAAGATTGGCATGAAATGCTGCCACTTGCTCTACATGCTTACAGAACCTCAATTCGGACTTCTACAGGAGCGACCCCATACTCCTTAGTCTATGGAATGGAAGCAGTTTTACCAGTGGAAGTGGAAATACCTTCACTAAGAGTGCTAATGGAAGCAGAATTAGAAGAAGCTGAATGGATACAGTCTAGACATGATCAACTCAATTTAATTGAAGAAAAGCGTTTGAAGGCACTTAGTCATGGTCAAATATATCGGAAGAGGATGGCTAGGGCTTACAATAAAAAGGTGAAGCCCAGAACTTTCCAAGAAGGAAATTTGGTATTAAAGAAGATTTTACCCTTTTTGGAAGATCCTCGTGGAAAGTTTAAACCAAATTGGGAAGGACCTTATGTGGTCAAGAAAGTTCTATCAGGGGGTGCTCTCATCTTAACAGAAATGGATGGAAAGGATTTTCCTGAGCCAATTAACTCTGATGCAGTAAAGAGATATTTTCCATGAATGAATATTACTAGGAAATGATCTGAGGCCATTGTTCTTTATATCCCAAAATTTGAATCCCTAGTCAAACCAATTTGAGCCTGTTCGTATTTTTTTTGTTAAACCCAAACTGGACTTACAGCCTTATACTGGGGCAAAGCCAATAAGGGCAAGGCCAATAGGGGCAAAAAGAAAAAAAAAAAAGAGAAAAAAAATTTGAAAAAAAAAAAAAAGGAAGGAAAAAATAGGGGCAAATAAATGCCAAATACAAAAAAAGAGGAATGGAATTGAATTCACCATGACTGTAAGTCCAGTTGACCCATTTTCACACTTAGAAAATTTTGAGCCTTTAATACCTTTTCTTTCATAAACCGAACCTAGCCTTTGTTTCGTCCTATTATTAAGACCTCGGTGATTTTAGTATATTCATTCAACTTTCAGAGTAAGATTGGTGATGATGGAATGCAGAGGCCAACCCTAGTGAAAACCGTAATTGGCACTAGGGGCAAGAAGGGCAAAAAGAAAAAAAGAAAAAAAAAAAAAAAAAAAAGAAAAAAAGAAAAAAAAAAAAGAAAAAAAAAGAAAAAAAAAAAAGAAAAAAAAAGAATCAAGGGTTGAGTTGATCATGGGGTCTAAGTTTCAAATCAGCATGAGCACTGGAAACTGAGCAGATTAGCAAGGCCAATCATGAAGGAAAAATCATTAGGGGATGATTCTAAGGGTCACGGGGTAGACAAATTGGGTCTCTCCCTATTGCATGGACTACCCTTTTCATTATTCAACCTGATTTTAATTCCTTTAATCATATGTGATTAAGTGTTTTGGATCAGCTTTCAAAAAAAAAAAAAAAAAAAAAAAAAAAAAAAAAAAAAAAAAACTATACTTTGGCCAATGATGAGAAATCAAATACTTTTTCATAAAACTTCTGTTTTTATAAGCATCTGAGAATTCTGAGGCCAATAATATAAAACCTATTTTTGAATTAAATCTAATATCTTTCCACTAATGGAGTTTGCTTTTGTAAAAAAGGTATGGAAAAAAAAAATGAAAGAAAAAAAAAATGATGAAAGAATCTAATCCCTACTCCCTAACTGCTCCTCAAGCTCCCTAATCCTAGCTGCCTGAGTTGCAATGATTCCAGAAGCACCCTCTGCATCAGGATCACTCAAAAAGGAGATGACCTCATCTGAAAAAGAAAGCTGGCGCTTCAACGCCCTAAGGTCAGCCAAGGAATCCTGATACTTCTTCCGCATCACACGGACTTCAAAGCGACGAGCCTGCCTTTGTTCTTCAAGTTTCTTCTCTATGGCAATGCGGCCAGACTTCTGCTCTTCAAGCTTCCTCTCCAGAACAAGGACTTTTATCCTAAGTTCTTGAGCCTGCCGTACCCATATTTGTTGAAGCCGCTTATGAGTTGCCCTTTCTGACTCCAGAATGTCCTCATAAGTAGGAGGAAGAACTGCAGGAGGATCCTCTGGTACTGGGGCATGACTCTGCACCTGTTCCTTGATCCAGAAGTGATAGTCCTTCACATGGGACTCAGAAAAGACGGGACCCCGCAGAAAGCAAACATAGGACCACTCTTTCATTAATTGAGCATTTAGCCCCATGGTGGCTGAAGTAAGTGGCCCTATAAAGCTCTCATAACCTGTGGGAATCATAATTCCTTGGGTCGCTCCAAATTGCCGAAGAACCCTCAAAGGAAGATAGAGAACGGCAGATTTCAAGCCTGCTAGGGCCAGAAAGTTTCTATCTTTAAAGCTGATCACTGTCTCTGGAGTGGGCTGATAAGTGCCAGGCCATCTCACTTGATCATCCTGGAGAGTACCCAAGAAAGCGAACCAGCCTTGCTTGCCACCTTGGATGTTAGGACATCCCCTATTGCTCATCAAAACAGGAACTTTCAATCTTGGAAAGAAGCGGCGAGTTATTTCTTCAACCTGGCTAAGATGGTCAAGCAACCAAAGCTGCAGAAAAAGGGAGTATTTCAATTTATTTCCAAAAAGAAAAAAAAAAAAAAAAAAAAGGGCTTCGAAGCAATGGCATGTTAAACAAGGGTTCCCAATTCTTCAATCATGAAGAAGGATTTTACTGGGGCAGCAAGAAGGCATGAAAGACAGATCATGGGTTGTAAATGCATGAGGTTAGATCAACAGATCCTGATCCATCAATCAAGATGAGGGCATTCACTTGGGCAATTAAAAAGCATGAAGACAGGTTATGGGCAGTAAGGGCACATACATTGTTATTGAGAGAGCAAGAAGACAAAGAAGCAAAAGCAAGTTGCAAAGTATTCAAGCACAGGTTCGGGCATCAAATGGCACCCAGGTATATCAAATTAGAAAATCAATCAGGAAAATTCAAAAAGTGAAAAACATCAAAATCAATTGAGCTTGCAGTGGTCAATCCACATCCATTTCAAAATTTGCTTGTCTCAGATTTCTTTTCATAGCCACGAGAGCTCTAAGAAATCTGAGATAAAGAAGAGACGCCACCCCATCAGACTTCAAGCAAGGGTTTCATTGGCTATCTTCAAATCCATGTTTTTTATCACTCATTTTTTGACCAAAGCAAGTTCAATTAATGAGATGTCTTTCAAATGTGTAATTTTGAGTTCATTGTGCTGCAATTGCAGGCCACCCAGAAAAATTGTCTTTTTCATCATTTTCTCCACACTTTTCAGGAGATCAATGTTTATATTAGTTGTAAGTTGCAAGGATTGCCACCTTACCCACTTTTGTTTAAAAATTTAGTCTCAAATCTCACTTCATAGCCCACAAGTGCTCAGTGAGAGGAGAGAGGAGGATTTGGCCCTTAAGCTGAGGGACTTCTTAGCAAATCTTCCACAATCAATTCTTTTTTTCAAAAATCATCCATTTAATCCTTGCAAAGTGCAATTGATTAGACAAAAATCTTAGAAAGTGCAATTGGTGGGTCTTTTTGCTCTCTGCTCGTAATTGGTTCCAATTACTAGCAAAGAGGGGGCAGCTGTAGACACCCCAAATTGCACTGCCAAATGAGAAAATAATAAAAACATGTAATTAGAGCTTAAAACAGGTCAAAAAGGCCTAAAAATAGAATGAACAGGCTTTGCCCGTATTGACTTCACGGGCCGATCTTGCCCGCAAAATATCTACGGGCAGGCGCGCCCGTAGTATCTATACGGTCCTCGTTGGACCGTAGTGTATTTACGGGTATTAAAGACACGTGCAAGTTTTGTCATCCTCTCGATTTCCGAGCTTTATTTGAAGTCCAATATATCTTTAAACGAGCGGATTATGTCTTTTATTCGCTGAAGCCACTATGGATGGGCATTATCTCTATATTTCACTCTATCCTGAGAATCAGGATATATCCTTCTGGACCAACCTTGCCCCTGGGGTGTGTCTATAAATAGAGGCTCATTCCTCTAGCTTAGGGCCACGAAATTTTGAAGAATCAAAAGCTCCAAGAGAAGGAAAGGAATCCCTGCTGCTCTGCCTGCTCAATCCAGGTAAGTCCCCTATCCCTTTTTATTTTCTGTCTTCAATTCTAGATGTAATAGGATCATCTCTATTGCTGTAGAATAAGGCCATATCTGTTTGTGTATTCCTAAACTTGTCTCTAAGTACCTCAAGGGTCTCTCTAGCCGTAAAACGTGAAGAGAGAACTAGGGGAAAGGGGAACAGGTGGATCCCTAGAATAGAACCCCATATCTGTTTTTCTCTTTTTTTCATAGAATAAGGCCTGTGATTGTGTTTGTGTAACCAAACCTATCTCTAAGTACCTCAAGAGTCTTTCTAGCCGTAAAACGTGAAGAGAGAACTAGGGGAAAAGGGAACAGGTGGATCCGTAGGGTAGACCCCCATGTGCTCTAATTTGTGAGATGTGGCTATTTTGAATATCCTGATCATGTTTAATTGCTTTTTATGATATATCTGAATGAATTACATGAATCTATGATGTTTATAGCATGAGATCCCCACTTTTTGACAAAATTTGGATTTTTGCCACTTTTGCACCTACAGCACTGTTTTCGTGATTTTTGTGATTTTAGGCTAGGATCTTGGATTTATCATGATCAATATGGTAGATCTGAATCTAGAAGCCTGAAAATAAATTCTAGGGTTTCATGATGTGGTTTTTAAATCGTTTTTCATTATTGAGATAAGACCCTACGGTCTCAATTCTCCCCTTTTGGTGTTTTTTATTAATGTGGATATTTTTGGTTTTTATTTTCTGATTTAATGTGAAATTTGGGCTTTATCTATGTCCTGGACTATTCAAGTTCAATTTTGAAATATTTTATAAAAATCATATTTTTCTAGATTTCTAGAATTTAGCTTGAAGCCAGATTTTTGGACTTTTCACTTTAAATTGATTTTATTTGATTTCATCTCAATTTTGTTTTGATCATGAAACCCTAGGAATGGTATGATCATGTTTGATAGTTCTGGATCAATCAGACTATTCATATGAAAAAAACCATACAGTTGTGCTTTTTTGTGATTTTTTGTGATTTTTATAGCAAGCTTTTTCCTTTATTTTAAACATGAACAATACCTGGCAACCACTTTATGTGGATGAATAGGGGTGCCTAACACCTTCCCCTGTTCATAACTTAATCCCCTTACCCATCTCTGGTTGTTTTTTTTAGGAGGGATATTTTGCCCTAAAATTTGCCTTTTGTGCTTATTTGATATTTTGGTGTCCATTCACACCTAGATTGAATGGTGGCGACTCTTTGTTTTATATAATCCCGTGTGATGATAGAGGAAATCATTAAAGATTTGATTTTTTCCCATGTCTCACAGTTGCCCCAGCATTCTTAAGCCCAAATGGCATGACTGTATAGTGGAATGTGCCCCAAGGTGTGATAAATGCTGTTTTCTCTGGATCTTCCTTAGCCATCTTGATCTGATTATATCCAGAGAACCCATCCATGAAGGAGAACAGGTTATGTACAGCAGTATTATTGACCAGAATGTCGATGTGTGGAAGCGGAAAATCATCATTTGGGCTTGCCTTGTTCAAGTCTCTATAGTCCACGCACATTCTGACTTTTCTGTCCTTCTTGGGTACCAGCACTATGTTTGCGAGCCACTCTGGGTACGTTGAGACTGCCAAAAATCCGGCTTGAAATTGCTTGACCACTTCGTCCTTGACCTTCAGGGTCCACTCAGGTTTTAATCTTCTCAGCTTCTGCTTGATCGGCTTAACCCCTGGCAAAATTGGCAACTTGTGCACCACCATGTCAGTGTCCAACCCCGGCATGTCCCGATATGACCAAGCAAACACGTCCTTGTAATCTGCCAAGAACCGTGACATTTCATTTTGCTGCACATTAGACAAGCATGACCCGATTTTCACAAATTTTGGGTCATCTTCGGTCCCAAGATTTATGGATACGATCTCCTCAATATTAGGTTGGACCCCCTTTTCATGACGTTCCAATTGGTGTTCAATTTCTTTTGGAAGGTCTTCTTCTTCGACCTCGGTCTCTTCTTCGACTCCCATGAGATCAAAGTCGAGCTCAAGGTCGAAGTCATATTCAACCTGGTCCAATTCAGTTTGATTATAGGGTTCATAAGTGGTTTGGACCTTTTTGAAAAAATTAAATTTTCTAGAAAAAATAGAAAAATCTTTTTGGGTTTTTTGTGGGTCTTCTAAACATAATCCCCCTGAAGACGAAGGCATATTAAAACCTTCAAGGAAATGGCAATCCATTATTGGAGTTTTTTTTTGGGAGTTGCGTCAGTTTGCCGAACAAACGCTGCTTCAAAAGTAAGGGGAGTTTCCTCCCAATTATTTAAAAAAAGTTTTTCGGGAGTGGGGGAAATTTTGCAAGCCCGCTCCTCAAGCCCAGAATCCAATGCCATCATCACCGGGTGGATACTGCCCTTTTCTGCTATGGGGCTCAGTCCAGATATGACCTCGTCTGGAATCTTCATTGCGGCCCAGTCAATGAAAGGCAGGTCCATGTCACCGCTAGTCTTTCGCCTTCAGTCATGGCGAAGAAAGCCCCAACCTCTTCAGAAAAACCCACCTGCTGCTCGGGCTGTGGCCCAGGCCCATCTGCTGCTTCCAGTATTGGAGACGGGTTGTAAGGTTGCAGGGTCGGAACATAGGGTTTCTGGAATGGGTTGATGTTGTGGTATGGAGGCTTGGATTGGTCCATGGGATGAGATAGTTGGATTATACAGGAGGGTTTAGGAAAATTTTTCCTTAAATGAGGGAAATTTCTTTTGCTTCTTCTCTCTCCTTCTTCATGTTTCTGCCTTATCCAGCCTTTGGGCCTGAAGCCCAATCCTGCTTTAGGAACCAATTTGCTTGCTTTGACCGGCTCCACCCTTCCTTGTAAGTTTATTCCCAGGCCTTTTCCTGAATGAAAGTGGTATTTTTCCATCACTTTCTTGACCATCTTTTCAGCAGTGGTCCCATTTTCCTTATTTTTCTCACACCCCCAGGTATGAAATTTACCGTCTCAAATTGAAATGAGTGAAATGAAATCTTGTCGACAGTCAAGTCTACATTTATTAAGGGTACATCAGGTGATACGATGGGAGGCACCAAGTTTTCGGCTAGGACTGTTATCACCCTTTGCACTCTTACATATTTCATCCTTTTGTGCGCACCTAAAATCTGGCCTAGATCGCACACCGGGCGCACTTTTTGTGCGTGCCTCGGGACATTTGGAGTCGCCATTGCCTGAGAGTGCAGGAAGACACGGTTTTGCCCTGATCGGGTCTAAGTCTGGTCTGCGGCTTTTTAGAGATCTAGCTATGTCCTCGGTTACGGCTCGGGGAAGTCTTAAAGACACCCCGATCTGCCCCGTCGGTTTGATGGGTCCCTTGGGTCTCCCTGGTTTTTGAGTCAGTCTCACCCTTCCTAGACCAGAATACTGTTTATTGGGTCTGGCAAGGCCCTCTGAAGGTGTGGGTCCCTTTCATTTCAATTTTATCTTTTTATTTAGTGAAGTGGGTCGGATCCGGGTCCCATTGGAATACTCGTAAGCTGCCATGGTTGGGCCTGGGGCCCAGTGGGGTTATTGGGTAACCCCTTTGGTTATTTATTTAAACTATTTACACATGCCATGGGCTTAGTGGGCTTGGATTTGGCCCATTAGCCAAGAGTCAAAGGGCCTGGGCCTGTTTATTGAAAACAGACCCGGTATAGGCCAGTCAAAAGTGGGCCCCATAAGTGGGCTCAAGGTGCCTTGGTGGGCCCATTTGGGTCCACGGTCCAAAGATGGGCTTAAGATAGCCCAAATTGTTTAAGGGACTGGTTCAAGCCGGTTCAGGTCGAATCAGGTTCAACCGGGCCAAAAGAATTACATTTTTATGTTACTTTTACATTTGCCCGTATTTGCTATACGGTCCACCCCTGCCCGTGAACAAAATCCGATTAGGCTTGCCCGTGAAGCAAACACGGTCCTGACCGGACCGCTCTGAGTTTACGGGCACATCCAGTTTTGCATTTTTGGTGTCGGCTCTTCTTGGGATCACTCTGGCGGCATTCTCAGGTGTTCCAGCAACCTTTGTGATGGTTCTAGTGCCTTCTGTCGCAGCACATTTGCTTCATTTGTCTCTTCAAGTCTTCTTTTTTCCTTATTTTTGCCAAGCCACTTTCTTGTTGCTCCAAAAGAGAAAGGAATGGGGGATGGGATTACATTGAAGGAGCTTAAGAGGACAATCCCCTCTTCTATTTACAAATATATTCAATTAAGCAGGATATGTCAATTTTCTTCTTTTTGTTTGTTTTATGAGTCCATTTTTTAGGTACTTCATAGAGTGTTACTCATTTGCATGGGAGTATTTCACCAAAACCAAACAAACTGATTAGTAATCTGGTGATAAAATAAAAGGAATCCAAAGTTGTTTTAATGAAGATATTTACATGCATATTAAAAGAAAGAGATGATTAGAGGCATTACCACACTTTTGACTCCTTGGTTTGTTAATGTTTGGGTCCTTCGATGATTCCAACAGTGCTTCCGCGTCCTCCAAATTTTATTAGGACGAAATGGAAAGAGGTGGGGAGGGTAACTCATGCATGGAGGCAAGGAATGAAGAGTTTTAGGCCTATGAGGGCATTTTGGGTATTAAAGGAGGCTTGGGTATTGGGGTGGCAGTAATTTGGCAGGGGTTGGCCGTGGTTAACACACAGACAGAGAGGGGAGAGGCCAAGGAGAAGGCTTGTTTAAATGAGGGGGTGGCCTCTCTATTTATAGGCAAAAAGGGGCGTGCTCGTATTTGAAGTACGGGCGTGCCTTGCCTGTGATTCAAATACGGGCGAAAAACGCACATTTCCAAATCTCGCGAAATCGGCCGTACGGGACGCATGTCCCGCCGTACAGTGATGCGTGTCTTCTTCCAGAAGCCTGCCCGTATTTGAAATACGGGCATGCCCTGCCCGTAATTGAAATACGGTCCAGCACGTTTTTAAAATGTTTGGATTTCAAACCTTTATACAATTTGGTTTTTTGCAAGATTTTCATTTGATTTTTCTGATTATTTTATTAAAAAGCGAGATTCTCTTTATTAAAATATTATTAAACACATTTATCTTATTTATTTTATTGGTTTATTCCATTTTTTTGCTGCCTTTTTGCCACATGGGCAGTTTTTCTGAAACTTCAACTGCTCATAACTTCTTCATCCGGTGTCCGATTTCAGCAAACTTAGTGTCGTTGGAACCGGCTCGGAACCACCTATCTACTAGAATCAAGTTTGGCAGTTGAATTGGGGTCGATGCTCCCTAAAAGTTTGACCAGCTCATATCTTTTTTATCTGGACTCCGATTCCAGCAAATTTAGTTGCGTTGGAATCGTGTCGAAATGCTCTTTTCAATGAGATGAAGTTTGATGACCAAATTCACTTGAATCAAAAAGTCAATTTTTGACCCCCTTAGGTTTTGACTTTTAGTTTGACTTTATTTTGGGGGTGCAAAAATCAGGTGCTAACACCTTTGGTGGAGCGTGGATGGTATTGCCCTAGCCGAATGTATCCACGGCCTCCCTAGGAGCAGATTGAAGGCGCGGGTATATCCATCACCTCAAATGTGATGTTAAAGATATTCGGCCCAATTGTGACCGGCAGTTCAATCTCCCCTAGGGAGTGGGTCTTGGAGCTATCAAAAGCCCTCACTATCCGCCCATTTTGCTTAATCTTTGACTGGTCTAGACCCAGCTTGACAAAAGTGATTAACGGGCAGACGTTTAATGCCGACCCATTGTCAATCAAAACCCGTTCAATCTTGCTGCCCTTACAAAGCACTGTGATGTGAAAAGGGTCAACGTGATAGCACCCACCTGGGCTGATCTCACCCTCAGAGAAACTTATCACATTATGTGATAAGACTGCTGGGCCTGATGGGGTGCAGAGATGTTGACGTGAAGCGGCTTCTTGGTCGGAGGAGCCTGGACCAGGTTCACTTCTCATTCTTTTCGGGCCCCGGACTTTTTGAACCCAGCCCCCTTCTTTTTGAACCCCGCTTCCTTTCTTCAGATTGGGGTCTTGCTGACTAACCATGGCAGAGTGGTCAATTATCTTACCTGACCTGATCCCGTCTTCTATTCGGTTAGCCACTTGAACCAAGGCAGCAAAATTCGTGGTGGTCTAACCCACCAAATGGCTATAGAATGGTTGGCC
Source organism: Buxus sempervirens (assembly GCA_947561395.2). Lineage (NCBI taxonomy): Eukaryota > Viridiplantae > Streptophyta > Magnoliopsida > Buxales > Buxaceae > Buxus > Buxus sempervirens. The sequence goes on along the minus strand of OX387187.1, from coordinate 7,410,599 downwards.
CAATGTGCTGATGAAGGTGGAAATCATTTCCTGCTCTAGCATAGGTGGTCTAACCTGAGAGGCTGTCTCCTTCCATTTCTTGGCATACTGCCTTAAAGTCTCATCCCTTCCTTTGCTCATTCTCATTACGTCGTACTTGTCTGACATGATTTCTGAATTGAATCGGTATTGAGCCAGGAAGGCATCTGCTAGGTCCTTCCATCTTCTAATCTTTCCATGGTCCAAAGTGGCAAACCACCTCAATGAGGTTCCAGTCAGGCTCCTTTGGAAGAGCTGAATCAGAACACCCTCATCTCGTCCGAACTGGCATAAGGCACCACAGTACAACTTTAGATGGCTCATGGGGCAGCCCGTGCCACTATACTTGTCTAGGTTTGGGCACTTGAACTTAGCCGGCAGGTTAACATTATGGTATAGGCATAAGTCCTCAAAGTTGGTGCCCCCGAAGTTGTTCACCTCTTTTACTTCTCTAAGTTCATCTTGGATCATTTCCAGTTTATGCAGGAACTTCCTTTCAACTTCTTCCCTTATATTTTCTTTTTCCTTAGCTTTGTTTGACTTAACTGTCTCATTCCTAATCAGTATAGGTTCAGGGGTGGGTCCATAGACGGGTTCAGGAATTGGTTGAACTGGAGGTGGAATATTGATTTGGGGTGGAGGTGCAGGGTTGGAAGTGGTTGCTTGATTTTGGGCCTGCACTTGTTGGGCCTGCACGGACAGTATGTTCTCTAGCATTCGGGCTAGTCCTACCACTTGCTCTTGGAGCAGGGCAACATCTGGATGAGGAGCATCAGCTTCATTCTCAATGGGATTCATGGCGCGAGCTCTTGATCTGGTTACAGGAGCTATGATTGCAAGTGTATTGGTACTTGGAAAAAATAAACAGAATATATTAATGCCCATTTATTCTCCTTCGCATACCTATGAATGCCTATGTGCCAGCTGGGTGAACACAACTTTGGATTCGTTTCTTTATTTGCTTCTTTTTTTTTTTTAAGAATTGTTGGAATATTCTAGGGCTTCCAACAGGTCCCATAAGAGAAAAAGATCTGAAATTCAAAGGCTTTCAGAGGCCTAGGAGTATTTTTGGAAAAAGTCTGAAATTCAAAGGCTTTCAGAGGCCCAGGAGTATTTTTGGAAAAAGTTTGAAATTCAAAGGCTTTCAGAGGCCCAGGGGTATTTTGCAAAAGGTCTGAAATTCAAAGGCTTTCAGAGGCTCAAGGATATTTTTAAAAAAGATCTGAAATTCAAAGGCTTTCAGAGGCCTAGAGATGTTTTTGGAAAGAGTCTGAAATTCAAAGGCTTTCAGAGGCCCAAAAGGTTAAAGTCTGAAATTCAAAGGCTTTCAGAGGCCCAAGAGGTTAAAGTCTGAAATTCAAAGGCTTCCAGAGGCCCAAAAGGAAAAATTATGAAATTCAAAGGCTTTCAGAGGCCCCAAAAGGTTAAAGTCTGAAATTCAAAGGCTTTCAGAGGCCCAAAAGGTTAATGTCTGAAATTCAAAAGCTTTCAGAGGCCAAAAGGTTAAAGTCTGAAATTCAAAGGCTTTCAGAGGCCTAAAAGGTTAAAGTCTGAAATTCAAAGGCTTTCAGAGGCCCCAAAAGGTTAGAGTCTGAAATTCAAAGGCTTTCAGAGGCCCAAAAGGTTAAAGTCTGAAATTCAAAGGCTTTCAGAGGCCCAAAAGGAAAAAAGTCTGAAATTCAAAGGCTTTCAGAGGCCCCAAAAGGTTAAAGTCTGAAATTCAAAAACTTTCAAAGGCCCAAAAGGTTAAAGTCTGAAATTCAAAGGCTTCTAGTGGCCCAAGAGGTTAAAGTCTGAAATTTAAAGGCTTTCAGAGGCCCAAGGATTTTTTTGGAAAAAGTCTGAAATTCAAAGGCTTTCAGAGGCCCAAGGATATTTTTGAAAAATTCTGAAATTCAAAGGCTTTCAGAGTGGACTTTGACCTATTTGCAAAAATACATGCTTAGGAGGGCACATGTTCCCACCAAATCAACACCATACCAAGACTTTGGTACCCTTTTGTTGCCTCTTGTATGAACATTGGGTAGGATTGATTCTAAACAGAGTTAGAAACTCTTCCAATGGGCTACACCATTTTAGGAAACATGCATATTTGGAACCACTTTTGTCCCCAAACCAATGGGCACCATGACACCCCTATGACATGAAAATAATGCAAAAACTAAGGTTACCTTGTTACCTTGTTTACCTTCAATATGGCATCCACATTATGCCTTGGTTTGTAAGCCATGCAAACGGCCTTCCCTCAATTACAAACCCATATCCCCACGTAATTGTGTACTTTTACCAAAAACGTGTATCTCCACCTTCAAGCGTAGGGGTTTTGGGTTTTGGCTTAATGGAAACTTATAACTCAAACCTAATGATGACCAAAATCCCAGATCCACATTATTATCACATCATTGGCCCAAAGTTCTAAGGTGAATGTTTTCACTTTCACTTTCTGAAGTAACGACCTCGGTGCGCCAAGCTACACACATTCGGGTTCAACTTCCTATAGGTTATAGGTAGGCTGTGTAAAAAAAATAAAATGTTCATAGTGCATTGTAAAAATAGGGTGCATTCACAACATCTCAACCCTTGCCACTCTTTTCGCAGCCATGCCCAAACAAACCAAGCATATAGGGAGCATATTAAAGCAACTAAACGTAAGTAAACAAGCAACCCTATAGCACCTAAATATGCTCACAAAAATCATCCAAATCATGCAAACATAGGATCATGGTATACAGCCAAAATGCATCATGGAGATCATGCTGAAAATTAAAACATGCATATTAAAATACAGCAAGAAATAAGCATGGTTTATCAAAATAAACCTCCCCTACGCATGTTTCTAGGAACAATCCTATAAATCAAAATTAAGCATGTTTCTACCCCATGAATTCTTAAGCAATAAATCAGATTTAAAACATACCCCACATGCTTAAGAACACCAAATAGCAAGCAAAACAAAAACATGCTAAAAAAAACAAAATAGCAAGCAAAACCAAAACATCAAAAACATGAACAAAAACACCAATAGGCTGAAATCCACAAGTCCCCAGTGGAGTCGCTAGTTGTGAGACATGGGAAAAAATCAATTTAATGACTTCCCTGATCATCACGCGGGATTCATTAAAAACAAAGAGTCGCCACCATTCTGTTTAGGTGTGAATGGACACCAAAATATCAAATAAGCACAAAAAGGCAATTTTAGGGTAAAAATAACCCTCTAAAAAAAAACAACCAGAGATGGGTAAGGGGATTAGGTTATGAACAGGGGAAGGTGTTAGGCACCCCTATTCATCCACACAAGGTGGTTGCCAGCTATTGTTCATGGTTTTCAAAGGAAAAAGGCTTGCTATAAAAATCATGAAAAATCATAAAAAGGACAAAAATGTATGGTTTTTTCATACAAATAGCCTGATTGATCCAGAACTTTCAAATATGATCATACCATTCCTAGGGTTTCATGATTAAGATAAAATTGAGATAAAATCAAATAAAACCAAATAAAGTGAAAAATCCAAAAATCTGGCTTCAAGTTAAATTCTAGAAATCTAGCAAAATATGATTTTTATAAAATATTTCAAAATTGAACTAGAATAGTCCAGGACATAGATATAGCCCAAATTTCAAATTAAATCAAGAAATCAAAACCAAAAATACCCACGTTGATGAAAAACATCAAAATGGGAGAACTTAGACCGTAGGGGCTTCTCTCAAAAGTGAAAAACGATTCAAAAACCACATCATGAAACCCTAGAATTTACTTTTAGGCTTCTAGATCCAGATCTATCATATTGATCATGATAAATCCAGGATCTTAGCCTAAAAACACAAAAATCATGAAAACAGTGATGTAGGTGCAAAAGTGGTGAAAATCCAAATTTTAGAAAAAAAGTGGGGATCTCATGCTATAATCACCATGAAATCATAAGATTAATCCAGATTCAAAATAAAATCATTAAAACATGATCAGGATATCAAAAACAGCCACATCTCACAAATTAGAGCACATGGGGGCCTACCCTACGGATCCACCTGTTCTCTTTTCCTCTATCTCTCTGTTCACGTTTTATGGCTAGAGAGACTCTTGAGGTACTTAGAGATAGGTTTGGGTACACAAACACAATCAAAGGCCTTATTCTAAAAAGAAAAGAAAAAAAAACAGATTATGGGGTCCTATTCTAGGGATCCACCTGTTCCCCTTTCCCCTAGCTCTCTTTTCACGTTTTACGGCTGGAGAGACTCTTCAGGTACTTAGAGACAAGTTTAGGAATATAAGATAGAAGATGGCTTTATTCTACAGCAATGGAGAAGATCCTATTATCTCTAGAATTTTAAATATGAAATAAAAGGGGAAAGGGACTTACCTGGATCGAGCAAGCAGAGCAGCAGGGATTCCTTTCTTCTCTTGGAGCTCTTTAGTCTTCAAAAATTTCACGGCCCTTTGCTTAAGAATCTCACCTCTATTTATAGGCAAGGCCAGGGGTATGGTTGGTCCAGAAGGATATACCCTGATCCTCAAGATAGAGTCAAAAATGGAGATAATGCCCATCCATAGCCAACAAAGGTATTCTGCACGAATAAAAGAGCTATTTCGCTCATCTAAATACATATTGGACTAAAGATAAGGCTCAGAAATCGAGAGAATAATAAAACTCGCACGAGTCTAAAGTGCCCGTAAATGATTTACGGTCTAATAGTGCCCGTATTTCCAATACGAGTGCGCTTGACCGTATAGAAATTTCGGGCGCAACCGGCCCGTAATGAAAATACGGGCAAAACATGCTTAGTCAGATTTTATGCATTTTTGACCTGTTTTAAGCTCCAATTACATGTTTTTACTATTTTCTCATTCTGTAGTGCAATTTGGGGTGTCTACACAACTCCTAGCTATAAATAGAAGTCCTTAGTTACCTTGGTTCCTTTGGTTAGAGTTAGCATCTTTTGGAGAGTAGAAGAAGAAGAACAGAGAACTCACTTATGGAATTTGAGCTAGTGTTTGGAGTGATGATAAGAGGAAAATCCTCTAAATTGCCCAAGGGTTTCAGAGGTGGATTGAAGATCTATTTTAGATCTAGAAGTGGAATTGAGTTTAGATTTGGAGATCAAGTGTTTTGGCCAAGTAAAGGAAATTCAGGTAAGGTTGTATTTGGATTTTGATAATTCTTGGTAGTTATTCATGAATTGGGGAATTAAATCAGACCTAAACAGAATTGATGGAAGTGTTGCTAAAATTGTGAAATTCAGAAGAGTCGAGTAAGGGATCGGCTAAGAGAAGGAGAGATTTGGATTGCAGATCTAGTAGGAGCTAGATTCGAGCTTCAAACATGTTAGTAGCACCTTTCGATTATTGAATTGCAAATGAATTTCTATTGATCGATGCATATTCTGTTTTGAAGAGGAAAATGAGCGTCCGTACGTATATCTGCGAATTCTGTAGTTATTCCATTTTAAATTAAATCCAAATGTGTTTGAGCATGATTTTATATGGTTAGAGAAGAGGATCTGAGTGTTGTGGGTGATTAATTTTAAGTCAGAGGACTTGGTTTCGAAATTACAAAAAACAAAGTGTAAACGGACATTGTAATTCCACTAAACGCCTATTGAGTCGCCTAAGCGACTAGGAAAAATTTGTATGGTCGCCCAGGCGACTAGGGCAACATTTAAAGTGGCGCCTAGGCAACTAGGGAGGTAGCCCAGGTGACCCCTATTGTTATTTCTCTAGAGGTTTGTTTAATGTCAGTACTTGATTAATAATTGTGTATGTTGTTAGAAATCGCAGGAAATAATTCAACAATCATTAATGAAATTCTTGAGTGATTAGAAGTAAATCTAGTAGGAGAATACATTTATTCAATTAGGTTTCAAAGGTTGAATTCATGCTTTAAGTTAGTCTTATTTGGTGAACTTGAGGAATATATGTGTAAGCACCTCATTTTTGCGCTCCCAGAAAAACCAAAAATGCAAACCCTGGACATGAAGTCAAACCCTAAGGGGTGAAAAGTTGACTTTTTGATCAAGTAAAATTTGGCCACCTTGCTTTATACCATTGGATAGAGAATCTCGACACGGTTCCAACGCAACTGAGTTTGCAGGAATCGGGGTCCGGATGAAGGTTTTGCGGGCGGTCAAACTTAAGGAAAAGCCAAGAGTTGACTTTTCCTCGAATTCCGTGCCAAGTACCTAGCTTTATACCATTGGATAGAGAATCTCGACACGGTTCCAACGCAACTGAGTTTGCAGGAATCGGGGTCCGGATGAAGGTTCTGCGGGCGGTCAAACCTAAGGAAAAGCCAAGAGTTGACTTTTCCTTGAATTCCGTGCCAAGTACCTAGCTTTATACCATTGGATAGAGAATCTCGACACGGTTCCAACGCAACTGAGTTTGCAGGAATTGGGGTCCGGATGAAGGTTCTGCGGGCGGTCAAACTTGGGCGAAGCCAAAAGTTGACTTTCGGCTAAAATCCGATCCAGAGGCCTTGCTTTATATCACTGGATAGAGGATCTCGACACGATTCCAGCGCAACTGAGTTTGCAGGAATCGGAGTCCGGATGAAGGTTCTGCGGGCAGTCAAACTTGGGCGAAGCCAAAAGTTGACTTTCTGCTAAAATCCGATCCAGGTGCTTACCCCCATGCCATTGGATAGAGGGCTCCGATACGATTCTAATGCAACTGAGTTTGCCCATATCGGAGCCCGGATGAAGAAAATATGAGCTGACAAAATTCCCCAGCAGCAAAAACGGCAAACTACGCACGTGGCAAAAAGCTGCACACGTGGCGAGTTGCGCAGGAAAATATCTCGGGGATCAAATCCGTAAATATCTAAACATTCAAAATATCCCAGGGACCAATCTGAAAATATTTGAAAATATCTGAATAAAATAATATTAAACCAAAATATCCCAGGGACCATATCTTAATTTTCGGATTTTTTAAACAAACCCGCGGCGGCATTTAATGTTTTAATGATTTTGTCGCTCGCGCCGAGCGACAGGAGCTCGGCGCGAGCTGGGCGCCAAAGTGGGCGGATGCCCATTTTTCCTTCTATAAAAGCTCCAGCAGCCTTCATTTGCGGAGGTTCTGCATTTTTTTTGGTTGGAACATCTTTTTCCTCCACCCGAGGCCCTCTCTGCTGATCCCTCCCTGCCTCCGAAAAAAAAACCCAAGCACTTCACCCCGGTCGTTGGGACTCTCTTCCCTTCTCTTGTTCTTCCCCATTTCCACTCAAGCAAGGGAAGGCATGCTGCTGTCCAGTCCACCCTGCTCCAAGAACCATCAGGTGAACCATCAGGTGAGGTTCCTGTTTACATCAGATTGCACATATATTGAAATGAAATTTTTCTAAAGGGTTTCCTAGTTTACCTTCTTCCTTTTGCACGAGCTCATTCCCATGATGCTCCAAGCCTGTATCTATTCCCATCCCACCCCGTGAAGGCCTCCAAGTAAAGGAGAGGCATGCATGCACACTTCGAGAGAGTGAGAGGTTTTCTTGCCATTTCCTTTGGCCGTTCTGCTGCTTACATTATGCATGTTTTGTTTATGATAACCAGGGAGCATGTTCCTTCCGGTTCCCCCCATCTCTTGTACCCCATGTAAACCCCCTTCCCTTCCCCTTCTTCGAGTGTTCATCTGGTTTTCTTCAATTCCAGAAGCACACACACGCACCCCGAGTCTGAAATAATCTTATCAGAGTGTATTCAGCTTGGTCTGTCAGCATGCTTAGGTTTGTTTAGGTTAAATTCAGGTATGTTCAGGTGTCTCTTGGGAGTTTGTGGAACACCTGTGAGGACTTACAGAGTTTAAAAAGTGATCAGAAATGGAGTTTGAGCAAAAAACCAGAATATCGGGTTTTTTAAGGGGTATGCGCCTACCTCTGCGAGGTCAGCGCACCCAAAAAAGGGGGTGAGCGGATCATTTTTTAGCATCCGCTCACTTCTTAAATTTGTATGCGCTCACCTCGCGCTCACCTCGTGCTCACCTAAATTTGGATGCGCTCACCTCGCGCTCACCTCGTGCTCACCTAAATTTGGATGCGCTCACCTCGCGCTCACCTCGTGCTCACCTCGCGCCCACCTCGCGCTCACCTCGATTTTTGGGTGCGCCCACTTCACCTTTACCTTAAAAAATCCCGAAAATGCCCTTTACCCTGAAAAAATCCCGAAAATGCCCTTTACCCTGAAAAATCCCGAAAATGCCCTTTACCTTAAATAAAATCCCGAAAATGCCCTTTACCCTGAAAAATCCCGAAAATGGCCTTTACCTTAAATAAAATCCCGAAAATGCCATTTACCCTGAAAAATCCCGAAAATGCCCTTTACCCTGAAAAATTCCAAAAATGCCCTTTACCCTGAAAAATCCCGAAAATGCCCTTTACCTTAAATAAAATCTCGAAAATGCCCTTTACCCTGAAAAAATCCCGAAAATGCCCTTTACCCTAAATAAAATCCCGAAAATGCCCTTTACCCTAAATAAAATCCCGAAAATGCCCTTTACCCTGAAAAATCCCAAAAATGCCCTTTACCCTGAAAAATCCTGAAAATGCCCTTTACCTTAAATAAAATCCCGAAAATGCCCTTTACCCTGAAAAATCCCGAAAATGCCCTTTACCCTGAAAAATCCCAAAAATGCCCTTTACCCTGAAAAATCCCGAAAATGCCCTTTACCTTAAATAAAATCCCGAAAATGCCCTTTACCCTGAAAAAAATCCCGAAAATGCCCTTTACCCTGAAAAATCCCAAAAATGCCCTTTACCCTGAAAAATCCCGAAAATGCCCTTTACCTTAAATAAAATCCCAAAAATGCCCTTTACCCTGAAAAATCCCGAAAATGCCCTTTACCCTGAAAAATCCCAAAAATGCCCTTTACCCTGAAAAATCCCGAAAATGCCCTTTACCTTAAAAAAAATCCCGAAAATGCCCTTTACCTTTAAAAATCCCGAAAATGCCCTTTGCCTTGAAAAATCCCAAAAATGCCCTTTACCTTGATAAATCCCTCCCCTTGGACCCAGTATAATGAGCCAGTCTCTCCTTGATAAATGTAAATTTTGATATGTTTCTGTGATGTATATTCTGTAAGTTTTGCTAAACATGGGTGGCGTACCTAAATCAAGCCAAAATGAGCCAATAGGGTTTCCGGGTCACCTGGAAACCCAATGCGGGACTTGGACCCCCGGTCCAACTTGATTTCTAGTGGGCCTTCCAACGGGACCCACCCAGCCCAATAAACATGTATGCATGCAACTTAATCAAGATAAGTAAAATTAACTGATTAAACCGGGCGGGCCAAACCTTAGGCAGTCCACCCGAACCAGATTAGTGAATTGATGCATGAAATGCGTGGTTTGGCTGAGACCAAGGGCAAGGGCCTACCGGGCCCACCAAAGCCCATCAACCGAACCAAGGAAGGGTGCAAACCCTAACTTCTGGTAACTTGGGCTTACAAGCCTAGATTTGGACTACGGGCCCCAAGCCCAGTGTCTAACTCACTTTGGCAGATTAAAAAGATAAATCCAATAAAAATTACTTGGCCACCATGTGGGCCCACCTAAGGGGCCCACAAACCAGTCCGGCCCACTTGTGCATGAAAAACACTTAATCTTCAAATCTGAACCTAAAGTAAAATCAATGCACCAACCAAAGCCCAAAGGGCCTCCTAGGATAGGTCGAGACCCACAAGGGCACACGGGCTTGACTAAGCCCACCAAGGATACCGTGGGCCTTCCAACGGGGCCCACCCAACCAGACTCAGATCACCTAAGTAATCAAGATAAAAGCAATTAAAGGGACCCACACCACTTAGGTGGTCCCACCAGACTTAACCAAATTGCATATGGGATTAGGAATCAGGTGAGACCAATGTAAGCTGACTCAAACCAGGATAAACCTAAGGGACCCGTCATCCGACGGGGTGGACCGGGGTGTCTACGGACTTCCCCGGACCGCAACCGAGACCCTACTTAGAATCTCAAAGCCGCAGACCAAAAGCCCTAATAGACAAGGTTAGGCACCCAGGTGTCCGCCTGCACCCCATCAGGCGGTGGCGACTCCGAACCTCCACGTGCCGCGTTTCCCACGCGCGCACAATATGATTTGTGTTAAACAGAAGCCCTATACTAGTTGTAGAAATAATTTCGGATGTAGAAATAAGTGTTAAATTATCTGGCAGTAAACTCTGGTAGGAGATGTACTTGAATTTTATTTGTAGAAATTAAGTATCTTAATGAAGGATCCTAGTTGGTGAAATTCATATAGGAGTCCTATCTTCTGATTTATATTTAATTGAAAGTTCATCCATTGATTTGGCTTCTGTATGAATGTATTTAACATCTGAAACAACAGATTTGAGTTGTTCTTCGATTTGACCAGATTTAGCTTAACTGAATGGTTTGGGACAGATTTGAATCAGCTATTTATTTCATGAATGCGTTATTTTGAATATCGAGCTGTTATTGTTTTGTGATTGGAAATTTGAATTGGGAAAGGTGTATTTGAGAACCTCCTTGACGGAGTGGGTTGGTCATGAGTGACCCATGTTATGTACTTGATCGTCATGGTTTATGAGTTGGTTCCTTGATCGCTTTGGTTTTACTTGCTTGGTCTAGCTTGCCTTGGATCTAGGTCTTAAGCTTAATAATGTAATGTGTTGGCTTTATTGATGTAATTGCATGGCCATAAGTGTTGCCACGACCGGTGTAAAGCAGCCCGTATCCTTGTATAGGCCAAGTTGTCAGTGCCGAAACTCGGAGTAGGCCGGCATTGGATGACGAAACCCTGAGTAGGCCATCATTTCAGAATCCGAAATCATGAGTATGATGGATTGTGTACATAGAGGCTTGGATGTTGCTCCAGCATGCGGATTACCCAATTAAAGTGAACTACATGACATTGGCCTACATGTTTTATTGGTATTTGTATCTCCACCATCGTTGTAGAGCAGCACCGATACTATGAGTAGTCCGGTGTTGCCAATGACGAAACCCGGAGTAGGTCGGCATTGGATGACGGAACCTAGAGTAGGCCATCATTTCAGTATCCTAACCTTGAGTAGGTGGAATATACACATGGAGGCATGGACTTGATCATGATGTGGCTTTATCGATGTTGAAACTTGTTTTGATTTGCGTTATATCTATTATGTTGTTTTGGAAAATTGGTTTTATTGACACGTGGTTACATGGTTATATTTGGTTTTATGGTTATTCGCAGGATTTGATATTGATGCTACAGATTTAACTTATATGTTGGATTACACGAGTTATATTATATTTGATTGTTGGATTATTGTGGGATTATTCAAATTAATTGTGTTATTGCCACTGTTACATGCTTTATATTTGATCAATGTTTTATAACTATGAAAAATGTATTTGAGCATGCATGTGCTACTTACTAGATATTCATATCTCATCACATTTTGTTTTCAGCTGCTTTTGGAAAGGACGATATAGAAGGGTAGATACTTGGATCATGTGAGTTTCGGATTAGAGATATGTTATTCTATATTGTGTTAGGTTTTAGTTGACTCTGATTTTATGGTATATATTTATTTCATGCTTTCCTTCATTCTAATATAGTGATCTTGTGTAAAGAATTAACCTTTGGAAACGAGTTATGGTTTTTATTACATAACCTGGATTCAGGGCATTACACTAACATCAATAAAATCAATAAGCGTTGATAGAAATATCATCCAAACCATCACCTCAAAAATAAATAATAAGTCTGGTAAAATGGGTTCTATCACTCTCACTCTCATAATCATCCAAAATAAAACATATAGGATCAAATGAATGTATCATTTGTAACAACCTCCAATAAGAGTAAATCTACTCAAGATAATAATAATCCTCCGGATGAAAATCAGTGAACTATCCCTGATAACCAACCCCCAAATCGTGCTCACGTAGATCAGCTGAAAAACAAAACAAAACAAAACATTGATGAAATACGAATATCCCAGTAGGTAACACTATGCATGAACAAACAGTTTATATACATAAAAGTTATCATGCTTTCATGCTCGATAAAGTAAACGAATAATCATGGTACAATCACGGTAGATAAAACAATACTCAATTAAAAGCAATTTATCAAATAAGAACTATCTCATTAACATAATTCTCAACACATAAGTGCAATTAGCAAAACCAAAACTCAACCATCATATAACATTGTAGGACTTATGAAGAAAATCAGGCCTTTAACAAGAAACTCTTCGTCTACTACGCCACCATGCGACTTATGAGCAAAGTTAATAACCCTCATACTAGTAACTGGAATCTGAAATATGGGGTCTAGACATCGACTTATTGCGCACAAAACTCACATACCAGCAACGATATCTGAAATACAGAATTTGTCATATACCACCTAAGCATGCAGCCCCTAAAATCTGAACACGGGGATTGTCGCTAATCGACACATATAGGGTACCTCACCAGCAACTGGAATATGAAATGAGACCTTATTGACATGAAGATCCCCTAATGCAAACTAACTTGCAAAGTAAACGTGAACGGAAACTATGAGTATCCAACCAAAGAAAAACCTCTTCACTCTCTAGCTTAATCCTATGGATCCATATGTAGCTATGCCCATTAGACATCAATAGTAATAACTCACTCAATATTAACGAAATTTAGAAATAGTGCCTAGTGGCATATAGGGTTTTCCAAAGCTTACACACTTTCCAATAAGTAACTCAACCTACTAATTTTGGTGTGAAGTTTTTCTAACAAATATCAATGATCAAGCACTTTTAAAATATACTTATTTGGACTAAGTTTTATCCCATTCAAGTCAAATTGATTTGTGAAATAACTAAAATCCAGGAATACCTAAAAGTAAGACATTTTAGCAAAACATACTGAAAATATTCTTTAAATTGTTTTTAATCAAACGATCTACAGAAACAGTTCGTAAACACTTAATATTTGTTGGATCAAAGGTTTAGTATCATTAGAAATCATTTTATAGTAAAAGTGTTCCTCAAAATTTAGAAAATTTGAAATCTGTGTTGATCGCTCGACCCAAGCACTCAAGCGAGTTGGTTAGACAATTGTGTATCTAAATCTGCACTAGAGAACAACATGGGCGCTCAAGCAGTCATGTTGGACGACCTAAATATCTTATGGGTTTTGAACTGTTGCTCAACCCAATCGCTTAGGTGATGTATTGAGTGACTGGTTAAGTAAAAATAACATGCGAGTTGCCTGACAGGATCGCTCAAGCGATCGTGTCTAGTGCTCGTCAAATAGCAGCTAATTCCAGAAACTCGAAACATGTGTTCAAGGCAATAAAACCAATTCTATACATTACAATCATCTCTAATGACATCCAAAATCATATATGTAATACTCCAAATCATGCCATTCGATCAAAACAGTATTAAACAACGATAACGACTAAACGATGTGCTACCTACCTCTATACGCTTGAGCGAAAGTTGTCTTTCCTTCTTCCTCTTTTGTCTTCTTAGCTTAGGATCCGATCTTTCCCTTTTTAGCAACCCGGAACTCCTTGTGGAATACCAAACTCTACAAGTTTAGCAAAACTCCATAGGTTCTCTTCTCCTTATCTTGATTCTTCCTTCGCTTTTCTCAGTCACCAAAAAACAATCTATGAAGAGTATAAAATTAGACTTATACAACAATAAGAAACCCTATTTTAATTCATGCTATCCCATGTATCTCACCTCTACCAACTACTATACAATTAACCCATCAGATTTAAATAACTCTTAACATTACACTCACCCCAATATCTAATGATCCAACGATTGGATTTGCATCATACTCCAGATCTCCCTCATCCATGTGATCACCTATTTAATTTATTTGAAATTTCAGTAAGGATCACATTTAATTATTCAGATGTTTATTTAATTAAAAATTACTAAAAATTTCGGGGTCTTACAGGGGAATAGGAGTTGCCATTGCCTGATGGGGTGTAGGTAGACACTTGGCCGCTTAAAAGGCTATCTAATTAGGTGGTCTGCGGCTTTGAGATTCCGGTTAAGTTCTTGATTACAGCTCGGGGAAATCCGTAGATACCTTGGTCTGCCCTATTGGGTGACGGGTCCCATGGGTCATCTTGATTATTAGTCAACTTGATTTATCCTCACCCGTTCTATACTGATATGAACTCTTTACTTTAGACTTGGGCAGGACCATCTAAGTGGTACAGATCCCTTTACTTGATTTTATCTTTTTATCTTAGGATGACATGAGAGCCTGGGATGTGGGCCTCGTTGGAAGGCCTACAGGTTTGCCAATTTTAGGCTCAAGGAAAGCCTAAGTCCCCTTTGAGGGTTATTATTTTGAATAACCCTTTTCGGATTAAGTTATTTGGTTAGGATATGTCTTTAGGGATACAAAACGTTTAGTTAGTTTAAAGATTTTAAAGGGCATATTGGGCTTGGTAATGGCCCAAGGACTGTCTATGTAGCTTAGAAATCCACCTTTGGAGTGGACATGGGTTAGCAAAAAGGGTGTGGGCCCTATCGGAAGGCCCACAAGGAGGCATAATTGGGCCTAGGGGTTGGCCCAAGTCCCAAAAGAGGTCTCTGATTACACAGGGACCTTGTTGGTTAAAGCAAGTTAACTAAGATTAGTTTTAATCTTGTTTATTCAAGAAAAACCCAGATCTACAACCTTATGTAATAAACCGTATACTCAATACAGTTTGGTCTAAACCATATATACCATACGGTTCTGACCAAACCGATCTGTGTATACGGTTCATGCAGGAAGATGCAGAAACTTGATTTTTTAGGGGGAAAACGGGGTTCCCTTCCCCATGTGAGTCTGGCAGTGACTGTGGGTCACTATGTTGACCCACATTGGCTTTCTGGCTTCATTTTAAGCATGATAACCCCATTCTTATGTGAATAAACCAAAGGGAAAGAGGGAGAAGGCTTGGGGCCTCTTCCTCACTATTTTGAGTTAAACTCAAGAGTTTTAGGTACGGCTGAGCATCTCCATCTTAGTTCCAAGCTACCATCCCAGTCTCTTATATGAAGAGACTAGTGTAAAGGCCCGAAAGGCCATTGCTTGAGGGGTCTCGACCAAACCATCCATGTATACAAGCAAGAAGAAAAAACAAGAATAGTCATATGCTTGTTTTCAGAACATAATAAGCAAGGCAATTACTGTGGTGTGTGCAAATCGTGAGAGAGGGTATGAATCATGCTTGAGTGGAAGTGTATGCTCATGCAAGGTGTACATGCAAAACCACATGCTCATACTATCAATATCATGGAGCATATTAAATAAAACTATATTAAACTTATCTAGGAAAGCATTTAAAGAAGGGATGATGGGGGAGTTAAAGGGTACATTGGACCAAGGAGAGAAGAAGAACAACCTCTTCTTTTGCATAAATAAGATGCAAAAATGGATTATAATGATGCCTTAAAAGGTGTTACCATACCCTCTTATCCTTCCCCTTATACGTATGCAAAGGCATGATCCTTTCCTTCCATTCCATGGCCCATGATCATTTATAAAGGTAAAAGAGATGCACAAGCATGGGAATAACATGGAATCTCATTTTTATTAGATGGAAATCACATATGTTAAATAAAAGGTGTTTAGAAGCTTACCTTGTAAAGTAGAAACTCCTAAAGGTGTGCTTGAACTCCTTGAATTGCCTTAATAACAGCCTAGCACCTTCCTTTAGCCACCCAAGTGTTCTCTTTGCCTTCTTTTTGGTTAAGATGAAGAAAGGGAGGGATAATGTGTGGATTTATGTTGGTTAGAAGGGGTTAAAGGAGCTTAAAAGAGGCTTGGGATGGTTTCTGGTCATGGGGGAAGAAATGGGATAGAGAGATAATCAGCCAACAAGAAGCCAACCCCTTGCATAGTGGTGCAAGTCTGTTTTTATAGGCACAGGTCAAAACTGTATATAGTATACAGTTTAGACAAAATCGTAGCGGCTGATTCCAAAACTCAAAACAGGTTCTATATGCAATAAACTTCGTTCTATACATCATATTCAACTTCTAATAAAATCCAAATTCATGTATATAGTACTTCAAAACATGCTAATCAATCAAAACCTCAATAAACACATTTAGCGTCAAATTGGGTGTGCTATCCACCTCTCGATCGATTGAAGAATGCAATCTCTCCTTTTCCTCTTCTATTCCTTAGCTTTGGATCCGATCTCTCTCTTTCCTTTCAGCAAGACAAAGCTTCTTCAAGCTTACAGGAACTCCCACAATGACTCTCCTTCTTTTATTCTCCCTTCTCCTTTCTCAGATGCTAGAGACACAATATGTAGGGTATACGATAAAGCATATGCTACAATTAAAGAAACCCTATTTTAATGTAAACTATCCCATGCATCTCATCTGTACCAGCTACCATACAACTAACTAATAAGACTTAAATAACTTTTAAAATTATACTTACCCCATTATCTCATGATCCAACGGTTGGATCTGCTTCATACTCTGGATCTCCCTTATCCATGTGATCACCTATATAATTTATTACAAATTTTTTTAAGGATTGCATTAAAAACACATATATTTATTTAATTAAAATTTCTGAAAATTTCGGGGTCTTACAATAGCCATTAGTTGTAAACTAGATGTAAATTCAATTTGTATTGGACAATTTAATTGAAATTAGAGTTTAGTTTATTTTATGTTTGTGCATGATAACTCCAATAAAGATATTAATAAAAGTTTAAAATGATTTTGGTCTTTAGTTGATTTGGCCCACTTACACTAGCACTTCAGGGTTGGACAATTGATCTAGAACTGGGGCGCGACACTTGTGATATCAATATGATTATTCTCCCATCTCCATTCCACCATACATTCAAAAGCTGAAATTTTAGGTGGCTTGTCTGATTTTTATCTTGAGATTTTTTATTATATTATTATTTTTTGATTTTTTAATTAATATTTTTTAATTTTTTATTAATTAATTCTTTTCTACTTTTCTGTTTTGTCTTCTTGTGCTTTTGCCTTAATTTTCCAAGTGGCAAACATGCACAATGCACATTTTTGCCACTTGGCAAGCCAAACTGCATTTATTTACAAATTGTCCTTGCTACTGTTTTGGTTGTAACTCTTCCTTTTGGATTCCGATTCGCACAAACTTTGTGGCATTGGAATCATATCAATGTCTACTTTTTAATGGTAAAAGTTAGTGGCCAAATCAGCTTTTACGAGGGACAAATTTTTGACTCTTGATTTGTAAGGACCCAGTCAACTTTTCAACATTGACTAGGGTTCACCCTATTGGCTAGTCAAAGATCCTACATGGACATTAAATTGGAGGGTTGAGATTAAGTCTCACACCCTAAGGACTAGATGGGGATTATGAATTTAATTAAAGGATATTAAAGGAATTTTACTTCATAAGTACAAAATAAGGAATTAGGGTTATTTTTTTTATTTTGGCATCATTGATATGAGGAATTGTGTGTGATGATTAGGAGAGAGAAGGAGGAGAAGTTGATGTTGAGTTTTTGCTTTGATCTTCAAAAAGATCCAGGTAGGTGTTGTTATTCCATTCCTTATACCTTGATTTGCTAGAATATAATAAAATCTGATGGTAACTGTTTTATCTATGGATTATATGTTATGATTTTTGTATCCATGTGTTGAAACCCTACTCTGTTGATTCATGAATGAATGAGCCCATGTGAATTCTTTGTTTTATTTTATTAAATTCGTATGCCTTCTTTTGTTCTGTTTCAATGTATGTATTGTTCTTGTAAAAGAGGAAGCGAGACGTGATGCCTATTTGTATGCCTTCTTTTCTTTTGGGAAGAGAGAGAGAAGAGCAAAATGAGAGTAAGAGAGGGGAAAGGGACGTCAGCCCCTTTTTGCTTGGTAAAAAGAAAAAAATAATAGAGCGACGGAATAAAATTGAGAGAAAAAGGATGACAGGCCTGCTCTGTTCGTTCTAGGATAAAGAGGACATGACTATTACTTAAATAAAATAAGCTTTTTGGTATTGTGAACTTATTTATAAATACTTTAAGTTTAAATGAGAAAGAGGATCCGACTGTACTTTCTTTTGGTTTTGGGAAAAGACAAAAATGTTTGATTACTAAATAATTAAATTTAGGTATCATGAACTTCTCTTTAAATATTTCAAATTTAGGAAGAAAGAAAACCTGCAAGAAAGGGAACTTGTGTACCTTTTTGGTTTTGGGAAAAGTGACAAATCATTCTTTGATTATTTAAATACTTAAAGGTTATGTATCAAGAATCAACCTTTAGATAGTTAGAGTTTAGGAAATTGTTTTCTTTGAATCTGCTTGTTATTAACATGTTGGTTAATGTAACGCCCCGGATCCGTGTTGTTCAATAAAGATATAATACGTCTCACAGAGTGTTAGGTATGGACCCAAGACTCATATGATTGCTGTATTCATCATATGGGTTTTACAAATCAGAGTGCAACAATTTAACTAATATGAAGCATGAAATTATATTTGCTTAAAGTGTCATCAAACCACAATTTTTGATATCATTTATTACATTTCCAACATCCAAACAATATCCCAATCCAAGGAAATAAACCTACAAGTCTAGGGAACGTAGAAATAATCCTCCTCTCTATAAGGACCAGCAGGAATTACCCCAGCGATTGCCTCACCACGAGTATCTGAAAACAAACTAAAACAACACGAGTGAGATACGAATATTTCAGCGAGTAGCACATGCATGCAAAAATAGTTATATCAGTTCTAAAATATGCCACAATAAATAAATGAGCACAAGTAATCAGTAGAAATAATCTCAATAGCAATTTTAAACAAGTGACCCACAACAATATCAATCAATCATCGTATGGTCAATGTCATGCCTATTGCTTAAATTGGTTAATCAACATGCCAAGGCGACATCCACACCTCCATGTACACAGTTCCAGCCTACTCAGGGTTTTGGAACTCTGAAATGATGGCCTACTCAGGGTTTCGTCATCCAATGCCGGCCTACTCCCCGGGTTTCAGCATTGACAACAGGCTTACTCAGGGTTTCTGGCTGCTCTACACCGGTCGTGGCAACACACAAAGCCATGCAATTTCACCAATGAAGCAATAACATTACATTACTAAGCTTAGTCTAAGATCCGGGACAAGCTAAACCAAAACAAAATAACTCAACACATAACCCCATCTTTGGTAGCAAATTATAACAATCTCCTGTATCACCATGACTAAAACACATCAACTTTATCATGGGTCCCTTAGGACCAAAACAATATCTTATAGAACTTCAAATGCAAATGGTAAACCATAGGAAAATATTCAACCCAATTGTATAAGCAATTAGCTCAAATAAAAATTTTTTATAAATTCTGCCCAACACACTATAATCTGATAAAACTCCATTTAAAAGATATCACAATCTGAAAATTAATAGTAAAACGTGAAATAGACAAATTCGTGGACGCATCATACCAAAACAGCAACTAACCAACTAACAAGCATCTTCAATCTTAACCTTTAATCATCATAAATTCTCCCAATAATTGCTAGTATAATCTCAGTATGTTACAATCACTCAATAATATTTCTAGCATCTTAATTCAACTCCTAGATAGGGTTTTGAACCCTTAGATTTGAGAAAATCACTTAAAAACACTCAGCCGCACTTAATTTGGAAATTTGATGGGTGCGTTGAGCTCATGCTAGTAGGCGGCAGTGGGCGGCAGTAGGCGCATCCAACAATTTGCACTGCCGCTGAGTACTGCTGAGCAATGTTAGTAGGCAGCACTCAACGCATACTCCATATTTTTCTCCGACACTCAATTTTAGTTACTGTTAGCTTGATTCCTCCATGTCTGACCTAAAATTCACACTCTACAACAGCTAATCTATATTCCTCAAACCTCTAATAGCCATTTAGAACCAATTCGAAATTAATTTCCCCAAAGCACATGCTTCAGATCGAAGATCTACTTAAAAAATTAGTTTCAGTCGCTGATAAAATGCATAACAGACAATCTCGAATAAACTCAGGTATTCAGTTTCAACACACAGAGGAAATCTAATGCTACTCACTTGATTCGCACTCCTATAGCTTAGCAATTCCAATATCCCTTCAAATCACCAATGACAGTAGCTTAGAAACACCCTTGACTGCCGCTCGACTTTTGATCTCAATTTTCCTATAGACAAATTCCAGATCCGATTAGATTTGGTTCACAATTTGTTCCTCCTATAATTACTCACAAATTTAAGATCAATTCGTACTCACCTGAACCCTCGATGATCTGCAGGTGATCTAGACGAATCCTTTAAATTCGCTCAATCCAACAGCTTCTCCTTGACTTTGATCAGTTCTTCTTCCACTTCAATTTCTGATCGAACAGCATCCAAGCGTACTTCTGCTCTTCTCCAATGGTTCTAGCTTAATCCAATAGCAATTCCCTCACTTGATCAATATGTGCGAAACCTATGAATTGAAGTGAGCCGACTATTTATAAACTTCTTTTGGTGCTCGAACCAAATCAATTTGTGATTTGCTAGTGCTCACCCATATAACTCCCTACATGAATAGCTCCCCTAACCACTCGATCCACTGATTTGCTTCTCCACTTAATCACCTACATTAGCACCTCTTTAAATAAAAATAAATTTAAACAATATAATAATTCCCATTATTATTAAAAACACTACTAACCTTAATTTATCTCCTTCTACACTTAATTTAGTGAAATCCCCAAATTACCCTTGCTCCTCGAATATCTGAAAATTCCACCAACATAAATTTATTTAAACTTATTAAATAATTATTAACAATAATAACTATTATATCTGGGGTTTCACAGTTAATGGGACTTATAAAGTCTAGCAGGGTAGCAGGGGGAGAAGGACCCTTGAGATTTGTAAAGTCTGGCAGGGTAGTGGGGGAGAAGGACCCATGAGACTTGTGAAATATAGCAGGGTGGCAGGGGGAAAGACCCATTTATGCGGAAGAACCTCCAATTGTGTAGCGCCCTGAATCCGGGTTTGCCCTATCACGGCACCAACCTGTCCCCTAGGCACTACTTATGGGTCCACATCAATATGCTAGCATATCATACGATCAAATTCTATCAAATCATGCGAAGGAAACAGTTCAATCATAACAATAAAATATTAGTATAAAGTGTTTGTGCAGGACTCGAGGATTAGTATGTCTATAAATCAAGATAACCACCCCTAACTGATAGGTCACCTCATGACTCGCGGGTAGAAGCTTGATCACAGACATCACCTTGAGTGGAGCACCCATGCATGGGTTGGCAACAAACAACCCAGTCAACTACGAACAACCAACCATGTAACCATACACATGTGTACACACACATGCATACTCATGCACACGAAGACCTTGCCGATCTCACATGGCGGAACGAGTTGTCGCAGCTCACTATCCCACAAGAAAGCCTCACCGATCCCACACGGTGGAACGCGAATGTGGCCTGGGGTGTTAACTGGACAAGCCATCACTAATACACTGACTAGGTTGACTATGGATCCAAAACCATCTCTAAGCCCACTAGACTCAATACAAACCAAGGTTAAATCAATAAAACAGTCATGTAAAACCAATCTCATAAAGGCACCGCTTGCCTAAAGCACAAAACCATTTCAAGTCAACCTCTTGTTCACTTTTCTTTAAACCCTAGGCTTCACTACCCTTTGGGTTACCGTGGGCTCTCAGCCCTTTCCAAATCCACAAGAAGCTTCAGCTTCATCATTCAAATCTCAAATCTCAACAAGTTTTATAAACCAGCAGGTTCAACTTTAAACAACAAATCAACATCAATTTGTTTAGGAACTTAATCGTAGTCAAATTATATCAAATTCCAAGGTAAACCAGGCAGAAGATGTTCCTAAACTCCTAAAATTGTTTGTGTAGGGTTTAAAATTAGTAAAAACTAGTTCCACGGTGAAAAATTGCTTAACATGTTGAAAACGGCATTTTTCTGGGTCTGGGCGCCTAGGCACCAACCCAATACAATGGGCATCTACGGGCACCTACTTGGCCCCCTGAGTGCCCGTAAAAAAATCTGCATGATTTTAAACGCCGTTCGTTCCGATTTTTCATTTTCTTTCAAATCCAACTACAAAACTCGTTTTTCTTCATATCAAACACATCAAATAACATCCTAAACACTCTAAGATCAAAATCAAACAAGGTTTAAACCCTATAGCATCCGCAATCCAAATCAAATGACAGAAATGCCAAATCCTCGCATGAAACCAAATAAGCATGGATTTTCGTTTTTAAACTGAAATTTCTTTGCAAAAATAGTTCGAAAGGTGCTATTTACTTGGAGAACGCAAATCCAAAGCTAAAGCCTCCTCTTCTTCCCTTCTTTTCCTTCTTCCTCTTTGTGCAACCCTTCTCTTCTCCCTTTGTTCTTCACGGACAAGGAACGGTTGTGTCTTTTTTTGTTGTTGTTGCTCTAAATAGATTTTTGGGGATTAAGGCAATGTCTCCTTTGCCCCCTTTTTACAATATTGCCCCTTCCACATTACCTTCACCTTCAAAACACTTAATTAGTCTAAAAATTTCAGATTAACAGCAAGCTAAGTTATTAGGCTTAATTAGAGGATATGGGTCTCACATCCTACCCTCCTATAAAAGAATTTCGTCCTCGAACTTTTACCTTGTAGATTGTCAAATAGGTTTGGGTACTTCTCCCTCATATCTTTTTCAATTTCCTATGTGGCCTCTTCAACGGTATGGTGCTGCCACAAAACCTTCACTAGAGGAATGGTCTTGGTGTGGAGCACTTGCTCCCGCCTATCCAGGATCTGGATCAGGTACTCTTCAAATATAGCATCCTTACGTACTAGTAGTGGCTCATACTCAATAACATGGCTGGGGTTGGGCACGTAACAACAAAGCATGAAGATGTGGAACACATCGTGTACCCTAGCAAGCTGTGGTGGTAAGTCAAGACGATAAGCCACGGGTCCAATTCTTTCCAATATCAAGAACGGACCAATGTATTTGGGAGATAACTTTCCCTTCTTGCTGAACCTCACGATACCTCGATATGGAGATACCTTCACAACACAAGGATTTCACATTAACTATAAGGGCTAATCAACTCTCAAATCAAGACATTCAAATGTACTAACTTCAAGGTATTAATTTAGAGTTACCTTCAAAAATACTTGGTCTGCAACTTCAAACTATAGATCACGTCTTCGTGTGTTTGCATAACTCTTTTGGCGACTTTGGGCTACTTGAAGACGCTTTCTGATCAAGTTGACTTTGTCCACACTATCTTGAATAATTTGAGGACCCACATATTTCCTTTTCCCCCACTTCTTCCCAACATAAGGGAGATTTGCAAATTCTACCATATAATGCTTCGTATGGGGCCATCTTGATGCTGGCTTGGTAGCTATTGTTGTAAGCAAACTCTACTAGTGCCAAGCATTTGCTCCAACTACCACCAAAATCCAAGACACAACATCTGAGCATACCCTATAAAGTCTGGATGGTACGCTCAGATTGTCCATTAGTCTACGGATGGAAACTGGTACAAAATTTTAGCTTGGTACCCAATGCTTCTTGTAGACTCTCCCAAAATTTAGAAGTAAAACAAGGATCGCGGTAAAAAACAATAGTTATAGGAACACCATGTAATCTAACGATCTCTCGAATATATAACTCTGCCAGTGAACTCAATGACTGTGATTCTTGAATGGGCAGGAAATGGGCTGACTTGGTCAAT
The DNA here is from genome assembly GCA_947561395.2 of Buxus sempervirens. Classification (NCBI taxonomy): domain Eukaryota; kingdom Viridiplantae; phylum Streptophyta; class Magnoliopsida; order Buxales; family Buxaceae; genus Buxus; species Buxus sempervirens. The sequence continues at coordinate 7,386,879 of OX387187.1, read as the reverse complement.
CTATCCACAATGACCCATATGGCATCCTGTTGTTTCACAGTCCTAGGCAACCTCGTGACCAAATCCATGGAGATGTGCTTCCATTTCCCTTCTAGAATGGGAAGTGGATGTAATAGTCCAGGAGGTCAGTTGTGTTTGACTTTCACTTGCTGACACACCAAACATTTGGAGACATATTCTGCAATTTCTCTCTTCATCCCAGTCCACCAATATACCATCTTTAGATTATTATACATCTTTGAATTCCCAAGGTGTAATGTATACTTAGCTTTATGGTCCTCTTCTAGAATAGTTCTTTTGATGTCCTTATCATTAGGTATGCAAACTCTGCCTTGGAATCTCAAAAGATCATTCATGATAGTAAAGTCCCTAGCAGTCTGTGTGTTACTGCCCATAAGTTCTCTGGTCTTAACTAGATTTGGGTCTAACAACTACCCCTCTCTGATCCTCTGTACAAGATCTAGCTCTATCTACAACTGGGCTATGCTCACACCACCAGTGGACAATTGGAACTCTCTAGGCCAATCTCTAATCTCATTCACAAGACTACACTGGCTCGCCATGAATGATGCCAAGGTAGCTACTAACTTATCTATTGTCCCTCTGTGGCTCAGTGCATCTGCAACAACATTGGCCTTGCTAGGATGGTATTGAATGGAACATCTGTAATCCTTCAACAAGTCCATCCATCTGCATTGCCTCATGTTCAAGTCCTTTTGTGAGAACAAATACCGGAGACTTTTGTGATCCGTATAGATTTCAAATTGAGCACCGAAAAGGTAATGACGCCAAATATTCAATGCAAATACTATGGCAGCAAGCTCAAGATCATGAGTAGGATAGTTACGCTCATGTGGTCTAAGTAGTTTGGAAGCATAAGCAACGACCCTCTCATTCTGCATCAACACACATCCAAGGCCAATTCGTGAAGCATCACAATAGACCACGAATTGAGTTGTAGTCAACCGTCTTTTCAGTTCTTGGAAGCTTTCTTCACATTTCTCATCCCATTTAAAAGTTATAGCTTTCTTTGTTAAATTTGAAAGTGGGGTTGCTATCTTTGAGAATCCTTCAATAAATCTCCTACAATAGCCTGCCATGCCCAAAAATCTGCAAACTCTTGTAACTGTAGTGGGTCTACACCAATCAGCTACTGCTTCTACTTTGGATGGTGTCAGTACACCTCATTTTTGCACCCCAAAAAATGAAATAAATGAAAATCCTAATTGAAAAGTCAAACCTTGAGGGGGCCAAAAAGTTGACTTTTTGATTTGATGTAAGCCAACCACCATACTTCTTCCCATTGAAAAGGAAATTTCCATACGATTCTAATGCAGCTGAGTTTGCTCAAATCGGAGTTCAGATGAAGAAGTTATGAGCTAGTCAAATCTGGGGAGAGTAGAAATTGCCTTCTTGCCCGAGCCCGATTCAGCTCCCCAAATTGATCCTGGAAGATAGAGGATCTCAACACGATTCCAACGCAACTGAGTTTTCCGAAATCGGAGTCTTGGAGAAGAAGATATGAGCAAAGCTGGATTCCGGGACGCAGTTTTGCACTCTTGAAAAAAATCTGAATTTGCTATCAAACTTTAGCTCAGTGGATAGAGAATCTCGATCTGATTCCAATGCCACTAGTTTGCTAAAATCGGACATCAGATGAAAAGGTTATGACGAGTCAAAGTTTTAGAAAATCTGCCCATGTGGCGAGAAAGCAGAAAATGACAACATAAATAAAAATCAAGAATAAAATAATAATATTTGTTAAAATATCTCTTTTTCAATATTAAAATAAATGAAAAATAAAAGTGAAAATCGGATAAAATATGCAAGATTTCGCCAAAATGGAGAAAAATTTGAAATCCGCAAATTTAAAACGTGCACGTCCGCATCGACTGTTGTTGACAACTGGCAGATTTCGTTTGGATTGTGCACATTTTAAACGCGTCCGCACTTAGTATGCGGACAAGGCCAATCCGCATACTAAGTGTGGATCATGCCAATCTATGCATGCTATGCAGATCCGAAATTTTTGTCTATAAAAGGGGGCCCCAGCCCCCATTGCCCAAGCTTGTTGGTCCCCCTTCTCTCCCACCTCCTTCTCCTGCAACCAGTAAGCACCCATACCTCCCTTAACCTTCAAACCCTCATTTTTATTCCCATTTTACCCCTCAAGACATCTTTTTCATCCTTCTAGCTCTTCTAGCCCCTTGAAAACAAAAGAAAGTCATTTTTGGGAGCTCAGGAGGGTTCCAAAACTGTTGTTACTATCAACTAAGGGACCACAACATTTTTAAAGAGGAAAAGACAATAGCAAGGTAAGGTTCCTATTTGCTTTGTACTCATCATATATTTAAATCAAATTCCTTTCAAGCATACTTACATTTATTTGCCTTAGATCTATCTCTTATTGCTTTGTTCTAACCGCTTATTCTCCTTTTGCATGATATGAGATTCCCTTGGTAAGGGGGGGGGGGGGGGGGGGGGGGGGGGGATCTCCATACGAAAAAGGGAGGAGGGCCTTTATAAGTAGTAAAAGTCTTGTTTAAGTTATTTTGAATTTCCCTTTATATTGTGGATTCATTTTTTGAAGAGGGGTTTGTCCTCTTTACTTGGTCTCATGTATCCCTAACTCCTTTTCCCCTCTTTCCTTTCCACTAGAGTAAGTTGTTTGTCATTATATCTTTGATTGCCTTGATTATTTTGTATATTTCTCATCCCCATCCACGGTCACACACAAGAATATCTTGTACTCACTTAATCACTCGTTCCATTGCATATCTTAGCATGCTTTTCTTGAGCATAAAATGAGCGCTATGCACACACATAAAAATGTCTTTTAAAATAGGATTAGGTTTTTATTTGAATGCTTTATCCCATGTGAGTAGTTCTAGATAGTAAAGTTTTCTCTTGGCTTGTATACATAATCACTTCACGCACACCCACAATATTCTTGCATACCTTTTTATTTTCATGCATGTTCTCCCTCATTGATAATACCATATGGTGATTTGTGGGTGTTATGGGTGAGTATGTGACGGAATGGTTGTATGGGCCAAGATCATGAGCCTTTTGGAACCCTTTAGCCTTCCCTTGAGACGAGATGAGAGAAAGATTGTACTTGATGCCAAACAGGGACATCTAAGATCCCTGTTTAAGGTTCTTGTTGTTGCACAAAAGCTAAAATTCCTTTCATTTTGAAAAGCCCCATGAGATAGACCATGTGGGCAATAAATGAGTGTTTAAACCACTGTGAGTTCATTTTGGAACTCACAGCAAGTCACGAACCCACTTGGAAGGCCGACAGATGGAGCCCCAATGAGATTCCGACATTTTTTGGGATTCGGGTTTGATCTGCATACTTAGTGCGGATCAGACCTAACCGCACTTCATGTGCAATCAGGCTTGATCTGCATACAGCCTGCAGTCAGGCATAGTAGATCCTCAAAATTCCTTTTCTTTGACCTGGATCCGCCCGATTCGACCCAATTCTAATTAACTTGAACCACTTGGGCCTTTGGGTCATGCCAAACCCATGTTTTGTGACTTGGGCCAACATGGGCCCAATAAGAACTTGTGGGCCTTCCAACGGGGCCCACATCCAGTCCGGCCCAAACCAGGGCCCATTTCAATAATGGGCCCCAGGCCATTAGGATAACTACCCATGGGCCAAGTCCAAGCCCATTGGGCCTTAAAAGTATTAACCAACTTGATTAATTAGCATGTTTAATTAACCCAAAACCAAACAAACTTGATCCAATAATATGGTTACCCAATAACCCTAATGGGCCTTGGGCTTGACTTAAGCCCAACTTGGTAACCAATGGGCCTTCCAACGGGGCCCATATCTGACCCACTTCACCAAATAATAAAAAGATAAAATCAATTAAAATAAAGGAGACTTCACCTTCAGTGGTCCCCACTCAGACCAAATAAAGATACATACAGAACTAGAAGAATAGGGTGAGATAAGTTGACTCAAACCAGGGAGATTCGAGGGACCCGCTGGACCAACGAGGTGGGCCAGGGTGTCTTCAGACTTCCCCGGACGTAACCAAGAGCTTACCCGAAAACTTTAAAAAGCTGTAGACTAGTAAACATTAGATCCGCTTAGGTACCCTAGTGTCTGCCTGCACTCCATCAGGCAGTGGTGACTCTGAATGTCTTGAGGCACGCATCATGCATGCACCTTGTCGTGCAAAATCCCATGCGCACAGATGGATCAGTTGCTATGCCTTCACCCGAGATAATATGCCCAAGAAATGATATTTGATTCAGCCAAAATTGATATTTGCTAAATTTTGCATACAACTGGTGGTGTCGTAGAACATGGAGTACTGTCTTTAGAAGACCTACATGATCTTACAAACTCTTGGAGTAAACCAAGATGTCATCAATAAAGACCACCACAAAGTTGTCCAAATACTGATTGTACGCATGTGAAAATGGCACACGGCGGGGCGCACGTGAATTGTGGGTGCCTTCGGATGTGTAAAAGGGGAAGTTTGGAGTTGCCACTGCCTGATGGGGTGCAAGCAGACCTGGGTGCCTATGTTTTTCTATTAAGGCTTGGTCTGCGGCTTGAGATTCTAAGCAGGTTCTCAGTTGCGGTCTGGGGAAGTATGTAGACACCCCAGTCCACCTCATCGGTTAACCGGTCCCATGGTTTTCCTGGTTTGAGTCAACTCACTGATTTCTCACCCGCTTCTTAATCCAGCATGCAATGCGATTAAGTCTGGCGGGACCACTTGAGTGGTGTGGGTCCCTTTAATTGTTTTTACCTTGCTTAACTTAAGTGGTCTGAGTCTGATTGGGTGGGCCCCGTTGAAGGCCCACGGTGTCCTTGGTGGCTTGGTTAAATCCACATGCCTCTGGTTGGGCCTCAGTCTAAGCCTGAAAGGCCCTTTGGGCTTTGGTTCAGTTGAATTGACTTTACTTTAAAGTTCAAATTGGGATTTTACATGATTTGCATGCAAAATGGGCCAGGATTGCTTTACGGGCCCCTGGGTGGGCCCCCATGAAGGTTGCCAAAAGATTTTAAGTTATCTTGCTTAAGTTTGCCAAAATGAGCAAGACATTGGGCTTGGGGCCCGTTGGTCTAGACTTGGGTTGGAAAGCCTAAGGTTTTCTTGAAGTTGGGGTTTGAACCTTCACTTGGTGGGTGGGTTGGCTTGACGGGCCCGGTAGGCCTTGGCCCATGGTCTCGGCCAAACCATGCTAGATTACCAGATCATGCCACAAATTGGGCTCAGGTGGGTTGCATTGGGTTTGGCCCGCACAACTTGGTTAGTTAATTTGCTTATCTTGCTTATTCACATGCATTAGGGTTTGTTGGGCTTGGTGGGCCCCGTCGGAAGGCCCATAAGTGTTCCTGGTTGGACCGGCGATCTATGTCCCATTTTGAGTTTCTGGGTGACCCGGAAACCCTATTGGTTCACTTGGTTTAGTGGAAATAACATGAAAAATGCAAAGATCAGACAAAGGGCACAAAAATGGACTTGAAACAGTGTAACCGACCTTTCTGGTCGACTACACATAACAATAATTGTAGCCGACCTAAGTGGTTGGCTACAAACAACTCCATGCTGATCCAACCTGAGTTGTCGGATCAGCCTGAAATGGTTCCTTTTCGGAATTTTTCAAGTGGGGATGCTTTCTTGGATTGTCACATGGATTCTAGAATTATGTGGGCCCTTGGGAAGGCCCACACAAGTCTTGGAGGTGGGGAACCCCCATCTTTGATCTCTTTTATTGGTTTCAACAGCCAGGGAAGGAGGGCGAGGCATGGGGTGCTGCCTCCTCCCGCTGGAGCCAAGTACAGCAGCTTAACAAGGGGCAAAGAGGCCCTAATTTGGTCTCTCAATCTGCGCCAACAGCAAGCAAGTAAAGTCGACGAAAGTGTGATTAAACAAGGGGCTAAGCATGCTCCAATCCAAGACATTACCAGATATATCTTGGCACACACCATACATATGGGCAAGGGCATTTAATATCACACTCACGATCACATTCATGCATAAGGTGGGTGGTGGCATAGGTGGGGTGTAGTCTAGCATCCATACTAAGCTGGGGGGAGTGGGTGCACATGATGATCATGCAATCAAGGAAGCAAGCCATATGAACACGAATGGAGAGAATGCATGCTGTAAAAAAAGGTGGGAACAGCAATTATAAATGGGGTCGGGGACATGCTTAACATGCTGGAAATAACACAAAGTGGCGTGGAGGAGGGGGATCCTTCATGCATGGGGCTAGAAGACTAAACTAGGGAGTGTGTGGGTGGTTGAACCTGTTGGAAACAGCAGCTGTCCAAGGGTTTAAGGCATGCTAAAAAAAGCAAGTATAAAGGGGGAACAGGCCATGCTTGTACATATTCACATACACCATAAATGAGCACACGAAAATGAGAAGGGATGAAAACCACACAACACAAAAAAATAGTAGGAGAAGGGATAGAGGGGCTTACGTAGGGGGTACATGAGAGTGGGTGTGAGGGGGAACATTCTCCCCAGTTAAATAATAAAAAAAAAATGCAAAGACTGAACCTTAGAAACCCCATTAAAGTATGCAAAGCACCATCTCACCCTCCCTTCAAACCCATACGTATGCTCCTTTACCTTGGGAGATCTTCATGTTGCCAAAATGAGATGTAAACACTTGTAAAACAGGCATGAGAACAGATTCACGCTGAGGAGAAATAACCACCTTTAAAAAGCTTCATATTCATATATGTGCAATAGAACATGGCAAGAAAACTTACCTTGGGGTTCTAGGATCCTTTGGAGGTGTGTGGGCTCCTCCTTGAAGCGAGACAAGAGCTGGAGCTTCCTTGTTTTCCGCCAACAACAGCAAGGCCTCCTTTGGTTTGAGTGAGAATGAAGAAGAAGAAGTGAACAAGGTGGTGGAGTAACCTCAAGGTGGTATGGGGAGGTGGTGGAGGCAATGGAGGCTAAGGAGGAGGGGGTTCAGACCAACCAAGGTGGGGGAAAAAGGGTCAAGGCCAGCAAGCCTAGGCCAGGGGGGCTGCTGGCCTTTTTATAGGCATTTTTTTTATTCGACATAAAATGTCGGATACACATAACCTTGTGTGTATCCGACATAAAATGTCGGATACACTATATACCCTTTGTATCCAACATAAAATGTCGGATACAAACACAATTATTTCAAAAATTAAATTTTCTGCACGAATCTGTTAGCGAATCCGATATTTACGGATTTGCCCCTCGACTTGACTAATTTGACACTTTTGGATATCCGCAGATTGCCCCCTGCGCATTTTTAGTCTAGTCCCTGAGATATTTTGTAGATTTTTGATATTTAAGGATTGCCCCTTGAGATATTTTCCTGCGTTTGTTGCCACATGTGCAGTTCTTTTGCCACGTGTGTAGTTTCCGGCTTTGCTGCTCGAAAACTTCAACTGCGCATATCTTCTTTATTCGGACTCCGATTTGGGCAAACTCAGTTGCATTGGAACCGTGTTGGGATTCTATATCCATTGAGATAAATCAAGGTGGTCAATTATCACTTGATCAAAAAGTCAACTTTTTGTCCCCTCAGGGTTTGACTTTTCAGCTAGGGTTTGCATTTTTGGCTCTTTCGGGGGTGCAAAAATGAGGTGTTGACACTGATGGAAATTCCGATTCATCAAACTCATGAATATGGCTGGGGCATTGGTTAGCACAAATGGCATAACCGTAAACTCAAAGTGCCCATACCTTGTTCTAAAAGCTGTTTTCTCAACATCTTCTTTAGCTACCCTCAATTGATGATAACCTGACCTCAGGTCTATCTTGGAAAACCAGGTGGCTCCCTTGAGTTGGTCAAAGAGATCATCGATCTTTGGCAATGGATATTTTTTCTTGATGGTTGCTTGATTTAGCTGTCTATAATCAACAAACATCCTTATCGTACCATCTTTCTTTTGCACAAAGAGTACTGGAGCTCCCCAAGGCGATATATTGTGCCTAATGAAGCCCTGGGCTAACAAATCATCAAACTGAACCTTCAGCTCATCATACTCAACTTGTGACATCCTATACGGTTGCTTTAAGATAGGATGTATGCCAGGTAAGAGTTGAATCTTGAATTCAATCTCTTTGGGAGGAGGTAATCCTGGTAGCTCCTTAGGACACACATTGGCAAACTCACAAACAACTGGCATTCTTCCCACATCAGAATCTATGTTTTCCCCACCTCTACGTCTATTGAAGCCACTAAATTGACTCGCATATGCAACCCTTCACTTTTGAAGCAATAAAGAGGCTGATTCGGACTACTAACTGTGATTGTCTTATGAGAACAGTTAATAGTCATGAAGTACTTGGCTAGCCAATCCATTCCCAAGATCAAATAAAATTCCCCAAAATTTAGGCCTATCAAGTCATTGGGCAACTCTAACTTGCCTAATCTGATGATGGCATCTCTATAGATTGTCACAACCCTACTAGTTTCTCCAAGTGCATACAGTTAAAGTAGACTCCAATAATGGCGGTAACAACCCAATACGTATAGCACATGTAGGACTAATAAAAGAACAAGATGCACTGGAATCAAATAAGCATACTACAGAATGGTCGCATATAAAGATAATACCTCCTACAAGTGTTAGGGCATCCAACTCAGGCTCTGGCTCCTCATGAGCAGTGATAGCATAGGCTCTAGCCTGAGGCTGTGGTCATGGAGCCATTGACTGTGGCCTCTGATCAAACCTCTATGGTACACCCCTGCCTGCCGGCCTACCCTGCTGCCTTGGGCTTACCGTTGCTCTTTGATCCTGCCGTGGTCTCTGGAAATGAGGAGGCGTTACAGCTAGAGGTGGTGCTGCAAAAGGCGGTACTAATCGGGTCTGCAACCTCCGGTAAGCGGGCACTCTATAATGCGATGTCCATGATGTCCACATTGGTAACAGGCTCTAGGTGGCGCAAAACATGGACCAAGAATGTGATACTGTCGGCATCTAGGATAGATACCACCAACGGGCCTACTACTCTAACCTCTAGAAGACCCTGCTCCCCAAGAATACCTCCTCTGATTTGGGTACCTTATCCTCTGCCTCTTATCTCCAAAGTACCTCTGCTCCATAGTCGGTTGAGGTGGCACTCTCCTCCCTGCCATCTCTTCCATCCTCTGGCTGGTAGCTTTCTTTGCCATTGTCGCTTTGCAGACAGTCTCATGGAAGCTGCTGCTCAGGAACATCTCCACTCGGTCCTTGATGTCGAGCCTAAGACCTCTCTCAAAGTGTCTAGTCCTCTTGGCCTTTGTGTCTACCAAGTGTGGGGCAAACTGAGACAACTTTGAGAATTGTGTCTCATACTGAGCTACACTCAGGTTACCTTGAGCAATGGTTAGAAACTCAGCCTACTTCTGGATTCTCACCTCCTTCAGAAAATAATGAAGGTAGAAGCGGTCCTTGAACTCCTCCTAAGTAATAGGAATCCCCGCCTCAGTCGCCTCACTGCATGTAGACCTCCACTAGTGCTTTGCCTCCCCTTCAAGCACATAGCTTGCCGACTTGACTTTTCAATCTTCCCTGCATTCAATTGCTTTGAAGATCTTCTCATTGCGCATAAGCCATCGTTTCGCTTCTATAGGGTCAGCATGACCATGGAAAGGAGGTGGGGACATCTTCCTAAACTCCCCCATAGGATTCAGTGCATGACCATCTCCTTCTTGCCCTTGCTCTCCATGATTCCTAGGCTGATTTAGGTGAAGCCCATGCTGTTGATTTACAGTAGCCTGCTGCTGGAACAGGGCTGACACTTGTCCAAAAGCCTTCCATACAGCATCCATCTGAACTACAGGAGTTGGGGCATCAAGTGGAGCATCCACCGGAACATCAACTAAAGCATTAGCTGGTACATCCTCTAGAGCCTCAGTTGGCTAAAAAGCAGGCACAAAGTTGGTTGTTGTTGCTCTACGGGCTCTACCCCGTCTAGCCATGCTCAGCTCCATTACAAAGAAGCTTAATTAAACACAAGAACTCTCACCCTAATCACAATAACTTAGAGGGGTATATCTAGCGTACACTCATCCCATAAACCACCCTAAGGCTTCTAATTCCTAAGTTGGATCAATTTCGCTCTGTTACCATAACTGTAGCGCCCCGAATCCAGGTCTTCCCTATCACGGCACCAACCCGTTCCTTGGGCACTACTTATGGGCCCACATCAACATAATAAACTGATGCATGGCATTTAAACAATTCATCAGAGTGCACAAGATATGGTGTGTACATGTATAAGCTATCCAATATATATATACTGAAACCTGAATACAGGCTAGTGCACCAAAAAGGTATAGATCATCTACAAAAAGGTGACTAGAACTCACAATCTCTCTCACTCTCAATGTATGGACAATCATATACAATAGCCCATGAATAAAAAATATACATAATCTAAACTTCAAAAAGTGATCAAAAGACATAAACAGAACCTTACATAGGGTGGAAATAATCTTCCGGCCTATATACTAGATCACCCTGATAATCTGCCCCAGTATGCGGCTCACCAACGGGGATCTGAAAACAAAACCGATAAAAACAAAGCACGCGTGTGTGAGACATGGGAAAAAAAATCAATTTAATGACTTCCCTGATCATCACGCGGGATTCATTAAAAACACAGAGTCGCCACCATTCAATCTAGGTGTGAATGGACACCAAAATATCAAATAAGCACAAAAAGGCAAATTTAGGGTAAAAATAACCCTCCTAAAAAAACAACCAGAGATGGGTAAGGGGATTAGGTTATGAACAGGGGAAGGTGTTAGGCACCCCTATTCATCCACACAAGGTGGTTGCCAGGTATTGTTCATGTTAAAATAAAGGAAAAAGGCTTGCTATAAAAATCACAAAAAAGACAAACATGTATGGTTTTCTCATACGAATAGTCTGATTGATCCAGAACTTTCAAATATGATCAAACCACTCCTAGGGTTTCATGATCAAAACAAAATTGAGATAAAATCAAATAAAACCAATCTAAAGTGAAAAATCCAAAAATCTGGCTTCAAGTCAAATTCTAGAAATCTAGAAAAATATGATTTTTATAAAATATTTCAAAATTGAACTTGAATAGTCCATGACATAGATAAAGCCCAAATTTCACATTAAATCAAAACATAAAAACCAAAAATACCCAAGTTTGTGAAAAACATCAAAAGGGGAGAACTTAGACCGTAGGGTCTTATCTCAAAAGTGAAAAATGATTCAAAAACCACATCATGAAACCCTAGAATTTATTTTCAGGCTTCTAGATCCAGATCTATCATATTGATCATGATAGATCCAGGATCTTAGCCTAAAATCCCAAAAATCACGAAAACAGTGCTATAGGTGCAAAAGTGATGAAAATCCAAGTTTTAGGAGAAAAGAGCGGATCTCATGCTATAATCATCATGTACTCATAGGATTAATCCAGATTCAAAATAAAATCATTAAAACATTATCAGGATATCAAAACAGGCATATCTCACAAATTAGAGCACATGGGGGCCTACCCTATGGATCCACCTGTTCTCTTTTCCCCTAGCTCTCTCTTCACGTTTTACGGCTAGAGAGACTCTTGAGGTACTTAGAGATAGGTTTGGGTACACAAATACAATCACAGGCCTTATTCTAAAAAAAAGGAGAAAAACAAATATGGGGTTCTATTCTAGGGATCCACCTGTTCCCCTTTCCCTTAGCTCTCTCTTCACGTTTTACAGCTAGAGAGACTCTTGAGGTACTTAGAGACAAGTTTAGGGATACAAAATAAAATAGATGGCCTTATTCTACAGCAATAGAGAAGATCCTATTATTTCTAGAATTAAAAATATGAAATAAAAGGGAAAAGGGACTTACCTGGATTGAGCAAGCAGAGCAGCAGGGATTCCTTTCCTTCTCTTGGAGCTCTTGAGTCTTCAAAATTTCGTGGCCCTTTGCTTAAGAATCTCACCTCTATTTATAGGCAAGCACAGGGGTATGGTTGGTCCAGAAGGATATATCCTGATCCTCAGGATAGAGTGAAAGTTAGAGATAATGCCCATCCATAGCCAACCAAGGTGACTTCAGCAAATAAAAGACATAACTCGCCCACTTAAAGGGATATTGGACTAAAGATAAAGCTCGGAAATTGAGAGAAGAATAAAACTCGCATGAGTCTTTAGTGACCGTAAATAATACACGGTCCAACGGTGCCCGTATCTCCAATATGGGCGTGCTTGACTGTAGAGATATGTCGGGCGCGACCGGCCCGTGAATGAAATACGGGCAAAGCCTGCTTAGTCAATTTTTATGCATTTTTGACCTCTTTTAAGCTCTAATTACATGTTTTTATTACTTCCTCTTTTTGTAGTGCAATTTGGGGTGTCTACAGCTGCCTCCTCTTTGCTGGTAATTGGAACCAATTACAAGCAGAGAGCAAAAAGACCCACCAATTGCACTTTCTGAGATTTTTGTCTAACCAATTGCACTTTGCAAGGATTAAATGGGTGATTTTATAAAAAGAATTTATTTTTGGAAGATCTGTTAAAAAGTCCCTCAGCTTAAGGGCCAAATCCTCCTCTCTCCTCTCACTGAGCACTCGTGGCTATGAAGTGAGATTTGAGTCAAAATATTTTTAAACAAAAGTGAGTATGATGGCAATCCTTGCAACTTACAACTAATATAGACATTAATCTTCTGATAAGTGTGGAGAAAATAATAAAATATGCAATTTTTGGCTTCGCCCGTATTTGTGTCACGGACCAATCATGCCCGTACTTTGATCACGGTTCAACGGGACCGTATTACTTTCACGGTCGTCTAAAGCCCGTACTGAGTTTACGGATTTTATTCTCTTCTTAAGACCGCGAACGCGAACTTTTTCCTCTTCTGCTCGCATTCAAGCCCTAATTTCTCCTCGACCGCGCTATTCTCTCCGGTCCCTGCTTCTTCTCCTCCAACAGTCCGATTTCATCTCCGACGAGCTTCTCATTTTCCGGCGACTACTATTCTTCTCCGGCGGCATTTGCTATTTCCGTTGACCCCAAATTTCTGACGAGCCTTCCTATTTCCAGCGACTGTTCCTGGATTGAGCATTGCCGTGGCTGTGATCAAGTCATTGGAGTGCTTCCTCTTCTCTCAATCGACTGTGGACACTCCCTGAAGCTTCGGTAGAGTAAGGGTTTCCTATTTGCTTGCCAGATTTCTTCCATTTCGACTGAATCCAGTAAGTGGCCGAAATTTCTCTGATTTTTCTTATGAACAGTATGTGCAACAATAAAATCCATGGACGAAATTTTGCTCTTGATTGAACCGAATGTTTACTTTGTCTTCATTAGCCTGATTTGATTCGAAACTTCTATGCCCTTGAATTCTAGAATGATTAAACTCCCCAACATTGGTTTGTTCATCATTGTGACTTGCTGATTTTCTTATATCCGAAATGATGCTTGCATTTTCCTGACTCTTGAATGAGAAATGATTATCTCCATCTGTAGATTTTCTGTTTTCATGTTTATTGTTGACAAGCGTGCTTATTTGTTCCCAAATTTCTGATGGATCCATGCTTGACCTTTTAGGCTAATTCTTTGCATTTTCTGCTCTTGCATCAGATTATAAACTCTTGACTTTTGATTCCTGAATGAACCAATCCCCAAATTTTAAGTACCTTATCCGAAGTATGGCAACTTATCAACCGTAAACCAATTTTCAAGTAGACCCCTAATGGCTTGTATTTGTGCTTATTCTGCCTTTTGTTTGCTTTCGAAGATCATGCTACAATTTCCTGTTTGAATGCCTTTGTTGTGTGCACATATGATATGTTCCAACACTTATTTTGCTGATGTGCTGTTTACACTTTGGGAAATTATCGACGTTTCTTGTCTCCATGCAACGATTTGTGGCAGAATGCTCTTGGGCTAATCATATCAATTCTTGCTGAAAATCCGTCACATGCTTCTATCAATTACCCTGAAACCAAATAAAATACCTGATTAGATATCTTTAGGAAATACAAAGGAATAAATTAAAACATCCACACACATTTTTTTTTTCATATAAAGGGAACCTATAAGAAGCATGTACTTCTTATATAGTTTCTCTATATTTATTTATTTATTTATTTTTTAAAGCAAAGAAAAACAAAATATTTTTAGAAAACTATAAACTCCTTCAGTTGATTCTGGATTTGATCGGGAGTATTTGAAGCACTTTCTTTCATTCTCCATTTTTTCCTTTTTTCTGCCAATTAATTACACTTGGTTAGAATAAAATCAAGGAATAGAAATTTTAACAAGAATAATTAAACATCTCCCTGTTTTGAACCGTAGATGGCCCGCCTTCGATCAGCTTCTAGGGATCCTGCAGATGAGCCTTCCTCTTCGAGGGTTAGGCGTGATCCTGCTGATGTGGCCACTTCTTCCAGGGCCGAGAGGGATTCTGATTCAGACATTCCTGATCTCCCTTCTGGGGATTTGCGTGAGGCGACCCCAGAGGTATTCTCTAACTCTTTTGAATTTATCATTCTCTTACAAAAACATCCCCTTGATCCTTTCCTTCTTTCAATTATTTCCTTAGCCGGCAGTTGAGTCTTCAAGCCGAGATAGGAGCCGTAGCAGACGCCGAGCTGGGGGCAGAGAGGGAGGCCATGATGAGGGCCGTAGAGGAGGCCGTAGAGGTGGCCGTGGCAGAGATGAGGCCAGGACTAGAGTGGAGGTTTCTGAGGAGGTGGTTGCCCAGATTAGGGATACTGACCTCTTGCATGGCCTGAGGACTCATCCCTCAGCGTGCATTAGGGCGGATATCCCTTTGGAGTATCCGATGTCCCATTTCAGAGGGAGCTGGGCCAGATTCATTAGATTCTTGGGAGCCTGTAGTTCAACCTACCACCGGGAGCTAGGCTTATATGGCTTTGGCTTGTTCATTACTATTCCGGACGTGCGCATGGATCGGGCCCTCATTGCTGCACTGCTCGAGAGATTCTTCCCGGAGACATTGAGCTTCCACTTCCCAGATATTGAGATCGGGATCCGGCCTTCTGACTTCACCCTTATCACCGGGATTAGGATGATCGGTGATATTATTCCTGAGATGGTGATGCCAGATGCTGGGAGGTTGCCTCTTATCTTGGATATATAGTTCTACCTCCTGAGGCCTGGGATAGAGGGAGAGCGAGACTGTCTTTGACATGGTTGAGAGAGACTTTCCTGAGGAGGCGGCTCGGACAGCTGGTTGTTGGTGATCCCATTTTTCCCTTCGCCTTCCGATTTATCTTCTTGTATATGATGGGCTCCTGCTTCTTCCCAGAGGACACGACTTCAGTTAGTCCTCATTTTCTGAGTTTATTGGGAGACTTGCATCGAGCGAGGAGGTATGCATGGGGCCCGCTCATTTTTGGTACTATTCTAGCCGGCCTGCGCCGATCAGTGAGCGGCCTCTCTACTTCCAGAGGGGCTGAGTTGGGTGCAGATTCTTCTGGCCCTTCTTGTAGGTGAATCTTATTTCCCTTCTTTTTTCTTTATCTCTTTCTTTTTATCTCTCCTTTTCTATTCCTCTGACTCTTTTCTTCTTTCTGCAGTTTTTTGCTAGGGTTTACATACCCTATTTCCGTCCTACCTCTACGATGTCTGAGGAGACGTATCCCATGGCACGTAGATGGTGTCATGTAGAGCATGACTCTGAAAAGAGTCATCCTAGGTCCGCCCGGGCCCACTTGGACAGGCTATACCGGTCTGAGGTAATCTACATTAATTCCTCTTTTTTCTTCTTTCCTTCTCTTCCTGAATTACATATCTAATATCCCGTTTTGTTTTTCAGCTATTTGTCCCCAGGATGGAGGACATTCATGAGGTGCTGGCCCTGCATGCAGCCAGAGATGATGCCTTTGTCCCTGACCAGAGACGACAGAGATACCAGTTCTTTATTGGTCAGATGGGTAGCATCTGGTATTGCGGCGAGCGCTTCTTCTTTCAGCATGTGGGAGAGCTGCGGATTCCTGCCATCCCTCCTGATACTGCCCCCTCCTTTTCTCCTATGCCCGTAGATCCTGCCCAATTCCTAGATTGGACTGAGGCAGAGACACTATTAGAGGAGGGTGACTATGATGCCTGGTTCAGGCGAGCTTCTGTTGGGTGCCTCATGCCAACCATGCCTATCCGTGGTGGAGTCACGGAGATAGGAGGGGTAGTGATCAGGGCTTATGATACGACGGTATGCCTTCTCTCTTTGTGATCTTCTATTTCCATTTTATTTGAACTTAGTATTTTCTGACTTCTTTCTTTGTATTTCAGGAGGCTCAGTTGGCAGAGATCCGGTCTCGCTATGATGATCTAGAGTGCCAGCGTGATGCTGCGGTTGCTGAGCGGGACGCCCTCTATATCACAATCTCAGACCTCCGGGGGCAGCTAGCCAGAGCCTAGGGCCAGGAGGGTCCATCTGATGCACAGGACCAGGCGGGTCCATATCATACTCAGGTTATTTTCTTTTTCCATTCCTGCTCTTGTATTTAGTTTATCTTGTTCTGATTGAAGCTTCTTCTCTTATTTTCAGGAGGACACAGCCGGCCCTTCTTCACCTGCTTCACCTGTGCCCATGCATCTTCGAGGTGAGGTATTTTCTGTGGCACGGGTGGAGTTTGTGACTTCTCCCAGTCCGGTGGAGGCACCTGCAGCAGAGCCTGAGATCGAGGCTGATATTGCATCTGCTACTGAGGATGTGCTAGAGTCTGCCCCAGTAGCTGAGACTGCTTTTGTGGCATCTGCGGATGTAGATATGGAGTCAGCTATGGATACTGCTGTGGTAGAGCCTGCTGTGGAGGCCGTGGTGATGGAGGAGGCTACAGTTGATCCTGTGCTTGAGGTGGATGCTGACATACCTGGGACATCTGCTCCTGCTGGTCCTGCCACGGAGGCTGTAGAGGAGACGCCTGCTGTTGCTGATCCTCGGTTGATTCATCCCGTACCGATTCGGATACTGAGTCTACCGGATATGTAGATACTTCAAGGTATGTTCCTCCTGATCATCCCACTGCTGGCCTTGTGCCTTTATATATGTGGCATGATATTCAGTCTGTTTTGAGCAGGATGACTCGTAGCACAGCCTGCAATATTGTGCGGCATGTCTTTGAGCGCAGGCGATCTTCAGGCCGTGGTCGGGGCAGAGGACAAGGCCGTGGCCGTAGGGGCGGACCTGCATAGGCAGTAGATTAGGATCTTTCATGTACATTTGTATTTTTTTGGCAAAAGTGATGTAAGCATTCATATATATATAAAAGAAATTTGATTTATGTTCATTTGTATTCTTTTCTTCTTTATTTTCAGTATTTATTACATGATGAATGTTAAAACAGGGATAGGTGAAGCTTAGGGAAACAAAGAAATTAGAATTGCCCATTTTTTTCATTTTGCCGGAAGGAACCGTACTTAGACTACGAGCAAGCCGCGCCCGTAATGTTTATACGGGCGCACTGTGCCCGTAAATTTTTCACGGTCATAGTGTGTCCGTATTCTTTATACGGGCGCGATATGCCCGTATTACAATTACGGATTTTACTGCCTTAACGATTTTTTCTATATAAACTCATGGGGAACATCATTGTGACACTTTTAACAGTCTGAAAACTCCCTGAGCATGTCGTTTCTCGCTTTCCTAGGCTTCTTTGGCGCTTCCATGGCTTCCCCTGCATCGTTCTCTTCTGCCGTTGAATCTCCTCCTGCAAGACGACATGTTAGATCTAAGCCTCCTAATCTCACCAGGTATAATGTTGTAGATTCTTTCTATGACAGATGGGTTAACTCCATGACTCTTGCTGAGGAAAGTCGTTGGGATTCCATCCACTTAGGTCATATCCTGCACATCCCTAAAATTCCCTTTAAGTGGGAAATCATTGAAGCTCTTATTGGGCATTGGGTTCCTGAGCTAAATCTCTTCCATTTTGATGATAAAGAGTTGACTCCTACTATAGAAGAGATTGAAACCATCCTTGGCTTAAGATTTTCTGAAAAAGTTGTAAACCCACCCCTAAAGCCTAGCTACAAAAAGGAAGCTTCCACCTTCTTAGGTATAAGGAAGAAAGACCTAGGGGATTCTGACGCACTTCTGACCTTGTCTAAAACCTTTTTGACTGAAAAGCTTCTAAGGGGAGAGGACAAGGATGCCAGGTTCAATGCACTGACCCTAATAGTGGTTAATCAACTGTTTTTTCCACGGGGTGACGACCAGGTTGACTTGGCTCTTATCTCAGTTATCTGCCAGGTTAGGGAAGGTGAGAGATTGGCTCCTATGATTTTGGCAGAGATGTATCAAGCTCTAACTGACTACTATTTTAGGAAGAAGAAGCGCTTCCTTGCATGTGCCCCTGTCCTACAGGTAAAAATAAAAATTTTTCTTCTTTTTTTTTCTTCTCTCTTTTTTTTTTCTTTTCTTCTTTTTTCTTTTCTTTTCTTTTTCTTTTTCTCTTCTTTTTCTTCTCTTTTTTTTGAACTGAATCAAGATACATCCCTTTCCTGCAGCTCTGGTTATTGGACCACTTGAGTCAGGTTGAAGAAATAACTCGCCGCTTCTTTCCACGATTGAAAGTTCCTGTTTTGATGAGCAACAGGGGTTGTCCTAACATCCATGGTGGTAAGCAAGGTTGGTTCACTTTCTTAGGTACTCTCCAGGATGATCAGGTGAGATGACGTGGCACTTATCAGCCTAATCCAGAGACAGTGATCAGCTTCAAAGATAGAAATTTTCTGGTCCTAGCAGGCTTGAAATCTGCTGTTCTTTACCTCCCTTTGAGAGTTCTTCGACAGTTTGGAGCAACACAGGGGATTACGATCCCATCTGGATATGAGGATTTCATTGGACCACTTACACCAGCCACCATGGGGCTGAATGCTCGATTAATGAATGAGTGGTCTTATGTCCGTTTTCTGCGGGGTCCAGTCTTTTCTGAGTCTCATGTAAAGGACTATCTCTTTTGGATCAAAAAGCAGGTGCAGAGTCATGCCCCAGTACCAGAGGAGCCTCCTGCAGTTCTTCCCCCTACCTATGTGGATATCCTGGAGTCTGAAAGAGCAACCCACAAACGGCTTCAAAAAATATGGGTACGAGAAGCCCAGGAACTCAGGATAAAGGGTATTGACTTAGAGACGTAGCTTGAAGAGCAGACATCTCGCCGCATTGCCATGAAAAAGAAGCTTGAAGAACAAAGGCAGGCTTGTTGCTTTGAAGTCCGCTCGATTCGCAGGAAATATCAGGATACTTTGACTGACCTTAGGAATTTAAAGCTCAAGTTGTCACTTTCAGATGAGGTCTTCTCCTTTCTAGGCAATCCAGATGCACCAGGAGCTTCAGGGATCATTGCAACACAGGCAGCACGGATTCGTGAGCTTGAGGAGCAGCTAAAGCATAGGGATTAGATTCTTTTATTATTCATTTTTTTTCTTTTTTCATACCTTTGTACAAAAGTAAACTCCAATAGTGGAAAGACAAAGGATTTAATACAAAAGTAGGTTTTATATTATTGGCCTCAGAATTCTCAGATGCTTGTAAAAACCAACTTTTTATGAAAAGTATTTGATTTCTCATCACTAGCCAAAAGTATAGTTTTTTTTTTTTGAAAAGCTAATCCAAAGCACTTAATCACATATAATCAAGGGAATTAAAATCAGGTTGCATAATAAAAAGGGTGGCCCAGTCAATAGGGAGAGACCAAATCTGTCTATCCTACGACCTTTAGAATCATCCCCTAATGGCTTTTCCTTCATGGCTAATCCTGCTAATCTGCTCACTTGCTTATGCTCATGCTGTCTTCAACTTGGACCACACGATCAACTCAATCCTTTGATTTTTTTTTCATGCCCCTATTGCCCCTAGCGCCAATTATGGTTTTCAATAGGGCTGGCTTCTGTATTCCGTCATCACCAATATTACTATGATATTTGAATGAATATACTAAAATCACTGAGGGCTTAAGAATAGGACGAAACAAAGGCTAAGCTCGGTTTATGAAATAAAAGATATTAAAGGCTCAAAATTTTCTAAGTGTGAAAATAGGTCGACCGGACTTACAGTCATGATGATTTCAATCCCTTTTCCCTTTTTTCCTTGTATTTGGTTTTCTTTTGCCATTATTTTTCTTTTATTTATTTTTTCTCTTTTTGCCCCTATTGGCTTTGCCCCTTATTGTCTTTGCCCCAGTATAAAACTGTAAGTCCAGCTTAGGTTTATCAAATAAGACGAACAGGCTCAACTTGGCTTGACTAGGGATAAAAATTTTGGGAAATAAGGAAAGATGGCCTCAGATCATTTCCTAGTAATATTCATTCATGGAAAATATCTCTTTACTGCATCAGAGTTAATTGGCTCAGGAAAATCCTTCCCATCCATTTCTGTTAAGATGAGAGCACCTCCTGATAGGACCTTCTTGACAACATAAGTCCTTTCCCAATTTGGTTTGAATTTTCCACGTGGGTCATCCAAAAAGGGTAAGATCTTCTTTAATACCAAATTTCCTTCTTGGAAAGTTCTGGGCTTCACCTCCTTATTGTAAGCTCTGGCCATCCTCTTCTGATACAATTGGCCATGAGAAAGCGCCTTCAAACGCTTTTCTGCTATTAAATTGAGTTGATCATGTCTTGACTGGATCCATTCATCTTCTTCTAATTCTGCTTCCATTAACACTCTTAGTGAAGGTATTTCCACTTCCACTGGCAATATTGCTTCCATTCCATAGACTAGGGAATATGGGGTTGCCCCTGTAGAAGTCCGAATTGAGGTTCTGTAGGCATGTAAGGCAAGTGGCAACATTTCATGCCAATCTTTGAAACTCACTACCATCTTTTGAATGATCTTCTTTATGTTCTTATTTGCTGCTTCCACTGCCCCATTCATCTTTGGTCTATAAGGAGCTGACTTATGATGGGTAATCTGGAACTGTTCACACATTTTCCTCATATCCTTGTTCTTAAGGTTCGAAGCATTGTCTGATATTATAGCACTTGGCAAGCCATAGCGACAAATGATGTTGTGCTTTATAAACTTAAGAACGTGACTACTTGTGATGTTTGCATACGAGGCTGCTTCTACCCACTTGGTAAAATAATCAATTGCTACAAGTATAAATCTGTGTCCATTTGATGCCTTTGGAGAGATCATTCCAATGACGTCTATGCCCCACATAGAGAAGGGCCATGGAGATGTCATATTATGTAATGCACTTGGAGGTGCGTTCTTATTATCAGCGTATACTTGGCATAAATGACACCTTTTGACATGTATATAGCAATCGTGTTCCATAGTCGACCAGTAATATCCCAATCGTAGGATCTTCTTAGCAAGCATGTACCCGTTCATATGGGGTCCACAAACTTCTCCATGTACCGTATCAATTATCCTTTCTGATTCAGTCTTGGCAACACATCTAAGTAGGATATCATTGTGTGATCTCTTGTATAACTGTCCCCCATTTAGTAAGAACTGTCCTGCCAACCTCTGTATTGTTCTTTTCTCTGTAGAAGTAACATTTTCAGGCAAACTCCGATCATTTAGGAAATTCTTAATGTTTTGGAACCATGGTACTTCTTCCTCTGATCCCCCTTCTAGAACAAGGCAATAAGCAGGTTCATCCCTAACTTCAATTTCTAGTGGTTTAATATCAACACCTTCTGGCATACTCACCATTGAAGCCAATGTTGCTAAAGCATCTGTGAATTGGTTCTTGGTCCTTGGCATATAATTAAAGGAAATTCGAGTGAACTTGGTGCTTATTTCTTCCAAATACTGGTGATAGGGGATCAACTTATGATCCTTAGTCTTCCATTCACCAGTTGTTTGGAAGATGATAAGACTCGAATCTCCATATACGTCAAGTTCCTCTACTTCATGATCTAAGGCTGCTTGTAACCCAATTATGCATGCTTCATACTCTGCTATATTGTTTGTACATTGGAATCTCAATTTTACTGCGATTGGGATATGTGACCCATCTGGCTTGACCAAAACAGCCCCTATTCCATTTCCATTCATATTGGCGGCCCCATCGAAGAACATTTGCCATGAGCTTTCATTTTCCTCCTCTTCTGTGAACAGTATTTCTTCATCAGGAAAATTGGTCTTTAAAGGTTGGTATTCTGGCAGAGGATGTGCAGCTAAGTGATCAGCAATGGCTTGACCCTTAATGGCTTTCTGCGTGATATAGGTGAGATCAAATTCAGATAATAACAATTGCCACTTCGCTGTTCTGCCAGTTAAAGCTGGTTTTTCAAACAAGTACTTTAAAGGATCCATTAAGGATATCAAAAAGGTGGAATGACTAAGGAAATAGTGTCTCAGTCTTTGGGTTGCCCATACTAAAACACAACAAGTTTTTTCCAAAGGGGAATATTTTGCTTCATATTCTGTGAACTTCTTGCTTAGGTAGTAAATCGCCCTTTCCTTTCTGCCTGTCTCGTCGTGCTGTCCTAAAACACATCCCACTGACATCTCCAAAACTGATAAGTATAGGATCAATGGTCTTCCTGGGGTTGGTGGCACTAGCACATGTGGGTTCAATAGATACTCCTTTATGGTGTCAAAGGCTTCTTGGCAATCGTCATTCCAGGCCGTCGGGTTATTCTTTCTTAGAAGTTTGAAAATTGGTTCACAAATAGCAGTGAGCTGTGCTATGAACCGGCTTATGTATTGAATCCTTCCGAGAAAACCACGAACTTCCTTTTCCGTTCTAGGTAATGGCATTTCAATGATTGCTTTAGCTTTGGCTGGGTCAATCTCAATTCCTTTTCTGCTTACAATAAATCCCAAAAATTTTCCTGATGTAGCCCCAAAGACACATTTTGCAGGGTTAAGCCTTAGGCTGTATTTCCTAAGTCTGTCAAATACCTTCTTCAAATTGATCAAATGGTCTTCTTCTTTACATGATTTGGCTATCATATCATCCACATAAACCTCCATCTCCTTATGGATCATATCATTGAATAAGGCTGTCATGGCCCGCTGGTAGGTTGCCCCTGCATTCTTAAGCCCAAATGGCATGATAGTGTAGTGGAAGGTACCCCAAGGTGTAATGAAGGCTGTCTTCTCTTGATCTTCCCTAGCCATCTTAATCTGATTGTACCCTGAGAAGCCGTCCATGAATGAAAACAAGCTATGTACTGCAGTGTTGTCTACTAATATGTCTATGTGTGGAAGTGGAAAATCATCCTTTGAGCTTGCCTTATTCAAGTCTCTGTAGTCTACACACATTCTGACCTTCCCATCCTTCTTTGGCACTGGTACTATATTTGCAAGCCATTCAGGGTACGTGGAGACCGCCAAGAATCCGGCTTGGAATTGCTTAACTACTTCATCTTTGACCTTCAATGTCCATTCAAGTTTCAACCTTCTTAGTTTCTACTTAACTGGCTTAACATCTGGCAGAATTGGTAGCCTATGTACAACCATGTCCGTGTCTAATCCAAGCATATCTCGATAGGACCATGCAAACACATCTTTGTAGTCAGCTAAAAACCGTATCATTTCATCCCGTTGTACCTCAGATAGGCATACCCCAATCTTCACTATTTGTGGGTCATCTTCGGTCCCTAGGTTTACAGATATGGTCTCTTCAATATTGGGTTGGACCCCCTTTTCATGACGCTTTAATTGATATGTGATTTCTTTTGGAGGGTCGTCTTCTTCGTCCTCCGTCTCTTCTTCAACCCCCATTAGGTCAAAGTCGAGCTCGAGGTCGAAGTCATACTCAACCCAATCCAATTCCGTTTGCTTATATGGTTCATAAATGGTTTGGACCTTTTTGAAAAATTTATTTTTTCTATAAAAAATTGAAAAATCTTTTTGTGTTTTTTGAGAGCCTTCTAAAAAGTCTTTTCCTGAAGACGAAGGCTCATTAAAACCTTCAGGAAAGGGGCCTTCCACTAATGGAGTTTTTTTTTTGGAAGCCATGTCTGTTTGCCAAACAAACGCGGCTTCAAAAGTAAGGGGAGTTTCCTCCCAATTGTTCAGAATAAAAGAATCTGGGGCAGGGATATAAGCCTGCTCCTCAAGCTCAGGATCCGCATCTGAAATCACCAGTACTAGGTGAGTTGTATCGCCTGCTTCTTCTGTAGGGCTGGTCCCAGATGGAACCTGTACTGCAGTCCAATCAATGAAAGGTAGCTCCTCTGCTCCTTCTTCTTTGTTGCCTTCAGTCATGGCAAAAAAGGCTCCAATGTCCTCAGAAAAATCTTGCTCCCGCTCTGCCTGTGGCTCAGTCTCAACCAATGCTTGGGTAGGTGGAGGTGGAACATATGGTTGCAAGGTAGGGACATAAGGCTTTTGAAAAGGGTTGACATTATAGTATGGTGGTTTGGACTGATCCTGAGGAGGAGACAGCTGAATCATATGAGAAAGCTTTGGAAAAGTTTTCCTAATGTGAGGGAATTTCATGCCTTTCTCCTATTTCTATCCCTTTCAAACTCTTTATCTGGACCCCAATCCTGCTCTGTGGACCAGCTTCTTAGCCTTTACATGTTCTATTCTTCCTTGCTGGTTAACCCCTAGACCTTTTCCAGGGTGGAAATTGTACCTTCCCATCATTTTCTTGACCATCTTTTCAGCACAGGTCATCTTTCCTTCTTTTTCCTGATGCCCTCCAGGTATAAAATTTACAGTTTCAAATTGAAAAGAGTGAAATGTGAACTTATCTGCGGTCATTTCCATGTTTATAAAGGGTACATCAGGGGACCACATGGGAGGAACCAAGCTCTCAGCTAGGACAGTAATCACATTTTGCCCTCTTATATACTTAACTCTTTGGTGGAGGGTCGATGGTATAGCCCTAGCTGTATGAATCCACGGCCTTCTTAGGAGTAGGTTGAAGGCTGCAAGTATATCCATCACCTCAAATGTGACGTTAAAAATATACGGTCCAATTGTGACCGGCAGTTCAACCTCCCCTAGGGAGTGTGTTTTAGAACTATCAAAGGCTCTTATGATTCTTCCATTTTGTTTGATTTTATTTTGCTCCAGACCGAGCTTAACAAAGATTATTAATGGGCAGACATTCAGAGCCGACCCATTATCAATCAAAACCCAGGCTATCATGCAACCCTTACTGAGCACAGCTATGTGCAAAGGATCAACATGATGGTACCCTGATGGGCTGATTTCAGTCTCAGAAAAAGTTATAACATTGTGAGATAAAATTTGCCCAACTATCCGGCCTAGTTAGTCTGGTTCAATATTTTTAGGCACGTGGGCCCCCTGAAGTACCCTTAACAGAGATTCCCTATGTTTTTCAGAATTCAACAATAAACCCAGTATTGAGATCTGGGCAGGGACTTTATTTAACTGCTCAACAACATTGAATTCACTCTTTTTTATGATCTTAATGAGTTCAGCAGCATCACTGTCAACTACCTGGAGGGCATCCTCCCCTACCTTGGCCTTTCCTTTACTTTTCTCTTCTTCTTTCTTTTCTTTTCCCATTTCTTTCTGTTTTTCTTCCTCCCCCATACCTTTTCCTGACCTTGTCATGAGGTTTACTTCTTCTTTGCTTTCAGTTGCAGGAAATGTAGTAGTAAATGCCTCACTGTAGTTCCATGGCACAGCTGATTCAGAGTAGGAAGGCTTAGGGACATTTACCACTAATGGGGGAAGTTTGGACTTGGCTATGGAAGTCTGAGTAAGGGGAACATTAACAACCAATGGTGAAAGTTGTTTTGATTGAGGGGTTGCAGAAGTGACTGATGCCCTAAGAGGGTCACAATTTATGACCAATGGTGGCTTAGACTGAATGGGTGGAGTAAAGGTAGATGGACTACAATTGATGACCAAAGGTGGTTTTGCAAAGTTCATTTGGGCCATGAGAGATGCGACCCGGTCCAAAGATGAGCTAATGTTCTTTGCAGCACTATCATCCCCTTTTGAAATCACATTTACTTCTTTGTCCTCATTTCTTCTGTCAAAATACACTTTGACCGTTGTCCCTATAGGAGCAATTAATTGAGATGGTTCAAAGGTTATTTTGTCAGAGGAGATGACCCCTATGACATTAGATGGGCCTGCCCCATGATGCTGGGGCAGCGGGTGTTGTCCAATATATGTTTTTGAAGGATTAGGAGCCCCTGTATTGAAAGACAGGGTATTCTGGTCTAATAAATCCTGAATGGCATGTTTTAAAGGCCAGCACTTGTCGGTAGGGTGCCCAGGTGCACCCATATGGAAATCACAAGTGGTGGAGGGGTCATAATTTCTCCCCTTAGATGCATTCGGATTGGGCTCTCTTAAGGTGATATACCCTGCCTGCAATAAAGTGGGCAGCAACTGAGAAGGAGTCATTGGAATAGGGGTAAAAACCCTATTTCTCCTTGCTGCGAAATAGGCATCCTTTTCCTCCTTAGTAAAAACCCTTTTTTGGTTTGAAGGTGCTGCTGGAACATTAACCCTCATAGGGGCCTAGGTAGATGGAACAGATGGAGTAGGAAAATGAGCAGGTATGTTGATTTGTATGGGTTTGTTAGGGCCAGGTGGTGGCTGTACCATGTTCACCTCCCCTTCTTTCTTGTTCCCATTTCTCTTCATCCCGTTTCCTTTCTTCAGGTTAGGGTCCTGCTGACTAACTATGGGAGAGTGGTCAATTATTTTACCTATCCTGATCCCGTCTTCAATTTGGTCAGCCACTTGAACCTAGGCAGCAAAATTCGTGGTGGTCTGACCCACCAAATGGCTATAGAATGGTTGACCCAAGGTACTGATGAATGTAGAAATCATCTCCTGTTCTAACATAGGTGGCCTAACTTGAGAGGCTATCTCCCTCCATCTCTTGGCATACTGCCTTACAGTCTCATCCCTTCCTTTGCTCATTCTCATTACGTCGTACCTGTCTGGCATGATCTCTGAATTGAACCGATATTGAGCTAAGAAGGCATCTGCTAGGTCCTTCCATCTCCTAATCTTTCCATGGTCTAAAGTAGCAAACCACCTTAATGCGGTTCCAGTTAAGCTCCTTTGGAAAAGTTGAATCAAAACCCCCTCATCTCGCTCGAACTGGAATAGCGCACCACAGTATAACTTCAGGTGGCTCATGGGGCAGCCTGTGCCATCATACTTGTCTAGGTCTGGGCACTTAAACTTAGCCGGCAGGTTAACATTAGGGTATAGGCATAAGTCCTCAAAATTGGTGCCCCCAAAGTTGCTCACCCCTTTTACTTCTCTAAGTTCATCTTGGATCATTTCTAGTTTGTGCAGGAACTTCCTTTCCATCTTGTCCCTCATCTTTTCCTTTTCCTTAGCTTTGTCTGACTCAACTGTCTCATCCCTAATCAGTATAGGTTCAGGGGTGGGTTCATAGACTGGTTCAGGAATTGGTTGAACTGGAAGTGAAATATTGATTTGGGGTGTAGGTGCAGGGTTGGAAGTGGATGCTTGATTTTGGGCCTGCACTTGTTGGGCTTGTACTTGTTGGGCCTACACGGACAGTATGTCTCTAGCATTTGGACTAGTCCTGCTACTTGCTCTTGGAGCAGGGCAACATCTGGATGAGGAGCATCAGCTTCATTCTCAATAGGATTCATGGCGCGAGCTCTTGATCTGGTTACAGGAGCTATGATTGCAAGTGTACTTGGTACCGGGTAAAAATAAACAGAATATATTAATGCCCATTTAGTCTCCTTCACCTACCTAGGAATGCCTATGTGCAAGCTGGGTGAACATGAGTTTGGATTTGTTTTTTATTTGCTTCTTTTTTCCTTTCTTTTTTTTTTTTTAGAATGGTTGGAATATTCTAGGGCTTCCAACAGGTCCCAAAAAAGAGAAAATGATCTGAAATTCAAAGGCTTTCAGAGGCCCGGGGGGATTTTTTAAAAAAAGGTCTGAAATTCAAAGGCTTTCAGAGGCCCAGGGATATTTTTGGCAAAGGTCTGAAATTCAAAGGCTTTCAGAGGCCCAAGGAGTTTTTTGACAAAAATCTGAAATTCAAAGGCTTTCAGAGGCCCAAGGAGTTTTTGAGAAAAATTCTGAAATTCAAAGGCTTTCAGAGGCCCAAAGGAAAAAGGTCTGAAATTCAAAGGCTTTCAGAAGCCCAAAGGAAAAAGGTCTGAAATTCAAAGGCTTTCAGAGGCCCAAAGGAAGACGGTCTGAAATTCAAAGGCTTTCAGAGGCCCAGGGATTTTTTGGAAAAAGTCTGAAATTCAAAGGCTTTCAGAGGCCCAGGGGTGTTTTGAAAAAAAGTCTGAAATTCAAAGGCTTTCAGAGGCCCAAGGAGTTTTGAGAAAGAGTCTGAAATTCAAAGGCTTTCAAAGGCCCAAGGAATTTTTGAAAAATCTAAAATTCAAAGGCTTTCAGGGGCCTAACAGGTTTTTTTTTCTTTTATTTACACTCTTTTTTTTCTGAAGCATTTTATTCAAACTCATCTTCCTTTCATCATTTAAAGGTTAAAGGAACAGGATTTAATGGAGAAAAACTGATTATAATTGAATCCTCCGCTAAGACCGTATATACAGTATGGTATAGCTGTGCCCGTGTTTAAATTACGAGCAAGCCGTGACCGTATGATTAATATGGGCGAGCCCAGTCCGTATTAAAACTACGGTTTTACGGAGCTGCTTTATGTTTCTTCAGTTTTTTCATGGTTTGATCACTTTGATTGCTCATCCAAACATACGGTTCACTCATGCTAGGCCTCTAAGCTGTCCCACAGTGGACTTTGACACATTTGCAAAAATACATGCTTAGGAGGGCACATGTTCCCTCCAAATAGACACCATACTCATACTTTGGTACCCTTTTGATGCCTCTTGTACAAACATTGGGTAGGATAGATTCTAAACAGAGTTAGAAACTCTTCATATGGGCTACACCATGCTTAGGAACCATGCATACTTGGGACCAATTTTGTCCTCAAACCAATGGGCACCAAGACACCCCTATGACATGAAAATAATGCAAAAATTAAGGTTACCTTGTTACCTTGTTTACCTTCAATACGGCATCCACTTTATGCCCTGGTTTGTAAGCCATGCAAACGGCCTTCCCTCAATTACAAACCCATATTCCCACGTAATTGTGTACTTTAGCCAAAAACGTGTATCTCCACCTTCAAGCGTAGGGGTTTTGGGTTTTGGCTTAATGGCAACTTAGAACTCAAGCCTAGTGATGACCAAAATCCCAGATCCACATTATCATTACATCATTAGCCCAAAGTTCTAAGGTGAATGTTTTCACTTTTGCTTTCCGAAGTAACGACCTCAGTGCGCCAAGCTACACACATTCGGTTTCAACATCCTATAGGTTATAGGTAGGCTGTGTAAAAAAATAAAATGTGCACAGTGCATTGTAAAAATAGGCTGCATTCACAACGTCCCAAACCCTTGCCACTCTTTTCGTAGCCATGCATAAACAAACCAAGGCATATAGGGAGCATATTAAAGCAAGTAAACATAAGTAAACAAGCAACCCTATAGCACCTAAACATGCTCACAAAAATCATCCAAATCATGCCCACATGTGCTCAGATTATATATCCAAAATACATCATAGAAAACATGCTGGAAATTAAAACATGCATATTAAAATACAGCAAGAAATAAGCATGGTTTATCAAAATAAACCTCCCCTACGCATGTTTCTAGAAACAATCCTATAAATCAGAATTAAGCATGTTTCTACCCCCATGAACTCTTAAGCAATAAATCAGATTTAAAACATACCCCACATGCTTAAGAACACCAAACAGCAAGCAAAACAAAGACATGCTAAAAATACAAAATAGCAAGCAAATCCAAAAATATCAAAACATGAACTAAAACCAAAAGGCTCAAAGCCACAAGTCCCCAGCAGAGTCGCCAGTTGTGAGACATGGGAAAAAAAATCAATTTAATGACTTCCCTGATCATCACGCGGGATTCATTAAAAACACAGAGTCGCCACCATTCAATCTAGGTGTGAATGGACACCAAAATATCAAATAAGCACAAAAAGGCAAATTTAGGGTAAAAATAACCCTCCTAAAAAAACAACCAGAGATGGGTAAGGGGATTAGGTTATGAACATGGGAAGGTGTTAGGCACCCCTATTCATCCACACAAGGTGGTTGCCAGGTATTGTTCATGTTAAAATAAAGGAAAAAGGCTTGCTATAAAAATCACAAAAAAGACAAACATGTATGGTTTTCTCATATGAATAGTCTGATTGATCCAGAACTTTCAAATATGATCATACCACTCCTAGGGTTTCATGATCAAAACAAAATTGAGATAAAATCAAATAAAACCAATCTAAAGTGAAAAATCCAAAAATCTGGCTTCAAGTCAAATTCTAGAAATCTAGAAAAATATGATTTTTATGGAATATTTCAAAATTGAACTTGAATAATCCAGAACATAGATAAAGCCCAAATTTCACATTAAATCAAAACATAAAAACCAAAAATACCCAAGTTTATGAAAAACATCAAAAGGGGAGAACTTAGACCGTAGGGTCTTATCTCAAAAGTGAAAAACGATTCAAAAACCACATCATGAAACCCTAGAATTTATTTTCAGGCTTCTAGATCCAGATATATCATATTGATCATGATAGATCTAGGATCTTAGCCTAAAATCCCAAAAATCACGAAAACAGTGCTATAGGTGCAAAAGTGATGAAAATCCAAGTTTTAGGAGAAAAGAGCGGATCTCATGCTATAATCATCATGTACTCATAGGATTAATCCAGATTCAAAATAAAATCATTAAAACATTATTAGGATATCAAAACAAGCATATCTCACAAATTAGAGCACATGGGGGCCTACCCTATGGATCCACCTGTTCTCTTTTCCCCTAGCTCTCTCTTCACGTTTTACGGCTAGAGAGACTCTTGAGGTACTTAGAGATAGGTTTGGGTACACAAACACAATCACAGGCCTTATTCTAGAAAAAAAGGAGAAAAACAAATATGGGGTTCTATTCTAGGGATCCACCTGTTCCCCTTTCCTTTAGCTCTCTCTTCACGATTTACGGCTAGAAAGACTCTTGAGGTACTTAGAGACAAGTTTAGGGATACAAAATAAAATAGATGGCCTTATTCTACAGCAATAGAGAAGATCCTATTATTTCTAGAATTAAAAATATGAAATAAAAGGGAAAATGGACTTACCTGGATTGAGCAAGCAGAGCAGCAGGGATTCCTTTCCTTCTCTTGGAGCTCTTGAGTCTTCAAAATTTCGTGGCCCTTTGCTTAAGAATCTCACCTCTATTTATAGGCAAGCACAGGGGTATGGTTGGTCCAGAAGGATATATCCTGATCCTCAGGATAGAGTGAAAGTTAGAGATAATGCCCATCCATAGCCAACCAAGGTGACTTCAGCGAATAAAAGACATAACTCGCCCACTTAAAGGGATATTGGACTAAAGATAAAGCTCGGAAATCGAGAGAAGAATAAAACTCGCACGAGTCTTTAGTGACCGTAAATGATACACGGTCCAACGGTGCCCGTATCTCCAATACGAGCGCGCCTGACCGTAGAGATATGTCGGGCGCGACCGGCCCGTGAATGAAATACGGGCAAAGCTTGCTTAGTCAATTTTTATGCATTTTTGACCTCTTTTAAGCTCTAATTACATGTTTTTATTACTTCCTCTTTTTGTAGTGCGATTTGGGGTGTCTACAGCGTGAGACTAACGTCTCAGTAAGTAGCACAATGCATGATAAGAATAGTTTATGCAATTTTTCTGATAATAGAGTAACATGCTAGCATATCATACGATCAAATTCTATCAAATGATGCGAAGGAAACAATTCAATCATAACAATAAAATATCAGTATAAAGTGTCTGTGCAGGACTCGTGGATTAGTGTGTCTATAAATTAAGATAACCACCCCGAACCGATATGCCACCTCATGACTTGCGGGTAGAAGCCTGATCACGGACATTGCCCTGAGTGGAGCACCCACGCATGGGCTGACAACAAACAACCCACTCAACTGCGAATAACCAACCATGAAACCATACACACGCGTACACACACATGTGTAGTCACACACACGAA
The DNA here is from genome assembly GCA_947561395.2 of Buxus sempervirens. Lineage (NCBI taxonomy): Eukaryota > Viridiplantae > Streptophyta > Magnoliopsida > Buxales > Buxaceae > Buxus > Buxus sempervirens. The sequence continues at coordinate 7,354,925 of OX387187.1, read as the reverse complement.
GACCTTGCCGATCCCACATGGCGGAACGGGTTGCTGCAGTTCACTATCCCACAAGAAAGCCTCATCGATCCCACACGGTGGAACGCGAATGTGGCTCGGGGTGTTAATTCGACAAGCCATCACTAATGCACTGACTATGTTGACTATGGATCCACAACCATCTCTAAGCACACAAGACTCAATACAAACCAAGGTTAAATCAATAAAATAGTCATATAAAACCAATCTCATAAAGGCATCGCTTGCCTAAAGCACAAAACCATTTCGAGTGAACCTCTTGTTCACTTTTCTTTAAACCCTAGGCTTCACTGCCCATTGGGTTATCGTGGGCTCTCAGGCCCTTTCCAAATCCACAAGAAGCCTCAGCTTCATCATTCAAATCTCAAATCTCGACAAGTTTTATAAACCAGTAGGTTCAACTTTAAACATCAAATAAACATCAATTTGTGTAGAAACTTAACCGTAGTCAAATTATATCAAATGCCAAGGTAAACCAGGCATAAGATGTTTCTAAACTCCTAAAATTGTTCATGCAGGGTTTAAAATAAGTAAAAACTAGTTCCACAGTGAAAAATTGCTTAAAATGTTGAAAACGGCATTTTTTTGGGTCTGGGTGCCTATGGGCACCTAGGCGCTCTAATTGGGCACCAACCCAATACAATGAGTGCCTATGGGTGCTGTAAAACCCCGAATTTTCCTTAAATAATAAATTAAATTAGTAAATAATATTACCCAGAGTTATGATTGATAGAAACATTTTAATATTGTAGGGGATGATCAACTTAGCGGAGATCCAGAATTAGACGCAGATCTGACCGTCCGATCGTGAGATATCGAGGGATGTATTTTGATTGGGCAAGGTGTATAGAAGAGTTGCATGGGAGATGCATAGGATCAGGGGGTATAAATATGTATAAAGAATTAACCTAATTCTTATACGTGTATTCTCGCTTGTATTGAAGAGCCGCAAGCGACGAGAGTTGAACGACCGAGAAGAGAAGAAAGAGAAGGAGGGAGGAAGACCAAGTAATCTTGCTCAGAGCATTGCTTTGCAACTGAAGAGAGATTTGAGGGTTGTTGATCAGAGGAGAAGAAGAGGAACGCGCGTATAGAGGTAGGTGACACTGTTTTGGTTTAAATTTGGATTTATCTCTGTTTAATCGCAAACGCATGTTTCTATGATATGTAATGTTGTATTTAGTTAGCTAAGCATGTTAGAAATACATTAGAATGAGTTTAGACGAGAAAAATCACGATTTAGAACTGTTTCTGCTCGATTTGGTGAGACCGCCAACCTCGACTGTGCGAGGCGCTCATCGGCGATCTTAGGCGCTGGTTAAGGATTCGAGGACGCCGTGGACCGCGGGACGACGGACCGTGGGCGCTCGAAATTGCACTACCGCCGACTGATGACCGCCCGGAGCGATCCTGAGCGATCCCAGGCGCTCTCAGCAGAATTTCCAATTTTTCATAATTTCGAACCTAATTCAATTCTAAACTATTTTTAGACAATTTTAATGATTAATTAAGGTGTTTTAAGACCAAAATAAACTACCTAAATCCCTGTTTTACAGAAAAACAAATTAGGGAGATATTTAGGACATTAGTTGCCTAGTTTTGAAGGTAAACGAGAAATGTGATTTTGGAAAAGCCTAACTACCATTTGACTATCTAAACACTTTTAAATGGCATTATAAATCATAAGACATTATAAAGAGAGTTCATAATCCGCATGACTGAATAATGAAGTGAATGTACAGATATAACCATTATATGCCGCTAGGCACCAACCCTTATAGAAATATGATACTTTAGGGAATTTTGGAGTCTAGTGGGCATAGCTGGTTATGGATCCATAGTCGTAGCTAGATAGCTGAGGGATATGTCATTTGGGTTGAGTTACTCCTATATGCGACGCGCTTCCTTTGCAAGTTAGTTTGTCTGGGAAGGTCCTATGTCTGGAGGGACACCCCGGTGAGCTGCTGGTGATTCCCTGTACATGTGGATAAGCAACCACCTCCATGTATTGATTCTGGTGCTGCATGCTGGTGGTACATACCAACTTTGATGGGTACGTGTGCAATAAGTCGGTGACTACGGCTCTTGTCTAAGCTGCGCTGCATGGGGCTTGAGTATCATTAGTAGCATCGCTCCTAAGTCGCACGGTGGTATAGCAATTGGTTGAGAATCATCTCAAAAGGTTTATCTAACTTTGTGAGTCCTACAATGACACTGAAAACATAATACTTGATATGATTACTATTGTGCACGTGCGGGATGCATGTGATTGGGATATTGGTTGGATGTGACTGCTTAGTACATCATGGCAATACTTGGATTATACTATTGATTTGGCTATTGAATTCTTATATTAAAACTTGCTGAAAATCATTTCTAGAATTGTTATCAAACTGTTTTGTGTTCACGAATGGTATAAATGATTATGCGAGCCTGATTTGTCGATATTGCTTAATCGTGCATGAAATGCTACTTTGCTTATATTAACTGTTGAAACATGCATGTGTTACCTACTGGGATATTCGTATCTCACCCTACTTCTATTTCATTTTTCAGCTGATACGCGAGAGGGGGATCTCTTAGACTTCCAGGGAGAGATAGCCGAGTATTCTCCGGAGGATTATTATTATCCAGACCTTGTCTGAGGTGGATTTATGTGATAGACTTAGCATTTTATTGGTTATTATCATTTATTGGATTTGATGTATTAGAGAGACAAGAGAGAGAGTTAGTAACCAGTTCATTCTACCAGACTTTGATATTACTGACTGATGGTCAAGCTTTATGCTTGTTTGAGGATTTTGATCTACACTTCCGCACATACTTGTTTCCGCACTCTGATAGTTTAATATATGGATTGGATTTACTTTCTTTGGTCTGGTATGTTATTGATGTTGTAATTGATATGGGCCAGTAACACCTCGGATTTGGTTGTTGAACTAAATTCGGGTTGTTACAGTAGCGAACCGGGTTCGGGTCGGGTGCCGGTTTGGACTGACCCGGGTTCGGGGCGTTACAGGTGCCTACCTAGCCCCCTAAGCGCCCGTACAAAAATCTGCATGATTTTAAACGCCGTTCGTTCCGATTTTTCATTTTCTTTCAAATCCAATTACAAAACTCATTTTTCTTCATATGAAACACATCAAATAACATCCTAAACACTCTAAGATCAAAATCAAACAAGTTTTAAACCTTATAACATCCGCAATCCAAATCAAACAATAGAAACGCCAAATCCTCGCATGAAACCAAATAACCATGGATTTTCGTTTTTAAACTGAAATTTCTTTGCAAAAATAGTTCGAAAGGTGCTACTTACTTGGAGAACGCAAATCCAAAGCTAAAGCCTCCTCTTCTTCCCTTCTTCTCCGTCTTCCTCTTTGTGCAACCCTGCTCTTCTCCCTTTGTTCTTCACGGACAAGGAACGGTTGTGTCTTTTTTTTTCTTTTGGGCCCTAAATAGATTTTTGGGGATTAAGGCAATGTCTCCTTTGTCCCCTTTTTACAATATTGCCCCTTTCACATTACCTTCACCTTCAAAACACACTTAATTAGTCTCAAAATTCCATATTAACAGCAAGCTAAATAATTAGGCTTAATTAGAGGATACGGGGTCTCACAAATTGTGTGATTGATTGTACGTATAATGCTTGCACGTGGCATTTGTAGATTCTAAGAACAATGATGGTAGCACATGATATGTAATGAAATATTTAAAGATGATGTTATTGATTTCTGTATATTATTATATACTTGTTAGATACTAAATATGAAGATTAACTGCTATATTTTGTGAATCTTTTTATATGGAGTGAAATAGCTCCATCTATTGAGTCATCCTACTCATTCCAACTGATTAATTTCAGGTCCTGAGGAGAACGCAGAACCAGAGGGACAGTGAAGGATCTTTCTCTTAAGTTATACTAGTTCTATTTGTCATAGGTAGATTTGAACATTCTTTTGGTGTTGGGATTTTATTGGGATATGGATTGTGCAGAAAAGTTATAGTAGGAATTTTATTCGTGGTGTTTTCTACGATTTCCACTATGAGATGTTGTTAGAATCTTTGAATTTTATTATTGGTTTTAATATGATTTGTACATTTGTCTTAATATTGTTGTTGGCTTACGAGTGAGGTTATGCTTTGGGATACAAGCCCATGTATTTATTAAGGCTTAGTACTTGGGGCATGACATGATTTTTTCTGATTTTAGGGTTTTGCTGTATTTAGAACTCTTCCTTTCGAGCGGAATTTTGGTGCTTATTCAAATAATACAAAAAATTATTGTTTGTACTTGTATATGTATCGTTTTGTCCCTCTTGAATTTTTAATTTTGCCCTCTACCCTTTTAATCTCAACCCTTCATTATCCATTTTGTGTCTACTTTGCTCACCCGAGCTGAAACTCCTTGCTATGCCCCATGCAAAGGAAGCAACAAAGACAGCTAATAATACCTCCCAACTTCCCATTATTCGGCCAAGACTCCAATTTCATTGCCAAAACTCTTAAGCAAGATCAGCAAGGAGTTTAAGCTTTCAATTTTAAGTTGGGGGTAAAGGTTTATACTCGATAGTCTCATTGCATGAATCTTCAAGGAAAATGGGGTGTTATCAATCTAAAAACAGTACTTAAAATTGAAGTACTCTACTATTTTTCATAGAAAAATATGAGTCTAAAATCATCGGGAAACCCATTCTATGCCATTGAAAACAGCTTGTCCAATTGTTGAATCATGTCAAGTTAGCTATTTGAGTCCATAAATAGCCTTTACTCTAGATTTTAGAAAGTATCACTCCTTTTGTAGCATTCCCAAGAGGCTACTTCATATAAGACAACCCATATAGAAGGTACTTCTGATGTCTAATTGATATAAAGGCCAAAATTTGGAGGCTGCAATGGATATGAGAGCACAAATTGAATAAAGCCAAAAGCAACTATGACAATCGTCATTCATATTTCTAAAATTTTGGACCTCTATGCAGAGACCTAATTGTGATTTGAGAGATGAATTATGTCATTTTTGAAAAATTAGTTTAGGGCTGAAACATAATATACATGGTGTGATGAAGTAAGAGTGTGCATCAATAAGCCGCGATTCCCAAATAAGCTACCACATCACATATCTGTGTCTCAGATTGAATTTTCAACCAAATAAGCACACCCATTTTAGCACTCTAGATATGTCTCTAAAACTGATTTTTTTTGGCTAGAAGAAATCCTTGTAGTTAGAAATTAATATGCATCCAAGTAAGGAGACACCATTAGATGCATTCTCTTCTTCTCATTCATATTATTTATTACTTTGTTTTCACCAAAAAACATTTATTACTTTGTTTCAAGGAATATTCGGGCATCCAAATCGTTAAATTGGATTTTACATTATTATTGTTAAAAGTTGAGAGCCAAGTAATAACTTAATCACATATATCATTTCATATGGCAAACTAAACAACAGTAACTAATTGATTCACAGCAATTAATTCATCCTATTCAAAGAAACATGGAGATTTTTAAATTTATTTTCTTACATGAAGAACTGTAACAGAACCATATATATATAAACTAAGACAACTCTGTCAACATTCAAACAAAGACTAACAAAATCTATTTCCAATCAATAACTAGCAGGTCCATGTAGGAAAATAGGCAGAGGTCAGCATCGTTTCATAATCTGAACTATACTAATTATGACTTACATTTACCTCCAAGCTATCATTCCCAGCAGGGGAAGTGAAATGTAAAACTCAAATTAAAGAACCCTTTTTTATAACTTATACATTTTTATCTACAAGCTACTATTCCCAGAGGTAAAGTGCACAACTCAAATTTAAACCGGCGAGCCCACAAAAGTTGTGCTATAGTATCTATTGCCATCCTCGCAATTTTTGTTTAAAAAGTTTCATCTTTTCGTAAGATTGACTTTTCAGGACCATGGTTTTCATAAATAACCCGTAAAAGTAAACCCTTTCAATAATTTTCCTAAACCTTTTTTAAAGATCACCGCCTTCACATTTTCGATATCCAAAGAAGAAACCACGTCCTAGTCCCAATATATAACGAATGCGTAAGCTAACTGTCAAACAGATTTGTATAAGTTCATGTTGGTGGTAGAAAAGCTATTTCAGTCATTGACTTCTTTTTCTCAATTTCCAAATTTTCCATGCATGGCACGGAAATCTCTCTCTTTTTCTCTCATGCGCATGCACATACAAGCACGAATTTCGAATTTTGTTCTGTGACATTTAGAAAGTTAAAACAGAAACATATAAGACAAGAAGATTTCTTGTTTTATTTTCACGAAACTGAAGTACACACAACAAGGTTCTTACCCGCTAGAGGAAGTGAAAAATAGACCAACATATCCCTCGCCATTAAAGAACAAGGAAAGCTTATTCTATTAATCCTCTATTACCGGCAGCACTGACGACACAACATCATAGCTGGAGAGATGCTTATAAAGGACACTGGAAGTTAGGTGGATAATTCTTTCCACAGTTGTTGAGAATCAAGGTGAGGGTAATGGGGACGGTGAGGTGGATACCCAAAACATTGGCTTTGATGGCAGTGCAGAGGCAGAGAGCAGCATCAAGGTCAACCTTAGTGACACCATACGCACCATGCTGCAGCCTCATCTCTGGCTTGGTCGACCTTGATGCTGCTCTCTGCCTTTGCAATGCCTCATCTCTGGCTTGGTCAACCTGGGTTACTGACACACCCTACGCACCATGCTGCAGCCTCATCTCTGGCTTGGCACATACACTCAGTTGAAGGGCATCATCTATGGAACAGGTAGCTCCGGATGGGGGATTGGTGGAACTGACAAGAGCAAAGAGGACAAGGTTGAGTGCCAGGAAGAGAGCAGCAGATGCAGAGCTCTTGGAAGCCGTTGATGCTCAAAGTTAGAAGTAGTAAGAGGCTAAGATGAGGAGTTTTCTGATGGATGGATAGAGAGTAACTTGTGGGTATTTATAAGCAAGGATGAGGACGTGAGGTGGCCGTGAAGATGGTAGCAAGTTGTAATAGAACAGATAAAGAAAGCCAAAGAAAACCATGTGTGGCCTTCGGTTTTTTAGCTGGAATGCATTGCAAGTAGTTGGAGCTCATGCTCACTCATAGTCTTTCTAGATTTGAAAGTAATAAAATTTGGGTTCCCGTACCCAGATAATGTTATAGAACTTATTAGCTGAGTCTCCAAGAGTTGAACCTCAATGTAAAAATTTTTCTTGAAAATGGACCAAAACCCAACCTCGGAAATACTTTGAATATGCCGAGGGCTAAGTCTACGAGGTCAAATGTAATATTGGCCCGTACGTGCGGTTATTTCATTTGCAGCTCCAGCTGCCTTTATAACAAAAAATGGTTGGCCCTCCAAGAAATAAATTAAAAAAGTCCAAGTTGATAACGCAAATTTATAGATTAAAAATGAGTTGGGCTTAAATCTATTATAACTTGCCTGAATGCTCCACCTCGATCCATAGTTGACTACGATGAAACCCAACCTAATCCCTAAATGCTTCAATAATCTCATCCAGTGTCACCTTCCACCGATACATATACAATACAAATAACGGGGTGGGACGTGCAATTTATCTATATTTATATATTATATACTAGAAAATACCCTGTGTGATGCACGGGATGGGTAAAAGTTATATGTGATTTAGTTGTTGCATGTTTAATCATAGACATCATATGTTTAACTTTTAATCATTGTTCATTTAAGAAATCATTAAACACATAAATATAAGAACGAATAAATATAGAGCTAGTAAGAGGCTGTTTGGTATAACTTTCAAAGCTACTTTTAACTTTTCAAAGTAGAAAAGTTTATGCGAAATTTGGAATAGTCCTACATTACTATAAAGATTGAACTTAGTGAAAAGATTTCAAAATACAAATAGACTAAAAGAACAAATTCGGAGGACTTTAATCAAACATACATGGAGGTAAGTTTATAGTCATGTCAAGTCATGGTAATGGATTTAATGATTTTATAAATTAAATTGAGAGATTACATTGTTATAACTACGCTTCTATATCCACCACTTCAAATGCATCATCATTCATTTCGTATGTTATAGAGGTTTGATCTAGATGGTGATGGACAATGTTATATGGAAATATACGTCAGCCATTGTGACATACACCATTTAAACTCTAGCATCTTATGGCTTAAATAAAAAAATTACTAGAATTGGTCTATTGGGCTACAAGTAAATCTGGATCTTAACTAAAATTTGAGACAATAAATCCGCATTCATTCATTTATGAATACTACCAATCATCTAATACCGACAGATAATTCATGCTCATCAAATATATTAGAGTGCATCAAATCAATAAAGCGGAAGATTTAACAAAATGTTTATCTCAAAATCATAGTCTCGAAATTAAAAATCTTTTGGAATAAAATACGATTAAGTACAATAAATGAGGATGACAACAACTTTACCTCTAAATCTGGATCTACCCGATATCAACTGCCAAGACTTTGGAATCTGCATAATCTTGTGAGACATGGGAAAAAAATCAATTTAATGACTTCCCTGATCATCACACGGGATTCATTAAAAAACACAGAGTCGCCACCATTCAATCTAGGTGTGAATGGACACCAAAATATCAAATAAGCACAAAAAGGCAAATTTTAGGCAAAATATCCCTCCTAAAAAAAACAACCAGAGATGGGTAAGGGGATTAAGTTATGAACAGGGGAAGGTGTTAGGCACCCCTATTCATCCACACAAGGTGGTTCCCAGGTATTGTTCATGTTAAAATAAAGGAAAAAGGCTTGCTATGAAAATCACGAAAAAATCACAAAAAGGACAAACATGTATGGTTTTTTCATACGAAGAGCCTGATTGATTCAGAACTTTCAAATATGATCATACCATTCCTAGGGTTTCATGATCAAGATAAAACTGAGATAAAATCAAATAAAACCAAATAAAGTGAAAAATCCAAAAATCTGGCTTCAAGTCAAATTCTAGAAATCTAGAAAAATATGATTTTTATGGAATATTTCAAAATTGAACTTGAATAATCCAGAACATAGATAAAGCCCAAATTTCACGTTAAATCAGAAAATATAAACCAAAAATACTCACATTAATGAAAAACACCAAAAGGGGAGAACTTAGACCGTAGGGTCTTATCTCAAAAGTGGAAAACAAATCAAAAACCACATCATGAAACCCTAGAATTTACTTTCAGGCTTCTAGATCCAGATATATCATATTGATCATGATAAATCCAGAATCTTAGCCTAATATCCCAAAAATCACGAAAACAGTGCTGTAGGTGCAAAAGTGGTGAAAAATCCAAATTTTGGAAAAAGAGCGGATTTCATGCTATAATCACCATGAACTCATAAGATTAATCCAGATATAAAATAAAATCATTAAAACATGATCAGGATATCAAAATAGGCATATCTCACAAATTAGAGCACATGGGGGCCTACCCTACGGATCCACCTGTTCTCTTTTCCCCTAGTTCTCTCTTCACGTTTTACGGCTAGAAAGACTCTTGAGGTACTTAGAGATAGGTTTTGGTACACAAACACAATCAAAGGCCTTATTCTATAAAAAATAGAAAAAACAGATATGGGGTCCTATCCTAGGGATCCACCTGTTCCCCTTTCCCCTAGCTCTCTCTTCACGTTTTACGGCTAGAGAGACTCTTGAGGTACTTAGAGACAAGTTTAGGAAGACAAATACAACAGATGGCCTTATTCTACAGCAATAGAGATGATCCTATTACTTCTAGAATTGAAAATATGAAATAAAAGGGGAAAGGGACTTACCTGGATTCAGCAAGCAAAGCAGCAGGGATTCCTTTCCTTCTTTTGGAGCTCTTGATTCTTCAAATTTTCGTGGCCTTTAGCTTGAGAATCTCACCTCTATTTATAGACAAGCACAGGGGCAAGGTTGGTCCAGAAGGATATATCCTGATCCTCAGGATAGAATGAAAGTTGGAGATAATGCCCATCCATAGCCAACCAAGGTGACTTCAGCGAATAAAAGACATAACTCGCTCACTTAAAGGGATATTTGACTAAAGATAAAGCTCGGAAACCGAGAGAAGAATAAAACTCGCACGAGTCTTTAGTGACCGTAAATGGTCCACGGTCCAATGGTGTCCGTATTTCCAATACGGGCGCGCCTGACCGTAAACAGATTTCAGGCCCGACCGGCCCGTGAATGAAATACGGGCAAAGCCTGCTTAGTCAATTTTTATGCATTTTTGACCTGTTTTAAGCTTTAATTACATGTTTTTATTACTTCCTCTTTCTGTAGTGCAATTTGGGGTGTATACAAATCTATATAAATAAACTAAATGCAATTGAAGATCCCAGTAAGTTATCACATGATAAATTAAATACAAATGCAAATATATCTTAAATCATAATACATTACAAGTAAACAAGTGCTCGTGAGAAAACCCTGTATCTCACTAAATAATAGGAATTCACAACATGATTCAAAACACTTATAATAATTATCAACTGGAATATATAAATCAATATATAACTTAGAACTAACCAATTCAATTAATCAGATAAACCGTTCATATTATATCACAAGAATATCAATGTAATGTTCAATCGAAACTATAGACATCGACTACGAATATAATACAATATTCAAACTGGGATGCTCAGTCCTTGGATTACAAGATCACCATACACAACACATTTTAGGTAAATCTCTTTCTACCAGGAAATACCAATCACATCGTTCACACTGTTAGGAGGAATACACATCTCAGCTGGCTCTCATTACAAAATAAGTGAAAAAATGCTAGGAGGAATCCTCAACTCAACCAGCCTTGTCGCTACGATCAGTATGACTCCTTCTATTCCCATATTGAAGAGCTTTCACACACTTAAGTTTTAATTATCTTATTACACATCCATACAAAATATTGGATATCCAAAGCATAATAAGGTTCTTCCCTGAGAACAAATAATGAAATTCATTTTTCTACCTTATTATAGCCGGTAAAGTGCTAACCCATATAGATAATCAAATTATTGCAGGGCAAAACTAGAAATTCCAAGTGTGTTTTAACCTACTTCAAATGCATATTTGTCCCAAAATAATAATATACTAATATTTGTGAAATTTTAAACCACGCAAGTGAAATTCACAAAAAATATTTAATACCAAGGGTAAACATCATTGTTTAAAACTTATTTACTCATATAATCAATAAAATCCAATTATGGTGATCAAATGCAATTAAATGAGTCACACCATCATCTAATGCATTCATATAAAAAGTTTCCTATTTTTGGGTCAATTTCCCAAAATTATTCTCATGCAATAACTCATGGTAATGCCAAATTGTCTTTTAGTTACAACCTTTCTCTTTACTTGTATGAAAATACCGTAAATCACATTTAAATTAATTCGTAAATTATGAAAAATTATTGTTTTAAACACTTTTCACTGAATTTTGATTTTATGTTCAATTCTTCATTAAAACTTAATTATTTATAAGGATATGAATTGATTTATAAATCTTAATTTAAATCTCAACTAAAATTGAATTATTTAAGTAATAAACACTAATTTATAACTCAATATTTTATTTATGTACTAAAACTTAAATATTTAATAAAATATCGACTAGTTTTTAATCAAAATATTGTTTTGTACTAAAATTTGAATTTTTTATTACAAACTAAAGCCCCTATTAACTTGAAACCGATTCATATCAAATCTACACATCTTAAACTTAATTTTAAGCCATCAAACTAAAATTTACAGTGATGTCTTCATCATTTTGCAAGCACCCCGAAACATCCCAAAATGTTTAAAACTAACGTATAAAACATGGTATGAATTTCAATTCTAATATACAGAAATCAATGAGTAAAGTACCAAATCAATTCAATTTCTTTCAAAACTCATTTTCATGCTTTAAATCAAAGTACATGATAACTTACCTTGATTTTGTAGATTCAAGGCTTAGCTGAAAGACAAAGTCTGCTGCTGCAACCTCAATCACCAACTTGATTTCCTTAGAACCTCTATAACATTTGTATACTCTTTTTTGGTTTAAACCAATAGGATCCCACTCCAAGAATTAGAAGAGAGGAGAAGGACTACGAGGGAGAAGAAGAATGAAGAAGTATAAGGTTGAGAGGAAGGACGAAGGAGTTAAAGTCAGCTTGCCTCAACTTCTCAAATACTATACACACTTAAAGAAATTACGATCCGGTGCTTTACAAGCAACACAACCTATGTACTACTCGCAAGACCCAATCGAACTTAGCCACCCAAAATAACCACCCAAAATAACCACTATGGTGCAACTCCTAGACACCCTAAAACCATTCTCGAAACCTGCCAACCAATCAAATAGAAGAAAATTTACTAAAAACTGTATAAATCCAAAATAATTCATATAAATTCAGATAAATTTTCAATAGATAACCAAAATTAGTAGAAAATCTCACACTTAATCCAAAGAACTAAATTTGAAGAATTTGGGATGTTACAACCGTGTCATTATTATGATGAATCAACATATTTTTTAATTGTTATTTGTCCTTTCTTTTTTTAGTTGACATGTTATTTAAGTTTGCACTATTGTTCGGGACTGGTCAGGTGGGCTTTGGAATGGATCAAGCTAGATTTGAAGCTGTATTAAAGGATAAATGATGTGGTATGCTCTATTAAAGCTAATTGACGTGATAAAGAAATTATCCTTTACCATTGTGGAAAACGTACCTATTATTTGATGCTTGATCCATTTTTATTAGAAAATGCGTGCTATTGCCTTTTTTAATTTTAATATTATAGTTTCTGTTTTTTTTTTTTTGTATAGATGATTTAATTTTTAGAGGTTATGTATATGAAAGTATGACTATTGGTACTTATCCAATACAAAAAAAAAAAACCCATAAACCTCTAATAGATAGCTGTTGGTGCTAGCTTTTAATGAGGAGAGGTAAGAACTATAATATGAAGGTTCTCTTTGTCATCTTTGCCATAAAATGAAAATAAACAATACTAAAATTTTGAAATTTAAAATGCTAGAAAGTGCAACCAATTTCATGCCAAAAAAAAAAAAAAAGGCTTAATTGAAAAGGAGTGCAACTATTATTGAACCTGTTGTATAATATTTCTGAAAAATTAGCATGAAATGTATCAATTTTTATTTATTAAATTCCTGGAAAGGGTTTTACTTGGATCAGTCTTTACAATAAGAGCTTAGTCTCTGAAGTTGCAACCTTGTTTCTGGTGTTGGCTTGGCAGTAGATGGTCACGACTCTGAAAACATTATTCATGAGAAAATCCAAGAAGAAGCATGGGTAAAGCCTTTCCTAGATGCAATAGTCCACATGAGAGTAGGAATAATTGATTTTTGCTAAAAAATTAAGCTCATTCATTGGCTAAAAGCTTGGTCACACACCAAGTTTTCTGTAATGCCCCGAACCCGGGTCAGTGCAAAACTGGCGCCCAACCTAAATCCGGTTCACTACTGTAATATCCCGAGTCCGGTTCAACAACCAAACCCGAGGTGTTACCAAAATATTGGGGTTAGAACCAAACTAAGATTAACAAGGAATTTTAATTTAAATATCTTTATCGGAGTTTTGGTGGAAATAAAATAATTCTTTATTCAATTTAATCAAATCAGTTTAGAATAATATTTGTCTATTTAGAAAAAGGACAATAATATCATTTACAATTCTACCCATAAAGTTCTACCCCATCTTCATGATCTCTCCAAGCATTACCTGAAAAATAGGTGAAAACTTAGTGAGATTTACATCCCAACAAGTAGCAAGCGCATGCAAATAAAAATAGTCTAAATTTAAGGAAACAGTCATGAGGTATTCGATTAGTCCACGCTAAAGTGATAAATCCAAGTTAACCAGAGATAATTCCAAATAAAGCGATAAAATATGCAAGCATACGTAACATACCAGCAATAAGATGTTATTGATAAAATAAATCAATAAAAACGATAAAACACTTGTGTCACTGCAAGACTAGCAAAGAATGATAAGTTTTTGAGAAGACACTCAATCAAATGCTATACCACCCTACGACTTAAGGGCGAAGCTACTATGACACTCAAACCCGAGATATCTCCTTAGATAAGAACCGTAGTCATCGACTTATTGCACATGAACTCAACAGAGTTGGTATGTACCACCAGCATGCAGCATCGAAATCAATACATGGAGAACCGCTTATCCACATGTACAGGAAATCACCAGCGACGCATCGGGGTGTTCCTTTAGACATAAGACATTCCAGAGCAAACTAACTTGCAAAGGAAGCGCGCTCGCACCAGAGAGTAACCCAGCCCAAAAGAAATACCTCTTAACTGTCTAGCATATCCTATGGATCCATATTCAGCTATGCCCACTAGACAAAACCACTAGAAACCAAAACACGGGATAACACTTCTACTGTAGGAGTCATACACACTTTTACCGTAAAGGATTACACATCTCTACAACAGAGGATTACCCATCTCTGCCGTAAAGGTTAGGATCAACTCAATCGTAAAAGAAAACCGAATAGCATCATACCACAATCCAATTCATAAAAATATCCAAAACTTTATGTCATAATCAAGATATCAGGTTTCCACGAGAAAATCCAAGACTCAATCTCCATAACCAAAATAAAGCCTTTTGTAAGGTAACATATGCAATTTCTCAAAGTATATCCAAATTAGAATTTTAAATGTAACTCAATGGAAAACAAAATTATTAGAATTCTAGGAAATTAGCATTCACATATTTGAGCACAAGCCCAATTCTTCATGTCTTGCCTAAAGATTCCTTAAGTATCCTCTCATTAAATTCCAAGTTCCCATATTTAATACCTAAGATAGTAACTATTCCAATTTTCTGTATTTTTAATTTCCAGCACATTCCACAAACCTAAAGCATAGCTTAGAAGATGATTTTAACTCATAAATATAAGTTGGTATTATTCCTAATCATTGTCTCCCATATTTGGCCCTTTTATGCACACTGTAATGCCTCGGATTCAGGTTTATTTAACCACATAAACCCAAATCTAGTTCGTCAGGGAAATGGTCCAAACAACTATTCCAGACTTAAATAAATTCACTATTTATAATATAATCAGAGTGCGGAAACAACAGATATAATTTTTTTTTCTTTCAAGAAGCGCAGGATACAAAGGAAAACATCCAATACCAATTCCTCAATTAAGTTTGGAAAGAGTTAACTAGAATAAATTGAACATCACCCCCGTCATCTAAATAAAAGTAATTTGAAACAACTCCTCCAATTCCAATTCAAATGTATTAATGTAAATCCCTAAACCTATATAGGAATAAAGAAATCTTCATCCTGGTACTCAGTAAAATCCCCAAAAGTGTCTATCCCTGCAACGTCCTCACCAGGAATATCTGAAAACAAAACCGATAAAACGATAATGTGAGAAACAACATCTCAATAAGTAGTCATGCAAATAGGTGACAATAATAAAACATATGCAGGGATGAATTAGACTAAACACGATAAGCTTGAACACTATGAAATATAACCATAACCATAATGAAGTACCTTGCCAAGAACACGGATTGAGGATAAAAGGAATCAGCCACCAAATAACCATCTTCTCACCGAGTACACAGATTGAGGAAGTATCCCACCGAGTACATGAATTGAGGATATATAAAAGTAACCGCTTCCCACTGAGTACACAGATTGAGGAAGTATCCCACCGAGTACACGAACTAAGGATATAAAAGTAACCGCTTCCCACCGAGTACACGGATTGAGGAAGTATCCCGCCGAGTACACGAACTGAGGATATAAAAGTAACCGTTTCCCACTGAGTACACGAATTGAGGAAGTATCTCGCTAAGTACACGAACTGAGGATATAAAAGTAACTGCTTCCCACTGAGTATACGGATTGAGGAAGTATTCCGCCGAGTACACGAACTGAGGATATATAAAAGTAACCGCTTCCCATCTAGTACACGGATTGAGGAAGTATCTCACCGAGTACACGAACTGAGGATATAAAAGTAACCGCTTCCTAACAAGTACACGGATTGAGGAACTATCCCGCTGAGTACACGAACTGAGGATAACCAAATATCAATAACAAAATCCGCCCATGCGGAACCAATAATCCAGGCACCTGCTTTGTCACAACTGCGATCCAAAAACCCATGCAAGTGGAGTCCAACATAGATATCAAAATCATGGTTTCAATGGGCAAAATAATCCCGGTGTACGTAAAATCGTACGGCATTCAAAACATGTCCAGATAGACCAAATACAAGTGTAGAAACTCTTAAAACCAAGTTTGGTTAAGAATATAATTGTTTGGAACAAAGGTATTAAGTAAAAGTACATCTTTAGAAACATCTACCCAAAATCTTTATAAAATTGAATTTTAAATATCCGCCAGTGCAAACACTTCCCAAATACCCCAATCTTGATGGTTCATAGGTTAGATTTGAATAAAAATACTTTCGTAGTGAAAAACTAGGTTGAAAGACAAATTTTTCCAAAAATTTGATGGACTGGTCGCTCGAGCGACAGTCGGGCGCTCGAACGGCCTAACAGTTTGGTCTTTTCAGGGTTGGTCGCTCGATAGGTTGCTTGAGCGACTGTTCAGGCGACAGTTTAATCTGGAAAAATAGCTCTTGAGTTCCGAAAACAAACAAAAGGTGCTCGAGCGACTGCTCAGGCGACCTGATACGAAGAAAATCCGAAAATTTACGAAATTCAATAAAAATTCCAGAACTAAATATCCAATTCATCATATCCATTCTAAATCATTCCAAAAATACTTTTTAACCATGTTAGAACAATTTCTAAAACATCATAAATCACGAATACAACTCATCAAATCACCGAATAATCATGGATATCGAATAAACACGAATTTCTTTTGTGCAAGATTTAAAGGGACTACTTACCTGTTTCTAGTATAAGGGACTACTTACTTGTTTCTAGGAACTTAACGTAACGTCCCAGATCCGAGTTACGTAGAAAAACCATAACTCACCTCCAGAGGTTAATATATAACACAGTATCGCAATATCAGAGTGAAGGAAAAACATGAATACCACAATAACTATATAATCAGAGTGCTAAAAAAATCCCAAATTGAAATAAACTTACATGACCAAGTAACTACCCGCAAATATCGTCCTCTCCAGAAGTAGTTGAAAACAAAACAAAACAATACGGAATGAGATATGAATATCCTAGTGAGCAGCACATGCATGCACCAAAACCATTTAGTTCAGTTCTAAAAACATGCCACGGTACAAAACATATATGATGACGATAACACATATAATCTGAGTAATCCAATAGAACTCCAATAATCCATATGATATAAATGCGGAAATCCATCATGTAAATCAAACAATAACATCCGTCGCAAATCACGAAGATAGTAATAAAGTAATGAGTAACTGACAACAACATAGCAATGAAATCATAATTTCGCAAATCAAGATATACTTCCAGATATACCAAATGTTACATAAACAAAGTCACCTCATAACCATGTCTACGCCTCCAAATGTATATCCGGCCTACTCAAGGTTTCGGATATTGAAATGATGACCTACTCAGAGTATCGTCATCCAATACCGGTCTACTCCGGATATCGGCATTGACAACACCAAACCACTTAGGGCCACGATGCTACTCTACACCGATGGAAGAGATACAAATACCAAATAATCGATAAACCACTTTCAGTGAACCATAAAGACCCATAAACAAACGGATAAAACATATCGTGCTAAATAAAACAAATCCCAATAGTGGTTAATGTCATGTAGTTGCTTAGATTGGTTAATCAACATGCCAGAGCAACATCCACACCTTCATGTACACAGTTCCAGCCTACTCAAGGTTTCGGACACTCTGAAATGACGGCCTACTTAGGGTTTCGTCATCCAATGCCAGCCTACTCAGGGTTTCTGGTTGCTCTACACCAGTCGTGGAAACACTCCATGGCCATGCCATTACACCAATAAAGCATATACATCACATTACTAAGCTTAGACTCTGGATCCAGGACAAGCTAAACTAGTAACAATCTCAAAACAACATTTGAAATTAACCAAGAAGATAGCATGCAAATCCAACATTAAACGTAACAACGATTAATCACAATTTCTATTTTTCATGGGTCACTCGGGACCAAAACAATCCTCCCTGGAACCCCACATGCAAATTCAAACCAAAGAACCACATTCAAACCAATCGGTGTAAACAATCAACTCATGGAAAACTCTTTTGTAAATTCTGCCCAGCACATTATAATTCGATAAAACTCCGGTTAAACAACATCACAACTTGGTAAATAATAGTAGAACATGGATATAAACAGCACCACTAACTCATGGTATCAAGACAGCAATTAGACTATCAACCAAACCTTCAAACTTGACTTTTGGAACTCATAAATCCTACTAATTATTTGATGGAATAGTCTCCCTAGGTTTTGAACAGTTTAAAATACTTCTAGCATCCTAATCTAGTCTTTGGCTAAGAGGTTGAAGCCTGAAAGTGTCAAAATTGGGTTTGGATTGGTCAGTCGCACTCAAATCAGAATTTTAAGTGGGTGCGCTGACCTCAGGCACTTGGCACCAGGTTGGCGCCAACCTAGCGGACTTGCAATTTACCTTTGCGATGAGTTCAGGCTCTTGGCGCTAGGTTGGTGGACGTAGAATCTTCCTTGTGCCAAGCTGCTGCTGAGTTAAGGAGGTTGGCGGATCCTAATTAGTCGCCTGCGCCGAGCTGCCGTTGAGTGCAAAGGGGTTGGCGCGAGCTCAACGGATACCCCTTACGAAACATGACTCTCTGTTAACTCCAAAATTCTATGACTATCCCATTTTCTCACCTCTGTAATGACTTTCCTATACTTCTACCATCTTCAAAAGACTATTAGACACGATTCGAAATTAATCTATCAACATGTATTTTTTGCCTCCAAAATTATCCAAAAACCATGTGCGAAACGATATTTTCCAAAATCATGCATTACGGCTAAAACCCAATATACAAAACCCAAATCATCAGATCAAAAACGATGCTACTCACTTGATAGGAAGAACCCCACGATTGATTACTTGCAATCCTCTTCAGACCTCGCACAACAGCAGCTCCAAAATCACTTCAATCAGTGATCGGTGTTCCAAATTTCGATTCCTGATCGCACCCCAAGTTGGACTGATCCCAGCAACCTCCAGCAGAAAGATTTCTTACTTCTGAATAGCTTCCAAACAGATCTAGCACCCCAATCCACCTTGCTCTAGTTTCTTGATCGAGATGAGCAACAGCCGTAACCTCCTCCTCCAAAACAAAACGAGCTAAACCTAAACTCCTCAAAATTGCTGCTACTTATAGTGGTCGCTTGCACCCTAAAACTACCTCACGATCCACTGCTTAGCCAGACCACGAAGCTTCCTACCTACTCAGCCCTATAACACATGATTCACTAATTGCCACTCCACCTAATTACCTGCCTTAGCACCCCATTAACTTATAATTAACTTTAATACATATTATCCTTTAATTATCTAAATTATTTTCATAATCACCACTTAATTTAGTTTACAACCGTCTTCACCTAGCTTAGTAAAATCTCCAAAATACCCTTGCTTGCTACAATACCAAACCACCAACCCCACAAATGAAACTAAATTAGTGGATTTGCCCTTTTAATAATTTCTCATATTATTTTTATTTATTTATATATTTTTTTATGTTATTAAAAATTCAGGATTTTACACTTAAACTTCTCCTAAAAGCAACGAAATATCACCACAAATCTGCTTCAACAATCTCACAAACCTTGATCTCGTCTAGGTTAAGAAAAATCATGCTTTTAGAATTTTCAGACATGCTGTAACTCACAAAACAGATCTGACTTTTATCTCATCTCTTACCTGGGTTTCTATGCACGAAAATATCCCTTCCTCCTTCTCTAAGACGGTTCCAATAAGTCTTGAATACTAGGGTTTTAATTTAGGAAGAAGAGAGAAGAATAAGAGAGGAACAATTAAAGTGGACGACTACTTCTATTTTGTGATGAACGTGGGTTGCTTTATGCATATTTAGGTTATTTAAATTGTAAAACCCCGACCCGGATAATATTTTAATTATTAAGATTAATTATCTAAAGTGTGATTATTAGACTAATTAAATACTTATATTATGAAGATGAGGTGAATATGGATTATACTTGAGGACATAGGAAAATCAAATTAAACTTTATTGAAGTTATTAAGGTAAGCTTAGTTAGTGTTATGTCTTAATTACAATTGGCTAAGATATCTTTCAATTAGATCTAGTGAATTGAAAATCAAATTTGGAAAAATTGGAGTTAAGTGTACCACAAATTATCTCCCGAGTATACTTAAAGTACCTCCCAAGTGTGCCCAACTTATCCCCTAAGAGTACCTAAAATAAAACTTAAGAATACCCAAGGTACCTTTCAAGTGTACTTTAAGTATCTCCAAAGAATACCCAAATAACCTCTCAAGTATACCCAAGGTACCCCACTTCTATACCCAAGGCACACCTAAGTATTACCCAAGGACTACCCAAGTGATACTTAAAGTACCCCCCAATTATACCTAAGGTACCCCACTTGTATCCTAAGGTACCCCTGTGTTTGCCTAAGGTATTCGCTTGTGTTTGCCTAAGGTACCCTTGTGTTTGCCCAAGGTGCCCTACATGTATACCTAAAGTACCCCCTTATATTACCTAAAGCAATTCACTCATATTGGCTAAGGTACCCCACTGTTTTGCCTAAGGTCCCCCACATGTATACTTAAAATACCCCTTTATATTACCTGAGGCACCTCACTCATATTGGCTAAGGTACCCCACTGTTTTGCCTAAGGTACCTCATTCGAATACCTAAAGTACCCCCTAATTATACCGAAGGTACCTCACTGGTATTGCCTAAGGTATCCCTTTATTTTAACTAAAGTACCCCACTATTTTACTTAAAGTACCCCCTTGTTTACCTAAGGTACATTCCCTTATACAGCTAAGGTACCCCATTTATATAATTAAAGTACCTCTAACATACCTAAGGTACATCCCTTATGTTACCTAGAGTACACCCTCCTTGTATTATTTAAATATACCCCCTTTATATTACTAAAGTACCTCCAACATACCTAAGGTACATCCCTTATATTACCTAGGGTACATCCTCCTCGTATTACTTAGATGTACCTCCTTGAATAACTAAGGTATGCCCTTTCTATACCTAAGTACCCCTCCCCAATATAATTGAGGTACACCCCCTAAGCTCATCTAAAAGTTTACCCCTTAGAATAACTAAGGTAAATCCCTTAAAACATCAAGGTACCTCCTCAAATGACTAAAGTACTCTCATATAACTAAAGTACCCTTTGTGCTAACTGAGGTACACCTCCCAAGCATCCTTAAAACATACCTCTTGAAGTGACTAAGGCAAACCCCCTTGAAACACCAAGGTACCCCCCACTGAACACTAAGGTACATCTACTTAATACCAAGGTATCCACCCCCAAGCATCCCTATAGTATATATCTTGAAATAGTTAAAGAAAACCCTTGAACCACCAAAGTACCCCGTTTAATACCAATGTACCCTCTCAAATAACACTAAGGTACCCTCTAGTATGCCTTAGGTACACCCTAGGGTTTTAGTTGAATAAAAGCTTTGTTTAGAGGCAAATCTGAAAGACCCAAAACTTGGGCATATAAAAGGATGCCCTAATTTCTAATTAAGTGTTTCAAAACCCATTTCTCTTGTCTTGAACGTATAGAATAAGAGAAAGTTGTGGAAGCTTGCTTGAAAACTTCAATAGGAGGAAGAAGAAGAAGAGGAGAGCTAGGAAAGAAGTTGTGTTTCTTTAGCAAACATGTAAGTAGCAAACCCTTCAAACAAAATGTATTACAAAATTCGTATTCTCTCTCTAGGGTTTAGTTTAATTGATGAAATGATCTTGCATGATGGTTTTTACTTCTTAAATTCGTAGGGTTTTGGTTGTATGATAATCTTGTTTGGTTTCCTATTGATTTGCCATGAATTTCCACTCACATTAATCATATTTCGGATTAGGGTTTCAATTTTGTGGTTTAAATGAGATTTTATGCGTTAGATTTGTTTTCATGGGGATTTGGGATGAATCTTTGTTTTGGAAAGTGTTTTAAAGCATGTTGGGATGTTTTAGGATCATCCTATTTGATGTTGGAAGTGTTGGAAATGATTTACATGAGTTTTGTGTTGAAAATATTCAAAATATTTCAAAATCCCGTGTAAAATCCCGACCCGGATTATACTTTAATTATTAAGTTTAATTACTTAAAGTGTGATTATTGGGCTAATTAAGTACTTGTGTTATGAAGGTGAGGTGGATGTGGATCAAGCTTAAGGAATTAGGGGAAATCAAATTGATCTCTATTGAAGGTTATTAAGGTAAGTTTAGATAATGTTATTCCTCAATTTCAATTGGCTAAGGTACCCTCCAATTAGTCTAAGTGTACCTAAAGTACCTTAAGAATATACACAAGGTACCTCCCAAGTGTACCGAAATTATCCCCTGAGAGTACCTAAAGTAACTCTTAAAGAATGCCCAAGGTACCTCTCAAGTGTACCTTAAGTGTCTCCCAAGAATACCCAAATAACCTCTTAAGTACACCCAAGTATTACCCAAAGTACCCCAAAGTATTACCCAAGGTACCCCACTGTTTCACCTAAGGTATCCTACTTTAATTGCCTAAGGCACCCCTGTGTTTGCCTAAGGTATCGCCTTGTGTTTGCCTATAGGTACCCCTGTGTTTACCGAAGGTACCCCCTTGAATTACCTAAGGCACTTCACTCATATTGGCTAAGGTACCCCACTGTTTTGCCTAAGGTACCCCATTCGAATACCTAAAGTACCTCCTAATTTTACCTAAGGTACATCCCCTATATTACCTAGGGTACACCCCTTGAATTTCCTAGAGGTACTCCACTCATATAAGTAAGGTACCCCCACTGTTTTACCTAGGGTACACCCCCCTATATAGCCAAAGTACCCCCTTTGTCTCACTAAAGTAACCCCTATATAAGTAAGGTAACCCCCACTGTTTTCCCTAAGGTATAGCCCCTTATATAGCTAAGTTACCCCCTCTTATAGCTAAGGTACACCCATTCTATAACTCAGGTAACCCTCTTATATTATTAAGGTACACCCCTCATGTTACCAAGGGTACACCTCCTTGTATTTCCTAAAGTTACCCCCTGTATAACTAAAGTACACCCCTCAATAATCAAGGTACCCCTCCTCAATATAACTGAGGTACACCCTCCTAAGCTTATTCAAAGTTTACCCCTTAGAATGACTAAGGTAAATCCCTTGAAACATCAAGGTATCTCCTCAAATAACTAAAGTACCCCTCATATAACTGAGGTACCCTTCTGTGTTAACTGAGGTACACCTCCCAAGCATTCCTAAAGCATGCCTTTTGAAGTGGCTAAGGCAAACACCCCACTTAACACTAAGGTACCCCACTTAATACTAAGGTACCCCACTCGAATGACACTAAGGTACCCCTGATATACCTTAGGTACACCCTGGGGTTTAGTTGAATAAAAGCCTTATTTAGGGGCAGATTTGAAAGACCAAAAGCTTTGGCATATAAAAGGAAGCCCTAATTTCTATTTTAAGTATTTTGAGAACACTCCTTGTCTTGGTCGTATAGAACAAGAGGAGAAGTGTGGGAGCTTGCTTAAAAGCTTCAAGAGGAAGAAGAAGAAGGAGAGGAGAGCTTGAAGAGAAGTTTTGCTTCTCCATTAGCAGGTAAGTAGCAAACCCTTCCAAACAAAATGAATTACCAAAATTCGTATTCTCTCTCTAGGGTTTGAGTTATTTGAAGAAATGATCTTGCATGTTGCTATTTGTTTCTAAAATTTGTAGGTTTTGATTGTATAATGCTCTTGCTTAGTTTCCTAATGATTTGCCATGAATTTACAACCTCTATTGATTATATTTCAGATTGGGGTTTGATTTGGGTTTTGAATGAGGTTTCATGCGTTTGATTTGTGTTCATGTAGATTTGAGATGAATCTTTGTTTCAGAAGATGTTTTTTTGTGTGTTGGGATGTTTTGTGATCACCCACTTTGATGTTGGAAAGGTTGAAATTGATTTCTATGAGTTGTGTGTTGAAAATAGCCAAAAATTTTGTAAGAACCCGAGCCGGCGATTAATCCTGGAGATTGGCGATTAATCCTGAGCCAAGACCCCCCAAAAATCAGATTCTATTAAAGTAAATCGTGAAACAGGATTAATCGCCCAGGGCTAATCGCGACCTTAGCGCGCGCGTCAACTTTGTTGTAAGCCTGAGCGCGCGCGTCAACTTTGTTGTAAGCCTGAGCGCGCGCACCTTTAGCCTCAACGCCCGAACTTTGACATATGTATTACCTTAACGCGCGCACGTCCAACCTCAACGTCCGTGCGTTGGCCCTATATTTTTGAAAATTCTTCACCCTTTTTCTCCTCAACCCTCTTCCAAATAACTCAAGGCTTCGGCAGAGCACCCTTATTTCCATGAAAGACATTTAAGTAAATGTCCTGTGTATTTATTGCTCCATTTACTTAAGTCTTTACATGTAAATAAGGTTTTACCCCTCATTTGGAACCAATAAAAATACTCCCAAGGCCCAATTCCCAACCAATAAAAAGTCAACTTTCCAGTTCATGCCTAAATTTCCGATTTTCCCGATTTTCAAAAAGGGCCACTTTTTGAGTTTGATATCCAAATGATTGATTCCGAAGCCCAGAAAATTCTAGATGATTTGTATACCCTCCAATAGACTACAACCAGAATTTGAGCACCAAACTCCTTGTAGATTTGTCTAGAAAATTCGACACCGAAAAGTTAACATTTTCAACCAGACTTGGAATATTTTTTAGGCCCAAAACTTTTTGTCTCGGAATCCATTGAATTTTGGTATGGTGACTTATTTGGGATTTGTAAGATCAATACATTCATCGAAAATGCATTTTGAAGATTTTATGACCTTCTTTTTGATTTGGTTTGGATTTATGAAAATGATGTTGAAAGACTCTTATAGGATTTGTCAAGGCTTTGGCCTATGGATTTATTGGCAGTGGATGGGGAATTCCACTTGTCCTTGGTATGGATTGGTAGTGGATGGGGAATTCCACTTGGCTTATGTTGTGATTTGGCGGTGGATGGGGTATTCCACTTGGCCTTGGATTGAGCACGAGTTTTACTCATGGATTTGATTTGATTGGCTTGTTTTGTGAGTCGTTTAATTGGACATGGTTCTTAGTGTGGATCCACAGTGAGTCTAGTAGTGTGCTGGTGTTGGCTTGTTAGCGTTAATTTTCCTTATCCATGTAGCTTTCCACTGTGGGGAATCAGTAAGGCCCTCTCGGGGAACAGAGGTGCTGCGGCAACCACCCGTCGCGGGGAACCGGCGGGAGTTCTTGTGATTCATATGGTTTGGTTCGGCAGTGGATGGGGCATTCCACTAGCCTTGATTATTACTTTGGTTGTCACTTGCCAACCCATACGTGGGTGCTCCGCTTGCTGAGATGTCCCTAGCTAGGCTTTTTTCTATAAGTCGTGTAGGTGGCAAATGGACAGTGGACATTAACCTAATTTAGAGACACGCCAACTCACGAGTCCTAATAAGACATACTTGCAGTATTTGATTGTAATTGCCGAATTGATTTCATATATTATTCGATTGAGATGCTTTGACTTGAGATTTACATTTTATATTCTTGAATGTGATCATGATGTTATAAAACTGCATAAACTGTTTCTGTCCATGCATGTTTGCCGCTTACTGGGACTTTAAGTCTCACGCGTTTTTTGTTTTACCGGATTTGTTTTCAGATCCTCCTGGTGAGCCACGCATAGAGGGAGATCCAGACTATAGACCCGACGACTACTACTACCACCCACAGTAGGATCCTCTTTATGATGATGTATTTTGGTTTGGGAAATTTGTAAATGGGATGTAAATAATATTTTTGGACTTACACTTTGGGAGATATCTTTTGTATATGTCTGTATATTGGGAAAAAGCTTGTGAGCAATTAGATGCCTTAGTTGTATTTTGTATGCACAGATATTTTGTTGTGGAGATTATAATACAGGAAACCTTTTGTTGGAAGGAAAAATTTTTATTCCATGCTTCATTAGTTATGCACTCTGATAATTACATTGTAATTGCCCAGGAAATTGTGTTTATTAGGTTCCTTTGGGCCCATAGGTAGGTCTCGGGTACGGGTTGGTGCTGTGATAGGGCAGACCCGGATCTGGGGTGCTACATCCCGACCTTGCGATTAATCCTGAAATTTGGTGATTAATCCAGAGCCAAAACCCCTAAAAACAAGTCTTTGTTATCCTAATCGCGAATTAGGATTAGCCTGGGGGATTAATCCATAGCCTCAACGCGTGAATGTCAATCCTTAACGCACGCACATTGGCTTTGTTTTAACCTCAACACCCGAACCTTTAACCTCAACGCCCGAATGTTAAAGCTAATCGCCCCTGGGCAGTTAATCTAGGGGCTAATCATGGACCCTGTTTCTTGAGTTCTTCACACTTTTTCTCTCCAACCCTTTCTCAAACAACCCATGCCTCTCGCATAGCACCATTATTACATGAAAGACGAATAAATGTCCTGTGTATTTATTGTTCCATTTACTTAAGTCTTTACATGTAAATAAGGTTTTACCCCCCGTTTGGAACCAATAAAATACTCCCAAGGCCCAATTCCCAACCAATAAAAAGTCAACTTTCCAGTTTGTGCCTAAATTTCCAGTTTTCCCGATTTTCATAAAAGGCCACTTTTTGAGTTTGATACCCAAACGAATGATTCAGAATCCTAGAAAATTCTAGAAGATTCCTTTACTCTCCAATAGACCACAACTAGAATTTGAGCATGAAATTCCTTGTAGATTGGTCTAAAAAAATTATACACCGAAAAGTCAACGTTTTTAACCAGACTTGGAATATTTTTGAGGTCCAAAACGTTTTGTCTCGGAATCCATTGATTTTTGGTATGGTGACTTATTTGGGATTTTTAAGATCAACCCACTCATTGAAAATGTGTTTTGAGGATTTTATGAGCTTCGTTTTGATTTGGCTTGGATTTATGATAGCGATGTTGAAAAACTCTTATATGATTTGACAAGGCTTTGGCTTATGGTTTTATTGGCAGTGGATGGGGAATTCCACTTGCCCTTGGTATAGATTGGTAGTGGATGGGGAATTCCACTTGCCCTTGGCATGAACTGGTAGTGGATAGGGAATTTTACTTGGCTTTGGTTTAAGCACTGGTTTTACTCTTTGATTTGATTGGTTTGGTTTTGAATTTTTGAGTCGTCTAATTGGACGTTGTTCTTGGTGTGGATCCACAGTGAGTCTAATTTGTGTGTTGGTGTTGGCTTGTTAGCGTTAATTTCCTTCTCCATACAGCTTTCCACTGTGGGGTATTAGTGAGGGCTTGGGGCATAGAGGTGCTGCGGCAACCACCCACCGTGGGACATCGGTGGGACATTCTTCTGATTCATATGGTTTGGTCCGGCAATGGATGGGGCATTCCACCTAGCCTTGATTATTACCTTGCTTGTAACTTGCCAGCCCATACGTGGGTGCTCTGCTTGCTGGGATGCCCTAGCTAGGTTTCTCTCTGTAAGTTGTGTAAGTGGCAAATGGACGGTGGACATTAACCTAATTTACGGACACGCTAACCACGAGTCCTAACAAGACATGTTTACAATATTTGATCGTATTTTGTTGAGTTGATTTCATGAGTTACTTGATTGAGATATTTGAATTGGAATTTCTATTTTATATCCGATCGAACTGTTTGGTTTACATTTGGTACTATATATTTGTGAATATCATCATGATGTTATAAAACTGCATAAATTGTTTCTATGCATGCATGTTTTTGCTTACTGGGACTTTAAGTCTCACGCATGTTTTGTTTTACCGGATTTGTTTTCAGATCCGCTTGGTGAGCCGCATACTGGGGCAGTCATTGAGGGTGAGCTTTAGTTCAGGTCAGAGGATTACTACCACCCATAATAGGGTTCTTTTTATGATGATGTATTTTGTCTTGGGGATTATATATGGGATGTAAATATTATTTTTGGACCTAGACTCTTGGGAGATATCCTTTGTACATGTCTGTATATTTTAGAGAGAACTTGTGAGTGTTTAGTTGTATCTTGTTCACACAAATGCCATGTTTTGGAGATTATAGTACAGATGATATTTTGATTATATGGAAAATTTTATTCCATGCTTCTTTCGTCATGCACTCTAATGATTACTTTGTGATTTCCTGGGATTGATTGTGTTAATCAAATTCTATTGGGCCCATAAGTAGGTCTCGGGGACAGGTTGGTGCCGTGATAGGGCAGACCCGGATCTGGGGTGCCACAATTGTGGTATCAGAGCATAAGATCCAAATTAGGAATTAGGAGGCATCTTAGGTTGGTTTTGGAGGATTGAGTGCACGATAATTAGAGCCTTTTAAGTTGTTTTTTGGATTCGTTTCTAGCATTTTGGTCAAGTGATTATTTTATTATCTTATATGATTGCTGTATGATTAGCCAATTGTGTTTGGTTATACTGAGGTAGTGTGAGGCATTGGCCAATGCTGAATATATACCTAAGTATTAACCTTATACAAGTGGGATAGTGTGATAGTTATAATAGACAAGAATTTGAGTAATTGTGAAGTTGTGTGTATGAAATGTATGTATATGTTGTTACGAAGTTAATTATTATTTTGGTTAAGAAATTATTATTATTGGGAAAAAGCTTCCATGATCTTTCCTCCCAACCTTCGTATAGCTACAGATATATTAAAGGGATTGGTGGTGGTAGAGTCATTGTATTCTCCTTTGAATTGTTTTTGCAATCAATAGTACAGGTGAATTCCTTGTGTTGATCGCAATTTTTAATATTTCAGTTAGTTATGGAAAGACGATGGGGAAGACCCCGTAGTACTATACGTAATCCTCCAGTTGAGGATGCTCCAGCTGGTGGGCCAGCGCATGCTGCCCCAGATCTTGTGGTCCAGATGGATGCAGTATGGAGAAATCTTAGGGAGGTTTCTACCATGTTCCAGCAGCAAACTGCTAGGAACTATCAACACGGGCAAAATCTGAACTAGTTCCTCAATGAAATAAATCAAGAACAAGAAAGAAAGAGATCATTAAGAATCTTGGGGGATTTCTTGAAGTTGTCCCCTCCTCCTTTCCATGGTTTCCTTGATTCCTTGGAGGTGGAGAGGTGGACGATGAGAATCGAGAAGATATTTGAAGTCATTAGGTGTCCAGAAGAGGATAAAGTAAGATTGGTTGTCTTCATATTTGAGGGAGAGGCTGAATGTGACACCCCGGACCCAGACATGTTCATTAAAGGTATATGCGGGTTCCTTAACATCAGGTGAGGTCCCAGAAACGCATTTCTAAGTTTTAAAAACTAGCCAAATAGTTATATTTTAATCCAAAAATTTTTGGAATAACAGCTATATAACGCCTGTATTTATAAGAATGGGCTAAGCCCTCAAACCAATACCTGATAAACACAAATATATAGATAATATACACCAATCCAAAAACTAAGCCATCCAACATCTACAGATTTAAAGTAAAGTTTACTAAGGTTTTCACTTCTTTTCTCTCTCTCATTTACAATTTATACATAATCCAAAAATTGACGACTACACAAAAAATACTGCCCAACCCTATCCAGGATAATAATAATCCTTCGGGTTGTAGTCGTCATACGGCTTGTTAGTTCTGCCTACCTCAGTTTGTGGTTGCTCTGCAAATTTATCTGAAAACAAAACCGGTAAAAACAAAACACGCTTGAGACTAACGTCTCAGTAAGCAGCATAATGCATGATAAGAACATTTTATGCAGTTTCAAACAGTAAAATAGCATGATAATGTAATATACCATCAAACTTTGGCAACTCATGCTAAATTTATATCAATATCATGTAATGACATTACTTTGAATTCTGTGGAATCATAAAACAGATAAAATCAGATTAATCCAAACCACGATTTCAGTAAAGTCTCATGTAATAACAATGATTTAATTCACTTGTCCAATTCACCACCTCACGACTTACAATGGAAAGATCTAGCTAGGATCGCTCTTCCAAAGCGGAGCACTCAACCATGAGACATGCATGAGTTGGCAAGTACAACCCAGTCCAACCATAGCAAGTTAGTGATCCTCTTTCAGACCATCGAGTTAGTGATCTCTATTAGACCATCGAGTTAGTGATCTCACTGAGACCATCTAGTTCAATTTATGGGTTGCTGTGGCACGTTCCGAGGAGGATGCAAGTTCAGAACCCCTAGCCCCTCATGAGCTAGGGTGAACTGTCGTCTTCAACCCCCAGAACCGTGTATCACATGCTGGACAAGATTATAAATTACGCACGCAATACCTGATGAGGGAGCCACACTGGGCTTGTGTTACCTCATCCCAACACAATAGAAATTCACATTCCAAAGACCCAAGCCATAGGATTTCTTACACTGCATAGGACCTCACTCCTCAAGGCAATAACTTCTGAGTTTACAACAACAATCCCGATGCAAGTTTCCTTGCTGAAACTATAAAGATATTTCCTAAAAGAGTCATTTTGAACTTTCTCATATGCATCAACCTTATCCAACGGCTAGAATTACAAACATAGTTCAGTGTAGCTATATTTCTAAACACTTATAAGAAACTATTTTGCTAACCTTTCTACATATTATGTGGTTTACCTAAATCAAATTAAGAGAATCTAACCAGAACCCAATCAATTTAAGAGAACTTGAATTAGCACCTATTCTTTATAAATCAACTAGTTTTTGAAAAAAAGTATATAAATCACATGCTATTTTTAATTTGAATGATTCTGCAGAGAGCATGATAAAGAAGTTTTGGTTTTTTTTTATTTTTAAAATTGACTTGGATAATGCCTAAGAACATGTAAATTGAAAATATCTCTTATACACCCAAGAAAAACAAGGCTTACGCAAGAAGAAAAAGTCAAAAGTGCTTTTCTCCATCCCATTTCTTAGTTATCATCAATTGGTTACCATATGTCTCTGTTCAACTAAAAGTCTTAAAAGTTTTGATATTGCCTTTTCTATTAATTGTGGTAGGAAATGCTCTGGAACTGGTTCAAGATATCAAACATGTTCTGTTCAAAAACTCCCACAATGATTCCTTTCCAGGAATTCCAAAACAAAAACTCAAAAAAAAAAAAAATTTTGTTTCACACTTTTGCGTCATATCAACTGTTCTTATAATTTTCATTCGGAACCATCTAAAGCTCTTTAATATGCATTTGAAAAGATTGAAGTTAATGCACTTTATATTGCATAGCACATATTATAATCCAAATATTAATGGAAATTACTTTAGGACAGAGAAGAAACCTAGTAGCATTCCCTGGTACAACCATGGAAACATCAGTTTCTTTAGCTCATAAAAGTGCTCATGAATCATGAGACAACATAATATCTTTCATTCCTTATTTTGTGCTTTTTATAATTAGAATAATTGAAAAACCTCAGGCTGCCAGTATGGAAACAAGGGTTCCAGTCTAACAACCACTTTAATCTAATACATGCTTAGATCAAAACAGAAATCCAACGAAACAGAAACCCAACAGAGATCGACAGAACAGAAATCCAACAGAAATTGACAGAAACAGAAATAACCGAACCAAACAGTAATCGAATGGAAATTGATCAAAACAGGATTCCAACGAAAACTCAACAGTGGTCGAATCAGCAAACAGAAATCAAAAAAAGAAACCAACGAAAATTGATTAAAATGAATAAACTATGCTACTTACCAATTTTCGCCAAAATCCACACCCAATCTCTCTATTTTCCTCTTCCTCTTCTCTTTTCCTTCTTCTCCTTCTTTCTTTCTCTCCTTTCCTTCACTCGATTTCTTCTCTTTTCTCTCTTTCTCCACTCGTTTTCCTTCTTTCACGATTTCTTCTCCTTTTCTCTTCCACTCGATTTCTTCCTCTCTTCCCACAAACGACCAAGGGAAACGATTGCTTTCCCTCTTCCTATTCTTCTTCTTCTCCAACGATTTTGTCTTCTCTCGCTTCCTTCTTCTAACCCTGACGAACCAATCTCCAAAACCCCAAATGCCCAATTCGTCAATTGCTTAAGTCTTTTGTTTTTTTAACCCATGGAACCAATGAGCCGGTTCATTAACTTGAACCAACCCCATTGAACCACTAAACTAAACAAACCCTTTTAACCCACTAAACTAAATGAACCCATTCAACCAAATGATTTTTTTTCCTCTATTTGTTTTTATTTAATAATTTTAAATCTTAATTCCAATTCCTAAAAATTCCGGGGCTTTACACTGAACACCAGTGGAGGTCTCTACAGCAGGAGTTGATAGGGAGTGGTATCGAGATTACATGGGAAGAATTTAAGAACCGGTTTTATCTCAAGTTCTTCCCTGAAGAATTAAAGGCATAGAAAGAATTAGAATTTAGGGCTATATCACAAGGGCATATGACAGTTGTGCGCACGTGGGGGCTCACGATACCAAGCCCAGCTTTCCGTGGGTTTTTTGTTGGTTTTGGGGAGTCGCCACTGTTCATTGTCAAGGGTGTGAACAGTCACCCAATTCTTGATTTACATTTAGGTGTATGGTCTACCCAGAGACTTTGGATAAGTGGTTCAATTGTAACCCAAGGAAGTTCGTGGACACCTTGAGTTACCCCGCTAGATAGCGGGTTCCTGTGAGTTGGAATTTAGGTGAGTTGACCCAATTAGCTTGTATGCGTGTTTCCCTAAGATTAGGTCGGCTTAGGTGCGTACTTGATGACTGGGCACATTGAGAGCCCAATGTGGCTTTTTAGTTCTTTTGGACCCATGAAAAATCCAATTTCTCTTAGGGGTAGAATGGTCTTTTTAAGGATGGGTTTCATAAAAGCCATTAGCTCACATTGTAAAGGACCAAAATGATAAATGACACAAAAACTATTAAAACCATGAAATGAAATAGAAAATATAGACAGGGGGTAATATGAAATGGAAATTCAAAATATAAGAGAAAAGAAAAAAAAAATATGAAAATTTCTTTTTACCCTTGATTCTTAAGAATATAAAAAACCCCACATGTGTTTATCAAATTTACGAAAGGCATGCCCTCACCCATAATCGACCATGTTTGGATTTTTAAAAACTAAAGTTGATATTTTAGCAACTACAAATCCTAAAAGAAACTTGGGAACGAATCTGAATTACGCAAAGTGAACTTGAGAGCCCCTGTTGTTTTCTTTTTTGTTGAACAACAAAGTTAATCCATGGTTCGAACCATGTTTGAACTGTTCAGCCATAGCCGATCCTTCGAGAGAGTTCTTTTCGCTTCAGTCCAAACATTGCAATCCAAATGATAAGATTTCAAAGAAGCCAAAGGCATTGAAGGAATTAAATGAGAAGTAAAACAAATCGGTCAATGATAAGTTCGGTTAAACCATGAGGAACCGAACTAAAACAATGTCTCTCATTTGTTGATAGCAAAAGGTTCTTCCATCAAAGGATTTCATTCATGGTTGAGCAAACCACAAAGCTAACTAATATGAGATTTAATCAGAGGAACAAAATCAACTTGCCTGAGTTTGGACGCTTGATCTTGCAATCTGGAGCTCCCTCTTACTTGCAACACCTTCCTTTATTTATATTTTTTTTGTTTTGTCAAGATCGTTGCAGACAACACTTTCCGTCGTCCTTTGATTTGGCCTCTTTTTTTCAAGATCACCCACCGTCAACACCTTCCCCACAAAGGATGATAACGGGAGAGAGAGAAGAGATAGGGTGGAAGTGAGAGCTCCCAGAGAGAGAGAGACCACCGGCCTCTCCTTTTTTGCTTCTCCCAATTTTTTTTATGCCCCCGTTCGTCCTCTCTTTAAGAGAGAAAATAGATGGAAGAGAACGACAGACCCACATGGGACCCAAGTGGGTCTGTTCTCTTTCTCTTCCATGACAATTAAGGAGGGGGCGAATTGTCCCCTCCTTTTTATTTTATCCTTTTTTTTTTTACTTTTGATTTCTTCTTTTTTTTTTAATCTTTTTAATTAGTTGTTGAAAAAAAAGAGAGATGGGTCGGTGACTTCCACCCACTCCCATCTCTATTATTTTATAATATAAAATTTTTTGATTTGTTATTCATTTTTATCTTTTGTTTTTTTGTCTGGTTATGTCTTTTCATGCCATCATTTAAGTAACAAATTATTATTATTTTTCTACTTTTTATTTTTTCTGATCTTGTTTTAATTTGCCACGTGGAAAATGGAAAACAAGGTGTATTTTTGACACGTGGCGCAGTTTTTGCACATTTTTCCAAAATTACCCTTGAAATTGTTTTGATCGTAACTTTTTTATCCGAACTCTGATTCACGCAAATTCAGTTGCATTGCAACCATCTCAAAGCCCTCTTTTCAATGGTGCAAAAGTTATTGGCCAATTCAACTTTTGGCAAAATGACAAATTTTTAGTTCCTTGTTTCGGCCTGCTTAGGGTTTTGTTGTGTTTAGCACTTTTTGGTTTGAACAAAATTTGGGTGTTTACAACAGTTGCACAATATGCTACTAGATTCATGGATCTCGGTTTGCTTCACACCTTGTGGATACCGATAGGAAAAAGGCGGACCACTTTGAGAAAGGTCTTCATCTTGATCTTAGAATGAGGGTGGTGGCCCTTATGGGCACCGATTTTACGAATCGGTTCGTAGGGCCTCTGTTATAGAGGGCTCTATTATAAGGGGAGTTGAGGAGTTAAGGCCAAGAGTGCCACCTCAACCTATTACTGAACAGAGGTTTGGGGGAAACAAGCGGCGGAGATGTAAAACCCCAGTTTTGAGTAGAAAAAAAAAATAATAATAATAGAATAAAATAAATTAACAGTCACAGTAATAAAAAAATAAACAAATAATAACAGTAGATAAAATAAAAATATATGCACATATCGATTTATGTACAGATTAAATCAAATTTATTATTGCTAGAAATTTGTGGTCATTAGTGTTAAAGAAAATGAGGTGGAAATGTTAATACGTAAGGAATATTCGGACCGGAAATAAATAGAAATTGGTCAATAGTTAAAATCCGGGAAAGCCCTACATTAATGAGGGGTAGAAAGGGGATTCCGAGGGTTAAGGGGGAATTAGGTTAAACCCTGGCGGTGTCTATAAATAGGTAACTCCTATAAAAAATTTTCGGGGATTTAGGGAAAGGTTGCTGCTCAGGAGAAAATTAGGGCAGCAGCCAAGCAGCTTAGGTCTCGAAATGAAATCCACCTAGGATGGCCGGAAGCTTGAAGAAGGTCTTCAATACTAGGTGAGTAGCATGGATTTACAACTGAGGTTTTGTGTTTATTCGTGAGTTTATTCTGATGCATGAGTGATTTTTGAGTTTTCTGGGTTTTCTGGAATACCATGAGTCCGAACCTGAGATTGAAATTCAACTTGAAATTAAATGTGTTTAGATTAAATCCAAAATTGGTTGGGAAGTATTCTGGGAACATTGGGAGTGTATTGGAACAATTACAGACCGAAACAAATCGGCCAGAGATAGAGATCTCGAAATAACAGAGACTCGAAAATCGCAGTGGGTATCCGCCAAGTTGGCGCCCACTCGCGCTCACTTAGGAGGTAGGCGCCCTGTTGAAAATATATCATCCGCCGAGCTGGTGCCCACTTGGCGCTAAGCTCGCACGAACTTAAAAACCATGCGCGAGTCTCGCGCGAAGCCGGTGCCCATCTCGCGCCCTTCTCTCGCTCAGCTCGCGCTCACTTAGCGTCGAGTGAGCGCATAGTCGATTTTAGCCTATTTCCTATCCGCCGACTGGCGCTCACTTGGCGCTCACTTCAGGAAGTGAGCGCATACCCAATTATACTTTCCGAATTTGATTTTTGACTGAACCAAGAGTATTTTTATGACTTGAGGGTTATACCACTTAACCAATCACTTGTTTGGGAACCTTAGAACCTGCATTTCTTATTAAATTCCTAGAGGAAATTCTAGTGGCAAATTCTTAAAGGTTTCTAAGGTTGAGCTTAGGTTATTTGTATGTGTTGTGCTGGATACCAAAACAATAGGAGTTCCTAGTTTGTTTTATCTTTGAATTTATACACAGTTTTGATTGAGAAATTATTGACTTCTGGTTTCATTTGTTTGGGAAATTCTGAATGTATTGTCTTGGTATAAATAACTGCGTTTTGTATTCGAATGGCATGGGTTGCGGAAATGAAAAAATACTGAAAGTATTTGAGATACTGCCTGGTCCAGAGGGACAGATGATGAACTGTGATGAGTTATATATGATGTGGAATGAATGGTTTTACTTTGATGTTGGAATTGAGATTATACGATGTTTTAATGTTTTGGTTTAGCTTGTCCTGGATCCAGAGTCTAAGCTTAGTAATGTGATGCTTTTATTTCATTGGAGTAATGGCATGGCCATGGAGTGTTGCCACGACTGGTGTAGAGCAGCCAGAAACCCTGAGTAGGCCTGGTTGTCAATGTCGAAACCCTGAGTAGGCCGGCATTGGATGACGAAACCCTGAGTAGGCCGTCATTTCAGAGTATCCGAAACCCTGAGTAGGCCGGAACTGTGTACATGGAGGTGTGGAGGTCGCTCTGGCATGTTGATTAACCAATCAAATATTTGTATGACATTGACCATGTGGATTTATTATTCATTTACCTGTTTTAGATACTATGGGATAAGTAGTGGAATTTGTCTTTCTGGAACTGATCGGAGTTTTGTTGACAAAAGTATTACCAATGTTAATTGCGTATAGTTTAAATTGTTTCCTAGACCCTTGGGTCAAACAACTTTTAAAAAGGGTTTACGCAGATTTCACCTGGTTATTTATTGTTTTCTCGTCTGATTATTCGATCATAAGTTTGAAATCTAGAAGATGTGTATTGCTGCATGCATGTGCTACTCGCTGAGATATTCATATCTCACTCTTTTATTTCTGTTTGTTTTTCAGATACATATGGAGAGCCGATAATTGCGGGTAGTGAAATTGGGTCATGTGAGTTTTACTTTGGGATTGTTTTAGCGCACTTTGTTGCAAAGCATTATTAAATTCATGTTTTCCTTACTCTGGTAGTGCGATCCTGTATAATTATATTAACCTCTGGATACGAGTTACGGGTTTTTCATGTGACTCGGATCCGGGGCGTTACAGGAGAAGACGCTATACAGAGCCGAGGAGGTTCGGTGAGACTAGATCTTCTGGAGGTCAGGGTCAGACTGGTAGTATTGCACCAGGAGGAGGTTGCTATCGGTGTGGTAAGTTTGGGCATCACATCAGGCAGTGCAGGTATCCCTCCACATATCAGAAGCCACAGACCCCCATTGCAGCAGATCTCATGTACCTGGCCGCTATGTAGCACCACCTAGAACATGTTATCGATGTGGACAACAGGGACATCGTATTACCAAGTGTCCACATCCTGCCACCTATCAGAGGCTACAAACCCAACCGGTTCAGCCAATTGCAGCATTACCTATTGCTGTAGCGCCTCCCCGTTTTCGGCAGGATCAGAGAGCATCGGTAGGCCCGAGGCAGCAAGATAGGCCGACAAGCAAAGGTGGACTCCAGAGGCCACAGCCAGTCGCTCCACAGCTACAGCCATAGGTTAGAGCCCTTGCTATTGTCATTCATGAGGACCCCGAGCCTAAGCCTGACATCCCGGTTTTAGTAGGAGGTATCATTTTTAATTGTGGTCAATCTATTATCTGTCTCTTTGATAGAGCATCATGTTCTTTTGCTACTCTTGCATGTGTGGTGTGTATTGGTTTGGTACATTCATTATTTGAATTTATTTTATTGATACGTGTCCCACTAGGAGAAACTAATAGGGTCCCAAACGATGTATAGGTACCATGATCAATTTAGGCCAACTAGATTTGCTCAATGATTTGATATATCTAAATTTTGGGTAGTTTGAGGTAATTCTAGGATTGGATTGGATTTCAAATTACTCAGTGACTATAGACTGTTTCCATAAGGCAATCACAGTTTGTAGTCCAAAGCATCCTATCCATTGTTTTTAGAGTGAAGGGTAGAATACCCATGTTAGTTTGGTAGTTTCAATTGAAGTGGAGGCAGAAGATAGCAAGGAGTCTAGTGTTGGCAAGGTGCTTGTTAATTTGTGAGGTTTCAGATTTATTTCTAGATGAATTGCCACGTTTAGCACCTCTGAGAGAGATTGAGTTTAGGATTCATCTCTCGCCTAGAGCACAACCTATATAAAGAAAACCTTATCGGATATCACAGATTGAATATGATGAATTGAAAATTCCATTAGACAAGTTTATAGAGAAGGGTTTCATTAAACATAGTGCATCACCTTGGGGTGCACCAAAACTTTTTGTGTAGAAGAAGGATGGGGTCAATGAGATTATGTATTGATTTTAGGCTATTGAATCAAACAACCATAAAGAACAAATACCCTTTTTCCAAAGATTGATGATCAATTTTATCAACTTAAGGGAACTACTTGGTTTTCTAAGATAGACCTAGATAAGGCTATCATCAATTGAGAGTGACTGAAGAGGGCATTGAGAAGACCACCCTTTAGGGCAAGGTATGGAAATTTTGAATCCACGGTCATGCATGTGGGATTAACCGATGCACTTGTAGTATTTATGGACTCAATGAACTTGATCTTTCATTAGTACCTTGATAGCCTTGTAGTCGTTTTCATTGACGATTGTGCGCGCGTGGGAAACGCGGCACGGGGTAAATCGGAGTCGCCACCGCCTGATGGGGTGCAGGCGGACACCTGGGTGCCTAATCTTGTTTATTTAGGGCTTTGGGGTCTGCGGCTTTGAGATTCTAAGTCTTGGTTCTCGGTTGCGGTCTGGGGAAGTCCGTAGACACCCCAGTTCACCCCGTCGGATGACGGGTCCCGTGGGTTCCCTGATTTGAGTCAGCTTTGCCTATTTGGTTCTCACCCGATTCCTAATCCAGCATGCTTTTTGTTAGGTCTTGGCGGGACCACCTGAATGGTGTGGGTCCCTTTAGTTGATTTTATCTTTTCTTAACTTAAGTGATCTGGGTCTGTTTGGGTGGGCCCCGTTGGAAGGCCCACGGTATCCTGGGTGGGCTTTAGTTAGCCCGTGTGCCTCTGGTGGGCCTCTGTTTAACCTGGGAGGCCCTTTGGGCTTTGGTTAGTGTATTGATTTTACATGGGGGTTCAAGTTTGATTATTAAGTCACTTTCATGCAAAAGGTGGGCCGGATCGGTTTGGGGGCCCCTTAGGTGGGCCCACATG
Organism: Buxus sempervirens; assembly: GCA_947561395.2. Lineage (NCBI taxonomy): Eukaryota > Viridiplantae > Streptophyta > Magnoliopsida > Buxales > Buxaceae > Buxus > Buxus sempervirens. The sequence continues at coordinate 7,315,534 of OX387187.1, read as the reverse complement.
GTGGCCCAATGATTTTACATTTATCTTCTTTAGTTTGCCAAAGTGGGCTGGTCACTGGGCTTGGGGCCCGTGATCCAGGCTTTGGGCTTGAGAGCCCAGTTCTTTGGAGTTTAGGGCTTGCACCCTATCTCGGTTCGGTTAGCGGGCTTTTGGTGGGCCCGACAGGCCCTAGCCCTTGGTATCGGCCAGACCACACAATTTATGCATTCATTTCACACATCATGGTTCGGGCGGGCCGCATTGGGTTTGGCCCATCCGATTAGATTGGTTAATTTCACTTAATCTTGCCTAAGTTTCATGCTTTAGTGTTTATTGGGCTTGGTGGGCCCCGTTGGAAGGCCCACTAGTGTGCTAAGTTGGACCGGTTGGTCCAAGTCCCAAAAAGGGGTTTCCGGGTCACCTGGAAACCCTGTTGGTTCAATGGATTTGGCTCAAATTACTCAAAAATTCGTCAGAACATCACATTGTACCAAAAAAATCATGCTTCTGTGTGTATCCGGCAACTCAGGCCGGATACACATGGTCTACAGGTGATCCGGCCAGAGTGGCCAGATACACAGGGGCCCTAGGTTATCCGGCCTTAGTTGCCGGATATACCTAGGCCACGGGTGATCTGGCCTGAGTTGCCGGATCACCTTGAAATGGACATTTTTTGGGTTTCTGCCATTCGGGATGGATTCCAGGGGCTCCCAGGGGGGTTTTAGAGGTCTGGTGGGCCCTCGGATGGGCCCACGTAGGTTCAGGTTTTGGGAGAAGCCACATTAGGCTTCTACTTCTTGGATCCTTCAGCACAGCAAATGGGGGGGGGGGGGGGGGGGGGGAACTTGCTTCCCTCCTTGCCATCTTGGGTTCAGCTAGCCATTTGAGATGGGGACCTAAGCATCCCCATCCGGTCTTCAGACCCTCACCAACGCATACATGACTTCCCATGGTAGCAATATATCAAGATGATCAAGAAAAAACATACTTTACATGCTAGACTGCATACACATGCAAACTTAGTAAGAAATCCAAGCCAAGAAGGGATATCCGGCTAGGTTCGTGCCTAGGTTTATGGCTCCTCATGAAATCACCATCGAAGGGAAGGAGGAGGGGGATTAAAAGGATACAGCAGATCATATGCTAAGGAGGAACATGCTTCTCCTATAAATTCTCAAAACAGCAACCTAAAAGCTACTGAAAGGGGTGAAAATATACTCCAATGCTCAAGAGAGAACCCACGTAGACTTCCTAACCGGATGGACCCTCATGCCATAAGAAATCGAAATAAAGAGCATGCTTACATGGTGGGAACATGGCCCCATGCAAAAAAAAAGGAAGTTATGCATGAATATTTTTAGAAAATTACGGATTTAATATATGTTGAACATAATGTACTAGGGAACAATACCTGGGGATTCTTGAACCCTTGAGCAAGGTGGAGACCCCTCCTTGAGGCCAAAATGCAGCTGGAACCTCTTCTTTAGCATAGCAGCTCTTCCTCTTGTTTTAATGGAGAAGGTGAAGAAGAAGGCAAGGGTTGGGTGTAGTTTTGCTTGGTCTTTGGAGGTGGAAGAGGGTTGAGGAGGTTGAGAGGGGTGGGATTCGAAGTGGGTAGGTGAGAGAAGAGAGCAGGAGAAAGGAAAAAACAAAAGCCAAATCCCGAAATGAGCTGCTGTTTTGGTATATATAGACAACTTAATGTATCCGGCAACTCAGGCCGGATACACTAAGTCCCCCGCTTATCCGGCCTTCAAGGCCGGATACACTAGCTTCTCTTTGTATCCGGCAACTCAGGCCGGATACATGCTTAATCATTTCAAAATTTAATGCCGCCGCGAATTTGTCGGCCAAGTGGCGTGAATCGCGCGCGAATATCTTCATGTATCCGGCCTTCATGTTCGGATATGAAGGATAGACAGTGTATCCGGCATATATGACCAGATATAATTTGGAAAATTACAAAATTGCCCTCGACTTGACCGATTCGACACTTTTTAACAATTACAGATTGGTCCCTGCGAATTTCAGTTTAGTCCCTGGGATTTTTATTAAACTTTGTATATTTAAGATTTAATCCCTGAGATATTTCACTGCGTTGGCTGCCACGTGTGCAGCTTCTGGCTTTGCGGCTCGGGAAGTTTGACAGCTCATATCTCACTCATCTGAACTCCGATTTGAGCAAACTCAATTGCGTTGAACTCGTATCGGAGCCCTCTATTTAATGACATGGGGCTAAGCACTTGTCACGGATTCCGAGGAAAAGTCAACTTTTGGCCTTCCCTTAAGTTTGACTCACCTTAGAACCTTCATCCGGACTCCGATTCCTGCAAACCCAGTTGCGTTGGAACCGTGTTGAGATTCTCTATCCAATGGCATAGATCAAGGCATTTGGCACGGGATTTGAGGAAAAGTCAACTCTCGGTTTTCCCTTAAGTTTGATTGCCCTTAGAATCTTCATCCGGACTCCGATTCCTAAAAACCCAGTTGCGTTGGAACTGTGTCGAGATTCTCCATCCAATGGCATAGATCAAGGCATTTGGCACGGAATTCGAGGAAAAGTCAACTCTCGACTTTCCCTCAAGTTTGACTGCCCTTAGAATCTTCATCCGGACTCCGATTCCTGCAAACCCAGTTGCGTTGGAACCGTGTCGAGATTCTCTATCTGTTGAAATACAGTAATGCAGCCAAATTTTTCCTGATTAAAAGGTCAACTTTCCACCCCTCAGGGTTTGACTTTTTAGCCGGGTTTTGCATTTCTGGCTTTTTGGGAGCGCAAAAATGAGGTGCTTACAACGATGTCCTGGTTTATTCCAAGAATTAGGAAGAAATGAGAACAAAGTACCTAGTTATTTGGAGAACTACAAGGTCAAATTTTGAGGACGAAATTTATTTTGTAGGAGGGTAGAATGTAAGACCCCGACCCAGATTATATTTTAATTATTAAGATTAATTATCTAAAATGTGATTATTAGACTAATTAAGTACTTGTATTATAAAGATGAGGTGAATATGGATTATACTTGAGGACAAAGGAAAACCAATTAAACTTTGTTGAAGTTATTAAGGTAAGCTTAGTTAGTGTTATGTCTTAATTACAATTGGCTAAGATATCTTTCAATTAGATCTAGTGAATTAGAAATCAAATTTGGAAAAATTGGAGTTAAGTGTACCACAAATTATCTCCCGAGTATACTTAAAGTACCTCCCAAGTGTTCCCAAATTATCCCCTAAGAGTACCTAAAATAAAACTTAAGAATACCCAATGTACCTTTCAAGTGTACCTTAAGTATCTCCAAAGAATACCCAAATAACCTCTCAAGTATACCCAAGGTACCCCACTTCTATACCTAAGGTACACCTAAGTATTACCCAAGGTACCCCTATTGTATGCCCAAGGTACGCCCAAGTATTACACAAGGATCACCCAAGTGATACTTAAAGTACCCCCCAATTATACCTAACATACCCCACTTGTATCCTTAAGGTACCCCTGTGTTTGCCTAAGGTATCCCCTTGTGTTTGCCTAAGGTACCCCTGTGTTCACCCAAGGTACTCCACATGTATACCTAGAGTACACCCTCCTTGTATTACTTAAAGATACCCCCTTTATATTACTAAAGCACCTCCAACATACCTAAGGTATATCCCTTATATTACTAAGGGTACATCCTCATCGTATTACTTAGATGTACCTTTTTATATAACTAAAGTACACCCTTTCTATACCTAAGTACCCCTTCCTAATATAATTGAGGTACACCCCCTAAGCTCATCTAAAAGTTTACCCCTTAGAATAACTAAGTTAAATCCCTTAAAACATCAAGGTACCTCCTCAAATGACTAAAGTACCCTCATATAACTAAAGTACCCCTTGTGTTAACTAAGGTACACCTCCCAAGCATCCCTAAAACATACCTCTTGAAGTGGCTAAGGCAAACCCCGTTGAAATACCAAGGTACCCCCACTAAACACTAAGGTACTCCCACTTAATACCAAGGTATCCCCCATGAATAATACTAAAGTACCCCCAAGCATCCCTATAGTATACCTCTTGAAATAGTTAAAGAAAACCCTTGAACCACCAAAGTATTCTATTTAATACCAAGGTACCCCCTCAAATAACACTAAGGTACCCCCTGGTATGCCTTAGGTACACCCTAGGGTTTTAGTTGAATAAAAGCTTTGTATAGGGGCAAATCTGAAAGACCCAAAACTTGGGCATATAAAAGGATGCCCTAATTTCTAATTAAGTGTTTGAAAACCCATTTCTCTTGTCTTGAACATGTAGAACAAGAGAAAGTTGTGGAAGCTTGCTTGAAAGCTTCAATAGGAGGAAGAAGAAGAAGAGGAGAGCTAGGAAAGAAGTTGTGTTTCTCTAGCAAACAAGTAAGTAGCAAATGCTTCAAACAAAATGTATTACAAAATTCGTATTCTCTCTCTAGGGTTTGGTTAATTGATGAAATGATCTTGCATGATGGTTTTTACTTCTTAAATTTGTAGGGTTTTGGTTGTATGATAATCTTGTTTGGTTTCCTATTGATTTGCCATGGATTTCCATTCACAGTGATCATATTTCGGATTAGGGTTTCAGTTTTGTTGTTTAAATGAGATTTTATGTGTTAGGTTTGTTTTCATGGGGATTTGGGATGAATCTTTGTTTTGAAAAGTGTTTTAAAGCATGTTGGGATGTTTTAGGATCATCCTATTTGATTTTGGAAGTGTTGGAAATGATTTACATGAGTTTTGTGTTGAAAATAGTCAAAATATTTCAAAATCCCGACCTTGCGATTAATCCTGAAATTTGGCGATTAATCCTGAGCCAAAACCCCTAAAAACAAGTCTCTATTATCCTAATCGTGAATCAGGATTAGCCTGGACGATTAATCCATAGCCTCAACGCGCGAACGTCAATCCTTAACGCGCGCGCATGGCCTTTGTTTTAACCTCAACGCCTGAACCTTTAACCTCCACGCCCGAACATTGAAGCTAATCGCCCCTGGGAGATTAATCCAGGGGCTAATCGTGGACGCTGTTTCGTAAGTTCTTCACCCTTTTTCTCTCCAACCCTTTCTCAAACAACCCAAGCCTTTCGCATAGCACCCTTATTTCCTATGTATTCATTGCTCCATTTATTTAAGTCTTTACATGTAAATAAGGTTTTACCCCCCATTTGGAACCAGTAAAAATACTCCCAAGGCCCAATTCCCAACCAATAAAAAGTCAACTTTCCAGTTTGTGCCTAAATTTCCAGTTTTCCCGATTTTCAGAAGCCCAGAAAATTCTAGAAGCCCAAACGAGTGATTCAGAAGCCCAGAAAATTCTAGAAGATTCCTTTACTCTCCAATAGACCACAACTAGAATTTGAGCTTGAAATACCTTGTAGATTGGTCTAAAAAAATTATACATCGAAAAGTCAACGTTTTTAACCAGACTTGGAATATTTTTGAAGTCCAAAACTTTTTGTCTCGGAATCCATTGATTTTTGGTATGGTGACTTATTTGGGATTTTTAAGATCAACCCACTCATTGAAAATGTGTTTTGAGGATTTTATGAGCTTTGTTTTGATTTGGCTTGGATTAATGAAAGCGATGTTGAAAAACTCTTATATGATTTGACAAGGCTTTGGCTTATGGTTTTATTGGCAGTGGATGGGGAATTCCACTTGCCCTTGGTATGGATTGGCAGTGATTGGGGAATTCCACTTGCCCTTGGCATGAACTGGTAGTGGATAGGGAATTCTACTTGGCTTTGGTTTAAGCACTCGTTTTACTCTTTGATTTGATTGGTTTGGTTTTGAATTTTTGAGTCGTCTAATTGGACGTTGTTCTTGGTGTGGATCCACAGTGAGTCTAATTTGTGTGTTGGTGTTGGCTTGTTAGCGTTAATTTCCTTCTCCATACAGCTTTCCACTGTGGGGTATCAGTGAGGGCTTGGGGCATAGAGGTGCTTCGGCAACCACCCACCGTGGGACATCGGTGGGACGTTCTTCTGATTCATATGGTTTGGTCTGGCAATGGATGGGTCATTCCACCTAGCCTTGATTATTACCTTGGTTGTCACTTGCCAGCCCATACGTGGGTGCTCCGCTTGCTGAGATGCCCTAGCTAGGCTTTTCTCTGTAAGTTGTGTAAGTGGCAAATGGACAGTGGACATTAACCTAATTTACGGACACGCTAACCATGAGTCCTAAAAAGACATGTTTACAGTATTTGATCGTATTTTGTTGAGTTGATTTCATGAGTTACTTGATTGAGATATTTGAATTGGAATTTCTTTTTTATATCCGATCGAACTGTTTTGATTTACATTTGGTACTATATATTTGTGAATATCATCATGATGTTATAAAATTGCATAAATTGTTTCTATGCTTGCATGTTTGCTGCTTACTGGGACTTTAAGTCTCACACATGTTTTGTTTTACCATATTTGTTTTTAGATCCGCTTGGTGAGCTATGTACCGGGGCAGTCATTGAGCGTGAGCTTTAGTTGAGGCCAGAGGATTACTACTGCCCATAGTAGGGTTCTTTTTATGATGTTGTATTTTGTCTTGGGGATTGTATATAGGATGTAAATATTATTTTTGGACTTAGACTCTTGGGAGATATCCTTTGTACATGTCTGTATATTTTGGAGAGAACTTGTGAGTGTTTAGTTGTATCTTGTTCACACAAATGCCATGTTTTGGAGATTATAGTACAGATGATATTTTGATTATATGGAAAATTTTTATTCCATACTTTTTTAGTCATACACTCTGATGAGTACTTTGTGATTGCCTGGGATTGATTGTGTTAATCAAATTCTATTGGGACCATAAGTAGGTCTCGGGGACGGGTTGGTGCCGTGATAGGGCTGACCCGGATCTTGGGCACTACATAAATACTTTGTTTTCTTTTACCAATTTACACATACTAACTCTTCCACCCTAACATGCATTCTTTTTACAAACTTACCCTCCTTTAAACTGACTTATATCAATACTAAACGATCCCAAATTAAAACTCACCCGACCAGATCTGGGTCTCTCTTTATGGGTTCGACTACTCCCTTTCACTCTTTATATTTTTATTTTTATCAATTACACCTTACAGTATTAACCAATTTTTAAATTAAGACTTATACTTAAACCAAAATCATGCTCTTACCTTAGATAGGTTCCCCAATTTCCTCTGGTTTGAACCAATATCTCATCTCCTGCTTATTATTATCCCAATTAGCCTATTTATTAATTAATTTTATTTATTACTAAAATCTGGGATTTTACATTCTCCCCCCTACAAATAAATTTCGTCCTTGAAATTTTTGCCTTGTGATTCTTTGAGTAATGACTGGTACTTCTTTCTACGGTAATAGCTAGACCATAAGACTAACAAGTTGGATCACCTTCGTACTAATGACCTACTCACATCTATCAAGTATCTATAATGGGTGCTAGTATAATATGTCCCAAAATTTTCCTCATTTAGACCCTAGGGTGTCAACACTTATTAATTCTATATTCAGTACGTCCAAAAGGTTTCTTTTGTGTTGAAGTTTAAAAATAGGTTATAATGTTCAAAATCAATCTAAGGAAGTGGGGTCTTCTATTTCCTCAAGATATCCCCATAAGATCCACATTTACATTCATCATTCCAAATTTCTATCCTTCACTCCAAATTTAATTCTACCACTTCCTACATCTTAAATAAACCTATTTATAGATATTTCAACTTTAAAAATTACCAGAAAAATCATTTAAAATTGATTTGGGCTCAAATTTCAAAATTCTTGAAATTCTAACAGTGGTCGCTCGACTGGTAGCTCGAGTGGTGACTCGAGCGCTCGGTCAGTTCCTCTGTTTTTTGGTTTTTATTTTTCCTAATTTCCGAGTCTCTACATATCTCCAGGGTTTTAAATTGTTTCTAACTACTTCAATTTCATTCTAAATCACTTCTGTAACCAAACCTATACTACTTCCTTTAATTTTAGGTTGATCTAAAGTTTCTCCATCTAATTGAAACTCTAAAATCGATACTTTCCTAGGCTTCTAAAAAGAATATAAAACCATGATCAAACCTATATTTTTTTCCAACATTCCAAACCCCAATTTAGAATCAAACAAATCACTATTTAGCAACTTAGCATAGAATCACCTAATTATTATAAGGCCAAATGAATTTCTTAAATCTATGAGTTAGGATTGCTATAAAGTTCATACACAGTGACGCAATAATAAAAGAGAAGGCTAGAGAAAAACACCTCGAGGAATTTCTTGGTCTAACTACTCTCTTTCTGTCGTCAGAGCATTCAATCTTTTTGGATTAGGCAGTACTGCCTGTTGTCTTTCTCCTTCGTTTACATTCATTTCCTTCCCTTGCAGTCCTTTTGCTAATCGGGGCCTCATGTTCTTGGGATTGATAGAAACCCAATGCTTGGGGGCCACTGGAATTTCTAAGAGGGCGCAGAAGTGTCTGGTAGTGAGATGGATGTGGACACTCTTTAATATGATGATTAGGTTCCCCACAACGGAAACAAGTCCCCTTAAGTGAAACACATGGCGCCCTTGGAACATGAAATCTTTTACAACGAATACAGTTACTAACTGGCCTTATCATTTGGTTTTCATTGGAATTTTGTGCCTTTTATTTCTATGGGATAAATTATTCGGTTCCAAACATTGCCAAAAGGAGACCCCAAATTTGCTCTGCTCTGGTCGACTTTCCTTAATCAACCTCTCTGCTCTCTCGGCTCTACATATCAGCTCGGTGTATTGAGTGCATTCCACGACAGACACCCTTTCCCTGATTTCTAGCCTCAGCCCTTGCTCAAAGTGCTGAATCCTTTTCTCATCATCTGGCACCATGTGAGGTGCAAATCGGGACAACTCGTCAAAATGAGCATCATATTGCAGGACTGTTTGCTCTCCTTGGGAGATGTGCATAAACTCTCTCGCTTTTTGTCGATGAAAATCGACAGTAAAGTAACACTCATAGAAAAGCTCCCTGAATCTCTCCCATGTAATTTCCTCATCTGGTTCAATCCTCCTCTTCATCGAACACCACCAATGGACTGCCTCTCCCTCAAACATAAAAGTGGCCAATCGCACCTTCCAATCCCGAAGACAATCCATGACCTCAAATATCCATTCAATCCTTAGAATCCATCATTTAGCTTGCATAGGATCCGGTAAACCTCCAAAAGTTGGGGGTCCCATCTTACGGAACCGCTCTAAGTCTCGTGTGGCTTGATCCTCATCATGGTCTCTATCATCCTCTCCTCTTTCTTTTGAATAAATCTCCCCAACCAACTTAGTCACTACCCCTATGGATCTCTAAACATCATCATGTGGAGTCACCTGTGGCTCAGGTTCCATAGGTGGTACCTCTCTAGGAACATCACGTGGTATACCTTATTCCCTTGCCATTGCATCCATGATGATCAATTGCATGGAAGACAAATTTAATCAAAACAAAAGAATCTCCCATCCTTTTATCTTCTAAGTTCCCTACGCTTCTACTGCGTACTTCAATAACATCCAAAATCTCCAATTTATCCTTAATAAATTTAATCATTTATAATTTCTTATTCTCCATTTCTATACTTACTAATAATAGTACAAAAATAACTCAGAAAAGGACAGATGACTTGCTACCACCAATCCTTTCAATATATGTGCACCTATATGAAGGATGGGGAGAAAATCATACAAATTCTTTTCTAGCTCAATTTAAATAAATATATCACATACACAATTTTACCACAAATATATTACAATATATATAAGTATTACATTACATACCCTATTTGTATAAAGCTTAATATTCAAGTATGTGTTCAGCATTGGCCAATGCTTTACACTACCCAAATACGGCTATACACATTTGGCTCATCATCCAATTAAGCACACAGTACCATGCCTGCTTAATCAATCATCTCCATTTGCCCACTTTGGATAGACAATCAAAAATCATCTTACCAACCTTCAACATTCATCCTACCATTTATCTCAGAACCATGGTTTCTTAAATTTCTCCTTTTCAATCAAGATTTAATATCTTTACTCTAATTATGCAATATTAACAAGAAAGCTATACACCACAATTATTAAACCATATCTTACCAACTAATTATAAAATAGAAGAAGGAGAAACATACCTGTAATGGTAATAACTGTAAGCAATTCTTAGAAGGAACACTCTCAGCCTAGATTACCTATGCCAAGGGTGCTATCTAGCGCAACACACATCCCCATACCAACACCTAAGGCTCACTACCTAGGGTTAGGATCCTATTGCTCTGATACCATCTTGTAACGCCCCGGATCCAGGTTTATTTAACCACATAAACCCAAATCTAGTTCGTTAGGGAAAATGGCCCAAACATCTATTCTAGACTTAAATAAATTCACTATTTATAATATAATCAGAGTGCGGAAACAACAAATATAAATTTTTTTTTTCTTTCAAGAAGCACGGGATACAAAGGAAAACATCCAATACCAATTCCTCAATTAAGTTTGGAAAGAGTTAACTAGAATAAATTGAACATCAGCCCTATCATCTAAATAAAAGTAATCTGAAACAACTCCTCCAATTCCAATTCAAATGTATTAATGTAAATCCCTAAACCTATATAGGAATAAAGAAATCTTCATCCTGGTACTCAGTAAAATCCCTAGAAGTGTCTATCCCTACAACGTCCTCACCATGAATATCTGAAAACAAAACCGATAAAACGATAATGTGAGAAACAACATCTCAGTAAGTAGCCATGCAAATAGTTGACAATAATAAAACATATGCAGTGATGAATCAGACTAAACATGATAAGCTCCAACACTATGAAATATAACCACAACCATAATGAAGTATCCTCCCGAGTACGCGAACTGAGGATAAAAGGCATCAGCCACCAAATAACCATCTTCCACCGAGTAAACGGATTGAGGAAGTATCCCGCCAAGTACACGAACTGAGGATATTTAAAAGTAACCACTTCCCACCGAATACACGGATTGAGGAAGTATCCCGCCAAGTACACGAACTGAGGATATAAAAGTAACCGCTTTCCACCGAGTACACAAATTGAGGAAGTATCTCGCCGAGTACACGAATTGAGGATATAAAAGTAACCGCTTCCCACCGAGTACATGGATTGAGGAAGTATCCCACCAAGTACACGAACTGAGGATATAAAAGTAACCGCTTTCCACCGAGTACACAAATTGAGGAAGTATCTCGCCGAGTACACGAATTGAGGATATAAAAGTAACCGCTTCCCACCGAGTACATGGATTGAGGAAGTATCCCACCAAGTACACGAACTGAGGATATATAAAAGTAACCGCTTTCCACCGAGTACACAGATTGAGGAAGTATCTCGTCGAGTATACGAACTGAGGGTATAAAAGTAACCGCTTCCCACCGAGTACACGAATCGAGGAAGTATCCTATCGAGTACACGAACTGAGGATAACCAAATAGCAATAACAAAAAAAGCCCATGCGGGACCAATAATCCAGGCACCTGCCTTGTCACAATTGTGACCCAAAATAACCCACGAAAGTGGAGTCCAACATAGATCTCAAAATCACGGTTTCAATGGGCAAAATAATCCCGGTGTATGTAAAATCATACGGCATTCAAAACATGTCCAGATAGACCAAATACAAGTGTAGAAACTCTTAAAACCAAGTTTGGTTAAGAATATAATTGTTTGGAACAAAGGTATTAAGTAAAAGTACCTCTTTAGAAACATCTACCCAAAATCTTTATAAAATTGAATTTTAAACATCCGCAAGTGCAAACACTTCCCAAATACCCCAATCTTTATGGTTCATAGGTTAAATTTGAATAAAAACACTTCTGTAGTGAAGAAGTAGGTTGAAAGACAAATTTTTCCAAAAATCTAACGGACTGATCGTTCGAGCGGTAGTCGGCGCTTGAACGGCCTAACAGTTTGGTCTTTTCAGGGTTGGTCGCTCGATAGGTTGCTTGAGCGATTGTTCAGGCAACAATTTAATCTGGAAAAATAGTTCTCGGGTTCCGAAAACAAACAAAAGGGCGTTCAAGCGAATGCTCAGGCGGCCCGATATGAAGAAAATCCGAAAATTTACGAAATTCAATAAAAATTCCAGAACTAAATATCCAATTCATCATATCCATTCTAAATCATTCCAAAATACTTTATAACCACGTTAGAATAATTTCCAACAATAAAACATCATAAATCACGAATAAAACTCATCAAATAATCATGGATATCGAATAAACACGAATTTCTTTTGTGCAAGATTTAAAGGAACTGCTTACCTATTTCTAGGAACTTAAACTTCTCTTAAAAGCAACGAAATATAACCACAAATCTACTTCAACAATCTCACAAACCTTGATCTCGTCTGGGTTAAGAAAAATCATGCTCTTAGAATTTTCAAACATGCTGTAACTCACAAAACAGATCTAACTTTTATCTCATCTCTTACCTGGGTTTCTATGCACGAAAATATCCCTTCCTCCTTCTCTAAGACGGCTCCAATAAGTCTTGAATACTAGGGTTTTAATTTAGGAAGAAGAGAGAAGAATAAGAGAGGAACAATTAAAGTGGACGGCTGCTTCTATTTTGTGATGGACATGGGTTGCTTCATGCATATTTGGGTTATTTAAATACTTTGTTTTCTTTTACCAATTTACCCATACTAACTCTTCCACCCTAACATGCATTCTTTTTACAAACTTACCCTCCTTTAAACCAACTTATATCAATACCAAACCATCCCAAATTAAAACTCACCCAACCAGATCTGGGTCAACCCTCTCTTTATGGGTTCGACCACTCCCTTTCACTCTTTATATTTTTATTTTTATCAATTACACCCTACAGTATTAACCAATTATTAAATTGAGACTTATACTTAAACCAAAATCATGCTCTTACCTTAGATATGTTCCCCAATTTCCTCCGGTTTGAACCAATATCTCATCTCCTACTTATTATTATCCTAATTAGCCTATTTATTAATTAATTTCATTTATTACTAAAATCTGGGATTTTACACACACACCTACCTTTATGGTTCCAAATTAATTAGTTTATTATCAAATTAAATTCAGGAAATTTCTATACCTCAATTTAGTCCTTATAAAGATGTTAGAATAATTATATTACTAGAAAAGTTATCAAACATATTTTCCTATTTGAAAATCCCAATTTTCTAAATTTTTGTGTATGGACGCCTACCTCAGATAACCTAGGCGCCCCTGGGCGTCCCTAGGCGCTAGTGCAATTTCGGCTAATCTTTCCTTGGGTTTAATTGTTCTAAATTAATTCCCTAACATTCTAAATCATGCCTACAATACGCTAGATTATTTTGCACCAATTATTTACCATCCTATAATTATCTAAATGATCAAATTTAGATTTCTTCAATACTTTGTGAAATTCTTCAAGAATACAAAACTCTATGAATAAGATCAAACAATTCCATGTAAATTCATTACCAACTAATCAGATCAAACCATATTAAATCACAGAAACCAAAACAATATGATTCCTCCAGTTTTCAAGGGTTGCTACTTGCCTCATACGCTAAATCTATAACGCTCCGGTTCCGGGTCCATTCCTAAACCCAAGGTGTTATGGTAATCAAACAGAGCAACTTAAGTAACCGGATAATTAAAAACTTTTTATAACTTTATAATGAGAGTAAATGCGGAAACTTGAATTCAAATTCTCTTTATTATTCAACAATTTTGCATTACAAGAATTTCAATTCCATGAACAACCTACAACTATATAGACTACCCATCTACAATTAGCCCAAAATTTGACGTCCTCGCCAAGAGTACCTGAAAAATGGGGAGAAACCGGAGTGAGAATAAATCTCAACAAGTAGCAATGTGCATGATGTAAAACAGTCCATAATTTTTCAATACTAGTCATGAGGTGTACGATAAAACCAACCACAATAATACGAGGATATAACAATAACAATTACCAATCCAAAACAAACACGTGTGACATAATAAGACTCGTGAACTGAACCACTTAATAAGAATAGTCTTGCCTGCATAGTTCGCCACATCACGACTTATATGATAGATGGAGCCCGCACTTGCAGTCACTACTATCTCCTCCGTTAACCATCAATGCGGACCACCCACGCATGGGTTGGCGAGTACAATCCACAGTCCAAAATAAAATCCCATCATGGATACCGCTTCCGCGGAGGCCATACCAATCTGATCAAAGATTAATGGACCCACAACAAACACGTCTAATACCAGTGCAAGTACAAGTCACAAGTGATCGTCAAACATGGCCAAAACATAGCTTCAATGTGCAAGTCACATGTAACCCACTAACATGACCAATATAAAGCTCGTGCAAGTCGATGTCTCATTGAAGCATTCAAATGGTAACATGAATAACAAAATAAAAACCGTTTACTGAAAGCAACCTCGGCTATGACCAGGCCGCACCTACAGTGGTCTAGGATTGCTACCTACGTCGCCCGCACCTGCTAGTACGACGGACCGCATACTGGGGAGTTCTGAATAAGAATAACTTACCAGCCAATTCCCTTTCACTTCCTAGCTAATCTATGTATATATCCATACTAAGCATTGCCCACTAAACACAACTCACAATCAAAACCTTGAATAACTCAAAAATACAATATTCAGTGATAAACCTCGTACCAATAATCACAACCATGTCCCAAGTGCTGTATCCAGCAATAATTTCCAAAACCACGGTGTCCAACCAAAAGATATTCAAAATAACCATTGAATGTTTCTTAAACAGAGTTCCAGATCATTTAATAAGAAAAGTACGAAAGTGTACACAAATTCTAAATAAAAGGTTCAGATTTGAGTCGTGTTAGTGTGAGCATACTTAGTTTATCTTTCTAATTCAGTATTCATGTTATTCTTTATTTCTTACAAAGTTTACTTCAAATTCTATACTTCGGCTCATCCTAAAATCCTCACTTTTAAATCTTTATTTACCAACTAACACCCTAAATCTCTAAAACCTTTGGATTATGTTATTGATTCTTTCCATAAGTTAATTTATGTCTATTATGATTTGTTAGACTAGAGTTCATACTTTGATTCTTGATGAAAGTGGTCTGAGTGCATAGGTATACCTTAACTTGTCTTCTTTGATTCTTAGTACATTCATTGTCCCAAATAATTACCTTTTTATCCGAATTTAATTCCGTCACTTTCTATATCTCAAATTACACTATTTACAGGTGTTACAACATTAAAATTCCAAGAAAATTATTAGAAATTGAATCTGGGCACGAATCCCAAGTTTAGAAATTTCTGACAGTTGGTCGCTTGGGCGACTGCTCTAGCAGTTAGGTTTTCAGGTTATGTTATTTTTTAGAGGCCTATCGCCTGAAGAAATGCTCGAGTGGTGTATCGAGCGCTCCAGCTATAACACTGTTTTTCTTCATCTTACGGAAATTTTAGAACTTTTTATACATATTATTTACTTGTTTTGATTCTAAACCTCTAATTTCCATCCTAAACTAGTTTTGGGACAATCCTAAACTAAACCTATCACCTTTTTCCTTATCTTGAGTTTCTTTTTAAGTTTAAACTCACCATGATCAGCCTTTTCTTGTTTTCTAAAGAGAGATAAATCATCAAACAATTCTTTATAAACAAATAAACTTTTTCCCATGAAATCCAACTTCACAACAATATGATCAATCATCAAAATCACGAGAAAACATGCAATTCCTCCAGTTTCAAGGGTTTGCTACTTGCCTTTTGATGAACCCAGATTTTTCAGAAACTTTGTCTGTGCCTGTTTTTGACGCTTGACCGCACTCCTCTAGAGTTCTCTAATTTAGATCTCCACCGTTCAGTTTGAAGTCTTCCATGAGTAGAACAAAACCCTAAAATTTCATCTTATTCCACCGTTCAGTTTGGCTCCTATCACTTATGCACGAATTTCTCTCTGCTTCTAACTTATTTTCAAAACCTAAAACACTCTTTAAACCTCTCTTTTATAGCCTCCCTACTAGTCCAACTCTAATTAGGTTTAGCTTATTCTAATATACTTAGTGTATTCCCTCTTTTACCCTTCTCCTTAATTTAACTCCTTTAACTCTCTTTTAAATAATCTCCTAATTAATTTTCGTGCTTAATCTCATTCCTAATTTTAAATTGAACTTAGACTTTTATTATTCATCCAAATTGCCTATATTTTGGACCCTAAATAGTATATTTACCATTAGGCCCATTTTCCACCCTTTAAGGCCTTAATTTCATTATTTTACGTCCAACTAAGCTAAGATTTTGTCTATTTGAATTTGTTGACTTAATAACTAATTATCTTAGTGTTTTTCATGAATTTAACAAATTGAAATGACTAAATTACCCTTCCTCTTTAAATTCCTATTTTAACCTCTATATCTCTCTTTAATTCTCCTATTACTGTATTCCTTAGTATTTTCCTTTATAATTTATTCCTTAATTATTTATTTTATTTTATTTTTATGAAAATCCAGGGTTTTATAAAATCCATCTTCTTTTTAGAGTTCCCAAATATGGGCCGAACTTCTGCTCCTATTCGCACCAACTTAGAGTTCTCCAATTCCAATCTCCACCATTCAAATTGTAGTTCTACCAGTCGTGAACCAAACCTCTAAATTTGAGGTCGTTCCAATGGCTGGATTTTCCCCGGTTGTCGTTTGAAGGTGGCTGGTCGGACATCTCTGCAACAGCTCTTCCTTCTTTTCTTCCCTTTCTTTTCTTTCATTATTTAACTCACAAAAATTCTCTCTTGTCACACCTTACTCTCCTATTTATACTTAGCTAGAAAAGTCCTAAACTAACCCAAAATAGCTCTTTTAATTTGGGCTAAACCTAGAGTGGTCTAATTAAAGTCTAACACCTTCTAATTAATTCCTACTTTTTCTCCACCTTCTATTTTTCTACTAATACTATACTAATTAAATTTCTTACTATCTAAACTCCTCCTTTTAACTTATTTTCGTCCATATCACTCACTTAATTCCTAAATATCACCCAGCACCCAATTAAGTTGCTTTTTCTCCCAATTAAGACCCGTAATTACCTAAGTACCCTTTTTCCTCTTTTATGCTTTAATTATGACTATTTTATTTCTAATTTGCCTTAATAAATTATCTCCTTCTATTTTCTAATTCTAATTATTATTATATGACTTATTTCATATATTACCCTTTTCTGCAAATTACCGAAATACCCTTTTTTACCCTTTTAGGTTAATTCCCTTAAAAATTCTCCTTTATTTACTAATTATTATTTATTTGAATTACCAATCCTCTAAATTTTACTTTTTATTTTGTTTATAATTTAAATTCATCATTTTCTTTTATTTATCTATTTTGTGAAAATTCGGGGTCTTACATTTTCTGCAACACATTAATGAGGAACTTTTTTAATAATCATAAAGTTTTCTAGGTTAATTAGTATTAAACACTATTGTCAAGGTCCCTTGGATTACTTTTCTGTCCACAAGCCTTAGGTTGTGTTTGCAATTATGGATTCTAGGAGAAAAGAAAAGAAAATGCTGAAATTTTCTTTTCTTCCATTTGGTTGGAGTAAAAGAAATTGATTAAATTTGAGGAGAAAATTTGTCAAAAAATTCTCTCCCTTTCTCTTTGAAGGTTAAAAATTCTCTCTTCAAAGGTAGAGATCTTAAAAGAAAAGAAAATAAAGCCTGCCATCAACCAACACTACTAACACCACTCGCCAAACCCCACCTGCACACATCACCATCACCACTACTCCACCGCCTCCACTCGTACAACCCCACCACCATCACCACCCCATACCACCACCCACCACCACCATTGCTGCTGTAAAACCTCAAATTTTTTGAAAATAATTAAGGCATAAATAAATAGAAGAAAATAGGGGTGTGAATAAATTGGAAATAAGAGAGGAGAAATTATATGATTGATAATTTAAATAAATAAGAAATAAAAATAAATTAAAAAATAAAGTAAATAAAATAATAATAATGATAAATAATTAAATATATATATATAATAAATTAAATTGTTAGAGAATTAAAAATAAGTGATATTATAAATTAAAGAATTAAAATGGAAATTTTAGAAAGAAATTTTAATTAGGAAAAGAAAAGGGTAATTTAGTAATTTTAATGTATCAATTAACATATTAAGATAACATATTAATTGATTTTATTTCAGGTTTAAAAGAAGGAAAAAGGGCCAATTAGTAAATATAATTAATTAGGGTCCTTAATTTGTGAAACAGGTAACTTAATAAGGTGTTTAGGTAGTATTCAAAAATAAGGTATTAAAATATTCCGAAAATTAGCAAAAATTAGGAGATTCTACTGAAAGTAGAATTTAGGAAATAAGAACCAAAAATAAATAGGAAGAGTTGTAATAGAATAGGTGTAACGCCCCGGTTCTGGGTCCATTTCCCAAAACCCAAGGTGTTATGGTAAGCAACAAAAGCAACTAAAATATAGAATAATTTAAAACTTTTTCTAACTTTATAATCAGAGCAAATGCGGAAACTTGAAATAATATGCAATAGTAAATAAACTATAAGCTATTACAATGTTTTTAATCTCAAGAAACTAATCTACAACTAAACTGACTACCCCTTTACATACTAGCCTAACGTTGTCGTCCTCTCCAAGAATACCTGAAAAATGGGAGAAACCGGAGTGAGAATAAATCTCAACAAGTAGCAAGGTGCATGCATGAAATCAGTCCATGTTTATAAAATAAGTCATGAGGTGTACGATTAAACCAACAACATCAACAAGGATAATTCCAAAGTTTAAATCCAATCCCATTAATATTATCAAATCATATTTCAATAACAATATCGATAAAACATCGAATGGTCAATGTCATGTAGTGGCTTAGATTGGTTAATCAACATGCCAGAGCGACATCCACACCTCCATGTACACAGTTCCGACCTACTCAGGGTATCGGACACTCTGAAATGACGGCCTACTTAGGGTATCGTCATCCAATGCCGGTCTACTTCGGGTATCGGCATCGACAACCAGGCCTACTTAGGGTTTCTGGCTGCTTTACACCGGTCGTGGCAACACTCCATGGCCATGCCATTACACCAATAAAGCATATACATCACATTACTAAGCTTATACTCTGGATCCAGGACAAGCTAAACCAAAACCAAAATAACAATTTCATATAACTCAGTATTTGCAAAACAATAAACCCACACCGATTACCATCTTATGTATCCCAATACACTCATCACAAGTCGTTCCAACCAGAACAGCAACTCATCACAAGTCATTCCAACCAGAACAGCAACTCATATAATTTTAGCAAATAATCCAAATCCAAAAACCCAATTAAACAATTTCTCAATCGAAAACACATATAAAACATACAGGGAACTAAGCCAATATCTCCTACACTAAAATCACTTCGGAATTCATAAAATTAGCAATAAATTGATTTAAGACTCTCCCAAATGTTTTGCAACTCATCACAAGTCGTTCCAACCAGAACAGCAACTCATATAATTTTAGCAAATAATCCAACTCCAAAAACCCAATTAAACAATTTCTCAATCGAAAACACATATAAAACATACATGGAACTAAGCCAATATCTCCTACACTAAAATCACTTCGGAATTCATAAAATTAGCAATAAATTGATTTAAGACTCTACCAAATGTTTTGGATTGAAAAAAATATTTCTAATATCCTAATCTAGTGTTTGGCAAGGAGGTTGAAGTCTCATGGTGTCAAAATTAGGTTTGGATTGATCAAACACATCATAGTGAAGCTTTTTGTGGGTGCGTTGACCTTATGCGCTTGGCGCGAGGTCGGCGTGGACTCAACGCACACCCAAATCTTCACTTCGCGCGGACAAAAGTCACTAAGCGCAAGACTAAAACTAGTAGGCGCGAGATGAGCGTAAGACAGGCGCGCGTTCGGCGAGAACAAGAAATGCCTTGCGCGCGCTTGGCGCAAGCTAGGCGCGAACTCAGCGTTAACAATTTACTTAGCTTTTGCCGACTTAGTTCACTTGGCGCTAGGTAGGGGCCAAGTCGACGGATCCTACCTCAGATAAACGACTCTCTATTAATCTCACATCTCCATCTCTAGCTGTGTTTCTGACCTCTGTAACCACTCGTATGTGCTTCTACCATTACCAGAAAACCCTTAGACCTATTTCGAACTTAATCAAACCTACTTTTAATTCACGACTACTTTACTCATCAAACCAAACTCACGCTCGAATAGATGCAACAGAACAGAGACTAAGGACATGCTTTCGGTAAAACACAGAGAACAAAACCAACAACAAACAAAACGATGCTAAACAAATCTTGGTGATTAAAATTTACTAAGTTTTCTTTCTAAATCAAACCATTCATGAAAAACATTTTTCTTGATTCCTAAAGAGAGATTCAAATCACCAAATCAAAACTTTATAATCATATAACTTTTCCAATGAAATCCAACTTAAAAACCAATACGATCAATCATCAAAATCACAAGAAAATATGAAGTTCCTCCAGTTTCAAGTGTTTGCTACTTGCTTTTTTTATGAACCCAAATTTTTCAGAACATCTTCTGTGCTCGTTTTTGGAGCTCGACCGCACCCCCCTAACTTCTCAAATTTAGATCTCCACCGTTCAGTTTTAAGTTCTCCATGAGTAGAACAAAACCCTAAAATTTCAGCTCATTCCAACGGTTGGATCTTTTTATCTTGTCGTTCGAAGTTGGCTAGTCGGCCATCTCTGCAATTCCTTTTTCTTCCAAAATCTGATTTTCCACCAACTTCTGGGTTAATTCGCACCACTTTAGACTAATCCAAATCCAATCTCCACCATTCAGATTAAATTATCTCATGTATAAAGCATAACCTCCAAATTTCATGACGATCCAACAACTAGATCTCCGAGGATCGTCGCTCAAAGTCTGCTGATCGGACCTCTGTAGCACCGCCCTTTTTCTTTTTTTCCCTCTCTTTTCTCTCATCTCTTCTTTCCTTTATTTTTCTCCCAAGCCCAAGCATGAATTTTCCTCTCTTTCCTTCTTTTTTTTTTTTTAACTTACTAAAAACCCTAAACCTTTCCTAGACCTCCCCTTTTATAAGCTCTCTTAATTAGAAGTCTCACTAGGTTTAGGAGACCTTCTAAATATAATTCCTACTCTTAATTGGAAACCTCCCCATCTTAATCCTCCTTCTAATTCCTCTTTTAAGTATCTTATATAAGAGAAAGATTTATTTTAATTTATTTTCGTGCTAATTTAATTTCTTATTTTAAAATATTACTAAAACACCCCAAAGCTCCTCTTATCCTCAAATTTAATGCTCCTTATCAACCATAATCACCAATATACCCTTTTACCAACTTTTAAGCCATAATTTGCTATTTAAATTCAAACCTAACCCAAATTAAGTCTAGTTAAATATTTCAAGTTTAATAATTATTGAATTACTCAATATATTAATTTGGCTAATTAGAAAATGACTAAGATACCCTTTTCTTGTAATTCCATACTTAACCTTTGGATATTTTTCCAAAAATTCTCCTCTTTATTCCTCACATCCATCTTAACCATATAATGCACTTGGATTAATACCTATATTCTCCAACATTCATATTTAAGTCACTTTCCTAATTTATCTAAATCAACCTTGCTCTTTCCTATTTAAATGAAGCCACTATTTAAATTCCTAATTACTTAAAATTATTGTTTATTTATTTAGTTATTAATATCTCTTTGGATCATAATATTATTCTTCCAATACCTAAATTAAATCTTAACTTCTCAATATTTAGGCTTATTTAATTTACTTTATTTTAGGAAAATCAGGGGTTTTACAATAGGAAAGTGTGTGAGATTAGTAGGAATCATAATTAGAAAGGATATATGTATAGAATTATGGATCTATTTAAAGGAGTGAGAAACCAAGGAATAGGGTTTTGATCAAAATCACACACACGGGAGAAAATAGATAGAAAAAGAGAAATCAATGTCCGAGAGAAAGAAGAAGATGAAGAACGGAAGAGAAGATCTCCAAGACTTTTATGGATGTGGATTTTCATATTGAGGCAAGTAGTAGTCACTTGAGAACTAGAGGAATGTATTGAGGCAAGTAGCAATCACTTGAAAACTAAAGGAATTGCATGTTTATCATGATTTCGGATGATATTCGATGTTTTGATTTAGATAAAATTATGTTTTGATGGATTAAATAGTTTTCCCTAGGAAGTTTTTGTGTTCTTGAAAGAAAATAAGAAAATTATTGATTTGTTTAAGTTTGATCTTTGTAGGCATCCATAAACCTGTAATTAATTGGTAAGATTAGGTTTAGAGTGTTGTAGAGATGATTTAGATTAATTAAAAGCAAATTTAGATCAATTAAAAATACAGGAAAAATCACAAAATTCAGAAAAATTGAGAAACCAAAAAAATTGCAAGAATTGGGTGGGTGGCTCAACAGACTGCTCGAGCGCCCACTGACAGATTTTGAATTTTTGGGATTTTGAGTCCAAATTAATATCCAATGATTTTTCTAGCAAATTAATAATTTTAACGCCTGTATAAGGGTTAATTTGAGGTGTAGGAAGTGATGGATTTAAATTAAAATTAGAATCATTAATTTGGAACAATTAATGTAAAGAGGTGCTTAACAGGTTAATACAATAGAATTGGTGGACTAGATCTGTTTAAATGTAAATTTGGAATGTAGTACCTATTTCTAATCTTCAATAGGAAATTGTATGACCCTCTGGAAGAGTTAAATAGTAAAATTGGCAAGAATTGGTACCTTAGGTTCTTAATGAGAAAATTTGGACATTATTGGGTAGTTTAACCTGAGAAAGTTTCTAACAAGACATAGGAATATAAGTAAGCAAGTAAACCTGAATCAATAATTTGTCTAACATCTAAAGAAACATGATTTAAGTGTGTCCGCATTGATAAAACTTGTTTTGAAGATTGAATTTTAGTTTTGGGTGTTGTAGACACCCCAAATTGCACAAACAATCATCAAAAATCATTATCTCCTTGAAAGCCAGCACAGAAATTGAAGAAAATGAACTTTTCCCTGTATCCGGTTACTCAGGCCGGATACAAGTACTCCTTTGTGTATCCGGTGGAACATACCGAATACATGTGTGCCGTAGTGTATCCGGTACCATATACCGGATACCTTAAGGCCCTTGTGTATCTGGTCTGATATACCGGATACATTAAGTTTGCTCAAAATTAGGGTTTTCCGAGAGCTTTTCACTTTTACCATCATGTCCCTCATTAAATGAGGGGAAATCTCGGAAATGGCCTTAGGGTTAAGGTTGGTGGGTTCTAGACATTAGGTTGTGTCTACCAATGAACTTAGCCTTTGCCTATAAATAGGAGGCTCCTCTTCAAGCAAATGACCTAGTTTTTGGAGATTGAAGAACTCCGAGTGAAGAAGGGAACCGCTGCCGGATTGCTTCCAGAACCCCAGGTAAGCCTCAACCCTCATTTATTTTCTGTATTTAATTTATTAGATCTAGATCTCTTCTTCTACCTTTCTGTAGAATAAAGCCTCTTTTTGTGTGTGGAAATCCTTCCCCGGCTCAAAGTATCTCAAGACTCCCTTAGCCGTAAAACGTGAAGGCGGGATCTAGGAGAAACGAGACTGGGGAATGACCCTAGTGCTAGAACCCATGTAGCATAAGGCTTTTAAATGATTGAAAACCGTTCTATAATCAAAGTACCCTTGATTATCTCGAAGAACCGTGTTTAACGGGGAGAGAGAACACAGGGAAACGATAATGGAACGGAACCCTAGGTTATGCTAGAACCTATCTTGTTGAATCTATATGCATGATATGTTGTTGTATTAATCTTGCTTGGTTTTTCACTCTTGCACACATATTACACTCTTTTGGTGGAATAGGCTCATATTTGGGGTTTATTGCATTTATTGTGATAAATCTCAAATAAATGACCTCAATCAATTCTGGAAGGTTTTGCAATGATTTTTAAAGGTTTTATATTCATTTTGCACGAATCACACACTTTTTGTCACATTTTGGCATTGGTTTTACTCAAAAAGGGCCTAACTGGACAGCACCTGTACCCTTACTTCGGACGGTCATAACTTCATCGTCCGGATGAATTTTGGAGTGATTCTAGAACCATGGGAAAGGTGAGGCTGTCTAGTTTATGTCCATCAAATTTCATAAATTTCCATCAAACGGATTTTTGACACCTCTCTGTCGAAGTTAAGTGGACAGTTCAGGTTTAAATACAGAACTTGTCACTTCGACGGAGCGCCATGTGTTCGTTTTAAGTCCGATTCATGTGATTTTTGTTTCTGAGTACTCCTTTATGAGTCTATTTTCAAATCCAGTTGGTTTCATAATTTTTGGATTCCATTTGAATTATTGGTAGCCGATTTACTCAGAACTGCTCAATGACATTTTTCTGGGTGAATCTGTGATCTTCGGGGCCTATTCGGGATATCACCCAAGGCACATCCGAAGGGATTTTTGTATGAGGCTAGTTTCTTTCGAAAGATGACCATACAGACTTCAATCACACCAAATTTCGTGGATTTTTATGGAGTGGATTGTTCTAGACAATTTTCCAAAGTTTCCCACTCGTCACTTTTAAAAATCCCCAGCAGCAACTTCAAAGGAGCATAACTCCTAGGATTTTAATCGGAATGAAGTGAAATTTTGCATAAGACCCTTATTTACTGTAATCTTTCAAATGAATTTAGTTTGGTTTGATCTAAAATTGGATTTGAATGATTTCAAGACAAACGGCATTACTTTTCACCGAATTTTCCGGATTTGATTCAACTTGGTTTTCGAGTAACTTGTGCTTTGATTTCCATCTTTTGAGATATTCCAGAAATGATATTGACATAAGGGAAGATCTAAAATCCATTTGGATCTTCTTGTGAAAATATCATACATTGGTCTTTTTTTAAGGTTTTCTATGATTTTAGCAAGCTTTCTATTTTTGCATGAACATACACTTGGCAACCACTTCGTGTGGATGAATGGGGGTGCCTAACACCTTCCCCCGTTCATAATCTAATCCCCTTACCCATCTCTGGATTTTATTTTCAAGTAGGGTTATTTTTACCCTACAATTTGCCCTTTTTCACTTTTTGCTTATTTTTGAACTCTTTGGTGTCCATTCTCACCCCAAAATCATGAATGGTGGTGACTATCCCATTTTTGCGTTGAGCCAGTGTGTTGACGGAGGGATGATTATTCCGGTGATTTTTTCCATGTCTCACAACTGGCGACTTTGCTGGGGACTTGTGGATTTAAGCCTTTTTTGTGTATATCCATGCTTTTTTTCATCACTTTTGAATGCTTGCTATTTTGGTTGATTTATTTGTGCATAATGTTGTATTCTAAATCTGATTGGGATGCTTTTAAATTTTTACATTGATAAAGGCATGTGTGTATGGTTGGATTATGCTTAGGATCATGTTTATGGCCTTACCTTGTTGGGCATGCCTACTTGTTTTTGATGTACCTTGTTTTAGGAGGTTTTAGTACCATGTTTTGAGCATGAAAATAAAGTGCAAAAAATCCAGTAACTCAATGTATATTTTTAGGATTCCCCAAGCATGTTTTCCCCCAATTCAAACCTTTTTTGTGCCATATGTTAGGTATTAAAGTTTTAGGCTTGGATTTGGGTATAAATGGAGCATGTTAAATACCAAAGATGAAGAATACAAAATCTGTAAATCCAGTAGCCAATTTAGGCTTTTTCAAGCATGTTTTCCTCAACAAAACACCTCTTGTATAATACATTTAGGTGCTGTATTTTTAGGCTTGGATTTGGGCATAAAACCATGTCATTTGAGCACAAAAAAATGAAGAACAGAAAATTCTGGAAATTTCAGTGTATAGTTGAGGGATTTCAAGCATGTTTTACCTCATTGAAACACTTTTGAACCATGTCAAGTAGTGCTAAAAGTTTAGGCTTCAATTTGGGGTAAATGGTACACTTTGAGCATGAAAAAGAGCATGAAAATCTGGAATTTTAGGAATGCTTTTGGGTTTCAAGCATGCTTACATGATTTAATTGTTGTTTGTACAAATAACATGTTTTGTATACCACTTTTTGGGCATGTAATATTTTTTGTGCATATTTGGTTATTTTGGTGCTTGCTTGCTTGTATTTAGTTTTATTATTTTGTCATATGTACCTTGGCTTGGAATGAATGCATGGCTACGAAAAGAGTGGCAAGGGACTGGGACGTTGTGAATGTTACCACGATTTTAAATTGCACTTGAGCACTTGAAACAATTTGCACAGCCTACCCATTACCTATTAGGAAGTTGAACCATGAATGTGTGTAGCTTGGCGCACCGAGGTCGTGATTTCGGAAAGCGAAAGTGAAAACATTTACCTTAGAATTTGGGTCAATGATGTGATGACAATGGGATCTGTGATTCGATTCCGGGCATCACTAGACTTGAGTTCTAAGTTGCCAATTAAGCCAAAACCCAAAAACCATACGCTTGAAGGTAGAGAAACACGTTTTCAGCTAAAAGCACACAATTGCGTTTGGGGAATTGGGTGTAAATGTGGGAAGGCCGTTTGCATGTTTACAGGCCAAGGTATAATGTGAATACCACATTAAATGAAGGTAATACAAGGTGGCAAGGTAAAGCCATGTTCTTTTCCTAAATTTGAAGAATTTTGCAAGTATGATGTCCAAGCCCAATTTGGGGCAAGTTTTGAAGGTCAAGTTAAGGTGAACACCAAGTGGGAATGAAAAAAAATCAAATCTGGTGAAAAAAGGAGAGAAAAAGGGCCATTTCGGTAATAACCGGTAACTTAGGCCGGTTAAGAACAGTTCTATTCATATCCGGTATGAAGTACCGGATACAAAGGCTTATGCGTGTATCCGGTTATTGTTACCGGATACAATAAGCCATAGCCTTATCCGGTACTTCAGGCCAGATACATTCAAAAAATGCACAAATTGGCTTTTCAGCCCGAATTTTTAAAATAAAATGCCTAAAACACTGTGGATAATCCTTAGGCACCCCAAAAAGAACATAAAAATGTCCCAAAAATACAAAATCAAAAACAAAAAAAATAATAATAAAAAAATAAAATAAAATATTCTTTCAAGACTTAACCTAATTTCGAAACTCAAAGAAGGAACGAGGGTGTCATATTTTTTGACACCAACTCAACTCAAACATGTGTCAGTCAAACTTTTGAACTTGAAAACTGAGAAAATTCAGCAAATTTGAAAAAAAAAAAAAAGAAACCTTTGGTTGGTTATTTTTATCAATCAAATCAAAACAGTTGTGGGATACTTGGAAGCCCTAGAATATTCCAAGAAACCTTTGGTTGGTTATTTTTATCAATCAAATCAAAACATTTGTGGGATACTTGGAAGCCCTAGAATATTCCAAGAAACCTTTGGTTGGTTATTTTTATCAATCAAATCAAAACATTTGTGGGATACTTGGAAGCCCTAGAATATTCTAAGAAACCTTTGGTTGGTTATTTTTATCAATCAAATCAAAACATTTGTGGGATACTTGGAAGCCCTAGAATATTCCAAGAAACCTTTGGTTGGCTATTTTTATCAATCAAATCAAAACATTTGTGGGATACTTGGAAGCCCTAGAATATTCCAAGAAACCTTTGGTTGGTTATTTCTATCAATAAAATCAAAACATTTGTGGGATACTTGGAAGCCCTAGAATATTCCAAGAAACCTTTGGTTGGTTATTTTTATCAATCAAATCAAAACATTTGTGGGATACTTGGAAGCCCTAGAATATTCCAAGAAACCTTTGGTTGGTTATTTTTATCAATCAAATCAAAACAATTGTGGGATACTTGGAAGCCCTAGAATATTCCAAGAAACCTTTGGTTGGTTATTTTTATCAATCAAATCAAAACATTTGTGGGATACTTGGAAGCCCTAGAAAATTCCAAGAAACCTTTGGTTGGTTATTTTTATCAATCAAATCAAAACATTTGTGGGACACTTGGAAGCCCTAGAATATTCCAAGAAACCTTTGGTTGGTTATTTTTATCAATCAAATCAAAAAATTTTTTGGGACCCTTGGAAGCCCTAGAATATTCCAACACAAAATCAAAACAACAAAAAAAAACAAAGAAAAAAACAAAAAAAATCTGAATTGGTGTTCACCTAACCTACTGGTTTACATGTATAGGGGCGTGACTCAAGTTAAATGGAAGCTAACATGTTCTGTTCATTTTTTCCCAGGTACATTTACTTTCAACCCAGGTGCACTTATTTGCAGTCATTGCTCCCGTGACCAGATCCAAATCAAGAGCCATGAATACTGAAGAGAACCAAGCCCAAGCTACTGTCCCCGCTCAGGACTTTACTCAGCTGCAGGAGCAAGTGGCCGGTCTGGCCAAAATGCTGGGAGACTTACTGGCGGCTCAGGCCCAGCAGGCCCAAGCCCAAAATCAGGCGTCGACTTCTCATTAGGCACCACCACCTCAGGTTTACATTCCGCCTCCGGCTCAACCCATGCCGGAGCCCATTTCTGAACCAGTCCCTGAACCCATTCTGGTCAGGGAAAATACAGCGGAGTCTGAGAAAGAGCTGGAAAAAGAAAAGGCGAGGGATGAGATGGAAAAGAAAATGCTGCTCAGGATAGAAAGAATTCAGGCAGAACTGAAGGAGGTGAAGGGGGGAAGCAACCATGGAGGCACCACCTTTGAAGACCTGTGCATGTACCTGGATGTATGTCTACCGGCTAAGTTCAGGTGCCCAGACTTTGACAAATTTGATGGCACGGGCTGCCCATTGAGCCATTTGAAATTATACTGCGGGGCCCTATGCCAATTTGGCCGGGATGATGGCATACTGATCCAGCTCTTCCAGAGGAGTCTAATCGGGTCAGCTCTCAGGTGGTTCGCTACAGTGGACCATGGAAGGATCAGGAGGTGGAAGGACCTAGCCGACGCCTTCTTAGACCAATATAAATTCAACTCTGAGATCGTGCCAGACCAGTACGACATGATGAGGATGACCAAGGGGAAAGATGAGCCGGTACGGCAATACGCCAAGAGGTGGAGAGAGGCCGCCTCCCAGGTCAGGCCACCTATGCAAGAACCGGAGATGATCTCCACATTTATGGGCACACTGGGCTAGCCCTTTTACAACCATTTGGTGGGTCAGATAACCACCAACTTTGCAACCCTGGTGCAAGTGGCAGACCGGATCGAAGAGGGGGTCAGGTCAGGAAGGCTGATAGACTACTCTACTCTGGCTGGGCAGTCTGATTCCTCGGCCTCCATGGCCCAGAAGAAGGGAACTGGGTTCAAGAAGACAGGGGCCCGAAAAGAAGGGGAGGTGAACTTGGTCCAGGCTCCTCCAGCCAAGAAGCCACTTCATGTAAACATCTCGGCACCCCAACAGGCCCAGCATTCTTATCAGACCCCACACAATGTCAACTTCTCTCCCTCTGTGCCAGCTAACCCAAGGAGGACTTTTTCCAAGGAAGAGAGGGAGGCCTGGTTCGCAGCAAGGAAGAACCGAGTCTTCACTCCTCTCCCGATATCTCTGTCCCAACTACTGCCAACCCTGCTGAAAGGGGAATACTTGACTCTGAAGGAGCCTAACCCAAATGCCCCGAAGGGGAGGAATTTTGATCCGGCAGCCACCTGTGACTTCCACATGGGTGCACCGGGGCACTCTACAGATACCTGCTGGGTATTGAAGCATGCGGTCCAGGACCTGTTGGACCAGAAGGCTTTGGTCTTTAACACTGCTGCACCCGCCCCGTCGGGAAATGATATTGGGCAGAATCCTCTGCCGTACCACAATGGGGCAGGCCCATCCAACTCCATCACTGCCATATCCACCACAAGAAGGACCTTTGACCCATCTCAGCTTATAGCACCTGTGGGGACTACAGTCCAGGTCCGATTTTTCCCAGAAGAGGAAGAAGAGGAGATCAACATGGTCTCCCAAAAAAACAATACAGCTGCTGAGGACATAAGTTCCTCTTTAAACCGGGTCTCATCTCTTATGACCCAGATGAATACTGCAAGGCCCACATTGGTCTTCAATTGCAGTCCACCCACTTATTCACCATCAAAGCCGTCCAAGGCTCCACTGGTCATCAACCTTGACCCCACCACTGCTTCCATCACTTCTTCTGCCCCGACAAAATCCAAACTTCAACCCCTAGTTGTAAATGTGCAGCCAGCCCAAACTATCCCTAAACTGGCCCATACATCCCGGTCCAAACTCCAGCCATTAGTGGTTAACATCCGCAAACTAGCCTATTCTGAGGCCGCTGTACCATGGAACTACAGCGAGGGAATCACGGCTACGGTTCCAATGGTCAGGAACCAGAACCAGGAGGAGGTGAACCTCATGACGAGGTCAGGGAGATGTGCAGGGGGTGAAGAGAAGGAGAAGGAGACAGAAGCAGAAAAAGAAAAAATAGAAAAAGAAAATGAAAAAAGAAAACAGAAAGGAAAAAATAAAATAGGAGAAGACACCCCCCAGGGTGCAGAAAATGAGGCAGCGGACCTCATAAAAATAATAAAGAAAAGTGAATTTAATCTTGTGGATCAGCTGAACAAGGTCCCAGCCCAGATTTCAATACTGGGCCTTTTGCTGAATTCGGAAAAGCATAGGGATGCATTGTTAAGGGTGCTACAGAGTGCACACGTATCCCAGACCATTGATCCAGACCAGCTTGGTAAAATGGTTGGTCAAATCTTGTCACATAATGTGATAAGTTTCTCAGAGGGTGAGATCAGCCCAGGTGGGTGTTATCATGTGGACCCTTTGCACATCACAGTGTTCTGTAAGGGCTGCATGATCGCACGGGTTTTAATTGACAATGGGTCGGCATTAAACGTTTGCCCGTTAATCACTTTTACCAAGCTGGGTCTGGACCAGTCAAGGATCAAACGAAATGGGCGGATAGTGAGGCCTTCATAGCTCCAAGACCCACTCCCTAGGGGAGATTGAACTGCCGGTCACAATTGGGCCGAATATCTTCAACATCACATTTGAAGTGATGGATATACCCGCAGCTTTCAATCTGCTCCTAGGAAGGCCGTGGATACATTCGGCTAGGGCAATACCATCCACGCTCCACCAGAGGGTGAAATACATAAGAGGGCAAAGGGTGATAACAGTCCTAGCCGAAAACTTGGTGCCACCCATTGTGTCGCCTGATGTACCCTTGATAAATATGGACTTGACTGTTGACAAGATTGCATTCCACTCATTCCAATTTGAGGCGGTAAATTTCATACCTGGGGGGTGTGATAAAAAGAAGGAAAAGGGGACCACTGCAGAAAAAATGGTCAAGAAAGTGATGGAGAAATACCACTTTCACCCAGGGAAAGGCCTGGGGATCAATCTGCAGGGGATGGTGGAGCCAATCACGGCTAAGAAACTGATCCCCAAGGTAGGGTTGGGCTTCAAGCCCAGAGGCTGGAGAAGAATGAAACATGAAGAAGGTGAGGTCAGAAGCAAAGGAAAACTCCCGCATCTGAGGGAGAATTTTCCAAAACCCTCCTATATCATCCAAATTTCTCCTCGCATGGACCAGTCCAAGCCTCCCTACCACAACATCAACCCATTTCAAAAGCCTTTTGTTTCGGCCCTACAACCCTATAACCCCTCTCCAATACTGGGAGCAGCAGATGGGCTTGGGCCACAGCCTGAGCAGCAGTTGGACTATTCTGAGGATGTTGGGGCCTTCTTCGCCATGACTGAAGGCGAAAAGACTGACGATGACATGGACCTACCGTTCATTGACTGGGCCGCAGTGAAGATTCCAGAGGAGGTCACTTCTGGACTAGGCCCCGTAGCAGAAAAGGGCAGTACCCACCCGGTGATGATGGCATCGGATTCTGGGTTTGAGGAGCAGGCTTTCCCTATTTCCCCTGCTCCCAAAAATTTTATGTTAAACAATTGGGAGGAAACTCCCCTTACCTTTGAAGCAGCGTCTGTTCGGCAAACTGATGCGGCTTCCAAAAAAAAACTCCAATAGTGGATTGCCATTTCCCTGAAGGTTCTAATGGGCCTTCGTCTTCAGGGGAATTATGTTTAGAGGGCCCACAAAAAACCCAAAAAGATTTTTCTATTTTTTCTAGAAAATTTAATTTTTTCAAAAAGGTCCAAACCACTTATGAACCATATAATCAGACTGAATTGGACCAAGTTGAATATGACTTCGACTTCGAGCTCGACTTTGGCCTTATGGGGATCGAAGAAGAGATCGAGGTCGAAGGAGAAGACGTTCCAAAAGAAATTGAATACCAATTGGAACGTCATGAAAAGGGGGTCCAACCTAATATTGAGGAGACCATATCCATAAATCTTGGGACCGAAGAGGACCCAAAAATTGTGAAAATCGGGTCATGCTTGTCTGATGTGCAGAAAAATGAAATGTCACAGTTCTTAGCAGATTACAAGGATGTGTTTGCTTGGTCGTATCGGGACATGCCGGGGTTGGACATTGACATGGTGGTGCACAAGTTGCCAATTTTGCCAGGGGTTAAGCCGATTAAGCAGAAGCTGAGAAGATTGAAGCCGGAATGGACCTTGAAGGTCAAGGATGAAGTGGTCAAACAATTTCAAGCCGGATTTTTGGCAGTCTCTACGTACCCGGAGTGGCTCGCAAACATAGTGCCGGTACCAAAGAAGGACGGGAAAGTCCGAATGTGCGTGGATTATAGAGACTTAAACAGGGCAAGCCCAAAGGACGATTTTCCGCTTCCACACATCGACATTCTGGTCGATAATACTGCGGTACATAGCCTATTCTCCTTCATGGATGGCTTCTCAGGATATAATCAGATCAAGATGGCTAAGGAAGATCAAGAGAAAACAGCATTTATCACACCTTGGGGCACATTCCACTACACGGTCATGCCGTTTGGGCTTAAGAACGCTGGGGCAACATATCAGCGGGCCATGACAGCACTATTTCATGACATGATCTACAAAGAGATGGAGGTCTACGTGGACGATATGATTGCCAAATCAAGCAAAGAGGAGGACCACTTGATCAATCTGAAGAAAGTGTTTGATCGGCTTAGGAAGTACAGTCTACGGCTTAACCCGGCTAAATGCGTCTTTGGGGCTACATCAGGGAAGTTACTGGGGTTTATAGTGAGCCGAAGAGGAATTGAAATTGACCCGGCTAAAGCCAAGGCCATAATTGAAATGCCAGCACCCAGAACCGAGAAGGAGGTTCGTGGTTTTCTTGGGAGGATTCAGTACATAAGCCGGTTCATAGCGCAGCTCACTGCCATCTGTGAACCAATTTTCAAGCTTCTGAGGAAGGATAACCCGACGGTCTGGAATGAAGATTGTCAGCAGGCCTTCGATACGATCAAGGAATATTTGCTAAACCCACCTGTGCTAGTTCCACCAACCCCAGGAAGACAACTGATCCTGTACTTGTCAGTGTTGGAAACATCAATGGGATGCGTCTTGGGGCAGCATGATGAGACTGGTAGAAAAGAAAGGGCCATTTACTATCTAAGTAAAAAATTCACGGAATATGAAGCCAAGTATTCATCATTGGAGGAGACTTGCTGTGCTCTAGTGTGGGCCACTCAGAGGCTAAGGCATTATTTCCTTAGTCACTCCACACTATTAATATCCCGGATGGACCCGCTGAAGTATTTATTTGAGAAACCGGCACTGACTGGCAGAACGGCTAAGTGGCAACTGCTACTGTCCGAATTTGACCTCACGTACATCACCCAAAAGGCGATCAAGGGTCAAGCCATAGCTGATCACCTTGCTGCACATCCTCTGCCAGAATATCAACCCTTGAAGACCAACTTCCCAGATGAGGCAATTCTGTACACTGAAGAGGAGGACAGTGAGAGTTCTTGGCAGATGTTCTTTGATGGGGCCACCAATATGAATGGGAACGGAATAGGGGCAGTCTTGGTTAAACCAGATGGTTCACATATCCCAATTGCAGTAAAGCTGAGATTCCAGTCCACCAATAACATAGCAGAATACGAGGCATGCATAATTGGATTGCAAGCAGCCATGGATCATGGAGTAGAGGAACTTGACGTATACGGGGATTCGAGTCTTATCATCTTCCAAACAACTGGTGAGTGGAAAACAAAGGATCACAAATTGATCCCCTATCACCAGTACTTGGAAGAAATAAGCACAAATTTCACTCGAATTTCCTTCAACTATATGCCAAGGGCCAAGAATCAGTTTGCAGATGCTCTAGCAACCTTGGCTTCAATGGTCAGCATACCAGAAGGAGTAGACATCAGACCGCTGGAAATTGAGGTTAGAGATGAACCGGCTTACTGTCTCGTTCTAGAGGGAGCACCCGAAGAAGAAGCACCATGGTTTCAAGATATCAAGAATTTCTTGAATAATCGGAGTCTGCCAGAAAATGCCACTGCTACTGAGAAGAGGACAATACAGAGATTGGCTGGTCAATTTCTGCTAAGTGGTGAACATGTGTACAAGAGGTCGCATAACGATATTCTGCTAAGATGTGTTGCCAAGGCTGAATCAGAAATGCTGATCGAGACCGTACATGGAGGAGTCTGTGGGCCCCATATGAGTGGGCACATGTTGGCAAAGAAGATCCTGAGGCTAGGATATTATTGGACGACCATGGAGCATGATTGCTGTACACATGTCAGGAGGTGCCATCAATGCCAAATCTATGCAGATAACAAGCATGCACCCCCAGGTGAGCTGCACAACATGACATCACCCTGGCCCTTCTCTATGTGGGGCATAGATGACATTGGCATGATCTACCCTAAGGCATCGAACGGACATAGATTCATCCTGGTGGCAATTGATTATTTCACTAAGTGGGTGGAAGCAGTATCATATGCAAATATCACAAGCAACCATGTTATGAAATTTTTGAAGCACAATATCATTTGTCGCTATGGACTGCCAAGTGCCATAGTATCAGACAATGCTTCAAATATTAAGAACAAGGACATGAAGAAAATGTGTGAGCAGTTTCAGATCACCCATCATAAGTCAGCTCCGTACAGGCCAAAGATGAATGGGGCAGTGGAAGCAGCAAACAAGAACATAAAGAAAATCATTCAGAAGATGGTAGTGAGCTACAAGGATTGGCATGAAATGCTGCCACTTGCTCTACATGCCTACAGAACCTCGATCCGGACTTCAACTGGGGCAACCCCGTACTCCCTAGTCTATGGGATGGAAGCAGTCTTGCCCGTGGAAGTGGAGATCCCATCACTCCGAGTGCTCATGGAAGCAGAACTAGAAGAAGCCGAATGGGTCCAGTCGAGACATGATCAACTTAACCTGATAGAAGAAAAGCGGTTGAAAGCGCTTTGCCATGGACAGTTGTACCAGAAGAGAATGGCCCGGGCTTACAATAAGAAAGTGAGGCCCAGAACTTTCCAAGAAGGAAACTTGGTGCTAAAGAAAATTCTACCATTTTTGGAAGATCCTCGTGGTAAGTTCAAGCCCAATTGGGAAGGCCCATATGTCGTTAAGAAAGTCCTATCAGGGGGAGCACTCATCTTAGCAGAAATGGATGGGTCAGATTTTCTTGAGCCCATTAACTCTGATGCGGTAAAAAGGTATTTCCCTTGAGTGAATATTTCTGGGAAATGATCTGAGGCCATTTTTCTTTATTTCCTTCAAAAATTTTAATCCCTAGTCTAGCCATGTTGAGTCGGTTCGTTTCTTTGATAAACCCAAACCGGATTTACAGTCTTAAATTGGGGCAAAACAAATTGGGGCAAAGTAAGGAAAGAAAAAGAAAAAGAGAGGAAAAGCAATGGAAATGGCAAATGAAAGCCAAGTGTGAAAAAAGATGCAAAAAATGCAATTTGGGGAAAAATGGGTAAATTTATCATGACTGTAAATCCGGTTGACCTATCTCCGCACTCAAAAAATTTTGGGCCTTTAATACCCTTTCTTTCATAAACTGAGCCTAGCCTTTATTTCGTCATATTTTTAAGCCCTCGGTGATCTTAGTTGGTTCATTCAAAAATCATAGTAAGATGGGTGATGACGGAATTCAGAAGCCGGCCCTAGTGAAAACCGTAACTGGCGCTAGGGGCAATATTGGCAAAAAGGCAAAAAGAAAAAAATAAGAAAAATGAAGAAAAATCAGAGGTTGAGTTGATCATGGAGATCTGAGCTTGAATAAAAGTTGGCATGAGCAAAATGGGGTCAGTTTTGGCAGTTGGGGATGACTCTAAAGGTCCTAAGATGGACGGTTCTGATCCCTCAGTATTTTGTGAACCACCCTTTTCATTATTTAACCTGGTTTTAATTCCTTTAATTATAGGTGATTAAGTGCATGGACAAATTTCAAAAAAATAAAAAAAAATATAAAAAGAAAAAATTATACTTTGGCCAGTGATGATAAATCAAATACTTTTCATAAAACCTTTGTTTTTACAAGCATCTGAGCATTCTGAGGCCAATAATATAAAAATTTTATTTTGAACTAAATCCTTTGTCTTTCCACTATTGGAGTTTGCTTTGGTACAAAGGTAGAAAAAAAATAATAATAATGCAGGAAATAAAGCTAGTCTCTATCTCCTAGCCGCTCCTCAAGCTCCCGAATCCGAGCTGCCTGAGCTGCAATGACTCCTGAAGCCCCATCTGCAGCGGGATCACTCAAGAAGGAAATGACCTCATCTGAAAGGGCCTGCCTGATCCGCATACTCGGGAAGAAGGGGACTTTTAGATGAGCACCCCCTGTTGCTCATCAAGAAGGGGACTTTTAGACTCGGGAAGAAGTGTCGATTGATCTCTTCAATCTGGCTCAAATGATCAAGTAGCCAAAGCTGCAAAGGAAGAGAGATATGTCAGCACATTGTAAAAAAAAAATAAAAAAAAATAAAAAAATAAAAAAAAACAAAAAAAAAAACAAAAAATCAATAAAGGCAAAAAGAAAGCCGAAAAGCAAGAAAAAAAAAGAAATAAAAAAAATAATTTTTTTACCTGCAGGATCTGGGCACATGCTAGGAAGCGTTTCGACTTTCTATTGTAGCAGTCGGTTAAGGCTTGATACATCCCAGCTAAAATCATAGGGGCCAACCTCTCCCTCTCCCGAACCTGGCATATCACTGAAATCAAGGCCAAGTCCACCTCATCATCATCCCGTGGGAAAAGCAACTGGTTGACCACTATCAGGGTCAACGCATTGAATCGGGCCTCCTTGTTCTCCCCTCTCAAAAGCTTCTCAGTCAAAAAAGCCTTAGATAGGGTCAAAAGGGTGTCAGAATCCCCCAAGTCCTTCTTCCCTATGCCCAAAAAAGTAGAAGCTTCCTTTTTGTAATTGGGCCTTAGAGGTGGATTCACCACCTTCTCATCAAACCTCAAGCCCAAGATGGTTTCTACCTCCTCAATGGTTGGGGTCATCTCATGGTTCCCAAAACGGAACAAGTTGAGGTCAGGAACCCAATGACCAATCATGGCCTCTATAATCTCCCACCTGAAGGGAACCTTGGGAATGAGCAGGGTATGGCCTAGATTAGTAGAATCCCATCTCCTCTCCTCATCTAGGGTCATAGAGTTAACCCATCTTGTGTAAAAGAATCCACAGGGTTGTACCTAGTGAGATTTGGAGGTTTTGATCTAAAAGGTTGTTTTGCAGGGGAGGCAGTATGGACAGACAGTAATGGGGCAGAAGATGATCCGGATTCCATTGGATGTGATGGAAGCAAGCTAGAACTCAAGAGGAGGAAGAAAAAGGCGAAAAAGGGGGTTTCTAAACTCAAAAACTCGTAAAAAATGGTCAAATCCCGAGGCTGGTTGCATTTATAGCATCTTTTAATGTATCCGGTAACTCAGACCGGATATAAAAGGCTTTATTAATATCCGGTTAAGTATACCGGATACAAAAGAGGCTATGAGTATTCGGTATGTTATATCGGATACAAGGACCAATCAATGTATCCGGTATATCAGACCGAATACAAAGAAAAACAGCAAAAAAAAGAGCTAAGGATGAAAAATCCGAATTTTTTACCTGTTTTACCTGTGTACAAGTCATAATTGCATAAAATTGAGAGCAAAAGATGTGCAAGACAAGATAGAATGAATAAAAAGTGTTTTTTTCATATATATGCAAGTTTTTTGTACAAGGAATGATGAGATCAATACATGAAAAGAAAAAATCCTTATCTACTACTCCTGTGCAGGATCATCCATGCGTCCTCAGCCGCGTCCACCTCTACGGCCTCTCCCTCGAAGCGCTCTGCCCCTAGAGTAGGCAAGAATACTCTCGGCTGCATGGCGAGGATGCCGACCCACCACCTACTGGAGCTGATACTCCAGGCAATACTCCTCGATGTCTGGGGGCAGAGCAGGAGCAGAATCTGGGGAGGAAACCTCTGGCTCAGCAGGTACGGGCTCAACTGGACCCTCAGCTACAGTAGTCTCTGCTCCCGCATGTCCAGAAGGCCCGGCATCAGAAGAAGGGCCAGGAGCAGAAATGTCTGTACCAAATGGGAAAAAATCAGGAATTGGGATACTAAAATGAATAAAAGAAAAGAAACTAAGGAAAACATACCAGCAGGCACTATGGGATCCGGATCCACTGGGTCAGCAGTAGGGACCTCCTCCGGCTCAGGAACCATCACTGGAGATAAAGGAACAACTGGGGCATCCGCCGAAGCAGCTGGGGCATCAGTAGGTGGAGCATCACCAGGATCAGTAGCTGGGACATCCACAGGATCCGTAGCCCGAGCAGGAGACAGGTCAGGAATGAGGAAATCAGGCTCGAAGGCAGCATCCTGATCTGGGACCGGGCCCTGTACAAGACAAACAAGCATATCAGAATAGCATAAACAGGAAAATGAAAGAAATATGAGAAGGCCAGATACCTGTCTAGTCTGGAGCTCAGCAACCAGGGTCTCCAGCTCCCTGATCCGGGCATCCCGCTGGGCCACGACCGCATCATGCTCATCGATCGCGGCCCGCTGGCTCTCGAACCGGTCACGAATGGTGTTCAGCTCGTGTACCTGCCAACAAGAACAGAAGTAGGGTCAGAAATACATAAGGGAAGAAAAGATGAAGATATGAAAAGTACAAGACTTACTGTATCCTCATGAATCCGGATACGGATCCCGCCGATCTCTGTCACCCCGGCACGAGTGGGTCGATCCATCAAGCATCCTATAGATACCCGCTGGAACCACTCGTCGTAATCTCCAGCTACTGTGAGCCCCTCTGCATCCAGGAAGTGATCAAACTGATCAACATCAAAGCCTGGGAGGAGTGTGTCGGGACCCACAGGAGGAGGAGGGACGGGGATGCGAAGTGCGCCAGTGTGCTGGAAGTACAGGCGCTCTCCCAAGTACATCACCCTACCAAGCCTCCCAAGGAAGCACTGGTAGGGCTGACGTCGTCGATCTCTATCGAAGGCGTCCTGTACCGCCATCTCACGGGCCACTCCGACGTCCACATCATCAAATTGGGATAGGAGGAGCTGCAAAAAAGGAGAAATAATCAGGTACAGTCAAGATACAGAAAAAGAAATAAAAAGGAAAAAGGATGAAGGATTTACATCAGGTCGGCGAGCACGGTCCAAGTGCACCCGAGCGGTGCGGGGCTGACTCCTATCAACATCTCAGACCTGGGCCGACCACCGCAGAGCCACAAGAAAATCTGCGACCTCAGGTACCAGGGATGGGCGGAAAAAAGTCATGTAGGTGTACATAAACACCTAGCAAAAGAAAAATCAGTCAGGAAAAGATAAAGCCTAAGGAAGTAAACCAGACAAATAAGATCAACACCTGTAAGATCTGTCAGAAGAACCGGCTGCTGACGCCATCGCCTCTAAGGGATGCCAGACCTCGAACCGCTCGGCACAGCCCAGCCAGGATGGTCCCATAGATGAGTCGGCCCCATGCCAGCTGGCGGGTCTGACAAAGATCTCTCAAAGCGTCCAAGAAAAGTGGGCTAACGCTGGTCGTATCCTCCGGGAAGAAGCAGCTCCCAAGCATCAACAGGAAAACATGCCGGAAGATAGGCACGAAATCTGCATCCTCCACGGAGATGGTCTCGTGCCTCCTCTCAAAATGACGAGCCAGACTCTCCCACAGCCAACTAATGGAAAGCCGGCCACTCCGCCCATCTCAAGCAGCAGGTGGTAGGGCCTGATATCCCAGAAGGAGGCCGATGTCCTCCGCAGAAGGTCGCTCCAAGACAAGGGTCCGCCCTGTCAAGGGAATGCCGGTAATCATCACAAAATCGGAAGGGCGGATCCCTAGCTCCACGTCCGGAAGGTGGAAAGACTGAGTCTCCGGAAAATACCTCTCCATCATGGCGAATATAAGTAGACGATCAGCTCTGAAGGAAGGAATGCTGATGAAATGATCTAAATGGCACCTCCCAAACTCGGGCCTGAGGGCCGGAGAAAGCGACTGGGCCAACTCACTAAATCTCCCCCAGCTACCTCGTAAGTGGGAGGAATGATAGGGAAGCGGCACATCTGCCCTGATGCACATGGAGGGGTGGCTATCCAAGCCACGGAGGAGCTCTATATCATGAACAGAGGCCCTCAACTCCTCAGAGACCCCTGCCAGAGCTACAGCAGTACCCTCCTGAGCCGCACCTCCGGCTCTGCCTCGGCCTCGACCACGGCCTCTCTCGCCCTCAAGGGCCTGATCCTGAACTCTGCCTCTGCCTCGGCCTCGACCTCGAGCAGGTGCAACCACGGGCTAAATTTCAAAGAAAAAGGTGTGAAGATTGATGTAGGAGGAGAATGAAGAAAGAAAGAAAATTGTTTTCAAAGCCTACCTCAGCGGAGCTCTCCCTGGAGACATCTAGTGGCTCCGATAAGGTGGCGCTGGAACTCGCCTCCGTCCGAGCCCGCGAAGTGGAGGGCTGATCAGCTGGGTCAGCCTCCTCTCTAACTCGGGAACGACTCCTAGCCATCTACACAGGGAAGTGTTTTTATCAGAAATTTATCTTACTTTTGTCTAGGTTCACAAGATTTTTTCTTTTTATCATGAATCATGTCTGGAGGGAATTTTACCTCATTTGTGCTATCTACAAAGTTTTGAAGTG
The DNA here is from genome assembly GCA_947561395.2 of Buxus sempervirens. Taxonomy (NCBI): domain Eukaryota; kingdom Viridiplantae; phylum Streptophyta; class Magnoliopsida; order Buxales; family Buxaceae; genus Buxus; species Buxus sempervirens. The sequence goes on along the minus strand of OX387187.1, from coordinate 7,274,510 downwards.
AGGGATATTTCTGTCTCTAATTCTAAAGCATTTTTTTCCTAAACCTAAAAGATTACTACACTACTTAACAGTTCCTGATATGTGGTGATTTCAGGAAAATGGAGGCAGAAGTATTGATATCCACATTTGCAAGACATGTTGGGAAGTCAATTGAAGAAAAATCTTTTCAAAGGGGGGTACTAAATTGAAAACAAGCAGTCCATCAGAAACTTTCACTTCCGGCAATTCAAGAACAAAGAAAAAATGTGGGAGGTCACTACCGACAGGAGATCGAAATTCAAGCCAAGAAAAATGTAGCATCAGAAAAAATAGCAGCATGCCATCAACCAGAATTACGGGAAATTGGATCAAGGTTGGATCCATAAATGCTACTGGCAGGCAATCTAAAGTCAGATCATAGGAATTGGCAGAATCAAGTTGGAAGTCAAAGCCAATTGGAATAGCATAAAAATAAACCATTCGGTCAGAATTCCTCATCAGCAACAATTCCAATCCATGCAAGTGACAATCATCACAAAAATCGAAGCATAGCAATTCAGAAAAAATGAATCATGGTTGGGCAATTGCAACATCAAACTCAAATTTTGCAGAAATTCAAGAATAAGGCAAGCATTCCATTCAATGTCTATTTCGGCACAAACAATGGAGGAATTAGCAAGTGTTTGCAAAAAACCCAGTCCAACCAACAATCATGATAGAATATGGCCATTCGATAGGAAGCTACAAAAAAAAAATTTTTGCTGTTTGGGCCGAGTAAGGCACTCACCTGTTGAATGAAGAAGCAAGCACCTAATTGCAAGCGGGTAAATCGGATTGGCGGAAAATCAGTTGCGCAAGTTCGGAGGAAATCGCCGGAGACCTTTGCTCCAATGCCAAGGTGAAGAATCACCGGAAATCAGGAAGGAAACCGAGCTAGGGCTCGTAATGGGCGATCACCGAAGTCGCCGGAGTTACAGGTCGTCGCCGGCAGCAATAGGAGACACCGGAGTTGCTGGAGATTTCCGGAGAAGCAGGACGAGTCGTGACAGTCGGGGACGAAGGTCTGTGGCCGGTCTTTGTAATCGGGGAAGAAAGAAGAGAAGGGGAAAAGTCGCGGTCGTGCGCGACTTATAAAACCCCGGGTATCCGGTCACTCAGACGGGATACAAGCGAACCCTAGCTTATCCGGATACACATACCGGATACAAAAAAAAAAGAAAAAAAAACCAGAAAAAACAGAAAAAATAGAAAAAACAGGAAAAAATAGAAAAAAAAAACAGAAAAGGAAATGAAAAAAAAAAAAGAGAAAAAGAAAAAAAAAGGAAAAGAAAAAGAGAAGAAAAAAAAAGGGGGAAAAAGAGCAAACTTGTGCTATAATTCTTACTATTTTCTCAAAATCCCTATTTTGCCTTAAAATCCACCTCACAGCCACGAGAGCTCGGTGGAATTTAGGGCAACCTTGGGGAAATGTGCTGATCAAAAGGATGATATCCACTCAATTTTTAACTTGGTTTGATAAAAAATCAGTTTTCAAAAAATCCTATTTTTGGGCTTAAAATCCACTTCATAGCCACGAGAGCTCAGTGGAATTTAAGAATTATTGGAGAGATGTCCCCCTTAAAGTTAGGGCTTTTTGGCAAATTTCCACCCAAAAATTGTTTTCTACAAAATTGAATTGAACTGAGCAAATCATGCTCAAGGGAATGCAATTTGAGCTTGTCTACTCTTTGCAGCTCACTGCTCCGCAGCTCCCGCAAAGAGGGGCAGTTGTAGACACCCCAAATTGCACAAACAATCATCAAAAATCATTATCTCCTTGAAAGCCAGCACAGAAATTGAAGAAAATGAACTTTTCCCTGTATCCGGTTACTCAGGCCGGATACAAGTACTCCTTTGTGTATCCGGTGGAACATATCGGATACATGTGTGCCGTAGTGTATCCGGTACCATATACCGGATACCTTAAGGCCCTTGTGTATCCGGTCTGATATACCGAATACATTAAGTTTGCTTAAAATTAGGGTTTTCCGAGAGCTTTTCACTTTTACCATCATGTCCCTCATTAAATGAGGGGAAATCTCGGAAATGGCCTTAGGGTTAAGGTTGGTGGGTTCTAGACATTAGGTTGTGTCTACCAATGAACTTAGCCTTTGCCTATAAATAGGAGGCTCCTCTTCAAGCAAAGGACCAAGTTTTCGGAGATCGAAGAACTCCAAGTGAAGAAGGGAACCGCTGCCGGATTGCTTCCAGAACCCCAGGTAAGCCTCAACCCTCATTTATTTTTTGTATTTAATTTATTAGATCTAGATCTCTTCTTCTACCTTTCTGTAGAATAAAGCCTCTTTTTGTGTGAGGAAATCCTTCCCCAGCTCAAAGTATCTCAAGACTCCCCTAGCCGTAAAACGTGAAGGCGAGATCTAGGAGAAACGAGACTGGGGAATGACCCTAGTGCTAGAACCCATGTAGCATAAGGCTTTTAAATGATTGAAAACCGTTCTATAATCAAAGTACCCTTGATTATCTCGAAGAACCGTGTTTAACGGGGAGAGAGAACAGAGGGAAACGATAATGGAACGGAACCCTAGGCTATGCTAGAACCTATCTTGTTGAATCTATATGCATGATATGTTGTTGTATTAATCTTGCTTGGTTTTTCACTCTTGCACACATATTACACTCTTTTGGTGGAATAGGCTCATATTTGGGGTTTATTGCATTTATTGTGATAAATCTCAAATAAATGACCTCAATCAATTCTGGAAGGTTTTGCAATGATTTTTAAAGGTTTTATATTCATTTTGCACGAATCACACACTTTTTGTCACATTTTGGCATTGGTTTTACTCAAAAAGGGCCTAACTGGACAGCACCTGTACCCTTACTTCGGACGGTCATAACTTCATCGTCCGGATGAATTTTGGAGCGATTCTAGAACCATGGGAAAGGTGAGGCTGTCTAGTTTATGTCCATCAAATTTCATAAATTTCCATCAAACGGATTTTTGACACCTCTCTGTCGAAGTTAAGTGGACAGTTCAGGTTTAAATACAGAACTTGTCACTTCGACGGAGCGCCATGTGTTCGTTTTAAGTCCGATTCATGTGATTTTTGTTTCTGAGTACTCCTTTATGAGTCTATTTTCAAATCCAGTTGGTTTCATAATTTTTGGATTCCATTTGAATTATTGGTAGCCGATTTACTCAGAACTGCTCAATGACATTTTTCTGGGTGAATCTGTGATCTTCGGGGCCTATTCGGGATATCACCCAAGGCACATCCGAAGGGATTTTTGTATGAAGCTAGTTTCTTTCAAAAGATGACCATACAGACTTCAATCACACCAAATTTCGTGGAATTTTATGGAGTGGATTGTTCTAGACAATTTTCCAAAGTTGCCCACTCGTCACTTTTAAAAATCCCCAGCAGCAACTTCAAAGGAGCATAACTCCTAGGATTTTAATCAGAATGAAGTGAAATTTTGCATAAGACCCTTATTTACTGTAATCTTTCAAATGAATTTATTTTGGTTTGATCTAAAATTGGATTTGAATGATTTCAAGACAAACGGCATTACTTTTCACCGAATTTTCCGGATTTGATTCAACTTGGTTTTTGAGTAACTTGTGCTTTGATTTCCATCTTTTGAGATATTCCAGAAATGATATTGATATAAGGGAAGATCTAAAATCCATTTGGATCTTCATGTGAAAATATCATACATTGGTCTTTTTTTTTAAGGTTTTCTATGATTTTAGCAAGCTTTCTATTTTTTCATGAACATACACTTGGCAACCACTTCGTGTGGATGAATGGGGGTGCCTAACACCTTCCCCCATTCATAATCTAATCCCCTTACCCATCTCTGGATTTTATTTTCAAGTAGGGTTATTTTTACCCTAGAATTTGCCCTTTTTCACTTTTTGCTTATTTTTGAACTCTTTGGTGTCCATTCTCACCCCAAAATCATGAATGGTGGCGACTCTCCTATTTTTGCATTGAGCCAGTGTGTTGACGGAGGGATGATCATTCCGGTGATTTTTTCCATGTCTCACAGGTATGTTTTCCTTCAATTAGCATGCTTTTAAATAAAAAAAAGGGATTTCTTGATTTATTTCCTGATTTGAGAAATTATATTGAGCATAGAGTTTTATTTGTGAATAATTGCGAATGGAATCATGGATATGATGTTGGAATTATTTTGTATACCCGGTATGGGTGAATTTTCCCTTTCTCACTGAGATTAAGATGAGATGTTATGATGATTGGGAAACTTTGTATATTGAATAGTAGATTTATTTGTAATCAAATTAATAAATGTGTTGAGTGTAAATTGTGTCTAGCAGGCATAGCGGTGTATGGATCCATAGGTTAAGTTAGATAGTGAAGAGGTATTTCCTTTGGTTGGTTACTCTAATTCCATGATATGTGCTTCCTTTTACAAGTTAGTTTGCATTGGAGGGTCCTCATATACAAACGAGATTCATTTCAGATTTAGCTTGTTGATGAGACTTACGTTAGTGAGGTTATCTCTGTATGTGATGACAATGCGGCTACCCCCATGATAATGCTGCATGCATGGTAGTACGTGCCAAACTCCATATTTCTAAATTGATTTGCTGCTGGTATGTGAGTTTCTTGTCCAATATGTAACATCTGTGATTTTATTAAATAATATTAATAATTTATTTTGGAGATTTTAGGAAATTATTAATTAATTTGTATTATTTTATTTAGGTGATGAGATGGAAAGCTAAGTTCTAGAATCTTTCTAAAATCCAACGGTGGGATGATCTTTTAGAGAGGTAAGTAACATTCAAATTTTTACCTAGAATATTATTGGCTTGTTTGAATGTGCTGGGTGGGTTGTGAAGCATGGAATCATTTTCTGTAAAATAGGGTTTAATTGGGGTAAAACATGCGTAAAAGAGGAAGTTGTTTTTGGAATTGGTTGTGCAAGTTGCAGCTAGAGGAAACCACCGAGAAGAGAGAGAACCAGAGTTTTGCTTGGGATTACTATTGTATTGCTTGTAAGTAGTAACCCTTCACAAACTAGAAATCTGAATGCTTTTTGGTTTATCGTTAAACAATAATGTTAATAGATAATTTGTTTGTGTTGGTGATTTTACATTGGTTTTTAGAAAATCTAAGATTAGTGTATGAATTTGGAGTAACAATACAATAACCATGATAATTTGATCAGCCAACACATTATACTTGTATCTATTGTAGACACATTGCATATGATCAATTGTGGAGGAAATTTCTTTTTTAAAACTTCAACAACTGGACACTTTGGACCTCCTAATTTCTTTTTGATATTTGCAGAAATTTTTCCTAGTGAATAAGGACTTGTAATCACTAAGAAAACATAGGAATCTTTTTGTAAAACCCCGACCCGGATTTTACTTTAATTATTCAGTTTAATTACTTAAAGTGAGATTATTAGGCTAATTAAGTACTTGTGTTATGAAGGTGAGGTGGATGTGGATCAAGCTTAAGGAATTAGGGGAAATCAAATTGATCTCTATTGAAGGTTATTAAGGTAAGCTTAGATAATGTTATTTCTCAATTTCAATTGGCTAAGGTACCCTCCCGAATAACACTAGAAGTACACCTATACATTACCCAAGGTACCTCCCAAGTGTACCCAAATTATCCCCTAAGAGTACCTAAAGTAACTCTTAAGAATGCCCAAGGTACCTCTCAAGTGTACCTTAAGTGTCTCCCAAGAGTACCCAAATAACCTCTTAAATATACCCAAGGTGCCTCACTTTTATACTTAAGGTACCCCCATTGTATGCCCCAAGTACCCCAAAGTATTACCCAAAGTACACCCAAGTATTACCCAAGGTACCCCACTGTTTCACCTAAGGTATCCTACTTTAATTGCCTAAGGTACCCCTGTGTTCATCTAAGGTATCCCCTTGTGTTTGCCTATAGGTACCCCTGTGTTTACCTAAGGTATCCCCTTGCATTACCTAAGGCACCTCACTCATATTGGTTAAGGTACCCCACTGTTTTGCCTAAGGTACCCCATTCGAATACCTAAAGTACCTCCTAATGATACCTAAGGTACCTCACTTGTATTGCCTAAGGCGTCCCTTCATTTAACTAAGGTACCCTACTATCTTACTTGAAGTACCTCTTGTTTACCTAAGGTACATTCCCTTATACAGCTAGAGGTACCACCTTTATATAATTAAAGTACCTCCAACATACCTAAGGTACATCCCCTATATTACCTAGGGTACACCCCTTGAATTTCCTAGAGGTACTCCACTCATATAAGTAAGGTACCCCCACTGTTTTACCTAGGGTACACCCCCATATAGCCAAAGTACCCCCTTTGTCTCACTAAAGTAACCCCTATATAAGTAAGGTAAACCCCCCACTGTTTTCCCTAAGGTATAGTCCCTTATATAGCTAAGGTACCCCCTCTTGTAGCTAAGGTAAATCCCTTGAAACATCAAGGTACCTCCTCAAATAACTAAAGTACCCTCATATAACTGAGGTACACCTCCCAAGCATTCCTAAAGCATGCCTTTTGAAGTGGCTAAGGCAAACACCCCACTTAACACTAAGGTACCCCACTTAATACTAAAGTACCCTACTCGAATAACACTAAGGTACCCCTGATATGCCTTAGGTACACCCTAGGGTTTAGTTGAATAAAAGCTTTGTTTAGGGGCAGATTTGAAAGACCAAAAGCTTGGGCATATAAAAGGATGCCCTAATTTCTAATTAAGTGTTTGAAAATACTTCCTCTTGTCTTGATCGTATAGAACAAGAGAGGAGTTGTGGGAGCTTGCTTCAAAGCTTCAAGAAGAAGGAGAAGAAGAGGAAAGCTAGGAGAGGAGGTTGCTTCTCCATTAACAAGTAAGTAGCAAACCCTTCCAACCAAAATGAATTACCAAAATTCGTATTCTCTCTCTAGGGTTTGAGTTATTTGAAGAAATGATCTTGCATGTTGCTATTTTGTTTCTAAAATTCGTAGGTTTTGATTTTATAATGCTCTTGCTTAGTTTCCTAATGATTTGCCATGGATTTACAACCTCTATGGATTATATTTCAGATTGGGGTTTGAGATTTGTGTCTTGAATGAGGTTTCATGCATTTGATTTGTGTTCATGTAGATGTGAGATGAATCTCTGTTTCAAAAGATGTTTTTAAGTGTGTTGGGATGTTTTGTGATCACCTACCTTGATGTTGGAAAGGTTGAGAATGATTTCTATGAGTTGTGTGTTGAAAATACCCAAAATTTTGTAAGAACCCGAGCCGGCGATTAATCCTGCAAATTGGCGATTAATCCTGAGCCAAGACCCCCAAAAATCAGGTTCTGTTAAAATAAATCGCGAAACAGGATTAATCGCCCAGGGCTAATCGCGACCTTAGCGCGCGAACGTTAAACCTTACCGCGCGCGCGCTGAACCTGTTTTAAACCTGGGCGCGCGAACCTTTAGCCTTAACGCCCGAACATTGAGCTAATCGCCTCTGGGCGATTAATCCACGACCTAATCGTGGACCCTGTTTCATGATTTGATTAGCCTTTTTCTCTCAAACCCTTTCCCAACCAAGCCAAGTCTCTCGCATAGCACCCTTATTACATGAAAGACATTTAAGTAAATGTCCTGTGTATTTATTGCTCCATTTGCTTAAGTCTTTACATGTAAATAAGGTTTTACCCCCCATTTGGAACCAATAAAAATACTCTCAAGGCCCAATTCCCAACCAATAAAAAGTCAACTTTCCAGTTTGTGCCTAAATTTCCAGTTTTCCCGATTTTCAAATAAGACCACTTTTTGAGTTTGATATCCAAACGAGTAACTCAGAAGCCCAGAAAATTCTAGATGATTTGTATACCCTCCAATAGACTACAACCAGGAATTGAGCCCCAAACTCCTCGTAGATCTGTCTAGAAAAATTCGACACCGAAAAGTCAACGTTTTCAACCAGACTTAGAATATTTTTGAGGTCCAAAACTTTTTGTCTCGGAATCCATTGAATTTTGGTATGGTGACTTATTTGGGATTTGTAAGATCAACCCATTCATCAAAAATGTATTTTGAAGATTTTATGACCTTCTTTTTGATTGGTTTGGATTTATGAAAACAATGTTGAAAGACTCTTATAGGATTGACAAGGCTTTGGCCTATGGACTTATTGGCAGTGGATGGGGAATTCCACTTGCCCTTGGTATGGATTGGTAGTGGATGGGGAATTACACTTGGCTTATGCTGTGATTTGGCGGTGGATGGGGTATTCCACTTGGCCTTGTATTGAGCACCAGTTTTACTCATGGATTTGATTTGATTGGGTTGTTTTGTGAGTCGTTTAATTGGACATGGTTCTTAGTGTGGATCCACAGTGAGTCTAGTAGTGTGCTGGTGTTGACTTGTTAGCGTTAATCTTCCTTGTCCATGTAGCTTTCCACTGTGGGGAATCAGTGAGGCCCTCTCGGGGAACAGAGGTGCTGCGGCAACCACCCGTCGCGGGGAACCGGCGGGAGTTCTTGTGATTCATACGGTTTGGTTCGGCAGTGGATGGGGCATTCCACTAGCCTTGATTATTACTTTGGTTGTCACTTGCCAACCCATACGTGGGTGCTCCGCTTGCTGAGATGTCCCTAGCTAGGCTTCTCTCTGTAAGTCGTGTAGGTGGCAAATGGACAGTGGACATTAACCTAATTTAGAGACACGCCAACTCACGAGTCCTAACAAGACATACTTGCAGTATTCGATTGTAATTGTTGAATTGATTTCATATATTATTTGATTGAGATGCTTTGACTTGAGATTTACATTTTATATTTGTGAACGTGATCATGATGTTATAAAACTGCATAAACTGTTTCTATTCATGCATGTTTGCTGCTTACTGGGACTTTAAGTCTCACGCGTGTTTTGTTTTACCGGATTTGTTTTCAGATCCTCCTGGTGAGCCACGCATAGAGGGAGATCCAGACTATAGACCCGAGGACTACTATTACTACCCACAGTAGGATCCTCTTTATGATGATGTATTTTGGTTTGGGAAATTTGTAAATGGGATGTAAATAATATTTTTGGACTTACCCTTTTGGGAGATATCTTTTGTATATGTCTGTATATTGGGAAAGAGCTTGTGAGCAATTAGATGCCTTAGTTGTATTTTGTATGCACAGATATTATGTTTTGGAGATTATAATACAGGAAATCTTTTGTTGAATGGAAAAATTTTTATTCCATGCTTCTTTAGTTATGCACTCTGATAATTACATTGTAATTGCCCAGGAAATTGTGTTTATCAGGTTCTATTGGGCCCATAGGTAGGTCTCGGGTACGGGTTGGTGCTGTGATAGGGCAGACCCGGATCTGGGGCGCTACAGTTGTGGTATCAGAGCGGATAAGATCCCAACCTAGGAATTAGAAGCCTTAAGGAGTGTTTTGGGGATTGAGTGCTCGTTAGATAGATCCTCTTTAAGTTATTATACGTAGGATGAGTGTTCTTGTGCTTAACCAGATTTCTTTGTAATGCAGTTGAGCATGGCAGGACGGGGTAGACCCCGTAGAGCTGCTGCTGCCGCTGCCCATGTGCCAGCCCAGGAGCCAGTTGATATTCCAGCTGGTGTACCAGCTGATGCTCCAGCTGATGTTCCAGTAGGTGCACCACCTGAGGCCCCAGCTCACACAGTCCAGATGGACGCCGTATGGAGAGCTTTTGGGGAGGTTTCAACCCTGTTTCAGCAGCAAGCTGCTGTAAACCATCAACACGGGCAAAATGTGAATCAGCCCGGGAATGAAGAGGGTCAAGGGCAAGTGGAGGATAGATCCTCCAAGATTATGGGGGAATTTCGGAAGATGTCCCCTCCTCCCTTCCATGGTCATCCTGATCCCATGGAGGCGGAGAGGTGGATGATAAGAATAGAGAAAGTATTTGAAGCTATAAGGTGTCCGGAAGAGGACAAGGTGAGATTGGCTGTGTATGTACTTGAAGGGGAGGCTGAATACTGGTGGAGGTCTTTACACCAAGAACTAACAGGAAGAGATGTAGAGATTACTTGGGGGGAGTTTAGAAATCGGTTTGATCTCAAGTTCTTCCCGGAGGAAGTAAGGGCACAAAAAGAGACGGAGTTTATGACTATTACACAAGGAAATTTGACAGTTGCACAGTATGAGGCCAAATTTGATGCATTATCTCGGTTTGCTCCACACATCGTGGACACCGATAGGAAGAAGGCCAAGCACTTTGAGAAAGGACTTCGTCCTAATATTAGAGAGAAAGTTGAGGGCTTTATGAGCACAAACTTTTATGAGTCCATACGTAGGGCCTCTGTTATGGAGAGCTCTATTATGAGACGAGTGGAGGAGATGAGGCCGAGAGTACCACCACGTCCTCCTACTGGTCAGAGGTATGGACAGAGATTTGGGGGAGATAAGAGGCAGAGGATTGGCTATACAGAGCCGAGGAGGTTTGATGGGGCCGGATCTTCAGGAGGTCAGGGTCAGTCTGGCAGTTTTGCACCACGGGGAGCTTGCTATCGGTGTGGTCAGTTTGGACATCACATCGGGCAGTGCACCTATCCCTCCACTTATCGGATGCCACAGACCCGACCAGCGCAGCAGGTTCCAGCACCACCTGTTGCAGCCCCTCCCATACGATTCTTTCGACAACGTCCATATCAGAGGGCACCGGTAGGCCCGAGGCAGCAGGGTAGGCCGGCAGGCAGAGGTGGACCCCAGAGAGCATATCAGAGGCCACATCCAGCTGCTCCACGACCACCACCACAGGCCAGAGCATATGCTATTGATGTTCAGGAGGAGCAGGAGCCTGAGCCAGATCCAGAGCGTGAGCCTGACACTCGAGCTCTAGTGGGAGGTATCATTTTTATTTGTGGCCGTTCTGTTATCTGTCTCTTTGATTCTGGAGCATCATGTTCATTTATTACTCCTGCATGTGCTGTGCGTATTGGTTTGTTACCTTCATTATTGGAGTCTGCCTTATCTGTTCGAACACCACTTGGAGAGACTAGTATGGTGCAAACTGTATATAGAGATGCTATGATCAGACTAGGCCAGTTAGAGTTGCCTAATGATTTGATATGTCTGAATTTTGGGGAGTTTGAGGTAATTCTGGGAATGGATTGGCTTTCAAAATACTTTGTGACTATAGACTGTTTCCATAAGACAATCACAGTCCATAGTCCAAAGCATCCTATCCATTGTTTCCGAAGTGAAGGGTTGAATACCCGCGTTAGTTTGGTAGCTTCAATTGAAGTGGAGGCAGAGGATGGCAAGGAGAATAGTGTGGGTAAGGTGCCTGTTGTCTGTGAGTTTGCAGACTTGTTTCCAGATGACTTACCAGGTTTACCACCTCCAAGAGAGATGGAGTTTAGGATTCATCTCTTGCCTGGCACCCAACCTATATCAAGGCCACCTTATCGGATGTCACAGATTGAATATGATGAACTGAAAATTCAATTGGATGAGTTGATGGAGAAGGGATTCATTAGGCATAGTGCATCACCTTGGGGTGCACCAGTACTTTTTGTGCAGAAGAAGGATGGGTCAATGAGATTATGTATTGACTATAGACTACTGAATCAAGCAACCATAAAGAACAAATACCCCTTACCAAGGATTGATGATCTATTTGATCAACTTAGAGGAGCCACTTGGTTTTCAAAGATAGACCTAAGATCAGGCTATCATCAATTGAGAGTGGCTGAAGAGGATATTGAGAAGACTGCCTTTAGGACAAGATATGGACATTTTGAGTTCACGGTTATGCCCTTCGGGTTAACCAATGCACCTGCCGTGTTTATGGACTTAATGAATCGGATCTTCCATCGGTATCTTGATAGCTTTGTAGTAGTTTTTATCGACGACATCTTGGTTTATTCCAAGAGTTGGGAAGCTCATGTGGGTCATTTGAAGATTGTACTCCATGTACTTCGTAGTAATCAGTTGTATGCAAAGTTTAGCAAATGTCAATTTTGGTTGAATCGGATTTCTTTTCTGGGTCATGTCATTTCTGGTGATGGTATATCAGTGGATCCAGCAAAAGTAGAAGCAGTGTCAAATTGGCCAAGACCCACTACGGTCACAGAAGTGCGTAGCTTTCTTGGCATGGCAGGCTATTATAGAAGATTCATTGAGGGATTTTCAAAGATAGCCACCCCACTATCTAATTTGACAAAGAAAGCCGTAGCATTTAAGTGGGATGAGAAGTGTGAAACAAGCTTCCAAGAGCTAAAGAAGAGGCTGACCACAGCTCCAGTTCTTATTATACCCACGGTGAATGATGGGTTTGTGGTGTATTGTGATGCGTCACATGTTGGACTTGGATGTGTATTGATGCAGTCCGACAGGGTAGTAGCTTATGCTTCCAGATTGCTTAGACCTCATGAACGGAACTACCCTACCCATGATTTAGAGTTGGCTGCCATTGTGTTTGCTTTGAAGATATGGCGCCACTATTTATTTGGAGCTAAATTTGAGATATTCTCAGACCACAAAAGTTTAAGATATTTATTTTCTCAAAAGGACTTGAACATGAGACAAAGAAGGTGGATGGATTTATTGAAAGATTACAGATGCACCATCCAATATCATCCTGGAAAGGCCAATGTTGTGGCGGATGCACTAAGCCGTAGGGGTGCAGCAGATGAGTCTGTTGCCACCTTGGCATCATTCATGGCGAGCCAGTGTAGTCTTATTGATGAGATTAGAAATTGGCCTGGGGAATTCAGATTGTCCAGTGGAGGTGTGATTGTAGCACAGTTACAGATTGAGCCAGATCTGATTGAGAGGATCAGAGCAGGGCAATTGGTAGATGCAGAGTTGGTCAAAACCAGAGAGCTTGTGGGCAGAAATGCAGAGACTGCAGTAGATTTCACTATTAGAGATGGTCTTTTGAGGTTCCGAGGTAGAATCTGTGTGCCGGATGATGAGGACATCAAGAGAGTCATTCTTGAGGAAGGTCATAGAACGAGATATACCGTGCATCCAGGAAGTACTAAGATGTATCGGAATTTGAGAGAAATCTATTGGTGGAGTGGCATGAAAAGAGAAGTAGCCGAGTTTGTATCCAAATGTCTTGTGTGTCAGCAAGTGAAGGCTGAGCACAACCGTCCTCCTGGATTATTACAGCCACTTCCCATTCCTGAATGGAAGTGGGAACATATATCCATGGATTTTGTCACAAAATTACCTAGGACTACAAGACATCATGATACTATTTGGGTCATTGTGGATAGATTGACCAAGTCAGCCCACTTTCTACCCATTCAAGAATCACAACCATTGAATTTACTAGCAGACTTATATATCCGAGAGATCGTCAGATTACATGGTGTGCCTGTGTCCATTGTTTCTGATCGTGATCCTCGTTTCACTTCTAAATTTTGGGAAAGTCTTCAGGAAGCATTGGGTACCAAGCTGAATTTTAGTACCAGCTTCCATCCACAGACTGATGGGCAATCCGAGCGTACCATTCAGACTTTAGAGGATATGCTCAGATGTTGTGTTTTGGATTTTGGAGGTAGTTGGAGCAAGCACCTAGCTCTAGTGGAATTTGCATACAATAATAGCTACCAAGCAAGCATCAAGATGGCTCCTTATGAAGCCTTATATGGTAGAGTTTGCAGATCCCCATTGTGTTGGCAAGAGGTAGGAGAAAGGCAGTATTTGGGACCACAAGTTGTGCAAGACAGTGTAGACAAGGTTAACCTGATTAAGAAACATTTACAAACTGCTCAAAGTCGTCAAAAGAGCTACGCAGATACAAGAAGACGAGATCTGAAATTTGAGGTTGGAGACCAAGTGTTCTTAAAAGTATCTCCCTATCGTGGTATTGTGAGATTTAGCAAGAGGGGAAAGTTGTCACCCAGGTTCATAGGTCCATTTCAGATACTGGAGACAGTAGGACCCGTGGCTTATCGATTGGCTTTACCACCTCAGCTTGCTCGGGTACACGATGTGTTTCATGTATCCATGCTTCGTCGCTATGTACCTGACCCTAGCCACATCATTGAGATAGAGCCTTTCGAGGTACGTGAGGATGCATCATTTGAGGAGCGTCCGGTTCAAATCTTGGACAGACGTGACCAAGTACTCCGTACCAAGACCATTCCCCTAGTGAAGGTCTTATGGCGAAATCATACAGTTGAAGAAGCCACATGGGAGACCGAGGCAGAAATGAGAAAGAAATATCCCAGTTTATTTGAAGAACCACAAGGTAAAATTTCGAGGACGAAATTTATTTTCTAGGAGGGTAGAATGTAAAACCCCGACCCGGATTTTACTTTAATTATTTAGTTTAATTACTTAAAGTGAGATTATTAGGCTAATTAAGTACTTGTGTTATGAAGGTGAGGTGGATGTGGATCAAGCTTAAGGAATTAGGGGAAATCAAATTGATCTCTATTGAAGGTTATTAAGGTAAGCTTAGATAATGTTATTTCTCAATTTCAATTGGCTAAGGTACCCTCCCGAATAACACTAGAAGTACACCTATACATTACCCAAGGTACCTCCCAAGTGTACCCAAATTATCCCCTAAGAGTACCTAAAGTAACTCTTAAGAATGCCCAAGGTACCTCTCAAGTGTACCTTAAGTGTCTCCCAAGAGTACCCAAATAACCTCTTAAATATACCCAAGGTGCCTCACTTTTATACTTAAGGTACCCCCATTGTATGCCCCAAGTACCCCAAAGTATTACCCAAAGTACACCCAAGTATTACCCAAGGTACCCCACTGTTTCACCTAAGGTATCCTACTTTAATTGCCTAAGGTACCCCTGTGTTCATCTAAGGTATCCCCTTGTGTTTGCCTATAGGTACCCCTGTGTTTACCTAAGGTATCCCCTTGCATTACCTAAGGCACCTCACTCATATTGGTTAAGGTACCCCACTGTTTTGCCTAAGGTACCCCATTCGAATACCTAAAGTACCTCCTAATGATACCTAAGGTACCTCACTTGTATTGCCTAAGGCGTCCCTTCATTTAACTAAGGTACCCTACTATCTTACTTGAAGTACCTCTTGTTTACCTAAGGTACATTCCCTTATACAGCTAGAGGTACCACCTTTATATAATTAAAGTACCTCCAACATACCTAAGGTACATCCCCTATATTACCTAGGGTACACCCCTTGAATTTCCTAGAGGTACTCCACTCATATAAGTAAGGTACCCCCACTGTTTTACCTAGGGTACACCCCCATATAGCCAAAGTACCCCCTTTGTCTCACTAAAGTAACCCCTATATAAGTAAGGTAAACCCCCCACTGTTTTCCCTAAGGTATAGTCCCTTATATAGCTAAGGTACCCCCTCTTGTAGCTAAGGTAAATCCCTTGAAACATCAAGGTACCTCCTCAAATAACTAAAGTACCCTCATATAACTGAGGTACACCTCCCAAGCATTCCTAAAGCATGCCTTTTGAAGTGGCTAAGGCAAACACCCCACTTAACACTAAGGTACCCCACTTAATACTAAAGTACCCTACTCGAATAACACTAAGGTACCCCTGATATGCCTTAGGTACACCCTAGGGTTTAGTTGAATAAAAGCTTTGTTTAGGGGCAGATTTGAAAGACCAAAAGCTTGGGCATATAAAAGGATGCCCTAATTTCTAATTAAGTGTTTGAAAATACTTCCTCTTGTCTTGATCGTATAGAACAAGAGAGGAGTTGTGGGAGCTTGCTTCAAAGCTTCAAGAAGAAGGAGAAGAAGAGGAAAGCTAGGAGAGGAGGTTGCTTCTCCATTAACAAGTAAGTAGCAAACCCTTCCAACCAAAATGAATTACCAAAATTCGTATTCTCTCTCTAGGGTTTGAGTTATTTGAAGAAATGATCTTGCATGTTGCTATTTTGTTTCTAAAATTCGTAGGTTTTGATTTTATAATGCTCTTGCTTAGTTTCCTAATGATTTGCCATGGATTTACAACCTCTATGGATTATATTTCAGATTGGGGTTTGAGATTTGTGTCTTGAATGAGGTTTCATGCATTTGATTTGTGTTCATGTAGATGTGAGATGAATCTCTGTTTCAAAAGATGTTTTTAAGTGTGTTGGGATGTTTTGTGATCACCTACCTTGATGTTGGAAAGGTTGAGAATGATTTCTATGAGTTGTGTGTTGAAAATACCCAAAATTTTGTAAGAACCCGAGCCGGCGATTAATCCTGCAAATTGGCGATTAATCCTGAGCCAAGACCCCCAAAAATCAGGTTCTGTTAAAATAAATCGCGAAACAGGATTAATCGCCCAGGGCTAATCGCGACCTTAGCGCGCGAACGTTAAACCTTACCGCGCGCGCGCTGAACCTGTTTTAAACCTGGGCGCGCGAACCTTTAGCCTTAACGCCCGAACATTGAGCTAATCGCCTCTGGGCGATTAATCCACGACCTAATCGTGGACCCTGTTTCATGATTTGATTAGCCTTTTTCTCTCAAACCCTTTCCCAACCAAGCCAAGTCTCTCGCATAGCACCCTTATTACATGAAAGACATTTAAGTAAATGTTCTGTGTATTTATTGCTCCATTTGCTTAAGTCTTTACATGTAAATAAGGTTTTACCCCCCATTTGGAACCAATAAAAATACTCTCAAGGCCCAATTCCCAACCAATAAAAAGTCAACTTTCCAGTTTGTGCCTAAATTTCCAGTTTTCCCGATTTTCAAATAAGACCACTTTTTGAGTTTGATATCCAAACGAGTAACTCAGAAGCCCAGAAAATTCTAGATGATTTGTATACCCTCCAATAGACTACAACCAGGAATTGAGCCCCAAACTCCTCGTAGATCTGTCTAGAAAAATTCGACACCGAAAAGTCAACGTTTTCAACCAGACTTAGAATATTTTTGAGGTCCAAAACTTTTTGTCTCGGAATCCATTGAATTTTGGTATGGTGACTTATTTGGGATTTGTAAGATCAACCCATTCATCAAAAATGTATTTTGAAGATTTTATGACCTTCTTTTTGATTGGTTTGGATTTATGAAAACAATGTTGAAAGACTCTTATAGGATTGACAAGGCTTTGGCCTATGGACTTATTGGCAGTGGATGGGGAATTCCACTTGCCCTTGGTATGGATTGGTAGTGGATGGGGAATTCCACTTGGCTTATGCTGTGATTTGGCGGTGGATGGGGTATTCCACTTGGCCTTGTATTGAGCACCAGTTTTACTCATGGATTTGATTTGATTGGGTTGTTTTGTGAGTCGTTTAATTGGACATGGTTCTTAGTGTGGATCCACAGTGAGTCTAGTAGTGTGCTGGTGTTGACTTGTTAGCGTTAATCTTCCTTGTCCATGTAGCTTTCCACTGTGGGGAATCAGTGAGGCCCTCTCGGGGAACAGAGGTGCTGCGGCAACCACCCGTCGCGGGGAACCGGCGGGAGTTCTTGTGATTCATACGGTTTGGTTCGGCAGTGGATGGGGCATTCCACTAGCCTTGATTATTACTTTGGTTGTCACTTGCCAACCCATACGTGGGTGCTCCGCTTGCTGAGATGTCCCTAGCTAGGCTTCTCTCTGTAAGTCGTGTAGGTGGCAAATGGACAGTGGACATTAACCTAATTTAGAGACACGCCAACTCACGAGTCCTAACAAGACATACTTGCAGTATTCGATTGTAATTGTTGAATTGATTTCATATATTATTTGATTGAGATGCTTTGACTTGAGATTTACATTTTATATTTGTGAACGTGATCATGATGTTATAAAACTGCATAAACTGTTTCTATTCATGCATGTTTGCTGCTTACTGGGACTTTAAGTCTCACGCGTGTTTTGTTTTACCGGATTTGTTTTCAGATCCTCCTGGTGAGCCACGCATAGAGGGAGATCCAGACTATAGACCCGAGGACTACTATTACTACCCACAGTAGGATCCTCTTTATGATGATGTATTTTGGTTTGGGAAATTTGTAAATGGGATGTAAATAATATTTTTGGACTTACCCTTTTGGGAGATATCTTTTGTATATGTCTGTATATTGGGAAAGAGCTTGTGAGCAATTAGATGCCTTAGTTGTATTTTGTATGCACAGATATTATGTTTTGGAGATTATAATACAGGAAATCTTTTGTTGAATGGAAAAATTTTTATTCCATGCTTCTTTAGTTATGCACTCTGATAATTACATTGTAATTGCCCAGGAAATTGTGTTTATCAGGTTCTATTGGGCCCATAGGTAGGTCTCGGGTACGGGTTGGTGCTGTGATAGGGCAGACCCGGATCTGGGGCGCTACACTTTTGGTATAATATAGAAGATTGATAGATTGAGAGCATTGTTAATTTATTATTTTTGGAAGAGAGAGAGAGAGTCAACACAAGAGAGTTGGGTTCTTAGGTTGTGAAATTTATAGAAGAAGGAGAAGATGGGTTTGTTCGAATGAATGAGAGAGAGAGAGAATAAAATAAAAAGGAGAATTGCATGAGGGAGACAAGATTGGAATTGGGGTTGGTTTGCTTTTCCACGGAAGAGAGAGAAAGAGAGGGGTCGCATGTTGCAGGGGTCTTAGTTTGTAAATGTAAAATTGTTTTAGGTTATTTAGAAATTTTAAAGAGTTAAAGTAAAAAGAAGATTACTATTTACACTTTTACCCTATTTAAATTTCCCTTTGCTATTCTTACAAACTTTTGATGCTAAAAGCACAATATTGAAAAGAAAACAGTTTTCCAACACGTCATGTGCTCATATTGATTATTTTACAAATACTTTAGAAATTATAACTTAACACTAATTACTTTGTATTACCCTATAGTGAAATGGTTATACTAATTAGCGTGTGGATATTAAGAAAATAGCTTTTAGATCGATATTATTAGTATTACTGGAATATTATTATTTGTGATGAATCTACCTGTACCTCGTAGAAATTATTCGAGTTTCCTCCATCTATCTTGGAGTGGTAAATGCCTAGAGTTGGCAAGAATTGGAATGATATTTGGTTTTAGATTAGTGTCTAGCAGGCATAGCTATGTATGGATCCATGCATCAACTAGGTAATGAAATGGGCTGGTCTTTGTTAGGTTAATCCCGTGGTTCATGTATGCGTACCACCATGTATCTTGGTGAGGCCTTCCTGTATTTGGTTGAGCTGCAGCAATCCGTACTACTATGTATCTCGGTGAGGTCTTTCTTTGTGTTTATTGTTGCAGTCTAACTAGGTTGTACTTGCCAACCCACTCTTGTATCTGGTTTGAGTGCTCTACAATGAGACGATGTCTGAAACCCAAAGTAGACTGGCTACGCACATAAGTCATGAGGTGGGAAAATTGGAACGGGTAGTTGACCTCTCAAAGAAGTATAATTTCATGAGTCCTATGATGTCACATTGTGAATTGTTTGATTATTTGTTTTATGTCAAAAGTTATTTTTATCTTTGTAATCTCATGAAAGGTTTTTGATAAATTATATGGACTGTGTTTTATTACATACATGTTACTACTTACTAGGATTTCAATCTCAAAAAATGTTTTTCAAATGTTTTGTTTTCAAATTGTCCAGGTGAGAACGTTCTAGAAGGGGTAGAACATACGGGGGTAGAGGATTTTATTGAAGATGACTTAGACTACCATTACTGTTTGATGTAGGGTGTCTTTATGTTTAGAAGATGCTTTATTTTATTAACTTATTGATTTATGGATTTTGTTCCATTGTTAGTAGAGTAGAATTAATAGATAGATGACCTTGTTTCCAGACTATTATTGAGGTTTTTATTTAGTTTTTGGATGTCACAATTCCACATTTTAGTCGAGGTATTAATAAATGGTTTTAGTTTTTGCGTACTTTGATGTATTTAATCTTTATTCTGGATTTAGTTGTTTATTTTGAGCTCACAAGGTTCACGTTTTGGGCTTGGATTTATTTTATTAAGAATAAATTCAGGTCCAGGGCGTGACACAATATGCTGATGGCCAGATCCCATATTTCGAGATTGATTTGCTGTTGCACTACAAACAAAGAGACTTTTATCGGTGGTTGTCTGAGCCGTCACAAAAAATCATCAGTAATACTTTTACCAGCGGTTGTCCGAGCCGTCACCAAAAATGTCGCCGGCAAAAGGTATTGTCGGCAGTTTTACCGGCGGGTAGGAAAGTCGCTGGTGAAATGGACCTATGCCAGCGGTTCTGATGCTGTTAAAAAACTGCCTGCGTATACATTTAGCGGCAGTCAAAAACTGCAGGAGAAAATCCTTAAAAAATCCCTCGGCAAGATTTTACCGGTGGCCATAAAAAATAGATGTCAGTCTCTATTAAAGGCTTTTACCATCGGTTTTCCAAAAACCGCCGGTAAAAGTGAATCCAGATTTTTCTACTTTTGCTTGTCTTTCATGCTAAATTTTTTTTTTGGACACCTGCATTTGCACTTGTGAAGAAGGAAGGTCCACACACCTATATATATACCTTATATCAAAAGTTTAATAGATTTATGGCTACAAATATGTCATTTTATCACATATTAAAATCCTAAAAGAATTAGGAAAAAGTTACAACAATGCATTAACTTGTACTTTCTGTTAAAACATGAACTTCAATCTTTGATACTTGTCAAAAAAGGTCAAATACATATGTCGAATACATTTAATCAAGTTTGAAAAACAAAAAAACATAACATCAATCAACCATAGTTGCTTGAAAGTCTGGTTGTATCTGTCTGCATGCAAGTTGCATCCTTCCCTGGTCAGAATTAAAATAAATTGGTTAGTTGAACATTTTATATAATACATAAATAAATGATTAACAAATTGAAGGAAGGAAGGAGAAAAGCAAATGCTTCATGCATGAATATTAAATTGGCCCAAATAGGGAGAGTTTCTCCACACTGCCCTTGAGAGAAGGGAAATTGAATATTATTAATTTTATATTAATTAATACAAGACAAGGTGATTCTGGGTTTGTTCTTTCTTGGTTCGCTTTGTAGCATTGGAATGAGGGAAAACAAACCATGATTTCATTCACAAAGGTACTCTATCTCATGCATAGGACTTGCAATATCTTAACCATCTGATTCTGTTAAAAGAAAGGGGATAAAGAAAAACCATAATATGTGGTCAACTTTTCTCTTAGAACCCTTGTATTAAATAACAAAATATGCATGGTATCATTATCATCTAATTAATTTTTCTGTATTTCTTATTTTAGGTTATATGGGGCTGGTATCATTATCATCTAAAGAAACAAATTAACTGAATATTGACTTTGTACATTTCCATTAGCACAAAAAAGAGAGGAAAAAAGGTTAAATAAAAGATCTTTTTCTTTCTCGAAAAGTAAAAGATCTAATAGGATGTATTTATTGAGCAAAAGTAATTAATTAAACATATAACTATTCAACATAATATGAAAGTGATCAGTCTAGCACAAATAATATAGGCTTTATCAAGACTAAAGAAGTTATTTCCAGCCCATCCCAAAGTTAATTCGGGCCATGTGGCCCATGGATTGACCCACACAATTTATCATCCTATGTGTAAGACACCATTAGGCTTAATTTACTATTTGTTAAGTGTGATTGGTGTAAATTCTAGGTTACTAAATCCTGTTGAAAACATCCTAGTAAAAAATTTTATAAAGCAAAAAAAATATTGAAAACAAAAACAAGGATTCTGTTACACGTAACTCCTAATTTGTCAACCATCCTTGCTTGAAAAAGCACCAAAATAGTTCAGCACATAAACAATATGGTATTCTAATGCAGCTTCTCAATTGATCTAAACATGTAATCCTTTAATTATGACCAAACAATCCAATAGAATATAACATCAAGTATTAAGCATATCTCTTGTCTTTTCTAGCTAGTTCATTTTGCTTGAAGACTTGGCTAACATTTTAAAAGAGGAAGACAAAACCCTTACCAACCCAGGATTTGAGAATCTATATTTGGTAATAACACTTGTTCTTTTATTCTAATAGGCAGTATTTAATCATATTGCTATTTTATACAATAAAATACATGAGGATAGAAAGGATCTATTGCTGTATATTTAGGGTTTGTTAACACCTGTGAGACTTGAAGGATGATCATCCAGTGGTGATGAATGGATCTATAATACCCACCACATGGATCATGCCACCATACCTAGTAGTCAATGTGAAGCACTCAAAATAAGCTTAAACCAAGTCAGATTAAGCAAGAGTCTGGAAGGTAACCTTTGACTATGCAAGTTTATTAGATGCCAAAAAGTCATTCCCTCAATGAGAGAAGTGGATTTCTGTTGAAAGCTAGACTGACTAGTAACAACTACTAACTACTAATTAAGAACAACAACCAAACTTCCAAATATAGAGGAAATTATATTAAATCCACATTCGATTATTCTTGTCAACCCCAGAGTTGGCTGTCTAAGAGCTATAATCATGAGTCTAGATGGAAGTCTCATATAAATGTTTTCATCATTAAGGTTTCAAACTCACGATATAGAGATTGTAGTTTCTAGGTAATTTCTTGCTTCTCCCTTGAAAGTCATCTCTTAGTAAATCCCATGTTTCCTTTGAAGTCTTTGCTCACATGGTTCTTGGAAATATTGTTGAATCTAAGGCTTGCTGGATGTGAAGTAGGGCTCTATCATCTCTTCTTTTGTTCTCTTTGAAACATTGTATAACCACTTCCAACTATTTCTCATAAATCCAAAGACTGAAATATTGTTTTCATCTTGATACTCCAAAATTGCTAATTTTCACCAATGAAAATGGGTATGACAATTGGGGTGGAACTTGCTAAACATCTACTGGCCATTTTCACAAAGAGGTTCTCATACTAGATAATGTTGGATATGCAGCAGAAAAAAAAAGAACAGGATTGAGAAAATCAGAGTTTTTGAAACAGCATTACAATTTTATGTTCGTCTCTCTCTATGTTCTTACAGCAACAAATAGAGGGTTTTATATATAAACAGCTGATAACAAAAACATCTCTAGGGTCATACCAGATTTGATATCAATTTATTTAAATTTCAATTAGAAAACAGAACCTAAAAATTAACAAGTTTGAATAGTCTTAACAAACATTCCAAGCTTTTGGTGATAGAGTGAAACACTGGATCACCTTTAATGAACCTCACGGGTTTTCGCTTCAAGGATATGACACAGGCCTTCAAGTTCTAGGAGGGTTCTCTATTTTGGGTCACTTGTTCTGTAAGATGGGGAAATCATCCTATGAGACATGGAAAATCGCCTAGATGAATTCCTAATCATCACACGGGGTTTACAAAAGGTTGGAGTCGCCACCATTCAATTTAAGGTGTGAATGGACACCAAAGTGGTCATAAAAGGGGAAAAATAGAGCTTAAGCAGTTCTAATTCATGGTTAAATCCAGAGATCAGTAAGGGGATTAGGTTATGAGTAAGGGAAGGTGTTAGGCACCCCCATTCATCCACACAAGGTGATTGCCATATGCTATTCATGTTCAAATAAATGCTTGCTAATAAGAATCACTCATAAAGGCTTGAAAAGAACAAAACACATGTGCGATTCTCCATATGAGTGGTCCAATGGATCCTGTACTCTTTCTATGGATACATCACCTCTAAGACTACATGATTAAGTAAAAATCAAGGTCAAACTTAAAGAAATTCAAACTTAAAGCAAAACTGGAAAATTCAACAAAAGATAAAGCCATTGGGCTTGAAAACTTCAATTGATCATAAATCCTTCAATTCAAACCAAAATTGAATGAAACCAAAGCCATTTGAAAGCTGGTATAAATTAAAAGACTCAGTAAAAAATTCAATCCAATCCGATTAAAATCAAAGGAGAAATGCTTGTTCAAATCTACCGTTGTAAATATGTAAAAATGACGAGTAGGCAATTTTGAAAGCCTATTTGTTGGGATTGGCTCCATATAAATCCTTAAAAATTTTCATGAACGAAGTATGAGGTGCCATATTTCGAATGGAGTAGACCTCACACAAAACTTCATCCATTTGTGACTTGTGTGCCCTCTCAAACATGCCTAGAGGATTACGGATTGTCTCTGTTTTCTGCTACTGAACAGTTCAGAGTCAATCAAACACATAGCACTCAAATCAAAGTGAAAGCTCTTGAAACTAATTGGATTTAAAAATAGACTCATGAAGGGAAACTCAGAGATTAAAATCACACAAATTGGAGTTAAAATGAGCCATTGGTGCCCAATCAAAGTGACAAGTTTAGTAATCTGTCTTGAACTGACCTATCATCTTCAATCAGATGGTAACAAAAAAAGGCTCCATGTAAATCACTGAGATTTTAAAGGCACAAACTAGACATCTTCACCTATCACATATCTTTAGAATCACACAAAAATTCATCCAGATGATGAAGATATGATTGATCTAAGACAAGGTACATGTTCAGTCCAGACTTGTGGACTTTGAGTAAAAGTGAGCTAAAATAGTGTATGTGTGCAATGGATTCGACTAAACTGAATTGAAAACACTAGTAATGAGTTGGAAACATACTGAAAACAACTTTAGGATGATGATTTAGCCCAAACCTCTCATTAGTTGGAGAGGAAGAGCTAAGTTCATCCATATTGAAACAAACAGTTCGAAATCAAGAGTTTAGATCGTAGGGTCCTCTCTCAAAGATGAAATGACTAGAGAATTAACTCATGAAGTCTTAAGAGGTTATTCTAAGGCCATTGATCTTAGATTTACCATACTAATCATGATGAATCCAAGACCTAAGCCTATTCTTGACAAAAGAAATTGATACATGTGTGTTTATAGTGGAAATCAGATTTTTAGGAAAAAACGAAGACCTAATGCTATAGAAAGCATAGATTGCCGTGTTTCCTCCAGATTTAAAATAAAATCACTCTAGAAAACAACAATCACACACAAAATCAAGAACATATAAATACTTCATCACAAAATGGTTCTATGCCTAAAGGTCTATTCCAACATCCGTTTCCCCAAGCTCTCTCTTCACGTTTTACGGCTAGAGAGGGTGCTTTAGGTACTTTAGAAGTGGTTTGGGGTTCTAAACACAAGCAATGCCTTATACTACAGAAAGGTATAAGGAGAGAGTCCTGGAATTTAAAAATAAAGAAGAAGACAAGTGAAGTAGCTTACCTTGGTAGCTTGAGAGACTTGAGCCAACAATCCGGTAGAGTTTCCCTTCTTCTTTCAGAGCCTTAAAGCTTCAAATTATCAGCCCTTTGCAAGTGGAGAGCCCCTCTATTTATAGGCACATCCAAGGGTATAAAAGACCCAAGGGTAAGCCAATAAATGCTTCTAGATTATTCTAATTCAAGCCAAAGGCATGAATTGGAGTAATTCCACAAGTTTAGGAGGGCTGCCCACTTGCACTCGTGCACAAAGCATGAACTGGACCACTCCACAGGTGCGGTCATGACCGCACATTACATGCGGCCTTAACAAAATTAGACCAAACCGCAACGTATGTGCGGACAACACTGTTTCTTTATTTTTTGAGGTTTTGATACATGTCAAAGCTCAATTAAGGTATTTTAAATACATTTTTTATTATTTTCCCATATTTAGTGCAATTTAGGGTGTCGACAACTGCCTCGTCTTTGCTGGAATTGGAACCAATTAACAGCAAAGAGCAAAAGACCTGCAAATTGTACTTTCTGAGATTTTGTCCAATTAATCATAACTTGCAAGGATTTCAAAGGGTAATTTTTGAAAAAGAATTTTTTTAGAGGATTTGTTAAAAGTCCTTAACTTTAAGGGGCAAATCTTCTCTAATCTCACAGAGCTCTCGTGGCTATGAAGTGAGGTTTAAGCAAATTTTTAAAACAAAAGCGGGTAAAAGGATAATTCTTGCATTTTAAGATTAATCTAAACATTAATCTCTTGATAAAGATGGAAAAATTTTAGAAATTTCATCATTTTTTTTAGTGCTGTCCACACATATGTTCTAGTTTGGCCTTGTCCGCATATTGGTTGCGGATGTGGCCAGACTGAGCTATTTATGTAGTTTTCTAGGGCTCATATAAACGCGAATGTGTCCGCCCTTTTCCACTATACTCTCGTTCGCACA
This sequence comes from Buxus sempervirens, assembly GCA_947561395.2. Taxonomy (NCBI): domain Eukaryota; kingdom Viridiplantae; phylum Streptophyta; class Magnoliopsida; order Buxales; family Buxaceae; genus Buxus; species Buxus sempervirens. The sequence goes on along the minus strand of OX387187.1, from coordinate 7,248,550 downwards.
TTGACTCCAAGGCATACCTCTTCCTTCTCTTACGACTGCATCTCTCTTCCGGCCTCACCTTTCTTCTTAGGCGACGGCAGACCCCAGTTCCGACGACCTTTTCTTCCTTCGGTGATCTCTGGTACTCTCCGACATTTTCCATTGCCTACAACACTCGGCAACAGCTCTAACAATCTTTCACTTCAATCATCCTTCAATCGCTGTTTTGACTGTGCGGTTCATTGCAACTCGGAGCTATCAAACAATAATCAACTACCTTCGATTGGAGTTCTAGTGAGGCAAAGACTCCATTTTTCTTCCAAAAAGAACCTATATTTCGGTTGATACAGGTATGCCTTCAATCCTGATTTCTCTTGCTAGTAATCATTCTGGGAGTTAATATATTGAGTTTACGAATGAGTGAATGCCATTTCTTTGTTCCTGAATGAACGAAATTGTTACTTTGTTTCTGATGGAATAAACCTCCAATTTCTGTATATGCTCATAGCCTGTGTTAATCTGATTTTTTTCTTTCTTTTGCCATTGGCAATTTGTGAGCATTTTGAACCCAAATATTGATAATCTCCAGATTTCTGTATCTTGTCCATTGCTGGTATCAATATGACTTTTCCTTGTCAATACTTCATCTGGGAATGTGCATGAATTCTGTGACTGAGTGACTCTTGAATGCATAAATTTTGATGCTTTGTTTATAGCTCTGACCTAGGAATACTTGCTGTTATGAACCCACCTTGACCTGCTTTCTGATTTCTATTATGCATGTAACCCCCCATTTATGATTAAGCTTCTCTCTACTTTGCTCTTGAATGTTTGGGTGTCTTCACCCATGCTTTATCCATTTATCATGCTTCATCTAGGCTTTCTATTAGTCACTTGGAGAGCCCAAAGCTCCAAAAGGAGGTTTTTCATTGACTGTCAATTCGGCAAACCCAGCTGAGCAGAACAAGTTCATCCATTTGCATAGGTTTAAGCAGTTGTTTACGACTTCATGCCAATTTGATCACTCTTTGACTGTCCTTTTACTACCTTCCTTCTATATAATCTGAAAATAAAACAAATTTAGTAGTTTAGGGATTTAGGCAATTTGTAACCACATCAGAGTTCTAAAATCTTAGAAATGAACTAGGAATTCTAAAAGACTCATTTAGCATCCCTTTTTTTTTCTTTTTCTTTTCTCTCCTTTATTTTTTTTGTTTTTTTATTGTTATTATATATATTTTTTATAATCATATAAGAAGAATATATAGGAAATTATATTTCCTGTATATAATTCTTATATATAACAGAAATAACTAGATAGGAAAAAGCAATAATAAAGCTTCCTAAAAATTTTTTTGGAGAACAAAAGGATAGACTTCTATAGTCAAATCTTGGTTCGGTTGGGAACTTTTAAAGTGTTTCCTCCGTTCCCCATTTTTTGTATTCCTGAAAACAAACAAACTTGATTAAAATGAAGCACAAAAACAGTAAGACTAAAATATATCTTTAAATGCAAAATATAATGAATTATCCCCTTGAATTTTGAGCTTGTAGATGGCCCGCATTCGCCTAGCTTCCCAGAATCCTGCAGACGAGCCTTCTTGCTCGAGGGTTCGGAGGGATCCTGCTAAGGTGGCTTCTTCTTCGAGGGCTAGATGAGATCCTGATCCTTCCTCCCCTAGCAGCTCATCAGATTTTGGTTCTGGTCCTTCTGAGGGTTCACGCGAGGTGACCCTAGAGGTATTCTCTTACCCTTTTGGAAATAAATTCCTTTCTTTAAAACATTCACCTTGACCAGTTTCTATTTGTCTTCTTAGCCTGTAGCAGAGGGCCATGGCCGTGGTCGAGGTAGGGGTGGAGGTAGAGGCAAAGCAGAACCCTGAGTTATTATCCTTCCAGAGATTGCCAATCAAATTAGGGATACTCCCCTTCTTCATGGCTTGAGGACTCATTCCTCAGCCTGTGTTAGGGCAGATATTTCCTTATCCCATCTAAGTTCTCATTTCCGAGGGAGTTGGGCTCTCTTTTCAGACACGGTGGCAGAATGCTCTATCGCACTATGCTGAGAGATGGGTCGCTTTGGATTTGGCCACTTCATCACCATCACAGGCGTGCGCTTGGATTGACCACTAATTGTTGCGATGATGGAGCAATTCTTCCTTGTGACCCTCAGCTTCCACCTGCCAGATGTCGAGATTGGGATCCGGCCATCAGATTTTGCTCTCATTACCGGGATCAGGATGGCTGGAGATGTTATTCTTGAGTTGGTTAGGCCGATGGATCCAGAGATTGCGAGACTTTTGGGATATGAGGAGATGCCTATAGAAGCTTGGGATATGGGACGATTTACCAGGATATCTTAGAGTTGGCTGAGAGCGACCTTCTTGGTGAGGGGGTTCAGAAGCATAGGGGTGGCACATCCTGATTTCCCAGTTGCCTTTCGCTTCCTCTTCTTATTGATGATGGGCTCCTGTTTTTGCCCTGAGGACACCACTTCAGTCAGTCCTCACTTTTTGAGCCTCCTGGGAAATCTGCCTCAGAGAGCGATTGTACTATTAGCACACTGGTGAGCTATGGATTACAGATATTCCCCCAGATATAGCCCTCGTCTTATCTCTTGGTCCCGCCGATCCAGCTCAGTTTAGAGATTGGGTAGCTGGAGAGGCTCTATTGGTAGAGGGTGACTATGATGCTTGGTTCAGGTAGTCGTTAGTGGGTTGCCTCATGCAGCCCATGCCAGTTCTGGGCGGAGTCACAAAGATCGAAGGAGTAGTGATTCGCTCCTACAATACTACGGTATGAATTTTTCTCCTTCTGCTCTGATTCTTAATTTTCCCCTTCATCTGAAATTTTTAACGCCCTTTTCTCTTTATTTCAAGAGGCACAGTTGGGGGAGATTAGAGCTTGGTACGCTGATCTAGAGTGTCAGCTGGTAGGGCGGGATGCTGCCATTGCTAAGAAGGATGCCATCATTGCCGATTTGCGGGCTCAGCTAGCCAGGGCACAGGACCAGGCGGGTCCTTCACGGGTTCAGGTTAATTCTCTACCTCTTTCAATTTCTGCTTTTTATTTTTTGTTCATCCTGTTCTGACTGGAGCTCTTTTGTTTTCAGGAGGATACCACTGGCTCTTCTTCTAGCTTCCGTACTCCACCTCGTCCCACTCAATTTAGTGGTGAGGTATTTTCTGTGGGACGGGTGGAGTTCGTCATTCCTCCATGAATGGTAGAGGTGCCCGAGGTAGATCCAGAGATAGCAGCTGATGCCACCTCTGCCGCTGTTCCTTCTGAGGCGGATGACTTGCCTAAGTCCATCCCAGTGCCAGAGATTGCCCCAGATGATACTGCGGAGGCAGACATAGAGATGGAGGCTACTGAGGATGCTGGTTCTGTTGAGGAGATGGAGGTGCCTACGGATGACCCAGTGGCTAAGGAGGAGGAGGTATTCGTGCTTGATCTAGTATCTACTGAGCCTATGGATGATCCTTTGCCTGTTGCTGAGCCGGTAGAGGATGCCTCGGTAGCCAACGAGCCCGTGGATGGTGCTGCGCTTGACGTTGAGCCGACTGATATTCCTGATGTATCTGAGCCTATGGCTGAGACTCCAGATGCAGCAAAGCCTGTGGTGGAGGTTCCTGGTGCAGCTGATCCCAGGGCAAATGCTCCTATTGATGTCAATTCTTCCCCTACAGTCGATCACTATGAAGTTCTAGATATGGTCCCACTGGCCACAGATACCACACACTCCACCTTTCTAGATCTTACCCTAGACGATTGAGATGATGTAGGCCATGCCAGTCCCACTGATCCAGTCATTGCCCTGGTACCCTTGAATGCTATATACGAGGTTCAGTCTTTTCTGGGTACCTTGGAGTGCGACATTGCTCATCATCTTGTGACTCACGTTTTTGAGCATTGGTGACCCCGAGGTAGAGGCCGTGGGGGAGGACCTGTAGAGGATGGAGTAGATTAGGATATTGTACATGTATTGAACTTGATGTATTTATTTCTTTCATATATGAAAAGAGAGCTTATTTATTCCTATTTTTTGTTTCTTTTTCTTTATGGTTTTTTTTTCTTTTGCTTTTTGTATTTTAATATATCATGTTGTTTATACAGGAACAGGTTACCTTCAAAATATCATGATTTATTTACTGTTATATCTTTTTTTTCTGTTTTTTGTAAAAAACTGCACATATAGTGCGGATGAGGCTAATCCGCACATTGTATGCAGTTTTTGAATTTCAAAAATTTTCGACCGCATACTATGTGCGGACATGCCCCAACTGCTATGTGTATGCGGTTTTCACCCTTTTCTGGTTTAAAGCCGTGAATTGCGGACAAAACATCACTGAGATGTTAGGCTTAGGTTAGAAAACCCCCTTTGCATGATTTTCACCTCCTCCCTGCTTTACTTGACCTTCTTTGACTGCCTAATGGCCTCTGATCCATCTTTTGCTCCTTCATCCTCTTTTGCCCCTGAGGTTCCCTCTATGAAACAAACCATTAGATCAAAACCACCTAATCTTACTAGGTATGCCTTTGTAGATGCTTGTTTTGAGAGGTGGGTTAGTTCAATGACCCTTGAGGAGGGCATAGAATGGGATGCTACCAACTTAGGGCACATCCTCTCACTTCCAAAAAGTCCCACTTAAATGGGAGATTATAGAGGCTTTAATTGGGCATTGGGAACCCCAATTAAATCTTTTTTGGTTTGATAATAAAGAAATGACCCCTACAGTTGAAGAGGTTGAAACCATCCTCAATTTGAGGTTCTCCCATAAAGTAGTGAACCCACCTCTCAAACCAAGCTTCAAAAAGGAAGCTTCCACATTTTTAGGAATCGGCAAGAAAGAGCTAAGGGATTCTGAAGCCCTATTGACACTATCAAAGTCATTTGTGACTGAAAAGTTATTTAGAAGCGAGAACCGACAAGCCCAGTTCAACGCTTTGACTTTGATAGTAGTCAACCAACTTATTTTTCTGCAGGATGATAATGAGGTGGATTTATCCCTCATTTCTGTCATTTTCTAGGTTAGGGAGCGCGAGAAGCTTGCCCCTATGATCCTAGCTGAAATATACCAAGCCCTAACTGACTATTATCATCAGCGAAAGAAGAGTTTTCTAGCATGTGCCCCAATTCTTCAGGTAAAATCTGATTCCTTTCTTTGAATTACAATTTACTTGTGAAATTGAAATTATTGGAAATAAATTGAAATGCTTCCCTTTTTTGTAGCTTTGGTTACTTGACCACCTGACACAGATTGAGATGATAGATCGCCGTTTCTTTCCTAGGATGGATGTCCCTTCATTGATGAACAATAGGGGGTGTCCTAACATCCACGGTGGCAAGCATGGCTGGTTTGCATTTTTGGGCACTCTCCAGGATGATCAAGTGAGGCGGCTCGGCACTTATAAGCCATCTTTTGAGATAGTAATCAGCTTTCAAGACCAGAACTTTGTGGTGCTGATTGGCTTGAGATTTGTCATCCTTTATCTACCCTTGAGGGTCCTTTGGCAATTTGGAGAGGTACAAGGGATCATGATCCCTCATGGGTACGATGAGTTCCTGGGATCACTTACACTAGTGACCATGGGGCTGTGTTTCCGACTGATTAAGGAATGGTCCTAGGCATGCTTCCTAGAGGCCCTGTCTTTTCAGAATTGCACGTGAAGGATTACTGCTTCTGGATTAGGGAGCAGGTGCAGAGTCACACCTCGGTACCAGAGGATTCTCCTGCCATGCCTTCTTCGACCTACGAGGATCTTTTGGGGATAGAGAGAGCATCCTATAGACGCCTTCAGCACATCTGGGTCAAGGAGTCTAAAGCGATGAGGCTTTGGTGTACTGACTTAGAGAGGCAGCTTGCAGAGCAGATCCAAGCCCGCTGCTTCAAGGTCAGAGCTGCGTGACGTAGGCATGATGAGACTCTCGAGAGGCTCAGGGATATGAGTATCAAGCAAGCTCTTTCAAATGATGCCATATCCTTCCTTAGCGATCCAGATGTAGAGGGGACTCATGGACTTGTTGCGGCTCAAGCAGCTCGGATTCGAGAGCTTGAGGAGAGACTTAGAGATAGGGATTAGCTTACTTTATTGTATATATATATTTTTTAATTTTGTACAAAAGAAAATTCAAATAGTGGAAAAGCACAGAATGATATACCACAGTAGATTTTTTTACTATTGGCCTCAGAATTCTTACATGCTTGTAAAAACAATTGTTTTATGAAAAGTCATTGATTTCTCATCATTGGCGAGAATATAATTTTCCTTTTTATGTTTTCTTTTTGTATTTTGAAAATTGGTCCATGATACTTAATCACATATAATTAAAGGAATTACAACCAAGTTGAATAATAAAAAGTGTATTTCACATAAATAGGGAAAGATCAGATCATTCAACCTCAGGACCTTTAGACTCATCCCCAAATTCCATTTCTTTTCTGCTGATCCTATTGTCATCCATCTGCTTAGTCTTGTGCTAATTCCCTTGGAAGCTCGGATGACATGATCAACTCAACCACTTTGATTCATTTTTCCTTTTCTTCCCTTTTCTTCATTTAAAATTTTCTCTTGCCAATATTGCCCATAGCGCCAATTACTGTTTTCAGTAGGACCGGTTTATTCATTCTGTCATCACCAATCTTACTCTGAAAGTTGAAGGAATACACTAAGATCACCGAGGGCTTAAAAATAGGACAAAACAAAGGCTGGGCTAAGTTAATTGGCTCAGGAAAAACCTTCCCATCCATTTTTGACAAAATGAGAGCACCTCTTGATAGGACCTTTTTCACTACATAAGGTCCTTCCCAATTCGGTTTAAACTTTCCACGGGGGTCTTCCAGAAATGGTAGAATTTTCTTCAAAACAAAATCTCCCACTTGGAAAGTTCTGGGCTTCACCTTCTTGTTGTAAGCCCTGGACATCCTTTTCTGATACAATTGGTCGTGATAGAGCGCATTTAAGCGTTTTTCTTCCATTAGGTTGAGTTGATCATATCTGGATTGTATCCATTCAGCTTCTTCTAATTTTGCTTCCATAAGCACTCTTAGTAGAAGGAATACGGCATTGCCCCAGTACAAGTCCGGATTGAAGTTCTGTAGGTATGTAGAGCAAATGGTAGCATCTCATGCCAATCTCTGTAACTCACTACCATCTTCTGAATTATCTTCTTTATATTCTTATTTGCTGCTTCTACTGCCCCATTTATCTTTGGTATATAGGGAGCTGACTTGTGATGGGTGATCTGAAACTGCTCACACATCTGCTTCATGTCTTTGTTCTTAAGGTTTAAAGCGTTGTCAGATACTATAGCTTTTGGCAAACCATAACGACAGATGATTTTGTGCTTCAAGAATTTAAGAATGTGATTCCTTGTGATATTGGCATATGAAGCAGCTTCAACCCACTTTGTGAAGTAGTCGATTGCTACGAGGATGAATCGGTGTCCATTTGATGCCTTAGGATAAATCATCCCGATGACATCTATACCCCACATAGAGAAAGGCCATGGTGATGTCATGTTGTGTAGCTCACTCGGAGGTATCAGCGTATATTTGGCACAAATGACACGTCTTGGCATGTATACAACCATCGTGCTCCATCATAGACCAGTGGTATCCCAATCGCAAAATTTTCCTTGCAAGCATGTGTCCATTCATATATGGCCCACAAACTCCTCCATGAACTGTTTCTATTAATCTTTCTACTTTAGCCTTGGTGATGCATTTAAGTAGAACATCATTATATGATTTCTTGTATAACTGCCCACCACTTAGTAGAAACTGTCCTGCTAACCTCTGTATTGTCCTTTTTTAGTAGAAGTAGTCCCTTCTAGCCAACTCCGATCATTCAAGAAATTTCTGATATCCTGAAACCACGGTGTTTCTTCTTCCTGTACTCCTTCTAGAACAAGACAGTAGGTTGGTTCATCTCTAACTTCAATTTCAAGTGGTTTGACATCTACTCATTCAGGAATACTAACCATTGAAGCCAATGTCGCCAAAGCATCTGCAAACTGATTCTTGGACCTTGGCATATAACTAAAGGAAATTCGAGTAAATTTGGTGCTTATTTCTTCCAATTACTAATGATATGGGATCAATTTGTGATATTTGGTTTTTCATTCACCAGTTGTTTGGAAGATGATAAGACTTGAATCCCCGTATACATCAAGCTCCTCCACGTCATGGTCTAGAGCGGCTTGTAGCCCAATTATACATGCTTCATACTCTGCAATAATGTTTGTGTACTGAAATCTTAACTTTACTCCGATTGAGATATGCAAACCATCTGGCTTTACTAAAACTACCCCGATTCCATTTCCGTTTATATTTACAGCCCCATCAAAGAACATCTGCTAGGAGTCCTTACTTTCATCCTCTTCTGCAAACAAAATTGCCTCATTAGGAAAATTAGTCTTAAGAGGCTGGTAATCTCGTAAAGGGTGTTCAGCTAGATGATTGGCAATTTCTTGACCATTAATCGCCTTCTGAGTGATGTATGTAAGGTCAAATTCTGAAAGCAATAACTGCCATCTTGCTGTTCTACCAGTTAATGCCAGTTTCTCAAATAAGTACTTCAGAGGATCCATTCAAGATATCAAAAATGTAGAATAACTTAGGAAGTAATGCCTAAGCCTCTGAGTTGCCCAGACTAAAGCACAACAAGTCTTTTCCAAGGGTGAATATCTTGTCTCATAATCTGTAAATTTCTTGCTCAAATAGTAGATAGCCCTTTCTTTTCTTCCTATCTCACCGTGCTGCCCTAATACACATCCCATTGATGTCTCCAAAACTGACAAATAGAGAATTAGTGGTCTTCCTGGAGTTGGCAGTACTAGAACAGGTGGATTCAACAGATATTCCTTTATTTTATCGAAGGCTTGTCGGCAATCACCATTCCACACTGTTGGGTTGTTTTTTCTTAGAAGCTTGAAAATCGTTTCACAAATAGCAGTGAGCTGTGCTATGAACCGGCTGATGTACTGGATTCTCCCAAGAAATCCCCTAACTTGCTTCTCTGTTCTGGGTGGTGGCATTTCAATAATTGCTTTTGCTTTAGCTGGATCAATCTCAATCCCTCTTCTGCTTACAATGAATCCAAGTAGCTTTCCTGACGTGGCTCCAAACACACACTTTGTTGGATTAAGCCATAGGCTATATTTCCTTAGACGGTTGAATACCTTTTTCAAGCTAATCAAGTGGTCTTCCTCTTCACAAGATTTGGCAATCATGTCATCCACATAGACCTCCATCTCCTTATGGATCATATCGTGAAAAAGTGTCGTCATGGCTCGCTGATAGGTTGCCCCAGTGTTTTTTAGTCCGAATGGCATGATGGTATAGTGAAAGGTACCCCAAGGTGTAATAAACTCTGTTTTCTCTTGATCTTCCTTTGCCATCTTGATTTGATTATACCCAGAGAATCCGTCCATGAATGAAAACAGATTGTGCACTGCAGTATTATCAACCAAAATGTCGATGTGAGGAAGAGGGAAATCATCCTTTGGGCTTGCCTTGTTTAGATCTCTGTATCTACACACATTTTGACTTTACCATCCTTCTTTGGAACCGGTACTATATTTGCAAGCCAATCGAGGTATGTGGAAATTGCCAAAAATTCGGCTTGAAACTGCTTAACCACTTCATCCTTAACCTTCAAAGTCCATTCAAGTTTTAACCTCCTCAATTTCTGCTTAATTGGCTTCACTCCTGGTAGAATTGGCAGTCTGTATACCACCATGTTTGTATCCAATCCTGGCATATCTCGATAAGACCATGTGAACACATCCTTGTAATCAGCCAAGAATTGTGACATTTCCTTCTGCTACAAATCAGATAGACATGCACCAATCTTTACAATTTTTGAGTTCTCTTCGATCCCTAGGTTTATGGAAATGGTCTCTTCAATATTAGGTTGAATACCCTTTTCATGACTTTCCAGTTGATATGAATTTTTCCTTGGAAGGTCATCTTCTTCGGCCTCGGTCTCCTCTTCGATCCCCATTAGGTCGAAGTCATATTCAACTTGCTCTAATTCGGTTTGCATATATGGTTCATAAGCAGTTTGGACCTTTTTGAAAGACTTAAATTTTTTAGAAAAAGTTGAAAAATCTTTTTTAGTTTTTTGAGAGCCTTCTGAGAAAGCTTTTCTTGAAGATGAAGGCTCACTAAAACCTTCAGGAAAAGGGTATTCCTCTAATGGAGTTTTTTTTGGAGGCCATGGCTGTTTGACAACCAAACGCAGCCTCAAAAGTTAAAGGAGTTTCCTCCTAATTTTTCAAAATATTTTCTTTTGGAGTAGGTGAAATAATGCAAGCATGCTCCTCCTTAACCTTAGAATCTGATACCACCATTACCGGATGAGAGATACTGCCATTTTCTGCTTCTATGATTATTCCAGATATGGCCTCATCCGGGATTTTTATTGCTGCCCTATCAATAAAGGGCAGGCTTTCTTTTTCCTTTTTTGTTTTTTCTTCCTTTCCTTCATCCTCTGCCATTGCAAAAAATGCCCCGGCTTCTTCTATGAAATCCTTGAATTTCTCAAGTTGTGGCCCAGGCTCACCCACGGCCTCAGGTGAAGGAGGTGGGATGTAAGGCTGTAAAGTTGGGGTGTAAGGCTTTTTGAAAGGGTTTGAGTTGAAGTATGGAGGTTTGGATTGGTCCACAAGAGGAGATAGTTGAATCGTATGAGAAGGCCTTGAAAAAGTTTTCCTTAAATGAGGGAATTTTCCTTAATTCCTTTTTTCTCCATTTCCTTCTTCACCCTGCTTATACCTTCTCCATTTTCCTGGCTTTGAACCCAATCCTGCTCTTGGGTTCAATTTCTTTACTTTTATGTGCTCCAACCTCCCTTGCAAATTGATTCCCAGCCCTTTCCCCGGATGGAAATCATATTCATACAATACCTTCTTCACCATTCTTTCTGCACAGGTCAACTTCTCCTTCTTTTTCTAACACCCCCCAAGTATGAAGTTGACCGTTTCGAATTGAAAAGAGTGGAACGCAATTTTGTCGACTGTTAATTTGACATTAATAAATGGCACATCAGGTGGCACAATTGGGGGGACAAGATTCTCAGCTAAGATAGTTATCACCTTTTGTCCTCTTATATACTTCACTCTTTGGTGAAGAGTGGATGGTATCGCACTAGCCAAGTGTATCCACGGCCTTCCTAGGAGCAGATTGAAGGCTGTTGGAATATCTATCACCTCGAATGTGATATTAAAGATTATTTGGTTCAATAGTAATCGGCAGTTCAATCTCCCTTAGGGAGTGTCTTAGAGCTATCAAAAGCTCTCATAATAATTCCATTTTGCTTTATTTTAGATTGGTCCAGACCAAGCTTTACAAAATTAACAAACGGGCAGACATTTAAAGCTGACCCATTGTCAATTAATACACATGCTATCATGCTGCCTTTACAAAGCATAATGATGTGCAAAGGATCAACATGATAACATCTGCTAGGGCTTATCTCACTTTCAGAAAAGCTTATTACATTGCGAGATAAGATCTGACCAACCATTTTGCCTAGCTGGTCTGGATCAATTGTTTTAGGCATATGTGCACTTTGAAGCACCTTTAGTAATGAATCCCTATGCTTTTTAGAATTCAGCAAAAGTCCTAGTAGTGAAATCTGGGCAGGGATTTTATTTAACTGGTCCACAATATTGAATTTACTCTTTTTTATTATTCTAATGAGGTCTGCCACCTCATTCTTTGCAACCTAGTGGTGTCCTCCCCTATCTTGGCTTTCCCCTTCGGATTTTTCTTCTCTTCTCTTCTTGCTCCTTTCCTTTCTGTTCTTCTCTTACACATCTTCCCAACCTCATCATGAGATTTACTTCTTCTTTGTTCTGTTTCCCAATCACTGGAATCGTAGTGGTTATGCCTTCGCTACAGTTTCACGGTATTGCTGACTCTGAATATGAAGGCTTAGGGACATTTATCACAAGAGGCGGAAGCTTAGACTTGGTGTATGGAGATGGTGTGGAAGCAGCATTCTAAGAGGGTACATCAACCACAAGAGGAGGCAATTTCTTTGTTGTCTCAAATTGCAATGAAGAAAAAGAAGTGATAGAAGCAGTGGCAGGGTCATAGCTGATGACCAATGGTGGCTTTGTTGATGGAATGGGTGGAGAAGCAATGGGTGAATAGCAGTTGATGACTAAGGGAGGTTTGGAAACCTTGATCTGGGCCATAAGGGAGGAGACCTAATTTAGAGAGGAATTAATGTCCTCAGCATCATTGTCATTTCCTTTTCTTCCAGAAATGACATTTACTCGATCCTCTTCCTCTTCTTTATCAAAATAGACCTTTACAGAGGTCCCTATAGGTGTAATTAATTGTGAGGTATCAAAGGTCCTAGTTCTAAAAGAGATGACCCCTACTAAATTGGAGGGGCATGTCCCATTATGCTGAGGCAGAGGATTTTAACCCATGTCATTCTTGGAGGGAGAGGGAACAACTGTGTTAAACGACCAGGTCCTCTGATAAATTAAATCCTGAATGGCATGCTTCAAAGGCCAACACTTGTTTGTAGGGTGTCTTGGTGCACCCATATGGTAATCACAAGTGGAGGGATCGAAGTTCTTTCCCTTAGAGGCATTCGGATTTTGTTCTTTTAGAGTGATATACCTTGCGTTTAACAAGGTCGGAAATAATTGGGATAGAGTCATAGGAAGGGGGGAACCCTTTTCCTTCTAGATGCCATCCACGCGTCTCTCTCCTCTTTGGTAAAAGTTTTCCTCTGATTAGGCTGTGCTTGCTGAGGAACATTAATATTGAGTGGTGTTTCGTAGGTTTGTGGTTGCTAGACCTGCATGGGTGCAGGAGCGGAAACATTGATATGGAGGGGTTTCCTAGGAGGTTGAGGTTGGACCATGTTTACTTCCCTTTCTTTCCTTCCTCCATTCTTCTTAGCTCCATTCCCCTTCTTCTGTCCGAAAAAGGTGGAGGAATTAGATTGACTGGCCATAGCAGAGTAGTCAATGATTCTCCCAGATTTGACCCCATCTTCAATCCGGTCGGCCACTTGAACTAAAGTAGCAAAATTGATGGTAGTCTGACCCACCAAGTGGTTGTACAATGGCTGTCCCAGTGTGCCGATGAAGGTGGATATCATTTCGGGCTCCAGCATGGGTGGCCTAACCTGAGAGGTAGCCTCCCTCCATCTCTTGGCGTACTGCCTCACAGATTCATCTCTCCCTTTGCTCATTCTCATCATGTCGTACCGATCTAGCACGATCTCCGAGTTAAAGTGGTACTGAGCAAAGATAGCATCGGCCAGATCCTTCCACCTTCTGATTTTTCCGTGGTCCACAGTTGCAAACCACCTCAATGTGGCCCTAGTCAGGATCCTCTAGAATAATTGGATAAGAATGCTATTATCCTAGCCAAATTGGCACAGAGCCCTACAGTAGAGCTCTAGATGGCTCATGGGGCAACCAATGCCATCATATTTATTAAAGTCTGGGCACTTGAATTTTGCAGATAGGCAAACATCTGGATACAGGCATAGATCTTCAAAGCTTGTCCCTCCAAATGAGTTAGCTCCTTTTACTTCCCTTAGTTCTTCTTGGATCATTTCTAGCTTGTCCAGGAGCTTCTTTTCCATTTCCACCCTCATCCTCTCTTTTTCCTTCTCTTTCTCATATTCAAGCGTCTCCTCCCTGATCAGTATAGGTTTAGGGATAGGTTCAGAAATAGGATCAGGGATAGGTTGAGTTGGAGGTGGGATGTTGGTCGAGGTGGAGGTGCATTGTGGGAAGAAGAGGCTTGATGAACTTGAGCCTGGGCTTGCTGAGCCTGATTAGACAACAAGTTTTCTAACAATTTGGCGAGCCTCGCAACCTGCTCCTGCAGTTGAGCAAAGTCTTGAGCGGACACAGTCGATTGGTTCTTAGTTGGATTCATCGTGGGAGTTCTTAGTCTCAGGGAGTGCCTGGGAGCAATGATTGCAGTAGGAGCCGAAAACCTTGAAAAAGGAAAAAGGAAAATAAACACATCAGTATCCCTTTACATCATATCCACATACCTATGAATGCATGCATGCAGGCTAAGTGAACATGAGTTTGGAATATTTTTTTTTCTTTTTCATTTGGACTTGGTTAAAATTGACCTTCTTGAGTGAAGCTGGTTGATACGAAAAAGACCAAACAAAAAGAATTGTTAGAATACTCTAAGGCTTCCAACATGTCCCATAAGATATGAAATGCCTAAAATAAAAGCTTTTAGACAAATCACAGAGTGTCTTGGAATTACTCAAGCCTCCAAGGGCTTATGAATTGGTTGGTACGAAAAAGACCATCCAAAGGAGTTGTTGGAATATTCTAGGGCTTCCAACATGTCCACCAAATATGAAATGCCTAAAGTGAAAGTTTTTAGACAAATCAAGGAGTGTCTTGGAATTACTCACGCTTCCAAGGGCTTAGGAAGTTTTGAAAAATCTAAAATTTAAAGGCTTTCAGAGATCCTATGAGTTAAGGAATTACGCAGGCTTCCTTAGGCTTATGAAGTTTTGAAAATTTCTTGAATTTCAGGCTTTTAGTAGTCTTATGAGTTTCTAAATTAAGGCTTTAGAAGGCCTACAAGGTTAGGGAATTACTCAAGCTTCCCTAAGGCTTATGAAAAATTGAAATTCAAAGGCTACTGGTGGCCTATGAAATCTGAAGTTTTTGAAGGCCTTCAGCTGTCCTATGAATTGATTATCTGAAATTCCAAGGCTTTCAGATGCCTATAATCTCAATGGAATTACTCAGGCTTCCAAGGGCCTATGAAGTTTTGAAAATTCTGAAATTTAAAGACTTTCAGAGGCCTATGATACTTTTGACCTTCTTTAAAGTATTTGAGTTTGAAAAAGAAACTCATGTTGCTTTTAAAGAGATGCTTTTAAATTTTTGAATGGTTATTTGCTTGGAGTTCCATGGTTTTCAAATGATCCATTTGGGATCAAATTGTTCTTTGAAAGAAGGCTTAAAAGTTCGAACACTTTTATGCTTGAAGACTTCTTAAAAACAGATTTTTAATTGGGATGTGTATGTGTTCTTTATAGATGAGATTATTTGAGCTCCTTATCCTTCACTCTCAAATTGAACCACACTTCAAAGATTAGGTTTAGAACATGTATTGAAACCTTGGTGTGATTTCAATGTTCAATTCCTAAAATTGAAGTGCTTGACTTGGTTTCCGATTTAAACAGATTTTTCTTTTGTCATTTGCACCCTTAAGTTAAGCCAATTGTTCAAATTAGGTGAAAATTGCCTAAAATGAACTTAGCCTATGATTTGGATGAGTTTAGAGGGATTTGAATGCTATTTACCCTTGTTGAAATTCATGTTATCTGTTTTTATCATTTACAAATTAAAAGAAACCAGATCTGTTTGCTGAAGATGGCTGGAACTCAATTTAAGCTTGAATCCGCATACTTAGTGCAGTTTAGCTTTGTCCACACATATATCGCGGACACAGTCCGCACAATAAGTGCGGTTGGGTTAAATCTGCAGACTCAAAGTGGTTTCAAGCTTAGAAGCAGATTTTTAACTTTTTTCGTTCCCAATTGGTTTTATTAGTTTGATTAATTGTCCAAACTCACTGTTCACCATTGGGTGGCTTCTGAACTATACCAAATTGGACTTTTGACACTCAAAATTTTGCAAAATTCATGTTGTAAGCACCTCATTTTTGTACTCCCGGAAGAGCCGGAAATGCAAAACCCAACTAAAAGTCAAACCCTGAGGGGTCAAAAATTGACTTTTTGATCAAGTGATTATTGGCCACCTTACTTTATCTCAATAAATAGAGAATCTTGACACAGTTCTAACATAACTGAGTTTGCAGGAATCGGAGTCCGGATGAAGGTTCTGCATGCCGGTCAAACTTGAAGGGGAGCCGAAAGTTGACTTTTTGCCGAACCCCAAACCAGGTGCTTAGCCCTAGGTCATTGGATAGAGGGCTCTGATACGGTTCTAACACAACTGAGTTTGCCGAAATCGGAGTCCGGATGAGGAAGATATGAGCTGTTGAATTTTCTAAGCAGCAAAACCCAAAAACTGCACACGTGGCAAGTGGAGCAAGAAAATATCCCGGGGGGCAATCCATAAATATCCAAACATGTAAAATATCCTAGGGATTAAAGCAAAATTTCGCAGGGACCAAATCTGTGAATATCTAAGAGTATCGGATGAATCTGCGAATATCCGGGGACTAATCTGTAAATATCGGATTTGTATCTGATCATAAATGTCGGATACATGTATTTTTGTGCATATCTGACATATATTGCTGGATACAAGAGATTTTCTAGTGAGATTTGCGCCGATTCCCCGACAAATTCACGGTGGCATTAAATTTTGCAAATTATGGTGTTTTGTATCCGATATTTGATATCGGATACAAAGTAGGCATAGTGTATCCGGCCTCCAAGGTCGGATACATTAAGCTGGGCTATAAAAGCCCAGTAGCCACCTCTTGCCGGGGGTTGGGTCTTTTTGCTGGTTTTCAGCCTTCTCCCACCACCTGTTTCCATCCGAATCCTCCATTTCTCAGCTCCCTTTGCCTTCCACCACCTCCCTAGACCACCCCAAGTCACTTCCACCCTCCTTTTCCTTCTTCTTCTTCACTTGCTCCTCACCAAGAGGTGGAGCCATTGTTGCTGCTGTCAAGAGGTGGAGTTCCCAGCTGTTGTGTTGCTTCAAAAAGGTCATACACTTCCATTAGAAAGTTAATAACCACAAGGTAAGGTTCCTCATCCCATTGTATTCAACATACATTAAAGTTGGATTTTTTTTCTATTGTTTTTCCTACTATTTTCTTCTTTCTTGGCATGAGCACTTCCATGGTGGTTTAACCATGTTTTACTGTCTTTTTCATGGCATAAAAGCCACCACCAGTAAGAAGTCCACGTAGGCTTTTGTAGGAAGTATGGGAGTCTATTTTTTACATATTTTTAGTGTCCCTTAGTTGCTATCTAGGGGCTCATTTGAAGCCTTTGTTGTAACGCCCCGAACCCGGGTCAGTGCAAACCGGCACCCAACCCGAACCCGGTTCGCTACTGTAACAACCCAAGTCCGGTTCAACAACCAAACCCGAGGTGTTACCACGAAGTTGGGGTCAGATACAAACCAAGATTAACAATAATTTTAAAATTTACAAATCAATTACATCAGAGTTATGGTGGCCAATAAAAACAATTCTTTATTCGATAATATCAATTCTGTTTACAATAAGGTTTTTCTAATCAACATGTGGCATTAATACTACCCATCAAATTAAAACCCCATCTTCGCGATCTCTCCAAGCAACCTGAAAAATAATAGGGGAAAACGGAGTGAGATTTACATCTCAGCAAGTAGCAGGTGCATGCAATTTGAAACAGTCCAATATAAGCAAATAGTCATGAGATATTCGATTAATCAACGATAAGACGAGAAATCCAAGTTATTCATGGCAATTACAAATAAGGCGATGAAACATATGATCATGTATAAATACCAGTAACTTGATGTTAACGAGGTAAAACCGACAAAAGCGATAAAACACGTGCCATTGCAGGACTCACAAAGATGATAAGTATTTGAGATGACACTCGACTAAATGCTGTTCCACCGTGCGGCTTAGGGGCAGTGCTACTTAATGATACTCAAGCCCCATGCAGCGTAGCTTAGGCAAGAGCTGTAGTCACCGACTTATTGCGCACGAACCCCGCAGAGTTGGACGTACCACCAGCATGCAGCACCAGAATCAATATATGGAGTGTGGTTGCTTATCCACATGTACAGGGAATCACCAGCGGCTCACCGGGGTGTCCCTCCAGACATAGGACCCTCCCAGAGCAAACTAACTTGCAAAGGGAAGCGCGCTCGCAATATAGGAGTAAATCAACCCAAACTAAATACCACTTAGCTAACCAGCCAAAACTATGGATCCATATACAGCTAAGCCCACTGACACAAACCACGATAAAACCACATATGGGAGGATACGCTAATGTAGGAGGCATACACGCTTTTACCCGTAAAGAATTACACATCTCTACACAGAGGATTACCCATCTCTGCCGTAAAAGATAGTATCAAACTCTACCACAAAAGCCGTATCACCCAACTGTTAAATTAAAGAGAACAATATCATACCACATACCAATCCATACCAAAGTATTCCATTCCATGTGAAATCCATGATTCAATCATAACAAATCCAATTATAGGCATTTTCAGAATAACCTATGCAATTCTTCCAATTATATTCAAAATAAAACTCAAGTATCATAAATCCGGTAAAATATGAGTTTATGCAATTCCAGTAGCCAATATTCCTATATAAAGCTCAAAATAAAGTAAATCCATTCTTACTTAGAGTTTTCTTTATTACTCCCTTTTATTAGAATCCAATTTCCTACCTTAGCACCTAAGCTAGTTTCTATTTGAGTTTTCTGTATTTTATTTTTCCAGTATGTTCTACAGACCTAGAATGAAGTTTAAAAGATGTTTATAAGCTATAAATTTCAGTAGTATTATTTCTAGCAATATCCATACCCTTTGACTCTTTTATAAACAATCCTTTCATTATAACCTTCAATTTATTGCTTATTCTTTCCAAATTAATTTTATAATTTTTATAGCTTAATTAGGCCCTTATAAAGATGCTAACATGCTTAACTAATCATAAGAAATATTGGGTATTTATTCGAATTACAAAATCCCCAAAATCTACAAATTTTACTTAGAACGCCTACCTTTGCAGGGTTGGGTGATCCTAGGCGCTCGTGCAAAATAAAACAGAATTTCCCAGATTTTTAAGGTTCGGATTTTTAGGCCTTTGCTATATGTTTTCTTGGTCTAAATTAATCTACAAACCTTCTAAAACATACCTAGAGCCTTCTAGACTAATTTTTATAAATTAAATACCCTCCTACCTTTATTTACATAATCCAACTAAACTTTCTTCATTAATTTGATAATTCCATCAAGAACACAAATCATAAAAATATAAGCAACTTGATTCCATGTAAATACAGTTCCGTCTAATCCATGCTAACCATATGAAATCACAAAAATCAAAATCATGCAATTCTTCACGTTTTCCAAGGGTTACTACTTGCCTTATACGCTAAATCCTTCTTCCATTGCACCTTCTAATTCTGGACCAGACTTTTGCTCCCAACCGCACCAAGCTAGATTTCTCTAATTCAAATCTCCACCGTTCACATTGTAGTTTTATCAGGGACGAACAAAACCTCCAAATTTGAAGGCGATCCACCGTACGGATTTTCCCCGATCGTGTTTTGATGGTGACTGGTAGACACCTCCATTAGCAATCTCATTCCTTTCTCTCCCTCTTTTCTCTCCATAAGAAACCCACGAAAATTCCCTCTTGTCTAACCTTAGTCTCCTATTTATACTAGGCTTTAGAAGTCCTAAACCAACCCTAATTGGCTAATTTAATTTGGGCTAACCCAACCATGGTTTAGTTAATGTCTAATCCTTCTAATTTAATTCCTACTTTTTCTCCACCTTTTATTTTCTACTTAAACAATACTAATTAAGTTTCTTATTATCTAAACTCATGAAAATAACCTATTTTCGTGCAAAATATTTAATTAAACATTTCTATCACTTAAAACCTTATTTTATCCAAATTAAGACATGAAATCTCCTAATTACCCTTTTTCCCACTTTTAGGCTTTTATTAATTTCTTTTAATTTCTAACTTGCCAAAATAATTTGTTTTCTTCTATTTTCTAATTCTAATTATTATTTGATGATCTATTTACTAATTACCCTTTTCTGAAAATTACCAAAATACCCTTTTTATTCTTTTAGGCTAATTTCATTAAAATTCTTTCTTTATTTTCAACTTAAAACTTATTTGAATTAATTATCCTCTAAATCTTCACTTTTTATTTTGACTAGGACTTAACTCATATTTTCTTTTATTTATTATTTATTTATTTATTAGGTGAAAAATCGGGGTTTTACATTTGTTTTAGGGGGAGCATGTTCCTCCCTTTACCATCTAATGTATCCCACTATATGCCCCATTTCCCTTCTTGATTCTTCTTCTCTCTTCTCATTTTCTTCTAGTCTTTTTTGCTAGCTGTACCCCCTTTTTTTTGTTTGTTGTTTTTTCTATGGTGGCCACATGCATGCCTCTCACATGTCTTTGCTTTTGGGTGTGAGCTTGGTTGTCAATTTGTGGATATGTTTAGATGTAAGTTAGACTCTCTATCCTTGCATGCAATTTTTGTTGTTTGGTACTTTTCTTCCCTTATTTTGTTGTAGCTAAGAGATGCCAAGCATGTCCCCTCGCCCACCCAACATGCTGCTGCTTTGTCTATTCTTTGTTAAAGTTTTCTTTTTTTTTTTTTTTTTGTTGTTGTTTGGCACCAAAGCATGCTCCCATTCCATTAACCCACTGTCGTGGTTCACCTTAGCTGCTGCTGGAAGCAGCAGCAGGAACCCCCACCCTCGGTAGCATACCAAACCCCACCCAAAACTTGGTGTCAAAGCTGCTGTCCCCTTTGTCTACAGCAGCCCCTTTTGTTTCTCTTCATGTAGCATATTGTTTTTTACATGTATATAAGCATGCTCCCCCAGAACCCTACTACCCACTGTTTTAACCACTTTGAAATCCCCAAAACCACCTTAAACCTGCTGTTCCAGCATGCATATCCATACCCCAGCATCCCTAGGGTGATCCCCAAGCCTGCGTGTGAATGCAACCCCTCAAGGGCAACCCCTATGCATCCTTGCTAGCTCCATATGTTGTAATCTCCTAATGTTAGCTGCTGTTCCTATTTTATCGTTGCCATTCTATTGGAATTAAAGCATGTGTGCATATGTTAAAACAGTGGGGCACAAGGCCTTGATGTTGTTTTGTTTTTGTTCATTTGGTTAGAATCCTGGAAGTACCCAGGTAGGGGTGCCAAGGCTCCTACCTCATCGCTGCAATTGCTGAAGAGAAGAAGGAGGGCAGCACCACCATGCACCATCACCTACACCCTTGCCTTTGCTGGAAAATCCCAAAAAGGATTAAAGTGGGTGCCACCCTAAACCTGAACCAATGTGGGCCCTTGCAAGGGCTTACATAGATTGTAGAAGACCCCTAGGAAGCCCACAAAGGCACCCCAATGGCCAAACCCTGGAAAGCAGCACTTTTAAGGTGATCCGACAACTCAGGTCGGATACCTTTGGCTTATGTGTAGCCGGCAGGAAATGCTGGATACATGGCCGAAATGCCATTCTTGTGTTCTTTGTTCTTTGCTGAATTTGGATGATATTTACCGTATAACCAAGTGAACCAATAGGGTTTCCGGGTCACCCGGAAACCCAACATGGGACTGGGACCGCTGGTCCCATTTGGAACATTCGTGGGTCTTCCAACAGGGCCCACCAAGCCCGACAAACATAAAGGAATTCGAGCATGCAACCTAAGCAAGCTAAGTGAAATTAACTAATCAAATCGGATGAGCCAAACCCACTGCGGCCCACCCGAGCCTTGTTTTGTAGAATGACGTGTGTTTGCATGGTTTGGCCAAGACCAAGGGCAAGGCCCTATCGGGCCCGCAAAGCCCATTAACCAAACCGAGTAAGGGTGCAAACCCTAAGCTCCAAGGAATTTGGGCTTTCAAGCCCAAAACTGGACCAAGGGCCCCAAGCCCAATGTCCAGTGCACTTTTGCAAAGATAAATAAAAACAAGTTAAAACATTTTTTGGCAACCAACATGGGGGCCCACCCAGGGGCCCACACACCAATGCCGACCCACTTTTGCATGTAAATCACTTAAACCCTCAATTTGAACAATTAAGTAAAATCCATTCATTTAACCCAAGCCCAAAGGGCCTCTCAAGTCAGACTGAGGCCCACCAAGGGATTTGTGGGCTTAACCAAGCCCACCAAGGACAATGTGGACCTTCTAATAGGGCCTACCCTATCAGACTCAGATCATTTAAACAAGATAAAAGCAATTAAAGGGACCCGCACCACTCAGGCGGTCTCGTCAGACTTAATCAAATGGCATGTTGGATTAGGAATCGGGTGAGAACCAAAGTAAGTTGACTCAAACCAGGGAACCAACGGGACCCGTCATCTGATGGGGTGGTCTGGGGTGTCTATGGACTTCCCTAGACCACAACCCAGACCTTTCTCAGAATTTCAAGCCGCAAACCAAACTAATAGACAAGATTAGGCACCCAGGTGTCCGCTTGCACCCCATCAGGCGGCGGTGACTCCGAATTTTCCCTTGCGGCGTTTCTGACGCGCGCACACATGTGTACCAATGAACCTCATGCAATTGATGACAAATATGTTGTAAATATGTACAAATGACTTCTCATGCCTCCAATATAAATTTAAGCCTACTAACAAAGAGAAGTAAAATACAAATTTGCCTTCTAGGGCATGAAATAAGATTACAACTTTGCCTTCTTGGGATTGTAAAGGAGAAAAAAACGCCTAGACTACATTTAGAAAAAGCCTTCTGTACCAACACCTCCTTGATGTTCTTTCCTTTCAATTTCCCTGCGAAAAGAAGATTAATAGCATTTACACAAGAGAGGGCATGTGTTCCCTCCAAAAATGGACACCATATCCATGTATTTTGGACATTAGGTTGCTTCCTATGGATATTTGGGTAGAACAACTTCTAAGAAGAGGTAAAACTCTTCCTATGGGCTACACCAATCCTAGGATACAATGACTCCTTGGGAAAAATGAGACCCCAAACATATGGACACCATGGATTTAACTTTCAAAGTATGAAGTCAATTATAAAAATAAAACTAAAATTACCTTGTTACCTTGTGTTTACCTTCAATATGGTATCCATATCATACCTTGTCCTTAGAACCCATGCAAGACGGCCTTCCCTCAATTGCAAAACCCAGTTTCCCCATCGTAATTGGTTATTTTGGACAAAAATGTATATCTCCACCTTCAAGTGTAGGGGTTTTGGGTTTTGGCTTAATGGCAACTTAGATCTCAAGCTTAGTGTATGACCAGAATTCAAGATCCATAATGTCATCACATCATTAGCTCAAAGCTCTAAGCCAAATGTTTTCACTTTCACTTTCCGAAATAACGACTTCGGTGTGCCAAGCTACACACATTCGGGTTCAACTTCCTATAGGTGATAGGTAGGCTGTGTAAAAAAACAAAAAAGGTGCACAAGTGCATTTGAAAAGTAGGTCACAATGTCCCACCCTTGACACTCTTTTTCATAGCCATGCATACACAACCACATTCACCAAGGCATGATATAGAGATCTTATTTAAAGCAAATAAATACAAGTAAAACAAGACAACTTAAAACACCTAAACATGCTCATGATTATCATATATTGACACTAAAATTCATCCAAGCAGGTAAGCATGCTATCATGTTATGCAAAAAAACAATCAATCATGGTGAACATGCTTGAAATATTTAAAACACCCACCAAACATTTAGATCTCATGCTCATTATTCTCATGATCAAAACATGGAATTGAAAACCCAAATCAGAACATGTTATCATGAAACATAGCAATCAAACATGATTTGACAAGGCAAACCTCCTAAACATGATTCTAGCCACAATCAATCAATACATGCATGACTTATCCTCATGACCCTCTAATCCTCTAAAATTAGACTTGAACACATCTAAGCATGCTTATTACAAACAAACAATCAACAAGCAATCATACAAAGCTCACACCAAACATGAACATGCAAGTAAATCATGGCTTAAATCCATTGTCCCAGCGGAGTCATCAGTTGTGAGACATGGAAAATCACCTAGATGAATTCCTAATCATCACATGGGGTTTACAAAAGGTTGGAGTCGCCACCATTCAACTTAAGGCGTGAATGAACACCAAAGTGATATTAAAAAGGGAAAAATAGAGCTTAAGTAGATCTAATTCATGGTTAAATCCAGAGTGGTGAGGGGATTAGGTTATGAGTAGGGGAAGGTGTTAGGCACCCCTACTCATCTACACAAGGTGGTTGCCATATGCTATTCATGTTCAAATAAATGCTTGCTAATAAGAATCACTCACAAAGGCTTGAAAAGAACCATACACATGTGTGATTTCTCCATATGAGTGGTCCAATGGATCCTGGACTCTCTCTATGGATACATTACTTCTAAGACTTCATAATTAAGTAAAAATCAAGGTCAAACTTAAATCTGGAAAATTCAACAGAAGATAAAGCCATTTGAGCTTGAAAACTTCGATTGATCATAATCCTTTAATTCAAACCCAAATTAAATGAAACCAAAGCCATTTGAAATCTGGTATGAAGTAGAAGACTCAGTAAAAAATTCAATCAAATCTGATTAAAATTAACGGAGAAATGCTTGTTCAAATCTACTGTTGTAAATCTGTAAAAGTGACGAGTAAGCGAATTTGAAAGCCTATTTGTTGATATTAGCTCCATATAAATCCTTGAAAATTTTCATGAATAAAGTTTGAGGTGCCATCTTTCGAATGGAATAGGCTTCATACAAAACTTCATCCATTTGTGACTTGTGTGCCCTCTTAAACATGCCTAGAGGATCACGGATTGTCTTTGTTTTTTGCTACTAAGTAGTTCAGAGTCAATCAAACACACAGCACTCAAATCAAAGTGAAAGCTCTTGAAACCAATTGGATTTAAAAATAGACTCATAAAGGAAAACTCAGAGATTAAAATCACTTAAATCGAAGTTAAAACGAGCCATTGGTGCTCAATCAAAGTGACAAGTTCAGTAATCTGTCTTGAACTGACCTATCAACTTCAATCAGATGGTATCAAAAAAGGGCTTCATAAAAATCGTTGAGATTTTAAAGACACAAACTAGACATCTTCACCTATCACATGTCTTTGGAATCACTCAAAAATTCATCTGGATGATGAAGATATGACTGATCTAAGACAAGGTACAGGTTCAGTCTAGACTTGTGGACTTTGAGTAAAAGTGAGCTAAAATAGTGTATGTGTGCAATGGATTCGACTAAACTGAATTGAAAACACTAGTAATGAGTTGAAAACACACTCAAAACAACTTTAGGATGAGGATTTAGCCCAAACCTCTCATTAGTTGGAGAGGAAGAGCTAAGTCCATCCATATTGAAACAAAAAGTTCGAAATCAAGAGTTTAGACCATAAGGTCCTTTCTCAAAGATGAAATCACTAAAGAATTAACTTATGAAATCATAAGAGGTTATTCTAAGGCCATTGATATCAGATATACCATATTAATCATGATTAATCCAAGACCTAAGCCTATTCTTGACAAAATAAATTGATACGTGTGTGTTTATAGTGGAAATCAGATTTTTGAGAGAAAATGAAGACCTAATGCTATAGAAAGCATAGATCGCCATGTTTTCTCCAGATTTAAAATAAAATCACTCTAGAAAACAACAATCACACACAAAATCAAGAACATGTAAATACTTCATCACAAAATGGTTTTAAGCCTAAAGGTCCATTCCAACATCCATTTCCCCAAGCTCTCTCTTCACGTTTTACAACTAAAGAGGGTGCTTTAGGTACTTTAGAAGTGGTCTGGGATTCCAAACACAAGCAAGGTCTTATACTACAAAAAGGTAGAAGGAGAGAGTGTAGGAATTTAAAAATAAAGAAGAAGAACAAGTGAAGTAGCTTGCTACTTAACTTGTATGACTTGAGCTAACAATTCGGCAGAGTTTCCCTTCTTCTTTCAAAGCCTTCAAGCTTCAAATTATCAGTCCTTTGCAAGAGGAGAGCTCTTCTATTTACAGGCATAGCCAAGGGTATAAAAGACCCAAGGGTAAGCCAATAAATGCTTCTAAAGCCAAAGGCATGAATTGGAGTAATTCCACAAATTTTGGAGGGCAAACTAGGGAGATCAAGTCTCCCAGAGAGAGGTAATATACGTAAATAAGGCTCAGATCTTGAGCCTTTTCACAAATGAGCAAAATGAGCGCAACCGCATACACAGTACGGTTTAGACCAAACCGCACTGTATCTGCGATTGCGGCAAAACTTTTGAAAACCGCACATTGGCTGTGGTCGAAATTCAGTTATGTGCCATGATTGCTGCTGATGTGGCCTAACGGTCTAAGTCACCTGGCAGCCCACTTGTGCTTATGCACAAAGTGTGAACTGGACCGCTCCACAGGTGCGGTCGCGACTGCACATTACATGCGGCCTTAACAAAATTAGACCAAACCACAACGTATGTGCGGACAACACTTTTTCTTTATTTTTTGAGGTTTTGACACATGTCAAAGCTCAATTAAGGTATTTTAAATACATTTTTATTATTTTCCCATATTGTAGTGCAATTTGGGGTGTCTACACATCCAATGAACCATACATTGTGGCTCATAACATCCTCCTATGTGCAACAGACCCAGTTATGGATGAAAGTGATTATGAACACACAAACACAAAACATCATGAAACAACACAATGACCACAAGTGAAATCTAGTTGGTAGATTTATGAAGTCCTGGTAAGACAAGCATTTCCTGTGAATAAGCATAACTTACACTAAAAACCAGAACTAGAAAAGGTAATTACATTGTCAGATTGCATGACAAACAATTATGAGATCAAAATGGTGAAAATAAATATTTCAAATTCAATTAAAAGTGTAAGCAAAAACAATTACAACTTTCGCCTCCCAAGGGTAAATTCAATTCTTTGGATTGAGTCAAGTGTCATAACCAAAAGGTACCGAAATATAGCATTGGTAATGTAGTTAAAATAACAACCAAGCTAAGATCCATGAATTCATTTATGTTATTGGCCACCAGAAGAAGAGGTGCACAAACGATTGATAATCTGAGAGAATAAGAAAGAGAGTTCATGAGAATAGCCTTGGCTTGTAGCCCATAGATACAAAGCGACAACCTCCAAAGGAGGCATTTTTCCAACAAAAAATGGAAGAGAGAAAGATCGTTCTAGGGTTTATCTTTTTGGAGAAATCTTTTGTTTATTTTCTCTTTGAGACTAATCAGATATGATTTCAAAGTTCTCTCCTCTATCAATTCGCATAAAAATTTTCAAGATTGGAGCAACCAACAATGTAGTCAGAATAAGCCTCCAAGAAACAGAGAGCTCAAACCTTAGGCTTCCAAAGGGTCTTGATCCAAAGGAGAGAGATCCAGGCCATAGAGATGGAGAACAAAAGCAATGGAGAACAAAAGGTTCTTGGCCGTACCTGGTTGCCTTCCTCATCGCCGGCCGTCTCCCCTTTGTTGTAGGAAACAAAAGTGTAACGTCCTGGATCTGTGTTGTTCAATAAAGATATAACACGTCTCACGGAGGTTAGGTATAGGCCCATAACTCATATGATTGCTGGAAGAACCATATGGGTTTTACAAATCAGAGTGCAACAATTTAGCTACTAGGAAGCATGAGCAAATATTTGATTAAAGTGTCATCAAACCACAAATTCTGATACCATTTATTACATTTCCAAACATCCAAACAATATCTCAATACAGGGAATAAACCTACTAGTCTAAGAGGTATAAAAGTAATCCTCTTCCTATATGTGCTGGAAGGATCTACCCCAACAATCGCTTCACCATGAGTATCTAAAAACAAAACCAAAACAAAACGGATGAGATACGAATATCCCAACAAGTAGCACATGCATGCTAAAACAGTTTATATCAGTTCTAAATCATGCCACGAATAATAACCGATTATGAGTAACCATACAAATACCATAGAAATCGAAAATTAGCATAATCTCAGTGATAAAGATACTCAAGTGTCCAATAGCAACAGTTAACAATTCATATCACGGTCAATGTCATGTATTTTGCTTAGATTGAGTAATCGACATGCCAAGGCGACATCCACACCTCCATGTACACAGTTCCAGCCTACTCAGGGTTTTGTCATCCAATGCCAGCCTACTTTTCGAGTTTTGGCATTAACAACTCGGCCTACTCAGGGTTTCGGGTTGCTCTACACCGGTCGTGGAAACACACAAGGCCATGCCATTACACCAATGAAGAAAAAACATTGCATTACTAAGCTTAGTCATGGATCCAAGGCAAGCTAGACCAATAGCTTGTAAACAAATCCGCAAGTATTCAAATAGTTCAATACAATCCATCACCAAATTCACTCCATCATGGAGATTCACAAATTCATATCTTTCAAGGATACTCACTTTCTCAAACAGTTTGTATGACAACTCAATCATGTTAATAAAGCAACTTTCTATTTCTGAGTAAGAGGATTCACCATAAAACCAATGTAAAACCCCGAAATTTTCGGTTTTTATTTTGAGAAATAATTAATATAAATTATTTCTTTATGTGGTGGACTTTCAGGTGAACAATGCACAAGGGCAAGTTGGTAAATTTCTTAAAGGTTGGATTTAGCTAAACTAAGGTAAGTCAAGTTAGGATACAATTTTTAATATTCAATAAGTAAAATGTAATAATTTTGTTAACTATTAGTGGTACAAATATTTCATTTAAAATTTGATAAATCAAAGTATTAAAAGAGAATAGGTTGTTGGTGTAGGTGATATGGTGGTAAGGCACCACACTTGATAAAAAAATAGCATGCAAACAATTTTTAAAAACGTATGGTTTTGTTTTGCTGTTTGCTGAACGTATTATATGCTTTATCTCCGGGCGTTACCAACAGTTACAGTTTTGGAGAAGGCAAAACAAAGGGATGCAACTCAGATCTAAGAATCTAGAGAGAGTGGAGAGATTTGTTGGAGAAGAAAGAGGTGGTCGCCCACTGCTGTTGGAGAAGAAAGAAGAAGACATTATTCAGTAGAAAGTGGAAATCGTTCAAAAGAAAAAAAAACCCAGATTTTAGACCAGTTCGTGAGGACTTCTAGGCGTGGAAAATATTGGGTTTCATTGCTGGTTTTTGCAGAGGACGAACTCCAGCAATCAAGAGGTAAGTAGCCTTTCAAAATATCATGTTTTCGTTTGTCTTTGTGACCATACAGAAATTAGATTCGCCTGTAACAAATGCCCAGGTTCTGCTCATGTTTTAGGCGTCTAAATCTTTGAGTGCTGTTGGTTTATGGATTTGACCAAATCTGGGTGAGGTTGGATATGTTAGTTGTTTAATTTATCACTTGTTAATCATGCTAGACATGTTTAGAATGGAAGCACTTGGTTCCAAAAAGAAGAACTAGAACCTGCCGAAAAATCTGGAGAATGAAATAGCAAGTAGCATCTTCTATAATTTTCTGATTTCATGGGGTTTCATGAACGTATAGAAAGGAGAATTGGATTAAATGAAACACCATTTCCAGGTTCTGTTTTGGCGTTTAATATTTTGTTTTAATAACACTGTTTAGAATACTTTTACAGTAGTTTAAAGATGGTCAGTTAGATGGTATTTTATGTAAGTAGTACCTTCAAGAAAATTTGCTGTTTTTGTTTGGGTTTTGTGATTATTAGAAACATTAGATTTGTGTTCGAATGAAATCAGAAATTCATTAGTAAAAGATGTCTAACCTATGAGCCATGATAATCTGGTTCTGAAATGGTTTCGAAGAGGTATGTTGGTGTTCATCAAATCCTAGGTGTTGTACTAGAAATTGTTTGGAAGATAGGAAGATGTTACTGGTGTGAGAGAAATGGATTACACAGCCTGAGTGCAGCTAATATTCCTGGCGACAATTTTTACTATTGGGCGCTAACCTCAAAGAGGTTAGCACCAGACTCAAAATGACTTGACGCTTAGGGGTTTGATCTGGCGCCAACCTCACCAGGTTAGCACCAGATGGTGCAGATTAGTGCCACACATTTTTGTAAAGAAATTTTACAGCAGTTTGATACGTGAGAGTAACCTGGTTTCCAGCTTGTTAGACCTATTCAAATGAGTTTACAGAAGATCAAAATAACACCTGGAGTTATAGATTTCAAGTGAAGTTCAAATATTAGTATGGATTTGGGATTTTTGATGGAAAAGTATTGATAAGAATACCTATTGTAATTGTATGCAGCAAATATGGTGACTCTTTAAACTTATGAGGACATTAACTTTGCAGTTGCTGTATCTGAGCTACGTAGTGATAAATCAAGGTTTTCCGCCGTATTAGAAACCTATGGCAATTCCTTATAGACAATAAATTAAGAAGAAGCTTATGTTGAGAATATATGGATAAATGAGCAAAACCTGATTTCTTGCAATAAAAGGGCAAATTATCATATCAGATTTTCTTTTTATATATATTGGTTCGATGAGACTTCATTGCTGTTGGTGATCTGCAGAAGTTTTTGAGCATGAGTGGTTTAACACTCAATTAGTAAAGAAATATCAAATTCTGCACCTTAAGATAGGAGGACTAAGTTGTAGGAATTATGGGACTGTTTTAATCTTACATTAATATTGCTGAATTTTATTGTTACCTAAAATGTTTTACTTATGAATTCTTCACGTGTTCATTTATTCCGGGGGAATGATATTAAGAGTATTTCTAAAGTAGTAGTAAATGCTGAAATATTTTTATTGGATGGTTTTAATGAGTACACGAAAACGAAATTGATATTGTCCACTACAAAATGTCTTCTTTTATTATAAGCATGGTTATTAAGATAAATTTACTCGATATACGATATCTTTTACCTAGTACTAAGGGTTAGACTTAGTGTGGATCCACAGTCTAGTTGTAGTGAATTTGTATATTTTGTTTGGATTTAAGTCTGGGGTTCCTTCATGCGTTTCCTCCATGATGGAGAGGCCTTCCATGAGGGAAGCGCTGCAGCAACTCCGTTTCCACCATGATGGTGAGGTCACTTGAGTTTTCCGCCATGAGGGCGACGATATTGGATGTTCGAGCTGTTGCAGTGTTAGACTGGATTGTCTGGAACTCTAGTGCTTAGCCACACAAAATAGACGAACTTCATGAGTCCCAATATATAATGTTTTTCCGAAATTGTAATTGTCGATGTATTTCCGAGATTAGTCGGATTAACTGAGATTAATCGTAACTTAATTGATTATAACTTGTGCATGTTTAGAATTGTTATAACTGTATTTTTGTGCATGCATTGCTACTTGCTGAGATAGTCGTATCTCACTGCTTTGTTTTGTTTTTCAGATTTCAGCAAGGACGATACCGTGGGGGTTGATATTCCGGTGGACTATCCGGAGTATCGTGAGGAGGATTATTTTATTGAGTAGATCTTAGTAGTTGGTTTTACTTACTCTAGTGAGTTTTATTATGAACATTGTATTACTTTTGAATAGTGTTTTGGGGAAAATTAGTGAACCTTGATTTCATGCATTTGAATCTTTATATTATTTTATTTCATGTTTTCCCTTACTCTGTTGATCCTGTGGATTTTTAATTAACCTTCGAGTACGAGTTACGGTTATTTTACGTAACCCGGATCCGGGGCGTTACAACCAAACTCATGCAAGAAACCAATCAATCTGATGCAAATTAGTTAGTTAAAACCAACTCAACAATTCAAGTTCTCAAATATGACTAAGAATATGTTCTCGTAGGATTAAACTCTTGCTAATAATGTAGAATGAGAGATACCTATGTAGAATTCTTAGAATTCCTACCAGTGAAACATATATCCTAAGATACTCCTTAAATTTCTGAAAGAAAACTAATAACTCATGGATAAGGTGGAAAACTAATTAATATGAACTCTTTACTATAATTGGTTTTCAGAGACACCTTAAGGATGATCTTAGAGAAATGTTACAAGTGGTGGAATCAACAAAATCTTGTTCTTTAAGGATTTGGGTATAAAAGTGTCTCAAGAATCTAATTTAGGAAAACGTGCACAAACTCTTCATTTTATTGAATTTTGATCTATTTCCTATGCAAGCACTTTCTAATTACCTAATTCTTACTTGTACATAAGTTGCATTTGGTTGAAAGTAATTCTATACTCAAACTCATCCCAAGTTGGAAAATCTGGGTTTATTGATATGGTCACTCGAACCGGTGCTCGAGCTTGTTTCGAGCGGCCAATTGATTTAGTAATTTTAGTTCCAGGTTTTGGAAAATAACACGAACGCTTGATAGGGTGCTCGAGCCTGTTTCAAACAACTGGGCTTACCGAATCCAAGTTTCAGCTGTGAGCTTGGCCGCTCGAGCCAGACATCGGGTGATTGGGTTTGAATCCCACCTGATTTCTAGGTTACGAACCACAACTTCGTCTTTGGGATTTTTTGGGATTTCCACTACCGAAACTCAATTGAATGCTTCTAAAACTTTGGGAATAGTATCTAAATCATTTAGGAATACTTTCTATATAATTCTTTAACAGTTTAACTTGTAATTCATAACAAACTTACAAGTGCTCTTCATATGACTCTACAATGCCCAAATCTGAAGTGTACACTTGATACCTTGAATTCACTCCAATATAAGCTCCGAAATCAACGCTAAATCCTTCAGAAAGGTGCTACTTACTTGATCTAGAGTTCCTCTAGCTCAGCAACTCCAAACCTTCGACTGATCTCAATCGGCAGCAACACAATTTCCCAAATTCTCTATAGAAAATTCCAGATCTGGTTAGATCTAGATCAGAACTTGCTTCCTCACTTTGACTTCCATCATTAATTTCTTAAACGCATGATTATTACCTGATCTCTGTGAATCCGCAACTAAGATGTTCTCACCTCCACCAACTTTCTCCAACTCGAGCAAACTTCAGAAATTTAGTTTCTCCTTACTGCTCTAGCTTTCAAAATTTGCTTTGATCCAAACGAACCAAGGCTTGAAATGAGAAGCCTGTTTATATGTCTTGTTGGTGCTCAAATCATTCCTAGGTTCACTGAATGCTCACCCATAGAAGCCTCTTTACCCCAGCACATATTAACCATTTTATTAACCCCCTTGCCACTCCAGCAAAAGCCTACATTGACATTTCTCAATTAAAATACATTTACCATATGATTATTAATCATTTCAGGTTAATATCATACGCCACTTACCATAATTTACTCCCCTTCTTCACTTAATTTCGAGAAATACCAAAATTGCCCTTGCTCCTTAATTATTTGTAAATTCACCAAATTAAAATATAATCAAAATTATTAATTACTCCTCACAATTAATATTAACAAAAATTCGGGTTTTACAAAAAGCAATGTTGAATTAGTTGGCAATGGAGCAAACGCGCGGCAATGGCAATGTGGAAACTTGGCAGCAATGGAGAACACGAACGTGCTCTGGTCGATTTGATTTAGGGTCAGGGAAGAAAACCAAAGGAGAAAGGAAACAAGGAATTTCCAAACGTACGTGCGAAACAAAAAGGGCACTGGAAAGAGGAGAAAAAATGAAGGGTTTGTGGGTTTAGGTTGTTTTGCCAGCAGCGTTTAAAAAACGCCAGGTAAACCTGCTTTTGTCGGCTGTTTTAAAGCCGCCGAGAAAAATTCGCCCTCTTTGACCTACTTTTTTGTAATGCTGGTATGGTGGGATTGCAGTTTGTTGGCATTGCAATAAGACATAAAGTGGCATAGTGGAGACTTAGTAATTTTTCAAAGACTTATCTTTCTTCAGGAGTCCTGTGATGTCACATTTGTTGTGTTAAGTATGTTTTGCCTTTTGATTTGGATCTATTTATTGTTGGATTGGATTTATTGGTTGTTGATTTGATTTATCGATATACCTCATGATTATTTCATAAATTGGACTGATTTCTTGCATACATCTGCTACTTGTTGAGATTTATATCTTACTTCGGTTTTCGCTATTTTTCAGGTTCAATTGGAGAGATCGTCAAGAATGGGGTAGTGTGCACTTGGGTAGAATATTATGATCATGAACCTGGAATTAATTCAAACTTAGAGAACCATTTATTGTAAATTAAATTGTAATATGTGTGCTATATATGCTTCCATTTGTACTTTGATATAAATAAAAATTTAAATTTCCCATAAATTTTAGTTTGTTCTGGCCCATTTTCACTAACACTTCGAGATTGGTTAATTGAACCTGATCTGAGGCATTACAGCTGCCGCCCCCTCCACCCCACCAACACCATCACAACGTCCCCCCACCTACAATCTTATTAAGATATGTTTTTCTTTTCTTTCTATTTCTCTCCTCATCCAAACATTGGGAAAAGAGAAACAAGAGAAGAAAATATCATCACATTCTTTTTTACTTCTCTTCTTTTCATTTCTCCCCAAATCCAAGGCTCCAAACATAGCCTTAGCGTTCGTAGTGAAAAAATGTTCACAAGTTGATAAAAGTTATGAATTAGTGATAGTATGGTATACATCACCACGAAAATAATGTAAAACAATGAACTAATTTTTTTCAAATGTCATTTTTACGGATAAAATTTAAGATAAAGAAAACTTACATATTTTCTTCTCAAAAAAGCTCACAAGTGTTTGTTGATTGTTTTAGGTTGACTGAACTAGTTTCAATTGCCAAGAAATGCTTACCTAGGCCAATATCACCTTTTTTTTCAAATTACAAACAAACAGTATAATATGGCAAGTGGTTTGAATTTTGATATGAATTCGGATTTGAATTTGGTTAAAGAAAACTTACATATTTAATCAGATTTGGATATCATATATAACTTAATCGGATTTGAATTCGGATAAAAATAGTTTCTTAAATGGAATATATAATTACTATAAATTTATTGATAAATGTGTATTCTTATGT
Source organism: Buxus sempervirens (assembly GCA_947561395.2). NCBI lineage: Eukaryota > Viridiplantae > Streptophyta > Magnoliopsida > Buxales > Buxaceae > Buxus > Buxus sempervirens. The sequence goes on along the minus strand of OX387187.1, from coordinate 7,213,965 downwards.
ATGATGAAAATAATAATCTAATAGATTAAGGTCTATGTCAGGCGCTTGAACCCATCCTAAGCCAATTTTGACTAGACCAAACGCTAACCATTAGGGGCGGGGTGGGTTACCAATATAAACCCACTCCATTGCCATCCTAAGTCCAATATGGCAGGTGGATTTGTGGCCCTGTTGATCATTGGACCAGTGACATGAGCGAATGGGCAAAACTCCAGATGTGTATAATAACAGTTCTAGTGGTTTGTAGAAAATCTATTTTATTTAGACTTCTTTTTATTTATTTTTAATTTCTTTATATATTCATGGTACGAAATCGTGCTAATTACTTAGAGGCCGTTTGGTAACGTTTTTTTTAAAAACAGTTTGAAAACTAAAATCAGTTCCAACTATTTTTGGGTTTTTGAAAATAAGTGAAAAGAAACCCGTTTGGTAAAAATCACTATTTTTTTGGGTTTTTGAAAACAAGTGAAAATAAAACCTGTTTGGTAACAATTGATTTTAAAAAAAAAAAAAAACAGTTCAAGTTTTCAAAATCAACAAATGTGCATTGCTATACAACCTGCAAGCCTATTAAACTATAACAAATTTGATATGACAAAAAAAAAAAAAAGAAGCCTCGTCGTGCTTGTGAAACAGCAAGAATTGGGCCGAATTGGCTTAGAGAATTATAATTGTTTCTAATTTTTATCCATATATTAATATATTGTGGAAGTCTATTAAATTATTTTCTACAAAACATACAATTCATACAGATAAGCTATTAATAAAAGTCATTCAATTTAAGATGTGGTATAGCTAATGCATTGAAATTGATATGCATAGTGGTTAGTAGATAAATCATCTATTAGATTGTTGAGGCAGCTAGCACCAAGGTTTTATGGGGTCATTACGTTCAGAAAAAAAAACAAAATTATACATTTGGAATCAAAAAAACAAAATTGAGGAGTTTGATGAAAAGAAATAAAAAGGACTTGAAATTGAACAATTATAAATTTGAAGGGCGGGTTAGAGGAATTTTTTTTAGGAAGAAAGAGTTTACTAATTTGGAAACTAGTTGTAACGCCCCGGATCCGGGTTACGTAAAATAACCGTAACTCGTACCCGAAGGTTAATTTAAAATTCCACAGGATCAACAGAGTAAGGGAAAAACATGAAATAAAATAATATAAAGATTCAAATGCATGATATCAAGGTTCACTAATTTTCCCAAACATATCCAAAAGTAATACAGGTTCATAATAAAAACTCACTAAAGTAAATAAAACCAACAACTAAGATCTACTCAATAAAGTAATCCTCCTCATGATACTCCGGATAGTCCACCGGATTATCAACCCCCACGGTATCGTCCTCGCCTAAATCTAAAAACAAAACAAAACAGTGAGATACGACGATCTCAGCAAGTAGCAATGCATGCATAAAAATACAGTTATAACAGTTCTAAAACATGCACAAGTTATAATCAATTAAGTTACGATTAACCTCGGTTAATCAGACTAATCTCGGAAATACATCGACAATTACAAATTCGGAAAACATTATATATTAGGACTCGTGAAGTTTGTCTATTTTGTGTGGCTAAGAACTAGAGTTCCAGACAATCCAGTCTAACACTGCAACAGCTCGAACATCCAATATCGTCGCCCTCATGGCGGAAAAACTCAAGTGACCTCACCATCATAGTGGAAACGGAGTTGCTACAGCGCTTCCCTCATGGAAGGCCTCTCCATCATGGAGGAAACGCATGAAGGAACTCCAGACTTAAATCTAGACAAAATCTACAAAATTCAATTATAACTCGACTGTGGATCCACACTAAGTCTTGCCCTTATTACTTAAACATTTTCTCAAATTATTTGCTAATTCATCATAAAGTCATGCTCAATGAAAAACAAAGTCATGTATATATGTTTAAACCAAATTTAATAAAAAAAAATCACTATAGCCATTCCACAATAAAATTTATGGCAACTTGCATCTACCATAAAAGTACTCACACTTTAATCACTATGATAACCAAAGGTCATACGACAAGTCCATAATCGAATACATTTTCAAATAATAATAAGAATTCAGAAATTTTTCAATGTGATCTTAAATCAGTTCAATAGTTGTTCAAATGACCAATCCCTCTAATGTTCAAGAATTCAGATTTATGTTAACTTCTTCTAAATGGTCCCCATATCAATTACTCCATAAACTTTGCTGTCCAAAACTATTTAGCATAGGTTACTATTAATTCTAAAGTATTTGCACTTTAATCATGACTATCCATAAGAAGTCAAACCTAAATTCTCGGCTCATAACAGTATTTAGAAAAATTTCAGAAGTGGGAAAAGAATTTAAATCTCTTAATATCAGCCCTATATTCTTAGAATTAAAAATCTGTTCAGCACTCTTCCCTCTTGCTGGACCGAAAACCCACCAGAAAATTTTTACTTGTCCTAATGGACCAACAGCCACCTTGGATTCCACGAAACTATAACTTGCCTCTTCTTCTAAATAATATCACCAATGCTAATGTAGATAATGGAAATAAGGTGGGCGCACCACCAGATTTTACCTCCGTGTACACCTCTAACAACATCTCCTACTAATTCATCACAAGTTCTGAAGTCTCACAAAGAACCAAAAACGGCCAAATCTAATCTAGTCACAAAGATCTGTGCATACCCCATAACATAACAAACAAAGATCTGTGCATACCCCATAACATAACAAAACACACCGAGTCACATTCATGCTCATTCAATGTGAACCCAATATCCCTCTACTGTTCATCCGAAGTTCAAGAATGAGAGCTAAGTTGGTTTATCAAATTGAACCCAGTATTCCAATCATCAGATTGTGTCTCAGCACCGGAACATGATTAACAATGCTGGAAACAAGATTAATAGAAGTGGTTGCCCACTTCTATAAGTTCATTAGAACAAGCTTAAGAAGCTGGAACAAAGCTTCATTCAAAACACCAACAGCCATAAGGTTTCTTACTTTTGCATGAGTGATTTCTCAGATTTCGAACCACTCATTAAACCTTCATTGAACTTACATAACCAGATTATAAAACACTGTAACAATCAAAGGTTTAACATGAAATCAGAACCTGGAACTTTTAATTTCCAACACTAAAACATGGTTCAGTCGCCCATTTCAGGTACAAAAAAACAACATTTCGTTTAACTTTGTAAATGATCACAATTCCTACAAAGGCATGATTATAAATGGTGCTACTTGCATAATAAGAATCATCTATCTGTCCAACTATACTGTTCTAAAAATTTATTCTAACCATACTTATTTGAGCTAAGAAATTACACCAAAACAGAACCTGATCATGGTATTTTTGTTTAAGAAACCACATGAAATCATGAGTCTTTGAAAAGTGTTACTTGCTGTTCCATTCTCCAGATTTTTCGTCAGATTCTAGTTCTTTATTTCTGAACCAAATGCTTCCATTCTAAACATGTCTAACATTATTAACACCCTCTAAATAACTATCATATTCGTCCAAACATGAACAGAACAAAACTTACTATCATAAACGTCCAAACATGAACAGAATATATCATATTTGTTCCATTCAAAACTAAGCATTGAGATGCTCACAATTTACACGAAAATCATGATATTTTGAAAGGCTACTTGCCTCTTGATTGCTGGAGTTCGTCCCCTGCAAAAACCAGCAATGAAACCCAATGTTTTCTACGCCCAGAAGTCCTCACGACGCGAACTGGATTAAAATCTGGGTTTTTCTTTTGAACGATTTGCACTTTCTAACTGAATAATATGTCTTCTTCTTTCTTCTCCAACAGCAGTGGGCGACCACCTCTTTCTTCTCCAACAAATCTCTCCACTCTCTCTAGATTATTAGATCTGAATTGTATCCATTACAGCTTTGCCTTCTCCAAAGCTGTAACTGTTGGTAACGCCCGGAGAGGAAGCAAAGGTTACAATCAGCAACTCCATACGGTTAAAAAAAGCTGTTTGACTTCTAAATTTGATCAAGTGTAGAGCCCTCCACTATATTCCCTACACCAACAGCCTTGCATTCAACCAAATGTCTTTTAACTCCCTCATGATCCACCGGTGCTCCACCACAAAATTTCCTATACCAACTAATATCAAAACCAACTAATAGCTAATGAAAATAATAGCTAACCAAATTAATAAATAATAACTCATATAACATTTGAAATTTAAACCTAACTTTACTTACCTTAGTTTAGATAAATCTAACTTTTAAGAATTTTACCAAATTGCCCTTGGACTTTGCTCACCTGAGAAACCATATAAATGAAATGATTTTCTAATTATTATTATTTTTTTCAAAATAAAATACCCAAAATTTCGGGGTTTTACACTAGTCATGAATAAATTGGATCAAGAATGGCTATGTAAATGGTATACGAAGAAAAAAAAAGAATTTTGTACGATTTAAACGAGGTTCTTTAATTGAAATTGGAAAAGTTGGGAGGAGGCATAAAAAGAGAAACGGCACTTTAGGTCATTCTGGGCCGAATTGCGAAATAGCATAAAAAGTTAAACTGCAATACTTTAACGATGCCCTAATTTTTAATAATTCTAAACTTAAGAATTGGGGAAAGAACTCATACCTTCAATACCAGCTGTGACTTCTCATAGTCTCTCTCTCTCTGTCATGCCTTGAGCTTCCTTTTCAGATGCAGATTCAGCGAGAGCGGTAGAGAGATAAGAATCCTGGTAAGTGGAGCTCGAATCGCCTGGGATTCCATGACAATGGAACTTAGACCTTGCTGGATGTGACTCCTTGACCCTTCTCGTTCTCTACATCCAAAATCAGATATTTTTCTTAGAAGTTCCTCCATTCGTTCCTTCACAGAGACCAAACCATAATCTGGATTGGGGTTTACAAAATGATTTCAAAAACGAAACAACAATAGAGAAATGAGTGCTTTGAGAAGTTCTTGCATTAAGAGAAATAACACTTTTGATTTCTACTTCTTCGGTTTCACAAGGATGTTTCGTCGTGCTTGCGAGGGAGATGGGTTTGATGAGAAGAGAGACGAAAGGTAAAAATGTCGAAGAAAAAAGAAATAAATAATTACAGAAATGCCATCCAAGGGAAAAACAGTTCGTCGTTTTCAGAAATGGAAATTTTCGGGTTTCTGAAAACAGGTTGTTTTTCAACCCTTTTTTTTTTGAAAAACAGTTTGACAACAATGGAAACCAAACACGTTTTTGGTTTTCTGTGTTTAAAAACCGAAAAAACGGTTTCTAAATACGTTACCAAACGGCCTCTTAGTCGTTGCTTGCTCATCCGACGAACTCATAAATCTGAAAGTAAACCAAATTCCTGTTTAATACCATCAATGATGAAAATCCCTCTCTTATGAACCGGCATACAATTAAACGATAGAATTTTGTTCCGTGACATTGGAAACTACAACGCACATGCATGATAATAAGAGACTTATTTATTTATTTGTTTGCCTTTTTCATGGAAATGAAGTACACGTACAACAAAGTTGATATCAGCTACAGATCAAAGAGACCTTGCATCCCTCGTCATTAAAGACAAAGAGAGCTTATTCTTATTTTCTATTATCATCAGCACAGAGGAAACAACCTGCTGGGAATAGATATATGTCATAGATGGAGAGTCGATGCCTAAGGGCACTGGAAGGTAGATGGAACATGCTTTCCACAGTTGTTTAGAATCAAGCTGAGAGAAAGCGGGACGTTGAGGTTGAGACCCAAAACATTGGCTTTGATGGCAGTGCAAAGGCAGAGAGCAGCATCAAGATCGACCAAGCCTTGGATCAGGCTGCAGCATGGTGCGTATGGTGGTGAACCCAACACAATACCCAGTAAGCCATTAAGTATATTGGCACATACATTTAGTTTAAGGGTATCTATGGGACAGGTACCTACGGGTGGAGGAGTGTAGGTGGAACTGACTAGAGCGAAGAAGAGAAGGTTCACTGCTATGAAGAGAGCAACTGATGCAGAGCTCTTGGAAGCCATTGATTGGTAGCTCAAAGTACTCCAAATGGATCTTTTCTAATGAAGTTAATAAGAGGAGGTTTGTGATGCATAGATGGGGTGTTAGCGGTGGGTATTTATAAGGTTAAAGGACGTGAGGTTTGGCCGTAGGATGGTATCAGATTGCACTCAAAGTCAAAGAGATAAAGAGATCCAAAGAAAATCCTACAACCATGTGTACCCTACGGTTTTTTAGGAGGATGGGTCTGGAATCTAGTACATGATGAGAGCAAACCCAATCTCGAAAAAACTTTAACATGCCCGAGGCTCATCTCTACGAGCTCAAAAGGTTAGTCGAAAGCTGACGCGGCTCATTTGGATGTTCGTTATAACAATAATTGATTGGCCCTTCAACAAGTAAATTAACAAAGGCAAGACACAGGAAATAAGAGACTATTAAAATGAGAGTTGGGAATACAATTATCATATCTTGACTGAATGCTCCACATCTACGGTTAGTTGACTAGGATATATGAAACTCGCCCCATATCCTTTAGGGCCCGATTGGTTCACGGAATCAGGGGTTGGAATTGGGTTCCCAATTCCAATTCTTTTGATTGGTTAAATATTTGGAATTTGGAATTAAGGCCCAATTCCATAGAATTAGCTTATAGGCTATTTTTGAAGTTACCTAATTCCCTACTAAATCGAGAAGAATTGGAGATACGAGATAGAGAATTAGAAGCATGATATATGCCCGATAAATAGAGCTGGAAAAATGCGACCTGGACCGACGGGCCAACCCGACCCGACTCGATTTAAACAAGTTTGGGTTGACTTGTTTATTAATTGGGTTGGAGTTTTCCCAACCCGCTAGTAATTGGGTCAACCCAATTATGACCCGGCAACTCGACGAGTAACCTGATTCAAAAAAAAAAAAGGCGACAAAAGTATTCCGTCCCAACCCAATTAACTCTCAACCCGACCCAAACCCGGTACAAACCGATCCAATTAACCCCCAACCCTATTTTAATCATATTTCTTAAAAAATAAAAAATAATAAATAGGTTGGCGGGGTTGAACCCTTTTATTAAAAGAACTCAACCCCGATTAACCCCCAACCTGATTATGACCCAACCCTGAACCCAACCCTTTGACAGCTCTACTGATAAAGAAGCTACTAAATCTCATTCTCCTCTTCCTTGCTAGTGTTGCGAAGTTACCAAATCTTGTTCTCCTCTTCCTCACTGGTGTTGCAGGGACTAGTACGTATCTTCACCCTTCTTCTCTCCTCTCTCTCTCTCATCTCTCTATCTCTTTTGTTTCCTCTCTCTAGTTCTATATTTCTCTCTCTTTTGTTTCCTCTCTCCCCTGATCTCTCCCTTCTATTTCCTCTCTCCCCTTGGTCTAGAGATAATGGCAGGCGATAGATAATCTCTTCCGTTTCTTCATCTAGAGATAATGATAGACGATAGAATTCTACCTTGAAATCAAACTTAACAACGGAAATGGTCGGTGCAAAAAAATTTCTCTGCAACTCCTATAAGAGGAATATCCCATTTGTGTTGAGATCATACTGACATGCATTATTATCCTTGTTGTGATGTTTTATATTTTAAATGTGATCACAAGTTTCAACTTGCTTTGACCTATCGAGTTATCATAATCCTCTGGTCTTACATGGAGGACCTAATTAAGAAAAAAATATTATTAAAACCCAGTAGTGTTGTTTTGGTTTTGGTTGTAGAGAATGGATTATTGGAATTCATATGCCATGATAATCAGTCATTTGTGTTATTATTAACATGGGAATAATACAAATCAATTCTTCATAAGTTCATCCAATTAGTGAAATTGGATTTTAAATCAATTCTTCATGGAATTGTGATTCCAAATTTCAATTCTCTTGCCATCCAATCACAATAATTTCAATTCTACCCAATTCCAATTCTTGATGAATTAGAATTGGAATTATAATTCTTAATTCCAATTCCAATTCATTGAACCAATCGGGGCCTTAGATTCAAAGGTGGGAATTGGAATTCGCCGCTAGGAATTTTAATTCATGTGTTTGGTCGACCAATTCCCATAAGAATTAAAATTAATGTAGGACAAAAAAAAAAAACCACACCTAATTCTCATGGTTCATGAAAATTACAAATTTTACCTAGGAGGTGTTTTTGACAATTCTCATCAATATAAGAATTTTATTATCATTAATTTTTTGCAAGAGGGCTCATTTCCATTTATTCCATAACATAAGAAATGAAGCCGATCAATGTGTAATTTAGTATTTAAATCTAGAGAGAGAAAACTCTAGAAAGAGAGTGGAATGCTATAGAGTGAGAAAATCTAGAAAGACAACTCTAGAGAGAGGGGGGATCTCTAAATAGAGAAAAAGAAGGTTCTAGCTAGAGAGAATTTTAGAGAAAGAAATGCTTTAAAGAGAAAATCTAGAGAAAGGGTTAGAGAGAGAAAAATCTAGAAAGAGAAGAGAAATGCTCTATAGAGAAAAAGGAGAACTATAAAAAGAGAAGAATGCTTTAGAGAAAGAAACTCTATAGAAAATTATACAGCGAAAATTCTAAATAGATAATTTTAGAAAGAGAAAACACTTTAAAAAGAGAATCCTAAAGAGAAAAATCTTCTAAAAAGAGAATTATAGAGAGACAAAATTCTTTAAAGAGAGAATTTGAGCAAGGAATGACTTAAAAGAAAGTCTAGACAAAAGGTTCTAGAGAGAGAAACTATAGAAAGAGAAGAGAAATGATCTAGAGAGAGAAAATAGAGAACTATACAAAGAAGAGAATGATTTAAACAAAGAATATTTAGAGAAAATTCAAGAGTGAAAATTCTCTAAAGAGAATTTTAGAGAGCAAAAATACTCTAGAAAGATAAAACCTTATAGCGAGAAAACCTATATAGAGAAAATCCTTTATAGAGTGAAATTCTCTAGAAAAATTTAGAGAGAGAAAACATTCTAGAAAGAGAATCCTAAAAAGAAAATCTTGTACAGAGAATTGGAGATAGAAAACCGATATAACAAAAATCCTTTCAAGAGTGAAAGTTCTTTAAAGAGAATATTTTAGAGAGAGAAAATACTCTAGAAAGAGAATACAAGAGAGATAAAATCTTCTAGAAAGAGAATTATGGATAGAGAAAACATAAATACAGAAAATTCTTTCTAGAGTGAAAAAATCTTTAAAGAGAATTTAGAGAGAGAAAACATTATAGAAAGAGAATCCTAGAGAGATAAAAAGAGATAGAATTATAGAGAGAGAAAACCTATATAGAGAAAATCCCTTCTAGAGTAAAACTTGTCTCTTTGTAGAATTTTAGTGAGAGAAAAATTCTAGAAAGAGAATCCTAGATAGTCTTCTAGAAAGAGAAGTAAAGAGAAAAACTCCTAGAGATATAAAATTGACTTGAAAGAAATCTAAAGATAATATATATATATATAACCAACACAAAATTAGCTCAAATTATATATATTTTGATATATGTAAGCATTATGTAAAATATAAAGAAAAAAGATTTTGAATTCGTTAACGCCAACCAAACAATAAAATTTCAATATATAGGAATTGAAAATCATAAGATTTATAATTCATATGCATTGCAATTCACATGCATATTTAAATTCTTGTTATCCAAACGTATCCTTATATATATATATATATATATATATATATATATACATTGCAAAATAACTTGTTTTTTTTTTTTGGCCGCTATATAACCATTGGCAAAAACCAAAAACAACTGGTAAAACTATTACCAGTTGTTAGCTATATTGTGCTTATATCTCTCATCAGCGAAGTGTCACATCTCGGATTTGGATTTATTCATTTATCTCAAACCCAAATCTAAGGTATTGACCTTGTGGTTCAAAAGCAACTTGTGGTGACTCGGAACCGAGTCTGCCCATTGAAGGCACTACCCTGTTCCTAATCCCCACATATGGTCCACAAGACCTAATAAAAACACAGGGAATATAAAATTTCCTTTATACTCCATGATGATAGTGGAACATTATAAGTATGTGCATATCAAAAAGAAGTTTATAATCACTTGTGCAAGTCTACAAAAGTGTAAATAAGGTCTACCAAAGTTAATACAAGGTTATCTACTCTCATCTCTCACAAAAAAGGTACATGTCCAAAAAGAGAACCAACTAATGCATGATAAAGTGGTGACTCTATGTAGGATGGTAGTAGTCCTCCTCTTTATACCCTGGTGCTTTCTCTGTTCCTTTCTCCCCGCTTCAGTCCTTCACACCAAACGTAGATGGCTCTAAAAACAAAATCGATAAAAATAATTATGAGACTAAAGTCCCAGTAAGCAACATAATGCATGCTTTTGAAAACACAATTCATAGTATAATATCACTTTGAAATCCATGATGCTTTGCATTCAAATAACAAAACATGCTATCAATAATTCAATTATAACAATTGTGCACGGTGAAATCGCACGGCGAGGCGCACGGGTGGTGTTTCGGGTGTGTGTACCTCTGAAGGATAAATTGAGGAAAGGGAGTCGCCACTGCTTGATGGGGTACAGGCAGACACTTGGGTGCCTAGATTTGTCTAATTTATTGGTCTGTGGCTTTTTGAGATTCTGGCTAAGTTCTCAGTTACGGTCCGGGGAAGTCCGAAGACACCCCGGTTCGCCCCATTGGTCTGACGGGTCCCTCGGGTCTTCCTAGTTATCGAATCAACTCTAACCCACCCTTGGTCCTAAGCCAGCATGTATCTTTTTTTGGTCTAAGTGGGGGCCATTGAAGGTGTAGGCCCCTTTATTTTATTTTTTACCTTCTTAGTTATTTGATGAAGTGGGTCGGATATAGGCCCCGTTGGAAGGCTTGTTGGAATCCAAATTGGGCTTTAGCTAAGCCCAAGGCCCATTAGAATTATTGTGTAACCCTATTGTTGGACTTGGTTATTTGGTTTTGGGTTAATTAAAAAATACAAATTAATTGAGTGGGTTTAAGTTTTTTAAGGCCCATTGGGCTTGGGGTAGCCCATGGGCAATGGATCCTGGTGTGGGTCAGTCTAGATGTGGGCCCCATTGGAGGATCCACAATGCCTTGTTTGGATCCCAGTGAACCCAAGTCTCCAAAAATGGGCTTGGGTTGGCCCAAAAGCACATCTGGTTCAGATTGTGTTAAAATGGGTCGGATCGGGTCTGACCGGGTCCATAAAAATGGATTTTTAATGATGAAATTAATTGACCTGTAGATACCTTGCAGTCAAGGTTTGTCCGCAGACCCGTTGCATTTTAGACCCGACCACACATGATATGTAATCAAGTCTAAACAGAACTGAATGTGCGGTTTAGACCCGAAACCCTATAATGGCTAGAATCACAACTGGGTTCGACTCGTCCCTCCTCCAGGGACCTCCACCACCTACTACGAACTACAGAACAATCTCACAGTGACTCCAATGTTCATTTTTAGATCAAATCTCTCATTCTTGTGAAGGTTTGTAAACTGGGAATACTCTAAACCTTGAGCAAGGTATGGAAGCATGGAACAGGGACCTCTTAGCGTGAATATGGTTTCTTTCTCATCCCTTTTGGGGGAAGGACTACAAAACCCCAAAAGACTAGGGTTTGCACTCATGCGACCATTTCATTTCAAGCAACCCTAGTCAGCTATTTCATTCACATAGGAGCTAATAAATAATATGCATGCAGGCCAGATGTGTAAGGAAAACAAATATTAAGGAGAAACCTAACTAGATGATCTAACATGCGAAAACTTGACTTGAGTCATCTAGAATGACTTAGACGTACTAAGACTTGAAGTGAAAGCTGAAGCTCTTTTTATGAAAGAAATTTCTCAAAACTCAAAAGTAAGAGACTTGGAACATGTATATGCAACTGCTATGAGTAGGTACGTGTGATGTTTTTCATATAAAAGAAGTACTCAAAACACTGTGTGGGGGTGAATATGCATGTATATGATGTATATGGATAACATACTGTTGCTCCAAAAATGGGCCGGTGTGGACACGTGTCGAAGGTGGTGATGTGTCTCTACGCGGGCGTGCCAGTATCGTTTGATACAATGATTTTCGAGTCGATTCCTGACCCCGGGCACCTGTTCCGAATCTGAACCGGGATCGGTTCAGTCGTACTGCAAGTCACCTGTAATAAAATCGGTCAGGCGATGGTATGAAGACTAGGGGTTCGGTCTTCGTTTCGGGTTCTTGTAAGTGTTTGAAAGCGAAAGCAACTAACGGCACACAAATCCTTTATTAATAAATCGGCCGAATAGTCGAAAGCGACAACAGATAATCCTCAAAATAGAAACAAAAAGTACAAAAGAAAACCGACAGGGCTTGCAGGACCGGCCTGTCCTGGTCTTATAGCCGTAATCGGGTATAAGCGCAGGAGGAAGGGGCGGCTGCTAGCAAAGCCAATTCAGGGGGTTCACCTTGGATTGCTGCTTACCCGAAAATACACAAGTCACCTGGCGTGAACAGAGCGAGTCTCGGGACCGGCTGCTCGGGATTCTGTAAAGACAGAACTGCGAGTCAGGGGCGGCCTTAACTTACTCTCCGGTGGCAGGATTCTGGTGTTAGTCGGAGTAAAGAGGGGTCGAAGATGTCACTGCGACTGGAAGCAGTGAGAGAAGTCCTAGTTTATCCGTCTGTATTAGAGGGGATAAAGGATCACGGATGATCAAAATAATATAATAACCGGTTGCGGTTGTGTGGATTCTGTCCTTGAGCTCTTCGAATTGGGGCCTTTTATAGCCGCTCCTTGACGGTTGCTCAACGTCCTACTCTCGCACGATCTTCATGGCGGTTGGTTATCTTCAGTTCTCTGTTTCAAAGTGATAACCGCCCGGCCATGATCTAAAAATAGTTTTATTCTTGAACGGCCGATGGCACGATCTTCTGATATTTATGGTTTTGTCGTATTGGCTTGCGTGGCTCGAACCGCATTCTTCTGTATGCGTGCTGATGTGGCCTGCTCAACTCTTCGAAGTCTACGGGCCTTGATGTCATGGCCTAATCAAGCCACCTAGGCACCACGTGTCCTTCTTTTATTCGTCGGTTATATAGGGTGTAAACATTGCCCCCCTACTTACTTGTGACGCCGTCATCGGCCGGTGTGATGAGTAAGTATTTCGGGTTTTTCAAAATTTGTCCGTCGTTTGATGTGAAAAGATCGCGCCGTTTCCCTACGATCGTAATGATGAAACTTTTCGGATTTCTTCTTCTATAAAGTACCACAGCCGAGATTTTACTTTACTCTTTCTTTTTGGCTGTTTGTCTTTTCTTCTTCTTTGTCTTCAACGGCGGGCACTCTCATATACTATCCTTCTACAGTCGAAGTTTTCGACGGCTCGATCTCTGTAGGCCCCTTTGTTTGTGCCAGTAATGCTCCTTTGGAGGCCCCGACTGAGAAAGTGAGGGGTCTTTTACTCTTTATTGATGAAAAGAATCTCAATCTACCTCTTCGCTTTCGAAATTGGCCGACTGCTTATCCTGAATGGAAAGCCTGGGTTGACCGCATGAAGGATCGTTTTGCCGTTGTTTGGCGTAAGACAGGTATTTATGACATGATTATCTTTTCCTGTCACTCTATTCCCTGCAATCGCGATCTTCTCTGTGCCATGAGTTCATTCTGGAATGCTCAGACCAATACCTTCAATTTCCTTTGCGGGATGATGACTCCTACTGTCATGGATGTCTGCTTTATTACTGGTTTCTTCGCGACTGGTCATGAGATCCGGGTCAGTATGGCGGACCTTAAGGATTACCAGCATTTACTTCCGATGGAAGTGGGTGACAAAGGGAAAGAGGTAGAAAAGAAAAGAAAGCAACCCTCAACGAAGAATAACAGGACTTTTAAGAAGGCACGATCTTCTCGGCCAAAAGGTATTGTGTTGTCTGAGAATGAACCTCCACCGTCAGAGAGCAAATCTCCACCAACTTCAATTCATTCTTTTTATCTGTCCTATATCAAGGACTGTGCCAAATTCCGGCCTCCAGCTTATGCAGATGAGGTGGAACACTTCTACTTTCTTCTTTATTTTTTCTGCAACTTTGTATTCTGTTCCAAGGCTCAAGCAATTACCAAAGAGTATTACTCATTGGTCAAGTTAATTCTGGGTGAGTATGAAGTTGCCCTTGCTCCTTACTTTTTATCGGTTTTGTACCGTTCACTTCAAGAGTTTGTTCATGGCACCCTTCAGAATCCTGGGGGGCCATTGTGGTTCCTCCAATTTTGGGCTTATCACTATTTTCCATCCCAGTTTTATGCTCAAGTACCGGTCACTCCCAACATGCCTTCTGATTTTGGTGGCTACGCCTGTTTGGCTGCCACTCCAGCTGTTCTATCTTTTTCTGAATGTTTCCGTTTCTTTTTCAATCTTCATCATTTTCCTACTCCTCCTTTTGAAGTCTCCGCAAATTCTCCCGGTTTCCTTCCAATGGTAGATGACATAACTGACGAGCAGCATCTTATCTGGGCCAGTTTTCTGAAGGCTCGAAATTTAAATTATGCTGTGAAGTCAATTAACAAGAAACCGGGGTTTGAGGTATACTTGCCCAATTGTGTCGGCTGGCAATTTCAATGTGAACAGAGGATCCCCTTATTTTATGTGGATGGTTTGTTCACAATTAATGCCAAATCTGTTGATCGGCCGTCTGTCACTATAGCCGAAGCTGCCGACATGGAAGATGCTTATAGAGTTGCTGCCGTTGAATTTCAACTTCCCTTTCTTCCTCGTCGTCACAAATGTCGCTGTGACTTCCATGTTTGGTGGAAATCTTTGTGGAACAACATCTGCTGTTATTCGGCCGATTATTATCTGGAAAGACTAGGTCTGTTTGAGCCTTTGGCTTCACCTATCCAAGAAGGTACATTCTTATCTTTCTTGTTTCTGATCCGCTTGATGTTCACTCAGTTTTTCTGTCATTAGGTAAAGTTCCGCCTCTAGCTTTGGAGGCTAGTCCACTTGAGCTTTTGCCTGAACCTGTCCAAGAAGATATCAGTTCAGCTATTCGGTCACCCGGTGAAATGCCGTTTCTTACCTTGGAGGCTCATGCTTCCCCTTCCAGGGAATTGGCCGAAGATGATGCTTTGTCACCAGAATGTCCTCTCTCGATTGTCCCGTATGAAGATGATGAGGATCCCGATGATGTCCCACTACGACGGCGTCCTCGGAAGGTACTGAATCTTTATTGCTCATCTTTTTAGTTTTATCTTTCTTTCTGACACCTCATTCTTCTAGGCTTCGAGTTCCTCGGGTCCAACTGCTTTTTCTTCCAATGTCATGGAATCTTCTTCGGATCCAGTTGTTGATCCCATGTCCGTTTTTGATTCGGTCAATTTCTCTGTTCCTACCGAAACATTGGATTCTCCTGGTAGTGTCGTTGCAGCAGCCCCTTTAGCACTTCCTGAAGGTCAGGATCATTTATCCATTCGAGAGGTTTCTTCAGAAAGAAGTCCGTCTCTCGACTTACCTCCTGGATATGAGCAGAGTGCTGCCCTTCCGGTAGTTGAGATTGCAACGTCTACTATTTCTATTGGGCCTTCTGGCCCTTCTGCCTTGGCCGATATTCCTCCTGATTCTCCTGTTATAGCAGCGGAAGTTGATATTGATCGGCCGAAGCAAAAGCTTGTTGACTTGGGGAGTTCCAGTTCATCGCTTACTCCTTCTTTTGCTGCGGGATCACTCCCTGGTGATGGCCCTGGCCGATTGGACACTATATTGAACGATGTCTGTTCTACTCTCTCATCAGATGGTTCATCTGAGCCCTTATCTCCAACAAGTATCCGATCGGAGATTATCCGCCTCCTCTCTCCAGGCATAATTGGTATTTCCGAAGAGACTCTTATCCGTGTGATGGCATTGGCTGCGCAGCTTCGGGATCTCTCTTCTGTATCTCCTGACGTCAAATCGGTGTTCTCTCAACTTACTCTCCTTTACTCCTATAAAGTTGTCTTTGACCATCTTTCGGCCAAACTACATGAAATGAGTAATACGGCCGATTGTGTTGATGGCCGATATCAACTTTTGCAACAGTTGAGGAATGAGCGCGAGATTTGTCATCATCAGTATATTGAAACGGTCCACCGTATAAACATTATTGATGATGATATTTCGGCGGTCGACCGTCAGATTGCTGAGTTTAAGTCTAGGAGGTCTGATCTTGTAAATCAACGGGAAGAACTTCTTCGTACGAATAACGCTACTGATGACACCTTGAAAGAGAAGACCCGTCAGTGCATCGAGATCTCCCACGAGCTGAAATCGGAGATAGAGTTGGCTCGAGGTTCTTCTCTGCTTCGGTCCACTTTGGTTGAAGAAAAACGGTCTGCCCAAGAGTCTTTTGACCGTATATATTCTGCCATTTTAAATACTTCTTTGTAAAGCATTTAATGAATTAAATTCTTTTTTGGAATCCATTTTGCCAACTGTCCTGGCCGTCAAAATCGGCTCCTTTTTCGACAAAGTTTATCTTTTCAATTTGATTCGTCCGTATGATCTTTACCCTTAAAAACGCTTTATTCGAGAAGATATTCAGCCGCCGTTTCGATTTCTTTGGGAAGGCGATCGTACTATCAGCACCTTTTTCGGGAAGACAGCAGTCTTATCAACGCCCTTCTCGATATTTTGAATCATTACGAGCTCTCCTTCCTGCACACGTTTCCTTGCTTCGTTTCATCTTCTTCTTCCTTCGAGCTTTTCTTCTCTGGTTTCTGATATTGATCATGGCGGACGACAACCCTAATGACTTGAATCTGTTCCTTGACGGTGAGGATGGTCCTGTTCTTGGTCCATGCACTGATGAAGATACGGAAAAGGCCCCAAAAGTCCTGCACTCTTCCTACCACTTGATCGGCGCCTCTGATCCTGTGAGGTGGGGTAGTCTGACTACTCTTCCTCGTTCCTGGCCTAAGTGTTCCCCTGAGTGGAACAAGTGGGTTGAGCGGTTACGGTCTTATTATATGGAGACCTGGGTTAGGCTCGGATTGGCGGAGATGATCTTCTATTCCACCTTCTACATTCCCTTCAACCCTATTTTACTTGGGGTGGCCTCATTTTTCTGGTGTCGGGGTTCCAACACCTTCTCTTTTTACCATGGACCTATGACCCCTACCCTGCTGGATGTTTGCTGTATCACAGGTCTTTCGGTCCTTGGGGAAGAAATAGATTCTACCCTGTCCGTTTTCTCATCTTCTGTTTTTAACACCGCTCATGCTTCTTCTGCTTTCGGCACCTTCGTCCGTGCTGAGCGAGTTTCAAATACCGATAGTCCTCCTTCCCTTCAAGAGCATTGCTCTTTCTTGCTGTTTTTTCTTTGCCATTTTTTCTGCTGTGGCCCATCTGCTCAGATGGTAAAGGAGTTTGCCGGTATTGCGGTAGCCCTTGCCCATGGTCGCCATCTGGCTTTAGCCCCTTTCTTTCTTAGCCAGGTCTACCGTGGTTTACACAGAAGGGACATTAATTTGGATAGGCAGCAAAGGAACTTGATGGGTTGGCCTGATAGGAGGTCGATGGGCATTGATTTGAAAGGGTTCCCTAGGAAGTTGTACCATATTCATTTCTGCTTCTCTCCCCTCCTCAGATTTTTTCTTTCCATTACCATTTCCCTTGTTATGAGTGGAGAAAGTGGTGAAAGCTTCCTAGTTCAACACTGCAGAGTAATCAGCTATTTTCCCAGACTTGATCCCATCTTCAATTTTGTCTGCTACTTGCATTAGGGCAGCTAAGTTGGTGGTAGTTTGACCCACCAAGTAACTTTAAAACGGTTGTCCCAGTATACTGATGAAAGTGGAGATCATTTCTGGCTCCAGCATAAGTGGCTTGACCTGAGAGGCAGTCTTCCTCCATCTTTTGGCATATTGCCTTACAGGTTCATCCTTACTTTTTCTCATCCTCATCACATCGTACCTATCTGGCATGATCTCTGAATTAAACTTGTATTGAGCTAAGAAGGCATCTACTAGGTCTTTCTATCTTCTGATCCTTCCATGGTCTAAGGTGGCAAACCACCTCAAAGCAGTTCCAGTTAAGCTCCTTTGGAAGAGCTGAATCAGTATGCCATCATCTCGATCGAACTAGCATAGGGCCCCACAGTACAACTTCAAGTGGCACATAGGGCAGCCAGTGCCATTGTATTTGTCTAGGTCTGGGCACTTGAACTTGGCTGGTAGGTTAACATCTGGGTATAGGCACAAATCTTCAAAGTTGGTGCCTCCAAAGTTATTCACCTCTTTCACCTCCCTCAGTTCATCTTGGATCATCTCCAGCTCGTGCATGAACTTCTTTTCCATCTCATCCCTCATTCTCTCTTTTGCCTTCTTTTTCTCAGACTCAGCTGTCTCCTCCCTTATCAGTATAGGTTCAAGGGTTGGTTCAGAAATGGGTTCAGGAATAAGTTGAATCGGAGGTGGAATATTGGTTTGAGGTGGAGGTGCTTGGTTGGAAGTGGATGCTTGGTTTTGGGCTTGCTGGGCCTGGGCTACCAGTAAGTTTTCTAGAAGTTGGGCGAGTCTTGCCACTTGCTCTTGCAGATGGGCAAAGTCTTGAGTAGGAACATCGGCTTGATTCTCGATGGGATTCATGGTGCGAGCTCTTGATCTGATCACAGGAGCTATGGTTTCAAATATCTTGATACCTGAAAAAATAAAGAGAGATATCAACACCAATTTAATCTTTGTCACATACCTATGAATGCATGTATGCAGGTTAGGGTAACATGAGTTTGGATTTCTTCCCCGTTTTTTTTTGTCTTATTATTATTATTTTTTTTTTGAGTTGTTGGAATATTCTAGGGCTTCCAACATATCCCACAAGGTATGAAATGATTGCTACGAAAAAGACCAACCAAAGAGTTGTTGGAATATTTTAGGGCTTCTAACAGGTCCCACAAAGAATGAGAAATGTTTAAAATTCAGAGGTTTTTAGACGGCCCAAAGGATATGATTTGTCTAAATTTCAGAGGCTTTTAGATGGCCCAAAGAAATGATTTGTCTAAAATTCAGAGGCTTTTAGATGGCCCAAAAAGGTTGTGTCTAAAATTCAGAGGCTTTTAGACAGCCCAAAGGATATGCGTCTATAATTCAGAGGCTTATAGACGGCCCAAAGATATGAATTGTCTAAAATTCAGAGGCTTTTAGACGGCCCAAAGAATATGATTTGTCTAAAATTCAGAGGCTTTTGGACGACCCAAAGATATGATTTGTCTAAAATTCAGAGGCTTTTAGACGGCCCAAAGAATATGATTTGTCTAAAATTCAAAGGCTTTTAGACGACCCAAAGATATGATTTGTCTAAAATTCAGAAGCTTTTAGATGGCCCAAAAAGGTTGTGTCTAAAATTCAGAGGCTTTTAGACGGCCCAAAGGATATGCATCTATAATTTAGAGGCTTATAGACAGCCCAAAGATATAATTTGTCTAAAATTCAGAGGCTTTTAGACGGCCCAAAGAAATGATTTGTCTAAAATTCAAAGGCTTTTAAACGCCCAAATAAATGATTTTTCTAAAATTAATAGGCTTTAAGACTGCTCAAAGGATATGTGTCTATAATTCAGAGGCTTATAGACGGCCCAAGTAAAATCTGAAATTCAAAGCCTTTCAGAGGCCCAACGGTAAAGTCTGAAATTCAAAGGCTTTCAGAGGCCCAAAAGATCTGAAATTCAAAGGCTTTCAGAGGCTCAAAAGATCTGAAATTCAAAGGCTTTCACAGGCCCAGGAATATTTTTAAAAAAGGTTTGAAATTCAAAGGCTTTCAGAGGCCCAAGGATTAATTGAAAAAGATCTGAAATTCAAAGGCTTTCAGAGGCCCAAGGATTTTTTTGAAAAAAAGTCTGAAATTCAAAGGCTTTCAGAGGCCGAAAGGAAAAGATCTGAAATTCAAAGGCTTTCAGAGGCCCAGAGGTAAAATCTGAAATTCAAAGGCTTTCAGAGGCCCAAAGAAAAAGATCTGAAATTCAAAGGCTTTCAGAAGCCCAGGGGTAAAGTCTGAAATTCAAAGGCTTTCAAAGGCCTAAAGGTAAAGTCTGAAATTCAAAGGCTTTCAGAGGCCAAAAAGATTTTTGAAAGTCTGAAATTCAAAGGGTTTCAGAGGCCTAAAAGATCTGAAATTCAAAAGCTTTCAGGGGCCCAAAGGAATTTTTTTTTTTTGAAAAATGTTTGAAATTCAAAGGCTTTCAGAGGCCCAAAGAAAAAGATCTGAAATTGAAAGGCTTTCAAAGGCCCAAAGATTTTTGAAAAAAGGTTTGAAATTCAGAGGCCCAAAGATTTTTTTTCTTTTTTTTTAAAATATTTTATTCAAACTCATTTTCCTTTATTACTTAAAGGTTAAAGGAAAAAAATTCGGTGGAAAAATTATTTAAAATTGAATTTTCCGTAAAAACCGTATATAGTATACGGTCTGGCTTTGCCCGCATTTAAATTACAAACGAGCCTTGCCCGTATAACCAATACGGGCAAGCCCAGCCCACATACTAATTGCGGTTTACAGAGTTTTTTTTCATTTTTTTAGTTTTTACATGATTTGATCACTTTGATTGCTCATCCAAACATACGGTTTACCCTTGCAAAGCTTCTAAACTGTCTCAAAGTAGACTTTGACCATATTTGCAAAAATTTATGCTTGGGAGGGCATATGTTCCCTCCAAAATTGACACCATATTCAGGGATTTAATACTCGTTGGTTGCCTCTTGTATGAACATTGGGTAGGATTAATTCTGAACAGAGTTAAAAACTCTTCCTATGGGCTACACCAATTTTAAGATATATACCTCATTGGGAACAATTTCATCCCAAACCAACGGACACCATGACATCCACTTGACATGAAAATAATGCAAAAGTTAAGGTTACCTTGTTACCTTGTTTAACTTCAATATGGCATCCACATTATGCCTTGGCTTGTGGACCATGCAAATGGCTTTCCCTCAATTACAAAACCCATATCCCTACGTAATTGTGTACTTTAGCCAAAAACGTGTATCTCCACCTTCAAGCATAGAGGTTTTGGGTTTTGGCTTAATAGCAACTTAGAACTCAAGCCTAGTGATGACCAGAATCGAATCACAGATCCACGTTATCATCACAGCATTGGCCCAAAGTTCTAAGGTGAATGTTTTCACTTTTGCTTTCCAAAGTAACGACCTTGTTGCGCTAAACTACACACATTCGGGTTCAACTTTCTATAGGTTATAGGTAGGCTATGTAAAAAAAAAGAAAATGTGCACAGTGCATTTGTAAAAAATAGGTACATTCATAACATCCCAGCCCCTTGCCACTCTTTTCGCAGCCATGCATTATACAAACCAAGGCATATAGGGAGCATATTAAAGCAAATAAACATAAGTAAACAAGCAACCCTATAGCACCTAAACATGCTCACAAAAATCACCCAAATCATGCCAACATGTGCTCATATTATACAACCAAAAATACATCATAGAAAACATGCTGGAAATTAAAACATGCATATTAAAATACAGCAAGAAATAAGCACGGTTTATCAAAACAAACCTCCCTTATGCATGTTTCTAGCAACAATCCTATAAATCAAAATTAAGCATGTTTCTAGCCCCCATAAACTTTTAAGCAATAATTCAAATTTAAAACATACCAAGCATGCTTAAAAACACCAAATAGCAAGCAAAACAATAAAACATGTCAATTATGCTAAAAAAACATAAAGTAGCAAGCAAAACCAAAACATCAAAAACATGAACAAAAACACCAAAAGGCTGAAATCCACAAGTCCCCAGCAGAATCACCAGTTGTGAGACGTGGAAAATCAATTTAATGACTTTCTAATCATCACGCGGGATTCATTAAAAACAAAGAGTTGCCACCATTCTGTTTAGGTGTGAATGGACACCAAAAATCTCAAAAAGACAAATTTAGGGTAAAAATAACCCTATAAAAAAACAACCAGAGATGAGTAAGGGGATTAGGTTATGAATAGGGGAAGGTGTTAGGCACCCCTATTCATCCACACAAGGTGGTTGCCAGGTATTGTTCATGTTTTTCGAAGAAAAAAAGGCTTGCTACAAAAATCATGAAAAATCACAAGAAAGACAAAAGTATATGGTTCTTTCATACGAATAGCCTGATTGATCCAGAACTTTCAAATATGATCATACCATTCTTAGGGTTTCATGATTAAAATAAAATTGAGATAAAATCAAATAAAACCAAAATAAAGTGTAAACTTCAAAAATCTGGCTTCAAGTTAAATTCTAGAAATCTAGAAAAATATGATTTTTATGAAACATTGCAGAATTGAACCTGAATAGTCCAGGACATAGATATAGCCCAAATTTCACATTAAATCAAGAAATCAAAACCAAAAATACTCACGTTGATGAAGAACATCAAAAGGGGAGAACTTAGACCGTAGGGTTTTCTCTCAAAACTGAAAAAGAACTCAAAAACCATATCATGAAACCCTAGAAATTACTTTCAGGCTTCTGAATCCAGATCTATCATATAGATCATGATAGATCCAGGATCTTAGCATAATATCACAAAAATCACGAAAACAGTGCAGTAGGTGCAAAAGTGGTGAAAATCTCAATTTTAGGAGAAAAATAGGATTTCATGCTATAAACACTATGAACTCATAGGATTAATCTAGATTCAAAATAAAATCATTAAAATATGATCAGGATATCAAAATCAGCCATATCTCACAGATTAGAGCACATGCGGGGTCTACCCTACGGATCCACCTGTTCTCTTTTCCCCCGGCTCTCTCTTCACGTTTTACGGCTAGAGAGACTCTTGAGGTACTTGGAGATAGGTTTGGGTACACAAACACAATCAGAGGCCTTATTCTAAAAGAAAAGAGAAAAACATAATATGGGGTTCTATTCTAGGAATCCACCTGTTCCCCTTTCCCCTAGCTCTCTCTTCACGTTTTACGGCTAGAAAGACTCTTGAGGTACTTAGAGACAAGTTTAGGAATACAGAATAAAAGAAGGCCTTATTCTACAGCAATGGAGAAGAATAGATTTAATTCTAGAACTGAAAACAGAAATTAAAAGTAAATAAAAGTAAATAAAAGGGAAAAGGGACTTACCTGGATTGAGCAAGCAGAGCAGCAGTGATTCCTCTCTTCACTTGGAGCTCCTTAGACTTCAAATTTTCGTCCTTTTGCTTGAGGATCTGTCCTCTATTTATAGGCAAGCCCAGGGGCATGGTTGGTCCAAAGAGATATACCATGATCCTCAAGAAAGAGTTGAAAATAGAGATAATGCCAATCCATGGCCAACAAGGATAAATGAGATAATTCAAACAGATAAATAAGAGAATTCACTTTTCCAAGAGAGATATTTGGGTGTAGATGTAACGCCCCGGATCCGTATTTTTCATTAAAGATATAACACGTCTCCCAAGGGTAAGTTAAGGATCTCAATAATGGTGATCGCTGGATAATCACCCACATTTTATATCACATCAGAGTGCACAATTAAAATTTCTATTCAGGCAAGTTATAGCATCTTCAAATACATCAAATGGGCCCAATTTACTACCTTATTACAATTCCCACAAATTCAATTTAACAAGTTTAAGACCAAGCAACCTACTAGACTAAGGACGGTAGTAATAATCCTCCTCCCTATATGTGTCAGCCGGATCTACCCCCGTAGGCACCTCACCACGAATATCTGAAAAACAAAACAACAACGAGGGAATGAGATACGAATATCTCAGCGAGTGACACATGCATGCAAAAATAGTTAACACAGTTATAAGACATGCTTCGACAAATAACCAACAATTTAAAATAACGTACTTCCGATAACAACACAAAACAAGGTCAATGTCATGCATATGGTTACATTGATTAATTTACATGCCAAGTAGACACTCCACACCTCCATGTACACAGTTCCGGCCTACTCAGGGTATCAGACACTCTGAAATGACGGCCTACTCAGGGTATCGTCATCCAATGTCGACCTACTCTAGGTATCGGCATTGACAACCAGGCCTACTCAGGGTATCTGGTTGCTCTACACTGGTCGTGGCAACACACAAGGCCATGCAATTACACCAATAAACACATACCATCACATCACTAAGCTTAACAAGGATCCATGGGAAGCTAAACCCAAGCCGATAAATAACCGATTAAAACTCCGCATTTAGTACACATCACAAGTTGTTCCAGCCAGAACATCAACTCACACAAGTGTTCCAACCAGAACAGTAAATCTCTACAAGTGTTCCAATAGAACATCATCTCACAAATGTTCCAACCAGAACAGTAATTGCTCACAAGAAAACAAGTAAATAATCTTTGCAACATAATTCAAAACTTGCCATCAAGAAAACAAGGTTTAATAAAATCTCAATCAAGTACAATATTTAACCAAAAGAAACAAAAGCAAATCTCCAGTGGTATCCAGAACTTCACCTACAATTTGCCCTATATTTACCCTGGAAGCTCTTAAGAATTTCCAGAATCTATATTTCAATATTCTCCTAAGAAATTCTGTCTCTAAAATCCTAAACAAGTAATTTGTTATGTACTCGAAACCTCCTAACATCAAAAACCACATTTGTTTGCTCAATTTTGTAAGTTGGTAAGAATAATGGACTATGCGCTCACCTACTGAGGTAGGCGCGAGGTGGGCAGATAGTATATTAACTAAAATCGGGGTATGCGCCTACTCGACAGTAAGTGGGCGCGAGAAGGGCGCGAAGTGGGCGCGAGAAGGGCGCGGGATAGGCGTAAGAAGGGCGCGAGAAAGGCGCGGGATAGTTGAGTGCGTGCGAGCTGAGCGCCAAGTGGGCGCGAGCTCGGCGCCAAGTCTATTTTTCCATGCGCCTACTTCCCGAAGTGGGCGCAAGTGGGCGCCAAGTGGGCGGATACCCACTGTGTTTTTCAAGTCTCTGTTAAATCCAAATCTTCAACTCTGGCCGAAATTTTTCAATCTGTAACCACTATTCTGGTCTCCTAATACCCCCAGAACACATTCAAACCTATTTTGAAATTAATCTAACACACTTTTAATTTATCCCCAATTTGTTATCCAGAAAATCCTTCGGACTATCTCCGCCCAGAAACCCAGTGAATAATTCATTCGACAACCATATGCATTTAAATCAAAAACTAAGAATAACACAAACCAGGTTTTAAAACAGTGCCACTCACCTTTTATGCTTCCAAGTCTTGGCAACAGCAACCCAGAAACTCCCCAATCACTTCGGCCGTCGGCTTGCTCTGGTCGAACAGAGGTTTGTGAAGGAAGAAAAGCCCTTCCGAACTTCTTATTAGCAAAAACTTACTGGCAGTAAGTCTTCCCCAGCTCAACTCTCCCACAGAACCTCTCCAACACCTTCTCTCGAAGAACCCTAAACAAAAGCCGCAGCCGCAACCTTCTCAGTAGACTATACGCGTATTCAAGGCAAAAACCCAAAACCTAATTTCTTAAAGTACTTATACCTTCCTCGACGACCCCTTTTAACTCTGATATGGTGTGTGCTCGCCCACCAAAACCCCTACATCCACACCTTATTAGTTTAAATATTTATTATTGTAATTTAATAATTATTTCATAAAACCTGAAAATAATCGAGGTTTTACAGCAGATAAGGCTCAAAAATCAAAAGGATAAATTCGCCCAAAAAACCCCTTGCTCGTATATATATTATGGTCGCGCCCTACCCGTAATATTAATACGGGCACGCCGTGCTCGTATATCAACTGTGGGCATGACTAGACCGTAAACAAATACGGGCATGACCAGTTTGACCAAATTTTACACTTTATTGGCCTATTTCAAATCCCAATTAATATTTTTAATTATTTTCTCGTTTTGTAGTGCAATTTGGGATGTCTACAATATCAGCAAAATATTTGTAGTTGGGATGCCTCAAAAGCCAAACTAGTGCATATGACATTAGAATAGGTTGCCAAATTTGGGAACATGGTTTTATGGACCGGTACCGGTATAAACCAGATTGGATCCGCCGTACCGACTAGTCCAGGGCGATCCAAAGGATATGGGAAAAAAAATTCCTAGTTGGACTTGGATCGGCTGGTATTGAGATGGACCGCCCGGCCTATTTCGAGACCGGCTGGTCCAAATGTAGAATTTAAAACAAAAAAACAAAAAAATGTCTAACAAATCAAATATCAAGCCTATAAATACAAATAATGTACTATTAATGTTAGCAAATATTTTTTTCTTTTCTTTTTGGTAAGGATTAATGTTATATTAATGTTAGCAAATCTTTTTTTAGTAAGGTTTACCAAAATCTTCTTGGTTAGGATTAATGTTAACAAATCAATACCAAGTTACCAATGTAATCTTTTTATTGGTGGAATTGTTTTTTTAAGATAATCATGTTTTATAGTAAGGACTTGTTTTTAACAAAATCTTTTTAAAACCAACGTAATCTTGTTTTATGGTAAGGACTTATTTTAAGATAATCATTACCAAAGTAATCTTGTTTTTTAACAAAATCTTTTTATGGTAAGGATTTGTTTTTTAACAAATCAATACCAATATATGTAATCTTTTTGGTAAGATTTGCTAACTAATATTAGCAAATCTTATATTAGTGTAGCAAATATTTTTTGTTAGTAAGTATTAATGTTAGCAAATCAATACCAATGTTTTACTTGAAAAGAAATAACCGAAAATCTCTCTGCTCGGCTTTGACTTGAGATCGGACAGTCCCGAGTTGGACCGCCCAGTCCATACTCATACCGGACTGCCCGGTCTAAGTACCCTCGTTACACACCCTAAGCCGAACAGGAATACTGGACCAGGATAGAGCGATCCAGATCTAGACCGGCTGGTCCAAACCTGGACTGGCCGGTCTGGTAAACCATGTTTGGAAAGGCATAGAAGTCTCTTGAAGCATTTGGGGCTCAACTAACGGGAGTCGTGGAGCATTCACAAGGTCTGATAAACTTAAGCCCAACTCTAATTTTTAATAGTCTCTTATTTTGTTATGGCTTGAATTTGTTTATTTATTTTGTGAGAGGGCCAATCAGTTGTGGATATAAAGAAATACAACTTGGGCTGAAAATGAACCGCGCCAGCTTTGCTCTATCCTTATGACATCGTCCTCGGGAATGTTGAAAATTTTTCGAGATTGGTTTTGGCCTACTTTTTACTTGCCCTTTACACATCCATTAAGATCTGTCCTCCAAATTAGGTTGTATTCCAGCGAATTTTGCGTTCCATGCATTCCGGCTAGAAAACCGTAGCCCATACATGGTTGCAGGAACTGTTTTGACTTTGAGTGCAATCTAATACCATCTCTACACCCAACTCATGTATGCTTTTACATTATAAATACCCACCACTCACACCCATTAATCATCCATCACAAACCTCCTCTTATTAACTTCATTAGAAAAGATCCATTTGGAGTACTTTGAGCTACCAATCAATGGCTTCCAAGAGCTCTGCATCAGTTGCTCTCTTCATAGCAGTGAACCTTCTCTTCTTCGCTCTAGTCAGTTCCACCTACACTCCTCCACCCGTACGTACCTGTCCCATAGATACCCTTAAACTAAATGTATGTGCCAATATACTTAATGGCTTACTGGGTATTGTGTTGGGTTCACCACCATACGCACCATGCTGCAGCCTGATCCAAGGCTTGGTCGATCTTGATGCTGCTCTCTGCCTTTGCACTGCCATCAAAGCCAATGTTTTGGGTCTCAACCTCAACGTCCCGCTTTCTCTCAGCTTGATTCTAAACAACTGTGGAAAGCATGTTCCATCTACCTTCCAGTGCCCTTAGGCATCGACTCTCCATCTATGACATATATCTATTCCCAGCAGGTTGTTTCCTCTGTGCTGATGATAATAGCAAATAAGAATAAGCTCTCTGTCTTTAATGACAAGGGATGCAAGGTCTCTTTGATCTGTAGCTGATATCAACTTTGTTGTACGTGTACTTCATTTCCATGAAAAAGGCAAAAAAATAAATAAATAAATCTCTTATTATCATGCATGTGCGTAGTAGTTTTCAATGTCACGGAACAAAATTCTATCGTTTAATTGTATGCCGGTTCATAAGAGAGGGATTTTCATCTCTTATGAACCGGAATTTGGTTTATATACTTCCATATTTGTGAGTTCGTCGGATGAGCAAAGCAACGACTGCTTACCACGATTCGGTAGCATGAATATATATATAGAAAATTTTTTTTAAGAAAAAAAAACAAAAAGGAAATGATAACTTTTTTTCAAACCATTAGAACTATTATTCACATCTGGATTTTTGGCCTTTAGCTTATGCCATTAGTCCAATTATCAATAGTGCCACAAAAACCACCGTATTGTACTTATGGCAATGGAGCGACTTAAATGGGTAACCTACCCAGCCCCTAATGGTTAGCGTTTGGTCTAGCCAAAATCTGCTCAGGGTGGATTCAAGCCCTTGACCTCTACCTTAATCTATTAAAATATTATTTTCATATATAAAAATACACATTAATTATCATTAAATTTATTAGAAATCTATATATTTTTTCTATTTAAGAAAATAATTTTATGCATTCTATAATATGGCTGTAAACAAATCTTATTCAGACCAGATCTAACAAGATCCGACTTCAAATCTGATTAAGTTACATATAGGATATCCCAATCTGATTAAATAGCTGATAGATCCTTTAAATAAGTTACTGAATAATTCGAATCTGAATATATTTATGAAATCCATGTTTATCTTATTATTATTAGGATCCAATAATAAATCAAAAATTAGATTAAATAGATTTATTTTTATCATAAGTCCACCAATTAGTACATCAGTTCTAAAACATGAATTATAAAATTATTATACCTCTTCGAAATCAAATTTAGTTGTTGTGAATTTAATTTAAGGATTCTAACCCTAAAGGCTCTATAATGTATATATATATATAACCATGTAAAAAGACCTAAAAGTTCTAAAAAAAAATCTAAAATAATTACAACATAACTATTCAAATCTTTATCAGATTAAATATAAGTGAATCCATATTTGATGCCGAATATAACTGGGTCCAAATATTCAAATCTGTATTCGGAATGACGAATCTAATTGGAGATTCATATTCAAATTATCGGGTTGGATTCAGATTTTTATTCTGCCCATTTATAGCCCAATTCTATAGTACATACAACAAGGTCAACCAAGACTTGGCCTATTACAAAGTCGATAGGGTGGGTTAGGGTTTGGTATTAACTAAACTCATATAGTGGTAGGTTCGAGTTTACCAAAACCTACCCGTAAAACCATGGAGACCACCACGCGCCTCAATGAAGAGCAAACAAGAAAAAGTTCTTTTTGATGATGAGGGATGCATGGTGTAGCTAAGCCTGATATCAACTTTATTGCACGCGTACTTTAGTTTTGAGAAAATGAGAAAAAAAAATACTATTATCATGTGTAGTGGCTTCTTTCATTGGTAGTGATAAATAGTGATTTGGTTTACTTTCATATTCTTTTTTTATTTTTTTTGGTAAACATCCAAGCTAAGCCCTTTCATTAACAAATAACAACATTACAAGAGCATAGGCCAGAAGCCATGGATAATACAAAGACCAAACACGAACACAGAAAAAGAGAAGATGCAGGATAACCATAACATCCATAAACCCAAACAGTGTTGCAATTCTTAACGAAATGTCAGACTTGTTATCGAAGTCACATAAAACTACCTAAAAGCAGGGGTAAAAGCTGATAGAGGGTTCGTACAAAAATGGATTGAAAGTCCCATTAAATTAAGGGGATAAAATCATCCTCGTCAAAGACGTGATGAGAGGTGAGAGAGTACTCAGCAAAGCGATACTCATCCTAGAGAAGAACGGCAACATGTAGAGGGTATAGAAGATGCCATGGAAACCTGCATCATTCTTCGACAGAACCAACCAACTAAACCAACAGAAAACAAAGACAAAAATAAACAACAGATAACTTGCTTCACTGGCAAGGAGCTGCAACATTGCAAACCACACCCCGGGGCTGACAAGAGACACAAAATGGATTCGACTAACAAACCCCCAAAATGAAGCAACCATCAACCAAAAAAAAATAGGCTAGACAAAAAGACACAGAGGAAGCAATATCCGATGAACCACTAAGGAAAATCCATATGCAACTCCCCCCATTAGGGTCATCTGCATCTGTATCATCTTCCATCTCCACAGCCATTCACGACGTATACAAACAACAACCACCAAAACATCAATGTAACCAAACCTTGACTCAAACGGCTTCTTCTCTCTCAAGAGCCCAACCTGGAGAAGAAAGTGGAGAGTCTAACGAAATCACCTCAGAAAAACTTTTTCTCTCGTCACAAGTTGATGATCTCCCTACGATTAAGTAGATAGAGGGAGCCGAAACCGATTTGAGAACCTTGAGGAGGTAGGAGGTAGTCGATAACCAAGAAAACCAGAAAAGAGGGGCCAAGAAACAATACGCAGAAACGTCAAACCGCTCTTCAAAACCACTAAAAGAGAAGTGGGAAGAAGAGGATATTTGACAGTGTGGTCTAAAACCGACAGCAAACCCACTGTTTCGACTGCCACAAAACCACCTTGAGCCCAAAAACACAAATCGCCAAGCAATCGCTAGAGAGCATAGATTAGAATTCTACTTCCATATTCATAAGTTCTTCAGATGAGAAATCCTAATAAATCACTTGATGGGAAGAGAGAAACCTGTATTAAGATGGGAGGCACATTTTCGATTGAATCATGACTGGTTGAGGCCCAATCCTCAATTATATATGGCAATGGTTCCGTTTTGAGAAAAACCATGCCCGAACCAATTAAATATACTCCAAATTACAACTGAACTGTAACTATATATAAAACCAAAACAAAACTATAACCGATTTATGTAAACCCAAACTCCCAGAAGGGCGTTATAAATCCAAAGGTTAGGGAATTTTACATTAATTTGGAATGAATTATAATTTGGGATTGAGGAAGAGAATTAGATCTGGAAATTTATTAGGAATCCAATTTGTAATGACCCAACCCAGTGAGGTATTGCCCGCTTTAGGCCTAAGCCTGCACAATTTTGTCTTCAAAAGGTGCCTCGCTAGTTAGAGTGTTCTCCCTGACTCTTATACCATACTGGGTATTCATTTGTTTCCAATGTGGGATCGGGATATCACATAATGCATAGATGGTATTTGTATGAAGGTAAGAAAATTTATTTATAAGGTAGGATGATTGGTAGCTATGGCTGAATCAGAACATTCCGCATCAGGGAAAAAGCCACTATGGTCATGCTCGCGCGCGTCGTGTGTGTGTGGGTGTAGGGGGGTTGTGTTCGGTCGTTCTGGTAGCCCCACCTCGCTTTCTTTTTACCAAAAAAAAGAAAGAAAATTTATTTATATTTTTTTAAAATCGTATTGGCTTTGTGGGAAGATAAATCTAGAGAGGCAACTCATGGAATCACCTCTTTATTAAATATAAGATTTTTGTTTAGTTAGGGACGTTCTTATGCTTTGAGAGTTCTTGTAAGATCCCGAACTTTTGAATAATAATTAAGGCATAAATAAATTAAATAAAATAGGGGTATTAATAAAGTGAAAATAAAAGAGCGAAAATTTAGAAGATTAATAATTTAAATAAATAATAATTTTGAAAATAATCAAATTAGGAGGATAAACGGGTATTTTAGTAAATTCGAAAAGGACAAATTAATAAATTAAATCAGTAAATACTTAATAGAATTGAAAAATAGAATTTAAAGTTTAGTTGGGTTAGGTTAGAAGTTGAATAGCAATAATTATGGCCTAAAAGAAAAAAGGGCAATTTGGTAATTATAATTAATTAGTAGCTTTAATTTGGAGAAAAAGTGACTTAATAGAGTGTTTCGGTAATATTTGGTAATAGGTATAAAAATATGGACGAAAATCTATTAAAAGTATGAGTTTATTTTGTAAGGGATTTAATAGATAAAGTACTAAAAAGAGAATTAGAAGAAGGAGAGAGAAGTGGAATTAATTAGAAAGTTTCCAAGTCCTAATTGGACTCCTATTAGGTTAATCGATTTACGTAGGATATTAAAGAAGGTTTAGGGTTTCTTATAATCAAATTATATAGAGGAAAAGGAGGAGAAAAAGGGAGCTCACACGTTTAGGGAGTATAGAGAGAGAAAAAGGGGAAAATAAAAAGATTACAAGAGGAAGGAGTTGTTGCAGAAACCTCTGACCAGCACCCATCAAAATTAGATTGGGAGAGATTCAACCATCGGATCGACCCCAAATTAGGAGGTTTTGTTCACGAATAGTAGGGCTACAGTCTGAACGGTGGAGATATTGTTTGGAGAACTCTAGGATGGTGTGAAAATAACGAAAATTTGGATTCAATGAGAAGATGGATTTCACATATCAAGGCAAGTAGCAATCACTTGAAAACTTGAGGAACTACATGTTTTCTGTGTTTTGATTGGTTTCTGATTGATTTGATTAGACTAAAACATGTTTCATAGATTAGGTTGTTTTCCTCGACAAATTTAATATTCTTGAGAGAAAAATAGAAAAGTATTGATTTGATTATGTTGATCTTTGTAGATACCTATAAATCTGTAGTTAATTAATAAAAATAGGTTCAAAATATTGTAGACGTGATTTAGATTAATTAAGGATAAATTTAGATCAATTAAAGTGTGTGACATGGAAAATCAACTAACTGACTTCCTCATCATCACACGGAATTAATAAAATGAAGGAGTCGCCACCATTCAATTTAAGGTGTGAATAGACACCAAAGTGATCATAAAAGATGAAAATAGAGCCAAAAAGTGGCTCTATTTCATGTTTAAATCCAGAGATTGGGTTAGGAGATTAGGTTATGAATAGGGGAAGGTGTCAGGCACCCCTATTCATCCACACAAGGTGGTTGCCAAATGCCGTTCATGCTTTAAATGGTTGCTTGCAAACGAAAATCAAATAAAAGTACTTATGAAAAAACAAGGATATGTATGGTTTCTCCTTATGAGTGGTCCAATTGATTCTAGACTCTCCATATGAATATAAAATTTCTAGGGTTTCATAAAAAATCAAAATAAACTCAACAAAAACGAAGTTTAAATCCAAACTTGGAAAATCAACTTAAGGTTAAAGCTTTAAAAACTCAAAAAAATCTTCCAATCCAAACCCTAGCTAACTAATACCAACGTCATTTGAAGGTTTTCGTGAAGTAGAAAAAGCAATAGAAATTCCATTCAAATCCGATAAAGACCGAAGAAGATATATTTGTTGAAAGCTACTTATTAAAATCATCAAGACCAAGAGTGACCATGCAATATGGATTGGAATCGCTCGTAATATGTAAGAAAACAAATTCATAATCATTTAGGGTACAGATCTATCTTAGATTTCTCATTGATTGGAGAGAAGAAGCCAAATCCACCCAAATTGATATAAAAACACCAAAATAAGAAAGATTAGACCATAAGGTCTTCTCTCAAAGATTAAAGTCATTTGAAACCATTTCTCAAAACCCTAGAGATTATTCTAAAGCTTTTGATCTCAGATCTACCATATTGATCATGGTAAATCCAAAATCTAAGCCTATATTAACCAAAAGAAAGAAATTAGTGAAAATGGGTGAAGTTGTGTGAAAAATCAGAATTTTAGGAGGAAAAAGGGGATTTATTGCTATGAATAGCATAGATCCATGTGATTCCTCCAGATTTGAAATAAAATCATAACAATACAACCACACATAGAATATTAAAAGACATACAAAGAATCATCACAAAAAGGGGTTCTATCCTAGGGATCCATTCCTGTTCTTGTTTCTCCTAGCTCTCTCTTCATGTTTTATGGCTAGAGAAGGTGCTTAAGGTACTCAGAGGTAGGTTTGGGGCTATAAGCACAATCAGGTCTCTACACTACAAAAAGGTAGAAGATGAGAATATCCTAAGATTAAAAAAGAAAAGAGGAGAGGAGAGGAGAGGCTTACCTTGGTTGCTTCAGAGAGTTGAGAGGTAAGGGTTCCCTTCTTCTCCAGGAGCTCTTCAAGCTTCAATTTTCAATCATTTGCTTAAAGAGAGACCCTCTATTTATGGGAAAGGCCAAGGGCATAGGAGGTCACAAGGGTAGGCCAAAGTTTGCTTCTAGATTCTTCCAACTCAATTTTAAGGCATGAGTTGGAGTAAATCTAAAAATTTCGGAGGGTAAATAGGGGAGATCAAGTCCCCTAGAGAGAGGTAAAAAGGGTAAATAAGGCTTAGATCTCGAGCCTTTGCAAAAAGGCCAAATTTACATGTTCGCATATATCATGCGGATTTGTTCTGTTCGTGTAGACACCCCAAATTGCACAACAAAATGAGAAAATAAAGAAAAATATTTATTTGGATTTGAAACAGGTAAGAAAAGATGAAAAATTGGTCAAACCTGTTCTGTTCGCATTTGGTATGCGGACGAGCCTTGACCGCATTTAATTTGCGGAAATTAGGTGACTGCAAACAAAATCCGGACAAAGTATGTTCACAAATCAAATGCGGACACGCGTAGTTTGGGCGTTTTCTTAAAAATTCTTTCTTTAAGCCTTGTTACTATTTTTTTTCCTTTCTCTAGGGTTTCATCCATACTGTTTTGCCCTCATTGAGTCTCATATTTACTCCAACTCATGTTTCTAAAACTGAATTGGAACATTCTAGAAACTCTTGGGACCAACCATGCCCCTGAGTTTGCCTGTAAATAGAGGGTCTCTCATCAAGCAAAGGGCTTAGAATTAAGAGAGAGAATTGTGGCTAAAAATTGCTGAGAAATTGAAGATTGGGAGAACTCCAAGTGAAGAAGAGAACCCCTGCCTCTTTGCTTTCTCAAGTCCAAGTAAGCTTCTCTACCCCTTTATTTTCTAGTTTTAATTTTTAGAATAGTTCTAATCTTCTCCCTTTCTGTAGAATAAGGCATGTGTATGATTGTAACCCCAAACCTAAATCCAAGTACTTCGAGTATCTTCTCTAGCCATAAAACGTGAAGAGAGTTCTAAGGGAAAAGAGGACAGGAATGGATCCGTAGGGCAGACCCCCATATGCAGTAATCTTAAAAATATGTAGTTGTAATATTTTGTTAGGGTTGTGTGATGATTTATTGATGAAATATGGAGGAATACTATAGATCTATGCTGTTCATAGCATTTGATCTCATTGTCCTCCTAGATTTTGATTTTTCACATTGTTTTCTCCCTTTTTATGTTTTTAATCATTTAGGCTAAGATTTTAGATCTGCCATTGTTAATATGGTAGATCTGGGATCAGAAGCCTTAAAATAACCTCTAGGGTTTCATCAAGTGATTTTTGAGTTATTTTTTATTTTTGAAAGAAGACCCTATGGTCTAAACTCTCCTTTTTGGATGTTTTTCATCAATGTGGGTGAATCTAGTTCAAATCTCTTAATCAATGAGAAACCTGGACAAGATCTGTACCCACGATGGTTTTGATTTATTCTTCAACTTTATAAAGTGATTTTTGGCTTGTTTTCAATTTTGAAAGAAGACCCTACGGTCTAAACTCTCCCCTTTTGATGTTTTTCAACAATGTGGGTGTATTTGGCTTAGATTTCTTAATTAATGAGATATCTAGGCTAGATTTGTGCCCTAGATTGGTCAAGTTTAATTTTTCAATATTTTGTAAAAATAATTTATTATTATTATTATGTGATTCCTAGATTTCAAGGAGTTAGATTTTTAAAGTTTTTACTTTAGGTTTGTTTTTTTTATCTTGATTTTAGTCAATCATGAAGCCCAAGAATTGGTATATTCATAAGAAGGATCCAGAATTAATTGGATCATTCATATGAAAAAGCCATACATTTT
This sequence comes from Buxus sempervirens, assembly GCA_947561395.2. NCBI lineage: Eukaryota > Viridiplantae > Streptophyta > Magnoliopsida > Buxales > Buxaceae > Buxus > Buxus sempervirens. The sequence continues at coordinate 7,178,200 of OX387187.1, read as the reverse complement.
TTTATACTTTTTCTTTTATTTTTGATTTGATTTTTCTTAGCAAATCTTTTTAAAACATGAACAATACTTGACAACCACCTTGTGTGGATGAATAGGGGTGCCTAACACCTTTCCTTATTCATAATCTAATCTCCTTACCCATCTCTGGTTTATTTTTTTTATTAAAGTTATTTTTACTCTAATTTTGTATTTTTTATTATTATTTATTTTATTTGATTATTTCGGTGTCCATTCACACCCTAAAAAGGAATGGTGGCAACTCCATGCTTTTTTTAATTGAGCCCGTGTGATGATTGAGGAAGGTCATAGAATTGATTTTTCCCCATGTCTCACAATTCGCATATAGTATGCTGACGAGACAAAATCGCAGAATGTATGCGGACAAAGCCAATTCGAATACTATATGCGGGTAACATATGTTTGGCCAATTTTGAAGTTTCAACATGTGTCAAAACTCAATTAAAGTGATTTAAACATATTTTCATTTATTTTCTCATATTGTAGTGTAATTTTGGGTGTCTATATAAAGATCAAAGAAAAAGTACAAGATTCAGAAATTTGGAAAATTTGGAAATCAGCTGGAATTTGGGTGGGCACTCAACAGGTTGCTCGAGCGCTCGTATCAAGCGACCTATGTAAAACCCTGGATTTTCCTAAAAATAAAATAAATTAAATAAGCCTAAATATATAGAGAAGTTAAGATTTAATTTAGGTATTCTGGGAATAATAATATAATCCAAGAGATATTAGTAATTAAATGAATAAATAATAATTTTGAGTAATTATGAAATTAAATAGTAACTCTGAATTAATTAGGAAAAAAAAGGATGATTTAGATAAATTGGGAGAGTAAATTAAATATAAAGGATTTAAGAAGATAGGTATTAATCCAAGTGTATTATATGGTTAAGATTGACGTGAGAAATAAAGAGGAGAAATTTTGGAAAAAGATTCAAAGATTAAATATGGAATCACAAGGAAATGGTATTTTAATCATTTTCCAATTAGCCAAATTAATATATTGAGTAAGTAAATAATTATTAAACTTCAAATATTTAACTAGACTTAATTTAGGTTAGGTTTGAATTTAAATAGCAAATTATGACTTAAAAGTAGGAAAAAGGGTATATTGGTGATTATGGTTGATAAGGAGCCTTAAATTTGAGGATAAAAGGAGTTTTGGGGTGTTTTAGTAATATTTTAAAATAAGGAATTAAATATGCACGAAAATTAGCTAGAAAGAAGAGTTTAGATACTGAGGGATTTAATTGGTATAGTATTAGTTGAGAATTAGAAGGTGAAGAAAAAGTAGGAATTTATTTAGAAGGTTTCCTAAACCTATTAGGACTTCTAATTAAGTGAGATTATAAAAGGGAAGGTCTAGAGAAGGTCTAGGGTTTTTAGCAAGTCAAAAATAAGGAGAAAGAAGAGGGAAATTCGTGTTTGGGCTTGGAGAAATAACGGAAAGAAGAGAGAAGAGAAAAGGAGGAAAGAAGAGAGAAGAGAAAATGAGGAGATTCTATAAAGAAAAATGGGTTGCAGAGATAGCCGACCAGCCAACTTCAAATGACGCGCTAGGAAGATCCAACCGTTGGAATGGGCTGAAATTTCAGGATTTTGATCTACTCATGAGGCACTTCAATCTGAATGGTGGAGATTGGATTTAGAGGAGTTTGAGGTGGTGCAATCAAGCTCAAAAAATGGCTAGGCAAGCAGATTTCTGGACCGACTTAGTTCATGTAATGAGGCAAGTAGCAAACACTTAGAAAACTGGAAGAATTGCATGATTTTCGTGTTTTATTATTTAGATATATTATGAGATGATTTAGAAACAAACCATGTTTGTTTAGACAAGGATTTTGGTAAGTTTTATGTGTTTGTTTGGGGTTTTCTCAAAAATTGTTAAAGTGTGGTTATATGATTGGTTTTGATACAATTTGATTTATAAACGAAGTTTCATTTTGTTTAAATTGTTCTAACATGTTTATAAAGTGCTTTAGAATGATTTAGAATGGATTTGATGCATTGGATAATGAGTTGTGGAATTTTTATTGAATTTCGTAATTTTTCGGAAATTTACGTCGTATCAGGCCGCTCGAACAGTCATTCGAGCGCCCTGTGTATTTGCCAAAACCTGAGAGCAATTTTCCCATATTTAACTATCGTCCAAATAGTCGTTCAAGCGATCTATCAAGTGACCAACCCTGAAACAACCTGAAGTATAAGGCCGTTTGAGCGTCCCTTTGCCTTTCGAGCGCCCTATTTGTCAAATTTTAAAAATTGGCCTTTCAGCCTAGTTTTTCATTAAGGAATTGTTTTTATCCATTTTTAAACTATGTATCATCGAGTAGCAAGATAGGTGTGGGCCTTATTGGAAGCCCACAAGGAGACATTGTTGGGCCTTGGATAGTCTCAATTCCCAAGGAGAGGTCTCTGATTACTCAAAGACCATGTTGGTTTAAAGTAAGTTGGTTAAGACTGGTTTTAATCTAATTTATTTACAATAGAAGTTAGATTTTGCAATTCTGTGAGCTGTCCGTATGTCACATACGGATTGGCTTGATCCGTATGCACCATATGAATCAGACCAAACCACTATATATTTACGGGCAACACCCGAAGTAGGGAAGGGGAAATCGTGGGTTATGTGATATGTGTTGGGTTGTTAGGGTTAGAAGAAAACGTGGAGGAAGGGAAAAACGGTAGGGAAAGGAGGAATTGCAGGAGGAAGAAGAAGAAGGAGGAAGAAAAGAAAAGAGAAGAAGAAGAAGAGGAGGAAGAGAAGGGTTTGTCCATCTTGGTTGTTCGTGAGAAGAAGGAAAAACGCAAAAAGAGAGGAAGAAAACGTGGGGAGAAAGAAAGAGAAGAAGGGGAGAAGAGGAAAAGAGGGTTTGGGAGTGTGGATTTCTTCATTGCAAGTAAGTGGCAACCTTTTCAAAATGAAATTTGAGCATGTTTTCTGGTTTTGTTGACAACTAAGATTTCGGCAGCTTGATATTACATGGTTTTTTAAAGATTTATCATTAGCAATAAATTCTGAAACAGTATTTTGATGGTTGTTTGATCTAAGCATGTATTGGATTAAAGTGTTGTTGATATTCATGGATGGTTTTTAAATTTTGATTGAACAATCTGATCGTATTCTGCTGTTGGTCATCTTGGGTTCCATAGTTCTCAACTGGCTCAGATTTTGGTGAGAACATTCTGTTTGAATTTAGGTTCCTACTTCAGATTTTGATTTGAAGTAATTATGTTTTGATTCTTTAATCTGATTCAAGTTCTCTTAATTTGATTGGGTTCTGTTTAGATTCTCTAAATTTGATTTAGGTTAATTTGGGTTTTGATGGCATGGGGTAAGATAATTCTGTTTCAGTTGAGTTTTGGAATTAGGTTGTGATTTTAGGTTCTAAATGGGCATGAGAGTTTAACTTAGGTTCTGATTTTAGACTTTTGATTTGGCATAAGAAAATACTGATTTAGGTTTTGATTTGGGATTCTGCTAGAGATGATTTTAGGTTTTGATTTGCCATGAGAATTGTAATTTGGGTTCTAATTGAGTTTTGATTGGTCACTTGAAGAATTCCCACTACCATTAAACGTATTGCTAAGGTACTTGCATTTTCTGGATTCTCTATTGATGGATGTTGGAGACTTTAACTTGTCCATACCCACATCTTGTTTTCTTTCTAAGGTATAACCCAAAGAATACCCATCCCAACCACGATTCATGAGATACTGTTTGTATTTGGTATTGTAATGGCCAGAAGTATGGTTAATATAGCTTATTCGGGTAGGCTTTGGAATTTCCAGTTGCATAACCTAGTGGATAATTTGTTGGTTTTGTTGAGGAAAAACTAAGTTTGTTGCATAGCAACAATTGGAATTTAACACATAGCAGCTCCTTTGTTAGATTGTCTTAAACCTGTGTAAGATTTCGGTGGCTTGCAAGGGCTTGAAATCTTTGCGTAAAAATTTATATTAGCAGTCTAAAAATTAGCTTATGGTGTTTGTAATTGATTGGAAGTGTTTAGGATCGAATGAAATTCGAGGTATTGCAAGAAAAATCACGAAAAATTGATGGTTTTCGTCCAGTAGGTTTCTCGGCTGTTTTGCACCACCTATAGTAAAATAGTCATAACTTCTTATAGGAAATTTTGAATTATGAACCATTTATTTCGTTAGAAACTATGCTCGTAGAGCTTTCCAAGATATATGGCACACATACCAATTCCTTATATATTGGATCAGGTTTAGTATTCAATTCACTAGTTAAATTCAGATTTATATAGTAAGCAGCAACTGCAAACAAGGTGTGAATAATTTGTGTCGGTCTTTTTCAAGTACGAAATTAGTTAATTCTAACTTGTGTTCGAGAAGTGATTTCTCATGTGTTGGTTAAGTCAAGTTGGTTTCATGGTTAAAGTATGTAACATAAGGCATATTTAAGTAAGGCAGTTGGCCTATGGTATTTAAATAGCAATGATTTTATATTATTATATTTGTGAGTAGTGGATTGCCGTTCACCCTAGCTCATGAGGGGCCGGGGGTTATGAACTTGCATCCTCCTCTGAATGTGCCACAGCAACCCGTAAAATCAGCTAGATGGTCTCAGTGAGATCACTAACTCGATTGTCTAATAGAGATCACTAACTCGATGGTCTGAAAGAGATCACTAACTTGCTATGGTTGGACTAGGTTGTACTTGCCAGTTCATGCATGTCTCATGCTTAAGTGCTCCGCTTTGGAAGAGTGATCCTAGCTAGATCTTTCCATTGTAAGTCGTGAGGTGACGATTGGACATTTGTGTTAAACTATTGTTATTGGTTGTTACTAAGATTTTACTGATATTGCAATTTGGATTAATTTGAGTTTATCATTTTAGGAATTATGACTTTATAAAGTTCAAGTATTGTTTATTTGAAAATGAAATGCCTCTTAGCATGACTTTACTAGGGATTGATTGTATAGTATATTAGCATGCTACTTTAATGTTTGAAACTTGCATAAAATGTTCTTACAATGCATTATGCTGCTTACTGGGACATTAGTCTCACGTGTTCTGTTTTACCAATTTTGTTTTCAGATAGATCTGCAAAGCGAGCACAAACTAGGGTAGGAAGAAATAACGAACCTGATGATGATTACCACCCTGAGGATTATTACTATCCTAGATAGGGTTGGGCAACACTTTTTGTAGTCATCTATTTTTGGATCTTGTATAAATTGTGTATAGAGAGAGAAAGAGAGAGAGAGACTGTGTGTATAAAACTTAGTAAACTTTATTTCAAGTTTGTTTATGTTTGATGATTTAGCTTTGAATAGATGCATAATGCAAATATGACCATGTTTGTGTTTATCAGGTATCAGGGGCATAGCCCAACCTTGTATTTACAACCGTTATATAGCAATTTTTTTAAAAACTTAGGAATACATTTCTGGGACTTCACCTGATGTCAAGGAACTAGCATATACCTTTAATGAACATGTTCAGGTCCGAGGCGTTATATTTTAATCCTTAATTAACCCATTATTCTTGGTGATTAAGCCAAATGATGTAAGGAGAAGGGCTTTGTAACACCCTGGTTCCGGGTCCATTCCCAAACCCGAGGTGTTATGGTAAATAAACAAAGCAACTAAAGAAACTAGATAATTTAAAACTTTTTCTAAATTTATAATCAGAGTAAATGCGGAAACTTGAATTCAAATTCTTTTTATTACCCAAAAATTATAATTTACAAGGATTTCAATTCCATGAGCAACCTACAGCTATATAGACTACCCATCTACAATTAGATCAAAATTTGACGTCCTCACCAAGAGTACCTAAAAATGGGGAGAAATCGAAGTGAGAATAAATCTCAACAAGTAGCAATGTGCATGATGTAAGATAGTCCATAATTTTACAATAATAGTCATGAGGTGAACGATAAAACCAAAACGACGATAATATGATAATATAACGATAACAATTACAAATCCACAACAAACATGTATGACATAATAGGACTCATGATCTGAAACCACTTAATAAGATATTCTTGCCCCTATAGTTCGCCACATCACGACTTACATGATAGATGGAGCCCGCACTAGCAATCACTGCCATCTCCTCCGTCAACCATCAACGCGGACCACCCACGAATGGGTTGGCGAGTACAATCCTCAGTCCAAAATAATACCAATAAAAAATAACGCTTCCGCAGAGGCCATATCATTCCGATCAAAGATTAATGGACCCACGACAACACGTCTAATACCAGTGCATGTGCAAGTGACAAGTGATCCTCAAGCACGGCCAAATTATAGCTCCAATGTGCGAATCACAAGTAACCTGCCCACATGACCAATATAAAACTCATGAAAGTCAATGTCTCATTGAAGCATGTGGTGGTAACTTGAATAACAAATAAAACCATTGCCGATTGACAACCTCGGCTAAGACCAAACCGCACCAGCAGCGGTCAAGGATTGTTGCCTACGTCGCCTGCACCTGCAAATACGACGAACCGCATACTGGGGTGTTCTGAACAAGAATAACTTACCAGCCAATTCCATTTCACTTCCTAGCTAAGCTATGGATCTATACTAAACATTGCCCACTAGACACAACTCACAATCAAAACCTGAAATAACTCAAAGATACAATATTCAGTGATAAACCTTGTACCAGTAATCATAAACATGTCTTAAGTGAAATATCCACTATAGTTTCCAAAACCACGATGTCCAACCAAAAGATATTCAAAACAACTCTTAAACAGAGTTCCAGGTCATTTAATAAGAAATGTACAAGAGTATACACAAATTCTAAATAAAAGGTTCAGATTTGAGTCGTGTTAGTGTGGGTATACTTAGTTTATTTTTCTAATTTAGTATTTAGGTTATTCTTTATTTCCTACAAATTTTATTCCAAATCTTACACTTTGGTTCATCCTAAAATCCTTACTTTTAAATCCTTATTTACCAACTAATACCCTAAATCTCTAAAACCTTTGGGTTATGTTATTGATTCTTTCTAGAAGTTAATTTAGGTCCATTATGACTTGTTAGACTAGGTTCCATACCTAGAATCCTAATGAAAGTGGTCTGAGTGTATAGGTTTACCTTAACTAGTCCACTTTGATTCTTATTGCATTCAATGTCCCGAATAATTACCCTTTAATCCGAATTTAATTCCGTCACTTTATACATCTCATATTACTTTAATTACAGGTGTTACAACATTAAAATTCCAAGAAAAATCATTAAAAATTGAATCTGGGCACGAATCCCAAATTTTGAAATTTCTGACAGATAATTGCTCGAAGGGACGCTCGAGCGACTGCTCTAGCGGTTTAGTTTCCAGGTTCTGTTATTTTTCAAAGGCCTAATGCCTAAAGTAACGCTCGAGCAGTGTATCGAGCGCTCCGACTAATAACACCAATTTTCTTAGTTGCGGAGATTTTCTAATTTTCTAACCAAAATATTAATTTGATTTGTTTCTATACATCTAATTTTCATCCTAAACTAGTTTTGAGACAACCCTAAACTAATCCCATCATCTTTCTACTTATCTTGAGTTTCTTGTTAAATTTGAATTCACCAAGATCAACTCTTTCTTGGTTTTTAAAGAAAGTTAAAACACCAAAACAATTCTTTATAACAAATAAGCTTTTCCCATGAAATCCAACTTAAAAAACAATACGATCAAACATCAAAAACCCAAGAAAACATGCAGTTTCTCCAGTCTCAAGGGCTTGCCACTTGCCTTTTTGATAAACCCAGATTTTTCAGAAACTTCTTTTGTGCCCGTTTTTGGAGCTCGAATGAACCCCTTTAGACTTCTTCAATTAAAATCTCCACCGTTCAGTTTGAAGTCCTCCATAAGTAGAACAAAACCCTAAAATTTCAACCCATTCCAACAGTTGGATATTCCTAGCTCACCGTTCGAAGTTGGCTAGTCGGCCATCTCTGAAACTTCTCTCCTTTCTAATTTCCTCCTTTCTTTTCTCTCTTCTCTCCTTCTATTTTGTCTCCTATCACTTATGCATGAATTTCTTCTCCTTCTAACTTATTTTCAAAACCTAAAACACTCCTTAAGCCTCTCTTTTATAGCCTTACTAATAAACCAACTCTAATTAGGTTTAGCTCACTATAATATACTAAGTGTATTCCCTCTTCTACCATTCTCCTTAATTTAACTCCTTTAACTCTCTTTTAAGGGATCTCTTAATTAATTTTCGTGCTTAATCTTATTCCTAATTTCAAATTGAAATTAGACTTTTATTATTCACTCAAAATACCTAAATTTTGGACCTTAAATAATATAATTACTATTAGGCTCTTTTTCCACCCTTTAAGCCTTAATTTCATTATTTTACATCTAACTAAGCTAAGATTTTGTCTAGTTGAATTTGTTGACTTAATAACTAATTATATTATTTTCTTTCATGAATTTAACAAATTTAAAATGACCAAATTACCACTTTCTCTTTAAATTCATATTTTAACCTTTAAATCTTTCTTTAATTCTCCAACTATTATATTTCTAAGTATTTTCCTCTATAATTTATCTCTTAATTATTTATTTTATTTTTAGGAAAATCCAGGGTTTTATATGCTTGGGGCTCCTTCTCCCTCTTCTGAGAATGAATCTCAAGAGCTTTGGAGTGGGGAAGAGATTCCCTCACTTCTACTTCAAGCAAAGGACCTAGCCTCTTGTAGAGAGAAGCTAGTCAAGAGGCCCGAAAGGCCTTATACTTGGGTTAATGGCCAAACCATTTCTCATACCCAATTAGCAAGCAAACATGATGTAAAAAGTGAAACTAAAACTCTTAACACATGCTGAAAATCAAAGACATATGTGCACATGAGATGTATAATCATATATCCTTCATTGTGTTCATGAAAAAAGTGAGGTATCATGCTTGATCCTAAGTGGAGACCTTACTGGCACATACCATGGAGTGCTTAGTAAAGATTATCATCATGCTTAAAAACAAAAGTGAAATGGATATGAGAAGACCATGACAATGAGCAATGACTATGCTTCTACACGTCTAACGGGAATAGCAATCTCATGGAATGAAATTACGCAATACAAGGAAACAGCACTTGCGTCAAGGGAATGAAAATAAGGTAAATAAAGAAGGGAAGTGGGGGATTAAGGTTTCCTTGATCCAGAGCTAGGGGGAAGAGAACTAATGGCACTTTCTTAGTGCTTAAATGACCTTAAATAGCCTTGAAATGTAAGATCCTGAATTTTTAAGTAATTTTAATTAAGAATGAATAGAGGTTAAAGGACTTAATTAGATTAATTAAATCAAATTTTTAAAAGAAATAAATGGTTTGGTTTGGTTTGGGTTTAGTTGATTTGGGTTAGGTTTGGTTGGGCCGGTTCATTTCAGTGAACCGGTTTAGTTGGTTTAAGTGATTTATAAATTACTTGAGAAGAACCCAAGGGTTCTTATCAATCGTTGATAGTCGGTGAGAAAAAAAAAAAAAAGGAAAAAAGGGGCCCAATGAAGGAGAGAAAGAAGGAGAAGAAGGGAAGAAGAAAGAGAAGCTTTTAGCTTTGGGTTTGCGCATCTCCAAGTAGCACCCTTCCTACTTACCGTTTCCAAAGAAATCGTAGTTAAACGAGAAATATATGTTCGTTTGGTTTCATGCAATTGTTGGGGTTTTTGTCGTTTGATTTGGGTTGGAGAAGATTTATTGTGTAAATCGAGTTGTAAATGGTTAGGTTTTGATTCTTGGGTGTTCTTTGATGATTATGAGGTGTTTGAGATGAAATAGAACAAGATTTGGAGTTGTATTTGGGAAAAATAGGGTGGTGGAAACGTTGCGTTTCGATCGCCTACCTTGGTCGCTTAAGCAACCAAAAATCACACAAAAATTAAAGGGGTCGCCTAGGCACCCACTGCAAGCAGAAATTTAAAAGGGGGGCCCACTAGGCGCCCACCGCAGAAAATGAAATTTGTTACTGTTTTGAGTATATTTTCATTGTTGGATGTGTTTTTATTGATTTTAATCCACGTATGAACAATTTTAGGGGTTTAGAGACTTCTTCTACTTGGTTTACCTTGGAATTTGATATAATTGGATTTGTGGTTACGTTTTTACTTAGATTGGTTTTGATTTGGTATTGTAAGGAAATGATGTTCCTTCTTTTGATTGATTTGGAATTGATTTCATTTGTGAATTATACAAATTCAATTTATGGTATTTTATTATGGTAAACAAGAACTTTGAAAAGCCAGTGGCCTATGGTATGTTGTTTTTGTGGGTAGTGGATTGCCATTCACCTCAGTTGGGGGTAGTGGACTGTTGTTAACCCTAACTGGGGGGTAGTAAACTTGCATCCACCACAGAAGTGGATATTTGTGGGTAGTGGATTGCCGTTCACCTTAGTTGGGTGTAGTGAACTGTTGTTCACCCTAACTGGGGGTAGTGAACCTTCATCCCCCACAAATATGGATGCAGGGTTTTTGTTTATCTCACTTTTGGTCACTTTTTGGGGAAATATGATGTATATTTTAGATTGATTATTGTTGTACATGACTAATCATATCTAGAGAGAGAGATGTGAGATACTAGTCACCCCGTTGTAGATGATCTATATATTTTTGGTGTACTAGCTTGTATCCAGGTCTCAGTATTTTTATTGGATAACTTATACCTATACACACCATATTTTGAGCACTCTAATGAATTATTTTAATGACATGCATCTGTTGATCTAGTTGATGTGGGCCCATAAGTAGTGCCTAGGGGACGGGTTGGTGCCGTGATAGGGTAGACCCGGATTCAGGGCGCTACATGAAACATTTCAAAAAAATCCTCACCCATTTGTACGACCATCATTACATCTCTTACCTCATATGAGCCATCTACTTGAAGGAGAAAATCACCATAACAAGGGGATATAAAGAAGAGAGCAGTCTAAAAATGTGGAGACCAAAACATGCTTTTCACTTAGCTAAAATAAAAATATATTGCATTGTGATCATAAAAAGAAGGATTACCTTGATGACAGGAAGAACTTAATGGTGTATTGAGCTCCTTGAAAAGTCCTCAGTAGCAAGTTGAGCCCCTCTCTTCTCCTTTCAAAAGATGTATGCTTCTCCTTGAATGGGATCCAAAGAAGGAGAAAGTTGTTGGAGTCTTGGAGGGATTGGAGAGTGATTTGGAGATGTTCTTGGGTTTGGAAGTGAAGGAAAAGGATTTTCGGAGGTTGTGGTTGCTGAGAAGAAAAAGAGATATGTGCCAAAAATGACCAATCCCTACTCTGTGCTCAGGTTTGCAATTTATAGAGCATAGGTAGAAAACCGTATGTACTACACTGTTTGGTCAAAACGAATAGTCCATACAGTTTCGTCGTGTCCGTATATATCATACATATGCGAAGTGTCTTTTCAACATTAATTATGGGACAAACTACTAACGCGCGCAACGCGTTGGTTAGTGTGCTAAAGGCATCCGTATATACAGTACTAATGCTTTAAGTCCCACTGTGCGTCGCAATTGGCTGCTCAAGCGGCGACCACAAAAATGTCATTTCGAAGCAACCATATGGAATATACTAACACAGCAAATCTTTCAGATTTCCCTTTTTCTCCCCTTAGCTGGCTTGAGTTGACGGCTAAGGTGACTCAGACGCCCACTTCAGATGAATCGGGTTTTTCTAATTTTTCATTTTCCATTTATCTTAATTAATTTAATTAAGATATTTTAAACTTTTACTGATATGTCCTTTGTTATGTCTTTTCCGACTTAAAAATCTTGAGTTTTCAACTTTACTGCAATAATAAAAGCCCCAAGCTTTTCCTCCTACTCCCTTTGGCCTAATCATCTAGATTTAGATTGATTAATTTGTTTAGAAGCCATTGCAGGCCCATCAAATTGCCCATAGGAAATGCAGACTCACTTGAGACATGTGGAGCCCCAAGCTCCCCTGAAAATCTAAAATGGAAAATTTTTTGGGCAGCAAAGGGATGCGCAGCATTGTATGAACTAAATGGTGTAATAAAAGAAATAGGTGCACCACTCTATGCATGTGGTAAACCTCTAAAACGTTCCCAAAAATTATTTTTCCTACTTTAAATGATCAAAATTGATTCAGGATTATATGCCACATATCCAGCAAGACCTCTATGCATTTAGAGGTCCAATATGGGACTTGGGCCTTTGTTGGGCCTTACTTGGACATTAGTGGGCCCCACATATCCAACAAGACCTCTGAGCATTTAGAGGTTCAATTTGGGACTTGGGCCCTTGTTGGACAATTGGACATTAGTGGGCCTTCTAACAGGGCTCACTAAATCAGCCACATCTCCAACCAAGTATTTCCAAGTGGGCCCTACATATCCAACAAGACCTCTGAGCATTTAGAGGTTCAATTTGGGACTTGGGCCCTTGTTGGACAATTGGACATTAGTGGGCCTTCTAACAGGGCTCACTAAATCAGCCACATCTCTAACCAAGTATGAAATGGACTGTTAAACAAGAACAAAAGCCATTATGGGCTAATCCCAAGCCCACAGAAACCCCAAAAATCCAATCACTCAAACTTAAGTTAAAATAAACAAGGATCAGAAAAATGAAGTACCACCGTATTGCAAAGACGATGCAAACTGAAAACAAAAATAGTCGCACCGTCTATGTAATACAGTGCAGAGAAAAACCATGTTGCACCGCCTTGAGCGTATGGTGCAACATCCAGAAACATTTAAAAAACATTGGTTTTTGGCCAAATCCTTGCATAAATTAAATTCCAAATTAATTTCAACAAAAGCCTATAGGGTTGCTGCCAGCACAGAAAGCCAAGATGGGACTTGGTCCCTTAATGGGCCCCACTTAGGACATGGTGGGCCTTCCAACAGGATCCACCCACTAAGACCAATAACACTTTACTTTTGAAGGACATAACAAACTTAATTGGGCCAACCTTACTTGAGACCCAGACATGACCAAACAGATATCATGTCTGAATAGGACAAGGTGAGGAGAATCAGCTTGATTAAATCCAATCAGGGACGACTTGTGGGACCCTTCTTAAGACGAGGTGGACTAGGTTGTCTACAAACTTCCCTCGACCATAATCGGGTACTTAACCAGATTTCTATAGGGCAAATCAAGCCCTAGACCAATGTCTAGGACCTGGTGACTGCCTACACCCAATTAGGTTGTCATGACCCGGAACCAGATCTGCCCCTCCAAGGCACAACCCATCCTAGACCGTGGCAAGTGGGCCAATTAGTCGTTAAAAATGCGAAGGATTTAAAACTTTTTCCTAACAAGTGCAAATGATAAAGCAATTCATGCTGTGCATAACAAAGTGTGTTTATATATATAATTGATATGTAACAAGACACTAGAGTTGATTACAAAATGATGGGTGACTATATCGCTCCTCTCAAAATACAAAGTACACGATCCAGAAAGAACTATACATGTATAACAGAAATAAAATCCTAAGGCCTATGGAGATCTGCCTCTTAATACCCAAAGGCTTTCTCTTTGCCTTTATCCCCCAGCCCAGTCCTTTACACCGGACGTTGATGGATCTGAAAAATAAGAAGTAAAGCAACTGTGAGACAGATGTCTTAGTAAGCAACATATGCATGCATGAGAAAACACAGTTTATGCATATATCAATCGGTTAAATCATGACATGCGGCTTATTTGAAATCATCATCAATTATCACAGTTTAGTGCCATACAACTTAGGTGCATGCTTATGCGTCAATGTATAGTTAATGCATTTAACACAATCTTTCATCCAATCTCACAATTGGTCATGCAGGTGATTTGGTATCATAGTATACATCGTCAATATCCTCGTCTAGCTTCGCCGATTACATGCGGTGGCTAGGCATCTACGCCGATCTCACATGATGTAGGCATCTAATACTCTGGTTATATATGTCGTATAAATATCCATAGATGATTACCCGATAGTACTTGGAGTGGTATCATAATACCATCGAAAACATCAATCACAACACATATCCGTCTAGCTTCACCAATTACACATGGTGGCTAGGCATCTAATACGCATCCATTGCTGATTACACATAGCAAATGGACTTCGACCACCGATTACACATGGTTCTGGAATGATACTCATCCATCGCTGATTACACAGCGAATGGGCATTGGCCACCAAATACACATAGTGTCGGAATAACATATACATCAATTGTTGATTACGCATGGCCAATGGGCATCAGCCACTGAATGCCGGAATAACATATACATCAATTGTTGATTACACATAGCCAATGGGCATTGGCCACCGAATACACATGGTGCCGGAATAACATATACATCCATTGCTGATTACACATAATCAATGGGCATCGGCCACTGAATGCCGGAATAACTTATACATCCATTTCTGATTACATATAGCCAATGGGCATTGGCCACTGAATACACATGGTGCCTGAATAACATATACATCGATTGCTGATTACACGTAGCCAATGGGCATCGGCCACTGAATACCGGAATAACATATACATCTATTGCTGATTACACATAGCCAATGGGCATCGGCCACCGAATACACATGGTACTGAAATGATATGATAAAGCATGAACATCAACAATGGCCCTCAGCCATAGAGCATGTGTTTAAACAATCCTACTTATACAGTATAAACATTAGTAATGTTACTCTAACGGTATCATGTGGTTCATGCACTCAGGCATGCCAGATCTCAAGGGTAGCCTATGGCCTTACCCGAGTCATTATTGGGCCAAGCCCTTAATCATTACTCATGGATTCTGGGCCACTGCCCACCATTCACTATCAATCACCATGGGCCATTGCCTTTTCATTTACTATCAATAACCATGGACCACTGCCCACTGCCCTTTCATTTACTATCAATAACCATGGGCCACTGCCCTTAAGGTCATAACTCAATATGGGCCAATGCCCTTCATATCTTGCAATTCACTACGGCTAATGCCCTCCATGTCTTGTGCCAAATTTCAGGCCAAAACCCGTCATATCTAGGTTGGTGTACTCACCAGGAAGGTCAACGAAAAAAGGATTGGCTTTACTAGAAATTCCACTTTTCAGGACCCATTTAGGCAACCTATGCCTCAGTTCCTTAGTACTTGTATAGCTTGGTCTTGGTTCTTGATTTCTATCTCTAAAGGTTAATTGAAAGGTGATTTAAGTAGTGGATTCAAGTTATTCTAATCCTACAGTACTCTGGGACAGAAACTCTTTGTAAGACCTTCCCTGGTAGCACGTACCCAAAGTCCTTGTTACTTGTAATTTCGAGATACTTCTACTTGGGATACTTTCAAGACACGTAATTCTCGCTTATACATAGGTTAGATTTGAATAAAAACACTTGGTGGTTCAATATGGACTAAGGTCACATTTTTGGAAATTATCTACATTTCATGACCCTACTTAGCAATCTATGCCTCAATCCTTTTGAAACTTATGCAACTTGGGTTTGGTCATCATATTTTACTTCCATAGGTTATTTGGAAGGCATTTGTAGTGGTGGAATCACTTTATCCCACTTTTATAAAGATCCGAGACACAACTCTCTTTATAAGACCTATTCTAGCAAAATGTATCCAAAATCTTTACTATTTGGAATTTGGTGACAACTCCAGTTGGAACACTCCCTAGGCTCCTAAATCTCACTCATACATGGGTTGGATTCATACAAAATCAATCCTTAGTTCAATCTAGACAAAAATTGGGAAAACAGGGTAGGGCGCTCGATAGGTCGCTTGAGCCTGCTTCGGGTGGCCAGATATTTGCTCTCGGGCTCTTCTGTTAAAACAAGTAGCTAGAACAGTTGCTCGAGCGTCGTTCGAGCGGCCATGACTTAAATCACTACCTAAGCCACCTAAAACTACCGCCGGATTCCGCACTCGAGCGACTGCTTGGGCGGCCTGGGTTTTTGACAATTCGCGAAATCCGAACTTTTGGGATTTTGGGGTTTTCTCAAATCTCACTCATTTTGGGTGTTTTTGGGCTCTAAATTGCTCCTAGCATGTGTAGTTATCTACTACTAACAAAACCCATCAAAAAAATCCCTCATATTTGTACAAATAAAACATTTTACATCTCAACCCTAACGCATTCAATCCACATACGAAAATGGCTGAAATTTGAAATAAGGGCTGGGTTGGTGTTGCTTCTTGCAAACACGTAAGCAAGTCTTCTTGCTTCCAAATCAAACCATGAACAGATCGTTAGGTGCCTCTTGGTTGGTTTCACCACAAAATCCACCAAAACTCACCAAACGAAAATGGTACTTGGGGTTTCCTTCTTCTTTTCCTACTAGGGTTTTCTTCAAATGGGTGCAAAGTGAATGGGGATGTGATGGAAACAAAATGAAGGGAGAAAGAGATGAAGAATGGGAGTGGGAAGGAAGGAGGAAGATGAAGAAAAGAGAAAGAGAGGGGATAAGGGTCGGGTGTGTGTGGTCGAATGGGGTTTTTCTCCCTTTTTCTTTTGTTTCTTCACTTAAACAACTTCCACCAAACACCAAATATTACTAATTTGCCACTCTCCTCCTATTTGCACACAACACAACACTTAGCCATTTTTTTCACACAATGGAAATCTTATTTAACCAATTAAGAAATGCTCACCTTCACAGGCTGCTGACAGTCCGGGGTTTAATCACTTTGACTGGCTTCAGGCTTGGGCCTCTCCAGCTTCACCTACACATCACACTCACTGGTTAGGGTGTGCTAGGGACATTAGAACAGGGTTTCACATAGGTAGTGCCGACTCTCTAACCCCTTAATCCTTTAAACAACACGAACACACAAGCACGCTAGGTAAACTTGCATGGACTTGAAACCCACGTGTGCACACATCCAAGAACAATTTCCTAACCATCCATATGTATCAAAATCACCAAAATCAAATTGTAGCTATCTCACCATTGAAATAAAATTTTTTTTTTCTAGTTTAGGTTCTATGTTGAGATTTCATGTTTTCAACTAAACATTCAAACACAAGCTTAGTAGCATGTTTCTAAACATGTATGGAGCAAAACACATGAAATTTAGTATTGCCTCTACTCTGCATATTTTTCACTAAATTGATACAATCTTACAATCAAGCAACAATTTTGAAAATATAGCATGAATTTCACATGTGTTCATCACAAGATTGATTTTACTCATCATCTCTAATCTCTAAAATTTTTCAGAAATAAGTTTAGGCGTGAGTTCTATAGTTTAGGATTCTCCAAACAACTTGAAATCCATAGATCACCCTACCTCAATGTTATATATCCTTGCACAGCGAAAATCTCTTGATTTTCTCTTGAGTAAAATTTGCTCACCGAATTCTCTCCTTTTCTTCCTCTAGAAGCACACATCGAGCATCTTAGGGTTTCTCCAAAAATAACCACATGTCCAATGCTAGCAATAAAGAATACCTAATTTAGTTTAAAGTTAGTATTTATACTAGGGTTTTAGTTATTTAATTACTATCCTACACAAATCTGTAGAGAACTTGGGTTATGTACACCCTCTTCTTTTAATGAAATAGGCTAACTCACCTAACCTTAATTAATTATTTTAAATTTATTTACTTATTTACTATTTTAGCCTTTTTAAATTTTAAAGGTGTTACATTTAAGCCATTTAATCTATGGCTATAGGTTGTTTGATAATATTTTTTAAGCCTTTTAATCGATGACTAAAAGTCTTTGAAAGAGGTTTAGAAAATAATTTATGCCACTAAATCCGTTGTGGTTTTTAAACAGTAAAAGGGGTTTATAAGCAATTTACGCAGATAAATGCATTGTTTTCCTTAAACGGTAAAAATGACACTCATTTTCAAACCTTGTAAGAAAGTTTCACTATCTCTAAATTTTCAAGAATTGGCTGACTGAAACTGAATTCTTTTATAAATTATCACTAAAAATCAAAATTTTTTTTCTAAAAAGAGTATTGGGAAGTCATTAGGTATTCTCAAATTATTGACCAATTGAGAGGCATGCGCCAGCTCCGCGTGCATCTCATCGGTGTAGATTGGGATAAAATCTTGGCAAAATTGGTCTTCAGTGGTACTTCCTAAACCTAATTGAGGTTCAGTCATCTAGCTCTTTGTAATTGACAATTAATGATATTTAAGTAATTGAGGATAAATGTTATTTTACTGTTTAAAAAGAGTTTCTTCCAAAAATACTTTTATCAACATTTTGTAATCATGATTTGTTGCAAGTATTTAACGAAGTTTTTTAAGGGTATTTATTGGAAAAAATCATTTATGTACATTACAATGACACTTTTTGTCAATTATTTTAAAAAGCATACCTAATATCTAATTATGAAAAATTACATGGCTGAATCTGAATTATGTTTAAAAAGAACCACTAAAAACTAATTTTCCCTAAAATCTAATGTGATTACCTGAATTGCCCCCGGTTTGGCCTTTACATGCTATTTGTTTTTTCATGTTAGCTTCGATGAAAGCATTTACAAGTGTGAAAAGTACTGGCCGTTAGATGCTCCACGCACAGCATCTCACGTCCTAAGCAAGGGACAATTGAGGTAAACAGATGTAAAAGATTTGACGAGTACATTCGACGGAAAAATGACTGGACAAACCGACAAACACAAATTAACACCAGAATTAGCCATTAAAATACTAAACACAAACACAACATTATTTGAAGGTCCAAACACAAACAATCGAACTAATTAGAACACTTTGGGTCTGGTTTAGATGCATAAAAGTGAAGATCTATTAAAAAATGATGCCACCAACACTGGGATTGGACGAAGCAAATGCAAGGAGATCCTTATCACGTTCCAGATCCGCCATGGTTCGTTCATCCAAGGTCACCCATGCTTCTATCCCATCTCCGTCTCGGGAGTCCATCAGAACAACAATATTGTTCATTCCCACGACTACCTCATTGAAATAACCTACCCATGCAGGCTTTTCCCACCCAAAATCAGCTTCATATAGAGGGAACCTACAAAAACTGGTGAAACAAAAGGAATTCACTTCCTCTTTCGAATAGATTTCTTCTGACTTCTTCCAGTCATGGAATACCAACATCCAGTCATCACCCTGAAATCGTCTTAAACATTCCCCATCAATTTCTCCAAAAGCTTCTCTCAGCTGAAGCACCATGTCACCCAACTCGCATTCCTTCTCATTCCTTGATGACACAGTCGTGAACCAGGTCATATTACCAATGGTGTTTTCTGGTAATGGTGGAGCCAGCCTCTTCCGCATATTAATGGAGTGTCTTGCCTGGTAAACAAGCCTTTTGGAACAAGATTTTGCTCTATAAGAAGCCAAGATACGTTGCCAGATGAGCGACGACACCGCTTCAACACGACTCGGCTGCTTCATACTACTTGATGAGCTGTTCTCAGTCACCTTTGCCTTGAGTGCAGCTATGCTAGAGCCCGTAAACACAAACCTTCCTTTGCGTGTAGCGATCGACTCCGCTTCGGATGATTCAACATTTACAGTCGGCATCACTACTGATAAATCCCTTGACGGGTACAAAGAATCTTGTAAGAAGATGGGAGATCTCAAAGCTTCACTAGAGCCGCGAGCGATCAACGCCCAATCCTTAACAAACGCTGCCAGTGATGATGCATCAATGATCTTGTGTAGAAAGCACATACTGATTGCTAGTCCTCCGCAATCAAAGTTGTTCACTTGAACAGCCAATTGAACAACGCAATGATCTGGTTCAGTAGTACTCATAATATTACATGGAAGGAAACGATGCAGTAATTCAATTTCAGGTTTCACTAAAAACTTGGAGAGCTCACAGTTGACATGGGCTTCTATATAATAAGCTCCCTCGTCATTACAGTCGATAATGGAGAAGCCATCTTTGAATCGTCCAGAAAATGGGTAGTATCGGGACAAGGTCTCGGATAAGGATTTCTTGAGCTGATCAGATCTTTTGGCAGTTTGGATGTTTTCATGGTTGCTTATATTCGGGTAAAAGAACACGAAAGAAGTGTAAATGTTGGGAACGAGCTGGTCAAGAAGGGAGAGCTTGAAGGTTCTAAGGTGAGGGGGAGTTGGGGATGATGGTTTGATGATCTCCCTTGAGATGATTTCAGCCTTCATCTTCTTCTTCACTTTTCTTCTTAAATGGAAAACTTGCAGTCAATTCATATAGACAAGCATCAGGCAAGTAAGGGATTGGATATGTCTGGAGCGGCGGGTGAAATTTTCAACGACCATTGAATGTGTTTGGACCGGTAGTTGAAACCGTCATGTGTCAACGGATATTTCAATGGTCTATTTGATCTCTAAACTGGTTTGGAACATATCTTCCCGTACAAAATTGTGAAAAATGGATAAGAACCACAAAACTGGATGAAAGCAAAGCGGGTTGATCTTTAAATTAGACTAGCAGTTGAGATTTTTAATTTAATTAGACTAGCAGTTGAGAATGATTCTAGTGTAGTTTGCAATTATTGCTTGCACTTTTTTAATATTAAAGCAAAAGACTATTTAAAAAAAAAAAAAAAACTTAGAAATTGTTATATATATTTGAAATATATTTTTATATTTCGAATTATTTTTAAAGATTATACTTAGTGTTACGTATTACTGTCAACTCATAGAATTACATGCATAAATCTATACGAAACTTTTATTTGATAAATGCTTCTTTTTTCTTGAAGGTTCCACTAAATTGGGAGTCTATATGGTAAAAGCACTTCTGAGATATAAATTTTAAAGCAATGGTATCTTAGGAGGAATGAGAAAGTAGAGCGTGGAAATCGCCTACAACGGTTACATGTCCAACGGCCTTCTAACTGGTCCATTAATTGCATTTGAAAACAATGAAAAACCGTATAATTTATTTGAAAAAATAAAAATGATTTTGAAAATTGGATGGGTCATGTAGTACGGATGGTTGCACAATCCTCATTCTAGAGGATGTGCACCCGAATGTAGAAAAATACTTGAAGTAGTCGTTCATGAAATTTTTAGTAGTTTATCTATATATGGAATTACATATATATATTTGTTGTATTTCTTTTTTTGTGTTTAATTTATTTCTAAAAATATATTAATGCTTTAATGCAAATGAAACTTTTATAAATATATTATTTTTATTACTAATAAAAAAAAGTAGTTATTATATCAACCTAAAACTCTTCTAATGGCATTTTATTTACTAACATGAAAAAAAAAAATTTCTTATATATTTACAATGTGAAATTGGACTCTTCTAAGAAATTTTTTTTTATTCATATAGAAAAACATTTTCTTAAAAGTAATTCTTATTTGGATAACGAATAAGCTTATATTCTTCCTTTCATAAATGTTATATTATTTTGGTTTAATCAAACTTTGCTTAGACATAGTTTTGGAATTATAATCAGGTTTGATCAAATATTGTGGGACTCTAAAAATGGATAAAATATTTATTTTGTCATTATGTATTTTTTATTAACAATCCAAATCATCCACCATTTTCATAGTCATTTAATAGTTTTCTAATTAATGAATGAATATCATCATAGTAAAGATAAGTATATTACTTAGAGAATAAAATTTCTAACATTTTCACTTATAATTATTAAATTAATTTTCTTAGTCATCCTCATTTCTTTCTTTCTATTTTTATTAACTTTATAACTAATAGTTATTTGAGTAACTTTGATTTTGTTCTTGATATTATTAGGAATTTAATATCATATGAGTACATAAGTTATGATTAAAGTTACTTTTGCCTTGAGTGCAGATATGCTAGAGCCCGTAAACACAAACCTTCCCCCTCCTTCTCCATCTCCCATCCCCAACCTCTCTCCCATGGCTTCGCTCCCAAAAACCCTCTTCTTCTCCATCTCCCAAGTTCACCCTATCGCTCTCCCAACCACTCAAAACATGCCTACGTCTACCTAAGCCTACCCCCTCCCTCTTCTCCTTCATTGTAAATCTTGAAAGGAACTTGGAAGTGTTTCTTGGAGGAACAAAAGGAGGTGATCAGTTGCTGGTGGAGCTTCCAAGGAGCTCAACGCACTTCAAAAGGAGCTTAAAATCCCAAGGTGAGCTTCCCCTTTACATCTTGTTTAACATATGTGGAAATTAGCATATTTGGAGTCTTTGGAGTTAGTTTTTATATATGAATGTTTATCTACTGTTGGAGCATGTTCCTATCTCCCTTTCCTTTCTCTTTTCTCTTATTTATGTCTCCATAAAGGTGGGCTAGCCCCCATGGTAAGGGGGGAGTGATAAGTCATGAAAATACCACATTATAGCACAATTAATTCATGACTTATCTGGTTTTATTTCATATATAATTCCCAATTTTACTTAGAAATTGTCAAAATCTTTCATCTCTGCATTTTATTTTCATTGTCTAAATTATGCCTAATTTGTTGATGTAGAGATACTCTTGGTGATTATAGAAGTCACGGTTCAAACGGCGTAACAATCGGAGTCAAATTGTAGAAGATATGAGCAACGTTCACTGGCCGTTCGTCTGCCGTTCGAACGTTGGTGTTCTGCAGAGAAACCCGAGAGTAGCGTTCGCTGGCCGTTCGCCTGCCGTTCGAACGTTGGTGTTCTGCAGAGAAACCCGAGAGCAGCGTGCGCTGAACGTTCGACTGTCGTTCGAACGTTGGTGAAAAATAGAGAAATTGTGAGCAGCGTTCGCTGACCGTTCGATGAACGTTCGAACAAGAGACAAGGAAACAACTTTATGACCTGAACGTTCGACCCGCGTTCGATGACCGTTCGAACGATCAAGTAGCAAATCCTGTTATAAAATTCCGAACTTTAAGGATTTGTTTCCTTTTTCTTGGGGATCTTCTTCTAGTCTTTAGGAGGATTTTTAGGGGTTTCTAATAAAAAAGATTAGGTCGTTTTTGGACTTGAAAATCGTGGATATACAAGGAAAGGAAGTTCTCTCTTCCTTAGGAGTCTTGGAAGGCAAGTTTCTATTTTTCTCTTCAAGGGATTTCTGGGCAAGTTGGGAGATATAAAAAGGAGGAGCTTGAACGTGAATAGAGGGGGATTGATGCTGGGAACGTGAGGAAGAACTAGGAACGTGGGAGATCAAAGCTTGGACTCCATTAGTTTACTTCTTCTCTTTTCTTCTCTTTTTAAATATACTCTGTTTTTAATGGTTATTCCTAGTTCAGTCATGAACTAATTTCTTTTTCTAAGGCTTTGATGTAGTCTAAACATGATGTTTTATTTCTGAATATTATTGCTAATGGATTTGTGATTCACTATTTGAGTATTTTATTATTGTGCTTAACCCAATTGAGTATTTGATCACCATTCAATTGTATTTGATAATTGTATTGAGACCGAGAGGAGATATACAATTTTAGTTCCTATGATAAAATACCATACTCTACATGTTGATAGAGATATTGGCATGGTTTATGTAGCTTTGTGTTTTTGACAAGAAAATCTACAGATCTTAATGTGCCTTGTTGCTTTTAAATTCACATAGAGATATAGTGAGTTATCGTGGGAAGGTAAGTTCGTTGGTGCTCGAGAGAGACCATTGGATAGGATAGGGATTTTCGCTTTCAAATTGGATTATAAAATTCATTAGCATGTGTATTCAAGAATTAATTCAGATTTGTTTATGATGAAATCAAATGCCTTAGTATTTTAAATCTCTTGTTAAATCTAAATCTTATATTTTCTTAGGTGATAATTTTAATTGTTAGTTAAATACTCATCTCAATCTTTGATTATTCAAATAGAATTTAGGATAGTAATTTCAGTATTTAGTAGCTACCATTCCCTGTGGGTTCGACACTCTATTTCATCACTTTATTACTTGTTACGAATTCGTGCACTTGCGAAAAAGTACATCAAGTTTTTGGCGCCGTTGCCGGGGATTGATTTGTTTACTAATATTGATACTATCTATTCTCAGTTTTAATTTGGATTTTAATTTTTATTTCAGGTCTTGTGTATGCGACACTCTAGAAGTGCTGAAATCTTTCCTTGTGATCCCGAAATTGATCGTACCTTTAGGCGGTTGAACAAGGAGAAGAGGCAAGTTTTGAATAACTCTCCAGTTGGAATGGCAAATCAAATTGAAGAAGAAGAGAACAATAGGGCCTTGAGAGACTATGCCATGCCATTAGTCACCGGGGCTCACACAAGCATTAGAAGGCCAGCAATACAAGCCAACAATTTTGAGATAAAGCCAGCCATCATTCAAATGATCCAATCAACCGTGCAATTCAGTGGCATGCCGAATGATGATCCCAATGCTCATATTGCAAATTTTCTGGAAATTTGTGATACCTTCAAGCACAATGGAGTTTCTGATGATGCAATAAGGTTGAGGCTCTTTCCTTTCTCTTTAAGAGATAAGGCAAAAGGTTGGTTAAATTCCCTTCCACCAATGACCATCACTACGTGGGATGGTTTGGCTCAGAAATTTTTGGCAAAATTTTTTCCTCCATCAAAAACTGCTAAGATGAGGAATGATATCACTACCTTTGCTCAATTCGACATGGAGTCACTATATGAAGCATGGGAAAGATATAAGGACTTGCTCAGAAGATGTCCTCACCATGGTTTACCCAATTGGTTGCAAGTCCAAACTTTCTATAATGGATTGAGTCCAAATATACGGACAATTGTGGATGCCGCAGCGGGTGGAGCATTGATGGGGAAGCCTTATGAAGAAACATACAATTTACTTGAGGAAATGGACTCAAATAACTACCAATGGCCATCAGATCGTTTGGGACCAAGAAGAATTCAGGGAGTTCATGAAATTGATGCATTAAATTCTTTAACTTCTCAAGTTGCTTTGTTGACAAAGAAAGTAGATAATATTAATGTGAATGCTGTTCAATCTACTCACTTTGTTTGTGAAATTTGTGCAGGGAATCATTCAAGTGTTGAATGTCAAGTTGGAAACTCTTTTGCCATGGGTGCATCCGACCAAGCCAATTATGTCTCCAATTTTCAACGCCCAAATAATCCCTATTCAAATACTTACAACCCCGGATGGCGAAATCATCCAAATTTTTCTTGGAGTGGTCCTCAGAATTTCAATAAGCAACCTCCCGGGTTCCAACAGCAAGAAAAGAAGCCAAATATGGAGGAATTGCTTACCAAGTTCATGCAAGACACTTCAGGATTCATGCAAGAAGCAAGGACTACTTTCCGGAACCAAGATGCTAGCATCCGGAACCTTGAGCACCAGATGGGGCAATTTTCAAAGCAATTGGCAGAAAGTTCTCAAGGGTCCCTCCCAAGTGATACCATTACCAATCCAAGAGAACATGCTAAAGCCATCACCCTAAGGAGTGGGAAAAATCTGGAAACTCAGCAAGAAGCTAGAAAAGAAGATGAAGAAGAGGAAAAAGAGAAGCACAAAGAAAATACAAAAACAAATTTGCTTTCTAAAACTCCTCCTCTTTATGTTCCTCCTATTCCTTTTCCACAAAGATTGAGGAAAAATAAGTTGGACAAGCAATTTTCTAAGTTTCTAGATATTTTTAAGAAAATGCATATTAACATACCTTTTGCAGATGCATTGGAGCAAATGCCTACTTATGCCAAGTTCATGAAGGAGATGTTGTCTAACAAGAGAAAATGGGAGGAGCATGAAACGGTGATGCTAACTGAGGAATGTACAGCAATCTTGCAAAATAAACTTCCACAAAAGCTAAAAGATCCAGGGAGTTTCACTATTCCTTGCACAATAGGAAATTCTCATTTCAATAAAGCTTTATGTGATTTAGGAGCAAGTATAAATCTAATGCCGTATTCTGTTTTCCAGAAATTGGGGATTGGTGAAGCTAAGGCAACAACCGTATCTCTCCAACTGGCGGATCGATCAATCAAATACCCAAGAGGTATCATAGAAGATGTTCTTGTTAAAGTTGACAAGTTTATTTTTCCTGCAGATTTCTTGTATTGGACATGGAGGAGGACAGAGAAATTCCACTCATCCTAGGCCGACCATTCTTAGCTACAGGAAGAACTCTTATTGATGTCCAACAAGGGAAGCTTATACTTAGAGTGCAAGAGGAACAGATTGTGTTTTTGTTCAAAGCTATGAAGCATCCCTCCACAAGTGATTCATGTTTTCAGATTGATACCATCAGCAAGTTGGTATCAGATACCTTCAATGACAATAATCCAACGGAACCACTAGAAGCATGCATTACCAAATCAGGGAGTATTTCTTCTAAGGACATGAGCATTAGAGAGTGTGCACTCTATTTAGAGGCTTCACCACATTACACTCACAAGAAGAAGCCAAATTTTGAAGATCTTCATAAGAAAGAAGATCCCCCAAAGAATTTACTGATTTCTGATCCTCCCAAGCTTGAGCTTAAAACCCTACCTTCTCATTTAAAATATGTTTATTTAGGAGTTGAAAATTCTTTTCCAGTAATTATCTCTTCCTCTTTGACAGGTCTTGAAGAAGAGAAACTACTTCGGGTGTTAAGAGCTCACAAATCAGCATTGGGTTGGTCAATAGCCGATATAAAAGGGATTAGTGCTTCAATTTGCATGCACAAAATCCTTATGGAGGAGAGCCACAAGACCACGGTACAACCACAAAGAAGGCTAAATCCAAACATGCAAGAAGTGGTAAGGTCTGAGGTTCTCAAGTTGCTGGACGCAGGTATTATCTATCCAATTTCTGATAGTTCATGGGTAAGTCCGGTCCAAGTAGTACCAAAGAAAGGTGGTATTACAGTTGTTAGGAATGAAACCAATGAGCTTATTCCAACAAGAACAGTAACAGGTTGGAGGGTGTGCATAGATTATAGGAAACTCAATGATGCCACTCGAAAAGACTACTTTCCTCTCCCTTTTATTGATCAAATGTTAGAAAGGCTTGCTGGTCATGCTTATTACTGTTTTCTTGATGGATACTCAGGGTACAACCAAATCCAAATTGCACCAGAAGATCAAGAGAAGACTACTTTCACTTGCCCTTATGGAACATTTGCCTATAGGAGGATGCCTTTTGGTTTGTGCAATGCTCCAGCCACTTTTCAGCGATGCATGATGGCAATATTTTCTGACATGGTGGAAAAATTTCTGGAAATTTTCATGGATGATTTCTCTGTTTTTGGTTTCTCTTTTGATGCTTGTTTGAATCATTTATCTATGGTATTGACAAGATGTGAAGAAACTAACCTTGTTTTAAATTGGGAAAAATGCCACTTCATGGTGCAGGAAGGAATAGTGCTTGGTCATAGGATTTCATCCAAAGGGATCGAAGTGGATAAAGCCAAGGTGGAGGTTATTGAAAAATTACCTCCACCCACAACAGTCAAGGGTGTACGGAGTTTTCTAGGGCATGCGGGGTTTTACCGTCGTTTTATTAAAGATTTTTCTAAGATCACTAAACCCCTTTGTAGCTTGTTGGTCAAGGATACACCCTTTATTTTTTCAAAAGACTGTTTGCATGCTTTTGAGCTTTTGAAGGAAAAACTGATTTCATCCCCAATAATTTGTGCTCCAGATTGGGAGCTACCTTTTGAGTTGATGTGTGATGCTAGTGACTATGCTTTAGGAGCTGTTTTAGGACAGCGGAAAAATAAATTATTGCATGTTATTTACTATGCTAGTAGGACCTTGAATGATGCTCAACTCAATTATGCTACAACTAAAAAAGAATTATTGGCTGTAGTTTTTGCCTTTGATAAATTTAGATCTTATTTGATTGGCTCCAAGGTTATTGTATATACTGACCATTCAGCTCTCAAATACTTGCTTGCAAAAAAGGAAGCAAAACCAAGGCTATGTCGGTGGATTCTACTTTTGCAAGAGTTCGACTTGGAAATCAAAGACAAGAAGGGAACCGAGAACCAAGTAGCTGATCATCTCTCTCGACTTGAGCTTGAAGATGAAAAAGCCACCACATCCATCCCAATCAATGAGGTATTTCCAGATGAACAACTTCTTGCCTTTTCATTAATAGAAGTTCCCTGGTATGCAAATTTTGTGAATTACTTGGCTAGCAATGTGGTAAATCCGGAGTTCTCATATCAACAAAAGAAGAAATTCTTTTCGGATGTAAACACTACTTTTGGGAAGATCCTTTCCTCTACAAGCGTTGCAAAGATCAAATCATTAGGAGATGTGTACCTGAAGAAGAGATGGAAAATATATTAAAGCATTGTCATTCACTTGAAGTTGGAGGCCATTTTGGACCAAACAAAACGGTTACAAAGGTGCTACAGTCAGGTTTTTATTGGCCCTCCCTCTTTAAAGATGCTTTTGCTTTTGTTTCATCATGTGATCAATGTCAAAGAAGTGGAAATATTTCTAGAAAAAATGAAATGCCTCTAAACAATAATCTTGTTGTTGAATTATTTGATGTTTGGGGCATTGATTTTATGGGACCCTTCCCTTCATCTTTCTCAAATCAATACATTTTAGTTGCTGTTGATTATGTTTCCAAATGGGTAGAGGCCGTAGCCCTCCCTACAAATGATTCTAAAGTTGTGTTGAATTTTTTGAGAAAACAGATTTTTACCAGGTTTGGCACTCCAAGAGCAATCATTAGTGATGGGGGAAAACACTTTTGCAATCAACACTTTAAGGCACTCTTACGGAAATATGGTGTTACACATAGAGTTGCCACTCCTTATCATCCCCAAACAAGTGGTCAAGTTGAGGTTTCCAACCGGGAACTGAAGCGCATATTGGAAAAGACAGTTAACTCATCCCGCAAGGATTGGTCAAAGAAGCTTGATGATGCATTGTGGGCATACCGAACTGCTTTCAAAACAGCAATTGGAATGTCTCCATACCGACTTGTTTATGGAAAAGCTAATCATCTCCCGGTGGAATTAGAGCACAAAGCCTACTGGGCAATGAAGACTTTGAATTTTGATCTTGAGACAGCTGGAGAGAAGAGGCTTCTTCAACTAAATGAGATGGATGAATTTCGGCTTGATGCTTATGAGAATGCTCGAATTTACAATGACAGAACAAAAATCTGGCATGATAAGCATATTCAACCAAAGGAGTTTCTAGTGGGCCAGAAAGTCTTACTCTACAACTCTAGGCTGAGATTATTTCCGGGCAATCTTCGTTCTCGTTGGTCTAGCCCTTTTACTGTGGTAAAAGTTTACCCCCATGGAGCTGTAGAGATTCATTATGACACAAAAGGCACTTTCAAGGTCAACGGTCAGAGATTAAAGCCTTATGTTGATGAGGACTTCAAGAACTACAAGTCTTCCTATTTGCTCCACCCATCAACATAAAAGATGGTTTTCAGTCAAGCTAATGACTATAACCAAGCGCTTCTTGGGAGGCAACCCAAGTGTTTTTCATTTTAGTTTTTCTTTCAGTTTTACTCATAAATTTTTTTTAATTTTTCAGGTTCTTGAAGGTTATTCACTGTCATACAAGTCCATCCTACAGTCCATCTCAACATCAGAAAATCTGGGGAGTATTTTGCCCTTTTCTCTTTATTTTTCATTCTACTCTTAAACATTGAGGGCAATGTTAGATTTAAGTTGGGGGGTGTTGTGCTGAAATCTCATGTTTGTTGACCCCTGTTTTGGTGATCAAAAAACCCAGATTTTGATTTATTGTGCTGAATAACCTGCTGGTAGGAGAGTTTTATTTGATGTGAATTTCTAGCTCATGCCTTGCAATCTTGATATTCTTGGTTAAGCTTAAATAGTTGAACACATAATCACATGACTAGGAGATCTAAATTTTGGCCTTTATTACTTATCTTTGGATAGTGTGATTTCATTTGTCTCACTTTGAACTTAGCACGAGCACACTAATGCATTATGTGTGGGGTATGAGAACTGAAACCATTAATGGAAGTTTTGATAACTTGAGTTCTGATTGATTGACTTATAGATGGACAACTTTGGCATGATAATTGTGGTATGAGAAAAGAAAAAAAAATTTCAGAGTAACAAGCAGTGCTAAGAGATTTTGAGCTCCTTTTTACTGAGTAACCGGGCCTCTTGCCTCACTAAGCAATGAGTGTTCGGTCAAAAGGTAAAGAGCCTTATATGGTTGATAATGTGGCTAGTTTAGCTTCGTAGCCTTTTTGACTCGAGTTAATAAAACCTGTAGGGGTGTCTTCACACCTAATGCCCTTTGAGCCATCTGGTTCGGGAGTCATTGGTCCAACACTCGATAAAAGGGTCAATTAGAAAGCTTAAGGAAGCTAGACATTGCACAGTCCACATGTTGTGAAAAAAAAAAATAGTCAAAATGTCATGCTTTGGTTGTTTCATCAAAATAAGGAATCCTCTGAATTTGGGTTAGTTGGAACTTTTATAATGGAATTATTTTGAAGCCTCATAATGATGTGTTAGATTACTTTACACCAAAGGCACTTGTGATGTTTCACTATCTAAGTATAAGTGTTTAAGCTCATTGATGATTTCTTAAGAAAGTGAGCATGGAGTTTCAAATATTAAGTTATCCTTGAATATTAATGGTTGTTTTGGGTGTTGCTTTTATGGTCTTTGATAGCATGTGTTTTATTTGTTTTAGTCAGTTTTGCTAGGGACTAGCAAAAAGTAAGTTGGGGGGTGTGATAAGTCATGAAAATACCACATTATAGCACAATTAATTCATGACTTATCTGGTTTTATTTCATATATAATTCCCAATTTTACTTAGAAATTGTCAAAATCTTTCATCTCTACATTTTATTTTCATTGTCTAAATTATGCCTAATTTGTTGATGTAGAGATACTCTTGGTGATTATAGAAGTCACGGTTCAAACGGCGTAACAATCGGAGTCAAATTGTAGAAGATATGAGCAACATTCGCTTGCCGTTCGCCTGCCGTTCGAACGTTGGTGTTCTGCAGAGAAACCCGAGAGTAGCATTCGCTGGCCGTTCGCATGCCGTTCGAACGTTGGTGTTCTGCAGAGAAACCCGAGAGCAGCGTGCGCTGAACGTTCGACTGTCGTTCGAACGTTGGTGAAAAATAGAGAAATTGTGAGCAGCGTTCGCTGACCGTTCGATGAACGTTCGAACAAGAGACAAGGAAACAACTTTATGACCTGAACGTTCGACCCGCGTTCGATGACCGTTCGAACGATCAAGTAGCAAATCCTGTTATAAAATTCCGAACTTTGAGGATTTGTTTCCTTTTTCTTGGGGATCTTCTTCTAGTCTTTAGGAGGATTTTTAGGGGTTTCTAATAAAAAAGATTAGGTCGTTTTTGGACTTGAAAATCGTGGATATACAAGGAAAGGAAGTTCTCTCTTCCTTAGGAGTCTTGGAAGGCAAGTTTCTATTTTTCTCTTCAAGGGATTTCTGGGCAAGTTGGGAGATATAAAAAGGAGGAGCTTGAACGTGAATAGAGGGGGATTGATGCTGGGAACGTGAGGAAGAACTAGGAACGTGGGAGATCAAAGCTTGGACTCCATTAGTTTACTTCTTCTCTTTTCTTCTCTTTTTAAATATACTCTGTTTTTAATGGTTATTCCTAGTTCAGTCATGAACTAATTTCTTTTTCTAAGGCTTTGATGTAGTCTAAACATGATGTTTTATTTCTGAATATTATTGCTAATGGATTTGTGATTCACTATTTGAGTATTTTATTATTGTGCTTAACCCAATTGAGTATTTGATCACCATTCAATTGTATTTGATAATTGTATTGAGACCGAGAGGAGATATACAATTTTAGTTCCTATGATAAAATACCATACTCTACATGTTGATAGAGATATTGGCATGGTTTATGTAGCTTTGTGTTTTTGACAAGAAAATCTACAGATCTTAATGTGCCTTGTTGCTTTTAAATTCACATAGAGATATAGTGAGTTATCGTGGGAAGGTAAGTTCGTTGGTGCTCGAGAGAGACCATTGGATAGGATAGGGATTTTCGCTTTCAAATTGGATTATAAAATTCATTAGCATGTGTATTCAAGAATTAATTCAGATTTGTTTATGATGAAATCAAATGCCTTAGTATTTTAAATCTCTTGTTAAATCTAAATCTTATATTTTCTTAGGTGATAATTTTAATTGTTAGTTAAATACTCATCTCAATCTTTGATTATTCAAATAGAATTAGGATAGTAATTTCAGTATTTAGTAGCTACCATTCCCTGTGGGTTCGACACTCTATTTCATCACTTTATTACTTGTTACGAATTCGTGCACTTGCGAAAAAGTACATCAGGGAGTGTACGTGTGACTCCAAGAGAGGGTGAGGGGTCATTTTCATATGTTTTTAAAGGGTTTTGAGATTCTGTTTTGTTGATGTCTTTTTCATTCATATGGGGGAGCATGTTCCCCTTCCTTTTCATTCTAATGTACCCCTATTTTAACCTACCTCCTTCCCTTCTCTAAATGGCTTCATTTATTTACTTATATGCTTGCTTTGGATATGATGTAGGTGGTAAAGTATGCATGTTAAGGTTAGGTCATTCATGTGTGTTTCATGCTTCCCCCTGTTCCCCTGTCATGGTACTTTTTTAGCTGCTGTTGGAGGCAGCATGCATGCCTCTTTTCCCTTTTATATCATGCTCACACACTCTAAGCATGTCTATGCATAAGAGCCCCTATGCCATGATCCATTTCCCCCTTTTCTCCACTGTTTTATGCCTTCTTACCATGATCCCATCTATCGGCAGCTACTGTTTTTTTACTTACATGTGATATGTCCTCTCATCCTTGTACACATCAAGGATGAGAGGACATACCTCATTCGATAAGCACATGATATGTAAAAATGCACACACTTTCACCATGGTTTAAAACATGCCCCTTGTGTTCATTTAGTTTGTTTTCTTGTATCGCTTTTAATTTCTGATTCATGGAATGGGAAAAGCCAAAACGGGGACACTCAAGTCCCTATTTCATTTCTGGTTTCGGTTCAAAAAGGGGAGGAGACAAGATCCTAGCCCTCTCCCCCTTCCCTTGATTCCAAAGAAGTTTCCAAAATTGCCAAAAGTGGGATCTCCCCCCTTCTTTGAACCACTGTGAGCCCACACAGGGGCCCACACACTTGCTGGAGATCCATAGCAAACCGAGAAACCCAACCCCAACTCAAATCCTGCAAACCCCCTTTTTTAGAGTAATCCACCAACTCAGGTCGGATCAGTTCTTATTTCTACATAGCCGAAATTTAAATTTGGCTATGAATGACTTTTTTGTGTAGCCAAAATATGATTTCGACTACACTCCCAAAAACCCTAATTCCCACCTTTTCAGCCCCTCACCTTATTTCAGCCCATTTTTAATTGAACCAAAAGATCTAGCAGGGTTTCCGGTCGAAATGTGGGCTTTGGACCCATCCGGTCCAACTTGATTCATTGTGGGCCTTCCAACGGGGCCCACCCAGTCCAATTTACATGCTTGAACCTAAATAAGATAACCAAGTTAATTAAGCAGGCCTAACCATTCGAAGCCCACCAAAAGCCCAACATGAATCATGCTTCCTAGTTTAGGGTTTGGTTTGGCTGTGATCCGGGGTTGGGCCTATCGGGCCCAACTTCCTTTTAAAAGAAAGCCCACCGAACCAAGCAAGGAAAAGGGTCCTGTGAGACATGGAAAAATCAATTTAATGACTTCTTGATCATCACGCGGGATTGGTTAAAAACAAAGAGTCGCCACCATTCTGTTTAGGTGTGAATGGACACCAAAATCTCAAATAAGCATAAAAAGGCAAATTTAGGGTAAAAATAACCCTATTAAAAAAAACAACCAGAGATGAGTAAGGGGATTAGGTTATGAATAAGGAAAGGTGTTAGGCACCCCTATTCATCCACACAAGGTATTGTTCATGTTTTTTTTTAAAGGAAAAAAGGCCTGCTAATCAAAATAAAAGTAAAAGAAAAATCAAAGAATGTATGGCTTTTTCCATGTGAATGATCCAATTGATTCTGGATACTCCTTATGAAAACAAGAGCCATTTACTTGGGCTTCATGATCGACTGAAATCAAGATAAAGAAAACAAATCTAAAGTGAAAACTTCAAAAATCTGGCTTCAAGTTAAATTTTGGAAATCTAGAAAAAATATGATTTTTATAAAATATTGCAGAATTAAACTTGAACTGTAAGACCCTGATTTTTTGTGAGTTTTATTTATTTAATTATTTATTTATTTTTATATATAACTGTCTTTATTAGGTGATTTTTGTGGTTTGAGGGCTTAGCCCATACTCGTATGTACAGGCGTTATATAGCCATTTTTCTGAAAAATTTTATTATTATCATTATTATTATGAAAGTATAGTTGTGTGCTTATTAACGTAAATGGATGCGGAACATGTCGCGTTTCCAGTGGGCGAGCGCGCATAGGATCAAGGAGTTAAAAGATTGATCGAGCGGCGTATGTATCGCAAGGTAAATATACAAAAAGGGAAAGTAGGGTTTTGGTTTTATAGGAATACGCGTATCATACTTACGGAAATACTTTTCGTTAGTCTGATATTCAGGAGAACTGAGCGATTTCGGCTGGAGTGGCGATTAGGGTTCTGCTCGTAAAGAACAAGGATCGCAAGGGCTAAGAGAAGGATTTTGGAGTTGAAGTTGAGTGGGTTATTTCTCTCTGCTCGAGACGATTTGTTGGCTAGACTCTGTACTCGCATGCGTGGCCGGAGTAGTGATCGGCCGAGGTTTTGCTATTCCGGAATAAGCGCATTCAGGTTAGTAGCACTGATTTACAACTGGGTTTTGTGTTCTATGTTTTCGTGAGCTTATTCTTATGCATGGTTGTAATTTTAAGTGATCTCTGAGTTTTCTGGTTTTCTGGTTTTCTGGAATGACATGAAACAGAGTCGGAGATTGAAATTTATCTTGAAATTAAATGTGTTTAGATTAAATCCAAATATGGTTGGGAAGTCTTCTGGGAGTATTAGGAGTGTATTGGAACAATTACAGACCTAAACAAACCAGCCAGACATGTAGATCTCGAAATAACAGAGAAATGAAAATCGCAGTGGGTATCCGCTCACCTGGCGCCCACTTGCGCTCACCTAGGAGGTAGGGGCCCAGTTAAATTTTACTTACCGCTGAGCTCGCGCGAACCTGGCGCTCAGCTCGCGCGCACTCGAAAACCCGGCGCTCAGCTCGCGCAAACCTGGCGCTCAGCTCGCGCCCATCTCGCGCTCAACTCGTGCTCACTTAGCGTCGAGTGAGCGCAAGCTACTTTTTACCCTTTTTTCTTACCGCCGACCGGCGCTCACCTGGCGCCCACTTCAGGAAGTGAGCGCATACCCTATTTTACTTACTGAAATGGAAATTTGGATTTAACTAAGAGTATTCGGGTTACTTGAGGGTTAAACCACTTCACTATTCACTTGTTTGGGAACCTTGGAATCTACTTTGCCTATGAAATTATTAGAGGAAAAATTAGTGAAGTTCTTAAAAGCTTCCAAGTTGAGTTTAGGTTAATTATGAGTGTTGTGCCGGATACCAAACCCCTAAGAGTTACCAGTTACATTTCCTCTATTTTATACACTGTTTTGATTGAGGAGTTATTCTATTCTGGTTTCACTTGTTTGGAAACTTTAAATGTATTGTAAAGATTTCCTTGGTATGAATGAATTGAGTTTTATTTCCAAATGGCATGTGTTACGAAAATGAGAAAATACTGAAAGTACTTGAGGTACTGCTTGGTCCAGAGGGACAGGTGATGAACTGTGATGAGTTTTACATGATGTGGAATGAATGGTTTTACTTTGATATTGGAGTTGAGATTATACGATGTTTTACTGTTTTGGTCTAGCTTGTCCTGGATCCAGATGTTTAAGCTTAGTAATGTGATGTTATTGTTGGTTGTTGGAATTGCATGGCCTTGTGTGTTACCACGACCGGTGTAGAGCAGCCAGAAACCCTGAGTAGGCCTGGTTGTAAATGCATAAACCTGGGGAGTAGGCCTGCATTGGATGATGAAACCCTGAGTAGGCCGTCATTTCAGAGTTTCCGAAACCCTGAGTAGGCCGGAACTGTATACATGGAGGTGTGGAGTGTCTACTTGGCATGTTTAATTTATCAACTAAACGATAGTCATGACATTGACCAATCGATGTGTTGCCGTACTTAACTGAGATGTGATTTGTTTGATTTGAACAAGTGTTGATTTGAACTTGGGAAATTGATGTTGGTTGTTTGACCGTATTGTAGTGTTTGTCGATGCATAGTTTTAAATTGTGATCAACTATTTCTGCATGCATGTGCTACTCGCTGAGATATTCGTATATCACTCTGTTGTTTTGTTTTGTTTTTCAGATACTCGTGGTGAGGCGATTTATGGGGTAGATCCTGCTGAGGCTTATAGGGAGGAAGATTACTATTACCTTCCTTAGACTTGTAGGTTATCTTGTTCTGAATTTGGGAACTTTGAATTAATTGAGATGTATTAAAGTTTAATTGGGGTTGAACCATATGATTCTAGTTCAGTTTAAATGTTACAATTTTGGATAAATGGAAATGTGCACTCTGTCAGGTTATAGCTAGATGATTATCCAGCGATCATAATTGATTAACGATCCTTGCCTAACCTCCGTGAGACGTGTTATATCTTTATTGAACAACACGGATCCGGGGCGTTACATGAACAGTCCAGGACATAGATATAGCCCATATTTCACATTAGATCAAGAAATCAAAACCAAAAATACCCACGTTGATGAAGAACATCAAAAGGGGAGAACTTAGACCGTAGGGTTTTCTCTCAAAAGTGAAAAAGGAGTCAAAAACCACATCATGAAACCCTAGAAATTACTTTCAGGCCTTTGAATCCAAATCTATCATATAGATCATGATAGATCCACGATCTCAGCCTAAAATCACAAAAATCACGAAAACAGTGCTGTAGGTGCAAAAGTGGTGAAAATCTCAATTTTAGGAGAAAAATAGGATTTCATGCTATAAACATCATAGATTCATAGGATTCATTCAGATTCAATCATAAGATCATTAAAACATGATCAGGATATCAAAAGCAATCATTTCTCACAAATTAGAGCACATGGGGGCCTACCTTACGGATCCACCTGTTCTCTTTTCCTCTAGCTCTCTCTTCACATTTTACGGCTAGAGAGGATTCTTGAGGTACTTGGAGATAGGTTTGGGTACACAAACACAATCAAAAGGCCTTATTTTAAAAAAAAAAGAGAAAAACAGATTATGGGGTTCTATTCTAGGGATCCACCTGTTCCCCTTTCCCCTAGCTCTCTGTTCACGTTTTACGGCTAGAGAGACTCTTGAGGTACTTGGAGACAAGTTTAGGAATACAGAATAAAAGAAGGCCTTATTCTACAGCAATGGAGAAGAATAGATTAATTCTAGAATTGAAAACAGAAAATAAAAGTAAATAAAATGGAAAATGGACTTACCTAGATTGAGCAAGCAGAGCAGCAAAGATTCCTCTCTTCACTTGGAGCTCCATAGACTTCAAATTTTCGTGGCCCTTTGCTTAAGGGTCTCACCTCTATTTATAGGCAAACCTAGGGGTAAGGCTGATCCAGAAGGATATATCATGATCCCACCAGATTGGATAGAAATTAAGGATAATGCCCATCCATGACCAACAAAGATAATTCGAACGAATAAATAAACAAATTCGCTCATCTAGAGAGATATTGGGATGCAGATAAGGCTCAGAAATCGAGCAAGGATAAAATTTGCACAAATCTCCTGTGCCCATAAGTATATTGTGGGCAAGTGGTGTCTGCATTCTTATTACGAGCGCTGCGTGCCCATATACAAAATTCGGGCACGCCCAGCCTGCAGATACAATACGAGCACTGCTTAAATGATTAAATTTTATGCATTTTGACCTGTCTTAAATCCCAATTACATGTTTTCAATTATTTTCTCATTTTGTAGTGCAATTTGGGGTGTCTACAGGTCCAAAACCCTAATCCCCCAAGCCTTGGGCTTTCAAGCCCAAGCCTAGAACATGCCCAAGCCCATGTCTAGCCCATTTACCAAGATAATTCAAGCTATTTGGTAACCATTGTGTGGCCCACCCAATGGGCCCACAGATCATCTAGGCCCATCAAGAATGAGCCTTAACATAACTCTTCACTTAAACCTTAAGTAAAATCAACCATAATAACCAAATCCCAAAAGGCCTTCTAAGATTAGACCAAGGCCCGCCAAGGGACATGTGGGCTAAACCTAGCCCACCAAAGCATCCGTGGGCCTTTCAACGGGGCCCACCCAATTAGACCCAGGTCACTTAAATAAATCAAATAAAAGGGAAACCACACCACTTCGGTGGTCCCTACCCAGACTTAACAAAGTGTGTATACTTGGCTTAGGAAATGGGTGAGTTAGACCGAGTTGACTCGAACCAAGGAGACCCGAGGGACCCATCAATCAACTGGGCGAACTGGGATGTTTTTGGACTTCCCCGGACCGTAATCGAGACCTTAGTCAAAATCTCAAGCCACAGACCATCTAAATAGACCAACATAGGTACCCAGGTGTTTTCCTGTACCCCATTAGGTAGTGGCAACTCCAATTTCCCATTTTACCCTTTAGAAGGCATGCACGTCCCATGCGACACTACACACACCCTTTTCTGAAAGGGGCCTTGGTGTCAGATCGTTATTTGATGTCAATGATAGCCTCATTCTCAAATTAGCATGGTTGGCTTATAAAGGCAACTCCATTTGGGTTAATTTTAAGCAACAAAAATATTTTAGGGGCTCTACTTTCCGTCTTTCTTGTCCAAGGTTCGTGCTTCAAAACTTTGGAAATCTAT
The DNA here is from genome assembly GCA_947561395.2 of Buxus sempervirens. NCBI lineage: Eukaryota > Viridiplantae > Streptophyta > Magnoliopsida > Buxales > Buxaceae > Buxus > Buxus sempervirens. The sequence continues at coordinate 7,139,551 of OX387187.1, read as the reverse complement.
GCTTGCTCTCAAAAGCAACCTTCTTTTTAATTCAATTTTCTTGCCAAGGGAAGGTGCTTTCAACATTTGATATGACCCATGGCTCCCTTTGGTCCCATTTTTTCCTCCTTGGATGAGGTCCCTCCTCATCTTAGAAATCTTAAACTGAATGAATGTGTCCTTTATTCAGGTCATGTTTTCCTCCCTATCTTAGAAATCTCGGTTGATATTCCATTTGTTTTGCTTTCCAATAATCCTGATAGACTTTGTTGGCTCCTTCACAGTAAAATCGGCTTGGAATTTGCTTAGAGGTTTGTCTTCTTCTCCTTGGTGGCATAAGCGTCTTTGGCATTCTTTTATTCCTCCTCACAAGTGCTTGTTTGTTTGGCGTGCCCTTCACAAAGCGGTGGCAGTTGATTCCTTTGTTCAATAGAGTGGTGTTACTTTTGCTTCTCGATGCTCCTGTTGTGCCTTGCCTTCCTACAAATCCTTTGACCATCTTTTTCTTCACAGTGATCTAGCTTGCTTTATTTGGGGTTTTTGTAAAACCCCGAATTTTCCTTAAATAATAAAATAAATTAAAAAATAATATTCTTGAGAGTTATAATTGATGGAAATACTTTATTAATGTAGGGGATGATATAATTAGTAGAGAGCCAAAGTTGGACGCAGATATGACCGTTCGAACATGAGATATCGAGGTATGTGTTCTGATTGGGCAGAGTGTATAGGAGACTTTGCATGTGAGATACATGGGATCAAGAAGTATATATAACAATTAAATAACCTAAATCATACACGTTTGTATTTTCGTTCGTATTGAATAGCCGCAAGCGACAAGCGACAAACCAAGCTTGAAACCGAGTGACCGAAGGAGAAGAAGAAGAAGAGGAAGAAGGAAGCATGCTGGTTTTGTGTTCTTCATCATCCAGGGATTACCTCATGCTTGTGAGAATCCTTGTTTGGAGAAGAGGAAGAGGAACCACGCACGAAAGAGGTAAGTGACATTGTTTTTGTTCGTTTTTTGGTATTTACGTTCGTTTAATCGCAAAAGCATGTTTTTATATGATCTATTGATGTATTTAGTTTAGTATCAATGTTATATGTATGATAGAATGAGATTGAATGATAAAAATCACAATTTAAAACTGTTTTTGTTCGTTTTTGGATGATCGCCGACCTCGACTGTACTCGGCGATCCTCGGCACTAGTTATAAAACTTAGACCACAGAAGACCGTTGGAAGATGTACCGTTGGCGTCCTATTTTGCACTACCACCGACCACAGACCGTCAGGGCGATCCTAGGCGCTCTATTCAGATTTTGCAAATTTTCGTAATTTCAAACCCTGATTCAATTCCAAACTATTTTTAGACAATTTTAATGATTAATTAACGTGTTTTAAGACCAAAATAAATTATCTATTTCCCTGTTTTATAGAAAAATAAATTAGGAAGATATTTAGGACATTAGTTGCCAAACTTTGAAAGTAATTGAGAAATCTAGCTTTTGGAAAACCTAACTATTATTTGATTATCAACAAAACTCTAAATGACACAGTAAGCACCTCATTTTTGCGCTCCTGGAAGTGCCGGGAATGCAAACCCTAGATAGAAAGTCAAACCCTAAGGGGTGAAAATTTGACTTTTTGATCAGGTGAGAATTGACCATCTTGCTCCATGTCAGTGAATAGAGGACTTCGATACGGTTCCAACGCAATTAAGTTTGCTCAAATCGGAGTCCGGATGAGGGATTACAAGCCGGTCAAATTTGAGAATGAACCGAAAGTTGACTTTTTGCCGAACCCCGAACCAGGTGTTTAGCCCAATCCCAATGGATAGAGGACTTCGATACGGTTCCAACGCAATTGAGTTTGCTCAAATCGGAGTCCGAATGGAAAATATATGAGCAGTCAAAGCTAAGGGCATTATGGGAATTTTAGCGATGCCACATGGGATGCCACGTGTGCACAAGGAGTGCTCACATGGGATGCCACGTGTGTACATGGGAGCTCCACATGGGAGGCCACGTGGACCCAATGAGTGCTTCACATGTGTCACCTCCAGGCAACCCTTTCACCTCCCATGAAACCTTTCCTCTCCCCAAGAAACCTTTCACCTCCCATGAAACCTTTCCTCTCCCCAAGCAACCCTTCAGCTCCCAATGCAACCTTTCCTCTCCCCAAGCAACCCTTCCTCTCCCCAAGAAACCTTTCCTCTCCCCAAGCAACCCTTTCACCTCCCATGCAACCTTTCCTCTCCCCAAGCAACCCTTCCTCTCCCCAAGACACCTTTCCTATCCCCATGCAACCTTTCCTCTCCCCAAGCAACCCTTTCACCTCCCAAGACATCTTTCATCTCCCCAAGGCAACCATCCATCTTCCATGATTTAAAAAGGAAATTTTCTCCAACACATGAGGGGGACTACCATTTTCGAATTCTCCAACTCTCTCTCCCACTTCTCTTGACTTCAAGCTCTCCAATCTCCTCCATTGGAACACCTCCACTCCAGCTCCATTCTCTCTCCTTCTCTCCTCCATCTCTTCCATCTCCTAAGCTAATCCCACATCTCCAACACTCTCAACCCTTCCTTAACACCCCCCAAACTCACCTTCAAGACTACTCTATCCATCTTTTCTGATATCCTTCTTGATCTCCATCACCTTGAAACTTGAAGGAGACCAAGAGCTGCTGTTGGTGCTGGGGAAAGAGAAGCTCCAGCCACTTTGGTGCTTCAAGGGGGGCTCCATACACTCCAAGAAAGGACTAAGGACCCCAAGGTAAGGTTTCCCTTGGTGTCTTGTTTAACATATAGGAGAATGAGCTCATTTGGAACATGTTAGGTTACTTTAAACCTTGTATGATATTCTCTTCTTCTTCTTGAGTGTGCCTTTGTTTTCTTCCTCTTCCCTTCTTCTCATGTCACCATTAAAGTAGTAAAATCCCATGGTAAGGGGAGGTTTTCAACCAACTAAAAGGGAAGGTGAGAGGTTACTTTTCACATGTTTTAAAGGTCTCTTAGCTACGGTTTTTCTATTTGAATAAGGGAGTGTGTTCCCTTCTCTCTTCTCAGCTATTGTACCCCCTTTAAACCCCCCATTATCCTTTCTTCTTAATGGCTTTTTTCTTTACATTAAGGCTTGCTGTTTTTTTTTGGTGTTATGGGTGTTATAAGGCATGCTTGCTTGAGGTAAAACTCTCCACATGACTATCTTGAAATGCATGTTCCCCGTACCCCCTCCTTCCATGGTGTTCTCGGCTTTTACTTTGAGGTGAAATGCATAGTCTCTCTCCCCTCTCTAGGAACCTCTAATACACACCCACTTGAATCCCCATACCATGTTCCTTCTCCCCCTTCCTTTCTACTGTTTTGTGTACCCCAAGCATGCCCCCCATCCCCCACTCTTTGTCACCACTTCCACACCATTCCAGCATGCTCCACCACCCCTCCAAGTATGCCATGTCCAGCACACATATGTACACGAAGGTAGCATGCTGGGTTCTTACTTAATCACACATCCTTTGTATATGTACTTGATCACACACATACACTTACACTGTAGTTTAAGCATATCTAAAAAGTGTTTGTTATGTGATGTTTAGTTGCTGCTTCGTGATGTTGGATGATGTTTAGTTTGCTGTTTTAATGATTAGTTGCTGTTATGTGAGGTTTTAGTTAAGTGTTTGTTAAGTGGAATGCATGGCCTGGCTGCCAAGGGCTTGGGGCAAGGGCCCTAGCCTCCTTCCCCTCCCCTTGGTTCCAAATACACTCGGAAATGGTCATGAGTGGGTTATTCCCCAATCCCCAGTATCACCTGGGGCCTAGGGGTATTCGGCAACTAAGGCTGGATCACCTAGGGCCTATGTGTATCCGACAACTAAGGCCGGATACACACAGAGATATAATTTTTGTGTATTTTGATGTTTCTTGCCGAATTTTGGAGTGATTTGAGCCGAATCAAATAAACCAACAGGGTTTCCGGGTGGCCCAGAAACCCAATTTGGGACTTGGACCAATGTCCAACTCGGAATACTCGTGGGCCTTCCAACGGGGCCCACCAAGCCCAATAAACCCTAAAGCATGCAAAATAAACAAGCTAAGTAAAGTGAATTAATCGAACCAGATGGGCCAAGCCCAATGTGGCCCATCCGAAATTTGATACATGGAATTGGTGTGTTTAAATGCGTGGTTTGGCCGAGACCCCGGGCAAGGGCCTATCGGGCCCACCAAAGCCCACTAATCAACCCAAGTTAGGGTGTAAGCCTTACACTTCTAGAACTTAGGCTTTCAAGCCTAAAATTGGACTATGGGCCTCAAGCCCAATGACCAATCCACCTTGACAAACTTAAGTAAGATAAAAATCAAAGATACTTTGGCAACCATCATGGGGGCCCACCAAGGGCCCGCAAACCAAGGCCGACCCACTTTTTGCATGAAAGCTACTTAACCCTAGAATTAAACATTTAAGTAAAATCAACTAACTAAATCTAAACCCAAAGGGCCTCTTAGGCTTAGACAGAGGCCCACAGGGGACATGTGGGCTTAACCAAGCCCACCAGGGACACCGTGGGCCTTCCAACGGGGCCCACCCAGTCAGACTCAGATCACCTAAATTAAGCAAATATAAAATCAACTAAAGGGACCCACACCACTCAGGTGGTCTCGCCAAGACTTAACTAAAATACATGCTGGATTAGGAATCGGGTGAGAACCAAATAGGAAAAGCTGACTCAAAATCAGGGAACCCACGGGACCCGTCATCCGGCGGGGTGGACTGGGGTGTCTACGGACTTCCCCCGACCACAACCGAGAATCGACTTAGAATCTCAAGCCGCAAACCAGACTAGTAGACAAGACTAGGCACCCAGGTGTCCGCCTGCACCCCATCAGGCGGTGGTGACTCCGAACTCTCCTGTGCCGCGTTTCCCACGCGCGCACAGCCTGGCAACTCCACTGGGGACCCCTCAGCCCAGTAGGACCATGTTTAGACTGAGTCAGCTTAAGAGGGATTTGGTTGACATTTAGGAACTCTTGCTACCCCATTTAACAAGGTACAGAATACACGTAATTACGTGTTCTGGGGAATCCTGTCACAAGGACGCGATAATTGCCTAAGGCAAGTGGAATTTAAGTGGTCCCCTGTGACCCTCCACTTACCTGGGGATTCTCCCAGGACCTCGTAAAACGTACCAATTCTGCACCTTACTACACGAGGCAGTAGGGATTCTTTTATCACCTAAATCCAGACAAAACTCACCCGTGTAGACACAGCACGCAGCCCAATTGCACACATGGGCACACCACCACACCGTGGATGAATGTTTATTTAATTTTAAATCCCCTGCTTCGTTGCGATAAACTGCGTGGGGTGACACGCACGAGGGAGGATGCGTGAATGATCCGACCCTTGATAGATGAGTGAATCGGATATTGCTACTTCTTTACCAAAACTTAGACCTCTCTAGCAGCCTACCCTTCTGATTCCTACAAACTGATCTTTGGGATGGTATTAGCACCTACACTCCCGTGGCTTGCCGGGGAAAGCAGGGTAAACCCATCCCCCCAGTTTTCTGGAGTCCATTAGCACCACCGGTTTCTTGCCGTGGCACGCGAGGATCCAGTACTGGTCCAGACCCTTGTAGGCTTATGTCTCGGGCTGGGTATCCTTCCCCACCTAACGTTTCTGAATGAACTCTACGTTGAGCATGTGAGGGTGAGTAGGAGTTGAATGATGAATACTAAAATTGAAATAAAATCCAGAGTCCATTAGGGGCAGCAACCCCCGCTTTTTGCATACAAAATTGAGTAAACCCTAGATTCCGGGCTACCTCAGCCCTAATTTAGGAAGCTAACCTAACTTTGATCAGGGGAACCACCCCAGATCCATGCATTGAGTCCTGTATGCTATGGGTCTTGACCCATTAGAGTCCGCTGGGAGCACTTTAAGTCCAGATTGGTCTTTTAGAGCAGATGAAAGCCGGCCAGATCAGACAAACAGATGAAAGCATGCCAGATCAGAACATGGGCACTAAACCCTAGATCTAGGAATTTTTAGCCTACCCACTTTGAAAGCAATTTGTACAATTTGTATCCTCCCTTTTGGCTCCCAACAGCCTTAAGGATGAGTTCTTTGCAGCTTTGGTAAATATCTTGTAAACCTTCGCCCTCGATGGCAAGTTGTAATTTTTGCTGTGGTCCGACACCGGAAGCAGATGAAAGAACAGATGAAAGATAGAAAGACTGATCAGGACTTGAGTGTGCTCCTCTACACAAGTATGTCTAGGAGTCGTGCCTTCACTGGTGCCAACCCTTAGGACCACACACCATGTGTACCTAAGTTAAATTCCGCATTGGTTTATCTTTTGCTTTATTCTGTGAAGCATGTTAGAATTGCTAAGTAGATAGCCCTTTTACTTATGATTATGCATACTTTAGGACTAATTGAGAGTTTGGTGTGGAACCTTAAACTGATTTGGAATTTTGATTGGATAGTTGGCATGGCATCTTCATCCTCATCTGAGAGAATAAGGAATTGGTTCGATTCGAAGAGTTGCAAGATAACCCGGAGAACTTGAAGAATTAAATATAAGCTGAGTTTGTATTTTAGTTTTAATATAATAATGATAATAATTATTATTGTTAATTTTATTTAAATTACCTATTTTATATTTAACAATTAGTTAAAAGAAATATAACAGAACTAAATTCTTCATATAGTGGTCGAATCCCACAAGAGAAGGGTGGGGTCGACTAAGACCAATTTTATTGAAAGTTAATATAATGGTTTGAAGGGTAAGAATGTAAAAGGAAAGATGATTAGGGTTAGTATTCTAATTTGGACAAAAATATAAATAAAATAAAACTTAATTAGAAGCTTGCTATTCACGTACAAGAGAAAAGAAGAGAGAAAGAGAAAGAGAGAGAGAGAGAGAGAGAAACAGCCGCATAGCTTCTCTTCCATACATGAGTTTTTTTTAAGCTTAAAAACTTTGCTTTGGATTTATTCAGATCACGAGAAGAGGAAGAAAGGATTTCATGAGGATTCCAGGTAAGATAAACCAAGATCAAACTATATATATATTGTAATCCATACGTTCAGTTCTGAGTTTTTTGAACAGTTTTAAAAGCCATGAATATGATGATTTAGATCTAGAGAAGTTGATGTGTTCATTCGAATCTGTTAGAGAATGATTTCTGGAGTCGTTTGGAGAGGATCTAATCCAAGAAGAGAGGTAAGTAGCCCCTTACAACTTGCTTAAACAAATATACTTTGGTTTATCGAAGAACATGTTTAATAGAGAGTTTTTCCCCTTTTTGTTGAATGATTTGATATGGAAACATGTAGTTTGATTTATTTGATCATCTGGAATAGTTTAGATTGTTTTGAAGATGAAAACCCAAGATTTGGAAGTGATTCGAGGTGTTAAAAATCAGGAAAAACAGATCTGAAGTTTGCCTGCACTATAAGTGTTGTTTGGTCTTGTTCACATATTGTTTGCAAACGGAGCTTTCTCGCACTGTAAGTGCTGTTTGCTCTTGTCCACATATATAGTTCAGATTGAACATGACCGCATTGTATATGCAGACATGTTCATTTTGCGCAATTTCGCAAAGGCTCGGGATCTGAGCCTTATTTACCCTTTTTACTCCTCTCTAAGAGACTTGATGTTCCCTATTTGCCCTCTGAATCCTTTGGATTCACTCCAACTCATGCCTTAAAATTGAGTTGGAAGAATCTAGAAGGAAACTTTGGCTTACCCTTGTGACCTCCTATACCCTTGACTTTGCCTATAAATAAAAGGTCTCTCCTTAAGCAAATGGCTGGAGATTGAAGCTAGAAGAGCTCCTGAAGAAGAGGGGAACCCCTACCTCTCTACTCTTTCAAGCAGCCAAGGTATGCCTCTCCTCTTCTCTTTTCTTTTTTAATTTTAGGGAAGTCTTATCTTCTCCCTTTCTATAGAATAAAAACCTGCTTGTGTTTGTAGCCCCAAACCCATCTCTAAGTACCTTAAGCACCTTTTTTAGCCGTAAAACGTAAAGAGAGAGCTAGGGGAAACGAGAACTGAGAATGGATCCTTAGGTTAGAACCCCATTTTGTGATGATCTTTAATATGCCCTTTGATATTCTGTGTGTGGTTGTATTGTCATGATTTTAATTCGAATTTGGAGGAATCACATTGATCTATGCTGTTCATAGCATTAGATCTTCTTTTTCCTCCAAAAATTCTGATTTCTCATACAACATCACCCACTTCACTAGTTTCTTTATTTTGTTTGATATAGCCTAATTTTTAGATTTACCATGATCAATATGGTAGATCTGAAATCAAAACCCTTAAATAATCTCTAGGGTTTCAAGAAATGGTTTCAATCTTTTTGAAAGGACCACATGGTCTAAACTCTCCTGTTTTGATGTTATTTTCATCAACATGGGTTGATTTGGTTTCTTTCTCCCAATTAATGAGAGATCTAGGCCAAATCCGTACCCTAAATGGTTAAAAATTTATTCTCCAATGTATTTTGAGTGGTTTCAACTTACATCATGTTGAGTTTACAGGGTTTCAATGATTTAACCTAAGGTTGGTTTTCCAAGTTTAGCTTTAGGTTTACTTTCTTTAATTTTATTTTGATTTCTCATTCAATCATGAAACCCTAGAAATGGTGTATTCATATTGAGGGTCCAGAATTAATTGGGCCATTCATATGGAAGAACCATACACCCTTGTTGTTCCTTTTGTATACTTTTGATTGAGTTTTATTTGCAAGCTTTTTTTTTAAGCATGAACAACACTTGGCAACTACCTTGTGTGGATGAATAGGGGTGCCTAACACCTTCCCCTATTCATAACATAATCTCCTTACCCTTCTCTGGATTTAACCTTGAACTAGAGTTACTTTTCACTCTATTTTTACTTTTATGAACATTTTGGCGTCCATTCACACCTTAAATTGAATGGTGGCGACTCCTTCATTTTGTAAACCTCGTGTGATGATCAAGAAGTCATCTAGGTGATTTTCCATGTCTCACACCAGCGGGTAAGGGAGAGGCGTGAACACCCTGGTCATCCTCGCTTGCATTTCTTCTCTGGACCTCCTAGGTCATCCTGCAAACTATGCTCTCAGGTAGGTGTTTTGATTTTCCCTCCTATCAAGTGCTGAGAAGTGGAAAGGCTTGTTTTGCTGGACATAGTTGATTGTCTCATCTTCTTTCTTCCTGTCTGTGCCTCTCCCAATATTCAGGTTCCTTCTTTGCATTGTTGGTTCTGAAAAACCGGCCACTTTGCCAGACTTCACTCCATCCTCTATCCTGTCTGCCACCACAACAAGGTCTGCGAAGCTTGCGGCACATTGCCCCAGTAGCAGCGTGTAGTAAGGCTACCCCAATGTCGAGATGAACAAAGTTACCATCTCTTTCTCTAGCATGGGGGTTGGGCCATCACAGCCATTTCCTACCATCTCTTTGCGTACTCACGAATGGACTCGGTGCTATTCTTGGACATTTTCTGTAGTTCCATTCGAGTAGGCAAGACCTCGATGTTGAACTTGAAGTGTTCGAGGAATGTGCTTGCCAAGTCATCCCATGTCCTGATTTGGTTCCTATCCAGACTAGCGAACCATTTCTGTGCCGATCCCATCAAGGAGCATTGGAAAAACTGGATCATGATCCTTTCGTCGTATGCATACTGGCACATGTCGCCATAGTACACTCTTAGGTGTGACAGTGGGCAGCCACTTCCATCAAATTTCATGAAGTCAGGGCATTTAAATTTTGGTGGGAGTTGCAGATTCGGGAAAAATCCCAGCCTATCAAGTGAGGCTTCTCTCGGTACGGGGCCTCGATTCACAATCTGCATTTGTTCCTTTAGTGCTTGCAAATCTGTTTGCATCTGAGCTGTGACACCAGCCACCTCCTGTGCTCGGTACCACTCTTCTTCTTCATGCCCCATTCCTTGTGGCATTACTTGTTGCTGTGAAATAGCAAGGGGTGCCAGAATCCTCAACTGCTGCTTTGGTTGGACTGGTACAGGTTGTGGAATCAGTTGTTCTGGAGGCTACAAGTTCATTTGTGGGACAATAGGTGGTGGCTGCTCGGGTGGGACTGGCAATGGCTGAGGAGCTGGTTGTTGTGGTTGTGGAGCTGATGGTTGCAATGGAGGTACTGGCAACTGTGGTGGAGGTATCGACAATTGCTGTTGTGGCTGTACAAACTATGGTGGTGCTTCCAGCCTTTCCATCTATTGCATCATGGTTGCCATCATGGCCAATATGTTGGCTATTTGCTGGTTAAGACTGGTGATTATGAGATGGTCTTCCAGATTCTCTTGCTCCTGAGGTGGAGGTGGAGGTTGTGCTTGTCCCTCAGTAGGATCCTTCTGAAGTATTCTTCCTGAACGCAGGAGGTATGGGTTTCGATTCGCAATCTTGAGACCTTGAGTAAAATAAAAATAAAAAGAAGGAAACCAATTATTACAAAGAATTCATATTATATTGAGACATAATGCATTTCAATGCAGATTATTTGTGATCTTTTGATTTCAATATTTGATTGAGATGTGGAAACTCAAAGAGTTGATTTCCACCTGATCAGTTTAAGAAGCTCGAAGAGTTGATTAAAGATTTGGGGTTGTGGAAACGTGAAGCATCGATTTCCACATTGGGCTCTGGAAACGTGATGCATTGATTTCCAGAGGGTTAGGGGATTTGGGAAACCCAAAGTGTTGATTTCCCGGAGTAGTGTGAACGTGAAGCGTTGATTTTCACTAGGTTTGGGTTTGGGGAAACGCGAAGCGTTGATTTCCACATTGGGCTCTAGAAACATGATGTGTTGATTTCCAGAGGGTTTGGTGTAAAACCCCAACCCATATTATATCTTAATTATTAAGCTTAATTATCTAAAGTGTGATTATTAGACTAATTAAGTACTTGGGTTATGAAGATTATGTAAATGTGGATTATACTTGAGGATTTAGGGAAATCAAATTTTGAAAAAAAAAATTAGAGTTAAGTGTACCACAAAGTATCTCCCAAAGATACTTAAAGTACCTTCCAAGTGTACCCAAATTTCCGTCCAAGTGTACGAAGGTACCTCTCACATGTATCTCAAATAACTCCTAAGAGTACCTAAAAAACCCCCTAAGAGTACCCAAGGTACCTCTCAAATGTACCTAAAGTATCCCTTAGAACACCTAAAGTAACTCTTAAGTATACCTAAGGTACCTCTCACATGTATCTCAAATAACTCCTAAGAGTACCTAAAAAACCTCCTAAGAGTACCCAAGGTACATCTCAAATGTACCTAAAGTATCCCCTAAGAACACCTAAAGTAACTCTTAAGTATACCCAAGGTACCTCTCATATGTATCTCAAATAACTCCTAAGAGTACCTAAAAAACCTCCAAAGAATACCCAAAGTACCTCTCAAATGTACCTAAAGTATCCCCTAAGAACACCTAAAGTAACTCTTAAGTATACCCAAAGTAACCTCCCAAATACCACTAAAGTACCTCTTGTATTACCCAAGGTACCCCCATTGCATACCCAAAGTACATCCATATACTACCCAAAGTACCACCCAAGTATACCTAAAGTACACCAAAATATTACCCAAGGTATCACCCAAGTATGCCTAAGGTACACCCATGCATTACCCAAAGTACACCCATGTATTACCCAAGGTACCACTCAAGTGTTACTTAAAATACCCCCCAATTATACCTAAGGTACCCTACTCAAATACCTAAAGTCCCCCTTGTATTACCTAAAGGTACTCCTTTTGTATACCTAAGGTACCCCATTTGAATACTTAAAGTACCTCCTTGTATTGTCTAAGGTACCATACATGTATACCTAAGGTACCACACTTGTATCCCTAAGGTACCCCCTATATTTGCCTAAGGTACCCCTTTGATTTACCTAAGGCACCCACTTGTTTTACCCCCTGTATTTACCTAAGATACCCCCTTGTGTTTGCCTAAGGTACCCCACATGTATACCTAAAGTACCCCTAGTATTACCTAAGGTACCCCCTTATATAGCCAAGGTACCCCCTTTGTTTTACTTAAAGTACCCCCACTATTTTACCTAATGAACACCCCCCTATATAGCCAAGGTACCCCCATTGTTTAACTAAAGTACCCCCTATATAAGTAAGGTACCCCTACTGTTTTACCTAAGGTACACCCCTTATCTAGCCAAGGTACCCCCACTGTTTTACCTAAGGTATACCCCCTTATATAGCTAAGGTACCCCCCTTTTATATAAATAAAGTACCTCCAATATACCTAGGGTACACCCTCCTTATATTACTTAAAGGTACCCTCTCATATAATTAAGGTACACCCCTTCTATAGCTAAGTACCCCTCCTCAATATAACTAAGGTACACCCCTTAAACTTATCTAAATTTTACCCCTTAGAATAACTAAGGTAAATCCCTTAAAACATCAAGGTACCTCCTCAAATAATTAAAGTATCCCCCCTCATATAACTGAGGTACCCCTTGTATTAACTAAGATACACCTCCCAAGCATCCCTAAAACATACATCTTGAAGTGGCTAAGGCAAACCCCTTGAAACACCAAGGTACCCCCACTTAACACTAAGGTACCCTCCACTTAATGCCAAAGTATCCTCTCAAATAATACTAAGGTACCCCCTGGTATGCCTTAAGTACACCCCTAGGGTTTTAGATGAATAAAAGCTTTGTTTAGGGGCAAATTTGAAAGACCAAAGCTTGGGCATATAAAAGGTGCCCTGATTTCAATTCTAAGTGTTTTTTAGAACAATCCCTCTTGTTTTGGACGTATAAAACAAGAGAGCAAGTTGTGGAAGCTTGCTTGAAAGCTTCAAGAGGAAGGAGAAGAAGGAGAAGGAGAGGAGAGCTTGAAGAGGAGTTGTGCATCTCCATTAATAGGTAAGTAGCAAACCCTTCAAAATAAATGTATTACCAAAATTCGTATTCTCTCTCTAGGGTTTGGTTTATTTGATGAAATGATCCTACATGATGGTTTTTACTTCAAAAATTCGTAGGGTTTTGGTTGTATGATAATCTTCTTTAGTTTTCTATTGATTTGCCATGGATTTCCAATCTCTATTGATTACATTTCATATTAGGGTTTGAGTTTGGTGTTTTGAATGATGATTTATGTATTAGATTTGTGTTCATGAGGATTTAGGTTGAATTCCTATTTTGGAAAGTGTTTGAAGTGTGTTGGGATGATGTATGATCATTAGATTTGGTGTTGAAAAGGTTAGGGATGATTTGTAGGAGTTTTGTATTGAAAATAATCAAAATATTTCGAAAACCCGACCTGGTGATTAATCCTGAAAATTGGCGATTAATGCTGAGCCAAAACCCAAAATTCAATTTTTGTTAAGCTCAGGATTAGTCTCACGATTAATCGTGAGGCTAATTGCGAGCTTCAACGTGCGAACGTCAACCTAGTCTTCGCCCTAACGCGCGAACGTTCTCTTGTCTATTCCCTTAACGAGCGCACGTTGAAGCTAATCGCCCCTGTGCGATTAATCCAAGGGCTAATTGTAGGTGATGTTTTTGACAGTTCTTCACCTTTTTCTTCTCCAAACCTTTCCCAAACAACCCAAGCCTCCTACACAGCACCTTTATTACATGAAAATAAGGTTTTACCCCCCATTTGAAACCAATAAAAATACTCCCAAGGCCCAATTCTCAACCAATAAAAAGTTAACTTTCCAGTTCATGCATAAATTTTCAGTTTTCCCAGTTTTCATAAAAGGCCACTTTTTGAGTTTGATACCCAAATGAGTGATTCAGAAGCCCATAAAATTCTAGAAGATTTTTTTACCCTCCATTAGACTACAACTAGAATTTGAGCCCGAAACTCCTCCTAGATTTGCCTAGAAAATCATCCACTAAAAAGTCAACGTTTTTAACCAGACTTGGAATATTTTCGAGATCCAAAACTTTTTGTCTTGGAATTCATTGATTTTTGGTAGAGTGACCTTATTAGGAATCCTAAGACTACCCCACTCCCCAAAAATGTATTTTGAGGATTTTCTGATGTTCATTTTGATTAAATGGGATTGAGGATAGCGAGGTTGAAAAACTCATATGTGATTTCAAAAAGGCTTTTGGTTTATGGTTTGGTGATGGATGGAAACTTCCACCTAGCATGTGTTATCATCAGGCAGCATAGAGGTTACTATGCTTGGCCTTGGTTCATTAGGCAATGTAGAGATTACTCCGCTTGGCCTTGGTTCATCAGGCAGCGTAGAGGTTACTCCGCTTGGCCTTGGTTCATTGGGCAGCGTAAAGATTATTCTGCTTGGCCTTGGTTCATCAGGCAACGTAGAGGTTACTCCGCTTGGCCTTGGTCTGATCACTGGTTCTACTCATTGATTTGAATGATTGGGTGTGAGTTGTGAGTCTAGTCTATGTGTTAGTGTTGGCTTGTTAGTATTAATGTCCTTGTCCATCTGTCCTTGTTCTTGGATAGTGGTAATTAATCTAATTTAGAGACGCGCTAATCCACAAGTCCCACAAAAACATGTTTGCAGCATTTGATTGTATTTATGGATCTTGATTGCATGTGTTACCCAATTAAGATATTTGACTTGGGAGTACATTTGTATCCAATTGAATTGTTTTGGTATACATTTGGTACCTTATACTTGTGAATATTAACATGATGTTACAAAATTACGTAAACTGTTTATCTGCATGCATGCTTGCTGCTTACAGGGACTCTAAGTCTCACACATGTTTTGTTTTACCGGATTTGTTCTCAGATCCGCTTGGTGAGCCACGTACCAAGGCAGATATAGAGGGTGAGCTTCAGTATAGGCCAGAGGACTACTACCGCTCATAGTAGGATTTTCTCTTTGTGATGTGGATATTGGATCTTGGGGAATTGTAAATGGGATGCAAATATTATTTCTGGACTTATACTTTTGGGAGATACTTTTGTATATGTCTGTATCTTTTGGAGAGAACTTGTGAGTATTTAGTTGCATTAGTTGTATCTTGTTCACACATATATCATTTTTGGAGTTATTATACAGATGTCCTTTTATTAGATGGAAAAATTTTTAATTCCATGCTTCTTTAGCTTTTGCACTCTGATGATTACATTGTAATTGCCCAGGTAACTGTGTTTATCAGGTTATATTGGGCCCATATGTAAGTCTCGGGGACGGTTGGTGCCGTGATAGGGCATACCCGGATCTGGGGCTCTACATTTGGGGATTTGGGAAACACAAAGCGTTGATTTCTTGGAGCAGTGGAAACTCGAAGAGTTGATTTTCACTAGGTTTAGGTTTGTGGAAATGTGAAATGTTGATTTCCACATTGAGCTCTGGAAACGCAAAGCGTTGATTTCCAGAGGGTTTGGGGATTTGAGAAATGCGAAGCATTAATTTCTCAGAGCAGTGGAAACTTGAAGAGTTGATTTCCACTAGGTTTCGGTTTGTGGAAACGCGAAGCATTGATTTCCACATTAGGCTCTAGAAACGTGAAGAGTTGATTTCCACATTGGGCTCTGGAAACGCGAAGCATTGATTTCCAGAGGGTTTGGAGATTTGGGAAATGCAAAGCGTTGATTTCCCGGAGCAATGGAACCTCGAAGAGTTGATTTCCACTAGGTTTCGGTTTGTGGAAACGCGAAGCGTTGATTTCCACATTGAGCTCTAGAAATGCTAAGCGTTGATTTCTAGAGGGTCCAGGGATTTCAGAAACGCGAAGCATTGATTTCCCGGAGCAATGGAAACTCGAGTTGATTTCCACTAGGTTTAGGTTTGTGAAAACGCGAAGCGTTGATTTCCACATTGGGCTTTGGAAACACAAAGCGTTGATTTCCAGAGGGTTCAGGGATTTGGGAAACGTGAAGCGTTGATTTCCCGGAGCAGTGGAAACTCGAAGAGTTGATTTCCACTAGGTTTAGGTTTGTGGAAACGCGAAGCATTGATTTCCACATTGGGCTTTGGAAACGCGAAGCATTGATTTCCAGAGGGTTTAAGATTGGAATCAGAAGTTGATTTGTAAGAATGAAATTTTGACTTATTTGACCTTTCTTTTAATTTGAAGTCTTTTTTTTTCTTCTTCTTTTTTCCTCATTTTTTCTTGTTTGATTGATGGCCACCAGCAAGGAACAGACTATCCTTGATTTTCCTGATTTATTATTTTGGCTGAGTCGCAACCAATTGTTCTTGCTAAGAATTGCCTTCTCTTAATTAGGCTGAAGCTGGTTAAGGTAAAGAGAATTGGAGCCCTTAATTGCCCCAAGGCAAGCTTGATTTACACTCAAAGGCAATTTTGATCTTGGGAATTTTTTTGTGCATTTTTTGCCTTGAAAATGATTTGACCAGATATGCTTGTGTAGGTACACAAAATTAAAGCAAAGGTTGGGTGATATCACCATCCAGAAAATCTGTATTAACAAATTAATGTAAAAAGCACATCAAAGAGGTGTGTGCACAGTCCTAAGAAAACATTGGTGCCCTGTGGGGCACGACTCCTAGACATACTTGTGTACGGAAGCACATTTGAGTCCTGATCAACCCTTTTTCTTTCATCTGCTTTTGTTGTCGGGAGCCCAAAAGGAAGGTACAAATTTGCTTCAAGGTAGGTAGGCTGAATTCTTAGATCTAGGGTTTTATGCCCCTATTTTGATCTGGCCTACTTCTGTCTGACCGTCTGATTTGGCCAGCTTTCATCTGCTTAAAAGGCCAATCCGGACTCAGGGTGCTCCTAGCGGACTCAATGGGTCAAGGCCCATAGCTCACGAGACTCAATGCATGGATCTGGGGTGGCCCCCCTAATCAAACTTTGGTTGACTTCCTAAATTAGGGCTAAGACAGCTCATGATGTAGTGCTTACTCAGTTTGATGCAAAAGGCGAGGGTTGCTATCCCTGATGAACTCCTGGGTTTCAAATTGATTTTATTTTTATTATTTCCAGCATTCACATTCACATTCACAAAATCCCAGTTTATTCAAAAACGATAGGTGGGGAAAGGGTACTCATCCCGAGACATTCGCCTACAAGGGTATAAGCCAAGTATTAGACCGTTGCGTACCATGGCAAGAAACCAATGGCGCTAAGGAATCCAGAAACCTGGGGAGATGGGTTTATCCTACTTTCCCAGGCGAGCCACGGGAGCATGGGGCTAATACCATCCGAAAAATAAGTTCATATAAGTCAAAAGGGTGGCTGCTAGAAAGGTCTAGGTTTTGGTAAAGAAGAGCATTCATAATCATTCACAAAAGCATTCAAATCGGATCATCCACACAGTCTCCCTTATGCATGTCACCCCACCCAATTATTATAGATGCAGAAAAGAAAATCATCCATGGTGTGGTGGGATGCCCGTGTGTGCAGTTGGGCAGAGTGCTGTGTCTAATCAGGTGAGTTTTGAATATTTGATTGGTAAAGGGTTCCTTACTGTCCATTTATAGTGAAATGCAGAATTGGCAGACAATACGATGTTCTGGGAGAGTCCCTAGGTAAGTGGAGGGGTCACATTGGTCTCACTTAAAACCCACAAACCTTAGCCTATTATCTCACCCTTTATGACAGGACTCCCCAAAATACGTAATAGCTTGTATTCTACATCTCCTTAAAGTTAGACAGAAAGTATTTCCTAAACCAGTCTATACCTATCTAAGTTGACTCCTTTTAACCAAGGTCCGATTGGGTTTAGGGTTTACCCAGTGGAGTCGCCAAGCTATGTGCATGGGTTTTCGCATGACGAGGCGCACGTGGAGGGCGTGCCTCAGGAATTTAGGAGTCACGACTGCCTAAGAGGTGCAGACAGACACCAGAGTGCCTATTCAAGTCTAATTTGATTGGTCTGTGGCTTTCTAGAGACTCTGGCTAAGTTCTCGGATACATCCAGGGAAGTCCGAAGACACCCTGGCCCGCCCTGTCGGTTTGAAAGGTCCCTCAGGTCTCCCTGGTTAGAGTCAACTTAGTCTCACCCTATTTCTTAAGCCATCATGCACATTTATTGAGTCTGAGTGGAGACCTCCAAAGGTGTGGGTCCCCTTTATTTTAATTGATTTTATCTTTTTATCCTTATATGAAATGGGTCGGATATAGGCCCCATTGAAAGGCCCTTGGGATGCCATGTTGGGCTTGGGTTAGAGCCAATTCCCATGTAGGGTCACATTGGATAACCCTTATTGGATTTGCTTATTGGGTTTGGAAATTATTTATATTTATAAGATTTGGTGGGTTAAGGCTTTTAAGGCCCATTGGGCTTAGATGCGGCCCATGGGTAATTATCCATATTGCCTTGTGGACCCATCATTGAAATGGGCCTTGGATTGGGGCAAGTTGGGATGTAGGGCCCATTGGAAGGCCCACGATGTCTTATTAGGTCCAAGTCTCAGAAGAGGGCATGGGTTGTCCCATGAACCCTAAAGGTTTTGATTAATTGGGTTTGGGTCAAACCGAATGGGCCAAAGCCCAAGGAGACAAAAATTGAAAGCTTAACAGGTCTGTCTGCATAAGCCTGTCCACACATATAGTGCGGACAGGTCTGATCCGCACTAGGTATGTGGATCCGACCCAAAAACCCAAAATCACTAAAATCTCACAGGGGCCGGGGTCAGCTTTCCTCCAAGGATTCTTGCGAACTGTTGTGGGTCTCTGAGTAGACCCACAGTGGCTTCCAAACATCATTCAAGGCCAAAACCTACTTTTCTCACTGGATTTTCAAAGGGGAAAGGAGGGGAGGAGCTTGGGGCTTCTTCCTCCTATCGGGACATGTAAATAGGGTCTATAATAGGGATTCTAGAAATCCCTACTTCTGGTATTATTGCAGGTTTCATTCCTTCTTCACAGGGACAGAAACATGGCCTTGAAAGGCCTCTTATCACAATCCATTCGACCAAACACATAAGATGCAGGGATCCATCACATAACCAAGCACTTAAAAGAAACAAATAATAAAAATGATTATGCATGCAAGCAGTCCTATAAGACTTCACAAAAACAAGAGATGCTTGATGATCAAGCACACTCCTAAGATAGAGCTTGTGTACGTATGTGACATGGATCAAATAGTAAATGGAACATACCAGAAATGAGGCCATCTATTATTCCCTACTCGTACCTACATGGAGACGTATGTGTGTGCAAGTGATACTCATATACGCTTCAAAAGATTATTAGAAATTATAGGCAAAAGGCAAGGTGGCCATGTGACGATATACCTCATGTTGTACATGCAAAACTATCAAAAGATGTAAGAAACTCAAGAAGCAAACTTGCATGATTAGATGAATGCAGAAGTACTCTTGTGTGTGACTATAGATGTGAATAAAAATATGCAGAATAACAAAACAAGCAAAGACATAATTATGAACAACTATCCTGATTGAAAGGAGGGAGGGGTAGGACATTAGAGGTACAATAGATTTTGAAAGAGGACAAACCCCTCTTTAAATACAAGGTAGATCAAGAAGAAAAAGAGAAATTTAAGATGGCTCAAGACCCCTTTTTTTACTTTGAACAAGCTCTCTCCTCCCATCCTTCTCGTGTGAGGAATCCCCCTTACCTTGGGGACTCCGATATCATGTAAAAGGGAAAGAAACGGTGAGAACAAGACAAAAAGGAATAGATCTAAGAGGAACCAAAATGAAATATGCTTGAGAGAGATTTATTCCAAGATATATTAAACACCATTCAACAAATACCTTCACCTTAATATTACCTTGCTACTTGGATGAGTGATGGTCCCCTTGTATACAAATAGCAGCTTGGAGCTCTTTTCTTGCTCCAAAAGATAGCCTCCTTCAATCTCTTTGTAGTGGGTATGGAAGAAAAGGGAAAGATAGCAGGTTTAGAGGGGCATTTTGGGCATAAAAAGGGTTTAGATGGGTAAAAGGGCGTTTGGACAGTTGCAGATCGCTAGAGATTCAGAGTAATGACAAGGGAAAGGGGGCCTCCCCAAACAATGGATGCTGGCCTCTATTTAGAGGCAAAAATTTCAGATCCGCACATATAATGCGGATTGGCCTGATCCATGCTTAAAGTGCGGACGAAATTAGCTCGTGTGCAATTAATGCGCAATCTGCCAGCTGTCCGAACGGATAAGCACAAATCCGCATTGTATGTGCGGACAAGGCATCTCCGCACATGCAATGCAGACACACACATTTTTTAAATGTACGGATTTCAACCCTTTCTCCGATTTGATGAATAAATCGGATTTTATCCGATTTTTCATTTATTTTAATTATAAAATCAAGATATTTTTTATAAAAATGATTAATTTATTTCTGATATTTATTTGCTTCATCCTTTTCTGCTTCTTTGCTACATGGACAGTTTTTCTGAAACTTTGACTTGCCATAACTTTCTCATCTAATGTCCGATTTTCGCAAACTCAGTGACGTTGGAATCAGGTCGAGATTCTTTATCCACTGAGCTAAAAGTTGACAACGAATTCAAGTTTTTTGCAAAAGTGCAAAACTGCGTCCCGGAATCCAGTTTTGCTCATATCTTCTTCTCCATGACTCTGATTCTGGAAAACTCAATTGCATCGGGACCCTCTATCTGCTAGGATCAAATTGAGCAGCTGAACCGGGCTTGGTCAGAAAGGCAATTTCTACTCCCCTTAAGTTTGACCAACTAACCCCCGATTTAAGCAAACTCAGTTGCGTTAGAATCGTGCCGGAATTTCCTATTCAATGGAAAGAAGCATGGTGGTTGATTTGCATCATATCAAAAAGTCAACTTTTTGTCCCCTAAGGGTTTGACTTTTCAGTTAAAGCTTTTATTTTCTGCACTTCTAGGAGGTGCAAAAATGAGGTGATGACAGCAGCAGCCTGCTACTGGAACAAAGTGAACACCTCACCCAAGACCCTCCATACCTGGTCTATCTACCCTCTAGTAACTGGGACATCGGGTGGGGCATCAAATGGAATCTCTGAAGTAGCTAGAACACTAGCTAGAGCTGCAATAGGGTCTTCAACTAGAACACCAGCTGGGTCAATAACTGGATCATCCACAGGATCATATACAGGAACATAGGCAGCTGCCGTTGCCCCCTATGGGGTCTACCCCTCAATCTAGGAGCCATAACAATTGCAATTTTAAAAACACGTTCAATTAATACAAAAGAATCCACATGTATTACCAATTGCAAAAAGAAAATAATTTAGAGGAATACTTATGACTTCATCACTACCACTCCCTTCAATATATCTGCAGCTATACGAAGGTTGGGGTGATTGTCATGAAAATTCCCTCTCTAATTACTTCATCAAAATATATATATAGGTATATACTTATTTCATACACAATTTAGCTACTAATCTATCCCACTTGTATAGGGTTAATCACTTAGCTATATATTCAGCATTGGCCGATGCTTCACATCTCCTCAGTATAACCAAATACATTTGGCTCATCAAACACAATCACATAAGATAATAGTAGTAATTACTCAATCAAAAATAAGGAAACCAATCCCTAAAAATAACCTAAGGATTCTAGCCATCGTGCACTCATTCCCCAAAACCAACCTAAGGCTTCTATTTCTAGGTTTAGGATCTTATTTGCTCTAATACCAAAAATTGTTATGACCCAAAACCAGGTCTGCCCATCCAAGGCACTCACCTGTCCCTGGTCATCACGGGTAAGTCTTTCGACCCAGTAAAATAATTTTAAAACTTTTTCCTAAACAAGTGAAAGTGGAAGAATAGTTTATGCATGTGCGTATCAAAAGTGTGTATGTATAAAATATACCAAGTCTTGTGGTGGACTTCAAAGTTAAATACAAAGACTACTTGGTTATTACAAAAGATAGGTATCTATTACTCATCTCAATCATAAGGTTTACAAGCCCAAAAAGATGCAACTGCCATGTACAAGAAATAAACTCCCTAGGTAGGATGGTAGTAATCCTCCTCTCTATACCCTGATGTTTTTTCCTTTCCTTTGTCCCCAATCCGGTCCTTCGCACCAGACATCGACGGCTCTAAAAAAAAACCGATAAAACAACTTATGAGACGAATGTCTCAGTAAGCAACACATGCATGCTCGATAAAACACAATTCATGCTAATATCATTCGATATAAACCATGACATGCGGGTACTTGAAATGCTAGTTAAATCATCAAGAACTTAGTGTAACACAATTGGTGTAGTTCTATGCTTATGTGTACAAGTCTAGCAACAAAGATATCACACATTAAGTCACATGAAGTTATTATGTAGGTGGCTTAATGCATATTGCACATGACCCCATCTAACTCCACCGATTCCTCACGGTGGACTAGGCATCCAACACCGATTACCTTTGGTGTTAGGCATCCATACGCCGATTACCCTTGATGTAGGGCATCCATGCTGATTTCTCATAGCAATGGGAATCGGCCACCGATGTTCCTTGGTGCCGAGATGATACAAGATGATAAAATAGAACAATAACAACTTGGTCATGGCATTATATACAAACACACCTACTTAAGGTTTATGGATCCATAACTTAAGGTTGTTCATTATGTAAATTCCTTTAATTCATTTCATATAACAAACCATGCCATTCATGCATGTACTATCTCAAGGGTAGCTCATAGCCTTACCCGAATCAACTTGGGCCAAGCCCTTTTTCATCATCTCATGGAACCAGGCCATTGCCCTCCATATAAATACAACAAGTAATGGGTCAATGCCCTTCATATGATGCAAATCAATTCAGGCCAATGCCCTTCACAGTATGTCACATGCTATAACAATAACCAATAGCAATAAGATAAGTACATAGTATTAAATCCTGCATTTTCATACATCACTTGAGCAACCTAGGCCCCAACTCTTTGGAAACATGTACAACCTTGATTGGGCTTTGGTTTTCTACCTCCAAGGATCATTTGGAAGGTGTTATAAGTGGTGGAATAAAATTATGCCTTTCCTATAAAAATCTGGAACAAAAACTCTCTATGAAACCTATTTCAGTAGAACGTACCCAAACTCTTTGTTTTTTGGAATTTTGAGGTAATTCCAGTGGAAACACTTCCTAAACACTTAAATCCTATTTGTACATGGGTTGGATTCAAATAAAAACAATCCATAGTTGGATTTGCTCTAAAATCCCAAAATACTCAAAAACTGCTCAAGGTGCCTGAGTGCCCGCTCGAGCACTGGCTTGGGCGCTTGGCTTAGCCAAAAATGTCAACTCTCGGGTTTTGAGTTTTATAATAAAAAACACAGGCGGGGTGCTCGTGATCGGGCTCGAGCACCCATGAGTGGCCATGCCTACAACTAGAAATTAAAATGGGCACTCAACATCGTGCTTGAGCGCTCTGTCGGGCGCTCTGGAGATTTCCAAGTCACGAAAATCCTGAAATTCGTGATTTTTCTAGGGTTTCTCAAATCTAACTCATTTTCTATGGTTTTTGTTTCTTAAACCTCTCTAGAATGAGCTACTACCTAATACTCATCAAACCCTAACATATACATCTCCTATTTGTAAAGGAAACAAGATTATACAAAACCCCCCAAATCTCACATTTCTTCCAAAAACGAGAAAACAAAGAGTTTTGGGTTGGGAGGGTATTGCTTGCCTCTAGCAACCAAGCTAGCTCAACCTCTTGCACCTATAGCAAGCCATTAACAGTGCTTTTGAGCTTCTTGGTTGGTTCTCCACAATTTTCTCCAAGCTTTCCCCCAAATGAAAATCACCAACCTTGTTGTAACGCCCCGAACCCAGGTCAGTGCAAACCGGCAACCGACCCGAACCCGGTTCGCTACTGTAACAACCCAATTTTAGTTCAATAACCAAATCCGAGGTGTTACTGGCCCATATCAAATACATCATCAATAATATACCAGACCAAAGAATTAAAATCCATTCACTTTATTATACTATCAGAGTTGCGGAAACAAGTATGTGCGGAAGTGTAGTTTAAAATCCTCAATAACATTTAAGTTGGTCATCAATCAATAATATTAAAGTCTGGTAAAATAAACTGGTTACTATCTCTCTCATCTCTCTAGTACATCAAATCCAAATAAATAATAATCTAATCAAAAGTACTAAGTCTATATCAATCATCCACCTCAAACAAGATTCGGATAAAAGTAATCCTCCGGTGTATATTCAGCTACCTCTCCCTGGAAATCACTAAGATCCCCCTCTCGTGTATCAGTTGGAAAATGAAATAAAAGTAGGGTGAGATACGAATATCCCAGTAGGCAACATATGCATGATTAAACAGTTAACATAAGTAAAGTAACAGTTCATGCACGATTAAGCAATATCGACTAATCAGGCTCGTATAATCATTCGTATCATTCATGAATACAAAATATTGTGATAAACAGTTTTAGAGATGAATTTCAGCAAGTTCTATTATAAGAATCCATTATCAAAATGCATAACATATTTCATACTTTGCTAGGATGCACTAAATAGTCACATCCGATCAATATCTCAATCACATGCCTCCAGCATGTATTCAATAATAATATCAAGTGTTGTAATTTCAGTGTAATTTGTAGAACTCACAAAGATAGATAAACCTTTTGAGATGATTCTCAACCAATTGCTATACCACCATGCGACTTAGGAGCAATGCTACTAATGATACTTAAGTCCCATGCAGCGCAGCTTAGACAAGAGCCGTAGTCACTGACTTATTGCACATGTATCCATCAGAGTTGGCATGTACCACCAGCATGCAGCACCAGAATCAATACATGGAGGTGGTCGCTTATCCACATGTATAGGGAATCACCAGCAGCTCACGAAGGTGTCCCTCCAGACATAGGACCTTCCTAAACAAACTAACTTGCAAAGGAAGCGCGTCGCATATAAGAGTAACTCAACCCAAATGACATATCCCTCAGCTATCTAGCTACAACTATGGATCCATAACCAGCTATGCCCACTAGACTCCAAAATTCCCTAAAGTATAATATTTCTATAAGGGTTGGTGCCTAGCAACATATAAAGGTTAAATCTATCAATTTACTTCAATATTCGGTCATCTAAATTCTAAATTTCCTTTATAAAGTTTTCTGATTTATAGTGTCATTTAGAGTCGTTTTGACAATCAAATAGTAGTTAGGATTTCCAAAGATCAGATTTCTCCATTACTTTTAAAGTTTGGCAACTAATGTCCTAAATATCTCCCTAATTTATTTTTCTGTAAAACAGGGAATTAGATAATATATTTTAGTCTTAAAACATCTTATTTAATCATTAAAATTGTCTAAAAATAGTTTAGAATTGAATCAGGTTCAAAATTACAAAAATCTGCAAATTCTGCATAGAGCGCCTAGGACCGCTCAAGATCGCCCCGACGGTCTGAGGTCGGCCGTAGTTCAAAATTGAATGCCGACGGTACGTCTTCAAGCGGTCTATGGCGGTCTACAGATTTATAACGAGCGCCTATGATTGCCGATGATCATCGAGCACAGTCGAGGTCGGCGGTCGTTCAAAAACAAACAGAATCAGTTCCAAAACATGATTTTTCTCGTCTAAACTCATTCTAACATATTTATAACATGATTATCTAACTATATACATCATTATATATCATAAAAACATGCTTTTGCGATTAAACAAACGTAAACACAAATCCATCGAACAAAACAATGTCACCTACCTCTTTTGTGCGGTTTTCTCTCCCTCTTCTCCAAACAAAAGTTCTCACAAGCCAAGGTAATCCCTGGATGATGAAGAACACAACCCAGCACCCTTCCTTCTTCCTCTTCTTCTTCTTCTCCTTCGGTAGCTCGTTCGTTCAAGGTTGTCGCTTGCGGCTATCTAATACAAGCGAAATACGAACGTATATGTTTTAGGTTATTAAACTAATACTTATACTCTCCGATCCCATGTATCTCACATACACAAAATTCCATACACATGCCCAATCAGAATACATACCTCGATATCTCATGATCGGACAGTCAGATCTGCGTCTAATTCTGGATCTCCACTAATTAGATCATCCCCTACAATAATAAAATATTTCCATCAATTATAACTCTCAATAATATTATTTATTAATTTAATTTATTATTTAAGGAAAATTCAGGGTTTTACACTTGTGTTCTTCTTTTCTTGCAAAAGTCTCTCCCTCACTTTGACCAACAAGACGGAGAGAATGGGGAGAAGAGAAGAGAGTGTGCAAGGAGTGAAGAGAGAGTGGAGAGGAGAAAAGAGGGGAAGAGGGTTTGCCTTCTTGGGTTATATGTATGGAGCAAAATGGGCTCCTCTAAACTTAACCAATTTTCCTCCAAATAACATTTGGCAATTCTTCCAAGTTTGCCCTTCTCCCATCAAGACACAAGAATTTACCACCTTGCCATTCTCCTTCTACTACACAACAAATTTACAACTAAGCCATTCTCCATCTCATAGAATAATTTATTTAATAACTTAGGAATTTCTCCAATGAGAGAGATACTTTACCTCTGTGCATGTTGGACAAGCCTTGGCTTAGCCACTTGGTTGGCTTCATGTTTAGGCTTCTCCCACTTCACCTTCACAACAAGATAGAGAAATTTTAGAATTGCTAGATACCTCTCGCTTGATCACTTAAACAAATGATCTGAGAATCTGGGGTCTCACATATGACCCAAAATCCGAACTCTAATAACATTTCACTTACTAGCTACTCTATGGATCTAGGTAAGAGCTAAGCCCACTCAATAGTGGTAAACCAAAAACAATCACTTTAGATACCAAAAACAACATTAATAATCCACAAGACAACTCCAAGATACATGGAGGAAATCCAAGTCTCAAACTCAAGCTACATGAGTGAGAATAACCACTCTGAGGTACACAGAGGAAAATAATAATAATTATGTCATAACGATACTGAAAACATCTTTAAGTAGGTTAAAGACAAGTGTACAAACCAGTAAAATCAAATAAAGTTAAAAAAGAGAAAAGATTTTGGAACGATAAACTCAAATAAAAGCTATTTCAATAGAACGTACCCAAAATCTTTATAAAAATTAGATTTAATCAACAGCGAGTGCAAACAATCTCTAAACACTCTAATCTTATTGGTACATAAGTTGGAATTTAATAAAAACAATTTTATAATTAAAAACTAGACAAATTTCAGAAATATCAATTTACTATCAGGAGCGCTCGAGCGGCATTGGGTGCTCTTACAGGCAGTCATACAAAATCAACCTTTCCAATTTCAGCCACCCAGGATCGCGCTCAAGCATCCCTAGGCGCTCGGTTTACCAAATTTTGTAAACTTTCGGGCTTTAGAATCTAAAAAAAAAACAAAGGCGGGGCACCTTGAGTAGCGCTCAAGAGGCAACGAGCGTCCACTCCTTACAACATGGCGCCTGGGTGGCGCTTGAGTGTCATTGCAGGTGTCCGTTGTTTTTCGTAAATTTCTGGAAATCGGGACTTTTCAACTTCGAACATGTTTTCCTAAATTTTAACACTTCGAATCACTTCCAAGTCTTGGGTTTTTACCTTCTAAACACTCTAAGTTATTCCAGATGATTAAATACATGAATTCACAAGTTTCCATAACGAATCACTCACAAACAAATCAAAAAATCTCTCGTCTAAACATGTTCTTCAATAAACCAACACATATTTGTTCATGCAAGTTGTAAAGGGCAACTTACCTCTCTTCTGAGATTAGATCCTTCTCCAAACAATCCTGAAATCGCCCTCCAATAAATCCCACGAACACTGCAACTCCTTATTGTTTAAATTATAAAAATATATCTTCAAAACTTCATAAACTTAAAACCAAACGTAGAGAACATGGGTTGGTCTATTCTTCTTACCTGAAACTCACACAAAATTACTCCTTCTTCCTCTCCTTCTGATCTGGTCAGCAAGCACACGAAAATTAGATGTGGAAAGCTCACATATGGAGGATGAAGGTTGCGGCTGTTCCTTCTTCTTTTCTCTCTAACGTGAATAGCACCTTCTAATTTTATTTTCCTTTTATATTTTCGTCCAGCACTACTAATTAACCCTAATAATTTTCCTCTTATATTTTCTCTCAAATCAAATTGGGTTTCCAATTAAATTAGCCGCCCACTTCTTTTATGGAATTTCAGCCAATCACAAATCCTCTTTCTCTTTCTTCTTTCTTCTTATTTCTTTTATCTAATAATTAAATATATAATAGGCAATTTAAATAATACTGTAACGCCCCGAACTCGGATCAATGCAAAACCAACATCTGACCCGAACCCGGTTCGCTACTGTAACAACCCGAATTCAGTTCATCAACCAAATCCAAGATGTTACTAGGCCCATAACAAATAAACATCAACAATATACCAGACTAAAGAAATAAATGATCCATTCATTAAATGACTATCAGAGTTCAGAACATCAATGTGCAGAAGTATAGTCTAATATCCTCAAAAACGAAGACATAATTAACCATCAAAATCAAATATTAAAGTCTGGTAAAATAAAAGGGTCACTAAAACTCTCATCTCTCTAATACAACAAAACCAACATATGAATAATAAACTGTCCAAGATAACTAAATCCATTTCCATTCACAACTTCAGACAAAATCCGGATAATAGAACTCCTCCGGCAAATAATCAACAAGCTCTCCCGGGAAATCACTACTATGATCCCTCTCTCGTGTATCAGCTAAAAAATAGGATAAAGGTAGGGTGAGATACGAATATCCCAGTAGGTAACACATGCATGTTTTAAACAGTTCATAACATAAAAATAGCAGTTCATGCACGACTAAGCAGTTTCGACTAAGTAGGCTCGTATAAACATTCGTATCGATCATGGAATACAAAACAGTATATAAAACAGTTCTAAATATAAAATTTCAGCAAGTTCTATGATAGGAATCCAATATCATAAATCAATAACATAATCCATACATTACTAGGATGCACTAAACAGTCACATCCAACCGAAATACCAAATACATGCCTCCAGTATGTATGCAACAGTAACAATATGTGTTTATGATTTTAGTGTCATTGTAGGACTCACAAAGATAGATAAACCTTTTGAGATGACTCTTGACCAAATTCTATACCATCATGCAGCTTAAGGGCAGTGCTACTAATGATAATCAAGCCCCATGAAGATCAGTGTAAGCACCTCATTTTTGCGCTCCCAAAAAGCCAAAAATGCAGAATCCGGCTAAGAAGTCAAACCCTGAGGAGTGGAAAGTTGACCTTTTAATCAAATAAAATTTGGCCGCATCACTTTATCTCAATGGATGGAGAATCCCGATACGGTTCCAGCGCAACGGGGTTTGCAGGAATCGGAGTCCGGATGAAGGTTCTAAGGGCAGTCAAACTTAAGGGAAAGCCGAGAGTTGACTTTTCCTCGAATTCCGTGTCAAATATCTTGATCTATGCCATTGGATAGAGAATCTCGACACGGTTCCAGCGCAACTGGGTTTGCAGGAATCGGAGTCCGGATGAAGGTTCTAAGGGCAGTCAAACTTAAGGGAAGGCCAAAAGTTGACTTCTCCTCGAGATCCGTGCCAAGTGCCTAGCCCCATGTCATTAAATAGAGGGCTCCGATACAAGTTCAACGCAATTGAGTTTGCTCAAATCGGAGTTCAGATGAGTGAGATATGAGTTGTCGAAGTTGCCGGGCAGCAAAGCCAGAAATTGCACACGTGGCGTAGAAGCTGCACACGTGGCAGCCAACGCAGCAAAATATCTCAGGGACTAAATCTTAAATATCCAAAAATTGTCAAATATCTCAGGGACTAAACCAAAATTCGTACGGGGCAATCCGTAGATATCCAAAAGTGTCAAATCGGTCGAATCGGTCGAATCGGTCAAGTCGAAGGGCAAATCCGTAATTTTTAGATTTGTATCCGGTATTTAATGCCGGATACACTTGCCCCTCTTCATATCCGGACTCCAAGGCCGGATATAAAGATTTGCTCGGCGAGAGTCGCGCCGATTCCCCGACAAATTCGCGGCGGAATTAAAAATTGCAATAATTATGTCTTGTATCGACCTTCAAGACCAGATACAAAGGGAGCTTAGTGTATCCGGCCTTGGAGGCCGGATACACATGATACTTAGTGTATCCGGCCTCCAAGGCCGGATACATTATGTTTTTCTATAAAAGGGGACAGCACCCCCCTTTCCAAGGGTTGGTTCTTTTTCCCCCAGTTTGAAACTTCCTTGCCCTTCCTTTTTTCATCCGAACCAGTCTCTTCCCAACCCTTTTGGCTCCACCACCTCCCTAGACCACCCCAAGGTGGCTCCACCCCCTCTTCTCCTTCTTCCCCTTCAAGTACTACCCACCAAAAGAAGGTGACTTTGCTGCTGCTGCTGGAGAAGGAGCTTCCAGCATCTGTTCCAGCTCCCAAGGAGTTCTACACACCACTCAAGAGCCTCCTAACTGTCAGGTATCTCTCCCCCTTTGTGTTCTCTCCCACATATATGAAAATGGGTTTGTTTTTTGCATGTTTAGAAAGCTGAGTTGCTCACTTGCTCAGATCCGTTTTCTCAATAGTTTTCATGCATTATTGTTTTATTGTCATGAGCATAAGGGTCTCCTAAGGTAAGGGAGACTCCATGCACAAGCCCATGAGAGGATGAAAAGCTTTGTCGCTTCATTTTGCGCCCCCAAGGTTGCTGTTCTGAGTTTTTTTGGTTATTCAGTAGGAGGAGCATGTTCCTTCTTCAGTTTCATCCATTGTACCCCTATAATGATCCCCATTTCCCTTCTTCTTTCTTCTCTTTATTTTTACTTCTTTTTTTTACTGTTTTCCTTGGTGTTTTGTTGCTGCCCACCCCTTGTAACTTGCTGTCTTTTTTTTACGTATAGATGCATGCTCTCTGCTCCATGTTATTACAATACTGATATGTTAAGCCCCTGAGTACGATCCCCTTCACCCCTTTCAAGTGCACTCTGCAAGCTTCAAGAAACCTACTCCAGGTACCGTCATGGACAGCAGCAGGTCCTTGTTGCTTGCTGCTGTTCCACGACCTCCAGCAGACCCACCTAGGTGCCTAGGCACCCCACCCAAACCTAGCCTCTTAACCCACTGTCATGTCCCCCATCCCCCTTCCCACTTGCATGATCAAACTGTCCTCAACACCTGCTGCCCTGTACAGGTGCAGCAGGCATTTACTTACTTTGTTGGTGCATACTTGACATTTCAAGGTGGTTCAGGCTGTTCCAAGGGCTTGCACACTTATAGGCAAACCCCATGAGCATGACCTCCCTCTCCTTTCCTTATCTTTGGAGTTTAAGTACCCCCAAGATCCGAGTGGGTTGTTGCTGGGCACAGCAGCAAACCTCCACTGCTGGCTGCTGTCCCAGCAGCTTTGAGAACCCAAAACCACCCCCCAGAGTTGAGGTGCAGCAGCACCTACTAGTGAGCCGTTATCTCCATAAAAACATGCTCCCATTGCCCCTGGTATTGTCGGGATTTATATATGCACCAACAGCACCTTCCGCCCTTGGCAGTACACCAAACCCCACTCAACATTTGGTGTCAAAGTTGCTGTCCCTGAACCCACAGCAAGCTTCCCTTTTGATCTCTTGGGAATGTAGGTGTGATGCATCTTAGTATTGAATTATTTTAATAAGCATTCCCACCATACGCTGTTTTGGTTCATGAGTGTGCACACCTGAGTTGCTGCTGGAAGCAGCAGCAGCACCTCCGCCCTCGCCATGTTTCCTCTATGCATGCATGTAGAACTTGCTTGGTGGATTCTTTGGTCTAGATACATGGTTTTGCTTGGTTATTTGTTGTTTCCACATGTATATAAGCATGCTCCTCCAGCTCCCCATGACCCACTGTTTTTTATGAACATGCATCACCATGCCCCCTACCACCCTCGTACCTTGCTGTAAATCAAAAACAAGAAGCCAAACAAGGCTCCGCCCCGAACCTGAGCCAATGTGGGCCTGCTCGAGGGCCCACATGACTAGTAAAAGGCCCTAGGAAGCCCCTGGAAGTCGACCCAATGGCCAAATCCCAAAAAAAAGGCCATTTTAAGGTGATCCGGCAACTCAGGCCGGATCACCTATGGCCCGTGTGTATCCGGCAAGTAAGGCCGGATACACACAGAAATGTCTTTTTTTTGTGTTTTCTTGATCCTTGCCGAATTTTCATACTATTTTCAACCAACCAGATGAACCAATAGGGTTTCCGAGCCACCCGGAAACCCAATTTGGGACATGGACCGCCGGTCCAACTCGGAACACCCGTGGGCCTTCCAACGGGGCCCACCAAGCCCAATAAACTTCTTATGCATACAATTAAGCAACTTAAGGTCATTAACTGAACCAAGTGGGCCAAGCCTAATGTGGCCCACCCCGAATTTGATGTGTGGAATGATGTGTCCGAATTGCATGGTTTGGCCGGGACCTAGGGCTAGGGCCTATCGGGCCCGTCAAAGCCCAAAAAACTAACCAAGTAAGGGTTCAATACCCTAACTTCACATAACTTGGGCTTTTAAAAGCCCAAAATTGGACTACGGGCCCCAAGCCCAATTTCCAACCCACCTGGGCAAATTTAAACAAGATAAATTTAAAGATATTTTGGCAACCACCTTGGGGGGCCCACCTAAGGGGCCCGCAAACCCATCCGGCCCACCATTGCATGAAAATCACTTAAAGTGCCTAACTTAAACCCAAGTAAAAATAAATTCATTCTCCAAAGCCCACAGGGCCTCCTAGGCTTAGGCAGAGGCCCACAAGGGTAAATGGGCTAACCCAAGTCCACTAAGGGTACCGTGGGGCCTTCCAATGGGGCCCACCTGAACAGACCCAGATAATTTAAATAAAACCAAGATAAAATCAACCAAAGGGACCCACACCACTCAGGTGGTCCCGCCAAGACCTAACTTAAATACCTGCTGGATTAGAAATCGGGTGAAAGCCAAAAATAGAGAAAGCTGACTCAAGATAGGGAACCCACGGGACCCGTCATCCGACGGGGTGGATTGGGGTGTCTACAGACTTCCCCAGCCCGCAACCGAGAACCAACCTTAGAATCTCAAGCCGCAGACCAAAGAGCCTTAATAGACAAGATTAGGCACCCAAGTGTCCGCCTACACCCCATCAGGCGGTGGCGACTCCCAATTTCCCCGTGCCGCGTTTCCCACGCGCGCACAATCAGCTTAAGCAAGAACCGTAGTTACCGACTTATTGCGCACATACTCATCAGAGTTGGCATGCACCACCAGCATACAGCACCGGAATCAATACATGGAGATGGTTGCTTATCCACATGTACAGGGAATCACCAGCGGTGCACTGGGGTGTCCCTCCAGACATAGGATCTTCCCAAACAAACCAACTTGCAAAGGAAGCGCACTCGCACAAGGGAGAAACTCAACCCAAATGAAATATCCCTTAGCTATTTAGCCACAACAATGGATTTATAACCAGCTATGCCCACTAGACTTAAAAAATCCCTAAAGTCTAATAATTCTATAAGGGTTGGTGCCTAGAGGCATATAAAGGGTAAATCTGACATTTCCTTCAATATTCGGGTTAACTGAGTTGGACCTTTGATTTGAAATCTCATGATGTAATTATCTCATTGATAGTGTAATTTAAAGATGTTCTGTAACTAGTATTTCAAATGATAGGTCAAATTTTCCCAAAAACTAAATTTCACAATTACGTACAAAGTTTGGCAACTGGTGTCCTAAATATCTCCCTAATTTTTTTTTTTGTAAAACAGGAAATTTGATAAATTATTTTGGTCTTAAAGCATCTTAATTAATGATTAAAATTGACTAAAAATAGTTTGAAATTGAATCAGGGTTTGAAAATATGAAATTCTACATTTTCTACACAAAACGCTCAGGATCGCCTAGGATCGCTCAGGCGGTCTAGGGTAGGCGGTATTTTAAATTCGGTCACTAATGATAAATCATCAAGCGGTCTCGGGCGGTCTCAATTTTTGAACTAGCGCCTAAGAGCGCTGAGGATCCCTGAGCATAGTGAGGTCGGCGATCACTCAAAAATCGCTGTATAGAGTGTAGAAATGTGATTTTTCCTATTCTAAGCATTACAACAATACATATAACAATTATATCATGCTATATACATATATATACATCACAAAATCATGCTTTGGAGATTAAACACACGAAAATACAAAAATGGACGATAAAACTATGTCACCTACCTCTGTTCGCGTTGTTTCCCTTCTCCTCTTGACAACAACTAGAACAAGATGGAAACACTGCTTAGAAAAATGGAAAATGAGCAAACTCCCTCTCCCTTTTCTTTCTTCTTCTCTTTTTCTTGGTCTGGTCACTCGCGGTCGTTGTTTTGTCTTGCGGCTACTGAATACGAAGAGAATACAACAATAGGTATTCCAAACGTATTGCATTAGGGTATTAAACAAGTATTTATATCCTCTGATCCCACGTAGCTCACTTACTAATTTTCTATGCACACTGCCCAATCAGAACACAATAAATTTAAAATATGAATCATACCTTGATAACTCATGATCAGACGGCCAGATCTGTGGCCAACACTTGATCTCTACTGATATTACGCTGATACGAGCCTAGCACGTGAGGAGGGTATGTGACCACTTATTTTGGGAAGTTGCTAAAGACTTATCATTATGAGTTGGATTAGTTATATTATAAGAGTATTATCTTTATTTAGCATGTTTTAGAATAGGAAAGTAGTTATTTCTTTCTATCTTTTAGTTTCCTTGTAAGTTGAGATTCTTCATGATCTATTATAAGGATCGTGAAAGTGGTGAAGAGAGGGGAGATTTCAATTCAAAAATTCACTTGTTGAATTAGGAGGCTGGTTATCCTCAAACTTAACCATATTAGCAGAGATTGAATCACGAAAGCTTCATATACTTCAAAATAGGTAAAGGAAAGAAGAACCTTCTTGGTGATTCCTCTGTTTCTAAGCCTATTACCAGATCTCAGACCCAGGCTCGTATCAACTTGGTATCAGAGCCAGGTTTGATCATGGCTGACCATCGTTTGGAGCACCTCGAAGTGGGATTACGGAAACTGGGTACACAGGGTAGACGAAGAGGTGAAGTCGTTGAGTAAGGGACAGGAACTCTTGATCAAACGATTGGAGGAACTATCTATGGCAGTTCACTCCATGTCCCAGCAAACACCACCATCTGATCCTGGAGGCTCTAATGGGAGCATGGGAAGTACCAACAAGGGAAAGACAAATGTAAGTGCCCTTGGGAATATGACTCCGAAGTTAGCCAAGATTGACTTTCCCCATTACAATGGTGAGGGTGACCCAAGTGTGTGGATTTGCAAGGCTGAACAGTACTTTGATTTTTATAATATTGAAGAACAAGCCAAGGCACAGATAGCAGCTTATCATCTTGATGGGGAGGTGCAGATGTGGTACCAGTTTTTTAAGGCGGAGGGGTTTCGACTTGATTGGGAAACTCTCAAAATTGAAATCCAGAAGTGTTATGGACCGACTCTATTTCAAAATTTTGTGGGCGATCTCGCTAAGTTAAGGCAAACAGGTCCCGTCCGAGACTATCAGGTTGAGTTTACCAAACTTTTGAGTAGGGCTGGCAGGTTAACCGCAGATCAACAGTTGGGTCTATTCATCAGTGGCCTCAAGGAACACTTGCGTGTTGATGTTCAAGCCGGAACTCCTACGACCCTGTCTTCGGCCATTGGCCTAGCACGCTTGTATGAGGCCAGAGGGGATACAAGAAGAGGCTCTCTTTTGGACTTTCGCCGAGCACCGGCTGCCCCACCCGACATTCGTCCTACACAAACCATTCCCTCACCACCTCCCTTGCCATCCCCTGTCTTAACACGAACCAAATCACCTGCAATACGTAAGTTGAATGCGGAGGAGATGCAGGAAAGACGAAAACAAGGCCTATGCTTCAATTGCGATGAGAAATTTTCTCCAGGCCATAGGTGCAAACGATTATTCTATATTGAAGGAGGCTTTATACAAGATGGAACCACTACCACCGAGGACCTGGACGAAGGGGTAAACAGCGACGCTGATGAAGTCGGTATCACCTTGCATGCAATTTCTGGAATCCAGGCAACAAACACCATGCGAGTTCGGGGTCGGATACGTGGCACAGGGATTTCAGTCTTAATTGATTCTGGCAGTACCCATAATTTTCTCGAAGAAGCACTAGCAAAAAAATTGGGGTTGCAGCCCACAATGACGGGGAATTTTTCTGTCCAAGTAGCGAATGGGGAGAAGATTCACAGTGCAGGATATTGTGAAAGGGTGGAGGTTCTTATTCAAGGAGTGGTGTTTTCACTTAACCTCTACTTGCTAGCCATTGAAGGATGCGACCTCATTCTTGGAACAACATGGCTCAAACAACTCGGTCCCATTGTATGGGATTTCCATGCTCTAACCATGCAATTCACGTGGGGTCACCAGTCAGTTGCACTCCAAGGTCATGTTGCACCATGTAGTAGAATTGTAGAAGAAGGACGTGTGGCCAAAGACCTTCGCAAGCAGCGCCGTGCTTGTTTTCTTCAGATCTGCTCTACACAATTGGAAACTGGACAGCAGGGCGTGGAGGGAGATAGAAGACTCCAGCATGATCGTCTATTGCCCCTTTTTGCTGGAATCTTTCTTGAACCTACAGGGCTTCCACCAAAACGCAGCAAGGATCATCAGATACCTCTTGAACCAAATGCGAGGCCAGTCAATGTCCGACCTTACCGGTACCCACAACATCACAAGGACGAGATCGAGAAGTTGATCAAGGCTCTTTTGTCAACAGGGGTGATTCGTCCAAGCTGCAGTCCATACTCATCACCTGTGCTTCTAGTTAAAAAACATGACGGGTCATGGCGATTGTGCATCGATTATCGCACCTTAAATAAAGTGACAATTAAAGATAAGTTCCCAATCCCTTTGATTGATGAATTATTAGATGAATTGCATGGAGCTAAATTTTTCTCAAAGTTGGATCTTCGGTCCGGATACCATCAAATCCGCATGCACCCTGCTGATGTGATGAAGACAGCCTTCCGAACACACCAAGGTCACTACGAATTTTTGGTAATGCCCTTTGGATTGTGCAACGCGCCCGCCACATTTCAGTCTGTCATGAATGAGGTATTCCAAGACTTTCTTCGGAAATTTGTTTTGATATTTTTTGATGACATCTTGATTTACAGTAGGGACTGGGAATCACATTTGCTTCATTTAGAGGCAGTGCTGCAACAGTTACAAGCACATGGGTTCTTTGTCAGAAAAGAGAAGTGTGGGTTCGGCCTAGAGAAGGTTAATTATCTGGGTCACATCATATCCAAGGGGGGTGTTGCAATGGATCCGGAAAAGATACATGCAATGGTTTCATGGGCTAAACCAAAAACAGTGAAAGGGATGAGGGGTTTTCTGGGACTCACAGGATATTACAGGAAATTCATCCAAAATTATGGAGAGATTGCACGACCCTTGACCGACATGCTTAAAAAGGATAAGTTCACTTGGAGCTTGGATGCAGAACTAGCTTTCACAAAATTGAAGGACGCCATGGTTAGTGGGCCTGTCTTGGCCCTACCTGATTTTACCCAACCTTTTATTGTGGAATGTGATGCATCAGGAAGTGGGCTGGGTGCTGTACTCATACAAAATAATAGACCCATTGCTTATTACAGCCATGCACTTAAAGGAAAGAATTTGGGTTTATCAACTTATGAGAAGGAGCTTATGGCTTTAGTGAAAGCTGTTCAGAAATGGAGGCCTTACTTATTGGGTTCAAAATTCATTATACGTTCAGATCAACGCAGCTTGCAACATCTACTGAACCAGACTATTACCACTTCCGCCCAACAAAAGTGGTTAGTTAAACTCTTGGGTTATGATTTTCATATTGAGTACAAGAAGGGGAAGGAGAACTCTGTAGCAAATGCCTTGTCCAGACAATTTGAAGGTAGTTTGTGGGCTGTGTCTCAACCCATACCAAGTTGGGCTACAACTTTGAAGGAAGAAGTGGCGGCTAGTGAAGATTTGCAAGTCTTGAGTAAAAATATACTTGCTGGTGAGGCTCTTGGGCCTTGGGAAGTTAAGGAGGGGCTTATTTTCTTTAAGGGCAGACTATATTTGCAACCCACTTCTTCTTTGATACCTCTTATCATTGGTGAATTCCACAACATGGGTCATGAGGGGATTCACAAAACTTTGGGTCGACTTCGGGTTAATTTTTATTGGAAAGGCATGAAAAGGGGTGTGCAGGACTTTATTCGCACTTGTCAGATTTGTCAACGTCACAAGGTTGATCAGATGAAACCTGCAGGGTTACTCAATCCCTTACCTATACCGCGGCATGTGTGGACTGACATTTCCATGGACTTTGTGGAAGGTCTTCCTCTTTCCAAGGGATTTTCTGTGATACTAGTGGTGGTGGACAGGTTATCAAAGTTCAGTAGGTTCATTCCCATGAAACATCCTTATTCTGCATCTTCTGTGGCTCACTTATTTTTTGATCACATATTTAAACTATATGGCATGCCTGAGTCGATTGTGTGTGACAGAGATCCAGTTTTCACTAGTGCTTTTTGGAGGGAAATGTTCAGGTTGCAAGGTACTCGATTCAACTATAGTTCAGCCTACCACCCCCAAACGGATGGCCAGACCGAGGTCGTCAACAGGACCTTAGAGATGTACCTTCGCTGTTTGACAAGTGATAGACCTAAGGAATGGACGACGTGGTTATCTTGGGTTGAATATACCTATAATACCAGTCTCCACTCTTCACATGGGAAAACCCCTTTTGAGGTGTTATACGGTAGAGCCCCTCAAACATTGCTGGCCCATGTCCACAAAACAACACGGGTGGATGCTGTGGAACAATTTCTTCTTGAACGGGATCAAATTCTTCGTACGGCTAAGGAACAATTGAAATTAGCTCAAGGCCGTATGAAGCAGTTGTATGACAAGAAGCATCAAGACCGTACATTTGCAGTTGGGGATTTTGTTTATCTTAAGTTGCAACCATTTCGTCAGATGTCGGTAGCTCAGCAGCGCAATTTGAAATTATCAGCTAAATATTATGGCCCTTTCAAGGTTTTAGCTCGTGTTGGAAATGTGGCCTATCGCTTAGAGCTTCCAGCAGGTGCAAAGATTCATCCAATTTTCCATGTCAGTTTGCTTAAAAAACAGGTTGGGAAGGAGGCGTTAACTCAGTCAAGTTTGCCCACTTATGTGATTCGTGACGAAGGGACTGTTGTGACACCAGCTGAAATCGTGTATTCCCGTTTCCATAAAGGCCAAAGAGAATTGCTGATTCATTGGAAAGGCGAAGCCTTGACCGATGCAACCTAGGAATTGCAAGATGACATTCTAGACCGTTTTCCTCAGTTAAGCCTTGAGGACAAGGCTGTTGGCAAGGGGGGAGGAGATGATACGAGCCTAGCACGTGAGGAGGGTATGTGACCACTTATTTTGGGAAGTTGCTGAAGACTTATCATTATGAGTTGGATTAGTTATATTATAAGAGTATTATCTTTATTTAGCATGTTTTAGAATAGGAAAGTAGTTATTTCTTTCTATCTTTTAGTTTCCTTGTAAGTTGAGATTCTTCATGATCTATTATAAGGATCGTGAAAGTGGTGAAGAGAGGGGAGATTTCAATTCAAAAATTCACTTGTTGAATTAGGAGGCTGGTTATCCTCAAACTTAACCATATTAGCAGAAATTGAATCACGAAAGCTTCATATACTTCAAAATAGGTAAAGGAAAGAAGAACCTTCTTGGTGATTCCTCTGTTTCTAAGCCTATTACCAGATCTCAGACCCAGGCTCGTATCATACGCTCACCTACATCAATAAATTATTTCCATCAATAATAACTCCAAAGATATTAATTTATTCTATTATTTAAGGAAAAATTTGGGGTCTTACAAATACTAACCATAATAATAATAATTATTATTATCTTAAAACTAAAATACAAACTCACCTTATTTTTAATTCTCCAAGTTCTCCGGGTCACCCTGTAACTCTTCGGGTTGAACCAATTCCTCATTACCTGCAATATTAATAATATTGATTTATTTATTTATTTTATCTTATTTATTTTATTAATAAAAATCTAGGATTTTATAGTTTTTACCCAAGCATTCAATAGAAAGCGTGGTACTTTGTCAATGCACGTATGTATGCGTTATTGTTTTTGGGTAGAAAGGGAGGGACCACTTAACCATAGCTTGTATGGCATGGGATAGGTTGGTTCACTCTTGTTTTTCCTCCGTGTATCTCAGAGTGGTTAAACTTCTCTCTCATGTATCTTGAGATAAGATATTTATTATTGATTGAAAACTCATTATATTGCAGCAATCCTTTTTTGTCATGTATCTCAACGTGGTTATTAGTCGTGTATCTTGGCATCAGATTATCTTGGGTTACCACCGTGCACTTTAATGGAACATTTGCATATATGTGCCTTTTATTGGTTATGTTTATAGTTTACTTGTAACTCACACATGAGAGCTACATTTTGGCCGTGCTTGTAGTTCACTTGTGGCTCACACATGCGCCGGTATTTGCCGTGTATTGTCTAGTGTATATATTTGATCAGATCGGTATTCCCACTTGTTGGATAGTTGCAGTTGATTGAATTGTATTCGTGTAACACCCCGGATCCAGGTTTATTTAAGAACATAAACCTGACCCTAGAACATTAGGATAATGGCCCAAAATAACTAATTCAGACTTAAACAATTTCAATTAATAATCTCAGAGTGCAGAAATAACGTATATATATATATATATATTTTTTTTGTTCAAGAAGAGCGGGATACAAAAGTGAAACATCCAATATCAATTCCTCCACTAGGTCTGGAAAAGGGTTAACTAAAAATAGAATGTATATCACCAATGTCATCTAAATAAAAGTAATCTAAACAATCCCTCCAATATCAAATCAAACTTAATAATAAAGATCCCTAAACCTACACAGGAATAAGGAAATCTTCTTCCTGGTACTTAGTACAATCTCTAGAAGTGTCTATCCCTGCAACATCCTCACTAGGAATATCTAAACACAAAACTGAGAAAATGATAATGTGAGAAACAACATCTCAGTAAGTAGTCATGCAAATAATTTGTAACAGATTAGAATAAGTGCGACACTTAATCCGACTAATCGCGATAAACTTCAGATACAATGAAATATTATTCCAAACATGGTGGAATAGAAATACAACCGCAATGAGGTATCCAACCAGCTTCCCACCGAGTACACGGATCGAGGAAGTAAACAACAATAACCAGCTTCCCACCGAGTACACGGACTGAGGAGATAAACAACAATAACCAGCTTCCCACCGAGTACATGGATCAAGGAAGTATCCCACCGAGTACACAGACCAAGGATATAAACCATAATAACCAGCTTCCCACCGAGTACACGGATCGAGGAAGTATCCCGCCGAGTACACAGACTGAAGATATAAACCACAATAACCAACTTCCCACCGAGTACACGAATCGAGGAAGTATCCCGCCAAGTACATAGACCGAGGATATAAACAACAATAACCAGCTTCCCACCGAGTACACGGATCGAGGAAGTATCCCGCCAAGTACACGGACCGAGGATATAAACCACAATAACCAGCTTCCCACCGAGTACACGGATCGAGGAAGTATCCCGTTGAGTACACGGATCTAGGATACACAAATAACCACATCCGCCCTACAGAAATAATAATCCAAGCACCTACCATGTCACAACTGTGACCCAAAAAAACCCGCACAAGTGGAGTCAAATACATGCTTCAAGATCACGGTTTCAATGGGCAAAATAATCCAAGTATATGTAAAATCATTCATAACTCAAGACATATCCAGATAGACCAAATACAGGTGTAGGAACTCTTAGAATCAAGTTTGGTTAAGAATAGAATTGTTTGGAACAAAGGTATTAAGTAAAAGTACCTCTTTGGTAAATTCTACCTAAAATCTTTATAAAATTGAATTTTAAACATTCGCCAGTGCAAAAAATCTCCAATACCTTAAACTTGATGATACATAGGTTAAAATTGGATAAAAACAATTCTGTAGTGAAAAACTAGGTTGGAAGGCAAATTTTTTAAAATCTGACAAACGGGGCAATTGGGCGCTCGAACAACCTTACACTTTGGTCATTTCAAGGTTGGTCGCTCGATTGGTCACTCAAGCGACTGTTCAGGTGACAATTCATTTTGGAAAAATTGCTCTCGGGTTTGACAAACATACAAAGGGTGCTCGAGCGACTGTTCAGGCGGCCCAATACGAAGAAAATCCGAAAATTTGAAAAAATACATAAAAATTCCACAACTCAATATCCAATGCATCAAATCCATTCTAAATCATTATAAAATACTTTATAAACATATTAGAACAAATCCCAACAAATAAAACATCATGAATCACGCAAACAGATCATCAAACCATCGAATATCCATGAATATCGAATAAACATGAATTTATTTTTGTGCAAGATTTAAAGGGACTACTCACCTGTTTTAGGAACTTAAACTTTCTCTAAAATCTCTCCAATATCACTCCAAAGAATCTCTAATCGATCACAACAATTCTCTATCACTTTTGGGTTTTTATGCATGAAAATACTCCTTCCTCCTCTCCAAAATTGCTCCAACAAGCTCTTGAGTTTTAGGGTTTGATCTTACAAAGAAGGAAGAAGAAGAAGAGGAAAGAGATGAAACGTGCGGCTGTTTCTTTTTGGGTTTAAACGACTAGCTCATGCATAATTAGGTTATTTAAATTTTTTTTCTCTTACCAATTTACCCATACTAACTCTGTAAAACCCCGAATTTTCCTTAAATAATAAATTAAATTAGTAAATAATATTACCCAGAGTTACGATTGATAGAAACATTTTAATATTGTAGGGGGTGATCAACTTAGCGGAGATCCAGAATTAGACGCAGATCTGACCGTCCGATCGTGAGATATCGAGGTATGTATTCTGATTGGGCAAGGTGTATAGAAGAGTTGCATGGGAGATGCATAGGATCAGGGGGTATAAATATGTATAAAGAATTAACCTAATTCTTATACATGTATTGTCGCGCATATTGAAGAGCCGCAAGCGACGCCTGTTCGAGCGACCAAGGGAAGAAGAAGGAGAAGAAGAAGGAAGGGCTGGGCGTGCATTCATCATCCAGAGGATTTCTCTGTGCAGGAGTTTCGCATTGTGCAGAATAGAGAAGGAGGAATCAGCGTATAGAGGTAGGTGACACCGTTTTGGTTTTAAATTTCGGATTTACCTCTGTTTAATCGCAACGCATGTTTATATGATATGTAAAGTTGTATTTAGTTAGCTAAGCATGTTATAAATACATTAGAATGAGTTTAGACGAGAAAAATCGTGATTTAGAACTGTTTCTGTTCGATTTGGTGAGACCGCCGACCTCGACTGTGCGAGGCGCTCATCGGCGATCTTAGGCGCTGGTTAAAGTTTTGAGGACGCCGTGGACCGCGGGACGACGGACCGTGGGCGCTCGAAATTGCACTACCGCCGACTGATGACCGCCCGGAGCGATCCTGAGCGATCCCAGGCGCTCTCAGCAGAATTTCCAATTTTTCATAATTTCGAACCTAATTCAATTCTAAACTATTTTTAGACAATTTTAATGATTAATTAAGGTACTTTAAGACCAAAATAAACTACCTAAATCCCTGTTTTACAGAAAAACAAATTAGGGAGATATTTAGGACATTAGTTGCCAAGTTTTGAAGGTATATAAGAAATGTGATTTTGGAAAAGCCTAACTACCATTTGATTATCTAAACACTTCTAAATGATATTATAAATCATAAGACATTATAAAGAGAATTCAGAATCCGAATGACGGAATAATGAAGTGAATGTACAGATATAACCATTATATGCCACTAGGCACCAACCCTTATAGAAATATGGTACTTTAGGGAATTTTGGAGTCTAGTGGGCATAGCTGGTTATGGATCCATAGTCGTAGCTAGATAGCTGAGGGATATGTCATTTGGGTTGAGTTACTCCTATATGCGACGCGCTTCCTTTGCAAGTTAGTTTGTCTGGGAAGGTCCTATGTTTGGAGGGACACCCCGGTGAGCCGCTGGTGATTCCCTGTACATGTGGATAAGCAACCACCTCCATGTATTGATTCTGGTGCTGCATGCTGGTGGTACATGCCAACTTTGATGGGTACGTGTGCAATAAGTCGGTGACTACGGCTCTTGTCTAAGCTGCGCTGCATGGGGCTTGAGTATCATTAGTAGCATCACTCCTAAGTCGCACGGTGGTATAGCAATGGGTTGAGAATCATCTCAAAAGGTTTATCTTACTTTGTGAGTCCTACAATGACACTGAAAACATAACACTTGATATGATTACTATTGTGCACGTGCGGGATGCATGTGATTGGGATATTGGTTGGATGTGACTGCTTAGTACATCCTGGCAATGCTTGGATTATGCTATTGATTTGGCTATTGAGTTCTTATATTAAAACTTGCTGAAAATCATTTCTAGAACTGTTATCAAACTGTTTTGTGTTCATGAATGGTATAAATGATTATGCGAGCCTGATTTATCGATGTTGCTTAATCGTGCATGAAATGTTACTTTGCTTATATTAACTGTTTAATCATGCATGTGTTACCTACTGAGATATTCGTATCTCACCCTACTTCTATTCCATTTTTTTTCAGCTGATACGCGAGAGGGGGATCTCTTAGACTTCCAGGGAGAGATAGCCGAGTATTCGCCAAAGGATTATTTTTATCCAGATCTCATCTGAGGTGGATTGATGTTATAGACTTAGCATTTTTAATTGGTTTATTATCATTTATTGGATTTGATGTATGAGAAAGACAAGAGAGAGTTAGTAACCAATTCATTCTACCAGACTTTGATACTATTGACTGATGGTCAAGCTTTATGCTTGTTTGAGGATTTTGATCTACACTTCCGCACATACTTGTTTCCGCACTCTGATAGTTTAATATATGGATTGGATTTACCTTCTTTGGTCTGGTATGTT
Source organism: Buxus sempervirens (assembly GCA_947561395.2). Classification (NCBI taxonomy): domain Eukaryota; kingdom Viridiplantae; phylum Streptophyta; class Magnoliopsida; order Buxales; family Buxaceae; genus Buxus; species Buxus sempervirens. Next base: position 7,094,639 of record OX387187.1, on the reverse strand, counting down.
ATTGATGTTTTAATTGATATGGGCCAGTAACACCTCGGATTTGGTTGTTGAACTAAATTCGGGTTGTTACAGTAGCGAACCGGGTTCGGGTCGGGTGCCGCTTTGCACTGACCCGGGTTCGGGGCGTTACAAACTCTTCCACCCTAATATGCATTCTTTTTATAAACTTACCCTCCTTCTTTAAACCAACTCATATCAGCACCAAACCAACCCAATTTAAAACTCACCCCAACCAGATCTGGGTCAACCCTCTCTTTATGGGTTTGACCACTCCCTTTCACTCTTTATATTTTATTTTTATCAATTACATCCTACAGCATTAACCAATCTGTCAGCACCTCATTTTTGTGGACTGAAAATACGAAAAATGAAAACCCTAATTGAAAAGGTCAAACCCGGAAGGGTCAAAAAATTGACTTTTTGATCTGGTGTGAATTGACCACAAAGCTTCATACCATTGGATAGAGGATTTTGATACGGTTCTAACAACACCAAGCTTGTCCAAATCGGAGTCCAAATGAAGAAGTTATGAGCTGGTCAAAACTGGGAATAGCAGAAATCTACTTTTGCTAAAACCCAGATCAGCTGTCTAATTTGGCCCTAACAGAAAGAGCATTTCAACACGATTCCAACGCAATCAAGTTTGCAGGAATTGGGGTCCCAAATAGGAAATTGTGAGCAAAACCAGCTCCCGAAGAGCAGTTTTGACTTTCTGCTAAAAGCTGAATCCACAGTTCAATTTTATACAGGCAGATAGAGATTTCTGACACGATTCCAATGCAACTAAGTTTGCTCGAATCAGACTCCAGATAAGGAAGTTATGGGCCGGTCAAATCTAGAAATAGCATAAATTGGCATTCTGCTAAAGCCTAATTCAGCTACAAAACTTGATCTCCTTGGATAGAGAACCTCGACATGAGTCCGACGCAACTAAGTTTGCCAGAATCGGAGTCCCGAATTAAAAGATATTAGCAAAATTGACTTCCAAATAGCAATTTTTCACTTCTGCTAAAAATCCGAGTTTGTTGTTAAACTCAAGTTCAGTGGATAGGGAATCTCACACTGATTCCAACGTCACTAAGTTTGCTAAAATCAGATATCAGATGAGCAAATTATGGGCAGTCAAAGTTTCTAAAAATCTGCACATATGGCAGACGGTGAAGAAAGAGCAATAAAGTAAAAGGTTTTGGATTAAAAAATAATATTTTTGTTAAAAATTTAATTAAGATATTTAATTTTAATGAAAAAAGAAAATAAAAAGAGCAAATGATACGTGTGCGTAAAGTAAGTAAAAAATCTTCATTAAAATAATATTAAATCAAACAATATCTCAAAAATTAAATAAATACAAAATAAAATAAAATAAAAATTATTAAAAAAATTTTTTGTTTTTAGCACATGGGGGATACGTGTCCCCCATGAGCTGTGTGTATAAGGACAAGTACAAGCCAACTGTTGGCATTTGAGTGGACATGTGTAACCGAAATTGTATTTCAGTCACACATGATATAAGGTATAACCGAAATTTAATTTTGGTTATACCTTGAAAATAGGTTAACCGAAATACAAATTCGGTTCACCTTTTTCAGCCTATAAAAAGGGGGCCAGCCCCCTATTCCACACTCTTGGCTCCCTTAGTTCTCCAGCAACACCACTCTGCCCGAATCCCTCCAGAACCCCTTCTAACCTCACTTCAAGCCCTTAAACCCCACTTAAACCTCCTCTAATCACTTCTCTCCTCGTCCCAAACTCTTTAAGAGCTCTTGAAGGTGCCATTGAAGAAGAAAAAGTGCTGTCCAAGTGCAAAGGGAGATCGAAAGTATTCTAAACAACATTGTAAACCCAAGGTGAGATTCCTTGTGCCATTTTGTTTGATATATGTTAATTTTAGCCTATTTGGAGCATATAAATTTTCATGTATGCTGTAGTATTTCAGCCATTTGCCATAAGCATGTTTTCTTTTCTCTCTATCATTTTTCTTATAATCTTTTAAAGAGAAACACCTTCTCAAGGTAAGTTGAAGGCTTTGCTTGTACCAAAGGGAGGAGGAGAGTTTATTCATATAGGCTATTAGCTCACTATTTTGGTATGGTCTGTAGCTGTTTCATTTCTTAAGAGGAGTATGTTCCTCTTGAATAAATCTGATGTACCCCTCCAAGTAATCCCCTTTCCTCTTCCTTTCTTTGTATATTCTTCTCTAAAGGTAAGTGGTAAGGTAAGTTATCATGATCATGATCATGATCAAGACCATGTTCGATGTATGCTAGGTATGCTTTTATTTTGTTTATATGTGGTTAGATTATTACCTTTTGTATGAGTGGATTTATCTCCATATGGAGCATATAGGTTGATACTTTTAAAACCATGCAAGTGTATCGTTTTGCTGTTTATTTTGCATGCTTTATCATATTTTTTTTATCTCATTAGGTTGCTGTTCTTGGCTCCATGGAGCCATCTTATTTGACTTAGTACATGGCCTACTTGTTCATGCATTTCTTCTCATGTTAATAGCATGTTTAGGCCTTTTTGTTGTGCGGTTATAAAATATGTTTTCTAAATTTTCTAAGCATGATAGCATACACTCATACACCTGGATATGAGTCCTATCTATTACAGCATGTTTCTTTTAGGATAGATTACTTTTACAAGCTTATAGATGCCTCATGTGTATTCCTATACGATTACTTTTTGTGGTTTAGAAAAAAAGCATGCTTACATGTGTTGTGTCCTATGCATATGCTTGTTCCTAAGGTGAGCTTGTCTCAAGACTAGATACTGTTGGCTTGGAAAGAACACATGCTTTGTCATGATTTTTGTCTTATGTTAGCTCCTGTTTAGCATAATGTTGAGTGTATGTAAAAATCTGCTTGCTGGTTTTTTAAGCACAACAAGTACATACATATGCACTTGGATGCAAAGCATGTCTAATGGAGCATGTCTTATTGTTTTATTTTGTATATCATGGTTGTTGCTTCTTCTTGATCATGTCATACCAAAAACAAGGAGGCTTGATCCGTGTTTGTGTGCTGGGTTTAGTCTTAAAAGAAAGGAAAGGGAGGAAGCCCCCACCCATCTTCCTTAGATTGATCTTAAAATACCAAAGAAGAAGCCAAGTGGCTTCATTCAGACCATTGTGGGCCCACACAGGGGCCCACATAGACTTTATACATGCCCACAAACCCTGGGAATTGGTTCTCTGTTAAAAATTGCAGAAAAATGTTTTTTTATAGTTAACCGGAATCTCAGACCGGTTAAGAATGATTTCTGGTTTAACCGAAATTTATTTTCAGTTAACCCAGAAATACAGTATGGCCGAAAATGATTTTCAACTATACTGTATTTCTTGGTTAGCCGAAATTAAATTTCGGTTGCATAAAAATTTTAATAAAAATCAGATTTTTATTTGCTTAATAATTAATTGATTTATTTAAAGCAACCGGGTGAACCAGCAAGGTTTCCGGGTCAGCCAGAAACCCAAAATGGGACATGGGCTTTTAAACCCAAATTGATTCCTTGGTGGGCCTTCTAACGGGGCCCACCCAGCCCAAGATCACTTTTGGACTTTAACAAAGATAATTAAAATGATTTGAATGGGCCAAACCCTATGAGGCCCACCAAAAGCCCAAAATTATACATGCAGGCTTAGTTTAGGATTGGTTTGGCTGAGACCTTGGGCCAGGGCCTGCCAGGCCCACTAAGCCCATCAACCCAACTAGGCAGGGTTCAACACCCTAATCCATTGAACCATGGACCACCCGGTCCAAGTCTAGACCATGGGCCCCAAGCCCAAGGTCTAGCCCACTTTGGAGAATAAAATTAAATAAATAAATCAAAATAAATTATTTGGTAACCATGGTGAGGCCTACCCAATGGGCCCACCAAACTAATCAAACCAACCTTTAATAAAAATTAATTTAAGTCCAACTTAAATTCTAAGGTAAAAATAATCAAAAAAAAAAAAAGTAGCCAAAGCCCACAGGGCCTTTAGGCTTAGACAAGGCCCAATAAGGGATATGTGGACCGAACCTGGCCCACCAGGGTATCCATAGATCTTCCAACGGGGTCTACCCAATCTGACCCAGGTCACGCAAAATAATTAAGATAAAATAAAATAAATGGGACTACACCTGTAGAAAGGTCCCACTCAGACTTAAACAGATATATGTTGGTTTAGGACAAAAAGGGTGAGATTAGAAGTTGACTCGATAACTAGGAAGACCTGAGGGACCCGTCAACCGACGAGGAGGACCGGGGTGTCTTCGGACTTCCCCGGACCGTAACCGAGAGCTTAGCCGGAATCTCAAAAAATCGCAGACCAACCAAATTAGACAAACCTAGGCACCTAGGTGTCCGTCTGCACCCCATCAGACGGTGGCGACTCCCTTTTCCCAATATATCCTTCGGAGGTACGCACACACACAGAAAACCCGCACCCATGCGCCATGCCATGCGATCTCGCATGCGCACACAATCATTAAATTAAAATTTATACTTAATCCAAAATCATGCTCTTACCTTAGATAGGTTCCCCAATTTCCTCCGGTTCACCTTGAACTCCTCCAATTTGAACCAATATCTCATCTCCTGCATATTATTAACCGAATTAGCCTATTTAATAATTATTTTATTTATTACTAAAATCTGGGATTTTACAATGCACTAGCTGTAACGCCCCGGATCAAGGTTTATTTAAACACATAAACCCAAATCTGATTCGTTAGGGAAAATGGCCCAAAACAGCTATTCCAAACTTAAACAATTTCATTTATTATATCTAAGTGCGAAAATAAAATCATCTTTCAAAAAGCGCGGAATTAAACCACCAAAATAATCCATTAATATTCCATTTATAAAGTCTGGAAATGGTTCAACTAAATAAAATAATTAACATCCACCGAGGGTGTGGAAAAAAGATACTAATAATCCGTCAAATGGCATCAAAATCCTCAAATAAAATACTAAAGTTAATTCCTAAGAAAATAAATCTAGATATCTCTTCATGTCCTCCTGGACCTACACAGGAATGAAATAGTCTTCTTCCTGGTAATCACAGTAATCCCCAAAGTCTCTACCCCAGCAACGTCCTCTCCAGGAATATCTGAAAACAAAACCGATAAAACAATAATGTGAGAAACAGCATCTCAGTAAGCAGTCATGCAAATAGTTGACCACAATAAAATATGCAACGCTTAATCAGAATAATCACAATAAGATTCAAGACAACAATGAAATACAATTTGTCCACCTCATGGGACTCATGAAATAGTATACCAGAAAAAGAGAGTAGACATGTGCCAGTATGCTACCTAACCGAATTACGATGGACCAGCTGCCCTGCAGTCTGGCTATTCAACACCAACGGAAGAACCCAACCATGAGTTAGCATGTGCGGCCCAACCAATCCAGGAGTGGGTAATGTAGCGACCGACCAATCCAGGAGCGGTACCATCCTTAAGATGATGGAATGCCTCAAACACAGAATTCAAACCCCTCTAATACACATTTCACTTACTAGCTATTCTATGGATCCATATAACCACTAAGCCCACTCAACAGTGAGAAAACCAACCAAGGTAATGGACATACTTCTCAATAACATCCACCAAATACAGAACCTTATCTATAAAACCAAATCCGCCCATGCGGGGAAAAAATAAATCAGGCACCAGTAACCCAAAACCAAAAAATAATGCACCAAGTCATATGTCCACAACTCCAGGTTTCAACGGGCCAATATGTCCCGAATGTGTATCGACTCCATCGATGCACAAAATACCTTCATATCACCCAAATACACATGTATGAACTCACAAAACCAACCTTGGTTGAAAGTAAAATCTTTTGGGACAATGAAATCAAGTAAAAGTGCCTCTTTAGAAACATCTACCCAAAATCTTTATAAAATTGAATTTTAAACATCCGCCAGTGCAAACAATTCCCAAACACCCCAGTCTTGATGGTACATAGGTTAAAATTGGATAAAAACACTTCCGTAGTGAAAAACTAGGTTGAAAAGCAAATTTCCAAAAATCTGATAGACTGGTCGCTCGAGCGGCCAAAGGCGCTCGATCAGCTTTACACGATAGGTTGTTTCAGGGGAGGTCACTCGATAGGTCACTCAATCGACTGTTATAACGACAGTTCAATCTAGGTAAAATTGCTCTCAGGTTTTGAATAAATACATAGGGCGCTCGAGTGACTGCTCAGGTGGCCCGATACGTGAAAATTCCGTAACTATGAGAAATTCAACAAAAATTCCACAACTCAATATTCAATGCATCAAAACCATTCTAAATCATTCTAAAACACTTTATAAATATGCTATAACAATTCCCAACAATTAAAACATCATACATAACAAAAACAATGCATCAAATCACCAATTAACCATGTATATCATCTAAACACGAATTTGTATTTTATGCAAGCGTCAAAGGGACTACTTACCTAGTTTTGGGAACTAAAACCGTCTCTAAAAGCTCTCCAAAATCACTCCAGCAAATGCCTATTCGATCACGTCAAGCCTCTCTTACTTCTAGATCAAAACCATGTCTTTAGGAACCAAAACACATGTAAACTTCCAAAATAGAAACCTTCTTATAGTTTGTTCTTACCTGGGTTTTTGTGCATGAAAATCTCCTTCTTCCTTCTTTAAAAACTACTCCTACAAGTTGCCTAGGGTTAAGTTTGATCTCCAGGGAAAAGAGAGAGAAGTATAGAGGGAATAGAAGTGGCCGTGCGGCTGCTTCTATTTTTCTATTTTGCTCTTAACGTGAATAACCCATGCATGGTCTTAGGTTATTTAATTTATTTAAAGTCTTTTACCAATTTACCCTCCTTCATTAAACCACTTTTACAATCAAGCCTTTAACCTTAACCCAACTAATTCCGGGCCAACCCACTCTCCTTGGGTTCGACCAACTCCCCTATTGTTTATCTTCTATTTTATTTCTAATTAGTTCTTGCTAAAATAACCTATAACACAAATAATTATTTTATTAAAACAATACTTAGTCCATAATCATGAACTCACCTTATATAGGCTCTCCTATCACCTCCGGTTCATCTTGAACTCCTCTGGGTTGAACCAAAATTTCATCTCCTGTATATTATTAACCAATTAGTCTATTTATTGATTTATTACTAAAATCTGGGATTTTACATTCTCCCCCCCTACAAATAAATTTCATCCTCGAAATTTTTACCTTACCTCGAGATTCCTCAAATAAGGACGAGTACTTCTTCTTCATTTCATATTCCAATTCCCAAGTGGCTTCTTCCACAGTATGACTCTACCACAGCACTTTAACAAGTGGAATCACCTTTGTACGAAAGATTTGCTCACGTCTGTCTAATATTTGCACCGGATCCTCCTCATAAGTCAAATCCTCACGTATAACCAAAGGCTCATGGTTAATGATATGACAAGGGTCATGCACATATCGCCTTAGCGTCGAAACATGGAACACGTCGTGAACTGCTCCAAATGATGATGGTAATGCTAAGCGATATGCCACCAGTCCTACTACACCAATAATCTCAAAAGGTCCTACAAATCTGAGGGAAAGCTTTCCTTTCTTGCTAAACCTTCTTATACCACGGAAAGGAGATATCTTGATAAATACCTTATCCCCAACCTCAAATTTTTGATCTCGCCGCTTAGTATCCGCATAACTCTTTTGGCGACTTTGAGTTACCAATAATTTCTGCTTGCTCAACTTTACCAAATCAACACTGTCCTGCACATACTGAGGTCCTAATAGTTGCCTCTCACCAACTTCTTCCCAACAAACTGGTTATCTACATGCTCTTCCATATAATGCCTCATATAGTACCATCTGAATGCTTGCCTGATAACTGTTATTGTAGGCGAACTCTACCAAAGGTAAGTGCTTACTCCAATTACCTCCCCAATCAAGGACACAACATCGTAACATATCCTCAAGTGTTTGAATGGTCCTTTCTGACTGCCTATCGGTCTGTGGGTGGTAACTAGTGCTAAACTTCAACTCTGTACCCATGGCTTTCTGGAAAGACTCCCAGAATTGAGATGTGAATCTAGGATCACGATCTGAAACAATGGATACTGGCACCCCATGCAATCTCACTATCTCCTTCACATACAGCTCTACCACTGCATTAAGCGGTTGGTTCATCCTGATAGGCAAAAAGTGAGCTGATTTAGTCAAACGGTCCACAATCACCCATATAGCATCATGCCCCTTTGGAGAAAGAGGTAATCCACTCACAAAATCCATGGTGATATGCTCCCATTTCCATTCTAGAATAGGAAGGGGCTGAAGCAACCCTGCTGGTCTCATGTACTCTGCCTTGACTTGCTAACACACTAAACACTTAGCTACATATTCTGCTATATTCTTCTTCATTCCTGACCAGCAATACACTACCCTCAAGTTTCTATACATCTTCGTGCTTCTGGGATGCACTGCATACTTTGATCTGTGAGCCTCTGCCATGATCACTGCCTTAATATCCTCGTCAGCTGGTATAAAAATACGACCATGGTATCTCAATAATCCATCCCTGTCAGTAAAGTATCTAACGGTCTTAGAACCCTCACTCAACAATCTCCTGGTAGTGATCAACTCCAAATCTGTCAACTGACTCACCTTGGTCCTCTGAATCAAGTCAGGCTCTACCGGAACTTTGGCTACTCAGATAACTCCATCCTGAGGTAAACAGAACTCTCCCTGCCAATCATGAATAACATCTACAAGGCTGTACTGACTAACCATAAAAGTAGCTAAAGTAGCAATGGAAGTCTCTTCAGTAGCACCTTTACGACTCAAGGCATCTGTGACTACATTCGCCTTACCTTGATGGTATTGAAGCGTAAATTTGAAATCTTTCAATAAATCCATCCATCTTCTCTGCCTCATATTGAGATCTCTCTGGGAAAATACGTGTCTCAAACTCTTATGATCTAAGAAAATCTCAAATTCAACCCCGTATAGGTAATGCCTCCATATCTTCAATGCGAAGACTATGGCTGCCAACTCCAAGTCATGGGTGGGGTAATTCTTCTAATGAGGTTTTAATAAACAAGAAGAATATGCTATAACTCGACCCTGCTACATCAGCACATAACCCAAACCAATCCTGGATGCATCACAATAGACAGCGAAAGGCTCTTCCATGGATGGTACAATCAACACTGGGGTCGTGATAAGCCTCTACTTCAACTGCTGAAAACTCTGCTCACACTTGTCATCGCACTTAAATGGAACTGCGTTCTTGGTTAAATTGGACAATGGTGATGCAATCTTATAAAAACCTTCAATAAATCGGCAGTAATAACCAGTCATGCCAAGGAAACTGCGGGTCTCTGTCATTGTGGTAGGTTTAGGCCAATCTGAAACTGCCTGGACTTTGGCGGGGTCCACTGAGATACCCTCGCCTGAGATGATGTGACCAAGAAAAGAGATCTACCTTAGCCAAAACTAGCATTTACTAAACTTGGCAAATAACCGATGGTCTCTCAACGTATGGAGTATTATTCTCAAATGACCAACATGCGCCTCCTAAGTCTTTGAATACCAAAATATCATCAATGAAAACCAATACAAAGTTATCCAAGTATTGGTGAAAGACTCAATTCATGATATCCATGAAAACTACGGGGGCATTAGTCAATCCAAAAGGCATGACTAGAAACTCATAGGGCCCTTACCGAGTCCGAAATCCTGTCTTCTCTATATCTTCTTCAACCACTCTTAACTGACAATAGCCTGATCTCAAATCAATCTTCGAAAACCAAGATGCGCCTCTCAACTGATCAAACAAGTCATCGATCCTAGGCAAAGGGTACTTGTTCTTAACCGTAACTTGGTTAAGTTGCCTATAATCAATGCACATGCGCATACTACCATCCTTCTTTGGCACAAAAAGAACTGGTGAACCCCACGATGACACGCTGGGTCTAATAAATCCCTTCTCTAAAACCTCATCTATCTGCTTCTTTAACTCATCTTGCTCAGGTTTTGCCAACCTTTAAGGTGGCTTAGACACAGGGGCCGTACCAGGCTGAAGCTAGATTCTGAAATCAACGGCTCTAGCGGGTGGTAATCGTGGCAAATCATTAGGAAATACATCTGCAAACTCAGACACCACTGGCACATTAGAAAGGTCAACTGTGTCACTTCTGGTCTCTTCTACTGCCACCGAAGCAACTAACCCAATCCGACTATCCAATCCTTCATAGATAAAGCAATAAGTTGGCTGCTTAGGCTTACTAACAATAACTGTCCCCTTATGACAGTCAATAGTGACATAGTGTCTAAATAACCGATTTATCCCCAATATCACATCATATCCTCTGAACTCCAGCTCAATCAAATCCCCGGGTAACTCTACTCGACCCATCCTGATCATACAGTCTTTATATACAATTTGGACCCTAGTGTGCACATGCAGGTGTGATAAAGGATCTAGATGCTCCAAAATCAAATAAACATAGAGCAGATCTACCACAAATAAATAATATACCTCCAACAAGCTCAGGTGCTCCATACTCCTCCTCATGAGCCTCTATTGCATTCACTCTGACTACCTTGGGTGCTGCACCTTGGCCCTAGGGTCCTACCCTACCATGTGGTTTCTATCCCACAGCTGCCTTAGGTGCCGATAAAGTTTACGTCTAAATCGGCACACCCAACAGCTATGATCCCATAGAAGCATGGGCCATTTGTAGGCTCTGATAGGTGGTAGGGTAAGTACACTCCGAGATGCGGTGTCCAAACTTCCCACATCTAAAGCACGCTCCATAAGGTGCAAAACATGGTCCTGGAATATTGAACCTCTCACACTGCTAGCATCTAGGAGGTCCAGGTCTATAAATCTGCTCACCATTGGGTCTCCTGTTTTGACCCTCTGTCTTAGGTTTCTTGACTACTTGAGTCAACTGCCTCAGTGGAAACCTGGTCAACTCTGTTCTGGTCACTTCTCATCAATTAGGCGCTCGGCTCTCTTAGCTCGGCGAACTAACTCTGTATAACTGGGACACTCTACCACTGACACCCAGTCTTTAATTTCAATCCTCAGTCCCCTCTGAAAGTGTTCCCGCCTATCTGTCTCACAAGTAACCATCTGCGGGGCAAAATGGGCCAGCTCGTCAAAATGGGCCTCATACTACAATACTGTCATTCCTCCCTGAGTGATATACATGAACTCTCTCGCCTTCTGATGGCGGAACTTAGCAGTAAAGTAGCGTTCAAAGAAGATCTCCCTGAATCTTCCCCAACAAATCTGCACATCTTGTTCAGTCCTCCTCTTCACAGAACGCTACCAATGGACGACCTCTCCTTCAAACATGAAAGTGGCCAGCCGAACACGACGGTCCTCCGGGCATGCCATGCCATCAAGTATCCATTCTATCCTCAGCATCCATCTTTCGGCCTCCATAGGGTCTGGTTGACCTTCAAAAGACAAGGGTCCCATCTTACGGAACCTCTGTAAAACCCCGGTTTTAGACTAATGTTATGGTGGGAATTATCTAATAATTTTTAAATATATATTTTGTGGTGGAAATTCAGGTAATCGAAGTCAAGGGTAAATATGGAATTTTGCAAATCTGGGTTGCAAAGGTTAAATAAGGTGAGCAAGCTAAGTTCGGTTTTAATAAATTCATATTAGTGATTTAATTGACATTAAGTGATGGACTGTTTTAATTTGAGTTGGTGAAGATGAGATCAAAGGGGGATCAAGGCTAATAAAATGGTGATGTAGGTAAAACGGTGGGCGAGCACACAGCATAGCATGAAAAGAGTGTGCTAATGACCACTATAAGTAAACAGAAATTTTTGGGAGTTAGGTTAGCTCATTTTTGGTTGGAGGAGGAGTTGCGGCTGTCACTCAACCAAATCAAGAAGATAGGGCAAGGTGGGTTGGAGCACTTGGATCTGTCTGGAGGTTAATTCAGACGGAAGAAATTCTTCTGTCTGAAGTTGTTGAAGCTGCCGGAGGTTGCTGAGATTGGTCCAACCTGGCTATACGATCAGGAGTGATCGAATAAGAAGAGTAACTAAAGTAGCTATGAGCAAATGGTTAGGGAAATTTAGGTTTCGTTCACATCTAATTGGATCTAGAACAATGTGGTCTACAGGAATTGAGGTTTGGAAAACTGATCATCCATTGAAGAGATTTTTCGAGCTACTGCCACGCGAGGTCTGAAGAGGATTGCAAGTAATCGATTGTGAGGTTCTTCGTATCAGGTGAGTAGCACCCTGTTTAATCTATTTTAGCATATGAATGTGATTTGGAACCTGAGTTGCAGTCGCGTGAGTAAATTTCTCTATTCATGGACTGTTAGTGAAGATCGAGTGATTCCCGGTGGATTTTTGTTTGGATTAATTTCGATTGGTGTTAATCGATTTGTTAGGAAGTATAGAAGCGGATTGGAGTCAAGTTTGGCAAGGGATTTAGGTTCAAAGGTGTCGGAAATCACCAAACAGTGGGTGGAAAATTTACCGTGTTGGAATTTGGGTTGGCGCTAAGCGCTGCGGATCTAGCACTAACCTATATAAGGTTAGCGCCAGTTCAAATTTTAGTCTAGGGCTAACCTGTTAGACCTAGCACCAACCTCTGGAGGTGAGCGCCAGGTGTGTTTTCCTTAGTTCAGTGCGGCTAAATTTGTATCCTACAAAAATTGGTTTTAGTGCCTAATTAATCTATCCCGTTAGCCCAATTAGGTGTTGATAATGATGTTGGGGTGGTCATGAAGGCAATATTTAACTCCCTAAATTTAAGGGATAATAAATGCTGGAAATAGAGGTTAGTGTCAACTCTCTTCCTAATTTCAAATTCAATACAGTTGATTTATTAGTATTAAGTTGGTGGATGGGTTGTTTAGGTTTTACCTCCAGAGATCTAAATCAAGGATTATGATGTCATAGGTTGGTTTTGGTAGATATTAATTGTGAGTTATGTTGAGAAGCTAAAATTGTGAAATGAAGAGTAAATGTGGAATTTAGTAAGCATAAGTGTAGAATATTACCTGAGTTTCCACTGTTAGAAATTTCAATATTGGTTGGTTCAACTCTTAAATATTCAGATTTAATATTTCTGATTCGATTTCAATTTAGTTGATTTCCTATGGTGAACAGAATTTTGACTCTAAGTATTTCTTAATACCTTTGCACTATATGTTGTTAAATTTTTCAGTGGGATTAAAGTGATTACGAGCGCTTCATGATGGAATATTATGGTCCGGAGTGACCCATAATGAGCAATACCTATGCATGATTTGTTATCGCACAAATGTGGGTTTTCACGCTATTTTCTCAGATTATGTTTAAACTCAGTAATTGAGATGGGTTATTGGTTTAGCTTGTTCTGGATCCATGTCTAAGCTTAGTAACGAAATGTTATTGTTTATTGGTGTAATCACGTGGCCTCGTGTGTTGTTATGACAGGTGTAGAGCGGCCAAAAACCCTGAGTAGGCTTGGTTGTCAATGCCGAAACCCGATGAGTAGGCTGGCATTGGATGACGAAACCCTGAATAGGCCGTCATTTCAGAGTTCCGTGTAACGCCTCGGATCCGAGTCACATGAAAAACCGTAACTCGTATCCAGAGGTTAATATAAATAACAGGATCGCACTACCAGAGTAAGGAAAACATGAATTTAACAATGCTATGCAACAAAGTGCGCTAAACAATCCCAAAGTAAAACTCACATGACCAAATTTCACTACCCGCAATTATCGGCTCTCCATACGTATCTGAAAAACAAACAGAAATAAAAGAGTGAGATACGAATATCTCAGCGAGTAGCACATGCATACAGAAAAAAACATCTTCAAATTTAAAACTCCATGATCGAATAATCAGACGAGAAAACAAGGAATAATCGGTGAAATCTGTGTACCCTTTTTAAAATATTGTTGACCCAAGAGTATAGGAAGCCATTTAAACTATAATCAGTTAACATCGGTAATACCTTGGTCAACAAAACCCAGATCAGTTCCAGAGATCATTATCATTATAATCCATGCTTCAACAAGACAAATTCCACTACTTATCCCATGGTATCTAACAGATAAATAAATAACAAATCCACATGGTCAATGTCATACAAATATTTGATTGGTTAATCAACATGCCAAAGCGACCTCCACACCTCCATGTACACAGTTCCGGCCTACTCAAGGTTTCGGATACTCTGAAATGACGGCCTACTCAGGGTTTCGTCATCCAATGCCGGCCTACTCAGGGTTTCGACATTGACAACCAGGCCTATTCATGGTTTCTGGCTGCTCTACACCAGTCGTGGCAACACTCCATGGCCATGCCATTACTCCAATAAAATAAAAGCATCACATTACTAAGCTTAGACTCTGGATCCAGGACAAGCTAAACCAAAACAGTAAAACATCGTATAATCTCAATTCCAACATCAAAGTAAAACCATTCATTCCACATCATGTAAAACTCATCACAGTTCATCACCTGTCCCTCTGGACCAAGCAGTACCTCAAGTACTTTCAGTATTTTCTCATTTCCGTAACACATGCCATTTGGAAATAAAACTCAATCATTCATACCAAGGAAATCTTTACAATACATTTAAATTTTCCAAACAAGTGAAACCAGAATATAATAATTCCTCAATCAAAACAGTGTATAAAACAGAGGAAATGTAACTAGGAACTCTTAGTGGTTTGGTATCCGGCACAACACTCATAAATAACCTAAACTCAAACTTGGAAGCTTTTAAGAAGTTCACTAAATTTTCCTCTAATAATTTCATAGGCAAAGTAGATTCCAAAGTTCCCAAACAAGTGAATAGTGAAGTGGTATAACCCTCAAGTCACCAAAATACTCTTGGTTAAATTAAAATTCCAATTCAGTAAGTATAATAGGGTATGCGCTCACTTCCTGAAGTGGGCGCCAGGTGAGCGCCGGTCGGCGGTAAGAAAACAGGTTAAAATGTACCTTGCGCTCACTCGATGCTAAGTGAGCGCGAGCTGAGCGCGAGATGGGCGCCGAGTTCGCGCGAGATTCGCGCATGGTTTCGAGTGCGCGCGAGCTGAGCGCCAGGTGAGCGCCAGCTCAGCGGTAGATATAATTTTAACTGGGCGCCTACCTCCTAGGTGAGCGCAAGTGGGCGCCAGGTGGGCGGATACCCACTGCGATTTTCAAGTCTCTGTTATTTCGAGATCTCCAATTCTGGCTGGTTTGTTTAGGTCTGTTCTTGCTCCAATACACTCCTAATGCTCCCAGAAGACTTCCCAACCACTTTTGGATTTAATCTAAACACATTTAATTTCAAGATAAATTTAAATCTCCGGCTCTGTTTCATGTTATTCCAGAAAACAAGAAAAACTCAGAGATCACTTAAAATACAACCATGCATCAGAATAAGCTCACGAAAAACACAAAACACAAAACCCCAGTTGTAAATCAGTGCTACTCACTTTAGTATTGAAGACCTTCTTCAAACTTCCGGCCATCCTGGGGGATTTGACTTCGAGACCTAACCCGCTGGACTGCCGCCCTAACTTTCTCCAGAGCAGCAACTTTTTCCCCAAATCCCCGAAAACTTATAGGAGCTTCCTATTTATAGACATCGCCAAGGTTTGACCTAATTTCCCCCTTATCCCTCGAATCCCTTTTCTACCCCTCATTAATGTAGGGTTTTCCCCGGATTTTAACTATTTGACCAATTCTTATTTATTTCTGGGTCCGAATGTAACTTACCTATTTATGGTTCCTCTTCAGTTTCTTTAACACTAATGAACCATAAATTCCTAGCAATAACAAATTTGATTTAACCTGTACCTAAATCCATATGTGCAATATTTTTTTTTTCTATCTGCTGTTATTATTATATATATTTTTTTGACTGTTAATTTATTTTATTCTATTATTATTATTATTATTATTATTATTATTTCAAAACTGGGGTTTTACATTCCGAAACCCTGAGTGGGCCAGAACTATGTACATGGAGGTGTGGATGTCTCCTTGGCATGTTGATTAACTAATTTAAGCAATAGACATGTCATTGACCTTATTATGATTGTTTGATGTTGCTGTTGGTATTTGTTTAAATCTGCTATTGAGAGTATGATTAATTGGAGTTGTCGATTGTGATTTCACTGATTACTCTTGATCGCTTATTTATTGTGGCATATTTTAGAAACTGAGATAACTGTTTTGCATGCATGTGCTACTCGCTGAGATATTCGTATCTCACCTGTTTGTTTCTGTTTTGTTTTCAGATACTCGTGGTGAGGCTGCTGCTGGGGTAGATCCTACTGACACCTATAGGGAGGAGGATTATTTCTACGTTCCATAGACCTGTAGATTTATTCTTTGATTGTCATATTGATTGGATGGATTTGGGAAATTGTAATAAGTGATATGCGGATTGTGGTTGATGTCCCATTAATAAAATATTTTACCACGGTTCCTTATTGGTAGTTGTTGCAGTCTGATTGAAATACTCATATGATTAAACCAACGATCATATGAGTCGTGGGCCCATGCCTAACCCCCGTGAGACGTGTTATACCTTTATTGAACAACATGGATATAGGGCGTTACAACCTCTCTAGCTCCCGTGCACCGTAGTCGTCAACACGATCTCTCCTCCGGGCTCTCTCATCCCCTCGGTTCCTCTTCGATCTGCCAATCAAATCGGTCACAGCCCCAATGGCTCTCCAAATATCCTCATGTGGGGCGGAGGCAAAAGCAAGTGGTGGAGGTGGAATAAGCTGCTCCACAGCTAGAGGGTCCACATACTGGTTTGCCTATGGGGCCATAAATGGCTCTGGTTCCCTAGCTGGCAACATCCTAGGAATGGATGCTGCTCTACCTCTGCCCCTTGATCTAGTGTTCATGATGAAGATCAACTGCAAAAACACAAAAACTTAATTAAGCAAAAAGGATCTCTCATCTTAGAAAATCAATTAAGGTACTATCTAATGTAACACACATCCCCAATTCCTTGCCTAAAGGTCGGCTACCTAGGTTAGGATCCTATTTGCTCTGATACCATCTTCGTAACGCCCCAAATCCAGGTTTATTTAAACACATAAACCCAAATCTGATTCGTTAGGGAAAATGGCCTAAAACAACTATTCCAGACTTAAACAATTTCATTTATTATATCAGAGTGCGGAAATAAAAACATCTTTCAAGAAGTGCGGAATTAAACCACCAAAATAATCCATTAATATTCCATCTATAAAGTCTGGAAATGGTTCAACTAAATAAAATAATTAACATCCACCGAGGGTGTGGAAAAAAGATACTAATAATCCGTCAAATGGCATCAAAATCCTCAAATAAAATACTAAAGTTAATTCCTAAGAAAATAAATCTAGATATCTCTTCATGTCCTCCTGGACCTACACAGGAATGAAATAGTCTTCTTCCTGGTAATCACAGTAATCCCCCAAAGTCTCTACCCCAGCAACGTCCTCTCCAGGAATATCTGAAAACAAAACCGATAAAACAATAATGTGAGAAACAGCATCTCAGTAAGCAGTCATGCAAATAGTTGACCACAATAAAATATGCAACGCTTAATCAGAATAATCACAATAAGATTCAAGACAACAATGAAATACAATTTGTCCACCTCATGGGACTCATGAAATAGTATACCAGAAAAAGAGAGTAGACATGTGCCAGTATGCTACCTAACCGAATTACGATGGACCAGCCGCCCTGCAGTCTGGCTATTCAACACCAACGGAAGAACCCAACCATGAGTTAGCATGTGCGCCCCAACCAATCCAGGAGTGGGTAATGTAGCGACCAACCAATCCAGGAGCGGTACCATCCTTAAGATGATGGAATGCCTCAAACACAGAATTCAAACCCCTCTAATACACATTTCACTTACTAGCTATTCTATGGATCCATATAACCACTAAGCCCACTCAACAGTGAGAAAACCAACCAAGGTAATGGACATACTTCTCAATAACACCCACCAAATACAGAACCTTATCTATAAAACCAAATCCGCCCATGCAGGGAAAAAATAAATCAGGCACCAGCCTTGTCACACCAGTAACCCAAAACCAAAAAAGAATGCACCAAGTCATATGTCCACAACTCCAGGTTTCAACGGGCCAATATGTCCCGAATGTGTATCGACTCCATCGATGCACAAAATACCTTCATATCACCCAAATACACATGTATGAACTCACAAAACCAACCTTGGTTGAAAGTAAAATCTTTTGGAACAATGAAATCAAGTAAAAGTGCCTCTTTAGAAACATCTACCCAAAATCTTTATAAAATTGAATTTTAAACATCCGCCAGTGCAAACAATTCCCAAACACCCCAATCTTGATGGTACATAGGTTACAATTGGATAAAAACATTTCCGTAGTGAAAAACTAGGTTGAAAAGCAAATTTCCAAAAATCTGACAGACTGGTCGCTCGAGCAGCCAAAGGCGCTCGATCAGCTTTACACGATAGGTTGTTTCAGGGGAGGTCACTCGATAGGTCACTCAATCGACTGTTATAACGACAGTTCAATCTAGGTAAAATTGCTCTCAGGTTTTGAATAAATACATAGGGCGCTCGAGTGACTGCTCAGGTGGCCCGATACGTGAAAATTCCGTAACTATGAGAAATTCAACAAAAATTCCACAACTCAATATTCAATGCATCAAAACCATTCTAAATCATTCTAAAACACTTTATAAATATGCTATAACAATTCCCAACAATTAAAACATCATACATAACAAAAACAATGCATCAAATCACCAATTAACCATGTATATCATCTAAACACGAATTTGTATTTTATGCAAGCGTCAAAGGGACTACTTACCTAGTTTTGGGAACTAAAACCGTCTCTAAAAGCTCTCCAAAATCACTCCAGCAAATGCCTATTCGATCACGTCAAGCCTCTCTTACTTCTAGATCAAAACCATGTCTTTAGGAACCAAAACACATGTAAACTTCCAAAATAGAAACCTTCTTATAGTTTGTTCTTACCTGGGTTTTTGTGCATGAAAATCTCCTTCTTCCTTCTTTAAAAACTACTCCTACAAGTTGCCTAGGGTTAAGTTTGATCTCCAGGGAAAAGAGAGAGAAGTATAGAGGGAATAGAAGTGGCCGTGCGGCTGCTTCTATTTTTCTATTTTGCTCTTAACGTGAATAACCCATGCATGGTCTTAGGTTATTTAATTTATTTAAAGTCTTTTACCAATTTACCCTCCTTCATTAAACCACTTTTACAATCAAGCCTTTAACCTTAACCCAACTAATTTCGGGCCAACCCACTCTCCTTGGGTTCGACCAACTCCCCTATTGTTTATCTTCTATTTTATTTCTAATTAGCTCTTGCTAATATAACACATAACACAAATAATTATTATATTAAAATAATACTTAGACCATAATCATGAACTCACCTTATATAGGCTCTCCTATCATCTCCGGTTCATCTTGAACTCCTCCGGGTTGAATTAAAATTTCGTCTCCTGCATATTATTAACCAATTAGTCTATTTATTGATTTATTACTAAAATCTGGGATTTTACTCTAGCCCTCCGTGTATTTCGGTTGGGTGATCTGCATTGATCGTAGGTGGAGGGAATGGTGATCGTGTATCTCGGCTCCATATCATCTAAGCTCATGAGGTGGCAAACTTGGGACAGGAAGTAGCTTTGCAAAGCGGTTTCAATTCGTGAGTCCTGTGATGTTACACATGCGTGGTTTGATTTGATGAATGCTTTGCTGTTTATCATTATACCTCATTGTGCGTGCGTCGGAAACGTGGCACAGGAAAATTCGGAGTCGCCACCGCCTGATGGAGTGCAGGCAGACACTTGAGTGCCTAATCTTGTCTATTAAGGCTTTGGTCTGCGGCTTGAGATTCTAAGAAGGTCTCGGTTGTGGTTCGGGGAAGTCCGCAGACACCTCGGTCTACTCCGTCGGGTGACGGGTCTCGTGGGTTCCCTGGTTTGAGTCAGCTTGCTTAGGTTTCTCACCCGATTCCTGATCTGATATGCAACTTGGTTAAGTCTGTCGGGACCACCTGAGCGGTGTGGGTCCCTTTAATTGATTTTATCTTGCTTAATTTTTGATGATTTGAGTCTGACTAGGTGGGCCCCGTTGGAAGGCCCACGGTGTCCTTGGTGGGCTTTGACTAAACCCACATGCCTCTGGTGGGACTCTGTCTAGTCCTAGGAGGCCCTGTGGACTTGGGTGAAAGGAATTAATTTTGCTTAGTTTATTCAAGTTGGAGACTTATGTGATTTTCATGCCATAAGTGGGTCGGCGTTGGTTTGCGGGCCCCTGGGTGGGCCCCCATGATGGATGCCAAAGTGTTTTCAATTTAAATTTACCAAGATGTTTTGGATATTGGGCTTGGGGCCTGTAGTCCAGTTCCGGGCTTGAAAGCCCGAATTCCGTGAAGTTACGGTTTAAACCCACACTTGGTTTGGTTAGTGGACTTTTGGCGGGCCCGATAGGCCCTAGCCCGTGGTCTCAGCCAAACCATGCAATTCACATCATTCAACACATCAAGTTCAGGTGGGCCGCATTGGGTTTGGCCCACCCAGTTCGATCAGTTAATTCCGTTTCACTAGCTTAATGGCATGCACAAAGGTTCATTGGGCTTGGCGGGCCCGTTGGAAGGCCCACTAGTGGACCGAGTTGGACCGGTGGTCCATGTCACAAGTTGGGTTTCCAGGTGACCTAGAAACCCTGTTGGTTCACTTGGTTTTGTTGAAAATGTCATGAAAATTCGACAAGGAACAAAGAACACAAAAATGACATTTTTGTCATGTATCCGGTCTTAGTTGCCGGCTAAGCACAAGCAATAGGTGATTTGGCCTGAGTTGCCGGATCACCTTAAAACTTCTCTTTTTCGGGGTTTGGCAATTGGGATGGTTTCATGGGCTTCCTAGGGGGTCCTATAAGTCATGTGGGCCTCCGGGAGGGCCCACGTTGGTTTAGGTTTTGGGGGTGCTCCCCCTTAGGTTTCTTGTGAGGTTTCCTAGCTAAGGCAAGGGGCTAGCCATGGGTGCATGGGGGTGCTACCCTCCCTCTCTTTCCAGTGGTACAACAGCAGCAAGGTAGGGGTCTTGGCACCTCTACCTTGGGCCTTCTACTCCACAAACCAATAGGCGATTCAAAGACAACAGCTAGGCTATCATACCATGCCAACCAAACACAAAACAACATGCTACAAGGCATGGAACAGCAGTAATGAAAAGGAATAGCTACTAATATTCAGAGGCCGAAACCTTGCTAAATGATTGAGGGAACTATGGGGATGGTGGTGGGAATTGCCTTCATGCATGAGCTTGAGGTGGGGGAAGCATGCATGACAGTTACTATAATAGCAAAGAAGAAAAAAGGATTCCAGAACGGAGGTTACATGCATAGCAAATAAAAAGTATGAATCTGAACCTAAACATGTATTTAATCTAAACAAAGTGGCACCTTCAAGCAATGGGTTGAGAGGGGGTGCATTCATGGGTGAATGTAGTGGGTTAAGGGAAATGCCCATGGGCCTTTGAGGCCTGCATGAGGGTGTGGTACAGCAATGAATGACAAATGTTTGCTACTGTCTCCAGCAGCAAACTTGGGTCACTACGTACCTAGGGAAGAATGGGGGAGGGCTGCATGCATGGTGGTGTTTAAGGGACTGGCTTAAGCATGCGAATAGGAGGTTATTTCCACTAGGACAGCTGCTGTCTTGGGAGCTACAGGCATGTTAAAAATCAGTGGATATAAAGGGGAAAGGGGATCATGCTTGGGGGCACAATGGATGAACAAAAGAGGAAACAAGCTTCCTTTTAGTGGACGAAAATACTGCTGGAAACCAAGAGAAGGCAGCACCTTACCATGGACTCTTGACCCACTTTTAATAACTAAAAGCTTCCTCTCCCTCACCCCAAAACAAAACATGAGGTCTCTCTCACCATTAGAGACCTCCTTGTGGTGGAATGGAGGAACAACACATGCTAGAACTTCATGGGGAAAGGTTCAGACCAGAAGGGAAAAAAAACCAGCTTGGTGAATCTTAAAAAAACTCAATTTAATATATGCTAAACCAAATGTAACCAGGAACCTCATCTGGTGGTTCTTGAGCCTTGGAGTAGGGTGGAGGCACCTTCTTGAAGGAGGACAGCAGCTGGAGCTTGCCTCCTCTTGCACCAACAGCCACCAATCTCTTTTTGTGTTGTTAGGGAGGTGGGGAAGAAGAAGAGTGCAAGAGGTTTTGGGGTCTTGGAGTGGAGTGGGGTTGATGGAGGCAAGAGGTGCTCCAAGGTGAGAGGTTCGAATAGAGAAAAGGAGGGAAAAGAGGTCTCCCACCAATGGAATGAGCCAACCAACTTAAAGGGGGCTGCTGGAGGCATTTATAATGAAACTTAATGTATCTGACCATATAGGTCGGATACACTAAGGGTTACATGTATCCGATATTAAATATCGGATACATAACATAATAATTTCAAATTTTAATGCAGCCGTGATTTTGTCGGGCAACCGGCGCGAATCACGCTATCATATCTCTTTGTATCCGATGAATAGTGTCAGATACACACAAAGGTATGTGTATCCGACATATTTGATCGGATACAAATCAAAAAATTACGGATTTGCCCCTCAACTTGACCGATTTGACCGATTTGACACTTTTGGGTATCTACGGATTGCCCCCTGCGAATTTTTGTTTAGTCCTTGAGATTTTTAGCAACTTTTTGATATTTGAGATTTAGTCCCTGAGATATTTTGCTGCGTTGGCTGCCACGTGTGCAGTTTCCAGTTTTTCTACTCGGAAACTTCGACGACTCATATCTCCTTCATCCGAACTCTGATTTGAGCAAACTTAATTGCGTTAGACTCGTATCGGAGCCCTCTATCCAATGACATAGGGCTAAGCACCTGGCATGGGTTTTGAAAAAAGTCAAATTTCGGCTCCCCCTTTAAGTTTGACCGGCCTGCAAAACCTTCATCCGGACTCCAATTCCAGCAAACTTAGTTGCGTTGGACTCATGTCAGGATTCTCTATTCATTGAGATAAAGCAAGGTGGCCAATTTTTACTTGATCAAAAAGTCAATTTTTGACCCCTCAGGGTTTGACTTTTAGCCGAGTTTTGCATTTCCGGCTTTTCCGGGAGCACAAAAATGAGGTGCTTACACTCATGACTTAATTTTTATATATAAATTGGACTGTTTTATTTCATGCATCTTCCTACTTGTTGAGATTTATGTCTCACTCTGGTTTTCACTATTTTTCAAGTATTCTTGGTGAGGTCAACAAGCAATGGGGTAGTATGTAAAAGGGTAGCCAATAGTTGTGAACCAGTTATGAGTTCAGAAAGTATTTGTAAATGATAAAATTTATTGTGAATGAATTTTATTTTATTTTTCCACATAATAACTTTGATAAAGACATGAATAAAATTTTTAAATTATTCTGGATTTTGGTTGCTTTGGCCCACTTACACTAGCACTTCGGGGTTGGAAAATTGATCCTGAACCAAGGCACTACATAAAAGCTTTGTAAAGTGATTAGAACAAGATTGAGAGCCTTACTTAGAGCCATTCCATTTCTTTTTGAAAGAAGGAATCAATTGAAAATTTCAGCAAATTCTAGCCAATTTGGGTGATTATGTTGGCTTGATCTTAAGCTTGTTTCTCACCTTTTTGCTTTTTTTATTTTTTATTTTTTCATTAGTATGTGAACAAGACAAAGGGATGAAGAAATATGTTCCCATGATTTCTGGCTTGACTCAGGGATGCGTGAGTGCATCTATGTCGATACAAAGAGTCAGAAACTTTCACTCTGGCGCCGATCGCACATAGAACCGGACGGATTGCGGTTCAAATATGACTTAACTGCCTGTAGATGTAGGGACTTCTAATCTAGTGATTGCTAGGAGGATTTGGGGTTTGTTCTCCAAAGTTTTCCCCCAATTTTATGGCAACATAGATGACGGCCATGTTAGTGGTGATCGTTTGATGTTAAAAGTGTGTACACGATGGGCCGTGTAGGACGACGACTATTCAAAATAATGTAAAATAGGTGACCGCCAAACTAGTGTTGGCCGTTTGATGTAAAAGTGTTGGAATTGTGAGCCATGTGTGGTGACAGCCATTCCAAAGATTAATAGTGATAAAAAGAAATAAAAGGTAAAAAGAAAACAACTAATATCTCGATACCTACTGCCTGTTTCCCTATAGCCGTGATCGAAGTATAGAGAAAAGAGATCTGGAGCTGCCTTGATGATTACTGGTTCTGGAGCGCACATAGTGACTACCCTTAGCCTTGGTTGAAGGAGTAAAGAAGATCGTACCTAGCCATGATCAGAGTAGAGCATATCTTCATTAGCCTTGCCCATGAGTAGTAAGGGGTATCTCCATGTGTTATTGTGACAAGAAGCAACAGGGAAAAGTAGACTATTTTATGCTATGAGGATAGCATAATAGTAGAGTGGTCTGAGAATACCGGGATAGCTAAGTGGTGTTGTGTTGTTGTGTTGTGTGTTGATCGAGGGATCCCCTTTACTTGCCTGCAAGCCCCTTTCAATAGGCTCCTTTACTTGATTAGCAAGTGTCCCAACTAACCCCACTTTCTCAATCGTTAGGAAGTTGAGACCCACGTTAACTTTTCCAATTAAATCAACTTGTCAGTTGGGAAGTTTCCCAACCGATTCCACGTTTATGAAGTGGGATACCCCACTTCTCATATTTTTAGAGAGTCCTTATCATGTGGACTCTTTCTCATGTATTGGGGATTTCCTAATGGACCCCACTCCCATATTTTAGGGAGTCTTGTTGCCACATGGGACTCTTCTTTTCCGCCGGGCTATGACAGGTGTAAACAAAATGATGTATAGCCATTTCAGCTGTTCATCATCCTCCATTTCGGTTACGCAGCCGAACCCAATTATTTTTTTTGTTTTTTTGTTTTTCTTTTTTCTTTGTACGTCTATTCTTTGCTTCAACTTGGATCAAATTATAAAGGCTACACTAGAGTTAGATGGGTGTCACAGTAGTATAAAATTTTCAAAAAGAAACAGACGATTGGTCGCTATGTTGTTTCTTGAATTTTTTCCATGTTTAGCCAATGTTCAGGGCAAAGCATATGCCTTTTTGCACTCTTTTTTGTGGACTTTATATTTAAAATCTCACAAAAAATCAAATTCTGAAAATGGGTTTGGCAATAAGGGAGCCAAACCCTTTTTCACCATAACGTCATGGTCTCACAGTAGCAAAGCACAAAGTTCGCCATTTAAGTTTATTCCAAGCAGTTAAACACAAAAAGGAAATGGTAAATGAGTAGTCATGTATCGACCCAGAACCAGGTATGCCTCTCCAAGGCACTCACCCGTCCCCAGTCATCACGAGTTGGTCTTTCGACCTAGTAAAAGTACGGATAATTTAAAATTTTTCCTAATACGAGTGGAAGTGATAGAACAGTTCATACATGCACATATCAAAAGTGTATATGTATAACAATAACAAGTCCTGTGGTGGACTGAAAAAGTGAATTATATAACTACTTTAGCTATTACAAAAAAATAGATTCTAATTGCTCATCTCAGTTATGAAGTTACAATCCAAAAAGTACAACTAACATGTACAAGAAAAGTAAAGTCCTATGTGGGTGGGTAAAAATCCTCCTCTCTATACCTTGGTGCTTTGTCCTTTCCTCTGTCCCGAATCCAGTCCTTCACACCGGACGTCAACGGCTCTGAAAACAAAACGATAAAACAACTTATAAGACGAATGTCTCAGTAAGCAACACATGCATGATCGATAAAACACAGTCCATGCTAATATCATTCGGTATGAATCATGACATGCGGTAGTTGAAATACTAGTTAAATCAATAACAATTTAGTGTAATACAATTGGTGTAGTTCGAAGCTTACATGAACAGGTCAAACAATTGTAAGCAATCACACAATAGTTTTTATCACTTTATTATCTAGGTGGTTTATTATATATTGCACATGACCCCATCTAACTCCACCGATTCCTCATGGTGGGCTAGGCATCCAACGCCAATTACCCTTGATGTATGGGCATCCATGCCGATTCCCCATAGCAATGGGCATCGGCCACTGATGTTGCTTAGTGCTGGGATGATACAAATAGTACAATAGAACAATGTAACTTGGTCATGGCATTATACATAAACACACCCACTTAAATTTAAGGATCCATAACTTAAGGTTGTTCATTATGCAAGTTCCTTTAATCAATTCCATATGTCAAACCATGTCATTCATGCATGTACAATCTCAAGGATAGCTCATAGCCTTACCCATGTCAATCTTGGGCCAAGCCCTCTGTAACGCCCTAGTTCTGGGTCAATTTCCCCAGACCCGAGGTGTTATAGTAAGTAACAAAAGCAACTAAAATCCATATCAAATTAAAACCTTTATTAATTATATCATCCGAGTTATATGCAAAATCATAAATTAATATTCACTAACAATTAAGCTTTAACCTTTATAATTTCCTTAAGCTCATGAAACTAGTCTACAACTAAACTGGCTACCCCTTTTACATACTAACCCAATGCTTGTCGTCCTCGCCAAGATTACCTGAAAAATAGGGAAAACTAGAGTGAGATAAAAATCTCAGCAAGTAACAATATGCATGCATTAAAATAGTCCATGTTTATATAAAATAAGTTATAAGGTATGCGATTAAACCAAAACAACAATAATAGAAATGATAATAAATAAATCATGGCAAACAGTAAACCTCATCTGTGACATCGCAGGACTAATAAAATTTGTAAACAGAGTTTTCTACAGACACATGCTAATATGCTACCTAACCGAATTATAGGTAGACCAGACGCAATTATTCAGACTGGCTATTCGGCACCCAATGGAAGAACCCAACCAACAACCAGAATGAGTTAGTATGTACGGCCCAACCTATCCAGGAATGGATAACATAGCGACCGACCTATCCAGGAGCGGTACCATCCTCGAGAGCAGACCATTTTCGAAAGAAACTAACATGTCTTTTGTTTTGTTTTTCCTCTTTGTTTTATTTTATTTTACCAAGGTTAAAAGCGTTGTGGCCATAGCTCACCGAAGTCCATATCTGTTAAGATCTCGTACGAAGATGAACCCGGAAGAGCCACCTGTGGTTCAGCCACCAGCACCATGCCTCCCGCACCATAGCAACTTCTACAACCTCACAGAATTGAGGATGAGCCGGCAATCATGCACTAAAACCAGCAAGTGAGGCATATCACTAAGCTGCTCCAAAACCTCATTAGACAAATGCCACAGCCGGTGATCCTGCAGCCAGGAGGAGAACCGTAAGCATTGCCGCAGGGATTTCAAGGGCCACCACAAGCACCACCACTGGCTCATCTAATGCCTCCACCAGCCCTCCCTACTCAAGTACCACCTCCTGTTGTTCCACAAGTCCAGCAACAGCAACAAGTACCCCTTGACGATGCACTACATCTCCCACATATTCCGGAGGTAAACCATGAAGAGGAAGAGGAATGGTACAAACAGAGAGTTGAAGCAAGAGGTATCTCGCCTAAAGTCAATGCTATGATTAATGACCTTAGAGTAGAAGTGCAAGAACTGAAAAGGGGATCAGTACCAAGAGAGATGACAGTCGATAACTTCTGCTTCTTCCCCAATATACAACTTCCAGCGAAGTTTAGGTGTCCCTACTTTGAGAAATTTGACAGAACCGGCTACCCAACAGCACATCTCAGGTCATATTGTAGAGCCTGTGAGACATGAAAAAATGACAGAGATGATCCCCTCCGCCAAAACACGGGCTCAACAAAATGGGAGAGTCGCCACCATTGAATTTCGGGTGTGAATGGACACCAAAAGATTCAAAATTAGCAAAAGGACAAAAACTAGACTAAAATAACTCTACTTGAAAATCAAATCCAGAGATGGGTAAGGGGATTAGATTATAAATGGGGGAAGGTGTTAGGCACCCCCATTCACCCACACAAGGTGGTTGCCAAGTGTTGTTCATGAGAAATCCAAATGAATTCCAGATCCTCTTTTATGTCAATATCACTTCTAGAATATCACCAATAGATGGAAATCAAAGCAAAAATTGCATAAAACCAAGTTGAGTCAAATCCGGAACATTCGATAAAAGATAGTGCCATTTGTCTTGAAATCATTCAAATCCAATTTAAATTGAATCAAACCAAATTCATTTGAAATATTATGATAAATAGAAGACTCATGAAAATTTTCAATCAAATCCGGTCAAAATTCTAGGAGTTATTCTCCTTTGAAATCTGCTGTTGGAGATAGATAAAAGTGACAAGTGGGCAACTTTGGAAATTCATTTAGAAAAATTGGCTCCATATAAATCTGTGAAATTTGGCATGAATTAATTATGTAGAGCCATATTTCAAATGAAACTAGCCTCATACAAAAATTCATCCGAATGTGCCTTGGGTAACCTCCGGAACAGGCCACGAGGATCACAGATTAACCCAGAAAAGTGCTGTTGAGCAGTTCTGAGTAAATCTGTTACCCACGACACAAATGGAGTCAAAAAAATATGAAACCAACTGGATTTGAAATTAGACTCACAAAGGAGAATCCAGAAATAATAATCACTTGAATCGGATTTAAAACAAGTAGATGGTGATCATTCAAAGTGATAGGTTCAACAGTTTGACCTGAACTGACCTATCAACTTCGACAGAATGGTGTCAAAAATCTACATCATAAAATTGATGAACTTTTTCAGGCATAAACTAGACAGCCTCACCTTTCCCATGGCTTTGGAATCACTCCAAAATTCATCCAGATGATGAAGTTATGAGTGTCAGAAGTTAGGGTACAGGTGCTATCCCGTTTACCACTTTTGAATAAAATCAATTCAAAACAGTGATTGAATGTGTGTGATCCGTGCAATATAAATCAAAATCACTTGAAAAAATGTTGAAGAACCTCTATAAAGAAATAGGGCACAAGCTTGGTGTAAGCACCTCATTTTTGCGCTCCCAAAAAGCCAGAAAATATAAAAACCCGGCCGAAAAGTCAAACCCTGAGGGGTACAAAGTTGACCTTTTAATCAAGTGAAAATTGGCCACCTTGATCTATCCCATTGGATAGAGAATCCCGACACGGTTCCAGCGCAACCGGGTTTGCAGGAATCAGAGTCCGGATGAAGGTTCTAAGGGCAGTCAAACTTAAGAAAAAGCCAAGAGTTGACTTTTTCTCGGAATCCACGCCAAGTGCTTAGCCCCATGTCATTAAATAGAGGGCTCCGATACGAGTTTAACACAATTGAGTTTGCTCAAATCGGAGTTCGGATGAAGGAGATATGATCTGTCGAAGTTTCCGAGTAGCAAAAGCCGGAAACTGCACACGTGGCGCAAAAGCTGCACACGTGGCAGCCAACGCAGCAAAATATCTCAGGGACTAAATCTTAAATATAAAAATTTCGTACGGGCGATCCGTAGATATCAAAAAGGGTCAAATCGGTCAAATCGGTCGAATCGGTCAAGTCGAGGGGCAAATCCGTAAATTTTTGATTTGTATCCGGTTACCTATACCGGATACACTGCCTCTCCTTCATATCCGGACTTGAAGACCGGATACATAAAGGTGTTCGCGCGAGATCCGCGCCACTTGGCCGACAGATTCGCGGCGGCATTAAATTTTGAAATCATTAAGTTATGTATCCGGCCTGAGTTGCCGGATACAAATGGAAGCTAGTGTATCCGGACTTGGAGTCCGGATACGAATAGGGCTTAGTGTATCCAGCCTGAGTTGCCGGATACATTAATGTGTCTATAAATAGCTAACAGCAGCTCATATCCGGGGTTGGCAAGATTTTTTTGTTCTCCAGCCCTTCTCCCCCACCTGCTCCCTCACGAATACCACCTCTTCCCACCCCTCTAGCCTTCCATCACCTCCCCTCACCACCCCAAGCCATCCTCATCTCCTTCTTCTCTTCTCCATTCTTGCTGAAACAAGAGGAGCTGAAGTGCTGTGGTGGCCAAAGGAGGAGGTCCAGTTGCTGTTCAAGCTCAAGGAGAGGTCTCCACTTGGCTCAAGGGTTCAAGAACCCTCAGGTATTGTTCCCTAACACATTGTATTCAACATACATTAAATCAAAAATTTTCCGAAAATATATGCTTCCATCTGTTTCTTGTGCTGCATGGCCTTATCCTAGTATGATCCATGCATGTATTTGGTGCTCCTTTCATGGCACAAAGCCATCCCTGGATAAAGACCCACGTAGGATCATTTAAGAGGCATTAAACTCTGGTTTCATGCCTTCTAATGTGTTATATCCTCTGTTTTAGACTTATGTCTAGGTGTCTCTTTCGGAGGAGTATGTTCCTCCTTATTACATGATCTGATGTACCCCATAATAAGCCCCCCCCCCCTCCTCTCTCCTTTCTGTAAAAATATTGCTAGTTTGGAAGCATGGCTCGATTAGATACTTCAGTGTTGTTGTAGACACCTGATTTTTGCACCCCCAAAATAAAGAAAAATAAAAAGTCAAACTAAAAGTCAAACCCTGAGGGGGTCAAAAATTGACTTTTTGATTCAAGTGAATTTGGCCATCAAACTTCATCTCATTGAAAAGAGCATTTCGACACGATTCTAACGCAACCGAATTTGCTGGAATCGGAGTCCAGATGGAAAAGATATGAGCTGGTCAAACTTTTGGGGAGTGAAAAGTTGACTTTTTGCTCGACCCCAATTCAGCTGCCAAACTTGACCCCAGTGGATAGGTGGTTCCGAGCCGATTCCAACGACACTAAGTTTGTTGAAATCGGACACCGGATGAAGAAGTTATGAGCAGTTGAAGTTTCAGAAAAACTGCCCATGTGGCAAAAAAGGCAGCAAAAATGGAATAAACCAATAAAATAAATAAGATAAAAGTGTTTAATAATAAAGAGAATCTCGCTTTTTTAATAAAATAATCGAAAAATCGAATAAGAATCTTGCAAAAAACTAAATTGAATAAAGGTTTGAAATCCAAACATTTTAAAAACGTGCTGGACCGTATTTGAATTACGGGCAGGGCATGCCCGTATTTGAAATACGGGCAAGATTCCGGAAGAAAACACGCGTCACCGTACGGAGGGACACGCGTCCCGTACGGCCGAATCAGCGATAATTGCAAATATTCGTTTTTTGCCCGTATTTGAATTACGGGCAAGGCACGCCCGTACTTGAAGTACGGGCAAGGCATACCCGTATTTCAAGTACGGGCACGGGAATTTTGCCTATAAATAGAGAGGCCACCCCCCCTCATTTGGACAAGCCCTCTCCCCTTTGGCCTACCCCCTCTCCCTCCTGGTGTACTCCACGACCAAATGCTGCCCAACCACCACCACTCCTAACCAAAACTCTTTTTCATACCCAAATTACCCCTATGCTATAAGATTACCCCAAAACCATGCTCAAACCCTCTTCAGTTTGGTCTTAAACCCATTCACCTTAACCAGGCTCTTCTCATTTCATCCTAACCAAAATTTGGAGGACGCGGAAGCGCTGCCGGAATCATCCGAGAACCCCCACATCATCAAATTAAGGAAATAGTATTGTGGTAACCTTTTCAACATCTTCTTTTTCATTATATATACATGTGAATTGTTTTTTATTTTGTGCTACTAACTCGCTTGCTGTTTTTGAATAACATGAGGGGATGTTAACAAAGAATGGGTCATTATAAAAAAGAAAGGAAGAAAGTGTCTAAATGATACTTTAACCTACATACTTAATGACCCACCTTTGTTCTTTAAAATGACCTGAAGATGCATGCATCTTTGTAATATCTCCACCCCTCTTGTGAATGAGGATTTTTGATTGGTTGAACAAATAAAAAAGGAAGGAGAAAAAGCACAAGACCCAAGGAACATGAGAAGAGAAGAAAATTGGCTTTATAAGCCAAATGAAAGAAATGTGGAACCTGGAATGAAAGCAGAAGCTCGGTGGAGGTTGCCAGAAGACCCAGAAAAGCCGCCGGAGTGACCCCAAGAAGAATCAGCAGCAAAAGCACAAAACAGGTCGCGTCCGTAAACTCAGGCCGGTCCAGCCTGGACCGTGTCTGATTCACGGGCAAGGCCAACCGGATTCCATTCACGGGCGATGGTGGACCGTATGGAAAATACGGGCGATTGTAATGTAACTTAAAAAATGTAATTTCTCGGCCTAGTGGGATCAATTCCGGCCTAAACCGGCCTGAACCGACCTCTGTAGCATTTTGGGCTTTCTTAAGCCCATTTTTGGACTTTGGGCCCATATGGGCCCATCAAGACCCCTTTGGCCCACTTGTGGGGCCCACTTTTGACTGGCCCATACCAGGCCTGTTTTCAATAAACAGGCCCAGGCCCTTTAACCTTTGGCTAATGGGTCAAATCCAAGCCCATCAAGCCCAAATAAAAGTGTAAATAAATAAAATTTAAATAACAAAAAAAAAGGGTTACCCAATAACCCTACTGGGCCCAAGGCCCAACCATGGCAGCCCACGGGTCTTCCAACGGGACCCGGGTCCGACCCATTTCACTTAGATAAATAAGATAAAATCAAAATAAAAGGGACCCACACCTTCAGAGGGCCCCGCCAGACCTAACAAGACAGCATGCTGGCCTAGGAAGGGTGAACTTGACTCAAAAAACCAGGGAGACCTGAGGGACCCGTCAAACCGACGGGGCGGGCCGGGGTGCCTTAGGGCTTCCCCGGACGTAACCGAGGACTTAGCTAGATCTCTAATAAGCCGCAGACCAGACTTAGGCCCGGTTAGGGCAAAACCGTGTCTGCCTGCACTCTCAAGCAGTGGCGACTCCGAGTGTCCCGAGGCACGCACTGAAGGTGCGCCCGGTGTGCGATCTAGGCCAGGTTTAGGTGCGCACAGCTTGGCGACTCCACTGGGGACCCCTCAACCCAGTCGGACCCTGGTTATCAAATGAGTCAACTTAGGAGGATATAGGCTAATTTAGGAAGTACTTTTTGTCCAACCTTAGTAAGGTATGGAACTCATGTAATTACATGATATTGGGGGATCCTGTCAAACGGACATGATAATCGCCTAAGGTAAGTGGTTTTTAACAGGGACCAATGTGACCCGCCCACTTACCTGGGGATCCACCCAAACCTTGTATTACATGCTGTTCTGCACTTTTACTATAAATGTGACATTAAGGAACCCTTTGTTGGCCCTTATCCGAGAATCACCCGAATAGACACAGCACTTGACCCCACTGCACATACAAACACCTCACTACACCGTGAATGAATTTTTTTTAACTGCGTGGGGTGACATGCACGAGGGAGTCTGCATAAATGATCTGAACTGAATGCTGTCTGAACATATGAATACTCTTCTTAACCAAAACCTAGATCTCTCTAGTAGCCACCCTTCTTCAATCGAGAAACTTACTTTTGGGATGGTATTAGCCCTACGCTCCCGTGGCTTGCAGGGGAAAGCAGGGTAAACCCATCTCCCCAGGTTTCTGGATTCTTCAAGCGCCATTGGTTTCTTGCCATAGTACGCGAAGGATCTAGTACTTGGCTCAGACCCTTGAAGGCAGGCGCCTTGGGCTGGGTATCCTTCCCCACCTATTACTTCTGATAAACCCTGATGTGAGCATGAACATGAATGAACAAATAAGGGTAAAATCAATATGGGGCATTAACCCCCACCTGCGTTGGTCTTAACCCTAATTTGAGGAAATTAACTCGATTTAATCCTTGCATTCAAGTCGGTCTTGGTTCAGTCGAAAGCCGGCCAGATCAGATAGAAATGGGTCAGAACAGAGGCAGAAAAAACCCTAGAGATAGGATTTCAGCCCACTTGCCGAATGGCAAATTTGTACCCTCCTTTTGGGTTCTCAACAACCCTAAAGGCGATTCTCTTTTCAGGTTTATTTTTGTAAATTTCGCCCTCGAAGGCAAGTTGTAAATATTGTATTCAGTCCGACACTAGGGGCAGATGAAAGAACAGATGAAAGAGCAGATGAAAGAACAGATGAAAGAAAAGGCCGGCTAAGACCTGAACATTTAAAGGACATAACCCTTAAAACCCATAACTTGAGTGCTTGGATTTGATTTCTGTGATTGATAATTGCATGAACTGCTTAGGCATTGATTTAATTTTTGCATATCTTGTTGCATGCCTTAGACTAATTTAGAGTTTTTGGTGGAAAACCCTAAATTGACTTGGAATTTCAATCGGATAGTCGGCATGGCATCTTCATCCTCGACTGAGAGAATTCGCTTCCCCAGGATAGAGAAGTGTGCCTTTGATACCCCTTGGATCCGTTCTTGGACAAGGCAATTGCAAGGAGATGAGCAAATTGAATGGGAACAGAAATACCATATGGGACAAACTCTGTCCCTGTTAAATGTGCCCATTAATTGGGACATGATTCAGGCGGCCCTACCTTTCTGGGATCCCCAGCTTTCACTCTTTAGGTTTGGGACTAATGAGTTGACTCCCACAATTGAGGAATTCGAACTATTCCTCCGATTCCGTGACCATGGAGAACCAGCTAGGCCAAGTCTCAAAGATAGCTACAAGAATGAAGCTTGTACTTTCTTTGGCCTACCAAGAGGAGAATTCCAGACATTAGGAGGTGACCAAGCATTCACGCGGGTCTCTAAAACCTTCCTTGCTGAAAAAATAAGGGACAAAAAGCAGGAAAGACCCCGTGTTTGGTGGGACACCTTCACCCTCGTGGTTCTGTCACAGCTCTTCTTTCCTACTGGGGGAGACACCATTAATTTGGCCGTCATGGAAATTGTAGACCAACTCCAAGTGAAATTCCGAATTGCACCACTGATCCTTGCTCAGCTATATCATGCCTTGACCATGACCAAGAACGGAACTAGGAGGTTTTAGGGGTGCGCTCCTCTCCTACACATTTGGCTCCAAGATCACCTGATGGTTGCTGAACCTGTCAGCCCACGTTATGGGTACGTCCGTGACAATGTCACATTGATGGCCCGAAGAGAGATTAGACCAGACTTACCCTCCAGAGAGGACTGGTTTGACCACTTTCTCCAACTGAAAGGAGAAACGGATATAAGATGGGGAGGCACATTTGACCAGACATATACCCCCGTCATAGCTTTCAGGAAAAGACATTGCCTAGCCTTGATAGGCTTGACCCATGCCATGCCATACTATCCGGTTCGAATTTTGAGACAGTTTGGGAAGTCTCAGGGAATACCGATCAAGGATGAGGTGGAAGGATTAACTGGCCCACTTACATGGGAATTGAAGAAAAAATTGGTGAAGGAATGGCAACACGTGCACATACTCCAAGAGGACATTTTCACTGCATCCGATGTTCGTAATTACGAACAATGGATTGCTTGAGAAACTGGCCTAGACAGCCCACCTCCTCTCCATATCGTCACCTCTGACGATATCCCAGTTCCACCCCCTGACACATACAGGGATAGGGTGGCCGAACTGCAGGAATCTCATTCTCGGATCTACCGTGCATACGTGGATTCCGAGCGTAAAAACAAGCAGGCCAATGAGGCCCTTCAATAGCAGCTTGACACCCTGCGCAGACGCGCAAAAGAGGACCGACGTCTGCGGAATAAACTTCTGCGTGCCTTGAAAAGGCGAGACGTGTCCTCTCATTTTGATGATGACCAACCTAGCTAGACGCTGGGTTTGTTTTGTTTAATCATGTAATTGCTTGTTTTGAATTTTGGCATTGTACTTCTTTTTCCATGAAGAATTTGGTGATAAATTTAATAAAGTCGATTAAGACATCCCCCTCCCCCCCCCCCCCCCCAATTCCTTTTTCAAGCAATCTGGCCCCAATCCATTTAGGCGATCTGAATAAGGAACTCGCCAAAATTTTTTCTTTAAGCCCAGGGGTTCTGAATAAAGAACACCCAATTCCTACCCAATTTTCAAATCTTCAGAAATTAACAATTTCAAATTTAAGCAAAGGGTTCTGAATAAAGAACACCCAATTCAAAATTTTCAGGCGATCTGAGTAAAGAACTCACCAAATTGTTTAAATCTTTAAAAGCAAAGGGTTCTGAATAAAGAACACCCAATTCAAAAGGCGATCTGAGTAAAGAACTCGCCAAATTCTTTTAAATCTTTAAACTAAAGGGTTCTAAATAAAGAACACCCCATGTTTACCATCAACTCTAAAACTTTCAGGCAATCTGAATAAAGAACTTGCCAAAAGAATCTTTAAAATCCAGGGGTTCTGAGTAAAGAACACCCCGGCCTTGTCGACTCTCAAACCTTCAAACTTAAGCCTTAAAACCCCAGGGTTCTGTATAAAGAACACCCTATCCCTTGAGCTCAGATCACACCCGTCTGATTTAAAAAGATCACACGGTCAGCCTATGGGGCACTGATGCCACTGGTAATTAAACCAGAAAATTGGCAGAGGATCGTCCTGGCATAGCATACCCCGTTGTATGGCACCAAGGTCAAGCAACTAAGCTAACGACTAAGGTATGCTCGGGAATCCCTAGCCGAACTCTTAGGGCACTGATGCCACTGGTGTTTAAGCCAGAAAATTGGCAGAGGATCGTCCTGGCATAGCATACCCCGTTGTGTAGCACCAAGGTCAAGCAACTAAGCTAACGACTAAGGTACGCTCGGGTATCCCTAGCCGAACTCTTAGGGCACTAATGCCACTGGTGTTTAAGCCAGAAAATTGGCAAAGGATCGTCCTGGCATAGCCTTCCCCGTTGTGAGGCGTCAAAGTCAATGGTGATTAAACCAACGACTAGCTAAGACACGCCCGGGAACTACTAGCCAAAGTCGGGTGCTAAAACCATCAGAGATTAAACTGAAAATTGGTTAAGGTACACCTGGATGTTGCTGTTTAGCTCATCTCCTGCGGAGACTTAACATAGTCCAACCTCGTGATACTGAGCTCAAACCAACCTTTTAAACCGGGTTCTCTTCCCCAGCCATTTGGCTAAAACAGACCAGTTTAAACCGGGTTCTCTTCCCCAGCCGGTTGGCTAAAACAGACCAGTCTAAACCGGGTTCTCTTTCCCAGCCATTTGGCTAAAACAGACCAGTCTAAACCAGGTTCTCTCTCCCAACCAGTTGGTTAAAATAGATCAGGTTCTAGATTCCCAGTCATTCTTCAAATAACTCAAATAAATCAATCTTTAAATTCATTTGGGTTCTCTTTCCCAACTATCTTAGGATAGTTAAAATAGATCTGTAATCATTTAATTGATGATTTGGCTACATGAACCATGTAAAAATTGCACTAAATTAATGGTTATTTCAAGCAGGTACCAAAATTGCTTTCCGAAGCCCGTACCTCTTAAGATCCAGGAAAAGGCTTGAAATGGAACAGTCAAGGGAACAGACCTCGCCAGGGCAGGACCAGGCAGAGTCCAGCCAGTCACAGACAGTGACTGATCTGCAACAGAGGATAGACAGCATGGGGACTATTATTCAAGAGTTAATGACAGAATTAAGAGAACTCGGGATGGCTCCCCCTGCTGCACCAGTGACTCTGCAGCAGCCAATTGTTCCACCGCAGATGGATGCTCCACTACCATACCCTGCGTACCCAGCTCCGTTGGTACCACCTCCACCTCCGCAAGCTGTGCCTCTTCCACAGGTTATTGCGCCTGCCCAACTGGGGCAAGAAGAGGAAGATTGGTATAGAACACAGCAGGCCCAGTTTGATGAAAGGATGGCAGCCACTAAGTCAGAGGTAGATGCTTTACGTGAAGAGCTGAAAAGCCTACGACCCAGTGCGGTCCCCATGGAGGCTACTTTAGACAGCCTCTGCTTCTTCTCCGATGTTCAACTTCCACCGAAATTCAAATGCCCTGACTTACATCAGTTTGATGGCACCGGGTGCCCGTTAAACCACCTAAGGTCATACTCTGGAGATATGTGTCAATATGCCAAAGATGAAAAAATTATGATACAGTTCTTTCAGAGATCGCTAACAGGAGCTGCATACAACTGGTTTTTGAGTCTGGACAAAACCAAGATCAAGACTTGGAATGATTTGGCTGCAGCATTTATTCAGCAGTACCGTTTGAACAGTCAGATTGTGCAAACTAGGGCAGAACTGCAAAGGTTGACAAAGAAGAATCAGGAATCTGTACGGGAATATGCCAAAAGATGGAAAGAATTGGCGACCCTAGTCCAACCCCCACTACTGGAACAGGAGATGACCTCCTTGTTCATTGCATCACTTGGACAGCCATTCTTTTCCTTGCTACTGGGGCAAAGTACTTCCAATTTCAATGACTTGATTCTGACGGCAGACAGAATTGAGGATGCGGTCAGGGCTGGAAAGATAGATGGCAGTGGCCAAGGCCCTACACAGAGAAGGGCTGCGACAGGACAAAGTGGCAGAAGTCAGGGGCAAGAGCTCAGAAGGCAAGAGGCCCAGGCTGTTAATTATGTACAGCCAACACAACCCTATCACATTGCCCAGAGGAACGAAAGTCAGGGGCAACCTCTGAGAAGAACCAGAGAAGAAACAGAGGCAAGAATGAAGAGGGTTTTTACCCCGCTACCTTATGCACCTGCAGAACTATTGGCTACACTGCTGAAGAAGGGGTACCTTCAAATCAAGCCTCCTAACCCCAGAATGATCAACTCACGAAGTTATAATACAGCAGAGAAATGCGAGTATCATTCTGGAGCTCCCGGGCATTCAACAAATCGATGCTGGGATTTGAGGCATAACATACAAGATCTGATAGACAGCAAGAAGATCTCTGTAGATCCCCCAGCACCAGCAGCACCTACTCCACCTACTGGCACAACTACCAATCCTCTCCCAGACCACTATAAGGCTTCTGCTAGTGGATCAGTGAATCAGATCATTAGTGATCAAGGCAGTGAACTACAGGTTGACTCGTCCTTATTGATTGGACGACCGGGGCAAGTGGTCAGGATTCATCTCCAAGAAGGAGCAATCTATCAACAGATACATGTTATTAATGAAGAGGAGGACGAAGAAACCTTCTTGGGGTTCCCTCTGGTGCATTTCAACTTTCCCGAACCAGAGCCTTTCTATCCTCCACCTGTCCCAAACTCACCCCCATTAAATATCTTCGACATGATGAACCCATTCAATGAGCCTGTGGACTTCTTACTTGAACCACCCACCCTCAACTTACACCACCTTCACCTTGACCCAACCTACTCCGCTGTGCCTCCACCTTACCAATTCCTACCTATGTACCATGATTCTACCATCACTTCCACTGAAAAAGAAGTCGATCGGATTACCCGTTCTGGTCGATATATCAACCCTAACCCTCCACCTGCACCAGAGGGAGAGACTAGTGAAGAAAGGACAAGGAAAGAAAAAGGGAAGGATGTGGCCACTGAATTGCCACAAACCCATAAGAAGAAAGGGAAGGCCCCAGAAGAAGAGATTGAAAAACTCCACTACAGTGCCTTCACCCCTGAGTATGATCTAGTGCAGCAGTTGAATAAGACACCAGCCCAGATATCCATTATGCGTCTTTTATTGGATTCAGACAAACATAAAGACGTGCTTATGAAAATACTCGGTGATACTCATGTGCCTGACGATATCAGCCCTGAGCAGCTGTAGACAGTAATGTCTATAATTGCTACGCCAGAAGCAATATCCTTTTCCTCAACAGACTTGCCCCCTGAAGGTTATAACCATACAGAGCCTCTGTTTATCACTGTAAGATGCTCCGACTTAATGGTGAAACGGGTCATGATCGATAACGGGTCAGCTTTGAATATCTGCCCAGTCAGGACCTTCCACAGCCTGCAGCTGAACGCTGAGTTGATCAAACCTAGCTCCAACAATGTCCGCGGGTTTGACAATGCCAAGAAGGATTCCCTTGGGGAAGTTACTCTGGAAATTACAATTGCTGAGAGGGCCTTCTTCATTACATTTGAGTTGATGGACATCAATGCCTCCTTTAATTTGCTGATTGGAAGACCTTGGTTACATCAAGCAGGGGCAGTCTCATCCACTTTACATCGAATGATCCGATTTATTTCGGGAAATCAATTGATCACGGTGCATGCAGAAGATCACAGAGAATTTGAACAAAGAGGGGTACCTGTGATTGATTATGAGCTGCCTACTTCCCTGAACTTCCAAGCCATTGAAATGGTGCAGATAAACAGCATTCCTACTCCTCTGCAATCAGACTTGTCCCGCAGAAGGAAAAGGAAGAGCATGTTCGGTGCTGCTAAATGCGCCGACTGGGGCCTCCGAGTAGGAGAGGGACTGGGCAAATACAAGCAAGGCATCAAGTCTGCAATCCAACCATGTGAAAAATCTGTGGGCTTTGGACTGGGATTTGTTCCTGAACCTGAAGACTATGCCAGGCTCTTTGGTAGGAAAGCTGAACGGAAGAGGGCACGAGCAGAAGGAAGAGACCCACACTGGCCCATCTGTGTACAGGGCCAGCTATACCATCACTTTGCCAATATGGAGAAGGAAGCTGCACAAGCCATTCAGAACATAGTCCCCCAGGGATGGGGCGACGAGTTCAATGATCCAGCGGAGCAAGCGGAAGCTAATTATCTACAAAGGTTATGGGATGAACCTCCCTTGCCCCAGGAGACAGTTACAGAAGAGAACTCAGAGGCTCTCAGTGGGATGATGGAAGAACTGTCTGCTTTGTTCTCTTGGCAGTCAGTTGATACCAAAATACCGGCTATCCCAGAAGAAGCATACACATATCCGTCAGATGATGTCGAGGCACCGCCAGCCGAAGCTGAAGAAGAAGAACCAGCTCAGTATATCTACATGATGGAAAGCCAGGATAGTTCAGGAGAACCCACTCCGAGGCAAAGGTCTCCCCCACCTCCCATCTGCATTAT
Organism: Buxus sempervirens; assembly: GCA_947561395.2. NCBI lineage: Eukaryota > Viridiplantae > Streptophyta > Magnoliopsida > Buxales > Buxaceae > Buxus > Buxus sempervirens. The sequence continues at coordinate 7,053,845 of OX387187.1, read as the reverse complement.
ACACCCAAGTACCAAGGATGGTTTGGGTCAGATGTTTCAGAATATGCCCCAAGTGCTGGGACTGCCTACTGAGCTGGCTTATCATGAAACCTATGGTAACTGGGCCCCTGACGAACATTCTTCCAGCAAGAGGGATGAATCATCAGGAAAATCTGTAACCAAGGCATTGCCTAAGGTGGAACCACCCCACGAAGTCACTATTTTGGTACCAGGGACTGTCATCCGCCGTGGGGCATGGATCAGTGTATCATCAGAGGATTCGAGTCAGAATCAACCAAAGAAGGGCACAGCTAATGACCCCATCTGCATCTCCTCTGACAGCAGCATCAGCATGATACAGACTGGGAAGGTGAATGCGGTGACCGCTGTAACCAAAGACAAGCACGCATTGCAGAACTGGAGTTCGACGCCACTTGCCACTCGTAAAGCCGGACTACCACAGGGAGTTTCTTCCACTTCTAAAATTCCCCCTGTAGATATTGCTGCACTTTTTAATAAATGCGTGAAGTCTTTTGATTATTTTTCTGCTTCTGTGAATAATTCTGCAAGTAAGCAAACCCAAAATCGCAACCTTAATATCAATCTCGATGCACACCCGAAAAATTCGGAGCACGAGATAGATAATCAGGCTGCCAAAATCAAACAAAAACAAAAAGGTCAAAAAGAACAAAAAGAAACCCAAAGTGTCGAGCATGAATCAGATAGCGACACTTACTCATCACAACCCAATGATTCAGAAATTATCCCCAGTGATTCCTTTGAACTTGAGGATAATGATGAATCATGGGAGACCCCACCCGAAATCCAATTTGCCTTGGACAGACATGAAAAAGGTCTCCAGGCTAATATTGAGGAAACTGAACCTATCAACATAGGTGACACAGCGCAACCAAGGATTCTCCAAGTTGGTAAAAAGCTGTCTCAATTACAGAAAACACAGATAACTGATTTTCTAAAATTCTACATTGATGTGTTTGCATGGTCATACGAGGATATGCCTGGGTTAGACACAGATTTAGTTGTGCACCGGTTACCTATAAAGTCTGAGGCCACACCAGTGAAGCAAAAACTCAGACGCATGAAACCAGAATGGGCCCTGAAGATCAAAGAAGAGGTTACCAAGCAGTTAAAAGCTGGGTTCTTGAAAGTTACAGATTACCCAGAATGGTTAGCAAACATCGTGCCAGTCCCCAAGAAAGATGGAAGGGTCAGGATGTGTGTCGATTACAGGGATCTGAACAAGGCAAGCCCGAAAGATGACTTCCCGTTGCCACACATTGATATACTGGTCGATAATACTGCAACTCATTCCATGTTCTCCTTCATGGATGGATTTTCTGGGTATAATCAGATAAGAATGGCACCTGAAGACATGGAAAAGACTTCCTTTATCACACACTGGGGCACATACTGCTACAAAGTGATGCCATTCGGGTTGAAGAATGCAGGCGCCACATACCAGCGAGCGATGACTTTGCTATTCCACGATCTGATGCACAAAGAAATGGAAGTATACGTGGATGACATGATTGCAAAGTCAAAAGAAGAGGAAAGTCATTTGGTAAACCTTGGAAAGGTGTTTAACAGGCTCAGGGAATGCAAGCTCAGGCTGAACCCGAATAAGTGTGTATTCGGCGTTACCTCAGGGAAGCTACTTGGATTCATCGTTGGGAAACGAGGAATTGAGGTTGATCCTGTCAAAGTGAAGGCAATTCTGGAGATGCCTCCCCCATCCACAGAGAAAGAAGTGAGAGGTTTCCTTGGCAGATTACAGTACATCAGTCGGTTCATAGCACAGATGACTCCCGTGTGCGAACCAATATTCAAATTGCTAAAGAAGGATAACCCAGCGATCTGGAATGAGGATTGCCAAGAAGCATTTGACAAAATCAAGGCCTATCTGATGAGTCCGCCGACTTTGGTTCCCCCTGTACCAGGACGACCTTTAATCATGTACCTGTCAGTCACAGAAACGGCAGCCGGATGTGTCTTAGGGCAACATGATGATACAGGAAGAAAGGAACAAGCAATTTATTATCTGAGCAAGAAATTTACCAATTATGAAATAAGATACACATTGCTTGAGAAGACCTGTGGCGCGTTGGTATGGGCAGCTCAGAAGCTCCGGCACTATCTCCTCAGTCATACTGTCTTTTTGATCTCAAATGCAGATCCCTTGAAGTACATTTTTGAAAAGCCAATCTCCACTGGAAGGATAGCCAAGTGGCAGGTTATCTTATCTCAGTATGACATTGTCTACACCACGAGAAAGGCAATAAAGGGACAGGCAGTAGCAGATCACTTGGCAGAACACCCCGTGCCCGACTATCAACCACTTCTCACCGGGTTGTCGGATGATGAAATTATGTGTGCCGAGTTAGCAAAAGAGGAAACCAGATGGCAGATGTTCTTTGATGGAGCCGTTAACATCAATGGGAAAGGGATTGGTGCAGTAATCATTTCCCCAGAGGGAGTCCATCATCCAATAGCAGCAAAACTCTTGTTCGATTGCACCAACAACATGGCAGAATACGAAGCATGTGTGTTAGGCCTGCGAGCCGCAATTGAAATGAATATCCAAGAGTTAAAAGTTTATGGTGATTCCTGTCTAATCATCTACCAAGTAATGGGGGACTGGCGGACTAAGGATCCTAAATTGGTGCCATATCAGGAACTGATTAAGGAATTGGAAGGACAGTTCAAAAGCGTGACGTTTGATTATATGCCACGAGACAGGAATCAGTTTGCAGATGCCCTGACAACACTGGCATCTATGGCAACCATCACTGGTGACACTTGGGTACAACCGTTAGAAATAGAGGTGCGGTGTTCTCCTGTCTACTGCTTTCGTGTTGAGAAGAGCACACCAAAAGGGGAACCATGGTATGCAGACATAATGAGGTACCTGAGAAACAGGACTTTGCCAGAGAATGCTACAGCATCTGAAAGGCGCACGATTCAGAAACTGGCAGGACAGTTCTTCCTCAGTGGAGACAAGCTATACAAAAAGTCCTATAATGATTCACTGCTGCTATGTGTAACAGAAGAAGAGGCACAACAGCTGGTTGATGAAGTCCATGGGGGACAATGTGGCGCACATATGAACGGACATATGCCAGCAAGGAAAATCTTGAGAATGGGTTATTACTGGTTAACTATGGAACATGATTGCCATACCCATGTCAGGAAATGCCAGTTATGCCAAGTTTATGCTGACAACATTCATGCACCGCCCAACACCTTGTACTCAATGACTTCTCCTTGGCCCTTCGCCATCTGGGGAATTGATATGATTGGAGAAATCCATCCGAAGGCATCAAATGGGCACCGATTCATCTTGGTTGCAATAGACTATTTTACCAAGTGGGTAGAGGCCGTGTCCTTTACAGAGGTCAAAGGGTCCCATGTACTGAAATTCATCAGAAACAATATTCTCTGTCGCTATGGTGTGCCTGAAGCACTCATCACAGACAATGCCAAGAATTTGAATAACAAGGACATGGACAAAATGTGTGAAGATTTGAAAATCAGACATCTGAATTCTACAGTATATCGGCCCAAAATGAATGGAGCAGTAGAAGCTGCCAACAAAAATCTGAAGAAGATATTGGAAAAGATGGTAGTCACCTACAGAGACTGGCATGAGAAGCTGCCATATGCTTTGCATGCATACCGAACCTCAATCAGGGTCTCAACTGGAGCAACTCCTTTCTCTCTTGTATATGGAATGGAGGCAGTCCTTCCCATAGAAGTGCAGATCCCTTCACTCAGAATCCTGAAGGAAGCAGAGGTTGATGACATTGAATGGGAAGAATCAAGGTTTGACCAGTTGCAGTTGCTTAATTAAAGCTTTGTGCCATGGACAGCTCTATTAGCAAAGAATAGCACGAGCTTACAACAAGAAAATGATACCGCGACACTTTAAGGTAGGGAACATTGTTATGAAGAAGGTATTCCCCCACCAAGAAGATAATAGAGGGAAATTCAAACCAAACTATGAAGGACCATTCATAGTACACAAAGTTCTGTCCAAAGGAGCACTAATCCTACAAGAAATGGATGGGACTATGTTTCCTGAACCAATAAATGCAGATGCAGTCAAACTGTATTATCCTTGAGATCATTCCAATTGGGAAATGAAGAGAGGCCATCTTTGACTCTCCCCCAAAACCTGCAAATCCTTTTAAGCACCCCAAAAAAGTTCTCCCCTAGTTAGATACTTTTGGGCCTGAAAATTTCTTTTCAAACCTAGTACAGGTGTTCCTTCGCATCAAAATGGGCATTCCTGGCCCTATCTCAAAAAAAAAAAAAAAAAAAGCAATTGCGAAGAAAAAGAAGAAAAGAAAAGCAAGTACAAAGTAAGATGTGGAAAATATGAACCCCACACCAAAGAAATAAGCCAGGATGTAAGCCCCAATAATAAAAGGAGCACTGTACAGACCTATAAAATCACAGCCTTCTTGGGCCACTTATATTTCTTTCAAAACCCCGGCCTAGCCTACATTTCATCCTATCTTGAAGACCTCTTGGATCCCAAAGTGAATGATCTTGAGCAAAACAGTCAAATCTGCGTTTTCTGGTAATGACGGAATTGGATTCTCCCTAAAAGGACCAGACATGGTGAAAACCCAAAAAGGGCGCTGTGTGCAGAAAGGGTCAGTAGTGGTTCAAAAAAAAAAAAACTGGTCATACCTTGGTTAGAAGCAAAGGGGGCTACAGGAAAAACAGAGACAGAATGGACAGTGCACTGAGTGGACAGCTAAGTGACCTGAAGGACCCAGATTGGCAGACTGTGTTTGGGTCAACGCTTCACGAAGGCCTATGATGACAAGGCTAAAAATACCAAGCATTCTAATCAATGTCTAACTTAAGGATTGACTTTTATGATAATTGCAGGCACAAACACCCACTACCACGTCTGTGTTTTTCCGTAATTATTCTGCTTAACTATTTTTGGAATTTCCCCATCTGTGCTGCTAACCCATGAAGAGGGGCTCATTGCCTTAATCAATAGCCATTCTGACTTTGATAAATTAAAGGCCTAGAATAAACCAACCTTGCATATCTGACATTTTGTTCCTTGTACAGGTTCAAAGAAGGAAGAAGAAAGATGAAAGATAAACATGAGGAGGATACTTTGTTCCTTCATTCCCCAGCAGAGGCTTCTTCCCTTTCATCCCCAGCAGAGCTCAGAAGAAAGAAGATCGTCAAGATCCTCAGACCCTCCAACAAAACTTCAAGAGCGAAAAGGGACATCACAATTATCCCCAGAGAGTCGTCTTGACAGATCATACTCTCACCAAATCCCCAGTGAATACTCATGAGTAGGGAAGAAAAGCTCTAATACCTCAACAAGAGAAAGAACCTGGCAAGAAGAAGCAACAAGGAAGAGCAATAATGGGCCGATTCGCCCCTTTTTGTAAATTTTGATTCTCACTTTTGTAAAAAGCATAGGCTAGAGTAGGTGTGTGGTCTCCGAGATGATGGACAGCAGCGCGAAAGCTTCCTCCCGTCCTCCCACCTTCACTCCCAGTCCCTAACCTTGGCCTGATAACCTCTTTTTCTTAAAAAAAAAACTGAAGTCACTAAAAGCTTTAATGGAACAAACAAAAAGAAAAGAACATTGTTAAGTGCCTTGTATCAACGCCGAAACAGGCTGATGAGCTCAAAACCAATCTTATCTCATTTTTCAAAAAGAAACTGCCCTATTCAAACCCGAAAGAGGGTATAGGGATTCCAAAACCAGGAAGTGATACCAGACATCTGACACTTCCCTTTCACTAAAAACAAACTCAATGATTGAGCTCGCCAACCATGTCGACAGAAATGTAAAATGCAAAAATAAGGTTCTTTTTCTTCTTTGCCGTTCATCCCCCAAGGTGACTCCAGCAAAGAGGGGCAGCTGTAGACACCTGATTTTTGCACCCCCAAAATAAAGAAAAATAAAAAGTCAAACTAAAAGTCAAACGCTGAGGGGGTCAAAAATTGACTTTTTGATTCAAGTGAATTTGGCCATCAAACTTCATGTCATTGAAAAGAGCATTTCGACACGATTCTAACGCAACCAAATTTGCTGGAATCGGAGTCCAGATGGAAAAGATATGAGCTGGTCAAACTTTTGGGGAGTGAAAAGTTGACTTTTTGCTCGACCCAATTCAGCTGCCAAACTTGACCCCAGTGGACAGGTGGTTCCGAGCCGATTCCAACGACACTAAGTTTGTTGAAATCGGACACCGGATGAAGAAGTTATGAGCAGTTGAAGTTTCAGAAAAACTGCCCATGTGGCAAAAAAGGCAGCAAAAATGGAATAAACCAATAAAATAAATAAGATAAAAGTGTTTAATAATAAAGAGAATCTCGCTTTTTTAATAAAATAATCGAAAAATCGAATAAGAATCTTGCAAAAAACTAAATTGAATAAAGGTTTGAAATCCAAACATTTTAAAAACGTGCTGGACCGTATTTGAATTACGGGCAGGGCATGCCCGTATTTGAAATACGGGCAAGATTCCGGAAGAAAACACGCGTCACCGTACGGAGGGACACGCGTCCCGTACGGCCGAATCAGCGATAATTGCAAATATTCGTTTTTTGCCCGTATTTGAATTACGGGCAAGGCACGCCCGTACTTGAAGTACGGGCAAGGCATACCCGTATTTCAAGTACGGGCACGGGAATTTTGCCTATAAATAGAGAGGCCACCCCCCCTCATTTGGACAAGCCCTCTCCCCTTTGGCCTACCCCCTCTCCCTCCTGGTGTACTCCACGACCAAATGCTGCCCAACCACCACCACTCCTAACCAAAACTCTTTTTCATACCCAAATTACCCCTATGCTATAAGATTACCCCAAAACCATGCTCAAACCCTCTTCAGTTTGGTCTTAAACCCATTCACCTTAACCAGGCTCTTCTCATTTCATCCTAACCAAAATTTGGAGGACGCGGAAGCGCTGCCGGAATCATCCGAGAACCCCCACATCATCAAATTAAGGAAATAGTATTGTGGTAACCTTTTCAACATCTTCTTTTTCATTATATATACATGTGAATTGTTTTTTATTTTGTGCTACTAACTCGCTTGCTGTTTTTGAATAACATGAGGGGATGTTAACAAAGAATGGGTCATTATAAAAAAGAAAGGAAGAAAGTGTCTAAATGATACTTTAACCTACATACTTAATGACCCACCTTTGTTCTTTAAAATGACCTGAAGATGCATGCATCTTTGTAATATCTCCACCCCTCTTGTGAATGAGGATTTTTGATTGGTTGAACAAATAAAAAAGGAAGGAGAAAAAGCACAAGACCCAAGGAACATGAGAAGAGAAGAAAATTGGCTTTATAAGCCAAATGAAAGAAATGTGGAACCTGGAATGAAAGCAGAAGCTCGGTGGAGGTTGCCAGAAGACCCAGAAAAGCCGCCGGAGTGACCCCAAGAAGAATCAGCAGCAAAAGCACAAAACAGGTCGCGTCCGTAAACTCAGGCCGGTCCAGCCTGGACCGTGTCTGATTCACGGGCAAGGCCAACCGGATTCCATTCACGGGCGATGGTGGACCGTATGGAAAATACGGGCGATTGTAATGTAACTTAAAAAATGTAATTTCTCGGCCTAGTGGGATCAATTCCGGCCTAAACCGGCCTGAACCGACCTCTGTAGCATTTTGGGCTTTCTTAAGCCCATTTTTGGACTTTGGGCCCATATGGGCCCATCAAGACCCCTTTGGCCTACTTGTGGGGCCCACTTTTGACTAGCCCATACCAGGCCTGTTTTCAATAAACAGGCCCAGGCCCTTTAACCTTTGGCTAATGGGTCAAATCCAAGCCCATCAAGCCCAAATAAAAGTGTAAATAAATAAAATTTAAATAACAAAAAAAAAAGGGTTACCCAATAACCCTACTGGGCCCAAGGCCCAACCATGGCAGCCCACGGGTCTTCCAACGGGACCCGGGTCCGACCCATTTCACTTAGATAAATAAGATAAAATCAAAATAAAAGGGACCCACACCTTCAGAGGGCCCCGCCAGACCTAACAAGACAGCATGCTGGCCTAGGAAGGGTGAACTTGACTCAAAAAACCAGGGAGACCTGAGGGACCCGTCAAACCGACGGGGCGGGCCGGGGTGCCTTAGGGCTTCCCCGGACGTAACCGAGGACTTAGCTAGATCTCTAATAAGCCGCAGACCAGACTTAGGCCCGGTTAGGGCAAAACCGTGTCTGCCTGCACTCTCAAGCAGTGGCGACTCCGAGTGTCCCGAGGCACGCACTGAAGGTGCGCCCGGTGTGCGATCTAGGCCAGGTTTAGGTGCGCACAGCTGTGGTTGAGGCCTTTGAATGTTCCATGATCCCCTAGCCCTACATGATTGTTTCCTATTGTCTAAGCATGCATGTGATGTTCTTTTGGATGATAACATGCTAGGTAGCCATGGCCACATCCCCTTGACTGAAGGATCACTGATCCTTTTTTTTACATGCAAACATGCCCCCCATTCCCCTTCCCTCTTGCTGGAAGCCAGAAAAGAAGCCAAGGAGGGCTTCTTCATCCAGCCTGAACATACGTGGGCTCATCCAGGAGCCCACAAGACCCTTAACATGCCCCTGGGAGCTCCTGGGATCAGTCCCAAAAGGCCAAAACCCAAAAAGGCCAATTTCAAGGTGATTCGGATACTCAGGCCGGATCACCTATGGCCTCTGTGTATCCGGATACACTGGCCGGATCACCTGTGGACCCTGTGTATCCGGCCTGAGTTGCCGGATACACACAGAAGCCTGTTTTTTATACATTCTGTTGTATTGCCGAATTTTGGTATGTGTTGAAGTAAACTAATTGAACCGATAGGGTTTCTGGGCCACCCAGAAACCCAACTTGGGACTCGGACCAGCCGGTCCAACTCGGCACACTAGTGGGCCTTCCAACGGGGCCCACCAAGCCCAATGGACACCAAAGCATGCTAATTAATTAACCTAAGCAAGAGTGAACCAGTTGAATCGGGCGGGCCAAACCCAATGCGGCCCACCCGAGCCTTGTCATATACATGAATGCATGAGCTGCGTGGTTTGGCTGAGACCATGGGCTAGGGCCTGTCGAGCCCGCCTAAGCCCGCCAACTAAGCCAAGGAAGGGCTCAAGCCCTAACTTCATTAAATTTGGGCTTCCAAGGCCCAAAGCCGGATCACGGGCCCCAAGCCCAGTGACCAGCCCACTTTGGCCCAAATATAAAGATAAGTCTAAAAAACCCTTGGTCACCATGAGGGCCCACAGACCCATCCGGCCCACTTTTGCATGAAAGAAACCTAATAATTCAAACCTAAACTTAAAACAAAACCAATTCACTAACCAAAGCCCACAGGGCCTCCTAGGCTAGGCGGAGGCCCACCAGGGGCACATGGGCTTACCCAAGCCCACCAAGGACACCGTGGGCCTTCCAACGGGGCCCACCCAATCAGACCCAGATCACTTAAGCAAGAGGAGATAAAATCAACTAAAGGGACCCACACCAACTCAGGTGGTCCCGCCAAGACTCAATCTGAATTACATGCGAGATTAGGAACCAGGTGAGAACCAAAGTGAAAAGCTGACTCAAGATAGGGAACCCACGGGACCCGTCATCCGACGGGGTGGATTGGGGTGTCTACAGACTTCCCCAGCCCGCAACCGAGAACCGACTTAGAATCTCAAGCCGCAGACCCAAAGCCCTAAATAGACAAGATTAGGCACCCAGGTGTCCGCCTGCACCCCATCAGGCGGTGGCGACTCCAAATTACCCCGTGCCGCATTTCCCACGCGCGCACAGCCTGGCGACTCCACTGGGGAAGACTCAGCCTAGTATGACCATGCTTAGACCGAGTCAGCTTAAGAGGGAATTAGTGGATATTTAGGAACTCTTGCTACCCTATATAGCAAGGCGTAGAATACACGTAGCTACGTATTCTGGGGAGTCCTGCCACAAGGACGCGATAATTGCCTAAGGCAAGTGGAATTTAAGTGGTCCCCTGTAACCCTCCACTTACCTGGGGATTCTCCCAGGACATCGTAAAACATGCCAATTCTGCACCTTACTATACGAGGCGGTAGGGATTCCTTTATCACCTAAATGCAAACCAAACTCGCCCGTATAGGCACAGCACGCAGCCCAACTGCACACACGGGCACACCACCACACCGTGGATGGATGTTTGTGTGAATTTAAATTCCCGCATTAATATGATGGAACTGCGTGGGGTGACACGCACGAGGGAGGATGCGTGAATGATCCGACCTTTGATAGATGAGTGAATCGGATACTGCTACTTCTTTACCAAAACTTAGACCTCTCTAGCAGCCTACCCTTCTTATTACTACAAACTGATTTTTGGGATGGTATTAGCACCTACGCTCCCGTGGCTTGCCGGGGAAAGCAGGGTAAACCCATCCCCCCAGTTTGCTGGAGTCCGTTAGCACCACTGGTTTCTTGCCGTGGCACGCGAGGATCCAGTACTGGTCCAAACCCTTGTAGGCTTATGTCTCGGGCTGGGTATCCTTCCCCACCTAACGTTTCTGAATGAACCTTGCGTTGAGCATGAGAGGGTGAGTAGGATGTGAATGATGATCAAAATTGAAATAAAATCAAGAGTCCATTTGGGGCAGCAACCCCCATTCTTTGCATCAAATTGAGTAAACCCTAGATGCTGGGCTACCTCGGCCCTAGCTTAGGAAGCTCACCTAATTCTTGATCAGGGGAACCACCCCAGATCCATGCATGGAGTCCTGTATGCTATGGGTCTTGACCCATTAGAGTCCGCTGGGAGCACTTTAAGTCCAGGTTGGTCTTTTAGAGCAGACGAAAGCCGGCCAGATCAGACAAACAGATGAAAGCATGCCAGATCAGAACATGGGCACTAAACCCTAGATTTAGGATTTTTAGCCTACCCACTTTGGAAAGCAATTTGTATCCTCCCTTTTGGCTCCCAACAGCCTTAAGGATGAATTCTTTGCAGCTTTTGTAAATATCTTGTAAAAATTCACCCTCGATGGCAAGCTGTAATTTTGCTAGGGTCCGACACCGAAAGCAGATGAAAGAACAGATGAAAGACAGAAAGACTGATCAGGACTTGAATGTGTTCCCCTACACAAGTATGTCTAGGAGTCGTGCCTTCATCGGCGCCAACCCCTAGGACCACACACCATGTGTGCTTGAGTTGAATTCTGCACTATTTTAGTTTGCTGCTTTATTATTTGAAGTGTGTTAGAACTGCTTGTGATTAGTCTTTTGCTTGAAATTATGCATATTATAGAACTGACTTAGAGTCTTGGTGTGGAACCTTAAATTGATTCGAAATTTCGGTCGGATAGTTGGCATGGCGTCCTCATCCTCATCTGAGAGAACCCGTTTCCCTAGGATAGAGAGGTGCGCCTGGGATACCTCCTGGATCCGTTCTTGGACAAGGCAGCTCCAAGGGAGTGAGCAGATTGAATGGGAGCACAAATACCACATGGGACAGACTTTGTCCCTGTTAAATATCCCAATCAACTGGGATATGATCCAAGCAGCCCTGCTTTTCTGGGATCCCCAACTTTCAGTGTTTCGATTCGGGGTCAACGAGTTGACTCCCACAATTGAGGAACTTGACCTGTTCCTCCGATTTCGTGACTTAGGAGAACCCGCTAGGCCAAGTCTCAAAGAAAGTTACAAGAATGAAGCTTGCGTTTTCTTTGGCCTCTCAAGGGGAGAATTTCAGACCTTAGGAGGTGACAAATCATTTACTCGGGTCTCTAAAACATTCCTAGCTGAGAAAATGAGAAACAAAAAGCAGGAAAGACCCCGGGCTTGGTTTGACACCTTCACCCTTATGGTTCTATCACAAATCTTCTTTCCAACTGGGGGAGACACCATTAATTTGGCCCTCATGGAAATTGTGGATCAACTCAGGGCGGGGTACCGAATCATGCCACTAATCCTAGCTCAACTGTTCCATTCCCTGACTTTGTCCAAAAACGGAACTCGGAGGTTTCAAGGGTGCGCTCCCCTTCTCCACATTTGGCTGCAAGACCACCTGACGGTGTCATCACCTGTTAGTGCATATTACAAGGCAACCGGCGACAACATCCATTGGTTGGCTCAAAGAGAGATCAAACCAGACCTACCCGCTCGTGAGGATTGGTTTAACCACTTTCTCCACCTGAAGGGAGAAACAGACATTAGATGGTGGGGTACATACAACATCCCCTACACCCCCATTATAGCTTTCAAGAAAAGAGAGGGACTTGCCTTGATAGGCCTTACCCATGCCATGCCATACTATCCGATTCGGGTTCTGAGACAGTTTGGGAAACCGCAGGGAATCCCGGTCAAGGACGACTCGGGCAACTTAATTGGTCCACTCACCAAGGGACTAAGGACCCAACTGCTGATGGAGTGGAAGACAGTGTGTGTATATCGAGATGACGTCTTCGTCGAATCGCACTTTCGAGACTATGAGCAATGGATAGCTCGGGAATTTGGCCATGACAGCCCCCCACCTCTTCAGCCTGTCGCTTCCAATTCCGCCCCCTAACACATATAGGGATAGGGTGGCCGAACTGCAGGAGACCCACTCCCGTATCCATTCAGCTTATGTGGATTCGGAACGGGAAAGTAGGTAGGCCAATGCGGCCTTGCAACACGAAATGGAATTAGTGCGCAAGCGCGCCGAGGAGGACCGACGTCTGCGGAACAAGCTTCTGCGAGCCTTGAGGAGGCAAGACGTGTCCTCCCACTATGATGATGACCAACCTAGCTAGACTTTGGCTTTGTTGTATTTTGATAAGCATGATGATGTACTTCTTGCCACGGAGGCACCTTTTTGATCAAAGCATGAATTTATTTCCACTATGTTATGTGTTCAAACTTAACAAAACAAGAATGAAAGAATCAATTCCCTCCAATAGGGCAACTCGGTCCCCGACAGACCACCTCTTCTCAGATAATTGCAATATGCTCCTGGTCGCTGCGACCACCTAACTTCCTTTGATTGTATCTCTCTCATTGAGATCGCAAAACCCAGCAAGTGTTAAAAAACACCCGAGACTTTGAGCTCAGATCACACCCGTCTGCATCTTTTCAAGATCACACGGTCTAACCTGTAGGGCACCGAAGCCTCCGACGGATGAGTCGGATATTGGTGGAGGATCGTCCTGGCATAGCTTACCCCTTTTAGTGACACCAAAGCCGTCGGTGATTGAATCGGATATTGGCTGCGGAGCGTCCGGGTACTACTAGCCGAATTCTTAGGGCACCGAAGCCTCCGACGGATGAGTCGGATATTGGTGGAGGATCGTCCTGGCATAGCCTACCCCTTTTAGTGACACCAAAGCCACCGGTGATTGAATCGGATATTGGCTGCGGAGCGTCCGGGTACTACTAGCCGAATTCTTAGGGCACCGAAACCACCGACGAATGAGTCGGATATTGGTGGAGGATCGTCCTGGTATAGCTTTCCCCTTTGTGAGGCGCCGAAGTCAATGGTGATTAAACCAACGACTAGCTAAGGCACGCCCGGGTACTACTAGCCGAAGTTAGGCGCCGACGCCGCCAGTGAATGAACTGGAGCTTGGCTGAGGTACGCCTGGGTGCTGATTTTCAGTTTCCCCCTGCAGAGACCCTGCATTGGTCCAACCTCGTGATTCTGAGCTCAAACAAAACCCCTTAAATCGAAGGTTCTCTTTCCTTGCCTAAACAGCTAAAATAGATCAGCTTTCAAAAGATAGGGTTCTCTTTCCCAGTCGCTTCTGAGCGACTAAAATAGATCAGTGTCCAAAATAGGGTTCTCTCTCCCAGTTGCCTGAGGGTGACTAAAATAGATCCGGTTAGTAGGGTTCTCTTTCCCAGTTACCTGCGGGCGACTAAAACAGATCCGGTTATTATGGTTCTCTCTCCCAGTCGCTTCCGAGCGACTAAAATAGATCAGTGTCCAAAATAGGGTTCTCTCTCCCAGTTGCCTGCGGGTGACTAAAATAGATCCGGTTAGTAGGGTTCTGTTTCCCAGTTACCTGCGGGCGACTAAAACAGATCCGGTTATTAGGGTTCTCTCTCCCAGTCGCTTCCGAGCGACTAAAATAGATCAGTGTTCAAATTTCTTTGGGTTCTCTCTCCCAGTTGCCTGCGGGTGACTAAAATAGATCCGGTTAGTAGGGTTCTCTTTCCCGGTTACCTGCGGGTGACTAAAACAGATCCGGTTATTAGGGTTCTCTCTCCCAGTCGCTTCCGAGCGACTAAAATAGATCAGTGTCCAAAATAGGGTTCTCTCTCCCAGTTGCCTGCGGGTGACTAAAATAGATCCGGTTAGTAGGGTTCTCTTTCCCAGTTACCTGTGGGCGACTAAAACAGATCCGGTTATTAGGGTTCTCTCTCCCAGTCGCTTCCGAGCGACTAAAATAGATCAGTGTTCAAATTTCTTTGGGTTCTCTCTCCCAGTTACCTACGGGTAGCTAAAATAGATCCAGTTACTAGGGTTCTCTTTCCCGGTCACTTCCAAGTAACTAAAATAGATCAGTTGATTCAAAATTCAGGTTCTCTTCCCTTGTTGCCTTAGGGTAGCTAAAATAGACCAGTTAGTCAAATCATATCATAAAACAAAAAATATGACAAATTCAGTCAGATAAAATTGTGTAAAGCAATTTGTGTAAAACTACCCTAATGCCTGCGAATTGTCCCTTCAGGTACCAAAAATTGCTTTCAGAAGCCCATACCTGTTAAGATCGAGGAGAAGGCTCGATATGGAACAGCAAGGAGAGCAAACACCGCCAGGGCAGCATCCGGCTGAATCCAGTCATGCCCAAATAGTTAATGAGATGCAACAGAAAATGGACAGCATGAGTTCTATCATCCAGGAGCTAATGACAGAGCTGAGAGAGTTAAGGCACCGGTTACCCAGCAGCTGCAGCCACAATTTCCGCCGCAAGCAGAGGTGGCGCCACCACCGCGTCCAATGAATCCCCCTCCCCTGGCACCACCACAGCCAGCGCCCCCATTCCACGTTGCTCAATAGGATCAGTTTCTACCCATCCATCTGGAGCAAGGTGATGAAGACTGGTACAGAACGCAGGAGGTGCAGTTTGAGGAAAAGCTGACGGCAGTAAGAGAGGAAAACAGAGCAGAAATGGCCGCCCTAAAGGAGCAGCTCAAACAGCTCCAACCCAGTACAGTGCAGAGCGAGGCTACCCTGGAAAGCCTCTGCTTCTTTTCGGACATACAACTCCCGGCTAAGTTCAAATGCCCTGAGTTACACCAGTTTGACGGCACTGGGTGCCCCCTGAACCATCTGAGGTCTTATTCTGGTGACATGTGCCAGTATGCCAAGGAAGAGCGGATTATGGTGCAGTTCTTCCAGAAGTCACTAGCCGAGGCCGCTTACTCTTGGTTCTTGAGTCTAGACAAGGCTAAGATCAAGACATGGAATGACCTGGCAGCAGTCTTCATCCAGCAGTACCGCCTGAATAGGCAGATTGTGCAAATGAGGGCCGAATTGCAGAGGCTGGCCAAGAAGAGCCAGGAGTCAGTAAGAGAATACGCCAAGCGCTGGAAGGAATTGGCAGCATTAGTACAGCCGCCGTTGCTAGAACAAGAGATGACATCGTTGTTTATTGCTTCATTGGGCCAACCTTTCTTCACTCTGCTGCTGGGGCAGAGTACATCGAACTTCAATGACCTGATCTTGACTGCGGATCGGATTGAAGACGCAGTAAGGGCCGAAAAGATAGATGGCAGTGGGCAGAGCGCCGCACCGAGGAGGCCAGTAACAGGACTAGGTAGTAGAAACCAGGGGCAAGAGCCCAAGAGACAAGAACAGCAGGCGGTCAACTATGTACACCCTCCACAACCCCATCATTTCTCCCAAAGACCAGAAGCCGTGGCACCTCAAGGGATCGCGCAGGCTGCTTACCAAGGGGTAAGGAGGACGAGAGAAGAGATGGAGGCCAGAATGAAACGGGTCTTTACCCCCCTCCCATATGCGCCCGCAGAATTGCTACCCACTTTGCTGAAGAAAGGGTACGTGCAGGTCAAGCCTCCGAATCCTCGCTTAGTCAATGCCAGGAGCTATAATGCAGCTGAACGATGCGAGTACCACTCCGGCGCTCCGGGGCACCATACCAATCGGTGCTGGGATTTGAGGCACGACATCCAGGACCTGATTGACAGCAAGCGCATCACGGTCGACCCGCCAGCACCACCTGCCCAGACTCCAGTAGCTGGCGTAACCACCAATCCTCTCCCAAATCACTCAAAGGCCTCCACCAGTAGAGCGGCGAATCAAGTAAGCAGTGATCAAGGCCTTAGGCAGCTCGACCCTTCTGTGCTTATTGGCCGACCGGGGCAGACAGTGAGGGTACAGCTGCAAACAGGAACCCCCTCGGCAGCTGGTGCAGTTAAGGAGAATACAAACGTCCACATCTGTGTCATAGAGGATGAACCGCAGAGCAGTGAGGAGGTCACAGGGCCATGGAACCCAGTGCAATGCGGATGGATCAGTGACTCCCCATCCCCTCCACGCAGAGAAGGAATCGGCAGTTCCGAGGGACCCTGGTTCCGAAATGGGCCACCGGACACAGACGCGTCAGTGGGCAGTTCAAAGATACCCCCGCAGATATCTACCGGATGGCCACCTGAATACATGTCTGCGACTTCAGAGCCGGACTTGCAATCCCTCTCCGATCCCCTATTAGCGGAGCCAAGTTCAGAATCCTCTTCCCACGGCACGTCGGAGTGGTTCGTCCCCCCTTATGCCACGGAAGAAGAGGAACCACCATCCACTCCTAAACTTGCAACCCTGCTTGATCCATATGAGAGTTCAGATGAGTCCCCTGATACGGACTCAGAAGACACATCGGCAGAAGAAACCAGGGCAATGAACGTCATTGAAGAAGATGGCAGTGACTTCCTTACTGATCTCCCTCTGGTGCATTTCCACCCACACACAGACCAAGAGTTTTTCTACCCCACCCCTCTCGCCAACCCCTCCTCCCCCAACATCTATGACATCATGGACTCACCTCCACAAGACCCTTTCTCCCTTTCATTTGAACCACCCACCCTCAACCTTTCACAACTCAACCTAGAACCACCCTCATACAACACGGCATCCCCACCATACCCCACTATATCGTTCCACCTTCAAGCCACCTCCGCAACCACCATTGAAGCAGAAGTCGACCGAATCACCCGATCCGGTCGATACATAAACACCGATCCCCCACCCGCACCAGAGGGAGAGGAAGCAGAAGCAGAAACGAAAAGGAAAGAAAAAGGAAAGGACGTGGTCACAGAATTGCCACCGACCCTCAAAAGAAAGGGAAGGGCCACAGAAGAGGAAGTCACAGATTTGCACCACAGCATCTACACTCCCGAATATAATCTCCTCCAGCAATTGAACAAAATACCCGCCCAGATTTCCATAATGAGGCTCTTGATTGATTCAGAGAAGCACCGGGCAGTATTAATGAGGGTCCTGGGAGACGCACACGTACCAGCGAGCATTGATCCCAAGAAGCTAGGGGCAGTGGTGTCAGTGATCATGGCAACCCAGGCCATCTCCTTCTCTGCAGCAGATCTGCCACGTGAGGGTTGTGACCACCCTGAGCCACTCTACATCACAGTGAAGTGCGTCGATCTCATCGTGAAACGTGCCATGATTGACAACGGGTCAGCATTGAACATATGCCCCATGAGGACATTCCACGGTCTACAGTTGAGCCCTACCATGATCAAGCCAAGTGGGCACAATGTCAGAGGCTTTGACAACGCCCGAAGGGACTCCCTGGGAGAGGTCACTTTGGTCATCATGATCGCCGATAGGCCCTTCACCATGGAGTTCGAACTCATGGATATCAACGCCTCATTCAACTTGCTGATCGGGAGGCCTTGGCTGCATCAGGCAGGAGCAGTATCTTCCACACTGCACAAAATGGTCCGGTTCGTGTCAGGCAATGAACTCATAACAGTACACGCCGAGGATCATCGAGAGTTCGAAAGGGTCGGAGTACCCTATGTGGATTATGAGTTGCCCACCACACTCAATTTCCAAGCAGTAGAGATGGTGCAGGTGAACCGTATCCCTGAATCTGAAAGAGGGCGATGACTCTCGAAAAGGAGGAGAAAGTACATGTTCAGCGCTGCTGACTGCGCAGACTGGGGTCTCAGAGCCGGAGATGGATTGGGCAAGTATAAGCAGGGAATTAAGGCAGCCATCCGACCTTATGAGCAGACTATTGGTTTTGGACTGGGATTCAGGCCGCAGCCAGAAGACTACTCCCGACTCCTTGGGAACCGTGCCGAGAGGAAAAGGGCAAGGACTGAAGGAAGAGACCCCCACTGGCCCATATGTACACACGAGAACTTGTACCACCGCTTCTCTAACATGGAGCGTGAAGCGGCTCAGGCTATCGAGAATATAGTCCCCCAAGGGTGGGGAGATGAGTTTTTGGATACCCCCGCTGCAGAAGAAGACTACCTGCAAGGCCTAGCTCAGATGCTTTGGGAGGAGCCACCGTCTATGGACATAATTGGAGATGCTGTAGAAGTAGACCCGTTGGCTCCTGAGGGGTCGCCAGATGGCCTACCAGCACTGGTCGCCTTGGACTCAGTTGACGAAGTTACCATGGCCTTCGCCCCACCAGATGAGCAATTCATCCCTGATGGGGTCCCGATCGACTCTACAATTGTGATGGAAGTGCCGTCACCTGCTCCCATTGAGGAATCCAAAGAAGAAGGTCCGGTCATATATGTCTGCATGATGGAAGGGCGAGACAGCTCAGGAGCGCCAACCCGCAAGCCAAGGTCGCCTCCTCCACGCCCCTATATCCCGCACCCTGGAACTCGCGATGGTTTGAACCGCATGTTCCGTAGCATGCCCCAAGTGCTAGGGCCAGTACCGGAAGAAGTGTACCATGCAGCTTACGGCAAATGGGCACCACCAACTTACTCCTCTACAGTTCCTGGGATACCAACTGGGATACCCATAATGTTTGCACCCCCCAGAGTTGACCCGGCTAATGAAGTCACCATCGCGTATGCCCCACCCAGGGACAAGATACCGTGGGCCATCCCCATCAGTGGGGCGTGGATGGGGATATCGTCAGAATCTGGCCCCCAGTCAGAGAGGAGCCAGAACAAGCCAGTGGGATGCGCAGCGCATGATCCTATCTGCCTGTCTTCTGACGACAGCGCCAACATGGTACTAGCTGAAGAATCAGAAGCGACAATCATCATCGACGGGGAAGATCGGGCACCACTCAAAAACTGGAGCGCCACACCTTTTGCCATCAGCAAAGCTACTATCCCAAAGGGGGTTTCTACTACCTCTGAACTTTCTGTTGTAGCTATTGCCGAAATTTTTAATGAATATCTCAATGCTTCCTACTACTTGCATCTGTTTGAAATAGAAAATGACAAAAATAAGCAAATTGAGCATCGCAATCTTAGTGTCAATCCCGACACACACCTGGAAGATCTGGGGCACGGGATTGGTAATAAGATTGCCATAATTGAACAAAAAGAACAAAAGGAAATGGAAAAGCCAGTACATATGGCAATAATAAATGAAATGCATGAGCCAGTGTCCAATCCTGAAAACGAGCAAGAACTCGACAAGTCAGATTGGGGCACTCGCCCATCGCAGCAAGAAGATTCAAACATCGTCCCCTGTGAGCCTTTCGAGCATGAGGACGACGATGAATCATGGGAGACCCCGCTCGAAATCCAACTCGCGTTGGAAAGGCACGAAAAGGGTCTCCAGGCCAACATTGAGGAAACAGAGTCAATTGACATAGGTGAAATAGCACAACCAAGGATCCTCCAAATCAGTAAAAAGCTGTCACCATTATTGAGAAAACAGATGTTTGATTTTCTTAAATCTTATTCTGACGTGTTTGCATGGTCATATGAGGATATGCCCGGGTTAGACATGGACTTGGTTGTGCATCGATTACCAACAAAGTCTGAGGCCGTACCTGTGAAACAGAAGCTCAGGCGCACGAAGCCGGAATGGGCCCTGAAGATCAAGGAAGAGGTCACCAAGCAGTTGGATGCCGGGTTCCTGCAAGTAACTCACTACCCAGAGTGGTTGGCCAACATCGTGCCAGTTCCCAAGAAAGACGGGAAAGTCAGGATGTGTGTCGACTATAGAGATCTGAATAGAGCGAGTCCAAAGGATGACTTCCCATTGCCGCACATTGATGTACTGGTAGACAATGCAGCAACGCATTCAATGTTCTCTTTCATGGACGGCTTCTCTGGTTACAACCAGATAAGGATGGCACCTGAGGATATGGAGAAGACATCCTTTATCACACACTGGGGCACTTACTGCTACCGCGTAATGCCGTTCGGACTGAATAATGCAGGCGCTACGTATCAGCGCGCAATGACTCAGTTGTTCCATGACATGATACACAAGGAGATGGAGGTGTATGTGGATGACATGATAGCGAAGTCCAAGGAAGAAGAAGATCACTTAGTGAACCTTGGAAAGATGTTTGACAGACTCAGAGAGCACAAGCTCCGGCTCAACCCAAATAAATGTGTATTTGGAGTCACTTCAGGAAAGTTGCTCGGCTTCATAGTGGGCAAGCGAGGCATAGAGGTCGACCCCGTCAAAGCAAAGGCAATTCTGGAAATGCCTCCTCCGTCGACAGAAAAGGAAGTGCAAGGGTTCCTGGGCAGATTGCAGTATATCAGTAGGTTCATTGCGCAGATGACCCCTGTATGTGAGCCTATATTCAAGCTACTAAAGAAAGACAACCCTGTGGTTTGGAATGATGACTTTCAAGTAGCGTTTGATAAGATCAAGGCCTATCTGATGAGTCCACTGACATTGGTCCCGCCTGTCCCGGGACGACCCTTGATCATGTATCTGACAGTCTCAGAGACGGCAATAGGATGTGTGTTAGGGCAACACGATGAGAAAGGGCGGAAAGAACAAGCAATCTATTACTTGAGCAAGAAGTTTACTAACATCGAAGTCAGATACACAGTACTTGAAAAGACGTGTTGTGCCCTAGTCTGGGCAGCTCAGAAACTTCGGCATTATTTGCTCAGTCACACCGTCCTGCTGATCTCCAATCTGGATCCGTTGAAATATATCTTTGGGAAGCCGATCTCCACTGGCAGGGTCGCCAGGTGGCAAGTCCTTTTGTCCGAGTATGACATTGTCTACACGACTAGAAAGGCAATAAAAGGGCAAGCTGTGGCGGATCACTTGGCAGAACATCCACTACCTGACTACCAACCGCTTCTGACTCACTTCCCGGACGAAGATGTGATGTGTACAGAGTCTGCAGATGATACAGAAGAAACCAAGTGGCAAATGTTCTTTGACGGAGCAGTGAATGTAAATGGGAAAGGGATCGGAGCAGTGCTAATCTCCCCAGACGGTGTCCATCACCCGATAGCAGCGAAACTTCTGTTTGATTGCACTAACAACATGGCCGAATATGAAGCATGTGTGTTAGGCCTGCGAGCGGCAATCGAGATGCATATACAAGAGCTAAAAGTATTTGGTGATTCGAGTCTTATCATCTATCAAGTGATGGGAGACTGAAAGACCGGAGATGTGAAGTTAGTGCCATACCAAGAGCTGGTCAAGGAATTAGAAGAGGAATTTGAGAGTGTGACATTTGACTACATGCCACGAGACGGGAACCGATTTGCAGATGCACTAGCTACACTGGCATCAATGGCCACCATCACGAATGATGCTTGGGTGCAACCATTGGAGATAGAAATTCGGCGCTACCCTGTTTACTGCTTCAGTGTCGAGAAAAGCACGCCCGAAGAAGAGCCTTGGTACGCAGACATTGAGAGATACATAAGAAACAAAATCCTGCCAGAAGGTGCCTCAGCTGCAGAGAAGCGAACTATACAGAGGTTGGCGGGGCAATACTTCTACAGTGGAGGTAGGCTGTACAAGAAGTCATACAACGATTCCCTGCTACTATGTGTCAGAGAAGCAGAGGCGCAGAAGTTGATTGAGGAAGTCCATGGAGGGTTGTGCGGCGCACACATGAATGGGCACATGCTAGCAAGGAAGATTCTAAGGATGGGCTATTACTGGATGACCATGGAAGCCGACTGCTACGCTCATGTTAGAAAATGCCAGTTATGCCAGATTTATGCCGACAACATCCATGCACCGCCGAATACGCTGTACTCCATGACATCACCTTGGCCGTTTGCCATCTGGGGAATCGACATGATAGGCCAGGTTCATCCAATGGCTTCAAACGGGCATCGGTTCATCTTAGTAGCAATTGACTATTTTACCAAGTGGGTAGAGGCCATGTCCTACGTGGATGTGAAGAAATCTCATGTGCTCAAGTTTATTAGAAACAATATAGTCTGTCGCTACGGAGTTCCAGAAGCGATCATCACTGATAATGCAAGGAATCTGAATAATAAGGACATGGAAAAGATGTGTGAAGATTTGAAGGTCAGGCATCTAAACTCCACGGCATACCGGCCCAAGATGAATGGGGCAGTAGAGGCTGCCAACAAGAATCTGAAAAGGATATTTGAGAAAATGGTGGTCACTTACAGAGACTGGCATGAGAAGCTGCCCTATGCACTGCACGCCTATCGGACGTCAATTAGGACATCGACCAGGGCAACCCCCTTCTCCTTGGTATATGGAATGGAAGCAGTCCTCCCCGTGGAAACACAGATTCCGTCACTCAGAATCCTAAAGGAAGCAGAGATCAGCGACGTCGAATGGGAAGAATCCAGATTTGACAAGTTGCAATTATTGGATGAAAAGAGGATCAAGGCTTTGTGCCATGGCCAACTCTATCAATAGAGAGTGGCGCGAGCCTACAACAAGAAAGTGAAGCCACGACAGTTCAAAGTGGGAGATCCGGTACTGAAGAGAATCTTTCCTCATCAAGAGGACAACAGAGGGAAATTCAAGCCAAACTACGAAGGGCCATTCGTAGTCCACAAAGCACTATCTCGAGGAGCACTTATCCTGCAAGAAATGGACGGGGCAATTTTTCCTGAGCCGATAAATGCAGACGCCGTCAAACTATACTATGCCTAGGATCATTCTGATTGGGAAATGAAGAGAGGCCATCCTTGACCCTCCTTTAGACTGTAAATCCTTCTAAGTACCTTAAATTCTCCCCTAGTTAAACAATTTTGAGCCTTGAAATTCTTTCAACCCATTACAAGTGTTCTAGACATAAAATGGGCATTCCTGGCAAAGCAAAAAGAAACCGGGCACTCTGGCCCAGAAAAACCTCAAAAAGAAGAGAAATTACAATAGAAAAAGAAAGGAAAAAAGAAAGAAACACAGAAAATGGGGAAATGTTTACCCAGCAAAAATATGGAGATACAAATAAGCCAGGATGTAAGTCCCACCAACAATAAGAGTAGCATACTTTGCAAACCCAAAAAGTAAAGCTTTTTGAGCCGCTTATCCTTTCTTTCATAACCAAGACTAAGCCTACGTTTCGTCCTATCTCTAAGACCTCTCGGATCCCGAAAAGAATGGTCAGGGCAAACAGTTAAGACGGCATTCATCAGCCATGACGGAATTCAGAGCTTCCTAGAAAGGCTAGACACAGTGAAAACCCAAAAAAGGGCGTTGTGTGGTTAGTCCTAAAAAAAAAAAACTGGTCACATCTGGATTGAGCAGAACAAGATGCAGAGGAGAGCAGTGACAGTGGCCGACAGTAAACTGAGAAAATTGCACAGATCTGAGGGGTCCGAACCGGCAGGTTACGCCCGAGTCAAAGACTCCACAGTGGCCTGTGATGACAATGCTTCTAAAAATACCAAGCACTCCAAGTCCCTTCTGACCTTGGGAAATTTCTTTGATATCGCAAACACAGGCACACACTGACACACCTGTTTTCTCTATAATTGTTCTGCTTAACTGTTTTGAGCTCCACGTTAGGCCACTAACCTGAGCTGATAATCTCTTAACCTTGGCAAGGGCCGCTGCTGGCTGCAATGGTCAAAAGGCTCAGAGCAAAAAGAGAATAAGAGAAATGTTTTGCACTCCCCAACTATTCCATGGCTAACATGTCGTCTTTTCCTGCCTTCACAGGTACGCCGAAAGTGAGATGACGGACGTCGTCTCCAAAATCCCCAGTGGAAGACCTTCAGCAAACAAAGGACGACACCCTTGCATCCCCAGTTGAGTCCTCCCAAGCAGTAAGAGAGTGATACTTGATGATGTAGACTTCTCAAGCCTTTCCCATTCTGAAGAGGCCGGCTTTGCGAAGAAGAGCGGAAAGAAGACAAGCAAGCTCGCATCAATCCCTGGTGGAGCCTCTCGCACTCAACAAAAGCTTGGACGAACATGAAGAATTCGCACCCAAGCAGAGGGAGAAGGCCTTATAAAGGAAAATGGCAGAGTGAGGAATCCTCGCTTATCCCCAGTGGAGCATCCTTCCCAGGGGGACTCCCACGCTTGCCAATGACAAGGATTGAATCAAAAGGAGAGGCAATGAGGAAAGGACTCCTTCCCAATCCCCAGCAACAGCCATGCCCAGCTAGGGAGCCTCTCCAAGAGAACAAGCCAGCACTACCGAAGAAGGAACAAGAAGACATGAAGAAGAATGAGCATAAAAGAAGATATCATCGGGCAAGATGGCCCCGTTTGTA
Organism: Buxus sempervirens; assembly: GCA_947561395.2. Lineage (NCBI taxonomy): Eukaryota > Viridiplantae > Streptophyta > Magnoliopsida > Buxales > Buxaceae > Buxus > Buxus sempervirens. Next base: position 7,029,232 of record OX387187.1, on the reverse strand, counting down.
ATTTTGATTTCACACTTTTGTAAATAGGGTAGAGCAGGTGTGTGGACTCCCTTGAGGCACCGGACAGTGCTGGAAGCACCTCCTCACCAACAGCAGCTCCTCCTCCGCTCTTCCTCCATCTTCTCTTCATCTGGTCCGCACCCTAGCCCAACCCCTGGCCGTCAAGAGAAAGATAAGCTTCAAGTAAAAGACATAAAATGGATCAAAAGTCAGAAGTCACCTAAAAACTTTAATGGAACAAACAAGAAGAAGAGAATGTTGTCAAGTGTCTGGCATCAACGCCGAAACAGGTTGGCGAGCTAAAGCCCAATTTAATTTCTTTCAAACTTAAATCAAAGGCCGAAGGGTTGCCCAACAAAAACCCGAAAGCAAAGGGTAAGGAAACTCCGAAGCCGGGAAGTGACGCCACATGATTTGGCCGCTTCCCTCTCCAAGTGAAAATTTCAAAGGACTTAGCTTGTCAACCATGCCGACGGAAATGCCAGGCGCAAAAATGAGATTCTTTTTCTTTTTGCCATTCATCCGCAAGGTGACTCCGGCAAAGAGGGGCAGCTATAAGCACCTCATTTTTGCGCTCCCAAAAAGCCAGAAAATATAAAAACCCGGCCGAAAAGTCAAACCCTGAGGGGTGCAAAGTTGACCTTTAATCAAGTGAAAATTGGCCACCTTGATCTATCCCATTGGATAGAGAATTCCGACACGGTTCCAGCGCAACCGGGTTTGCAGGAATCGGAGTCCGGATGAAGGTTCTAAGGGCAGTCAAACTTAAGGAAAAGCCAAGAGTTGACTTTTTCTCGGAATCCGCGCCAATTGCTTAGCCCCATGTCATTAAATAGAGGGCTCCGATACGAGTTTAACACAATTGAGTTTGCTCAAATCGGAGTTCGGATGAAGGAGATATGATCTGTCGAAGTTTCCGAGTAGCAAAAGCCGGAAATTGCACACGTGGCGCAAAAGCTGCACACGTGGCAGCCAACGCAGCAAAATATCTCAGGGACTAAATCTTAAATATAAAAATTTCATACGGGCGATCCGTAGATATCAAAAAGGGTCAAATCGGTCGAATCGGTCAAGTCGAGGGGCAAATCCGTAAATTTTCGATTTGTATCCGGTTACCTATACCGGATATACTGCCTCTCCTTCATATCCGGACTTGAAGACCGGATACATAAAGGTGTTCGCGCGAGATCCGCGCCACTTGGCCGACAGATTCGCGGCGGCATTAAATTTTGAAATCATTAAGTTATGTATCCAGCCTGAGTTGCCGGATACAAAGCTAGTGTATCCGGACTTGGAGTCCGAATACGAATAGGGCTTAGTGTATCCGGCCTAAGTTGCCAGATACATTAATGTGTCTATAAATAGCTAACAGCAGCTCATATCCGGGGTTGGCAAGATTTTTTTGTTCTCCAGCCCGTCTCCCCCACCTACTCCCTCACGAATACCACCTCTTCCCACCCCTCTAGCCTTCCATCACCTCCCCTCACCACCCCAAGCCATCCTCATCTCCTTCTTCTCTTCTCCATTCTTGCTGAAACAAGAGGAGCTGAAGTGCTATGGTGGCCAAAGGAGGAGCTCCAGTTGCTGTTCAAGCTCAAGGAGAGGTCTCCACTTGGCTCAAGGGTTCAAGAACCCTCAGGTATTGTTCCCTAACACATTGTATTCAACATACATTAAATCAAGATTTTTCCGAAAATATATGCTTCCATCTGTTTCTTGTGCTGCATGGCCTTATCCTAGTATGATCCATGCATGTATTTGGTGCTCCTTTCATGGCACAAAGCCATCCCTGGATAAAGACCCACGTAGGATCATTTAAGAGGCATTAAAGTCTGGTTTCATGCCTTCTAATGTGTTATATCCTCTGTTTTAGACTTATGTCTAGGTGTCTCTTTCGGAGGAGTATGTTCCTCCATATTACATGATCTGATGTACCCCATAATAAGCCCCCCCCCCCCCCCCCCCTCCTCTCTCCTTTCTGTAAAAATATTGCTAGTTTGGAAGCATGGCTTGATTAGATACTTCAGTGCTGTGGTTGAGGCCTTTGAATGTTCCATGATCCCCTAGCCCTACATGATTGTTTCCTATTGTCTAAGCATGCATGTGATGTTCTTTTGGATGATAACATGCTAGGTAGCCATGGCCACATCCCCTTGACTGAAGGATCACTGATCCTTTTTTTTACATGCAAACATGCCCCCCATTCCCCTTCCCTCTTGCTGGAAGCCAGAAAAGAAGCCAAGGAGGGCTTCTTCATCCAGCCTGAACATACGTGGGCTCATCCAGGAGCCCACAAGACCCTTAACATGCCCCTGGGAGCTCCTGGGATCAGTCCCAAAAGGCCAAAACCCAAAAAGGCCAATTCCAGGGTGATCCGGATACTCAGGCCGGATCACCTATGGCCTCTGTGTATCCGGATACACTGGCCGGATCACCTGTGGACCCTGTGTATCCGGCCTGAGTTGCCGGATACACACAGAAGCCTATTTTTTATACATTCTGTTGTATTGCCGAATTTTGGTATGTGTTGAAGTAAACTAATTGAACCGATAGGGTTTTCGGACCACCCGGAAACCCAACTTGGGACTCAGACCAGCCGGTCCAACTCGGCACACTCGTGGGCCTTCCAACGGGGCCCACCAAGCCCAATGGACACCAAAGCATGCTAATTAATTAACCTAAGCAAGAGTGAACCAGTTGAATCGGGCGGGCCAAACCCAATGCGGCCCACCCGAGCCTTGTCATATACATGAATGCATGAGCTACGTGGTTTGGCCGAGACCATGGGCTAGGGCCTGTCGGGCCCGCCTAAGCCCGCCAACTAAGCCAAGGAAGGGCTCAAGCCCTAACTTCATTAAATTTGGGCTTCCAAGGCCCAAAGCCGGATCACGGGCCCCAAGCCAGTGACCAGCCCACTTTGGCCCAAATATAAAGATAAGTCTAAAAAACCCTTGGTCACCATGAGGGCCCACCTAAGGGGCCCATAGACCCATCCGGCCCACTTTTGCATGAAAGAAACCTAATAATTCAAACCTAAACTTAAAACAAAACCAATTCACTAACCAAAGCCCACAGGGCCTCCTAGGCTAGGCGGAGGCCCACCAGGGGCACATGGGCTTACCCAAGCCCACCAAGGACACCGTGGGCCTTCCAACGGGGCCCACCCAATCAGACCCAGATCACTTAAGCAAGAAGAGATAAAATCAACTAAAGGGACCCACACCAACTCAGGTGGTCCCGCCAAGACTCAATCTGAATTACATGCGGGATTAGGAACCAGGTGAGAACCAAAGTGAAAAGCTGACTCAAGATAGGGAACCCACGGGACCCGTCATCCGACGGGGTGGATTGGGGTGTCTACGGACTTCCCCAGCCCGCAACCGAGAACCGACTTAGAATCTCAAGCCGCAGACCCAAAGCCCTAAATAGACAAGATTAGGCACCCAGGTGTCTGCCTGCACCCCATCAGGTGGTGGCGACTCCAAATTACCCCGTGCCGCGTTTCCCACGCGCACACACTTGGCTCACCATTCTCTCCGATTGGAGAGAATATGCCAAAAACCATAATATTGAGCAAAAGTGCCCAAAACTGAGAGGTTAGAGCTAGAAGTCTTCAATACTCAACAAGAACTTGCTTGCAATCAATAATAAACATCCCAGAAATACTTGGGGCTATTTATTTCAGATCTATCACAATGAATGCAATAAATCCGAAATACAAGCCAATCACGATAAAAATAAGTGCAATATGTGTGTATGTGTAAAAATCCACTCTTCAACAACATAACAACATATAGCATGCATTCATATCAATCAAATGGGGTTCTAAAAAGACCTAGGGTTCCATTCCATTCTCGTTTCCCTTAGTTCTTTTTCCCCGTTTTACGGTTCTTCAAGATAATCTTGGGGTACTTTGAGTATGAAATGGCTTTCATAGAATCAAAAGGCTTTTCAACAAGGTTCTAGCACTAAAGATCAATCCTCAGTCTTATTTCCCCTAGATCCTGCCTTCACATTTTATGGCTAGGGGGAGTCTTGAGGTACTTTGAGTAGAAGAAGGGTTTGCATACACAAAGAATAGGCCTTATTCTACAGAAAGGTAGAAGAAAAGAACTAAACCTAGAATGTCAAACAGAAAAATAAAGAAGGTTTAAGGCTCATCTAGGTTCTGGAAGCAGTCCGGCAGCGGTTCCTTTCTTCACTCAGAGCTCTTCAATCTCCAACTTATGGCCATTTGCTTAAGGAGGAGCCTCCTATTTATAGGCAAAGGCTAGGGTTAGGTTTTGCATGATGGTAGACACAAAATGATGTCTAGAGTCCACCAACCTTAACCCTAAGGCTATTTCCGAGATTTCCACTCCTTTAGGCTGTGTTTGGAAGTTCGGATTTTGAAGGAAAAGAAAAGAAATCTAAAAGAGAAAAGAAAAGAAGAGAAAAGAAATGAAAATAAGATATTTTCTGCTATTTGGTTCGCTAGAGAAAACAAAGAAGAAAATTTTCAAAAAATCACTTTCTTCTGTTTGGTTGTATACAGAGAAATTCAAAATGAAAATCTGAACAGTTATGATTTTTAGCACTGTATGGATATTTCCTACAAAAAAACTAATTTGCATTTACACTTCCACTCACCATCCAAATATCCATAATAGTAAATATTGTCATATTTGATTGTTAATAATTCAATTACTTAACTAACCACCTCAAAATCACATCAAAAAAAAAAAAAGAATGATAATATTAGAATAAGAATGTGCATATCGCTCCAAAAAAGAGATTTTAGTTTGTTCATTTAAAAACCTGTTCATAATTTGATACGTACCAAATAAACTTATAACATTAAACATAACATTAAGCAATTAAATAATAGAATTCTACCCAACTCTATTCTCAATTTCTTTTTTGTCAACCCCAAACTAAAACTTGCAACTTGGATAAGCATTACTAAATACAATGCATATATCATAGCATTAGTAGCAATCCAAAAACCTTATATCCAAGTTACATCACAACTAAGCCATAAATTAAAGTCTAGGAAGAGTCTTGACAAGAAGTTTTAACAAGAAGTTTAATAACAAGTTTAATTATGGTAAAGTAGAATTATTGTTTCCCATCTTCATCTCTAACCACTGCTTGCATCGTGTTGGTGGGACTCCCACGAAAGATCTAGCCCTGATAATATCTCCAGCAATGTAGTCATACGCTCTCATCTGATAGTCTTCATCCAAGCCTTCTATCTTCATCACTTCATCAAACAGTTCTTCCTCTGTGTATGACCGGGCATTGCCCCTTTCAAGTGCCTTTGCAACTACATCTATTGCACTTTTAAGTCCACTCAACTCTTCACCCAATGAGTCTATTACTCTTAGTTTTTTGCTCGGATTACCTTTACTTGCAGATGGCTGGCTGATGATGCTCTCAACGACATTTTGTAGCCCACCGTCATTCTCCTCGAAATTATACTCTACATTGTTCACACTAGTTTCAGCTCCTTCCTTTTCATATCGTAAACGCCTTTCCTTTGCAGTCTCACCATGTTGACCAGTTGCTCTATCTTTTCCAAAGAGCATATACATACTTTCATAGTTCAAAATGGGCTTCGTTTGAAAGTGTTTTGCATCTGGATGTGCCTGCCCAAGAACCACAATGTGAATATTAGAGATCCATGAACACATGTTTTGCATTATATGAAAATATAAAAGAAATATAAATACAAACCTTTACATACTCAGCCCACACTTCTGGTTCAGCTTGTACCATTCCATCACTAGTACAACTGAAACCACTAGCATTAAGAAGGTCATGAGCAATTCCAAAGTTTTTTTTCAATGTTTTCAACCGATTCTTCAAGTGCTGGACACTACAAATAATACTAAACCTTCCAGACAAAGTGGCAACAACCTTCATATACGCCGTGTTGGAGAAGCTCCTATCGGGTTTTTGACCAACTTGCATTTGTTCCAGGAGCCCTTCTAACATGCATTCGTCAATTTCTGTTGTCCAACTAAAATTCTTTTTTTCTTTCATCTCAGATGCTTCTCCTTGAGGCTTATTCATTGTTCAACTTTAAACATCAGGAGCAACATAGAAAATTAGCATATTAAACATGCTACTAGAAATTATTTTACCATGTTATAAGTAATAAAGGTGAAAAGTAATCAAGATAGCAAAAAAGAAGCTGGAGAAGCCAGTTAGAAAGGATTAGATGCTAATAATTTTAAAAAAGATACGACTTTCGAAGATCAAATGGAAGATGTTAGAGCATGTGATTGGGTATTGCACCTACCGAATCAACATTATTTTCAAATCTCCGAACATCAATGAGAGCATCTGGTGTCTGTTAGTAATTCTACCTCCATTAATACCAAATCAACACTCATTAATGCTACAAATGTACTGGGCTGACTTCATGTCATTGATGGGTCGTTACCAAAAACAAAAAAACAAATGTCATTGATGGGTACATGTAACACTAATCTCTGATTCCAACCAAAATATGTCAATGTAACATCTTTGATATCTCTCTATATCTGGCTTTCTTAAGTGGTGGCTGCCCCATTGACTTTTTTTTTTGGTGAACACAGTGTGGCACACGTTGGCTCTTATTTCTTCTTCCATGAAAAGATTTCCACAAGAGAAATTTATCAAAGTCATCCTAGTAAAATCTTTTCTCGTTAGAATCAAATCACTCTTTCTTCTTCTGCTGGTCTATCAGATGCAAATAGAGGATACTAATTAACCCCAGAAAATTTCTGGTCTGCAACCACGAAATCTGTGGAGTTCACGCTTCACTGTTGCAGAAAAAGTGGTGCACAAGGAAATAATTGAGTATGCAGGACAAACTCAGGCCATTAATTCAAGATCGTGGGCAGATTGTGACCACTTGTTTGTTTTTGTCTCAGTTAGCTAACATCAAGTCAAGCATGAGAGAAACCTATCTATCCTGACTCTTGAAGTGTGCCACTAAGGATTTGCACTACAACTAGCCCAGATCAATGGTTTGGATAAGTGTTATTTTTCTGTTTTGTTTGGTGGGGATCAAGTGCCTTGGGAGGACAAACGTTTGGATTTGAGTAATCAGGAGTTTGCTTTAATAAATATATGTTGGTTAGGGATTCTTAAACAATTTAAGCTTGAAAGACAATAATAAGAGATTTGGAAACACAACAGCTTGGAGATTTGGTATCAAGCTGGAGCTATGAGCAAATATAAAAAGGATGAACTTTGCTAGTTTTCTTTTTGTTGTGTAGTTTTGCCCAAGTGGTCCAGATGAGATTTGGATTGATATGAAACAATCATTTGACAAAATTATCATGATATAATATAGGCTTCTCTCTGATACATACATGTATAGTCATTTATCAACCTATACATCACAAAAAACAAAAGTTTCACCAGGTCAAAGCAAAAACTGACAAGTGTATATCTTCATGTACCTATAAGCTATACATGACTATGTTCCTATTCCTTTTCTATTCACAAAAAAAGTAAAAAACAAAAGGTCAAAAGATATTGACTATCACTTCATCTCCCACGATTAGCATTATAGTCATTCCACATTACTGAGGCAATTTCATGCCTTAAAGTTTCACCTACTCTACAATCATCAGCTAGAGACATAGGTGGTGGCTCCTCCACTGCTGGCTCTTGTTCCTCTAATTCTTTGTCGGCAAGAGCAATTAGGCTAGGATCTGGATCAACGCCCATCAAATAATTATGGAGGATGCACGATACCAAAATAATATCCGTTTGTGTATCAATCGGATATTGAGGCTCTGTTCCACTAGCAATGATTGGAAACCTCTTTTTCAAAACTCCAAATGCCCTTTCAATGGCATTTCTCAATGATGAGTGACGGTGATTAAAGATTTCTTGAGTGTTCTCAGGTTGTTGGACTGAATATTCTGTAAGATGATATCGAGTACTTCTAAATGGAACAAGAAAACCCTTTTTTAGCATAAATCCGGCATCGGCAAGATAATATTTACCTATAAATGAAATATTGAGAAAGATATTAATCAAAACTATCTATTTTAAGAAATTGAATCACATATCCAAATAATTTACAACATGCTATCACCTTCGGGTACACTAAGGTTGTCATTTTCCCTTCTCAAAGCATTATTCAATATCCTCGAGTCAGAAGCAGATCCCTCCCATCCAGCCAATATATATGTAAACTTTAAATCAAAGGTGCAAGCTGCCAAAACATTTTGGGTTGGATATTCTTTTCACCCTCTATACCTAGGAACATCTTCTTTTGCCACTTTGACACAAAAATGTGAACCATCAATAGCTCCTATGCAATCCTGTAGTAAATTATACTGGTTAATTATGTAACTTCCATACAAATAACTTATACATAACTAATCTTATGGAATGTCTATAAAAATATTTTGATACCTTGAAATAAGGCCAAAATTTGGCATTGCTTGTGATTTCAAGGGGGGTCTCAGATCCATCTGCTTGCTTTATAAAGTGCCCTTCTAATGATATGATTGCTTTTAACACCCGATGAAATTGTCGACTAATTGTCTCACCAGAACGTTGAAAGTAGAAGCCAATAACTCTATTCTTCACATTATGAGCCAAAATATGAAGAAACTTTGCAAGTTGCTCCTCTACAGTGCAATTCCATGTATCGCTAAGTCGGTTTGTTTTTCTAAGAATCTGAACTAACTTAGCAAAGGCTGCTACCCCCATACGTAATGAGTGACGACAACGCTTGTCACTTTTGTTAGTGAGTCTTTCCATTAAGTCTTCCCTAACTTCAGATTTGTAATCCGAAATATCTCTATCTACATAATTTGTGTAGTACAATACCGAGGCACTACTAGCTACGTGCACTACATTTGCTACAACACTACCAGCAGCCCACTTTCTTTTTCTTTCCCACTCTTTAATACTGTCCATCTACATATAATAAATCGGAAATAACTTCATCAGAGTTAAACGTTCTTAGACAAATTTGAATCCAATGGAATAGTAATTTGGCAAAGAAATCTTAAAAGAGAGAACTTCATTCATCTAAAATATATTGTTTTCAAGTAAAAAATGAGAAAACTTAAGCAACAACAATAGAACCAGGTTTAATCAATTAAAATGTTAGATGATGTTTGTTTAACACTAATGAATTAGGATGGACAAGACTGATCTCGTTCCATCCCTTCTATCTATCTATCACAATCAAATACCGTTTCTTCACTCAGGTCCTCTTAACTAATGAATTAAGGTGGCATGCATACAAACACACACAACAAATATGAACCTTTGTATAGAAGTAACGCCATGATCATTTCTTATTATGGACAAAATAATTACAGCCCACCAAAGAAATCACAATGAAAATTCCAAAGGAAGATGTATATAGCATACCCCTATAAATACCATCATACTAAAACGAAATTACAGATATAATGGGTCGATACAAGCATTTCATTTGACCCAATTCTTGGTGGATAATAAGTGACATATCAGAAAGACTCTAGCAAACGGAATCATGAATAAAATCAAAAGAATTATCAACAATTCCAAAGATTCAAAGTGAAACATCCTCTGCATGGATCACCAATCTGAAAGGTCAGAACCGAAATTGTTAATTAGCAGTTCTACAGTGTAGATTTCAAACCATTAGATGAGTTTAAACCAAAAGGAATGAGATGGTTCAACATATTTGTAACAGCTGCAACTAACCTTAGGATGAGTCTCGGCAGCCCTCGGGCATTCCATGCAACTAACCCAACCATCTTATTTACAATCCACAGCCACTTCTTAAGGTTGAATATGAGATAGTTTAATGAGTACAGAAAGATGTATATAGCATAACCCTATAAATACCAAAGGTAACTGCCTTTTTATGATGTCCCTAACCTTTGTCTTCTCCCCCAACCCAGAACCACATATGATCAGTCTACCATCCTAATTCACATGATCAAATACATCATCAAAGATAGATATAGCTAGTACTCTTTCTCTTCTCAAACAACAATACTTTGCACCATTTTTTTTATTTCAGTAGGTTTGATTCTTCCTACTTTATGTCCAGTTTAGTTCTCATGTTTTCTATTCAAATTGCATATACCTTTTTTTTTTTTTTGGTAGAAACGAATTGCATATACTTGAAACTGTAAAATTCTAACATTTGTCAAACAAATACTTCCAAAGTAAATAACATTCTTTTGGATCATCTATAGGAGTCTGATTAAACCTAGAATCTGTGGCTCAATTTACAAATTTTATTTTGCCTTTATCATGCATTCCATCTTGCTCATCGAAACAACAATACAAAGGACCATTTAACATCTATTGGTCAACATGTTCGGCCCAATGATATTGATTTTGGGGACTAATTCATAATCCCTTCCAAGAGGTTTTGCAAACTAAGCCAAAACTGTACAAAATTTTGGCAGGAAGGGAGAAACAAGAGTAATACCACAATCCTTTACAAGAATAAGATAATGAAAGAACAGGACAAATCAGAGTCCAGGATCAATGGGTGATCCTTGCATTCATTTTTCAGTTTTCTATGGTTATAAATTTTGCAGCCTTGTGCTGGCTGTTCAAGAACATCTTCAAACATAACCAGAACTATTTACTGAAAGTTCAATTGTGATAAAGAAATGTGCATTACTTGCTCGATGGGATTAGACTATTATATAATCACAGCAACAAAACAAAATTGTTCAAACAAAAGGGGTTTCTTATCAATGATGGTTGGTGCTCTGTTAGTGCAAAAGTCTTCTTCTACAACTGTGCAAAGATATACTTTTAGTTTTATTTTGATGAGACGTGCAAGAAAGCTGTGTTGACCTCCATTGGTTGAGAGTATCTTTGATTGGAGCAAATGCTGACTCTAGTGTCTTGATAGTTGTAATGGTCCTTGATTCTCGGATTTACCCACCAATAAAGCTAGTTTTGAGGAATAGAGAAGCAAAAAGCCTAAATGATCATTATCTAAACTGTTAAAGGATCAAAGTCCAAATGGTTCGATCTAAACTGTTGCAACTATTCTATAATTTTTTTTCTTCTTCTTTGGGTGTATCAAGAGAGAGGAAGGGAGAAAACGTAGCAAAATAAAAGACAAGAACAAATAAAAAAAATGACTAGATTTAGCTATAGGAAACCTAAATCCAGGGACCTGCTAAGTTGTTAAATGTAGGCAAGAAAAAAAGATGAGTAACAAATCAGAGTCCATGATCGAAGATAGCAAGAAAGAAAAGGAAACAAATAAATAACAGAACACAACACAACAATATCCATCCACACGCTCAAAAGCTTAAAGCAACATTCATAAACTTCTCTGCAAGCAACGAACAGAAGCAATGAACAATAGCTTGGGAGTTTTTATAAAAACAAAAACACACAATATGGGGGAGATGCTGCGATTAAGAAGTGCTTACATTTCAACGGTTGGAGGAGAAAACAATATGCCGTAGGTTTCAGGAGATTTGGGGGAGATGTTGCGATTGCTTACTGTTGGAAGCGTCTCTCCTCTCGCCTGAACAATGGCAGCCACTCTCAACCATCAATCGAAAGAGAAGCATTCAAAGGATAGATTCATCTCTTTCTCTCTATCTCGTCTAAACAATGGCCGCCTCTTCCAACAATCGACTGGAAGAAAAGAAGCCTTCAAGGAAGAAGAGAAGCCTTCCGAGGTTGGGGTCGAGGTGAAAGTCGGGCTCTTCGCGCGTTTGATCGAGAGACGTTTCTCCCCAAATCCCGCGTGCTTTCGTTTCCTTCGGAATGACTAGGTTTTTGGGGGGAAAAATTTAGACGAGGGAAAGAAAAATTTTGGCTAAAAATTCTTTCCTTTTCCGTCCAAACTTACTTTCTTATATAACACCAAACAGGGGAAAAGAAGTTTTTACAAATTTCTTTTCTTTTCCTTCAAAATACGAACTTCCAAACACAGCCTTAATGAAGGATATGATGGTAAAAAGTGAAAACTCTTCGAAAACCCTAATTTTGAGCAAAAAGCTTGTATCCGACATCTCTGGTTGGATACAAAAGCACCTATATATATCCGACATATGTCGTCAGATACATTAATAGCTACTTATATCCGACAACTTATGTCGGATATAAAGAGATATGCTTGTATCCGACCTGAGTTGTCGGATACAAGAAAAAATGCATAAATCTGAATTTTTGTGCTGTTTTCAAAGGAAAGAATGCTTTTTTCCAATTATCCCTCATTTTTCTATGCAATTTGGGGTGTCTACAACTGCCCCTATTTGCGGGAGTTGCAAAGCAATGAGCTGCAAAGATTAGACAAGCCCATATTGCACTTCCCCAACCATGATTTGCTTGGTTCAATTCAATTTTGCTTAGGTGAAGATTTGCCAAAAAGCCCTAACTTTAAGGGGGGCATTTCTTCAAGATGTCTTTAATTCCACTGAGCTCTCGTGACTATGAAGTGGATTTTAAGCCCAAAATAAGATTTTTGAAAACTGATTTTTTCATCAAACCAAGTTAAAAATTGAATGAATATTTTCCTTTTGACCAACACATTTCCCCAAGTTGTCCTAAATTCCACTAAGCTCTCGTGGCTGTGAAGTGGATTTTAAACCAAAATAGGGTTTTTTTGTGAAAATAGCAGATTTTGTAGCACACATTTTTCTTTTTCTTCTTTTTTTTTCTCTTTTTTCTTTTCTTTTTCTCTTTTTTTCTTTTCTTTTTCTCTTTTTTCTCTTTTTTCTTTTCTTTTTCTCTTTTTTTTCTCTTTCTTTTTTTCTTTTCCTCTTTTTTCTCCTTTTTCTTTTCTTTTTCTCTTTTTTTTTTCTCTTTCTTTTTTCTGTTTTTCTTTTGTATCTGACATAATCGGTCGGATAAGAAATGCCTTATTTGTATCCGACATGTTTCATCGGATACACCTATTTTTATTTAGTCACGCGCGACTGTAACTTTTCCTTTCTTCTCTTCTTCTCTAAATACTCAGACCGGATACCCCTTTTCTCTTCTTCATCCCCGACAACTTCTCTTTCTTCTCCGGCGACTTACTTTCTCTCCGACGACTTCCATTGTTGCCGGCGATAGCCCTTAACTCCGGAAACACTCCAGTGATCGCCCATTCACGGCAGTGGTTGAGCCCTAGCTCATTCTCCTCTGATTTTCGGTGATTTTCTCAGCTCAGCGTGGGAGTGCCAACCTCTAGTGATCGTTTCGGCGACCTGTCCTTCCCACTTTGATTCCTCATTTGCAATTAGACGCCCCATTCCATACTACTCATCCACCAAACCAGGTTAGTGAGCAGATTTCAGATTGTATTTGCAATAAAATCCCTGATTATTGAATGTATGTTGGACGAATTGCTCATGGCGTGATTTTAAAATTTTTCCATCTTAATGCCATGTTGTTTTTCTTCTTTGTTGTTCTGTAATTTTATTTGCCTTGCTAAATCTTGGTCTGCGATTCCTTAGAACTGATAACAATAGTTTGTTAAGTTGGTGATACCCTTGAATTGACAGCGTCCAGGAACTTTGGATTGCCTGTCGGTGGTATAGAATTGCTGATTGCGTGCTTTTTTTGGATTGTATGTTTCTCATGCTTTGGGTATCTGAATGCTGATGTCTTGCTAGGATTTTTCTCTGCCATTTGCTTCGGCTTTCCATTCTGTCTTGCTAATCCTTGACTTGCAATTCCTTTGAGGCTGATTGCCTTGATAGTATCCGAGAACCTCGAATTGCCTGCCGGCGACATTTTCCACTAAATTGTTGATTTTTGGTTTAAATGCCTCTGATCCCTGAATTTCCAATGCTTAAATACCATGCATGGATCTTTTTTATTTTTCTGCAATTTGCTTTGGCTTTCCAATTACACTTCAGTGTGCTTTTGATCCGTGCAGTGCTTCAACTGCCCGGGTTTTTCTTTGCCCTATGGATTCCATGCCAATTCTCCAATTTTTGCAAACACTTGATGTTCTTCACACCTTGTATTTTGATACCACATGTTGACATCAAATGCCTTCCCATTAACTTTGATGTCTGACTTGGAAATTCTTCGAGATGCAATTCCCGCTTTGACCTTGGACTTTTTATGCAATGTTGACCCTTTTCGCTTCCTGCTTTCCCGAGCGCATCTTGTACTTCCCTTTTTTTTTCATCAGGTAATCCTGAAAACCATTTAAGAAAGATTAAGCTTTGCAGAGATACTTAGGTTTAGAAAATATTGGCAACCAATAAAACATAAAACATCTCCCTGTTTCCTATAGATGGCTAGAGGTCGCTCTCGTGTGCGAGAGGAGGTTGATCCAGCTGATCAGCTCTCTTCATCCCGAGCTCGGATTGATTCCGATCAGAGTGCCACCCTTTCTGATCCACTGGGTGATTCCCGAGAGAGTTCCGGAGAGGGCTCTGCCGAGGTAGGGATTCAAATTCTCTCTTTCTTTTCTTGCTTCCCTCGAAACCGACTTTGCTCATTCATTTCTGCTTTTAGCCTATTGTCGTTCCTGCTCGAGGTCGGGGTAGAGGCTGAGAGAGAGGCGGAGGTAGAGTTGGCAAGAGGGGCCGAGGCCAGGCCAGAGAGAGGGGCCGAGGTCGGGCCGGAGCTTCAGGCCAGGAGGGTGTTGCTGCAACTTTCCGCATAGGGATTTCCGCGGAGTTGAGAGCATCTGTTCATGATACAGAGCTCCTTAGTGGCTTGGACAGCCACCCTTCTATGTGCATCCGCGCTGATGTTCCACTTCCCTATCCTCCCTCCCATCTATGGGGTAGCTGGGGGAAGTTCAGTGAGTTGGATCATTTCCTCAGTATCCTCGCATTTCGAGCCGACCGTCCCCTTATCTTCGCCATGATGGAGCGGTACTTCCTGGAGACGCAGTCCTTTCATCTGCCGGATGTGGAGCTTAGGATTCATCCCTCCAATTTTGTTATGATCACTAGCATTCCTCCGGTGGGGCGGACTATCGTGTTGGACCGGCCTTCAGCTGCAGACATTGGCCTCCTCCTGGGATACGAGGATTTGCCTGACGGTATTTGGGATGGGAGGAGTGGCCGTATTTCCATCAGTTGGCTGCGAGTGAGCCTTACCGAACATTTTGATGGGAGACATGAGACCATTACTGGGGAGGACATGGCTTTTGCTCCTATCTTCTGGCACGTGTTTCTACTGATGCTTGGGAGCTGTTTTTTCCAGGAGGACACGACCAGTGTTAGTCCTCTATTTTTGGATGCTTTGAGAGATCTCAGCCAGACCTGACAGTTAGCATGGGGGCGGCTTATATATGGGACCATCCTGGCCGGATTGTGCCGAGTAGTTCGAGGCTTGGCACCTCCGAGGGGTGATGGAGTTAGCTGTCGGTTCTTCTGGCAAATCTTGCAGGTGCTGTATATATCTGCTATGTCTTATTCCCAAAAACTGTAACTTCTTTTCCTTTGACCGATTTCTCTTTTGCCAAGTATTTATGTATACCTATATAGCTTACTTCCGCCCGTCCTCCGTGCCTGGTGTAGCGGATTTCCCGGTTGCCTTACGATGGTCTGTTATGGATAGAGATGCTGACCGGAGCCAGCCCCGCACTGCCCGGGTTCACTTGGACTGTGCCTGACAATCTAATGTAAAATTCTTTGCCCCTTTCTCTTTTATCTCTTTCACTGTACCTTGTTTGTATCTGACCACATTTTTCTTCTTCGCAACTCCTCCTGGCCCACCTTGATGATGTGGATATTGGGGTTGCCCGCGAGATGATAGTACAGGACGCTTTCGAGCGAGACCTCCGATGTCATCCCTACCAGTGCTTCCTTGGGAGGCTTGGTAGGGTGATGTATCTGGGAGAGCGCATGTACTATCAGCACACAGGCTTGCCCTGTATCCCAATTCCTCCTCCTCCTGTGGGTCCCGACACGCTCCTCCCAGGATTCGATATTGATCAGTTTGATCATTATCAGGATGCAGAGAGGCTTACAGTAGATGGAGACTATGACGAGTGGATCAGGAGGGTGTCTATTGGGTGCCTGATGGATCGACCCACTCGTGCCGGGGTGACAAAGATTGGCGGGATTTATATCCGAGTGCATAATGACACTGTGAGTTTCACGATCTTCATTTTTTTTCATCTCATTTCCTTCAACTCTGCATTTATGACCCTAATTCTGCTCTTATCGGCAGGTATATGAGCTGAATGCTCTGCGGGACCAATGCCAGAGCCATCGAGCCGTGATCGATGATATGATTGCGGAGCATGATGCAGTTGTGGCCCAGAGAGATGCCCGGATTAAAGAGTTGGAGGCTTTGGTTGCTGAGCTTAGGGCTAGCTAGGTATTTAATTCTTCATGAATATATCTCTTTCATCTCTATGTTTCTCTGTTGTTTTGATATGAACTATTTTGACTTTTGCAAGGTTCCATTCTAGATCATGATGCTGCCTTTGAGCCAAATCTTCCTGTTCCTGATCCATCTCCGGTTCGGGCCGCTGACACCGAGGACCCTCCGGCTGCTAACCCAGTCGTAGCTCCTGTGCCCGCTGCTCCTGCGGATCCTGTGGGCCACTCATCTCCAATGATGGCTTCTGAGCTGGAGGACATCCTGGTTGCTGACCCGATTGTTCCGAATCCTGTTGCAAACATCCCTGGTAAGTTTTCTTTAATTTCACCTCCTTGGTTCATGTTGATACTTTAGTCTCTAACTTTATTTCCATTGACCCAGCTATTTCTGTTCCAGGTCCTTCTTCTACTATTGCCGAGCCTTCTGGAGCTACAATAGTTGAGATTGCTGCGGCCATGGATCCGGTTGAGCCCGAGGCAGCTATCCTACCAGCCGAGCTTGCTCTTGCCGAGCCAGAGGCTTCTTCTTCTGATGCGGGTCCACTCCCTGATACTTCAGCCCATTGCCTTGAGGATCAGATTCAGTCTTATCTGGACTGGAGACCACGCCACCTTGCCGAGCGCATCATCTTGCATGTCTTTAGTCGTCGACCATATAGAGGTGGGGGCCGCAGAGGAGGACGTGGTAGAGGACACAGGGATGATCCTGCACAAGAGCAGTAGATTAGGATTTCTATATATTTATATCATCCTTTGTACAAAGAGACTTGCATATATATATATGAAAAAAAAAAATTATTTCATTCTCTCTCGTCTTGCCCTCTTTTTTTTCAATTTTATGCAATTCAGACTTGTATACAGGTGAAATAGGTAAAAAATTCGGATTTTTCTCCCTTTTCTCTTTTTTTTTGCCTTTTTTCTTTGTATCTGACATATCAAATTGGATACATTAAAACCTTTTTGTATCCGATGTAATATGTCGGATACATTAACAATCACTTGTATCCGACACTTTTCACCGGATAAGAACAGGGCCTTTTGTATCCGACCTGATATGTTGGATACATTAAAACATGCTATAAAAGCATTGGACCTCAGGATTTGAGTCATTTTTACGACTTTTTGAGTTTAGAAAACCCCTTTTTCGCCTTTTTCTTCCTTCCATTGATTCTTAGCTTGCTCCCATCATCTCCAATGGATTCCGAATCATCTTCTGCCCCATTGTTGTCTGTCCACGCAGCCTCCCCTGCAAAACAACCTTTTAAATCAAAACCCCCTAACCTCACTAGGTATAATCTATGACTCTTGATGAAGAGAGGAAATGGGATTCCACCCATCTAGGTCATGTTCTGCTTATCCCAAAGATTCCCTTCAAGTGGGAAATTATTGAAGCTATGATTGGTCATTGGGTACCTGACCTAAACCTTTTCCGTTTTGGAGACCATGAGATGACCCCAACCATTGAAGAGGTTGAAACTATCCTGGGCTTGAGGTTTGCAGAGAAGGTAGTGAACCCACCCCTTAGGCCTAGTTACAAGAAAGAGGCTTCTACTTTCCTGGGTATATGGAAGAAGGATTTAGGGGATTCTGGCATCCTTTTGACTTTGCCCAAGTCTTTTCTGACTGAGAAGCTCTTGAGGGAGGAGAACAAGGAAGCCAAGTTCAATGCCCTAACCCTGATAGTGGTTAACCAACTGCTTTTTCCACGGGATGACGATGAGGTCGACTTGGCCCTTATCTCAATCATATGCCAGGTTAGGGAGCAGGAGAGATTGGCCCCTATGATTTTGGCAGGGATGTACCAATCTTTGACTGACTGTTATTATAGGAAGAAGAAACGCTTCCTATCATGTTCCCCTATCCTGCAGGTAAAATTCCCCTTCTTCCTTTTTTTTTTCTTTTCTTTTGTTTTCTTTACAATATACTGAAATATCCCTCCTCCTTTGCAGCTTTGGTTACTTGACCACCTGAGTCAGATTGAGGAGATCAATTGACACTTCTTCCCAAGCTTGAAGGTTCCCATCTTGATGAGCAACCGGGGGTGTCCTGACATTCCAGGAGGTAAACAGGGCTAGTTTACTTTCTTGGCTACACTCCAGGATGATCAGGTGAGGTGGCCTGGTACTTATCAACCCAATGCAGAGACTATGATCAACTTTCGAGACCGCAAATTTTTGGTTCTGGCTGGCTTGAAACATGTTGTGCTTTACCTCCCTTTGCAGGTTCTTCATCAATTCAAAACGACCCAGGGGATTATAATCCCAAGTGGATACGAGGACCATCTTGGGCTACTTTCACCAGCCACCATGAAGCTGAATGCTTGGTTGATGAGGGAGTGGTCCTATGTTCATTTTATGCGTAGCCCAATCTTCTCAGAGTCCCATGTGAAGGACTATCTCTTCTGGATCAAGGAGCAGATATAGAGTCAGGCCCCAATACCCGAAGATCCTCCTGCAGTTTTAGCTCCTACTTATGAAGACATCCTGGAGTCTGAGAGAGCCTCTCACAAGCGACTTCAGCAGATATGGATACGAGAGGCCCAGGAGCTTAGGATACAGGGTGTTTATTTGGAGAGGCAACTTGAGGAGCAGATATCCCGCCGTACAGCTATGGAGGAGCAGAGGCAGGCCCGCCGCTTTGAAGTCTGGATGATACGGCAGAAGTACCAGGATGCTTTAGCCAGCCTTAGGAACATGCGGATTAGACAGACCCTTTCAGATGAGGTCATTTCCTTCTTGAGTGATCCCACTGCAGAGGGGGCTTCTGGAGTTGTTGCAGCTCAGGCAGCTCGGATTCGGGAGCTTGAGGAGCGGCTAGGAGATAGAGACTAGCCTTATTTCCTGCACATTTTTTTTCTTTCTTTTTTTTTCTTTTCATACCTTTGTACGAAAGCAAACTCCAATAATGGAAAGACAAAGGATTTAATTCAAAAATAAATTTTTTATATTATTGGCCTCAGAATGCTCAGATGCTTGTAACAACAAAGGTTTTATGAAAAGTATTTGATTTATTATCATTGGCCAAAGTATAGTTTTTCTTTTCATTTTTTTTATTTTTTAATTTTTGAAATTTGGTCCATGCACTTAATCACCCATAATTAAAGGAATTAAAACCAGGTTAAATAATGAAAAGGATAATCCAAAAAATAAGGAGGGATCAAAACCGTCTATCTTAGGACCTTTAGAGTCATTCCCAAATGCTTTTTCTTCCAAAACTGACCCCATTGTTCTCAATCCGCTCAATCTCAATATTCATGCTGATTTTGCTTCAAGCTTAGATCTCCATGATCAACTCAACCTCTGATTTTCTTTTTTCTTTTTTTTTCTTTTTGCCAATATTGTCCCTAGCGCCAGTTACGGTTTTCACTAGGGTTGGCTTCTGCATTCCGTCATCACCAATCTTACTCTGAAATTTGAATAAACAAACTAAGATCACCGAGGGCTTAAAAATATGACGAAACAAAGGCTAGGCTTGGTTTATGAAAGAAAAGGTATTAAAGGCTCAAAAATTTTCAAATGTGAAAATAAGTCAACCGGACTTACAGTCATGATGAATTTAACCCTTTTCCCCCAAATTGCATTCTTTGCATCTCTTTTCACACTTGGCTTTCATTTGCCATTTTTCTTTGCTTTTTCTTTCTTTTTTCTTTTCCTTTATTTTTGCCCCCATTGGCCTTGTCCCAATTTGTTTTGCCCCAGTTTAAGACTGTAAGTCCAGTTTAGGTTTATCAAAGAAATGAACCGGCTCAACTTGGCTAGACTAGGGATTAAAATTTTGAAGGAAATAAAGAAAGATGGCCTCGGATCATTTCCTAGTAATGTTCAATCAAGGAAAATACCTTTTTACTGCATCAAAGTTAATTGGCTCAGGAAAATCTATCACATCCATTTCTGTCAAGATGAGTGCACCCCCTAACAGGACTCTCTTGACAACATATGGCCCTTCCCAATTCGGCTTGAACTTACCACAAGGATCTTCCAAAAATGGTAAAATTTTCTTTAGCACCAAGTTTCCTTCTTGGAAAGTTCTGGGCCTCACCCTCTTATTATAGGCCCGGGCCATTCTCCTCTGGTACAATTGGCCATGACAAAGTGCTTTCAACCGCTTTTCTTCTATTAGGTTGAGTTGATCATGTCTTGACTGTATCCATTCAGCTTCTTCCAATTTAGGTTCCATGAGCACTCTAAGTGATGGGATTTCTACTTCCACTGGCAAAACTGCTTCCATCCCATAGACTAGGGAATACAGGGTTGCCCCAGTTGAAGTCCGGATTGAGGTTCTGTAGGCATGTAGAGCAAGTGGTAGCATTTCATGCCAATCTCTGTAACTCACTACCATTTTCTGAATGATTTTCTTTATATTTTTGTTTGCTGCATCTATTGCCCCATTCATCTTTGGCTTGTATGGAGCTGACTTGTGATGGGTAATCTGGAACTGCTCACACATCTTCTTTATGTCCTTGTTCTTAATATTTGAAGCATTGTCTGATACTATGGCATTTGGCAGTCCATAGAGACAAATGATATTGTGCTTCAAAAATTTAATAACATGGTTGCTTATGATATTCACATATGAAGCCACTTCAACCCACTTAGTGAAATAATCGATTGCCACCAAGATGAATCTTTGCCCGTTCGATGCCTTAGGGGAGATCATGCCAATGACATCTATGCCCCACATGGAGAAGGGCCATGGTGATGTCATGTTGTGCAACTCACTTGGGGGTGTATGCTTGTTGTCTGCATATATCTGACATTGATGACACCTCCTAACATGTATACAACAATCATGCTCAATCGTCGATCAATAATATCCTAATCTCAGAATCTTCTTTGCAAGCATGTGTCCATTCATATGGGGCCCACAAACTCCTCCATGTACAGTCTCAATCAACCATTTCGACTAAGCCTTAGCAATACATCTGAGCAGAATATCGTTATGTGACCTCTTGTACAAATGTCCACTACTTAGCAGGAACTCACCAGCCAATCTTTGTATCGTCCTTTTCTCGGTAGAAGTGACATTTTCTGGCAAATTCCAATTGTTCAAGATATTTTTGATATCTTGAAAACATGGTGCTTCCTCTTCTGGTGCTCCCTCTAGAACAAGGCAATAAGCTGGTTCATCTCTGACCTCAATTTCCAGTGGCTTGATGTCTACCCTTTCTGGCATGTTGACCATGGAAGCCAATGTTGCTAGAGCATCCGCGAACTGATTCTTGGCCCTTGGCATATATTTGAAGGAAATTCGATTAAAATTTGTGCTTATTTCTTCCAAATACTGGTGATAGGGGATCAATTTGTGATCCTTGGTTTTCCATTCACCAGTTGTTTGGAAGATGATAAGACTCGAATCTCCGTATATGTCAAGTTCCTCTACTTCATGATCAATGGCGGCTTGCAACCCAATTATGCATGCTTCATATTCAGCGATATTATTTGTGCACTAAAATCTCAACTTCACTATGATCAGGATGTGTGAACCATCTGGTTTGACCAAGACTGCCCCAATTCCATTTCCATTCATGTTGGCGGCCCCATCAAAGAACATTTGCCAAGAACTTTCACTTTCCTCTTCTTCAATAAACAGAATTGCCTCATCAGGAAAGTTGGTCTTCAAAGGTTGGTATTCTGGCAAAGGATGTGCAACCAGGTGATCAGCTATAGCTTGACCCTTAATCGCCTTCTGAGTGATGTACGTGAGGTCAAACTCGGAGAGTAGTAGCTGCCACTTTGCCGTTCTGCCAGTTAGTGCCGGTTTCTCAAATAAATACTTCAGAGGGTCCATCCGGGATATCAATAATGTGGAGTGACTAAGGAAGTAATGCCTTAGCCTCTGAGTTGCCCACTGTAGACACCTGATTTTTGCACCCCCAAAATGAAGAAAAATGAAAAAGTCAAAACCTGAGGGGGTCAAAAAATTGACTTTTTGATTCAAATAAATTTGGCCTTCAAACTTCATCTCATTAAAAAGAACATTTCGACACAGTTCCAACGCAACTGAGTTTGCTGGAATCGTAAGTCCAGATGAGAAAAATATGAGCTGGTCAAACTTTTGGGGAAGTGAAAGTTAACTTTTTGCTCAACTCCAATTCAGCTACCAAACTTAATCCCAGTGGATAGTGTGTTCCAAGCTGATTCCAACGACACCAAATTTGCTGAAATCGGACATCAGACGGAAAAGTTATGGACAGTTGAAGTTTCAAGAAAGCTGCCCATGTGGCAAAACAGCAGCAAAAAGCAGAATAAATGAATTAAATAAATAAAATAATCATTTAATAGAAATATCTTTATTTTTTAATAATATTTTAATAAAAGAATCTCGTTTTTATAATATAATAATCATAAAATCGGAATAAAATCTGTTTAAAAATCAAATTGGATAAAAATTTGAAATCCGAACATTTAAAAAACATGCACGCCGGTATTTGAAGTACAGGCGAGGCATACCCGTATTTCAAATACGGGCGAGCTTTTAGAAGGGGACGCGTGTCGCTATACGGCGGGACACGCGTCCCGTACGGCAGATTTTGCGAGATTTGGAAATGTGCGTTTTTCGCTCGTATTTGAATTAAGGGCAAGGCACGCCCGTACTTGAAGTACGGCAAGGCATGCCCGTACTTCAAATACAGGCACGACCTTTTTGCCTATAAATAGAGAGCCCAGCCCCCCATTCGAGGAAGCATTCCCTCTGGCCTATCCCCTCTCTCTCTTTGTGGTTCCCACGGCCAACCTCTGCCCACACTCTACCACCCCAATACCTAACCCAAGAATACCCATTTTGCCCCTGGAATGCTGTCCAACCTCTCCTTTTCACCTGGTAAGCATAAACAACCCATTGAGATCCTTTGAAAACCCCATTTGGAAGCTTACTAGGATGCGGAAGCGCTACCCAAATTCTTGGAGTACCATCACATATCACCAAGAACAAGGTAATAGCAAAGAAATGTTTCCGGTAATGTATTATTCATCATACATTGAATTTGATGTTTCCTAAACATGTCCTAACTACTTTTATCTTGTTATTTGTATCTCACCTGTTTTTCTCTTATTCTTGCATGGTTATGAGTTCCCCTCATTCCCCATAATAAGAAGGAAATTCCATTTGAAGGGAGGAGGATAAATTTGAGTTTAAAAAGAGAAAAAAGGATCTTTAAACTAACTTCAATGGGCTTATTTTGATTACAAGGGATTTGTCTCCCATAATCTGTTGTAAACCACGCTTCCCCCCTCTCCTATCCTTCTTGACAAAGGATCATAAGTGGTCCAAGGAAAAGTTTGTCTCATTGATACCTGCAAAAAGAAAAGAAAAGCGATTCCTTAAGCCAAATGAAGCATAATGGAGCAAAATGCATTACTGTGAAGAAGCTGGAACCTCTGCAGAAGTCGCCGGAGCTCCTAGAAGACCAACCAAGTTGATCCCAAGCAAAATCGGCACAAAACAGCAAAATTGGGCAGAAACCGTATACTCAGAACAGTCAAGGCATGACCGTAGTTAATCTACGGTCTGGCCTGAACCGTATTAAATTTACGGTTCTGACCAAACCGTGAATTAAATACGGTCATTTGACAAAGTAACTTAAAAAAAACCATTTTTCCAACCCGGGTGCACCCAAATCCAACCCGAATCGGCTTGAACCAACCTTTTAGACATTTTGGGCCATTTTAAGCCCATTTGTGGACTGTGGACCTAAATAGGCCCACCAAGGCACCTTGGGCCCACTTGTGGGGGCCCACTTTTGACCGGCCCAAACCAGGCCCATTTTCAACAAACGGGCCCAAGGCCACTTGACTCAGGCTAATGGGTCCATTCCAAGCCCATTAAACCCAAATAAAATTGTAAATAAATAAAGCTTAATAAATAACCAAATGGGTTACCCAATAACCCAACTAGGCCCAAGGCCCAACCATGGCAGCCCACGGGTCTTCCAACGGGACCCGGGTCCGACCCACTCCACTAAGTAAAAAAGATAAAATCAAAATAAAAGGGACCCACACCTTCAGAAGGCCCCGTCAGACCCAATAAACAGCATGCTGGTCTAGGAAGGGTGAATTTAACTCAAAAACCAGGGAGACCCGAGGGACCTGTCAAACCGACGGGGCGGGTCGGGGTGTCTTAAGACTTCCCCGGACATAATCGAGGACTTAGCTAGAACTCTGAAAAGCCGCAGACCAGACTTAGACCCGGATAAGGCAAACACCGTGTCTGCCTGCACCTCTCAGGCAGTGGCGACTTCGAAAGTCCCAAGGCACGCACGAACCTCCACGTGCGCCCCGTGTGCGATCTAGCCCAGGTTTAGGTGACCCACACTAGAGCACAACAAGTCTTTTCCAATGGTAAGTACTTGGCTTCATATTCTGTGAACTTTTTACTCAGATAGTAAATTGCCCTTTCTTTTCTAACTGTCTCATCATGCTGCCCCAAGACACATTCCATCGACGTTTCCAACACTGACAAGTATAGGATCAGTGATCTTCCATGAGTTGGTGGCACTAGCACAGGCAGGTTCAGTAAATATTCCTTGATCGTATCAAAAGCCTGCTAGCAATCTTCATTCCAGACCTTCGGGTTATCCTTCCTTAGGAGCTTCAAAATTGGTTCATAGATAGCAGTTAGTTGTGCTATGAACCGGCTTATGTATTGAATTCTCCCTAGAAAACCATGAACCTCCCTCTCGGTTCGAGGTGCTGGCATTTCAATTATGGCCTTGGCTTTAGCTGGGTCGATCTCAATTCCTCTTCTGCTCACTATAAATCCCAGCAACTTTCCTGATGTAGCCCTAAAGACGCATTCTTCCGGGTTAAGCCGTAGACTGTACTTCTTGAGTCGATCAAACACCTTTTTTCAGATTGATCAAGTGGTCCTCTTCTTTGCATGATTTGGCAATCATATCGTCCACATAGACCTCCATCTCCTTATGGATCATGTCATGGAATAGTGCTATCATGGCCCTCTGGTATGTTGCCCCGGAATTCTTAAGCCCAAATGGCATGACTATGTAGTGGAATGTGCCCCAAGGTGTAATGAACGCTGTTTTCTCTTGATCTTCCTTAGCCATCTTGATTTGATTGTATCCAGAGAAGCCATCCATAAATGAGAACAGGCTATGCATAGCAGTATTGTCCACCAATATGTCAATGTGTGGAAGCGGAAAATCATCTTTTGGGCTTGCCTTGTTCAGATCTCTGTAGTCCACGCACATTCTGACTTTCCCATCCTTCTTTGGTACCGGCACTATGTTTGCCAGCCATTCGAGGTATGTAGAGACTGCCAAAAATCCGGCTTGAAATTGCTTGACCACTTCGTCCTTGACCTTCAAGGTCCATTCAGGCTTCAATCTCGACAGGATAGCAACGTCGGCAGAAAATCCCGAAGTATGGAGAGGACCCACCCCAGTATACTCCGTCGGCCGGCCAATAAGAAATGTGGCGACGGCGGAATAATCAGGCATGGTCTCACTGGAGTAGGGACACACCGGGTGCTCCACCCTAAGAACCCGAAGGCTGGCAACTATGAACTTAGGAGAAACCTGAAACCGGGTACCTCAGATATAAACATAGAAGGAGGTACGATCAGGAGAGATATCATGGATGTTACTATAAAACTCCCGAACTAGCTCCTCGCAAGTGGGAGTGAAGCCACTGAACACGGGTAACCAACCGCGGACTCGGAAAATATCCTCTATGAAAGAATCAAAGTCATCAAACCTAACCTCTCTCTCTACTAGAACTGCACGATGCTGCAGATACCTATCATATATCTCCCTCTCCCTGTCTGAAAGAAACCTATCATCTCTAGGCTCAACCCTAGCCCTCTTAGAGGGATTCCCGGAAGAGGACCTAGTCATCTAAGATTTGAAACCAAACGGATTGGAAGTAGAAAATAACAAGAACAATAGAAACAAGAATTAGTAAGCAATAACAGCTAAATTAATGCAAATAAAGGAAAATTTTCTTTTATATAAAAATAGGTTGAAGCAGGTGAAAATAACAATTTAAAGATTCGGCAGCGAAACTTAAGGATAAAAACAAGTGAAAAAAAATATAAATAGTTATAAACATAATATTGGGTGTGCCAATGTGGACCCAGTGCCGCTCAGTCCGGAGACTAAGCGCATAGTCGGTCATGGTTAGAAAATTTAGGTTGCATGCCGAGTGAAAAAAATGTGAGGTCATCAATAAGTTTAAATCTTAATACAACCTAGAAGTGCCTAGGAAATAATAGCAAACACACCCCAACAAAGAAAAAGTAAATAAATAAATAAATTTGCGATTAGCGCCCAAAGGTCGCGCCCAACTCTAGGATTTACGAATGGAAGTTGGAGTTCCCATGGGTAGTGTAGCCATTGCGGAAGAAATCCAAAGACCAAACCCACGGATAAAACCACACTAGGTGCGATTGGAATGTGGAAGATCGATTTCGAAACCAAGCCCTCATTTTGCGAACAAAAAACCGAGTCTGAGTTATGCCCAAGCCGCATGAAAGAAGAAAAAAAATCGTCTAAATGAAAATCGGATGAGCGTGTACCTCGTCTTGGAAAACAATAGAGAGTGAAGGGAGCTAGCGCCGAGTAAATCAAGTCTCCGCCGAGTGAACAAGGCTTGGCGGATGAAGAAATGGCCGAGCGAAGTTTGCGTCGAGGGGAAAAAGGAGAAAAGGAAAAAAGGGTTTTGGGTGAGTGAAAAAAAAGTGGGCGTGGGTTGAGGGTTTTAAGGTTTTCGGTTGCCTCATGAGGAACTGGTGGGTTGGGTTGGGCCGGTTGAGTGTTTTGAAAGGTTGGGTCTTAAACCCAAGACCTCGAAGGAAAAATTTTTAGTGAGCGTTTAGTCTTGATCCTCAGAAGATGCAATATTTTTTTTCAGTAAGGTTAAGATGCACAAAGTACTTACTAGGCCTAAGCCACAGTTAGGTAAATTTTAAAATTTTATTAACTTAGCAATATAAGAAACCTATAGGGGAGAAATTTGATATGTTGTTAGATGTAACAATTAAAGTCTGTGGTAAGATTTGTCTCTGAACTCTATGAAACCTCCGGATCAAATGGTTAAAATAAAAGTTGCTGATGCATAAATAGAAAAAAAATGGTGAGGTAAACTATGCAATTGTATATTAAAGAATTGAGGATGAGTGAGATACTAAATTTATTACGGCTGAATGATAACTGATGTATTTTTTTTTATTTATTATTGCTGAATGATATCTGATATTTTTATTATTGCTGAATGCTATCTGATGTTTGTTGAGCCATTTGAGTAGGCGACGTGTCAAGGTGTGGTGAAGCAGGGTACCATGCAGAACTACACTGAGTGCGAAACCTATGCAATTGGGATATGTATTAGTATGAATAAGAAAGTGTATAAATACGTATGGCAGATGTTGTTATAATTATATTCAAGTTAAAAGCTAGGAGAAATTGCAAAATTTCCTACTCAAAACTTGCATATAGGCGGACGCGTTTATATGGAAAGGTTGAGAATGGAAGGTTTGCGGATTTCTTCTACAGCATTTTAAGTTAAGAAATATTCGGCTTTGAAAAAAAAAATCATGAAATGCAAATTGATTGTGAAAGTTAGCATGGAGTTAGTGTGTTAAATTTCGAGGACGAAATTTTTGTAGGGGGAAAGAATGTAAAACCCCAGTTTTGAGTAGAAAAAATAAATAAATAAATAAATAATATAAAATAGTAGAGAAAATAAAATATATGCAAAAATATGAACACATGGATTTATTGATAGGTTTAATCAAAATTTATTTATTGCTGGAGACTGTGGTCATTAGTTGGCGAAGAAAATAAGGTGGAATATTATTACGTAATTAATTTTGAACTTTAAATTATGGTAGTAAATAGGGAATTAGTAAATAAATAAATCCTGGTAAACCCAAGTTGAATGAGGGGTAGAAAGGGGATTCCGAGGGTTAATTAAACATCGAGGGTGAATTAGGTTAAACCCTTGCGATGTCTATAAATAGGTAACTAAAATAAAAAAATTTCGGAGATTGGGAGATTGGAGAAAGGTTGCTGCTCTAAAATTAGGGCGGCGGCCGAGCAGCTTGGGTCTCAAGAGAACTCCATCAAAGATGGCTGGAAGCTTGAAGAAGATCTTCAATACCTATGAGTAGCATTGTTTTAAAACTGAGGATTTGAGTTTATTCGTGAATGTATTCTGATGCATGAGTGTTTTCTGAGTTTTCTAGAATAACTTAGTCCGAGCATGAGAGTGAATTATAACTTAAATAGAAATATGGTTAGATTAAATTCAAAACTAGTTGGGAAGTATTCTGGGGATATTAGGAGACTACTGGAACAATTACAGACCGAAAAAGATTGGCCAGAGTCTGAGATCTGGAAATAACAAAGAGTCGGAAAACTCAGTGAGCATCCGCCCACTTGGCGCTCACTGGCGCTCACTTCAAGTAGTAGGCGCACGTTAAATGTACACTATCCGCCTAGCTCGCGCCCACTTGGCGCTCAGCTCGCGCTCACTTAAAACTTATACGCGCTTATCGCGCGAAGCTGGCGCTCACTTCATGCCCACTTCTCGCCCACTTCGTGCTCACTTGAAATCGAGTAGGCGCATACTCAAATTTTAACCCTATAACCATCCGCCGACCTTGCGCTCAATTCAGGAGGTGAGCGCATAGTCAAATAAACTTGCCGAATTGTGTTTTTGACTAAACCAAGTGGTTTTTGATAATTTGAGGGTTAAACCACTTAACCAATCACTTGTTTTGGGACTTTGGAACCTATATTACCTATTCAATTAATAGAGGAAAATTTAGTGGAAATTCTTAAAGGTTCCCAAGGTTAAGTTTAGGTTATTTGTAAGTGATGTACTGGGTACCAAAACACTAGGAGTTCCTAATTAGTTTCCTCTTTGTTTTTATACACTATTTTGATTGAGAAATTATTAAATTCTGGTTTCACTTGTTTGGAAAATTCTGAATGTATTGTAAAGATTTTCTTGGTGTGAATAACTGAGTTTTATTTCCAAATGGCATGTGTTACGAAATTGAGAAAATACTGGAAGTACTTGAGGTACTGTTTGGTCCAGAGGGACAGTGGTGAACTGTGATGAGTTATATATGATGTGGAATGAATGGTTTTATTTTGATGTTGGAATTGAGATTATACAATGATTTACTGTTTTGGTTTAGCTTGTCCTGGATCCATGCTTAAGCTTAGTAATGTAATGTTATTGTTGGTTGTTGAAATTGCATGGCCTTGTGTGTTGCCATGACCGGTGTAGAGCAGCCAGAAACCCTGAGTAGGCATGGTTGTCAATACAGAAACCTGGGGAGTAGGCCTGCATTGGATGACGAAACCCTGAGTAGGCCGTCATTTCAGAGTTTCCGAAACCCTGAGTAGGCCGGAACTGTGTACATGGAGGTGTGGAGTGTCTACTTGGCATGTTTAATTTATCAACTAAACAATAGTCATGACATTGACCAATCGATGTGTTGCCGTATTTAATTGAGATATGATTGAACTAATAAATTGGTTTTGGTTTGGAACTTGGAAATGGTGTTAGTTGTTTAATCGTACGGAATGTTTATCGATGCATAGTTTGAACTGCGGTTAACTATTTTTGCATGCATATGCTACTCGCTTAGATATTCGTATCTCACTCTATTGTTTCTGTTTGTTTTTTAGATAGTATGGAAAGCCGATAATTGCGGGTTGTGTAATTGGGTCATGTAAGTTATTACTTCGGGGTTATTTTAGCGCACTCTGTTTCGTAATAATATTGAATTCATGTTTTCCTTACTCTGGTAGTGCGATCCTGTTATTTATAATAACCTCTGGAGACGAGTTACGGGTTTTCCATGTGACTCGGATCTGGGGCGTTACAAGGCCAGTTTTGGGACATTAACCACCAACGGCTAGAGTTTGGATCGGGATTTACGGGCCGGTTTAGGGACATTGTAGGATGCAGGAACGTTTACAACCAAGGGTTGGAGCTTGGCTCCAGGTGTGGCTGATGGAACAAAAGAGGAGATGGATGCAGTGGTGGGGTTAAGGTTGATGACCAAAGGAGCTTTTGGTGGGTTGGCTAGAGAATAGGTGGGTGGACTGCAATTGAAAACCAAAGGAGGCCATGCGATGTTTATTTGGGCTATGAGAGAGGAGACCCGGTTCAGAGAGGTGCTAATGTCCTCAACAGCATGATCATTTTTCTGGGAGATAATATTGACATCCTCTTCTTCTTTCTCTTGGAAGAAATGGAACTTGACCAAGGTCCCTACGGGTGCTATAAGTTGAGATGGGTCAGAGGCCCTTCTCCTGGCAGATATGGTAGTGATGGAGTTGGGCGGGCCTGCCCCATTGTGGTAAGGCAGGGGGTTTTGCCCGATATCATTTCCCGACGGGGCGGGAGCAGCAGTATTAAAAACCAGGGCCTTCTGATCCAATAGATCCTGGACCAGTGCTTTAGGACCCAACAAGTGTCTGTAGAGTGCCCTGCTGCACCCATGTGAAAGTCACAAATGACTGCTAGATCGAAATTCCTCCCCTTTGTGGCACTCGGGCTGGGTTCTTTCAGGGTCACATACTCACCTTTCATCAGGGTTGGCAACAGTTGGGAAAGAGACACAGGCAGAGGTGTAAGAACTCTGCTCCTCCTTGCTGCTATCCAGGCCTCCCTCTCTTCCTTAGTAAAATTCCTCCTTGGGTTTGAAAGCACGGAGGGGGAGAAATTGACATTGAGCGGGGTCTGGTATGACTGCTGGGCTTGCTGAGCCTATTGGGGTGCAGAAATATTGACATGGAGCGGTTTCTTGGAGGGAGGAGCCTGTACTAGGTTTACTTCTCCTTCTTTTCTGGCCCCGTTCTTCTTAAACCCAGTCCCATTTTTCTATGCCAGGGAAGCGGAAGAATCAAATTGTCCGGCCAAAGTAGAGTAGTCAATAAGTTTTCCCGACCTGACCCTTTCCTCGATCCGGTCTGCCACCTGGACCAGGGCTGCAAAATTGGTGGTAATCTGACCCACCAAATGATTGTAGAAAGGTTGGCCCAGTGTGCTTACAAATGTTGAGATCATCTCAGGCTCTAGCATGGGCGGCCTGACCTAAAGGCAGCCTCTCTCCACCTCTTGGCATATTGCCGTACAGATTCATCCTTTCCCTTGCTAATTCTCATCATGTCATACCGGTCTGGCACGATCTCCGAGTTGAATTTATACTGGTCCAAGAAGGCGTCAGCCAAGTCCTTCCATCTTATAATCCTGCCATGGTCCACGGTGGCAAACCACCTTAGAGCCGACCCTGTCAAACTCCTATGGAAGAGTTGGATCAGAATGCCGTCATCCCGGCCAAATTGGCATAGGGCCCAGCAGTATAGTTTCAAGTGGCTCCTTAGGCAGCCCATGCCATCATATTTGTCAAAGTCAGGGCACTTGAACTTGGCCGGTAGGCATGCATCCAGGTATATGCACAAGTCGTCAAAGGTGGTACCTCCATAGCTGTTTCCCCCCTTTACTTCCTTAAGTTCTTCCTGGATCCTCTCTATCTTGTGTAGGAGTTTCTTTTCCATCTCCTCGCTGGCTTTTTCTTTTTCCATTTCCTTCTCATACTCCATAGTGTTTTCCCTGATCAGAATAGGTTCAGGGACTGGCTCAAAAATGGGTTCAGGCATGGGTTGAGCAGGAGGTGGAATGTAGGCTTGAGGTGGCGGTGTTTGATGAGAAGTAGAGGCTTGGTTTTGGGCCTGGGCCTGTTGGACCTGAGCCGCCAGTAAGTCTCCTAACATCTTGGCCAGTCCAGCCACTTGCTCTTGCAGCTGAGTAAAGTCCTGAGCGGGAATGGTGGCTTGAGCTCGATTCTCTTCAGGATTCATGGTGCGAGCTTTCGATCTGGTTACGGGAGCAATGATTGCGAGTAAGTGTACCTAGGGAGGAAAAACAAAGCAACATGTCAGCTCCCATTTAATCCGATTCACACTCCTATAAATGTAGATAATTGAGTCAAGTGAACACAAGTCCGGATTTATTTGTTTTTTTTCTATATTTTTTTTATTTTTGATTGTTGGAATATTCTAGAGCTTCCAAGTGTCCCACAAATGTTTTGATTTGATTGGAAAAAATAACCAACCAAAGTTTTTTTTTTAAAATATTCTAGGGCTTCCAAGTATCCCACAAATGTTTTGATTTGATTGGAAAAAATAACCAACCAAAGGTTTCTTGGAATATTCTAGGGCTTCCAAGTGTCCCACAAATGTTTTGATTTGATTGGAAAAAATAACCAACCAAAAGTGTCTTGGAATATTCTAGGTCTTCCAAGTGTCCCACACATGTTTTGATTTGATTGGAAAAAATAACCAACCAAAGGTTTCTTGGAATATTCTAGGGCTTCTAAGTGTCCCACAAATGTTTTGATTTGATTGGAAAAAATAACCAACCAAAGATTTCTTGGAATATTCTAGGGCTTCCAAGTGTCCCACAAATGTTTTGATTTGATTGGAAAAAATAACCAACCAAAGATTTCTTGGAATATTCTAGGGCTTCCAAGTGTCCCACAAATGTTTTGATTTGATTGGAAAAATAACCAACCAAAGGTTTTTTTTCTTTGCTGAATTTTCTCAGTTTTCAAGTTCAAAAGCTTGATTGAAACATGTTTGAATTGAATTGGTATCAAAAAATATGACACCTCAGTTCGCCTTAATGAATCTTGAGGGTAAAATGTAGATTTGTGTTTCAACATTAGGTTAAATCCTTAGTGAGCTTTTTTTTTTCCCACTTGAATTATCTTTTCATATCCTATTTGGGTGCCCATAGATTATTTACAATGCTTTAGGCATTTTATTCTCAAAAGAATTGGGCTGAAAAATCAATTTGCCAAATTTCGGGCTATATCCGACATAATATGTTGGCTAAGGTTATGTCTTATCGTATCCAATACAAATGATCGGATACATGCATAAGTCTTTGTGCGCACCCGATTTCGGTCGCACAACGAGGTGCACGCAAAACGATGCGTGCCTCAGGATTTGTTTGGAGTCGCCACTGCCTGATGGGGTGCAGGCAGACACCTGGGTGCCTAAGTTCTTCTATTAAGGCTTGGTCTGCGGCTTGAGATTCTAAGTAGGTTCTCGGTTGGGGTCTGGGGAAGTCCGTAGACACCCCAGTCCACCCCGTCAAGTGACGGGTCCCTTCCCTGGTTTGAGTCAATTCTTGTCTCTCACTCACCCGATTCCTATTTCAGCATTCAATGTTGGTTTAAGTCTAGCGGGACCGCCAAAGTGGTGTGGGTCCCTTTACTTGATTTTATCTTTTTAGTTAAAGTGATGTGAACCTGATTGGGCGGGCCCCGTTGGAAGGCCCGCGGATTCCTTGGTGGGCTTGGTTGAGCCCACGTGTCCCTTGGTAGGCCTCAGTCTAGCCTGAGAGGCCCTTTGGGCTTTGGTTCAGTGAATTGATTTTATTTAAATTCCAAGTTGAAGATTAAATTTAGTTCCATGCAAAAAGTGAGTCTGGATTGACTTGCGGGCCCCTAAGTGGGCCTCGGCCTGGTTGCCAAGTGTTTTGAGTTTATTTTGATTAATCTTTGCCAAAATTGGCCAGGCTTTGGGCTTGGGGCCCTTTACCTGGGCTTGGGCTTAAAAGCCCAAGGCTTCTTGAGTTAGGGTTTTGAAACCCTAACCTTGGTTGGTTAATGGGCTTGGTGGGCCCGATAGGCCCTGCCCTTTGCCTCGACCAAACCACATCTTAATCTAGGCCTGCATGCTTCAATTTGGGCTTTGGTGGGCCTCAAAATGGTCCGGCCCACTTAATTAATTGGGTTTACTTATTTAAGACAAAGTGAGTTTGTTAGGCTTGGTGGGCCCCGTTGGAAGGCCCACTATGTATTAAATTGGACCGGAGGTCCAAGTCCCATCTTGGGTTTCCGGTTGACCTGGAAACCCTTCTGGTTCATTCGGGTTGATCAAACGAATCAAGAAAACAACACACTATCACAAATTTAGCAAAAATGTAGTCTGGCAGTGTAGCTGGCCTGAGATGCCAGTTACACACAAGGTTCTGTGTATCCGGCATCTTCAGCCGGCTACACTTGGATTTCAGTGTATCCGGCACCTTTAGCCGGTTACGAATAAGGTTATGTTGATCCGACTGGAGTTGCCGGATCAACATACAGAAGCCTTTTTTCGGATTTTTCAAAGGGGGTTGAGTTTCTGGGCTTCTAGGATGTTTACAGCAATTATATGGGCCCCTGCGTGGGCCCACAATGGTTCGAATGAGGCCCTTTGGCCTTCTTCTTGGGGCTTTCAAATTCAAACACAAAGGGATAGGTGGGGGATCCCTTCCCTCCTTAAAATCATGCATAAAGACCAACCAAGGATCTAGATATCCCTAGTTTGGTTCACCTTATCCTACCAACAGAACATCATGCTTGCATATGGATAAAAGTCAAGCCACATGACTACAATAAGCATGCTTCAAATTCAAATGCAAATAAACAATTTAGCCATGTTAATATCAAACTTCTTAAACATGCTCTCAATCGGGACTAACACATATAAACCTATGGGATGTACATAAAAGAGGGATCATCTACTCATGACTACAAGTAGGGACTAAAGGATGATGAGAAACCATGCGTGCACTTCATGTATTTGATCATGCTAATATTACCTTACCAAACCTAATAAAATAACATACAAAGAAGGGAAGAGGCAGGGGGCTTACATATGGGATACATGAGACATATTGTAAGAGGAACATGCTCCTCTTCTAAAGGGACCATTACCAACAAGAAAAATTACAGCAACTTCAAGTGACTTTTAGACTCTTTTTTATCAACTAAAAGGTCTCCCCTCTTCACCTTTAAACTAGAGAAACATTTATCTCACCCTAGGAGAATAACCTTCTTGTGATGATGTGAATGGGTGATGGAAAATAAACTAAAAATACAAGAACATCCACAACAGAAAGTATATATAACATACACAAAACCTCATATGCTCAAATCATCCCATATTCACATATATGAAATAAAATGGTACAAAAAGTATCACCTTGGGTTTTGAACCCTTGTAGAAGATGTGTAGAGCCTCCTTGGAGCTAGGACCAAGGCTGGAGCAACTTCCTTCTTGCACCAACAGCAAGTGTTCCTCCCTTCCTTGCTTGGATGTGGTGGAGAATGGTGGTGGAGGGCTTAGGGAGCCTTGGAAGAGAGCTTGAGAGAGGTGAAGAGAGCTTGGGAGAGATGGGAGAGGAGTAGGAGCTCTTGGAGAAGAAGAAGCATGGAGATACAATGTGCTCAACCCCCCATACGTATGGGGGCTTGGGCTTTTTATAGTGGGGTGGTATGTGTGTGATGGTATGCATGCATGTGATGTGTATGCATACATGGGGGACACAATTATGGGGGAGAGAGAGAGAGAGAGAGTTATGGATGGATGGCATGCATGTATGATGCACATGCATGCTCATCAACCATGAGAGAGAGAGGATGCATGTATGGATGATGATGTATGATCATGGGGGGGAGAGAGAGAGAGAGAGAGGGATGCATGCATGGATGATGCCCATGCATGCCCATAGGGGACATCAATTATGAGTAAATCCCAATATTTGTGGATTGGTCCCTGGAACTTTGGATTTTTACAAATTTAGTCCCTGATACCTTTGGACAATTACAAATTTAGTCCTTGATACTTTTTATATTTACAGATTTAGTCCCTGATACTTTTGGATATTTACAGATTGGTCACTGGGATATTTGTTCAATTTTTGATACTTATGGATCTAGTCCCTGATACCCTTGGGTATCTGCAGCTTTATCCTTGAGATACTTTTCATTGATTAGGGTAATTACAGATTTAATCCCTGGGGCCTTTTTGCTCTGCTGCCTGCCACGTGTGCAGACTTTTGCCACGTGTGCAGTTTTCCAGCACGCTGCCCTAGAACTTCAACTGCTTACATCTTCTTCATCCGGACTCCGATTTGGGCAAACTCAGTTGCATTAGAACCGTATCGGAGTCCTCTATCCATTGGTGTAGGGTTAAGTAGTTGATTCGGGGTTTAGCAGAAAGTCAACTTTCAGCTCCCCCTCAAGTTTGACCGGCTCATAGATCCTTCATCCGGACTCCGATTCCAACAAACTCAGTTGCTTTAGAACCATGTTGGGATTCTCTATCCACTGAGATAAATCAAGGTGGCCAATTATCACTTGATCAAAAAGTCAAATTTTCACCCCTTAGGGTTTGACTTTCTGTCTAGGGTTTGCATTTCCGGCATTTCCGGGGGTGCAAAAATGAGGTGCTTACAGTCTATGTAACCGATATAATACGTCGGATAAGAAGGAAACTAGGTTTAACCGACCTGAGTTGTCCCTTTTTGACTCATTTTTTCACCAGATCATTTTATTTTCATTCCCACTTAATGTTCACCTTGATTTGGCCTCTAAATTCAACCCCAAATTGGGCTTTGACACTATACTTGCAAAATATATGCACATATATTCATGAGAGTACTTGTCCCTCCAAAGTTATACACTAGTTCGTGGACCATGTACTCTTGGTTGCCTCTCACATGAACTTTGGGTAGGATGACTCCTAGATTGAGTTGAAAACTCATCCTATAGGTTACACCAACCTTAGGCTATAAACATTTTTGGGAAAAATTTCATCCCAAGCATATGGACACCATGGCTTTTAATTTACATGAAGATAATAAAAAAGAACATGGCTTTACCTTGCCACCTTGTGTTACCTTCAATATGGTATTCATATTATACCTTGGCCTGTGAAACATGCAAATGGCCTTCCCACATTTACACTCAATTCCCCAAACGTAATTGTGTACTTTTAGCTGAAAATGTGTTTTTCCACCTTCAAGCGTATGGTTTTTGGGTTTTGGCTTAATTGGCAACTTAGAACTCAAGTCTAGTGATGCCCGGAATCGAATCACAGATCCCATTGCCATCACATCATTGACTCAAATTCTAAGGTAAATGTTTTCACTTTCGCTTTCCGAAGTATCGACCTCGGTGCGCCAAGCTACACACATTCGGGTTCAACTTCCTATAGGTAATGGGTAGGCTGTGCAAAGTGTTTATAGTACTCAAGTGCATTTTGAATTTTGAGGTACATTCACAACATCCCAGCCCCTTGCCACTCTCTTTCGCAGCCATGCATAGAATTTCAAGCCAAGGCAATATGACATTATAATGAAAGCAAACACAAGCAAGCATGGTAGCCAAAGCAACTAAATATGTACACAATTATTACATACCCAAAAGTAGCATACAAACATGGTATCATATTGCACAAATAACCATTAGATCATGAAAAGCATGCTTGTAAAACTCAAAACATCCCATAAATTTTCAGATTTCATGCTCCTTTTTCATGTTCAAGGTACTTATTTACACCCAAATTGAAGCCAAAAAATACAGCTACTAAATGTATTGTACAAGAAGCTTTTAACCGGGGAGAACATGCTTGAAAACTCCTCAAGACATCTACTGAATTCTGGGTTTTATGGTCCTCATTTTCATGCTCAAAGTGCCTTATTCAAGCCTAAAAATACAGCAACTAGATGTATTG
This sequence comes from Buxus sempervirens, assembly GCA_947561395.2. NCBI lineage: Eukaryota > Viridiplantae > Streptophyta > Magnoliopsida > Buxales > Buxaceae > Buxus > Buxus sempervirens. The sequence continues at coordinate 6,991,435 of OX387187.1, read as the reverse complement.
TACAAAAGTGTTTCTATCCAAGAAAGCATGCTTGAAAACCCCCCAAAATTTACACTAGATTTCCAGATTTTATATCCTTCATTTTTTATGCTCAACATGCATTATTCCTACTCAAATTGAAGCCTAAAATACAGCAATTAACAATTTGGTACAATAGGTGCTTTAATTAGGGAAAACATGCTTAAAAACTCCCAAATACCTACTGAATTTACTAAGTTTCATGCTCTTCATTTTCATGCTCAAAACATGGCACTAAACCCCCCCCCCCCAAGCCAAGTAAAATGCAACGAGTAAGCATGTTTACCAATATAAGGCCATAAACATGATGTAAGCACCTCATTTTTGCGCTCCCAGAAAAAAAAAAACCAGAAGTGCTAACCCTGGACAAAAAGTCAAACCCTGAGAAGTCAAGAGTTGACTTTCTGATCAAATGAAATTTGGCCACCTTGCTTTATACCATTGGATAGAGGATCTTGACACGGTTCCAACGCAACTGAGTTTGCAGGAATCGGAGTCCGGATGAAGGTTCTGCGGGCGGTCAAACTTGGGCAGAGCCAAAAGTTGACTTTCTGCTAAAATCCGATCCAGATGCCTACCTCTATACCATTGGATAGAGGATCTCGACACGGTTCCAACGCAATTGAGTTTGCAGGAATCGGAGTCCGAATGAAGGTTCTGCGGGCGGTCAAACTTGAGCAAAGCCAAAAGTTGACTTTCTGCTAAATCCGATCCAGAGGCCTAACCCTATACCATTGGATAGAGAATCTCGACACGGTTCCAACGCAACTGAGTTTGCAGGAATCGGAGTCCGGATGAAGGTTCTGCGGGCGATCAAACTTGAGCAGAGCCAAAAGTTGACTTTCTACTAAAATCTGATCCAGAGGCCTACCCCTATACCATTAGATAGAGAATCTCGACACGGTTCCAACGCAATTGCGTTTGCAGGAATCGGAGTCCAGATGAGGGTTCTGCGGGCGGTCAAACTTGAGCAGAGCCAAAAGTTGACTTTCTGCTAAAATCCGATCCAGATGCCTACCCCTAGGTCATTGGATAGAGAATCTCGACACGGTTCCAACGCAACTAAGTTTGCAGGAATCGGAGTCCAGATGAAGGTTCTGCGGGCGGTCAAACTTGAGCAGAGCCAAAAGTTGACTTTCTGCTAAAATCCGATCCAGAGGCCTACCCCTAGGTCATGGGATGGAGGGCTCCGATACGATTCTAACGCAACTAAGTTTGCCCAGATTGGAGTCCGGATGGAGAAAATATGAGCTGACGAATTTTCCGAGCAGCAAAACCGGCAAACTGCGCACATGGCAGAAAGCTACACAGGTGGCAAGTTGCGCAGGAAAATATCTCATGGATCAAATCCGTAAATATCCAAATGTATGAAATATCCCAGGGACTAAATCTGTAATAATCTGAGAATATCGAATTAAATCGAAAGTGGCCAGGGACTAAATCTGAATTTTTCAGATTTTCCGACTGGCGAGCGGCCGCATTAAATGATTTTTCATCATGTGGTCGCTCGCGGCGGACGTGGCGACCGGGTATCCGCTAAGCTTGCGCTCGGCGCAAGCTTAGCGGATACCCCCTTTTTTCCTCACTTATATAAGGCCGCACGAGATTTCGCGCGAAGTGTTGGAGGCTTTTTAGGTTAGAAAATTTTTGTTGAAAATTTTTGTGGTGCAGTGCCCAAGCTTCTTCTCCATCCGAACCCTACTGGTCTCGGTCGCTTTGGCCACCCCAAGCCCCCCCCCCCCCCCCCCCCTCCCCACACCTTGATCCGACACTCCCCTGTTCTTGCTTCTTCTTCATCCCCACACAAACAAGCGGAGGCCGGTTGCTGTTGGAGCAAGAAGGAAGGTGCTCCAGCTCTTGCTTAGTTGCAAGGAGAAGCCCACACACCTCAAGCAGGTCTTAGGATCCCCAGCTATTATTCTCTACCATGCTTGATATACATATGTTGAAATGAGAAGTTTCTAATAAGTTTGCTAAGCTTATTTTCATCCTTGGGCACGAGTCTGTTCCCATGGTAGTTTAATATGCACTTGCTTCACTTTGCCGTATGGAGGGTCTCTAAGTGAGGAAGAGACCCACCGTGAGCTTAAGGTAGGTTGAGAGAGAGTTCCCCACAAACTGTTCGAGCATGCTCAAGGCTATGGTCGTGCCTATTTTCATTGCTTTAAAAGGGAGTTTGTTCCCTCATGTTAATTGATCCATTGTACCCCTGTAAGCCCCCTTCTCTTCCCCTTCTCTAAGTCTTCAGGAGTTTAAGCAATGATCTTGGGTCCAGATTTCATTAGGACTTGTCGATGATACTTGCATGTGGTACTGTTATTAGTTTTCCCTGTGTGTTTCTTCTCGATTCTTGACTGCAATAAGCACACACGCACCCTTTAGTGAAGTAGTTTAGATTAATTTCAATGCATGTTTAAGTGTCTTCTGGGAGTCTGGGAAGCACCTGGGAGGTGTTTCGGAGCTTTAAAAACAAGTCAGAAATGGAGTTTGAGCAAAAAAAACAGAGAATCAGGGTATGCGCTGATCTCGTGCTCACTTATTTTTGGGTCCACCCACTTCGCGTCGATCTCGCGCTCACCTCGCGCTCACTTATTTTTGGGTGCGCTGAGCTCGCACCCACTTGGCGCTAAGCTCGCGCCCACTTATTTTTGGGTGCGCTGAGCTCGCGCCCACTTGGCGCTGAGCTCGCGCCCACTTCTTTTGGGTGCTCTGAGCTCGCGCCCACTTGGCGCTGAGCTCGCGCCCACTTCTTTTTGGGTGCGCTAAGCTCACGCCCACTTGGCACTCAGCTCACACCCACTTCGCCCGCTGATCGTTTTTTTTTTTTTTTGGTTTTTTGGTCCACCCACCTCGCTGACCTCGCGCCTAGTGCCTGAGGTCGGCGCATACCCCTAAAAAATGCCGAATTGTCATATTTTTGAAAAAACCCAGAAATGCCCTTTACAGTACCGTTGTTCGCCGCGCGTCCAACTCGTCCCTTGGATCCAACATAATGAGCCAGTCTCTCCTGGATAAATGTTAATTGTGTGTGTTTTCTATGATTGTTGCTGAGTGTGGGTGTTATTTCCAAACCAAACCAAATGAGCCAATAGGGTTTCCGGGTCACTCGGAAACCCAACACGGGACCCAAACCACCCCGTCTGACTTGATTTCCAGTGGGCCTTCCAACGGGGCCCACCCAACCCGAACCATTCAATTTTGCTTAACTAAGATAAATAAAAGATTTGAGTGGGCCGGACCACTTGAGGCCCACCCAAGCCCTAGGTGGGCCATGCATGCTTAAAGTAGGTTGTGGTTTGGCCGAGACAACGGGCCGGGCCTGTCGGGCCCACCATGCCCATTACACCAAGCAAGGTTAGGGTTTCAAAACCCTAACCCAGGAAGTCTTGGGCTTTCAAGCCCAAGCCCGGGTAAAGGGCCCCAAGCCCAAGGCCTGTCCCATTTTGGAAACCAATCAAGATAAACCCAACGAATCACTTGGCTGCAACTGTGGGGCCCACAAAGCAATCCGACCCACTTTGCATGGAAATCACTAAATAATCAAACTTGAACTTTAAAAAATCAATTCAAATTGAACCAAAATCCAAAGGGCCACACTTGGCCCACCAAGGAACATGTGGGCCGAACTTGGCCCACCAAGGGATACCGTGGGCCTTCCAACGGGGCCCACCCTACCAGACCCAAATCATGCTAACTAAAGAAGATAAAACCAAGTAAAGGGACCCACACCACTTTGGCGGTCCCGCCAGACTCAAACAAGTGTGCATGCTGGAATAGGAATCGGGTGAGTGAGAGACCAAAGTTGACTCAAACCAGGGAAACCTATGGGACCTGTCATGTGACGGGGTGGACTGGGGTGTCTACGGACTTCCCCAGACCGCAACCGAGAACTTACTTAGAATCTCTAAGCCGCAGACCAGTCTAATAGAAAATCTAGGCACCCAGGTGTCCGCCTACACCCCATCAGGCAGTGGCGACTCCAAATTCCCATTTCTACCCAGTGCGACCCACCGAAATCGGGTGCGCACACATGATTCTAGGCATAATCAAATAATACACACATGCCATTATCCTTATGAATTTTCTAGTCATACAAAACAGATTTGAGATACCACAATATGCACCAATAAAGTAAGCCAAATAGCAAGCATTCAAAAATAAAGAACAAACATGAACAAAATACACCAATCATGGCTTAAATCCACAAGTCCCCAGCAGAGTCGCCAGTTGTGAGACATGGAACAATCACCAAGATGATCCCCTCTGTCAACACACGGGCTCAAAAAAATGGGAGAGTCGCCACTATTCAATTTCGGGTGTGAATGGACACCAAAAGATTCAAAATTAGCAGAAGGACAAAAACTAGAGTAAAAATAACTCTGCTTGAAAATCAAATCCAGAGATGGGTAAGGGGATTAGATTATGAATGGGGGAAGGTGTTAGGCACCCCCATTCACCCACACAAGGTGGTTGCCAAGTATTGTTCATGCTAAAAAAATGAGAAAGCTTGCTAAAATAATAAAAAACCTTGAAAAAGGATTAAACAAATGTGTGATATCTTCACATGAGAAATCCAAATGAATTCCAGATCCTCTTTTATGTCAATATTACTTCTGGAATATTACCAATAGATGGAAATCAAAGCAAAAATTGCATAAAACCAAGTTGAGTCAAATCCGAAAATTTTGATAAAAGATAGTGCCATTTGTCTTGAAATCATTCAAATCCAATTTAAATTGAATCAAACCAAATTCATTTGAAAGATTATGATAAATAGAAGACTCATGCAAATTTTCAATCAAATCCGGTTAAAATCCTAGGAGTTATTCCCCTTTGAAATCTACTACTGGAGATGGTTAAAAGTGACAAGTGGGAAACTTTGGAAATTCATTTAGAAAACTTGGCTTCATATAAATCTATGAAATTTGGGATGAATTAAGTATGTAGAGCCATATTTCAAATGAAACTAGCTTCATACAAAAATTCATCCGGATGTACCTTGGGTGACCTTCGGAACAGGCCATGGGGATCACAGATTAACCCAAAAAAGTGTTGTTGAGCAGTTCTGAGTAAATCTGTTACCCACGACACAAATGGAGTCAAAAAAATATGAAACCAACTGGATTTGAAATTAGACTCACAAAGGAGAACCCAGAAACAAGAATCACTCGAATCGGATTTAAAACAAGCAGATAGTGCCCATTCAAAGTGATAGGTTCAACAGTTTGACCTGAACTGACTTATCAACTTCGACAGAATGGTGTCAAAAATCTACTTCATAAAAATTGATGAACTTTTTCAGGCATAAACTAAACAGCCTCATCTTTCCCATGGCTTTGGAATCACTCCAAAATTCATCCGGATGATGAAGTTATGAGTGTCCGAAGTTAGGGTACAGGTGCTGTCCCATTTTGCCACTTTTGAATAAAGTCAATTCAAAATAGTGATTGAATGTGTGTGATCCGTGCAATATAAATCAAAATCACTTGAAAAAATGTTGAAGAACCTCTAGAAAGAAATAGGGCACAAGCTTGGCTCACCATTCTCTCCGATTGGAGAGAATATGTCAAAAACCCTAATATTGAGCAAAAGTGCCCAAAACCGAGAGGTTAGACCTAGAAGTCTTCAATACTCAACAAGAACTTGCTTGAAATCAATAATAAACATCCCAGAAATGCTTGGGGCTATTTATTTCAGATCTATCACAATGAATGCAATAGATCCGAAATACAAGCCGATCCCAATAAAAATAAGTGCAATATATGTGTATGTGTAAACATCCACTCTTCAACAACATAACAACATATAGCATGCATTCATATCAATCAAATGGGGTTCTAAAAAGACCTAGGGTTCCATTCCATTCTCGTTTCCCTTAGTTCTCTCTCCCCATTTTACGATTCTTCGAGATAATCTTGGGGTACTTTGAGTATGAAATGGTTTTCATAGAATCAAAAGGCTTTTCAACAAGGTTCTAGCACTAAGGATCAATCCTCAGTCTCATTTCCCCTAGATCCCGCCTTCATGTTTTACAGCTAGGGGGAATCTTGAGGTACTTTGTAATGCCCCGGAATCGGGTTACGTAATGAAACCGTAACTCGTCCCTGAGGAGTTAGTTTTTCACACACACAGGATCACTATATCAAAGTAAAGGATAACATGAAATGAACAATACATATAAACAGAGTCAACTAAAAATCCTCAACTCACTTGAAACAAGCATACACCCGCTGGTATTGTCCTTTCTGAGATCTGAAAACAAAACAAAACAAAACAGTGAGATACGACTATCTCAGCAAGCAACACATGCATGTATAAATACAATTCATTTAATTTCTAAAACATGAAACGATTAAAATATAACTCGACGATTAACCTCGTATAATCCGATTAATCAGACTAATCTGACAAACAAAATCAAATCACATAGTAAGGTGGGACTCGTGAAATATGACCACTTTGTAAGGTTAAGTTCTAGCTCAAACAGTCCAGTCTGGAAACCTCTGCCAAACTGATGTCACTGCATAATCTGATGCCTCTGCAATAACTGATTCCAATATCATAGTCTCTCGGTGGAAATCACAAAATCTCACCCTCTCCAAGGGTGGAAACGGATAACAATCCAGTCATAGAACCACTGTCAAATCTACTGCCAATAATAGACCTCACCCCCTCATGGGGTGGAAACGGAGCTGCTGCAGCACTTCCCTCATGGAAGGCCTCTCCACATAAAGGAAACGCATGAAGGAAGCTAGACTTTAACCAAACAAAACTGATTATGTAGGGTTCTATTAGTTCTGGAAATCCTGTTTAGAATTTTGAACAAACCAATTTAAGCAACTAAGAGAATGGACATAATCTGAAATATTAGAAATTATAAAGTTTTACTTAAATTCCAAATCTGCCACATATGCATTAGTACAATTCAATCCCCAAAACTGAATCAATTTTAGACCAAATCCTCTAAAATATTGTTAGTTAGTTTCCTCACTCACCCTTTTTCATCACCTAATAACAGTTTCTATAGAACTACTGTGATTAGAAAATTATATCCAGACAAACTACACTTTCCAAAAAAATCTGTGCAGACAGGTGCACAAGGAAAATGTATTTTAAATTACCCAACAGTGAGCTTATATTAAATATATATTTTTAAATGAATCTAGACCCAAAACCCTACAATTTTCATGAGGACCATCATACCCAAATCTGTCGTTTGATACCTACAAAAATTCACTTTTATGAAAAAGTGGGTGCAGTCCCAAAACAGACATTTCAGCAACCTCTAAACTTAGAATTCAAAATTCACATGGACTGATCTAAAATTTCTTATTCAAACTTTTTCTAGCTTAATTCTAATCCTCTAAATAGTGTTTTTTCACAGGTTTGGATTTAATTTAATTGCTCAAACAATTTATACAAAATATACTCTCCAGTTTAGCCCAAAACAAATATTTCAACAACCTCTAAACTTAAACTCTCCAGGATGTAAAAATACCTTAAAATCTACCCTCTTATTAATCTGAGAATTTTCAGAATATAAAACGAACCTAAATCCATCATAAATTATAATCTATTTATTTTCTATTGAATTTTAATCATAACTATATCAATTCTGTGTTTTCTCACCTAGTAAGAAACAAATCCCCATAACTCATTCATTTCTTAACAATATAACATGAAATCTGGTTTGTTAGACTTCTAACTCAATACACTAAAATAACCTATAGCAGTTTTGGAAAATTCCTCTTGGTTAATTAATTATAAGTTTTCAAAATCTACTTTAATTCAAAATCCTGTACAGACCAACAACTGTAATAATTCAATTAACATTACTAAATCATAGGTTTTTATCCCAGAATATATTTTTCAGTGAAAATAGAGAAATAATGGAACAACTTTCATTCAGAAACCGAAACCTAAATATATCTCTAAATTAGTCTAAAAATTCCATCTTTCTGAAATTTTCTGCAGAATCTGAATTTTAATAGTTTCTATCAATTTCGTTCAATTCAAAACTAAATTTCAAGATGTCCACAAAACACACAAAAATCCTTACATTTGAAAGGGCTACTTACCTTATATTTGCTGGCCTCCCAACTTCAATAACCCAGCAATGAACTCAATTATTTACGATGGTCAAAACCCCTTCAAAATCTGATCTGGACGTCTGGAGCACTCTACCACTTGAGTTTTGCTGCAGAAAATTCTTCCAAAAGACTCCAAACGAATTCTGGTTCTCCCCTTTATGCTGCTCCTCGTTTCTCCAGCAACAAGGACTCCAAGAGTCCTTTCTCCAGCAGCAATAATTTCAATAGACCTTTCCATAGTATCTAGAACTCCAAGAGTCCTTTCTCCAGTAGCCCTTGGGAGCTCAAAAGCCTATTTCTCCAGCAACTCTCCAGCAGTTTTTCTCCTCTACGTTTTCTCCAATTGTCTAGCTTCAGCAATCCAGAAGTCTCACTTCAGCAACCCAAGAGTCAAGACTTTTATTTTAATGCTCCATCAGTTTTTAGAATCCCAAGGGTCTAAATCTAACTCTCCAGCAACCTTTAGAAACCCAAAGGTCTAACTCTCCAGCAACCTAACTCTTCAACTTCTTCATGATCCAGTGCAACTCCACTCCACCAATTGCCTACACCAATAGCCTATCGACCCTTGGTTATTTGATTTACAATCCTAACCAACAACACACTTATATTATTATTTGTTTCCAGCTCTAAATTTTTCTCATAATATTTATTTAATATTGAAACTAAAATATAACATCACTTACCCTTAATTCATATAAACCGAATTTTCCAAAGTTCCCAAATTACCCTTGCTTGATCCTCACCTGAAAATCCACCAATATTAATTTTTAAAATTTATTAATTATTTCCTTCAATTATAATTACTAAAAATCTAGGGTTACGATGTATTTAAAATCCTTCTTATCTTTATAATTAGATTTTCCACCCGGATTCACTCGAGAAGTCTGGTTTGACCGCTTACTCTTTTTTTTTTTTCTGAACTTGCCATCAATTAAATAAATTACTAAACCCTAAAATCCAATTTTTAATATTATTGAAAATTCGGGGTTTTACATACTTTGAGTAGAGGAAAGGTTTGCATACACAAAGAATAGGCCTTATTCTACAGAAAGGTAGAAGGAAAGAACTAAACCTAGAATGTAAGACAGAAAAATAAATAAGGTTTTAGGCTTACCTAGGTTCTGGAAGCAGTCCGGCAGCGGTTTCCTTCTTCACTCGGAGCTCTTCAATCTCCAACTTATGGTCATTTGCTTAAGGAGGAGCCTCCTATTTATAGGCAAAGGCTAGGGTTAGGGTTTGCATGATAGTAGACACAAAATGATGTCTAGAGTCCACCAACCTTAACCCTAAGGCTATTTCCGAGATTTCCACTCCTTTAATGAAGGATATGATGGTAAAAAGTGAAAACTCTCGGTAAACCCTAATTTTGAGCAAAAAGCTTGTATCCGACATCTCAAGTCGGATACAAAAGCACCTATATGTATCCGACATATGTCGTCGGATACATTAATAGCTGCTTATATCCGACAACTTATGTCGGATATAAAGAGATATGCTTGTATCCGACCTGAGTTGTCAAATACAAGAAGAAATGCATAAATCTGAATTTTTGTGCTGTTTTTAAAGGAAAGAATGATTTTTTCCAATTATCCCTCATTTTTCTATGCAATTTGGGGTGTCTACAGAGCCATGGTGGGATACAACAGGAATGAGCAGTTAATGATACAAATGTTCCAGAGATCCTTAACAGGGCAAGCGCATCGTTGGTTTTCCACTCTGAGCCCTGCGCAGATCTGCACTTGGCCAGATCTAGCATACTTCTTCACTGAACAATTTAGCTTTAACTCTGAGGTGGTACCCACAAGCATGGAATTGATGAGGATGAGCAAGAAGACTAGAGAGATAGTCAGAGACTACGCCCGAAGGTGGCGTGAACATGCAATGATGGTACACCCACCATTGACGGAGGAAGAGATGGCTAGCCTATTCATCTCAACCCTGGGACAACCCTACTATTCCCACTTGATCAGCCAGTAGGCAACAAGCTTCAGCGCCCTAGTCCAGATCACCGACAGGGTTGAAGGCAGCATCAAGGCAGGATTGATAGAGGCAGAATCACCTGGGGCAATGTCAAGAAGACTAGCAAATGGAGGCAAAACGCCTGAAGGCCAAAGGGAAGTGGCAAGTGTTCACTCTGCACAAAGGCAACAACCTCTCCACCTGCAAAGAGGTACTCACCCACATGGCACAAGGCCCACGGGATCGGCACCACTGCGGGGTGCACAAAGGGAAGATAGAAGACAAAGGGTAGTCACACCACTTCCCTACACGCCTGCTGAACTCCTTCCAACGCTGCTAAAGGGAGGCTACTTGAGGATGATTTCTCCCAACCCAAATGCAGCATTGGGTAGGAACTACGACCCAAAAGCAATCTGCGAATATCACATGGGGGCACCAGGGCACACCACCAATCAGTGTTGGGCCCTTCGGCATGCGATCCAAGATTTAATTGACTCCAAAAGACTTACTGTAGATCCTCCTACCCCTACAACTACAGCCAACACATCGGCCACAGGTGTTATGCAAAACCCTCTTCCAGACCACAAGGGGGCATCTTCCAGTGGGACCAGTTGAAGGGAATCAAGCAAGGTTGCAAGGCGCAACCCTCTCCCACAAATCCAAAATCTTCCTTCGATGCAGTTCTGTGCCGAGTCCTCCATTTCCAGGCTAAGTTGAAGTTTACTTTTTGTGTCAACCAGCCTGGACAGGACCGGTGGTTTTGTAAGCATTATGCATGCTTTTACTTTTTTGCAAGCTTTGTTATAAAAAAAAAACTTTTGAAAAAAAATAGCAATTGCTGGGTTGATGATGACATCATTCTGAGACCGCACCTTTTTTGGTACAACCATGATCATGTGAAAAATGCCGAGTTGCTTAAAGGTATCTTCAGCTGGGTGCAGTATACTGTCCTATGAGAACCTTAACGAAGCCAAAGGCAATCTTTCCTAATCCATGCCTTGATTTTCCTTCCAAACCTATTTTTACACCGGGGCAAAATGGTCCTAGAGAGAAAAAGAAAGGAAAAGGAAAAAAGAGAGAGTGCCAAAACCAATTGAGGGCTGAGGTTGGCTTTAACATCATGTCTTTAAGAAAGGATAAGAGGCCATCCTTAATGCATCCTGAATTTTAAGAACCGCTAGTCAAAACACTTTGGGCTTGATTGTATCATTCAAATACCCATGTTGTGTCTAGCCACCCCACAATGGGGCAAAGCTGAAAAAGAAAATAAAAGGATGAATAGATTCCTGAATAGATTTGCATGAACATATCAATCAAGTTGTCACAACTTTTGCAAAAGGATGAAAGGCCATCCTTGCTTTATTTTCCCAGTCTTCAATGTCATATCTCTAGTCAAACCATTTGAGCCTAACTTCCTTCTTTCTAACCCATTGAGTAATGAGCCCTAAATAAAGTGCTTGGTAAGGAAGAAAAGACATGAATGAGCATAAACAAAGAAAAGAAAGAAAGTATAAAATGCACTGGGGCATGCTAATCAAAGCAAAAAGCCAAGATAACCCCAGAGCAAAGGAAAGGAAAAAATGCTAGAAAAAAAAACAAAAGTCGCAAAAGGCCTCAAAAAGAAAAAAATGAAAGAAAGTGAAAAGGTATTGGCAAAGCCCAAGCAGTCAAGAAAAAGGTAGAAAATGACTCGACCCCTTCACAAAAAGACTTTGAGCCATATCCCTTTCTTTCATAAACCAGAAACCTCAGCCTTCGTTTTGTCCCATCAGAAAGTCCTTTTTGATTGCAAAGGATGTGACAATTGAATTCATGCAGGTCTATGATGAAGGAATCTAGAAAGAAGAACGGGCTTTGGCAAGACACAAACTAAAACCTGGAAATGAAGATATAAGAACTTGAGCCTTATATCCCATCATTTCTCAAACTTAAAACTAAGCCGATGTTTCGTCCTAATGTGAAGACTTCTCTGATCTACGAGACATGATGCACAAAAGTCGGCCAAAGACCCTCAAGCTGGGGCAAGCACTAACCCCATGGGAAAAGAAACAAAGGAAAACCATCCATTGCAAAATGCTGAAACCACCCTAAATGGTTGTGTGAAGGTGAGAGAAACCAAAACTGGGAAAGGGAGAACACTTCTTGAGATGCCCCTTATCTTCTAAACCTTTGCAAAACCTCTGAGAACCAATGCCAGCACAAGTCAAGAATCTCATGGGGCTATGTGTCAAGCACACCATCCCGAAACACTTCAAGCCAACAAGGCTATTCATCATGATCGTTGGTCCTGCATTTTCTTTTTAGATCACTTGTAAAAAATTTCTGAAAAAAAACTTTTGAAGAAATATATTTCATTTCAGTCATGTGCACTCGCACACACAATAAAACCAAGTAAGCGATAAGCGCTTACAGCTTGAATTTCAGGTACCTCACTACTCTATGAGAATTTTGCAGGCCTGGGCGAGGTAGAAAAATCAGAAGATATCAAGAAGCATCCTCAAGCCGGAAGAAAAGAAAAGAAAAAAGAAAATAAAAGCAAAGCGGATGAAAGCCATCCAAAGCACACCATTGCAGAGAGCACACTTGTCCCTTGTAGGTTCTTTCCCAAATAAAGAATCCATGAATCCTCAGTGGGGAACCATCCAGAACAAAGCTCGAGGAAGCTCAAGAAAAGGAAAAGAATAGGCGTATTTGGAAGAGATAAAGGGTTGAGAAGGCCCTAATGTAATTTTTGTTTACCCACTTTTGTAATGTAGGCTAGGACTTGGTCTTGGAACTCCCTGATGTGCAGAACAGCAACAGTCCTTCAAAACTTTCCAAAAAAAAAGAAAAAGAAACGACAAACAAAAGAAAAGCAAAAACAAAACAAAAAAAACCAAAAAAACAAAACAAAACAAAAAAGAAAAGGAAAACCCAAAAAAAAAAGAAGAAGGAAAAAACAAACAAGCAAACAAAAATAATAACAAAATTCAAAGAGAGCTTAGAAAGACAGGGTAATCACACCCCTAGAAACACTTGAAAAATCCAAATCTAACAAAAAGTAAGAAAGAACCAAGAATTGCATCCTCATTGAAATCTGAGAAATTGAATCAACTTGAAAACTCAAAACCAATGTATCGACATTAAAGCAATGCACGGGCACCCCAAAACCTGAAAGATGTGCAAAGTGTCACTCCTTTCCGAAAGCTGGAAAAGGTGCAAAGCGTCACCTATTTTCGAAAACCAAAATCGGGAAAAGTACCACGCACGTAAAAAGCTCGCGCTATGTGCTTTATCCCACAAACAAGAAATCAACTCAAAGCTCTTAGATGGACATGAGGAATGCAAAATTTGGGCTCCTTTTTTACCTTTGTCATTCGTCAACGAGTGACTCCAACAAAAGGGGGCAGCTGTAAGCACCCACATTTTGTTTAAACCCAAAAGTGCTAAACACAGCAAAACCCTAAGCAGGTCGTAACAAAGAACTAAAAATTTTTCATTTTGTTGGAAGCTGATTTGGCCAATAACCCTTGCACCATTGAAAAGTAGGCTTTGATATGATTCCAACGCAACTAAATTTGCGTGAATCGAAATTTGAACAATGAAGTTATAGCCAAAATAGTTGAAGGGTATTTTCGTAAATTTTTAAGATTTGGTTTGCCATGGGGGCAAACTTGTATGTCACAAGTTTGTCATTGGGCAAATTAAAATGCAATATGTGAAAAAAGGAAAGAATAAAAGGCATAAAAAAAAAAGAAAAAGAAAGAATCGATTAATAAAAAAGGAAAAAATAAAAAAAATAAAAAAAAAAATAGAAAGTATTTATTAATGAAAAAAAAAAGAAAAGAAATAAAATTTGAAAAGGAGGGGACAATTTGCCCCCTCCTTAATGGGGATCAGAGAGAACAGGAAACCCACGTGGGTCCGTCTGTCTCTCTCCCATGTTTCTTCTCTCTTCTCTATTGAAGAGAAGAGAGGAGGTGTAAAGGGGGAGATGGGAGGGAAGATGGGACCACGTGGATCTACCTCTCCCTCTCCCATCTGCCTTCTCTCTTCTCTGTTAAAGAGAGGAGAGAAGGTCTGAAGAAGGGGACAAATAGAGCAAAAAAAAAAAAAAAAGAGGTGGATTTCTGCAAATCAAGCTCCACTGGTTCTAAACATTCTATGAAGAACAAAAAATAGTGGCTACCTACATCCTTTATAGGCTCTTAATCTTATAATCTGGAAGGATCAAAGATTAGGTAAGAATCTCATTTGAATTGAACCCATTCCTGTATTTTATTGAGAATGAGTCGGATGCATTGTGTTCTTCATGATAAAATGTGTGTGAAAGCCATGTGGTTTTAAAGTTCTGGTTGGATTAATTCATACGTGTCTAAGTTATCAAAGCCAAGCACTTCATGATTTTTGTCTTATTAAGTTGCTTGATTGTTCAAAGCATCATCTTGAGAAGTTTCATGCTAATTAGTTCGTTGGGAAAACTGTTCTAAGTCGGTTTTTGGGCGTAAACAGCAGCCCCTATCTCGTCATCTCCCAGGTTAATTTGGCTTCTTAACTCACTTGTTACCTTTTTCTTAAATCATATTTTTCTATCAATGAAACATATGGATGATATGAATCGGTTTCAGAGTGTTTTTGCATCGTTTAATAACAACTCCAAATCACGTTTCGGAGCTTGAGTTAGCAGGAAACAACAACTAGTTTCTTCATTTTGGTTCGTCTATTTGTTTTCTATTCATCGGATGATCTTATTATTGAATCACCAAAGTGAATGCTTTTGACAGTTAAGGGATAGATTCAAAAAAAATAACAGAAAAATATGCATCAAACAACCCATATAAGACTCGTGTTGTGAACAAATGGTTGGGGTTTCATTGTATGAATTTGAGGAACTCATGTGGAGCTTTTGATATGTTAAGAATGTAGGGTACAAAAGAAATTTCCATATTGTCTTTTTTTTCTCTCTCATGTTTTGCACTTTCATTTCGAATTATCCGTGTATATTTTTTGCTCCACATCATCTTTTTAATGGCTTTTGACCATGTTTTGTTGTAGTGCTTCTCATCTTGGGCCCTCCATAGTGTGAGCTAGAGTTTTTGGAAAATTTCATCTACAAACTTACCATTTTGCCCTTGAATAGAAACCGGGTGCTTAGATGGGCTTGTATGATAACAAACCCTTGTGGGCTTTCTGGCGAGCCCACACAAGGAAAATCCAAAATAAAGACCCATTGTTCGATTTCATGCCATTAGAGTTTTTTTATTGCAATGGGCCTAAACCAGCCCAATCTTAAGGAAACACGCATACAAGCTAATTGAGTCAACTCGCCTAAATTCCGACTCACGGGAACCCGCTATCTAGCGGGGTAACTCAAGGTGTCCACAGACTTCCCTGGGTTACAACTGAACCACTTATCCAAAGTCTCTGGGTAAACCATGCACAGAAATATAAATCAAAAAGTGGATGATTGTTCACACCCTAACAACGAACAGTGGCGACTCCCCGAAACCAACAAAAAACCCATGGAAAGCCGCGCTCGGCATCGTGCGCCCCCACGTTCGCACAACCTCTATTGACTTAATTGTGCTCATTATTTACCGTGGCATATTTATAACTGGTGATAACTATTTCTGCATGCATATGCTACTCGCTAGGATATTCGTATCACATTCCATGTTGTTTTGTTTGTTTTCAGCTGCCCTTGGAGAGGTCATTTATTTCGGGTAGTTGCTCAGTCATGTGAGTTTTATTTCAATTCGGGATTTGTTTAGCGTGCTCCGATTTTATAGTTATTGCAGTATTCATGTTTTCCTTCACTCTAATATTGTGATCCTGTGTTATATATTAACCTCCAGAGATGAGTTATGGCTTCTCTAAGTAACTTGAATCCAAGGTGTTACACACTTTGCCAATCTAGACCCCTTTGATCTGGTCATCTTTCCCAGTTTACTGTTTGCCATTGTCACTGCACCTTTCTGTAACTTGTTCTACCCAACCCAGATGCGACCAATTTTTTTTTTTTTTTGTGACTGACCACACAACTCCCTTTTTCCGGGTTTTTGCTATGTCCAGCCTTTCTAGGAAACTCTGAATTCCGTCATTGCTGATGAACGCATACTTAACTGTTTGCCCTGATCATTCCTTTTGGGATCCGAAAGGTCTTAGAGATAGGACGAAATGTAGGCTTGGTCTTGGTTATGAAAAAAGAGATAAATGGCTTAAAAAGCTTAGTTATCTGGGTTTGCAAAGTGTGCTACCTTTATTGTTAGTGGGACTTATATCTTGGCTTATTTGCATCTCTGTATTTTTTGGCGGGGTAAACATTTCCCCATTTTCTTTGTTTCTTTCTTTTTTCTTTCTTTTTCTGTTGCATTTTCTTTTATTTTTGAAATTTTTCTAGGCGAGGATACCCTGTTTCTTTTTTGCTTTGCCAGGAATGCCCTGTTTGATGTGTAGAACACTTGCAATGGGTTGAAAGAATTTTAACGCTCAAAATTGTCTAACTAGGGGAGGATTTAAGGTGCTGGGAAGGATTTATGGTCTAAAGAAGAGTCAAGGATGGCCTCTCTTCATTTCCCAATCAGAATGATCTTAGGCGTAGTACAGTTTGACTGCGTCTGCATTTATTTGCTCAAGAAAAATTGCCCCATCCATCTCTTGGAAGATGAGTGCTCCTCTGGACAAAACCTTGTGGGCTACGAATGGCCCTTCGTAGTTTGGCTTGAATTTCCCTCTTTTGTCTTCTTGATGGGGAAAGATCCTCTTTAACACTAAATCACCTACCTTGAAATGCCGTGGCTTCACTTTCTTGTTGTAGGCTCGCTCCACCCTTTGTTGGTAGAACTAGCAATGACACAAAGCCTTGATCCTCTTCTCATCCAACAATTGTAACTGGTCAAATCTAGATTCTTCCCATTCTACGTCACTGATCTCAGCTTCCTTCAGAATTTTGAGTGACAAAATCTGTACTTCCATGGGGAGGACTGCTTCCATTCCATATACCAAGGAGAAAGGGGTTGCCCCGGTCGATGTTCTAATCGACATCCGATAGGCGTGCAGTGCATAGTGCAGCTTTCATGCCAGTCTCTGTAGGTGACTACCATTTTCTCGAGTATTCTCTTCAAATTCTTGTTCGCAGCCTCTACTGCTCCATTCATCTTAGGGCGGTACACCGTAGAGTTCAAATGTCTAATCTTCAGATCCTTACACATCCTTTCCATGTCCTTATTATTCAGATTCTTTGCATTGTCTGTGATGATTGCCTCAGGCACACCGTAGCGACAGACTATATTGTTTCTGATAAACTTGAGCACATGAGATTTCTTCACATCCACCAAGGACATGGCTTCTACCCACTTGGTAAAATAATCAATTGCCACTAAAATGAATCGATGCCCATTTGAAGCCTTTGGATGTACCTGACCTATCATGTCAATCCCCCAAATGGCGAATGGCCAAGGTGAGGCCATGGAATACAGTATATTTGGTGGTGCATGGATGTTGTTGGCATAAATCTGGCACAGTTGGCACTTCCTGACATGAGCATAGCAGTCTACCTCCATGGTCATCCAGTAATAGCCCATCCTTAGAATCTTCCTTGCTAGCATATGCCCATTCATGTGTGCACCACACAACCCTCCATGGACTTCCTCGATCAGCTTTCGGGCCTCATCTTCTCTAACACACAGTAGTAGAGAGTCATTGTATGACTTCTTGTACAGTCTACCCCCACTGTAGAAGTATTGCCCTGCCAACCTCTGAATAGTTCGCTTCTCTACAACCGAGGCACCTTCTGGCAGGATTCTGTCCCTTATGTATCTCTCAATGTCTGTATACCAAGGTTCTTCTTCGGGTGTGCTTTTCTCAACATTGAAGCAGTAGACAGGATAGCATTGAATTTCTATCTCCAGTGGTTGCACCCAAGCGTCATTAGTGATGGTGGCCATAGATGCCAACGTTGCTAGTGCATCCACAAATTGGTTCCTGTCTCGTGGCATGTAATCGAATGTCACACTCTCAAATTGCTCTTCTAATTCCTTGACCAACTTCTGGTATGGTACCAACTTCACATCTCTAGTCTTCCAATCTCCCATCACTTGATAGATGATAAGACTTGAGTCACCGAACACCTTCAACTTTGGTATATGCATCTCAATTGCTACTCGCAAGCCTAATAAACATGCTTCATATTCGGCCATGTTGCTAGTGCAATCAAACTGGAGTTTCGCTGCTATCAGGTGATGAACATCATCTGGGGAGATTAGCACTGCTCCGATCCCCTTTCCACTTACATTGACTGCCCCGTCAAAGAACATCTGCCACTTTGTTTCCTCTATCTCTTCTGCAGACTCTGTATACATCACATCTTTGTCTGGGAATTGAGTTAGGAGTGGTTGGTAATCCGGTAGGGGGTGCTCTGCTAAGTGGTCTGCAACAGCTTGTCCTTTTATCGCCTTCCTAGTCGTATACACGATGTCGTACTCGGACAAAAGAACTTGCCATCTGGCAGCCCTACTAGTGGAGATTGGCTTCTCAAAGATGTACCTCAATAGATCGAGGTTCGAGATCAACAAGACTGTGTGACTGAGCAAATGGTGTCGAAGCTTCTGAGCTGCCCAGACCAAGACGCAACACGTCTTTTCAAGCACTGTGTACCAGACTTCAAAATTAGTAAATTTCTTGCTCAAGTAGTAGATTGCTTGTTCTTTCCTTCTTTTCTCATCATGTTGCCCTAACACACATCCTACAGTCATCTCAGAAACGGTCAAGTACATAATCAAGGGTCATCCCGGAACTAGCAGGACCAATGTCGGCGGGCCCATCAAATAGGCCTTGTTCTTATCAAACGCCACTTGACAGTCTTTGTTCCAAACCACAGGGTTATCTTTCTTCAGCAGCTTGAATATGGGCTTGAACACAGGAGTCATCTGTGCGATGAATCGATTGATATACTGTAATCGGCCCCGAAACCCTCTCACTTCCTTCTCTTTAGACGGAGGAGGCATCTCCAGAATTGCCTTCGCTTTGACGGGGTTGACCTCAATGCCTCGCTTGCCCACTATAAATCCAAGCAGCTTTCCTAAAGTAACTCCAAATACACACTTGTTTGGGTTAAGCCGGAGCTTGTGCTCTCTGAGTCTGTCGAACATCTTTCCAAGGTTTACCAGGTGATCTTCTTCTTCCTTTGACTTTGCTATCATGTCATCCACATACACTTCCATTTCCTTGTTCATCATGTTGTGGAGCAACAAGGTCATTGCACGCTGATATGTAGCACCCGCATT
The DNA here is from genome assembly GCA_947561395.2 of Buxus sempervirens. NCBI lineage: Eukaryota > Viridiplantae > Streptophyta > Magnoliopsida > Buxales > Buxaceae > Buxus > Buxus sempervirens. The sequence goes on along the minus strand of OX387187.1, from coordinate 6,972,102 downwards.
CTTCAGTTCGAACAGCATCACGCGGTAGCAATAAGTGCCCCAATGCGTGATAATGGATGTCTTCTCCATATCTTCAAGTGACATCCTTATCTGGTTGTAACCAGAGAAACCGTCCATGAAAGAAAACATCGAATGCGTTGCTGTATTGTCCACCAGTACATCAATGTGTGGCAATGGGAAGTCGTCCTTCGAACTTTCTCTATTCAGATCTCTGTAGTCGACACACATCCTGACTTTCCTGTCTTTCTTGGGAACTAGCACGATGTTGGCAAACCACTCTAGATAGTGAGTCACTTGCAAGAATCCAGCATCCAACTGTTTGGTGATCTCTTCTTTCATCTTCAAGGCCCATTCCGGCTTTGTGCGCCTGAGCTTCTGTTTCACAGGTATGGCCTCAAACTTTTTTGGTAACCGATGCACAATCAAGTCTATGTCTAACCCGGGCATATCCTCGTATGACCATGCAAACACGTCAGAATAAGATTTAAGAAAATCAATCATCTGTTTTCCGATAATTGTTACAGCTTTTTACCAATTTGGAGTATCCTTGGTTGTGCTATTTCACCTACGTCAATTGGATCAGTTTCCTCAATGTTGGCCTGGGGACCCTTTTCATGCCTTTCCAATACGAGTTGGATTTCAAATGGGGTCTCCCATGATTCATCGTCATCCTCATGCTCGAAAGGTTCACAGGGGACAATGTCTGAATCTTATTGCTGCAATGGGCGAGTGCCCCAATCTGACTTGTCGAGTTCTTGCTCGTTTTCAGGATTGGACACTGGCTCATGCTTTTCATTCATTATTGCCATCCGCATTGGCTTTTCAATTTCTTTGTGTTCCTTTGTTCAATTACGGCAACCTTATCATCTATCCCATGCCCCGACTCTTCCAGGTGTGCGTTGGGATTGACACTAAGATTGTGATGCTCAAGTTGCTTATTTTTGTTTTTAGGCAAATGCAAGTAGTAGGAAGCTTTCAGATATTCATTGAAAATCTTAGCAGCAGCTACAACAGAAATTTCAGAGGTGGCGGAAATCTCCTTTGAAATATTAGCTTTGCTGATTGCAAAAGGTATGGTGCTCCAGTTCTTCAGTGGTGCCTTGTCTTCCTTATTGATGACAACCATCACCTCCAGTTCTCCAACCAGCACCATGTTGGCGCTATCGTCAGATGAGATGCAGATGGGATCGTTTCCCGCGCCTGCCACCAGCTTGTTCTGGCTTCTCTCCAATCGGGGAGCACTCTCTGATGATACCCTCACCCATGATCCACTGAGGGGAATTCCCATTGGCACTTTGGCATCAGGTGGTATGTAGGCAATGATGACTTCGTTGGCCAAGTCAACTCTGGGAAGTACAACAGCTACGGGTATTCTGGTCGGTATCCTAAGCACAGTAAAGGAGTAAGCCGGGGTGCCCATTTGCTGTAAGTTGTATGGTACATCTCTTCAGGCACTGGCCCTAACACTTGAGGCATGCTACAGAACATTCGGTTCAGTCCATCATAAGTTCCTTGATGTGGGATATAGGGAGGTGGAGGAGGAGACCTTGGCCTGCGGCTTGGCGTTCTCGAGCTGTCTCAACCCTCCATCATGCAGATGTACATGACTGGACTTTCTTCTTTGGATTCTTCAATGGGAGCAAGCGGCAGCACTTCCATTACAACTGCAGAGTGGATAGGTATCCCTTTGGGGATGACTAGTTCATCTGGCGGGGCAAATGCCATGGTGACCTCGTCGGCAGATTCCAAGGCAAACAGTGCCGGCAGGTCATCTGGTGACCCCTCAGGAGCCAGCGGGTCTACTTCCACTGTGTTTCCGATCATCTCTAGAGACGATGGTTCCTCCCAGAGCATCTGAGTTAAGCCTTGTAGGTAATCCTCCTCCCAGGCGAGGGTGTCCAAAAACTCATTGCCCCACCCTTGGGGGACTATGTTTTTAATGGCCTAAGCTGCTTCACGCTCCATGTTAGTGAAGCGGTGGTACAAGCTCCCGTGCATGCATATAGGCCAGTGGGGGTCTCTTCTTTCGGCTCCAGCTCTTTTCCTCTCAGCTCAGTTCTCAAAGAGTTAGGCGTAGTCTTTGGGTTGTGACCTGAACCCCAGTTCGAACCTAGTATTCTGCTCGTAAGGTTGGACAGCTGCCTTGATTCCTTGCTTATATTTGCCTAGCCCTTCACCGGCTCTGAGGCCCCAGTCGGCGCATTCAGCAGCGCCAAACATGTTTCTTCTTTTCCTCTTCAGGAGTCGTTGCTCCCTTTCAGATTCTGGAATGTGGTTTACCTACACCATTTCCACGGCCTGGAAGTTGAGTGTGGTGGGTAGTTCATAATCCACATAGGGTACTCTGACCCTTTCAAACTCCCAGTAGTCCTCCACATGTACCGTTACCATCCTATGTAGTGAGGAAGACATCGCTCCTGCCTGATGCAGCCAAGGTCTCCCAATCAGCAAATTAAAGGAGGCATTGATGTCCATTAGCTCAAAATCCATGGTGAAGGGCATGTCTACAATTATGGTTACCAAGGTGACCTCGCCTAGCGAATCTCTCTTGGCATTGTCAAAACCTCTGACGTTATGGGCACTTAGCTTGATCATCGAGGGACTCAACTACAGGCTATGGAACGTCCTTATAGGACATATGTTCAGGGCCAACCCGTTGTCAATCATTGCCCTCTTTACAATGAGATCGACGCACTTCACTATTATGTAAAGCGACTCAGTATGGTTGCAACCCTCAAGTGGCAGATTTACCGCAGAGAAAGAGATGGCCTGTGGCGTCATGATTACTAACATAACTGCTTCTAGCTGCTCTGGGTCAATATCAGCCGGAACGTGTGCGTCACCCAAAACTTTCATCAGTGTCGCCCTGTGTTTCTCTGAGTCAATCAGGAGTCGCATTATGGAAATCTGAGCGGGTACCTTGTTTAACCGCTGGAGGAGGTCATATTCTAGTGTGTAAACACTGTGGTGCAAATCTGTAACTTCCTCCTCTGTGGCCTTCCCCTTTGTCTTGAGGGTCTGTAGCCATTTCCTTCCCTTTTTCCTTTCTTTTTTCTTCTGCTTCTGCTTCTACTCCCTCCTCTAGTGCGGGTGGGGGTCTATGTTTACGTATCGACTAGATCGGATGATTCGATCAATTTCTGCTTCAGTGGTGGTAGTAGTGGCTTGATGGTAGAATAATTGGGTTGCATAAGGCGGGGGTACCACATTGTAGGAAGGCAGTTCGAGGTTGAGTTTTGAGAGGTTAAAGGTTGGTGGTTCAAATGAGAGGGAAAAAGGGTCTTGTGAAGAGGAGTCCATGATATCGTAGATGCTGAGGGTAGAAGGGTTGGGGTTAGAGACAGGAGTCTGGTAGAAGAATTCCTGCTCTTCAGATGGGTGGAAGTGCACCAGGGGGAAGCCAGTAAGGGAGGCTTCGTCATCTTCTCCAATGACGTTCACTGCTTGTTGTTCAACTTCTTCCTGAGGGTATAACCTCACTACTTGCCCTGGTTGCCCAATCAATATCGATGGATCGAACTACCCAGTGCCATGATCACAGCTCACCTGATTTTCTGACTTGCTGGTGGAGGCCTTAGAGTGATCAGGGAGAGGGTTTGTGGTAACGCTGGCCACTGGAGTCTGAGCGGGTGGTGCCAGTGGGTCGACCGTGATGCGCTTGCTATCAATCAAGTCTTGGATATCGTGCCTTAGGTCCCAGCACTGATTGGTGTGATGCCTTCGAGCACCAGAATGGTATTCGCAATGTTCTGCGGCATTGTAACTTCTTGCATTAACCAAGGGGGTTAGGTGGTTTGATCTGCACGTATCCCTTCTTTAGCAAGGTTGGCAGCAACTCTGCTGGTGCATACGGTAGAGGTATGAACACTCGCTTCATTCTGGCTTCCATTTCCTCTTTCGTCCTTCTCACTCCTTGATACACTGCCTGCCTAGTCCCCTGAAGAGCCACTGCCTCTGGCCCCTGAGAGAAATGAAACGGTTGCGCCGGGTGTACATAATTTACTGCTTGCGGCTCTTGCCCCTGATTTCTGCTAGCCTGCCCAATCACTGGCCTCCTAGGCGTGGCACTCTGCCCACTACCATCTATCTTGCCCGCTTTTACTGCATCTTCGATCCGATCCACAGTCAGAATTAGGTCGTTAAAATTGGACGTACTTTGCCCCGGCAACAAAGTGAAGAAAGGCTGTCCCAATGAAGCTATGAACAACGACATCATCTCTTGTTCCAGTAATGGAGGCTGTACCAGTGTTGCCAACTCTTTCCAGCATTTGGCATATTCCCTTACTGACTCTTGGCTCTTCTTAGCCAACCTCTGCAGTTCTGCCCTGGTCTGCACAATCTGACTGTTCAACCTATACTGCTGGATGAACATGGCTGCAAAGTCGTTCCATATTTTGATCTTGGTATTATCCAGACTCAAGAACCAAGAGTAGGCCTTACCAATCAACGACTTCTTAAAGAACTGCACCATGATTCGTTCCTCCTTAGCATACTGGCACATGTCACCTGAAGAAGATCTCAGGTGGTTCAAGGGGCAACTTGTGCCATCAAATTGGTGCAACTCTGAGCATTTGAACTTAGCGAGGAGCTGGATGTTGGAAAAGAAGCAGGGGCTTTCCAGGGTGGCCTCTCTCTGTACTATACTAGGTTGGAGTTGTTTGAGTAGCTCTCTCATGGTGGACATCTCTGCTTTGTTCTTTTCTCACACTGCAGTTAGTTTCTCTTCAAACTGAGCTTCCTGGGTTCTGTACCAATCTTCGTCGTCCTACCCCAATTGAGCAAGTACAAACTGATCCTGCTGTGGAATGTAGAAGGGCACTGCTGGTGGTGGTGGTGCCACGAGAGGAGGATGCACTGGATACGATGGCGGTGCTATCTCTGCCTGTGGCGGGAACTGTGGCTGCGGCTGGTGGGCGGTTGGCACTGCTGGGGGGAACTTTCTTCAATTCCCTTAATTCTGCCTTTAATTCCTGTATGATGGAACTCATGCTGTCAATTTGCTGTTGCATCTCATTGACCACTTGCGTATGGCTAGATTCTGCCGGATGCTGTCCCGGTGGTGTCTGCTCTCCTTGTTGGTCCATATCGAGCCTTTTCCTCGATCTTAGTAGGTACGAGCTTCTGGAAGCAATTTTGGTACCTGTTAGACAATTGACAGGCATTAGTGCAATTTTACACAAATTGGTTATGCAACTTTATTAAACTTGTTCATTTGCTTATTTTTCTTTTATGATATGATTTGACTAACTGATCTATTTTAGTTGCCTGGAGACAGCAAGGGAAGAGAACCTAATTTCTGAAAGCTGATCTATTTTAGGAACCCGCAAGCAACTGGGAAAGAGAACCCTAATGAATTTTGAAGACTGATCTATTTTGGTTGTCCTAAGACAACCGGGGAAGAGAACCCTAATGACCGAATCTATTTTAGCTACACATAGGTAACTAGGAGAGAGAACCCTATTTTATGGATATCGGTCTATTTTGGCCACATGGGGCAGCCAGGGAAAAGAACCCTATGATCCTGATCTATTTTAGCCACATGGAAGTGACTGGGAAAGAGAACCCGGTTTAACTGGTCTATTTTAGTCGCTTTCAAGCAACTGGGGAAGAGAACCCTAAAACACTGATCTATTTTAGCCATTTGGCATGGGAAGAGAACGTTCAATTCAAGGGGATTTTTTTTTGAGCTTAGTATCACAGGGTTGGACCACGCATGGTCACAAAGGGGGCTGAAAAATAGCACTCAGGGTTACCTTAACCTATTTCCGACTCATCCGTCAGTGGTCTTAGCGATACAAGGATTCGGCTAGTAATACCCCGAGATTCTGCAGCCTGTAAAACCTCGAATTTTCCCAAATATTAAAATAAAATAACAATTAATATTCTTGAGGATTATTATGGATGGAAATAATTTATTATTGTACACTACCAAAAAAAATAATTTATTATTGTAGAGAATACCATTATTCGTGAAGATCAGGAGTTTGGCGTAGATCGGAGCGTCTGATCGCGAGTTATCGCGGTAGGATTAAGATTTTAAAGCTAATGTGTTTTGATTGGGCGATGTGCATTGAGTTTGTTGTGTGTGCGTTGCGTGGGATAGAAGGTATATATATATATATGCTAAAATAACCTAATAGAATACAGAAGGTATTCTAATCATATTCCTTGGTATCCTTTAGCCGCAAGGGAGAAAAACGCACACCCAAGAGCGACTAAGCAACCAGAGAAGAAGGAGGAAAGAGGTTGCTCTGGTTTCTTCATCCCAAAGGAGTGCTTTTGAGTCTGAGTGTTGTTGTTTAGAGAAGGAAGAGGAGAACGCACGTTCAAGAGGTAGGTAGCACCGATTTTCGTTTCGTTTTGTGTTCTGGAGGTTGATCGATTGTATTGCATGTTTTAGTGTCATATATACATGTATTTAGCTTGATATCAATCATATAATTATGTTAGAATCATCCTGGACATGAAAAATCAGATTCTAAACATTGTATGTTCGTTTTTGGGAGACCGCCTACCTCTCTGCGCTCGGCAATCCTCAGCGATCCTCGGCGCTAGTGTAAAATTTGAGACCGCTGGAGACCGCGAGATGACGGACCCTAGGTGCTCGAAAATGAACTACCGCTGAGCAGGGACCGCCTAGGCGATCTTGAACGATCCTAGGCACTCTAACAAAAAAATGCAATTTTGACAGTTTTTCATCCCCTTTCTTCTCCAACCCTTTTCCAAATAAACTGAGCCTCCTACACAGTACCCTTATTACATGAAAGACATTTAAGTAAATGTCCTGTGTATTTATTGCTCCATTTACTTAAGTCTTTACATGTAAATAAGGTTTTACCCCCCCCCCCCCATTTGGAACCAATAAAAATACTTCCAAGGTCTAATTCCCGGCCAATAAAAAGTCAACTTTCCAGTTCATGCCTAAATCCCGGTTTTTATCAAAAAGCCCGGTTTGGGTTTAATACCCAGATGAGTGATTCAGGAGCCCATAAAATTCTAGGAGATGTGTTTACCCTTCAATAGACTACAACCAAAATTTGAGCTCGAAACTCCTTGTAGATTTGTCTAGAAAAATTATATACCAAAAGTCAACGTTTTTAACTAGACTTAGAATATTTTTGGGGTCCGAAACTTTTTGTCTTAGAATTGATTGATTATTGGTATGGTGACCTTATTAGGGATCCTAAGACTATTCCACTCATCCAAAATTTATTTTGAGAACTTTATGACATTCATAGTCCCAAATCATTATAAAATAGGGTATTTGGATTTCCACCCTTTGTAACACTTCTCTAAGATTATTCTTAAGGTGTCCCTGAAGGCCATTTACACTAAAAGGTTCATATTAGATATTTAACCACCTTGTTTTATGATTTAGTACAATTTGGGGTTTAAAGAGAATCAAATTCACTTGAAATGGTTACAAGGATTCTATATAGGTAATTTCCTTCTGAAAATATAATTGGACTGTGGATTGAATGCCATGATGGCTATAAGAGATTGTACCATCTGCGGATGAGATATGAGACCACCTGCGGGTGAGATGTGTAACTCCTGCGGGAGAGACCTCCTGTTGGGGGAGATGTGATCCTGATTGGATTGCATCCCACAAGGGAGATATGTGACCACCTGCGGGTGAGATGAGACCTCCTGTTGGGGGAGATGTGATCCTAATTGGATTGCATCCCACAGGGGAGATATGTGACCACCTGCGGGTGAGATGAGACCTCATGTTGGGGGAGATGTGATCCTGATTGGATTGCATCCCACAAGGGAGATATGTGACCTCCTGAGGGAGATATGTGACCTCTTGTGGGAGAGATGTAATCACGATGTGATTGCATCCCACAAGGGAGATATATGTGATTACCACCTGCGGGTGAGATGTGACCACCTGCGGGTGAGATATGATGACTCCTGCGGGAGAGACCTCATGTAGGGTAGATGTGATTACTGCGTGATTGCATCCTACATGGGAGAATGTTGATATCAGATTGGGATTTACTATTAATTATGAATGACATGATCTACATTTGAATAAGAAGAGTTTGATTTATATTACATTGCCTTTCTAATTGAAACAAAGGTTACATAATAAACTCTCTTTATTCCAAACACTGATTAGATGTTGGTTTCATATGGTGATTAACCGTTCTTATTATCGACCGTGACTACCTGATTATTTTATCGTGCATGAATGATTACTTTTATATATAAACTGTTTCTAGCATGCATGTGTTACCTACTGAGATAGTTGTATCTCACCCTACTTCATTATCTTATTTTTCAGCTGTTTCATGTGAGAGCGTCCTTGGGGTTGACACGAGGGGGAGCTGTAGATTACTGAGCTGAGGATCTTTATTATTACATTTAGATCTTTCTTTTAGAGGTTGATATAGATGTATCTTGATGGATATTTTATGATTTAATTGAATATGAGAGAAAGTGTGCTAGAAAACCCATTTACCAGATTTATGAATTGATATTGATGAGTTAGTTTAATGGTTATAGTTAGCCACGTATATTGATGAAATTAATGTTTTAAATTTCCGCACTCTGATATTTAATGAAATTAGTTGGATTTAAATGTCTGGTAATTAGTAGCTTTGGGCCCAGTATCACTTCGGATTCGGGTTTGGTGCTTGTTTTGCATAGACCCGAGTTCGGGGCGTTACACAGCCAATATCTGATTCAACCATCAGCAGCATTTGTGTCACTATCTGGGGTAGGCTATGCAGGGACGCTCCTCCACCAATATCCGACTCATCTGTCGGTGGTTTCGGTGCCCTAAGATTTCGGCTAGTAGCACCCGGACGTTCCTCAGCCAATATCCGATTCATCCATCGGCGGCTTTGGTGTCGCTATCTGGGGTAGGCTATGCCAGGATGCTCCTCCACCAATATCCGACTCATCCGTCAGTGGTTTCGGTGCCCTAAGATTTCGGCTAGTAGTACCCGAACGTTCCTCAGCCAATATTCGATTCAACCATCGGCGGCTTTGGTGTCGCTATCTGGGGTAGGCTATGCCAGGACGCTCCTCCACCAATATCCAACTCATCCGTCAGTGATTTTGATGCCCTAAGATTTCAGCTAGTAGTACCTAAACGTTCCTCAGCCAATATCCGATTCAACCATCAGCGGCTTTGGTGTCGCTATCTTGGGTAGGCTATGCCAGGACGCTCCTCCATCAATATCCGACTCATTTGTCGACAGTTTTGGTGCCCTACAGATTTGACCGAATGATCTTGAAAAGATACAGACAGGTGTGATCTAAGCTCAAAGTCTTGGGTGTTTTGAACACTTGCCAGGTTTCATGATCTCAATGAGGGAGATGCAATTTAAAAGAGCTGGGTGGTTGCAGCGACCAAGAATATTGCCATTAATGGAGAGAGATGGTCTGTCGGAGACCGAGTTGCCTTACTTAGGGGAATTAATTCTTTTATTTCAAATTCTTGTCTTGTTAAGTTTGAACAATTATAACAAAATGGATGAAAATTCATGCTTAATCAAAAAAGGGGCCGTCACGGCACATAGTACATCATCATGCTTATCAAAATTCAACAAAGCCAAAGTCTAACTAAGTTGGTCATCATCATAGTGGGAGGACACGTCTTGCCTCCTCAAGGCACGCAGAAGCTTGTTCTACGAACGTCGGTCCTCCTCTACGCACTTGCGCACTAATTCCATTTCATGTTGCAAGGCCATATTGGCCTGCCTACTCTCCTGTTCCGAATCCACATAAGCTGAATGGACACGGAAGTGGGTCTCTCGTAGTTCAGCCACCCTATACCTATATGTGTTAGGGGACGGAACTGGAATGTCACTAAAGGTGACGGGTTGAAGAGGCGGGGGGCCGTCGTGGCCGAATTCCTGAGCTATCCACTGCTCATAATCACAAAATTAGGATTGGATGAAAATGTCCTCCCGGTACACGCACACCGTCTTCCATTCCATCAGCAACCGCTTCCTTAGTTCCTTGGTGAGTGGGCCAATCAAATCGCTCACATCGTCCCTGACCGGGATTCCCTGCGACTTCCCAAACTGTCTCAGAACCCAAATCGGATAGTATGTGTAACGCCGCGAATCCGAGTCATCATTTTTTTTTTGACTCGGATCAAGGCATTAACTTGTGGTACATTACAATCAGTTCAAAAGATAAAGAAATAAAGAACTAAGATTTATCAGAGTGCTAGGAAGCTTAAATTATTCATTAGAAATTGAATCTTTCTATTATATCAAGTAATCAAATGAAGGCAACTACAAGTTTAACTAACTCATAAATCCTACTAGGTCATCTATTATTAATTCAAGAGAATAACTACAACTATATAAACTATCCTACACTTGTCTTCAGGATTTTCTAGACTTTAAGCCCACTATCAGTCTAACCCGTGGCGTCCTCTCCAAGATGACCTGAAAACAAAACATTTTAAAGTAGGGGTGAGATACGAATATCTCAGTAGGTAACACTATGCATGAAAGGAAAACAATTTATACATAAGGAAAGTAACACAGATTTCATGCTCGGTAAGATAAGAGAGTAAACACGGTCGATAAGATAAACGAGTAATCATGGTATGAAAAGAACATCAATCCGTACTCGAAATACAGGAGGCTTATTATGTAAATTCATTTCAAATAGAATGTGAATGAAATATGACTCATTTCCATAGGGTTTCCAATTTATTCCAATTAGTGTTTTCCCAAGCATGCTTCCACCTTTTATCCATATTCCAATTCCAATTTAAAGTCATTCTAATCAAGTTACAGCTATACTGTTCAATCATGTCATTCATATTTAATTCATATGTAAGCCTCACCGTTCATTGGTTCAACTGTAGGATGTCAAACAAATTCTCAACAATAATCTCCCATGTAGGATGCAATCACGTAGTAATCACATCTCCCCCACATAAGGTAAGCATCTCTCCCGCAGGAGGTAATCACATATCTCCCCTGTGGGATGCAATCCAATCTGGACTACATCTCCCCCAACAAGAGGTCACATCTCACTCGCAAGTGGTCACACACACATCTCCCTTGTGGGATGCAATCACCTCGTGATTTCATCTCCCCCACAACAGGTCTCCCCCACAGGAGCTAACACATCTCACCCGTAGGTGGTCACATCTCACCCGCAGGTGGTAATCACATATCTCCCTTGTGGGATGCAATCACATCGTGATTACATCCCCCAAGAGGTCTCATCTCACCCGCAGGTGGTCACATATCTCCCTGTGGGATGCAATCCAATCTGGACCACATCTCCTCCAACAGGAGGTCACATCTCACCCGTAGGTGGTCATCACATACATCTCCCTTGTGGGATGCAATCTAATCTGGACTACATCTCCCCCAACATGAGGTCACATCTCACCCGTAGGTGGTAATCAAGTCTCATCCGCAAATGGTAATAATATTCCTTTTTGCCAACACGGCACTTAATCCACAATCCAACTTATATTCTTGTGTAAAACAATTTATTCTTAACTATTTGGTGTTCCCAAAATTAGTTCATAGCTGGTTCTCATAATGACAGTTCTAGTTATGTGATAATTAAAGGTTATGTAAGGTCATTAAGTAATTTAGGGATAAGGTTTACTGGTAATAAGATACTTGCCATTTATAAAGTAGTTTATGTAAAATTTAGGAGTGGTCACTTAGAATAATAAGGTACTTGCTATTTTAGTAGTGAGAAATTAAAGTAAGTCAATTTAAGTAACTAACGAGGCCTAAAGGTATATAGGGTTCATTCTCCAAATTCTATAAGGTAGTTCATGTTCAATTATTAATCTGAAGTCCAAACCCAAAATCAGTTCCTTAGTTTATTTATCATAATATTTCACTCAATATAGATTAGCATGCCTACATGATACCCGATTCAGTGTTAGGCAAGTGTTTCATTTATATTGGATATTGGACCCCTAACACACGCTAAGGTGTGGGTCAATTAATGTATTAATTATATTAATATAAAATTCCAAATGATTAATAGTGAGGTGGAGTTGCCTCAAAGTAATAGGAGTTAATTAAAGTTTGGTTATAATGTCAAGAGTTATTAAGGTTTGAATTTAGTGGTGGAGGATTTACATATATAAATTAATTTACCATGGATTAGGCATTAGGGATTATTATGTTTTGGCGATGGTCAAAAGATGATATAGCGTTCTTGAGTCCTAGATTAATACAAAAGTAAAAGTTAGTATAAAGAATTACCCTAATAACCATCTCCGATCTCTAAACTTGCTTTTATTAATATCTTCCTCGAATTGATGTAAATTCTAGTTATCTCCTAATCCCTACCTTTAATTAGTTCCTCCATAGGTCTCTAATAGTATTTGGATGCTACTTAAACTTAGTTTAACTCAGTTGAAGTCAATCAATAGGTTAAAATCCGAAAATACACTCAAAAAAGGCTTAATCGCATGCTGCTACGCAGATAGGCGGTCCTAAGCGCTCAACCAAAATTACAAAAAGTGCCTACCCTGGAGAGCACCTACCCTGGACAGGTGGGCGATCCTAGGCCATCCTGAGCGATCCTGAGCGCTCAGCAAAATTTCTGCACAGACGCGTTTCGAACGTGTGGCAGTTTTAGTTTTTCAATTCCTAACTCAATTTCTTCCCTCAAACCACTTCCAACACTTCACAAATCAACTATAAAAACCTTCTAAACATGATTGGATTTAATCGAACAAATATTAAATCGGCATGTAGTTTAGACGTTCAAAATCAAACAGAGATATAATATTTTGTTCAAACAGAAATCATGCATTCGTTTGAGTAATCTTTAGCAAAGATCCGGTAAACCAATGATGAAAAGGGTGTGTCACCTACCTCTATTTGCTCAAGATACCTTCTTCCTCCTCTTTCTTCTGTGTGGCTTTGATCTTTACTTTTGCAACAGCCCGAGTTCTCCCGAGATAAAGATCTCTCTCTGGCTTCTCCTTCTTCTCCTCTTCTCCTCCTGGCCTCCCTCTTTCTCTTTCGTGCTTCTTCTCTTCAGCCACAGCCTCCAAACGCCAATGCCAAAAACACCATACGAATGCAACTAATATTATTAAACCCTATTTTATTCTCTACAATCCCATGCATCGCACTACCATCAAGTTCTATACCTATTCATCAACCAGACTTAATAATAACCTTTAATCCACTCTTACCTTGGTATCTCACAATCCAGCGGTCAGATCTGTGCCAAACTCCTGATCTCCGCTATCAATGGGATCATCTATAAAATAAATTCCTCATCTCCTCAACTTAAGGCTCCAAATCCAATATAATTACCAATATGTCATTATCCCAATTATTAAGCTATAAATATCATTGTTAATAGACAATCTAAACCCCAACTTAAATCTATTATTATTTCTCAAGGTTAATAACAATTTTAATTAATGTATTTAATTATTTACCGATAATTAATGTGAATTGACCGAAATACCCTTCTCTTAATATCTTCACATCTACGCATTCAATTTCCTCCAAAATTCCTAAATTTATTCTCTATTTTATTTTGGCAAATTTATTGACTTTCCAAATATTATTATTTATTTATTTGCTGAAAATTCGGGGTTTTACAGTATGGCACAGCATGGGTAAGGCCTATTAGGGCAAGGCACTCTCTGTTCTTGAAAGCCAAGATGGGGGTGTAGGTGAAGTTGAATGTACCCCACCATCTGATATCTGTTTCTCCATTCAGATGGAGAAAGTGGTCTAGCCAAGCCTTACAAGTAGGTAAGTCAGGGCGGATCTCTCTTCGGGACATCCAGGTGACATTGTCACGGACTAGCCCATAATGTGCACTGACAGGTTCTGAAACCATCAAGTGGTCTTGCAGCCAGATGTGGAGGAGAGGAGCACACCCTTGAAACCTCCGGGTTCCATTTTTTGACAAGTGAGGGAATAAAACAATTGAGCTAGGATCAGTGGCATGATTCGGTACCCAGCCCGGAGTTGATCCACAATGTCCATGAGGGCCAAATTAATGGTGTCGCCCCCAGTCGGAAAGAAAATCTACGACAAAATGTAACGCCCCGGATCCGAGTCACGAAATAACACCGTAACTCATCCTTGGAGGTTAATTTAAAACACAGGATCGCAATATCAGAGTGAAGGAAAAACATGAATACAACAATAGCTATATAACAAAGTGCGCTAAAATATTCCCAAACTAAAATAAAACTCACATGTCCAAGTAACTACCCGCAAGTATCGAGCTCTCCAAGAGTATCTGAAAACAAAACGAAAGCAACGGGGTGAGATACGAATATCCCAATGAGCAACACATGCATGCACAAATACATTTATTTCAGTTCTAAAACATGCCACGGTTATAAACCATATACAATGATGATAACACACATATTCCGAATAATCCGACTAAACTTCAATAATCCAATTCATATCAGTGCAGAAAACCATCAGGTAAATCAAGCAATAACAATCTGTTTCCAATCCTGAAGATATCGATAAAATAATGATTAACTGACAACAACATAGCAAATAACCATAATTTTGTATCTCAAGATATAATTCCAGATATACCAATGTCATATAACACAAAGTCTTCTCATAACCATGCCCACGCCTCCAAATGTATATCCGGCCTACTCAGGGTTTCGGATATTGAAATGACTGCGTTATCCAATGCAGGCCTACTCCCCAGGTTTCTGCATTGACAATCAGGCCTACTCAGGGTTTCTGGCTGCTCTACACCGGCGGGAGGTACAATACCCAATAATCGGTAAACAATATTCCATGAACCATAAATACCAACAAACCAGCGAATAAAACATATCACGTCGAACAAAATCAAATACCAACATTGGTCAATGTCATGTAGTTGTTTACATTGGTTAATTGACATGCCAAGGCGACATCCACCCCTCCATGTACACAGTTCCGGCCTACTCAGGGTTTCGGACACTCTAAAATGACGGCCTACTCAGGATTTCGTCATCCAATGCAGGCCTACTCCCTAGGTTTCTGCATTGACAACCAGGCCTACTCAGGGTTTCTGGCTACTCTACACCGGCAGTGGCAACACTCAAGGCCATGCAATTACACCAACGAAGCAATAACATCAAATTACTAAGCTAGACTCTGGATCCAAGATAAGCTAAACCAAAACAGTAAATCATCGTATAATCTAAATTCCAACATCAAAATAAAACAATACATTCCACATCATGTGTAACTCATCACAGTTCACCACCTGTCCCTCTGGACCAAACAGTATCTCAAGTACTTCCAGTATTTTCCCAGTTTCGTAACACATGTCATTTGGAAATAAAACTCAGTTATTCACACCAAGAAAATCTTTACAATACATTCAGAATTTTCCAAACAAGTGAAACCAGACTTTAATAATTTCTCAATCAAAACAGTGTATAAAAACAAGGAGGAAACACACTCGGAACTCCTAGTGTTTTGGTACCTAGTACATCACTTACAAATAACCTAAACTTAACCTTGGGAGCCTTTAAGAATTTCCACTAAATTTTCCTCTATTAATTGAATATGTAATATAGGTTACAAAGTCCCAAAACAAGTGATTGGTTAAGTGATTTAACCCTCAAATCATCAAAAACCACTTGGTTTAGTCAAAAACACAATTCGGTAAGTTTATTTGACCATGCGCTCACCTCCTGAACTAAGCGCAAGGTCGGCGGATAGTTATGGGGTTAAAGTTGGGGTATGCGCCTACTTGATTTCAAGTGGGCACGAAGCGGGCGGGAAATGAGCGGGAAGTGAGCACGAGATGCGTGTATAGTTTTTAAGTGCGCGCGAGCTGAGCGCCAAGTGGGCGCGAGCTCGGTGGATAGAAAAGAATATCTCTCGCGCCTACTACCGAAGTGAGCGCCAAGTGGGCGAATGCTCACTGCGTTTTCCGACTCTCTGTTATTTCCAGATCTCCGACTCTGGCCGATCTTTTTCGGTCTGTAACTATTCCAGTAGTCTCCTAATATCCCCCGAATACATCCCAACTAGTTTTGAATTTAATCTAAACATATTTCTATTTAGGTTATAATTCACTCTCATGCTCGGACGAAGTTCTTCCAGAAAACTCAGAAAACACTCATGCATCAAAATACATTCACGAATAAACTCAAATCCTCAATTTTAAAACAATGCTACTCACCTCTTGCATGCTTATATCCCAACAACAATAATTTCTCGAACCATGGCCGATCACCCACAGTTGTTCGTCCGCTTGCTATCGACACCCGGTTGATCCTCCATTCACAAGAGTAAAACCCTTCTGAAAAACTTAATTCGAACACCCAGAACCCTTCTGAAAAACTAAAAGTTATTCTTCTCTCCCAACGAAAAACCTAGATCAATCGCCGCAGCCGCAATCGCTTTTCAGCAAACGTATACGAGTATTCCCAAAACTACAAACCTAATTTTCCTTAAGTATTTATACCTTCCATATATGGAGATTGCCGCTCGACAACCTTTGAAAATTCCTTGATTCCGTGTGTGCTCACCCACCGAAATCCCTACATATACCCACAGATACTTAATGTGATACGTCCACATAATTAATTTAAATAAAAAAAATTTCTTAGCAAAAATCGGGGTTTTACACAGAACCACAAGGGTGAAGGTGTCAAACCAAATCCGGGGTCTTTCCTGCTTTTTGTTTCTTATTTTTTCAACTAAGAATGTTTTGGAGACCCTCGTGAATGATTTGTCACCTCCTAAAGTCTATAATTCTCCCCTTGAGAGGCCAAAAAAAACACAAGCTTCATTCTTGTAGCTTTCTTTGAGACTTGGCCTGACGGGTTCTCCAAGGTCTCCAAATCGGAGGAATAGGTCAAATTCCTCAATTGTGGGAGTCAACTCATTGGTCCCAAATCGAAACACTGAAATCTGGGGATCCCAGAAAAGCAAAGCTGCTTGAATCATATCCCAGTTAATTGCCACGTTTAACAAGGACAAGGTGTGCCCCATACGGTATTGTGCTTCCCATTCAATCTGCTCATCCCCTTGTAGTTGTCTTGTCTAATAGCGGATCCAAGGGTATCCCAGGCGCACTTCTCTATCCTAGGGAATCAAACTCTCTCAGTCGAGGATGAAGATGCCATGCCAACTCTCTGATCGAAATTCCGAATCAATTTTAGGGTTCCATACCAGACTCTTAATCAATTCTAAAACATGCATAATTTCAAGCAAAAGGGTAAACCATTACCAATTTTAACATGCTTCTGCAAGATAGAGCAAAAAATTAAAATAATGCGGAATTTAAATTCAGGCACACATGGTGTGTGGTCCTAAGGGTGGGCACCAATTGAGGTGCGACTCCTAGACATACTTGTGTAAGGGAGCACGTCCAAGTCCTGATTAGTCTTTTGTCTTTCATCTGCTTCTGGTGTCAGACTATAGCGAAAATCACAACTTGCCATCGAGGGCAAAAAATTGCAAGATATTTACAAAAAGCTGCAAAGGATTCATCTTTGGGGCTGTTGGGAGCCCAAAAGAAGGGTACAAATTGCTTCAACGGCGGGTAGGCTAAAATTCCTAGATCTAGGGTTTCCTACCCTTGTTCTGATCTGGCATGCTTTCATCTGTGTGTCTGATCTAGTTGGCTTTCATCTGCTCTAAAAGACCAATCCAGACTTAAAGTGCTCCCAGAGGACTTTAATGGGTCAGGGTCCATAGTTTACAGGACTCAATGCATGGATCTGGGGTGGTTTCCCTTATCAAAGTTAAGTTAGCTCTCTAAATTAGAGCTGAGGTAGCCCAAAATCTAGTGTTTACTCAATTTGATGCAAAAAGCGAGGGTTGCTGCCCCTAATGGACTCTTGGGTTTTAGATTGCTTTTGCTCCTCTTTTATTCATCATTCACATCACAATCACAATCACAAGCGTGGTTTATTCAGAAGCGTTAGGTGGGGAAGGACACCCAGCCTGAGACATATGCCTACAAGGGTCTGGACTAGTACTAGATCCTTGCGTACCACAGCAAGAAACCTGTAGCGCTATTGGACTCCAGAAAACTGGGGAGATGGGGTTTACCCTGCTTTCCCCAACAAGCCACGAGAGCATAGGTGCTAATACCATCCCAAAAGTCAGTTCATAGGAATCAGAAGGGTGGCTACTAAAGAGGTCTAAGTCTTGGCAAAGAAGATGCAATATCCACACTCATTCATTCATTCAAGGTTGGATCATTCACGCAGGCTCCCTCGTGCGTGTCACCCCACGCAGTTTATCACAAAAAACAGGTGAAATCCATCCACGGTATAGTGGCGTGCCCGTTTGTGCAGTTGGGCTGCGTGCTGTGCCTAATCGGGTGAGTTTTGTCTGGATTTCGTTGATAATGGAATTTCTAACATCTCGTATAGTAAGGTGCAAAATTGGCATGCAATACAAGATTCCGAGAGAGTCCCCAGGTAAGTGGAGGGTCACAAGGAACCACTTAAATTCCACCTTCCTTAGGCAATTATCTTGTCCTTTCGACAAGACTCCCCAGAAAATGCAGTTGCGCGTATTCTATGCCTTAAAACAAGACAGTAAAAGATCCTAGAACCAACTAAATCCCTCTTATGTTGAGTCATTCTAACTAGGGGTTCTATTGGGTCAAAAGTCCTTAGCGGAGTCACTAGGCTGTGCGCGAGGTCGCACGGCGGGGCACACGGATTCTTATGCATGCCTCCGGATGGGTAAAATGGGAAGGTTGGAGTCGCCACCGCCCGATAAGGTGCAGGTGGACACTTGGGTGCCTAAGTTTGTCTATTGGGCTAATCTGTGGCTTGAGATTCTAGGTAGGGTCTCGGTTACGGTCCAGGGAAGTTCGTAGACACCCGAGTCCGCCCCGTTGGTTGACGGGTCCCATAGGTTTATCCTGGTTTGAGTCAACTCGCTGATTTCTCACCCGATTCCTAATCCAACATGTAATTTAGTTAAGTCTGGTGGGACCACCTGAGTGGTGTGGGTCCCTTTAATTGATTTTATCTTGCTTAATTAAGTGGTCTGAGTCTGAGTGGGTGGGCCCCGTTGTAAGGCCCATGGGGTCCTTGGTGGCCTTTGTTAAGCCCACATATCCCCTAGTGGGCCTCCGTCTAAGCCTGGGAGGCCCTTTGGGCTTAGCTAAATTTCCTTTGTTTTATTTAGGGTTTAACTTTACATATTTAGATTAAGTCTTATTTCCGGTGGGCCGGATTGGTTTGTGGGCCCATTGGGCGGCCACACAAGTGTTGCCAAGTATTTTTACTTTATCTTTGATATAGTGTTCCAAAGTGGGTAGGACATTGGGCTTGGGGCCCATAGCTCATATTTGGGCTTGAAAGCCCAAGTTCCTTGAAGTTAGGGTTTAAACCCTTACTTGGTTCGGTTAGTGGGCTTTGGCGGGCCCGATAGGCCCTGGCCCGTGGTCTCAGCCAAACCATGCTACTTACCACATCATGCCACAAATTAGGTTCGGGTGGGCCACATTGGGTTTGGCCCAACCAGCTCGGTTAGTTAATTTACTTATCTTGCTTATTTACTTATCTTGCTTATTTACATGATTTGTATTCCATTGCATAGGTTGGGCTTGGTGGGCCCCATTGGAAGGCCCACAAGTGTTCCTGGTTGGACCGGTGATCCATGCCCCATGTTGGGCTTCCGAGTGACCAAGAAACCCTACTAGTTTGCTCAGTTCGATTGTAGGATCATAAGAAAAGCCATGAGATCACAAAAGGCATGAAATGGCCTTTACTGCCATGTAGTCGACCATGTTGGTTGGCTACACACAAAACCTAATGTAGCAGGCCATGAAGGTCGACTACATACAAATTTCAGGTGATCCGACCTGAGTTATCGGATCAACCTGAAACTTCACTTTTTTGGGGTTTGGCATTTGGGGTGACTTTCTTGGGCTACTGAGGTTTTGTGGGCCCTTGGGAATGCCCACGCAAGCTCTGGAGATGGGGAATCCCCTCATCTTTGGTCTCCTTGGTGAATTTTGTGGAATCAAGATAAAATGGGAGGAGGGCTTGGTTGGCTGCCCTCCTGCCCCTTTTCATGCACACACAGCAATAAAACAAAGGCCTTGGCACCCCAATTTTGGTGCTTCCACTCCACTCACCAATAGGCAATCAAAGCCCAACAACAAGACACTATACTACACACTTTTAACATAAGCAATCATGATATAGTCACATGAGACAGCAGCCGAAAAGGGAGGTTTAAGTCAGACCCTAGCATGCTGATGGGAGTGGGGATGACATAAAAAAATGAAGAGGAAAAGAACCTTCATGCAGGGTCCTAAGGGTTGATGGCAATCATGCCACACAAGGCCACATGGAGTGAACATTTGCTGTAGGTGCAGGGGACAGCAGCCGTTTGGAGGGGATTAGTATGCTTCCATGGGGCTGGAAATAGTGGAAAGTGGGGTGGGGGAGCATGGCAACGGGATCCATTATTCATGATGCACACATTAAGGCATGACATACAACTCAAATTCATTAAGACAGGGAAAAGGGGTGCTGCTGCTGCTGCCAGCAGCAGCTCTAAAGATACCTTGCATGCTTACTAGTTTGTCATAAAAAAATTGTAAAACCCCAAATTTTCCTTAAATAATAAAATAAATTAATAAATAATATTCTTGAGAGTTATAATTGATGGAAATATTTTATTATTGTAGGGGATGATCTAATTAGTGGAGATCCAGAGTTAGACGCAGATCTAACCGTCCGATCATGAGATATCGAGGTATGTATTCCGATTGGGCAGTGGTGTAAAACCCCGTTTTGAGTAGAAAACAAAATAAAATAATAATGCTAGAATAAAATAAATTAACAGTCACAGTAAGGAAAATAAACAAATAATAACAGTAGATGAAAATATATATATATGCACATATAGATGTAGGTGCTGGTTAAATCGAATTTTATTATTTCTGGGAACTTGTGGTCATCAGGGTTGAAACAAAAAAAAATAATAAAGTGGAAATATTCGGACCTGGAAATAAATAAGAATGGGTCAAAAATTGTAAATCCGGAAAACCCTGCACTAGTGAGGGGTAGAAAGGGGATTCTTAGGGAGAAGGGTGAATTAGGTTAAATCCGGGCGGCGTCTATATAAATAGGTAACTCATGCAACTTTTCGGGGATTTGGGGAAAAAGTTGCTGCTCTGGAGAGAGTTAGGGTTTCAGTCCAGCGGGTTAGGTCTCGAAGTCAAAAATCTCCAGGATGGCTGGAAGCTCAAAGAAGGTCTTCAATACTAAAGTGAGTAGCACTGATTTACAACTGGGGTTTTGTGTTTTATGTTTTCTCGAGATTATTCTGATGCATGGTTGTAGTTTAAATGATCTCTTGAGTTTTCTTTTAATTTTCTGGAATGGCACGAAACAGAGTCGGAGACCGAATTTTATCTTGAGATTAAATGTATTTAGATTAAATCCAAATATGGTTGGGAAGTCTTCTGGGAGTATTAGGAGTGTAGTAGAACAATTACAGAGGTAAACAAACCGGCCAGTCTTGTAGATCTTGGAATAACAGAGAAACAAAAATCACAAGGGGTATCCGCCCACCTCGCGCTCACCGGCACTCACCTAAGAGGTAGGCGCCCCGTTAAACACGACCCACCGCCGAGCTCACGCCCGGCTGGCGCTCAGCTTGCGCTCAGCGGAAAACCTTGCGCTCATCCCGCGCGAATCTCGCGCCCACCTCACGCCCATCTCGCGCTCAGCTCACGCTCACCTAGCGTCGAGTGAGCGGTAGGTCGATTTTACCCCGTTTCTTCACCGCCGACCGGCGCTCACCTCGTACCCACCTCAGTAAGTGAGCGGCAGACCCTATTTTGCTTACTGAATTGGAGATTTGATTTAACTAAGGGTATTTGGGTTACTTGAGGATTAAACCACTTCACTATTCACTTGTTTGGGAACCCTGGGAATCTATTTTGCCTAGGAAACTATTAGAGGAAAATTTAGTGAACTTCTTAAAAGCTTTCAAGTTGAGTTTAGGTTATTCATGAATGTTATGCCGGATACCAAACCACTAAGAGTTACTAGTTACATTTCCTCTATTTTATACACTGTTTTGATTGAGGAGTTATTCTATTCTGGTTTCACTGGTTTGGAAACTTTAAATGTATTGTAAAGATTTCCTTGGTATGAATGAATTGAGTTTTACTTTCAAATGACTTGTGTTACGGAAATGAGAAAATACTGAATGTACTTGAGGTACTGCTTGGTCCAGAGGGACAGGTGATGAATTGCGATGAGTTTTACATGATATGAAATGAATGGTTTTTCTTTGATATTGGTATTGAGATTATACGATGTTTTACTGTTTTGGTCTAGCTTGTCCTGGATCCAGATGTTTAAGCTTAGTAATGTGATGCGTTTATTTTATTGGTATAATGGCATGGCCATGGAGTGTTGCCACGACTGGTGTAGAGCAGCCAGAAACCCTGAGTAGGCCTGGTTGTCAATGCCGAAACCCTGAGTAGGCCGGCATTGGATGACGAAACCCTGAGTAGGCCGTCATTTCAGAGTATCCGAAACCCTAAGTAGGCCGGAACTGTGTACATGGAGGTGTGGGGGTCGCTCTGGCATGTTGATTACCCAATCAAATATTTGTATGACATTGACCATGTGGTTTTGTTGTTTATTTATCAGTTGGATACCATGGGATAAGTAGTGGAGTGTATTGTTGAAGCATGGATTACAATGATAAGGTTTTCTGGAACTGATCTGGTTTTTGTTGACCAAGGTGTTACAAATATTAACTGCTTATAGTTTAAATGGTTTCCTATGCTCTTGGGCCAACATCACTGTTAACAGAGTACGCAGACTTCACCGGTTATTCTTTGTTTTCTCGTCTGATTATCCGATCATAGAATTTTTAAATTTTGAAGATGTGTATTCCTGCATGCATGTGCTACTTGCTGAGATATTCGTATCTCACTCTTTTATTTCTGTTGTTTTTCAGATACGTATGGAGAGCCGATAATTGCGGGTAGTCTAATTTGGTCATGTGAGTTTTTACATTGGGATTTGTTTAGCGCACTCTATTGCATAGAATTATTTAGTTCCATGTTTTCTTTACTCTGCTAGTTTGATCCTGTTAATTTTAATAACCTCTGGATACGAGTTACGGGTTTTCCATGTGACTCGGATCCGGGATGTTACAAGTGGGTATAGGGAAGTTATATGTGAGATACATGGGATCAAGGAGTATATATATATATATATATATATATATATATATATATATATATATATATATATATATATATATATATCAATTAAAATAACCTAAAACGTATTCCTTGTATTCTCGCTTGTATTCGACAATAACCGCAAGCAACAAACCAAGCCGAGCGACTAAGGAAGAAGAAGGAGGAGGAAAGGTCTGGTTTTTTTTTGAGTTCTTCATCGTCCAGGGGTCATCTCACGTCTGTGAGTATAGTTTGTTGTAGAAGAAGGAGAAGCACGCACGTTCAAGAGGTAGGTGACACCGTTTTACACTCGTTTTTGGTATTTACGTTCATTTAATCGCAAGAGCATGTTTTTATATGATCTATTGATGTATTTAGTTTAGTATCAATGTTATATGTATGATATAATGAGGTTAGACGAGAAAAATCACGATTTAGAACTGTTTCTGTTCGTTTTTGGATGACCGCCAACCTCGATTGTACTCGGCGATCATCAGCAATCATCGGCGCTAGTTAAAAATTTTAGATCGCCAAGGACCACTGGAAGACTTATCGTCGGCGTCCTATTTTGAACTACCACTGACCACAAACCGCCGAAGTGATCCTGAGCAATCCTAGGGGCTCTATGCAGAATTTGCAAATTTTCGTAATTTCGAACCAGATTCAATTCCAAACTATTTTTAGACAATTTTAATGATTAATTAAGATGTTTTAAGACTAAAATAAATTATCTAATTCCCTATTTTACAGAAAAATAAATTAGAGAGATATTTAGGACATTAGTTGCCAAACTTTGAAAGAAATGTAGAAACCTAGTTTCTGGGAAAACCTAACTATTATCTAATTACTAGAACATCTTTTAAATTACACTATAAGCCAGAAAACTTAATAAAGAGAATTCAGATCTCAGATGACCGAATATTGAAGTAGTTGACAGATTTAACCTTTATATGCCGCTAGGCACCAACCCTTATAGAAATATTATATTTTAGGGAATTTTGGAGTCTAGTGGGCATAGCTAGTTATGGATCCATAGTTGTTGCTAGACAGCTGAGGGATATGTCATTTGGGTTGAGTTTCTCCCTTGTGCGACCCACTTCCTTTGCAAGTTAGTTTGTCTGGGAAGGTCCTATGTCTGGAGGGACACCCCGTTGAGTCGCTGGTGATTCCCTATACATGTGGATAAGGGACCATCTCCATGTATTGATTCTGGTGCTGCATGCTGGTGGTATATGCCAACTCTGATGGGTACATGTGCAATAAGTCAGTGACTACAGCTTTTGTCTAAGCTGCGCTGCATGGGACTTGAGTATCATTAGTAGCATTGCTCCTAAGTCGCATGGTGGTATAGCAATTGGTTGAGAATCATCTCAAAAGGTTTATCTATCTTTGTGAGTCCTACAATGACACTGAAATCACGAACACTTGATATTATTATTGTATACATGTTGTGCACACCCGATTTCGGTCGCACGACGAGGCGCACACAAAACGATGCGTGCCTCGGGATTTGTTTGGAGTCACCACTGCCTGATGGGGTGCAGGCAGACACTTGGGTGCCTAAGTTCTTCTACTAAGGCTTTTGGTCTGCGGCTTTGAGATTCTAAGTAGGGCTCGGTTGCAGTCTGGGGAGGTCCGTAGACACCCCAGTCCACCCCGTCAAGTGACGGGTCCCATAGGTTTCCCTGGTTTTGAGTCAACTCAGTTGGTTTCTCACTCACCCGATTCCTATTCAAGCATGTGATTTGATTAAGTCTGGCGGGACGGCCAAAATGGTGTGGGTCCCTTTACTTGATTTTATCTTTTTAATTAAAGTGATGTGAGTCTGATTGGGCGGGCCCCATTGGAAGGCCTGCGAATTCCTTGGTGGGCTTGGTTGAGCCCACATGTCCCCTGGTGGGCCTCAGTCTAAACCTGAGAGGCCCTTTGGGCTTTGGTTTAAGTAAATTGATTTTATTTAAATTCCAAGTTTGATTAAATTTGATCTCTATGCACAAGTGGGCCGGGATTGTTCGTGGGCCCTTGAGTGGGCCACATAATTGGTTGCCAAGTGGTTTCAGATTATCTTGATTAGCCTTTGCAAAGATGGGCCAAGCATTGGGCTTGGGGCCCTTTACCTAGGCTTGGGCTTGAAAGCCCAAGACTTCCCGAGTTAGGGTTTTGGAACCCTAACCTTGGTTGGTTAATGGGCTTGGTGGGCCCGATAGGCCCTGCCCTTGGTCTCGGCCAAACCACATCCTACTTTAATCATGCATGGCCCAATTAGGGCTTGGGTGGGCCTCAATTGGTCTGGCCCACTCAAATCTCTTATTTATCTTATTTAAGCATGAATGGGTTGGTCGGGCTTGGTGGGCCCCGTTGGAAGGCCCACCGGAAATCAATTTGGACTGGGTTGGTCCATGGCCCATCTTGGGTTTCCAGGTGACCTGGAAACCCTTCTGGTTCATCTGGGTTGATCAAACACATCAAAAAAAATGGCACAAAATCACAAAATAACACAAATAGCATTCTGGCAGTGTAGCCGGCCTGAGATGCCGGTTACACACAGGTCTCTGTGTATCCGGCATCTATTGCCGGCTACACATAGGTCTCTGTGTATCCGGCATCTATTGCCGTCTACACATAGGCTTATGTTGATCCGGCCTGAGTTGCCGGATCAACCAAAAACCTGGTTTTTTCGGATCTTGGCATTGGGCTTCGATTCCTGGGCCTCTCAGGGTGTCTCAGTAGTTGTGTGGGCCCCTGTGGGGGCCCACCATGGTCCAGATGAAGCCATTTGGTTTTTCTTTTGGGGTTTTCAAAATCAAAACAGCAAGGGGATGGGTGGGGGTTCCCTTTCTCCTCTCTCTTGCAAGGGACAGTACTTGAACAGGGATCAAGCATCCCTGTTTCGGTCTTTGGCTTTCGGAAAAATGAGCAAACATGCATGCACATAGGAGGACATCAAACCAAGATAAAACACATGTTTCAAAGTATGGTTGGATTATACGAGAAAGTGGGCCACCTAAGAGCAAAAAAATCTTGTTTTCATCTCATGCATACTTCACCCAAACAGTGTCCTACTCATATCAACTAAGCATGCTTCTAGCAAATGAAAATCCATGCAAGCACATAGGGATGCACAAGCAAAGGCGTTGGCTCCTCATGATCACAAAACAATGATAAAAAAAATGATAGGAACCTACATGAGAACATGTGAAAATAGTTGCAAAATGAGGCAATTTTATAACCCTACAAATCATGGCACGTATGCTTGAAATTCTAAATAACAATCAAGAGGGTATTATGCATTCACATGATAACGGCTAGGCATGCACAAGACAGCAACTAGACTATGTATGACCAAACATAAGACATAAACTCCAGCATGCATCTCATGATCTTTACCATGACAATATCAATCTAGATCATGCTCTTGTTCTAAGAGAAGACTCACATAAAGAAGGGAATAGAAGGGGGGGTTACTTTAGGGATACATTAGATGGCACACATGAATGGAACATGCTCCACTCTTTGAAGAATAGACCTCCATGACGAAAGCCAAAACAGTAGCCGAATGGTGGTTGCAAGGTCTCTCTAACCCACCAAACTACTCCCTAGCCTCTCTTTATTCTACCGGCATCTTACCTTTCTTGCCATGTGGGGCTGACCACCCATCAAATGAGCATGAGAAGGTGACAACAACAACATCAAGAGGACATGCACATGGGGAACAAAATGGGAGAGGATGGCATGCTTGAAATGGTAAGAAACACATGGTGAAAACACATGCTCATATGGAGCTCATTTTCATATATCATGAACAAAAGGCCATAGGGAACATCACCTTGGGGTTTTTGAACCCTTGAGTGGAGTGGTAGCACCTCCTTTTGGCTGGAGCAGCACTTCAAGCTCTTCTTCTCCTAGCACCAAGGAGCTTCAAGTATGTTTCTTGGGTTGAGAACCAAGGGTGAAGAGGGTAGGAGGCCTTGAGATCAATTTGGGTGAGTTTTGGGGTGAGTGGAGGTGACAAATGGAAGTGCACAAGAGGGGGCAGCCATGGGAGAGTTTGGGAGAGAGAATGGAGAAGCTTGGGAGAGATGGGAGAAGCTCAAAAAAAATCAGCCGTCCCCCTCCTTTGCTAGGGTTTTTTCTTTTTATAAGCAATGACCAAAAGTTAATTAACTTCTTGCTTTATCACCAAAACTTTTTCCACTTTTCATTTGTGCCCTTTTTTAAATATAAGCAATGATTATGAATCATTGCTTCAAGACTTAGCCTCCAAGTAAACTTGGAGGCTAAGTCTTGCTTGGGGAAGACTTGGACGAATTCTCCACATGGAGAATTCATCCAACCACTTGTTTTTTTATTTTCTTTTTTTTTTCTTTTTTTTTTCTTTATGTACTTTTATTATTATTATATTAGGATTTTTTGTGTTAAGTTTTGGATGCACATGCATCTTTTAATTCTTTCTTTTTCTTTTATTTTAAATACTTTAATTAGATTTTTTTTAATTCAAGACTTTTCATTTTGCTGCTCTTTCTTCACTATTTGCCACGTGTGCAGATTTTCAGAAACTTCAACTGCCCACAACTCACTTATCTGATATCCGATTTTAGCAAACTTAGTGGCGTTGGAATCAGTGCGAGATTCCCTATTCACTGAATTTCAGTTTAGCAGCAAATTCGAGTTTTTTAGCAGAAGTGCCCGGCCGCGTCCGGGAGCCGGTTTTGCTCATATTTCCTTATCCGGGACTCCGATTCCAGCAAACTCGATTGCGTTGGAATCGTGTCGAGATGCTCTTTCTGCTGATATCAAATGAGGTAGCTGATCTGGGGTTTAGCAGAAAATCAATTTCTGCTTTTCTCAGATTTGACCAGTCCATAACTTCTTCATCTGGACTCCGATTTGAGCAAACTCTGTTCCATTAGAATTGTATCGGAATCCTCTTTCCAATGGTAGGAAGCATGGCAACTGATTTGCACCAGATAAAAAGTCAACTTTTTGACTTTCTCAAGTTTGACTTTTCAATTAAAATATCATTTTTTGCATTTTGGGAGGTGCAAAAATGAGGTGCTTACACATGTTGGTGGCATGTGATTGAGATATTGATCGGATGTGCTTGTTTAGTGCATCCTAGCAAAGCATGACTTATGTTAATGATTATGATATTGGATTCTTATAAATGAACTTGCTGAAATTTATCTCTAGAACTATTTATCAGACTATTTTGTATTCATGAATGATACGCATGATTATACGAGCCAGATTAGTCAATATTGCTTAATCGTGCATGAACTGTTACTTTACTTATATTAACTGTTTAATCATGCATGTGTTACCTACTGGGATATTCGTATTTCACCCTACTTTTATTTCATTTTTTAGCTAATACGCAAGAGGGGGATCATAGTGATTTCCAGGGAAAGGTAGCTGAGTATACACCGGAGGATTACTTTTATCCGAATCTTGTTTGAGGTGGAGGATTGTTTAGACTTAGCTATATTTGATAGATTATTATTCATTTGGATTTGATGTATTAGAGAAATGAGAGAGATAGTAACCATTTTATTTTACCAGACTTTGATATTAATGATTGATGATTAACTTTAATGTTTATTTGAGGATTTTAGACTACACTTCCGCACATACTTGTTTCCGCACTCTGACAATGTAATAAAGTGAATGGATTCTTAATTCTTTAGTCTGGTATGTTCTTGATGTATATTTGATATGGGCCAGTAACACCTCGGATTTGGTTGTTGAACTGAATTCGGGTTATTACAGTAGCGAATCGGGTTCGGGTCGGGTGCCGGTTTGCACTGACCCGGGTTCGGGGCGTTACAAAAACTTCCTGGGATGTTAAGAACAGCAACTACAAATGGGAAGGAAGGGATCATGCTCACATATACCAAAAATTGCAAATAAACACATGCAAAGGAGAGATATGTTAGGGCCTACAGTCGTAGCCTGTTGTTTTGGTAAGAACAACAGCTAGGCACGGGATAAAGATCATGATAAATCACATGACCATAACAACATGGTCCCAAGAGGCCCTAACCAGTGCATCAAATAATGAGCACAACATGCACACACACAAGAGGGTAACCTAGCATGTATAATCATGAAAATGCCACTAAAAAAACTAGCATCTATCACCCAAGACCATTCACCTGGCAGCATCCACAACCTATTCCCATATCCCTAGAAAAACCTAAAGAAGGGAGGAGAAGTGGGGATTACATGGGGGTACATAAGATGTAAAAGGAGAGGAACATTCTCCTCTTTTAAATGGGAAGAAACCATTCAAAGCACCCGGAAAACAGCAGTGCCACAGTGACCTTTAAACCATTTTAAATCAACTAGAAGGTCTTCTCTCCCACACTCCAAGCTACCGGTAGCTTACACTTCCTACTGTGAAAGAAACATAACCCGTAGAAGACATGGAGAAGTAATAACAAAGGGAGAAAACTCACACTTTATGCACAACAAAGTACCACATCATGCATGAGAATCTACATGCTCCAAATGGACCAAAACTCACATATGTTGAATAAAGTCTTGCAAGAATTCTTACCTTGTGTTTACAGAGCTGTTTTGGGGTGTGCCTCGCCTCCCTTCGAGCTTGGACAGCACTTGGTCGGCTCCTCCTCGGCTCCAACAGCGAGCTATCTCCTCCTTGCTTGGGTGGGCACGGGGAAGAAGATGAGGGAGAGGTCAAGGTGGGGTGTTTGAAGGGTGTTGAGACAAAGGGAGGGTGGAGAGGAGAGGTGCGAACCAGTTGGAGAGGGGGAGGAAGGGGTAAGGCCAGCAACCCTCGGCCAGGGGGGTTGCTAGCCTTATTATAGACATGATTTTCAAGGTCGGATACACAAGAGAGTGTGTGTATCCGGCCATGGAGGCCAGATACACTGAGTTTATTTTGTATCTAGCATAAAATGCCGAATACAGACACAATGATTTCAAAAATTAAATGCGCTAAGAAAATCTATCTAAAAATCCGACAAGATTTCGGCGGAGATTTTTTGTATCCGGCATATTATGTCGGATATGAACAAGTTTGTGTATATCCGGCATATTTCGTCGGATCAAAAAGGTGAATTTTTTATATTTATAGATTGCCCCCCGGATTTGACCGATTTGACACCTAAGATAATCACAGATTGCCCCCTGCGCATTTTCAGATCAATCCCTGAGATATTTTGCATATTTTGGATATTTACGGATTAATCCCTGAGATATTTATCTGCGTTTCTCGCCAGGTGCGCAGTTCTTTTGCCACGTGTGCAGTTTCCGGCATTGCTGCCCGGAAACTTCAATTGCTCATATCTTCTTCATCCGAACTCCGATTTGAGTAAACTCAATTACGTTAGAACCATATCAGAGTCCTCTATTCATTGGGGCAGGGTTAAGATGCTGATTTGGGGTCTAGCAGAAAGTCAATTTCCGCTCCCCCTCAAGTTTGACCGGCCTGCAGATCCTTCATCCAGGCTCCAATTCCAGTAAACTCAGTTGTGTTAGAACCGTATCGGGATTCTCCATCCATTGAGATAAATCAAGGTGGTCAATTATCACTTGATCAAAAAGTCAACTTTTGCCCCTTAGGGTTTGACTTTTCAGCTAGGGTTTGCATTTCCGATACTTCTGGGGGCGCAAAAATGAGGTGCTTACACAAGCTCCACCAAACGAAAATACCAACCTCCTTCTTTCTTTCTAGCAAAGGGGTCTCTTCTCACACATGCCTACTAAACGGATGAAGGAAGAATGAGAAGTAGAAGATGAGAGTAGAGAGTGGGAGAGAAGAAAAGGAAATGAAGAGAAGAGAAGAGAATGGGAGTGGGGTTGGGTGTTCATACGAATGGACAAAACTCCCTCTTCTTTAACACTTAACCACTTTTCTCCTCCAAATGGCTCATGGCAAAAGGTCTAGTTTGCCCTTCTCCTCCTATTACACACAATACAAACCACCACTTAGCTACTTTTAGTCTTACTAATTAAATTTAATTAATAGTCTTGGGATTGCTCACCTTTATCTGTTTCTGATAAGCCGGGACTTAGCCACTTGGCTGGCTTCAAGTCTAGGCTTCTCCAGCTTCACCTACCCAATAAATTACTCTGTTTAGGGTGTGCTAATGGTATAGAAATCTGGGGTTTCGCGCTCGAAATAAAAGGGAGGACTACTCTAAAGAGCAATGCACTAGGGTAGACTGATTCTATACTTGCAAATTAAAATCTTGAAAAACAATAACAAGAAGGGCCATATCAAAGAGAATAAGTAAACACCTTAAATTTCACAAGCTGAAAAGCAAACAGAATCAGTAGGAGTATGATTGCAACAATCAGGAGTGTTTTCAACCCACCCATCACTTTGCGCGAACACACTAATTCATTTTCAAGAGACTTCAGCTCCTCCACTTTACCATCAATCTGAGTCATTCGTGAACTAAGATCCTCCATTGATGCTCTAGTCAGGTTATCTTCAGATATGCTCTGACTGTAGTTTGTCTTGCTAGAACAAGATTTCTCATCAGTAGAGCCAACATGGCTCAAATGTGGTAAAGGCATACACCACTCGAAGAAATCACATACTGGGTCTGAAGTAGAAACCTACACGTACAAGTACCTTTAGTAATTAATATGCTATTTTAAAATTCGATAGTAATAAAATTAACCAAATAAATTACTATTTACCATAACCTTCCTCGCACACATATAGAATAATTTGTTTGGATGGGTTGATGTCTCAGAAACTCAGATGATAGCTTTTCTGTTACATTTACAGCTTTGACTTTTGTACTTCAAAGCACAAACATGATGGGGAGCCATAGGTTTACACCACTGAAAAAACTTACATGCTAAATCTGAAGTGGAGGCCTACATTTTAATAGTTTTATTAGACATTATATATAATATAATTATTAAACCCAACTTAAAGTATAGTTTATACATACTCCGACATTCCTTGGATAGGTATAGAATAATTTCTTCGGGTGATCATGAGTCTCCAATACTCTTACAATTGCCTTCTTCTTACAAAAGCAATGTTTACTTTCGTATTTTAACTCATGTAACCAACTTTCATTTGATGATGCCATAACAATTCATGCAAGAGTAGATTCAAATAGTCTATATCCTACAAAAATTAATACCGATATAATTTTCCAAACAACAACAAAATATAACAGTACACATGCTTCAGATTCATAGAGAGAATCTTAATATACGTTTGAGATGACAAGTTATAATGACAAAATGCATGTGGGTTCTACTAATTAAAAATTCGTTAAAAAATATATGACTTGTAGCACCACATGCATATATATTATTTCTTCCTTGAGGGTGGGGTGTAGGAAATTTATTGTAGATGCATATGGTGAAGCAACACACGCAAGAGCAACAAAGTTTAGGGTGCTGCAAGAAGATTTTTGAAGGGATTTAGATCATCTGAAACATTGCCACCTCAGCCTTGCAACAATCCTCAAAAGTGAAAAAAAATCTTTTTAATTTTTCAATGCAAGAGCAACCAATTTTATGATGCCTAAGTTGGCAATGTTTTTTTTTTTTTTTTTTTTTTTTTTGATGAAAGGCCAAGCCTACATATCTCCATTAACACAAACCAAAAGTACAGAAACACAAACAACCTGCTGGAATATACAATTAGACCAATGAAACATGAAGAAACTTAAGAATAGAGCCACTATTACATCAACCAAATCGACTACGTCTTGGATAAAAAATTTCAGAACTGCAGCAAGAGCCACAATAACCGACTGGAAACCAGCGGTACATTCCGATAAAGGGTCCGTACCGAAGCAGATTAAATCACTAAGTAAGGTGGCAATGTTTGAGTAAGGAGTTCAGAAAGGAAGCTTTAAATGACTGACAAATCTGGTGGGTTCACCTTCGAATATGTGCATTCATCACGTGGGCATATCTATTAGTTAATGCAAATTAATGCCAGCATGAGTCGCATGACCCAATAAGATATTCATTATTGGCATATCTGTTAGTTAATGCAAATTAATGCCGGCATGACCCAATAAGATATTCATTATTAACACAAACACCAAATGAGTGGAATACAAATTAATGCTAAATGCATAGATGCTCTGGTATTAATTAAGATTTTGAACCAACCAAATGCGGAGTGTAAAACCCCAAATTTTCAGTAAATAAATAAATAATAATAAAATATGAATATCTTGAATGACAATATATTTGTCAAAATAAATTAGAGAATAAACTTGTAAATTTCGGAAGAAAATGAATGGGTAGATGTGAAAATATTAAGAGAAGGGTATTATGGTTAATTCACATTAAATATCGGTAAATAATTAAATACATTAATTAAAATTGTTATTAGACTTGAGAAATAATATTAGATTTAAGTTAGGTTTAGATTCCCTATTAATAATGATATTTATACCTTGATAAGTGGAATAAGGGCAAATTGATCAATATAGTCGATTTGGAGTCTTAAGTCAGGGAGATGAGAATTTTTTAGAAGGATATTTATTATAATCACACTAATAGAAGAGATCCAGAGTTGGGCGCAGATCCGACCGTCTGATCGTGGGATATCGCGGTAAGACCGATATTTTAATTTAGATGTAATGTGATCTGGCGAGTGTGTGAAGCTTGATGCATGTGAGATGCGTGGGGATGAGGGTATATAAATAAGCTAAAATACCTAATATCATACGAGTGAATACCTAAAGCCGTATTGTGTTCGTATTCAATAGCCGTAGGGAACTGTCGCACGACCAAGAGCGACCAGCGACTAGAGAAGAAGAAGAGAAATAAAGAGAAGGAAAGGATTGCCCTTGTTCTGTTTTCATCCCAAAGGAGTGATTCACGTTAGTGTTGTTGCTGTTCATAGAGAAGGAGAGGAAACGATCGAACAGAGGTAGGTGACACTGTTTTACCTTCGTGTTTGGATTTACATTCGTTTAATCGCAACAGCATGTTTTTATGATATGTAATGATGTATTTAGTCAGATAATCATATTATAAATATGTTAGAATGAGTTTAGACGAGAAAAATCACGTTTTGGAACTAATTCTGTTCATTTTCGAACGACCGCCGACCTCGACTGTGCTCGGCGATCATCGGCGCTAGTTATAAACTGTAGACAGCCGAAGACCGCTGGAAGACGTACCGTTGGCGTTCGATTTTGAACTACCGCCGACCACAGACCGCCGAGGCGATCCTGAGCGATCCTAGGCGCTCTGTACAGATTTTCCCAATTTTCGTAATTTCAAACCCTGATTCAATTCCAAACTATTTTTAGACAATTTTAATGATTAATTAAGATGTTTTAAGACCAAAATAAATTATCAAATACCCTGTTTTGGTAGAAAATAAATAGGGAATTATTTTAGGTAATTAGTTGCCTAACTTGATCTTAAATAAGAAATTCTAAGTCTAATGCAGATAAACCTTATAAATTAGATTAATTAATTAAGAGACAATAATTTATATACCAATAACCTGATTTCCACAAATAGAGACTTTAAATCAGAAACTACCTTATGGACATTTGCGAAAGGACCCTATATACCTTTAGGTCTCACTAGTTAATTGAATTGGTTTACATTCAGTTTCTCTACTAAAATAACACCTACCTTATTATATTATGTCACACCCCTAAATGTTACCGAACTACTTTATTAAATAGCAAGAACCATATTATCCCTAAACTTTATTCTCTAAATTACCTTTAAACTTTAAATAACCTTTAAATTACCTTAATCGATCCCACCACTACCATTAACCACTTGAGTCTTTCATTATTAAGATAATCCCATAATCAATATGAGTACACCCTAATGAACTGGTTATGGAACAAGACTTTGGATCACCGATTGAACATGAAAGAACTATGAATGTAAACAATATTGGAATGTGAATGATTTGTACAATGGCTTGGTGGCCACTTTTATTAATAACCTGCTTGGTGGCAGAGATGTATTGTATTTTACTTGCTTGGTGGCAGAGATTATTACCTGCTTGGTGGCAGAGATAACCCGTTTGGTGGTGTAGACCCTAACCCGCTTGGTGGCGGAGACATTACCCGCTTGGTGGCAGAGACATTACCCGCTTGGTGTCGGAGACATTACCTCCTGCGGGAGAGATTCATTACCTCCTATGGGGCAGATGTATTTCCGATGGATTGCATCCTACAGGAGAGATACCTCATGTGGGGAAGATGTGATTATGCGTGATTGCATCCCACATGGAAGATGGGTGTGTGAGTTACCCCTGGAAGGTGAGGAAGCCATCTCCTACGGTAGAGGTAGATGCTAGGTGTTCACATCCTGCGGTAGAGATATGCTGTCTCCTGCAAGGGGTACCTGTAGTCTTAGAGATGTGCATTCTCCTGCGGAGCATGTGTGGATACTATGTTTTTACGTCCTGTAGTAGAGGTAGGCTACTACCTGAAGGTTTGTTTATTACTAATACAATGATTGGTTCAATGATTGATGGATTATTTTAGACAGATCTGACAAGATTGTTTATTTAAAAGGAAATATTGAAATGTCATAATTGAACAAAACTGCTATGATTTAACGTGAACTGTTAAAATGGGATATTATGGAATCATGAATAAAATGTGGAACTGCTCTTAAGAAGACACTAAAGAAAATAAACCAGAAACCATGGGGATATGAAATATAATACATTGTCCTTTAAATTATAATGAAATGCACATGATTAACTTCCTTTAATTCGGGCACCGGTTCAGTGTTTGTTTTGTATCGTGATTATTCATTTATCTTATTGACTGTAATTACTCGCCTATTTTACCGTGCATGAAACCACTATTATTTTCTATATATAAACTGTTTTCCTCATGCATGTGTTACCTACTAAGATATTCGTATCTCACCCCTACTTTATATTCTATTTTACGGGTCATCTTGGAGAAGACACCATGGGTTAGACTGATAGTAGGTTGAAGTTTAGAAAATCCTGAAGACAAGTGTAGGACATTTTATATAGTTGTATTTATCCTCTTGGATTAGTAGTAGGTGAGCTAGAAGGATTTATGAGTTACTTAAATTTGTTGTTGCCTTTCATTTGATTAATTAATATAATAGGATGATTCAGTTTCTAATAAATGATTTAAGCTTCCTAGCACTCTGATAAATCTTAGTTCTTTATTTCCTTATCTTTGAACTGATTGTAATGTACCACAAGTTAATGCCTTGATCCGAGTCAAAATGAGAAAAAAAATGACCCGGATTCGGGGCGTTACACGGACATACCTTGGAGATTGGATCATACTATCTATCAAATTCAGAATCTAATGATAAAATTCCAAGATTTGAATTACTAATCCATGCTACTAAATTTCACTTAAGTATAGACATATAGTTTTCTCTAGTAGCAATATAACAACCTTTTTTACGTATCAGTGTAATTAATAAAAAAAATGCGAAAATTTACATCTATTTGAGGTATTTGGGTAAGCCTAGCTGGTTCATATTTTTCAAATAAATATTTTAAATACAAGAGCATGCAAGGCATTATATATATAGTACTCCAATACCAATTTGTGTTGGGTTGTATAATATATACTGGTAGGTTACGCTCATATAGGACAATTTTTTATTTATTCTTAATTAATTTTTATTCCTTTTCTAATTTAAATAATTCTTATATAAACTCGATGCAACATATTAAATTTAAATAAATACTATAAAAACCTAATTAATATGATTTCTTTTCAAAAAACTATAAAAAAAGGTAAAATTTTACTTGTTAAGAAGTTTAGAAATATTTAAAGACATTAAATAAATTTACAGAATATTATAATAGTTAGTCTTGTATGTATAATATTGAAAATATAACTTGTAATGTTTATATAATACAACTATATTCTTGTATTACCTATATATTGAATAATAAACAAACATCTGGTGACAATATTCTTGTATTACCTATATATTGAATAATAAACAAACATCTGGTGACAAATCTCATAAAGGAATTATGATGAAAATCCAATGGGTAGGTTTTCATCAGTAAGTATGTGTCCTTGTACTTTGCTTTAATTTAAGAGTTGTGATGATCATATGGCTAATGTTCTGATCTTGTTTGCAGTTACACTACAAATATCAACATCTACTTGGACTAAGAATTCGAGTCTTGAACTTCTCTATTGTTTATATGTTGTAAGTACTGCTCTAATACATTTAAAATTCTTAAACGTGGTTACAAAAGCTTTACAAGTGTTCCACGAACATATTTTGGAAAAAATTACACTATATGGAATAGTAATATTAACGTATTAGTGTTGTGAGATGATACACTATTGAGTATTAGACATGCAGGGGTCTAAATTGGTGTATTTATTATCATCATAATTACAAATTATGATATATCTTGCCACATGATTCAATTATTACTACATTAAGAGCTATGTCTTGAGGGCATGTGCTTCGAATGTGTGATATAATTGCAAGTGTTATAGCATTGCCTCAATAAACTTAATTGAAGTTTTTAGAATTATAATGTACTAAAAATTACTTTAGTATAAAATTGAAGAATCATGAATGTTTTTTCAGCATCGTGTTAGTTGAATGAATAAAGAAGCAAATAATAAGTCTGATGATGTTAGTGTTTCATATCAACATGTATGAAAAAGATGTTTAAATATTTAGACATGTAACGTTGAAGCTCAACACATATTACCATAGAAAAAACTATATATAGATGTTTTGTCTAAGAAGATTAACACAGAGTGAGTTCTACAAACATAATCAAAAAAATTGTCATGATAAAAAAAATAAAAAATTGATGCTCATTACAGGAAGCTTAGACGTTTGAGTTTGGACCAACCTATAAATACCGGTTTATTTTGTTGTTTATAAAACTTAATATATATGCAAAATGCATTTTGCATTTTGTCCAAAGCCACCATGTATACTAATTTCAAACGGGATGCTGACATAAAACTAACACATGCTAGAAAATAAATCCTAATAATTTTGAGATGACAAGTTATAAATGTAAAGGAGACCTACACGTGAAATAATAAAAAACACTCCATATCCTACAATAAACTAATTCATTCATTAAAAAAAAAAAAGAATACTATTACATACAGAAAATAACTCATAGGTATTACGACATAAAGAACCTGAATATTTTAAAGTGTTGCTGATCAATGAGATATGTTTGAAGATACAGCCTTCTGAAACTTTCTTTAAAAAAATGAAACCAATAAAGTTATTTTAAGAACCTTACTAAAAATAAATTGGATATTAAATAAAAGATTGACAGTAAATATTTTCAAAATAAAGACTATAAAGGCCGCATCAATGGAAAGCTTACAATATTGATCTTCATTTCCTTAAAAGCAATAATGACAGAAGATGAATACGATCAATCAAAACTAATAGGATATGAAGGAATCTCATAATCTTGCATATAATATATCTTTCAAACGTTGAACTTGAAAATAATTACAATACATCTTAAATACCAACTACAGTTGATCTAAAATTACTTGTTACAATTAAATTAGTAGAGCTATAAAATTTGAAACAATCTTCCCAACCACAAAAGCACTTCATTACTAGATTTAGCTTACAGGAAAATACCAACATTTTGCTCCTTCGAAGAACGCCATAAATGCTTCAGATATTCTTCATTTCTTTTGTTCAAATTATACTGTTTGAACTGATTGACGCATGGCATTATACTTTGATGATAACCAAACTGTTGGAGTACTCTCAAGGGCACATATGATGTAGTTGAATAAGATCCAACTAGCAGAAGACCTTGCTGACCGATCGTAATAAGATGTAGGAAAGATGTATTTTGTGGCCTGTTGTAACGCCCCGGATCCAAGTTACGTAGCGAAACCGTAACTCTTCTCCAAAGGGTTAATATTTCACACAAAATCGATATATCAGAGTGAAGGAAAAACATGAATAAACAATAACTACATAATCAGAGTGCACTATAATCCCAAGCTCAATTATAAAATACCATATCTCAAGTCTAACTCACATGAACCAAGCATTTACCCATAGAGTATTGTCCTCTCCAAGATCTGAAAACAAAACAAAACAAAACGGAATGAGATACGAATATCCCAGTAAGCAGCACAAGCATTCTCAAATACATTTTTCACAGTTCTAAAAACATGAATCAGTTATAAAATATTTATCAGTGACGATAACACAAATAATCCAAATCCATCATGTAAATCAAACAATAATAATAATGAAATTTGAGTATTTTGATAGGTTAAGACCTAGCTCTAGAAAATCCAGTCTAAATGCAACCACTCCCTCATGGAAGACCTCTCCATCATGGAGGAAATGCATAAAGGAGACTAGCCTTAATCCAAACAAAATAAACAGACTTCATTTAATAGCCAAATCAATAATATCGATCAGTATATAATAAGTCACAGAAGGACTCATAAAATAAGACTGCCTTTAACTAGGGTAATATCAATGTCCACTATGCCACCTCCCAACTTATGTGCGAAGCCGAGTACACGATCATCATCTTTTTGCGGGAGAACCCAACCAGTACAGAGAAGGGTTGGCATGTACTATCCAATCATAGGCCGAGTACACGATAAAATGAGTAATAGCCACAGCCCTCCGAGTACACGATAAAATGAGTAATAGCCACAGCCCTACGAGTACACGATAAGGCTTCACTGAGTACATGGTGGAAACTCGTGCATGAATAAAGAATTACGACTAGCAAAGAACAATCCTTCCCACTATCTAGTTCCTAAATGGATCCATGTCGAGCTATACCCACTAGACTCTAATAACAAAACCAAACACGATGTCCAACAAACCCAAACCATCTCTATCACGATCATATCCTCCCAAGTACACGGGGCATCTCTGAGTACACAGATGTATCAACATCCCAAGTACATGGGGCATCCCCAAGTATACGGAGGTAAAATATCCAACCATATGTAGAATGTGACAAAATCTACCTCCAAGTACATAGAGGGATCAGAATAATCCAATTGAAACCAAGTGTATGTGGTTCAAAAGCTCTTTCCAATAACTTCCATAAAAACCCTTTTAAAAGACAAAATTTGGTAAAAGTGTCATGCTCGACTAAACCGGCAACTTCGAATGCTAAAAATCAGAATTCAATCCTACTAATAAATTCATATTGGTTCTACTCATTTTAAGTTCAAACAATAGATTTTCCTAATAGAATTATCCTTAATTCCTTTCTTCTAAAATGAAACACAAATCCTTTCTTCTAAGACTACTAATTCACTTAAATGAGAACCCTAAGCTATCCATCCCTTCGTTAACTTAATTTCTGAAATTATTCCCTAATACGTCTCCAATTTAATTTCAGATATGAATTGCACTTAAAAGAAAATTCTATAACCTTTACTTTTGAAATTCCAATGCATTAAGAATACCTATACATTATCTAATACATTCACCAATTCTCTCTAATTTAAATCACTTCATTTATAATCCTAATTTCAACATCTCTTTACTCACCCAAATTTCCTTTACCATCTCTAATTAATTTCCTAAATTAAATCCCAAACTAAATTACCCAACTAATACTAAATGAGCTGTTTTATATGCTGGGCGCCTACCATAGGGGCCTAGGCTGCCCTGGGTGCCTAGCCAAATACATTAATCAAGCATTACGACAAGACAAATTTCACATGGACTGATCTGGTTTTTCCTTTTCAAATCACTTCTACCACATTCATACTATTCTAGCCAATATTTTTATGCTGGTTTGGATTTAATTCAGATGTAAAATCAACCACAACAAAAATAGGCGCCATTCTCATTCTAAAACAGAGATTTAGCAAAACAGTAGCACAATTCACTTCACTAATTCAATTCGGTCATCCAAAACAAAATCTGAGGTGCTACTTACCTCTTAGAAGCAATTTTGAGCTGATAAAATCCTCAAATTCTCAAAGGAAATTTTGAAATCTCCACTCCAGATCCAACCGACTGAAACTCCACTGTAGAATTTTGCTAGCTTGATCAGATCTCTGCAGATCTGAAATTTGATTTGGATTAGCAATAGAATTAAACAAAAACATCTAGAATCAATACTAACCTACTCAATTTGATCTGAATTTGCAGAATTAATCTGCTCTTAACAAAAATGAAGTGCTGCTACAGGTGTACTTCAACTCCACTTCAAACAGAAATAGTGATTAGGTCAATACCTCTCTCTGATCCCTACAAAAACTTAGAATTCTCCTTCACAAACCCTAGCTCTCCTTCCTTCTGAATTCTCTGATCTCTGGGTGGTTTGCTTGAACTCCAAACGAAACAAACGAACGAAACCACATCTGTTTATATAGCTGCCGCTAGGAGTTAGTTTAAAGCATGATTCCATGCTTTGGCACTCCACCAATTTCCTACACCAACACAAATAAGTGGCTATGATCCCCTATCTGCCACATCATCTGACCATCCCAACCAGCCAATTACTATTTAAATAATGCTCCTTACCTAATTAAATATACTTAACCCATCTGGTTCATCAAAAATCCCTTGTTTGACCCCTTTTCTCCATTTCTGAAATTTTCCATCAATTAAATAATTTAATCAACCATAAAATCCAATTTTTAATGTTAATAAAAATTCGGGATTTTACACCTATACTACCACTTACATCTCCAAATCATTTTATTTTCATCTAAATTCGCTAAATAATTGAAGTTCTCCTCGATGCTTGAGTGACATGCATGTGGGCACTTAATTTAAAACCTTGGATTTTCCTAAGAACAAAATGAATAATTAAATGATAAATTATGCGGGAAATACTAAGAAGGATAATGGTAGGAGAATTAAAGAGAGATATAAAGGTTAAAATAGGAATTTAAAGAGGAAGGGTAATTTGGTCATTTTAATTTGTTAAATTCATGAAAGGAAATAAGATAATTAGTTATTTATTCAACAAATTCAACTAGACAAAATCTTAGCTTAGTTGAATGTAAGATAATGAAATTAAGGCTTAAAGGGTAGAAAAAGGGCCAAATGGTAATTATACCATTTGGGGTCCAAGATATAGGTAATTTGAGTGAATAATAATAGTCTAAGTTCAATTTAAAATTAGAAATAAGGTTAAGCACGAAAATTAATCAGAAGATCCCTTAAAAGAGAGTTAAAGGAGTTAAAATTAAGGAGAATGGTAGAAGAGGGAATACACTAAGTATATTAGAATAAGCTAAACCTAATTAGAGTTGGACTAGTAGGGAGGCTATGTAACGCCCCAGATCCGAGTCATGAAATAACACCGTAACTCATCCCCGGAGGTTAA
Source organism: Buxus sempervirens (assembly GCA_947561395.2). NCBI lineage: Eukaryota > Viridiplantae > Streptophyta > Magnoliopsida > Buxales > Buxaceae > Buxus > Buxus sempervirens. Next base: position 6,929,666 of record OX387187.1, on the reverse strand, counting down.
TTTAAAACACAGGATCGCAATATCAGAGTTAAGGAAAAACATGAATACAACAATAGCTATATAACAGAGTGCGCTAAAATATTCCCAAACTAAAATAAAACTCACATGTCCAAGTAACTACCCGCAAGTATCGAGCTCTCCAAGAGTATCTGAAAACAAAACGAAAGCAACGGGGTGAGATACGAATATCCCAATGAGCAACACATGCATGCACAAATACATTTATTTCAGTTCTAAAACATGCCACGGTTATAAACCATATACAATGATGATAACACACATATTCCGAATAATCCCACTAAACTTCAATAATCCAATTCATATCAGTGCGAAAAACCATCAGGTAAACCAAGCAATAACAATTCGTTTCCAATCCCGAAGATATCGATAAAATAATGATTAACTGACAACAACATAGCAAATAACCATAATTTCGTATCTCAAGATATAATTCCAGATATACCAATGTCATATAACACAAAGTCTTCTCATAACCACGCCCACGCCTCCAAATGTATATCCGGCCTACTCAGGGTTTCGGATATTGAAATGACTGCGTCATCCAATGCAGGCCTACTCCCCGGGTTTCTGCATTGACAACCAGGCCTACTCAGGGTTTCTGGCTGCTCTACACCGGCGGGAGGTACAATACCCAATAATCGGTAAACAATATTCCATGAACCGTAAATACCAACAAACCAACGAATAAAACATATCACGTCAAACAAAATCAAATACCAACATTGGTCAATGTCATGTAGTTGTTTACATTGGTTAATTGACATGCCAAGGCGACATCCACCCCTCCATGTACACAGTTCCGGCCTACTCAGGGTTTCTGGCTGCTCTACACCGGCAATGGCAACACTCAAGGCCATGAAATTACACCAACGAAGCAATAACATCACATTACTAAGCTTAGACTCTGGATCCAGGACAAGCTAAACCAGTAGTAAGTATAAAACTAGCAAATCAACCCAATGTACTTTCCATCATGTAAAACTGATATATATATATATATATATATATAGATCAACATGTTCAAGTGCATACCATAGGTCACTCAGGACCAGCTTACTCGCTCATGGAGTCCTCAAAGAAATTCTCAAATAATTTACCAGAACAGAATAAGATATGATTCTAAACCGGCCACCGATATAAAACAATATTCAAGTAAATCATTCCTGAAGTGCACCGTGCATCCAAAGGTGAACTAGCATAATAGTGTAGATGTATTTCAGGAAAACAATATGGTTCCAAAACTGACTTTTCAGAATAAAGCACATTATACAGAAATGATTTCAGCATCCAAACTTCGATTAAACATAAATTAGCAAAACATCTCCTAGATTCTCAATTTCGCTTTCATAATCCAAATCAATCAAAACGAATGTTGTAAAGACCTCAAAACACATTTTGGATGAGTGGAATAGTCTTAGGATCCCCTATAAGGTCACCATACCAAAAAGCAATCAATTCTGAGACAAAAAGTTTCGGACCTCAAAATATTTTAAGTTTAGTTAAAAACGTTGACTTTTGGTATAAAATTTTTCTAGACAAATATACAAGGAGTTTCGGGCTCAAATTTTGGTTGTAGTCTATTGACGGATAAACACATCTCTTAGAATTTTTTGGGCTCCTGAATCACTCATCTGGGTATTAAACCCAAACCGGGCTTTTTGATTAAAACCAGGATTTAGGCATGAACTAGAAAGTTGACTTTTTATTGGCTGGGAATTAGACCTTGGAACTATTTTTTTTGGTTCCAAATGGGGGGTAAAACCTTATTTACATGTAAAGACTTAAGTAAATGGAGCAATAAATACACAGGACATTTACTTAAGTAAATGGAGCAATAAATACACAGGACATTTACTTAAATGTCTTTCATGTAATTAAGGGGGCTATTTTCACCAAATTCCACAAATTTGGTGGGTGCGCTTACTTAACTCGAGTGGGTGCGAGATAGGCGCGAGGTAGGCGAATAGGTTGATGGTCAAAATTTTGGGTATGCGCCTACTTAAAGTCGAGTGAGCGCGAGCTAGGAGCGAAATGGGCGAGAGGTTCGTGCGAGATGCGCGTATCGGGTTTAAGTGTGCGCGAGCTGAGTGCCAAGTGGGCACAAGCTCGGCGGATAGTATAATCTGACCTTGCACCTACTACCCGAAGTGGGTGCCAAGTGAGCGCCAAATGGGCGGATAGTCGACTGAGTTTTCGAGTCTTTGTTATTTCCAGATCTACAACTCTGGCCGAACGTTTTTGGTCTGTAACTACTTCTTTAGTCTCCTAATATCCCCAAAACACATTCAAACTAGTTTTGGAATTAATCTAACACAAATTTTATTAATCCTCATCCAGTTCTAAAGAAACAAGCTTCGGACTATCTCCCGTCCAGAAAACACATGAAAATCCTCTTCCAGAAAACATATGCATTCATAATAAGCCTACGAAAAATATGAAACCCAGGTTTTAAAATAGTGCCACTCACTTGATCTGCAACTCCCCTGGCTCAGCAACTCTAAAGTCTCCACTGATCCCCAATGGCAGTAGTTCCAAGTTACCATTTGTCCGTGGATCCCTTGATCTGCTGCTAATCTAGATGAGCTCTTCACAGCAACCCAGCCGCTTATTTCACCGACCACCTCCAGACACCCCCGAGCAGCACTTCTGTAACTCTGCTTTAGGGTTTTTTGCGATTTGGAGAACTCTCCTTCTATTTATAAGTTTCCGATGCCCTAAAAATCACCCAACCTCATGATCTGTTGCGTGCTCATCCACCGCAACATCTTACCTAGGCAACCACCTACTCTTTAATTTTCGCCACTCCACCAAGACCCTACATTAGTACCTTCCAATTTATAATAAATTTCAAACACACTATTATCAATTTATTTAAACCAATATTTGATGCCTATTTAACTTAATTTAAAATCTTCATAATTTAGGCTTGGGAAATTCCAAGATTACCCTCACTTGTTCCAACACCGAATCGCCAAAATCCAAATCCATGGAAGTCCAATAACCAAATTTTCCCATTTTAATAATTCATCCTATTTAAAATTTTGAAATTAACTATAATTTATTTCCTTTTCTCTGTTTCTAAAGTTCTCCACTAATTAAATAAGTTTTAAAAACATAAAATCTAAATTTTAATGTAAATGTAAATTCGGGATTTTACAAGCTATAAAAGAGAGGTTTAAAGAGTATTTTATGTTTTGAAAATAAGTTAGAAGGAGAGGGAAATTCGTGCATAAGTGATAGGAGCCAAAAATAGAAAGAGAGAAGAGAGAAAAGAAAGGAGGAATTAGAAAGAAGAGAGTTGCAGAGATGGCCGACCAGCCAACTTCGAATGACGAGTTAGAAACATCCAACCGTTGGAATGGGCTGCAATTTTAGGGTTTTCTTCTACTCATGGAAGATTTCAAACTGAACGGTGGAGATTTAATTGGAGAAGTCTAAAGGGGTGCGGTAGAGCTCCAAAATCGGGCACAAAAGAAGTTTCTGAAAATTCTAGATTCATCATAAGGCAAGTAGCAAACACTTGAAACTGAAGGAACTACATGTGTTTTTGTGATTTGGATGATTAATCGTACTGTTTTGAAGTTGGATTTCATGGGAAAATTTTATTGTTTATAAAGTATTGTTTTGGTGATTTATCTTTCCTTTGAAAATCAAGAAAAGGTTGATCATGATGAGTTAGACTTATAAAGAAACTCAAATATAAGTGGAAAGATGATAGGATCAGTTTAGGGTTGTCCCAGAACTAGTTTAGGATGAAAATTAGATGTTTAGAATCAAAACAAGTAAATAGTATGTATAGAAAGTTCTAAAATTTCCGTAAGTTGAAGAAAAACAAGTTATAGTTGGAACGCTCGATACACCGCTCGAGCGTTTCCTCAAGCGATAGGCCTTTGAAAAATAATAGAACCTGAAATCTAACCACTAGAGCAGTCGCCCGAGCGACCCATCGAGCGACTGACTGTCAGAAATTTCTAAACTTGGGATTCGTGCCCAGATTCAATTTCTAATGATTTTTCTTGGAATTTTAATGTTGTAACACCTGTAAATAGGGTAATTTGAGATGTAGGAAGTGACGGAATTAAATTTGGATAAAATGTTAATTATTAGGGACAATGAATGTAATAAGGATCAAAGTAAACTAGTTAAGGTAAACCATATGCACTCAAACCACTGTCATTAGGATTCTAGGTATGAAAACTAGTCTAACCAGTTATAATAGACTTAAACTAACTTCTGGAAAGAATCAATAACCTAACCCGAAAGGTTTTGGAGATTTAGGGTATTAGTTGGATTTAAAATTAAAGATTTTAGGATGAACCAAAGTGTAGGATTTAGAGTAAACTTTGTAAGAAATAAAGAATAACCTGAATACTGAATTAAAACAATAAACTAAGTATGCTCACACTACCACGACTCAAATCTAAACCTTTTTATTTAGAATTTGTGTATACTCTCGTACTTTTTTTATTAAATGACCTGGAGTTTGGACATATGACTTGGTACATCTTGTATTAGTTTTTGGGTCACAGTTGTGACAAGGCAAGTGCCTGGTTTATTGGTTCCGCATGGGCGGTTTTGTAATACAGATAAGGTCCTATATTTGGTGGGTGTTATTGAGAAGTATGTCAATTCCCTGGTTTGGTTTTCCCCTGTTGTATGGGTTTCGCAATTACATTATTAATTGATATGTTATTGAGTTATTCAAGGTTTTGATTGTGAGTTGTGTCTAGTGGGCAATGCTTAGTATGGATCCATAGCTTAGCTAGAAAGTGAAAGGGAATTGGCTGGTAAGTTATTCTTGTTCGGAACTCCCCAGTATACGGTCCGTCGTACTAGCAGGTGCGGGTGACGTAAGCAGCAATCCCTAACCGCTGCAGGTGCGGCCTGATCATAAGCCGAGGTTGCTATCGGTAAACGGTTTTGTTTTATTTTCAGGTTACCATCCGCATGCTTTAATAAGACATCGACTTTCATGAACTTTATATTGGTCATGTGGTAGGTTTACTTGTGACTCGCACATCGGAGCTATGATTTGGCCGTGCTTGAGGATACTTGTGACTTGCACATAAACTAGTATTAGACGTGTTGTCGTGGGTCTATTTATCTTTGATCGGATTGGTATGGCCTCCGCGGAGGCGGGTACCCATGATAGGATTTTATTTTGGACTCCGAATTGTACTCGCCAACCTATCCGTGTAACTCGGGGGTTGTCCGCATTGATGGTTGACAAAGGAGATGGTAGTGACTGCAAGTGCGGGCTTCATCTATCATGTAAGTCATGATGTGGCAAACTATGGTGGCAAGAATATTCTTATTAAGTGGTTTCAGTTCATGAGTCCTATTGGTCATATGTGCTTGTTTTGGATTGGTGATTTGTTATTGTTGTATTATCGTATTATTGTGGTTTTGGTTTTATCGTTCACCTCATGACTAGTATTGTAAAATTATGGACTGTTTCACATCATGTACCTTGCTACTTGTTGAAATTTATTCTCACTCTGGTTTCACCCCATATTTTAGGTACTTTTGGCAAGGACGTCAAAGCTTGGGCTAATTGTAGATGGGTAGTTTATATAGTTATAAGTTGTTCATGGAATTGAAAGCATTGTATATCATGGTTGTTGATAAATAAAGAGAATTTAAATTTAAGTTTCCGCATTTACTCTGATTATAAAGTTAGAAAAAGTTTTAAATTGTCCAGTTTCTTTAGTTGTTTCGTTTGATTACCATAACACCTCGGGTTTGGGAATGGACTCGGAACTGGGGCGTTACACTTAAGTATATTGTGTGTGCATCGCAAACGCCGCACCACGGGGCGCACAAATTTGCGTGCCTCCGAATGGGTAAAAACAGGAAGGTTGGAGTCGCCATCGCCTAATAGAGTGCAGGCGGACACCTGGGTGCGTATGTTTGTCTATTGGGCTGGTCTGTGGCTTGAAATTCTAAATGAGGTCTCGGTTGCGGTCTGGGGAAGTCCGTAGACACCCCGGTCCACTCCGTCGGATGACGGGTCCCATAGGTTTCTTGGTTTGAGTCAACTCAACTTTCGCTCACCCGATTCCTAATCCAGCATGCCATTTGGTTAAGTCTGGTGAGATCGCTTGAATGGTGTGGGTCCCTTTAATTGATTTTATCTTGTTTACTTAAGGTGAGCTTAGTCTGATTGGGTGGGTCCCGTTGGAAGGCCCACGGATTCCTTGGTGTGCTTGGTCGAGCCCACATGTCCCCTGATGGGCTTCAGTCTAGCCTGAGAGGCCCTTTGGGCTTTTGTTAAATGAATTGATTTTATTTATTGTTGAAGTTTGGAGATTTAAGTGATTTTCATGCAAAGCGGGCCTGGATTGGTTTGTGGGCCTCTGGGTGGGCCTCACAACGGTGACCAAATATTTTGAATTATCTTGCTTAGATTTACCAACATGTGCTAGACATGGGCTTAGGGCCCATGGTCTAGGCTTGGGCCTGTAAACCCAAGTTTCTTGAAGTTTAGGGTTTGAGCCCTTACTTGTTTGGTTAGTGGGCTTAGCAGGCCCAATAGGCCCTATCCCATGGTCTCGGCCAAACCATGCTAAATAACACATCATGCTACAAATCAGGCTCTTTGGGTGGGCCGCATTGGGTTTGGCCCACTTACTTTGCTTAATTAAGTTGTTTAAATACCATTGCATCTGTCGGGCTTGGTGGGCCCCATTTGAAGGCCCACAGTAGATCCAAATAAACCACATTGGTTCAAGTCCCATCTTGGGTTTCCGGGTGACCCGGAAACCCTATTGGCATGGTAGGTTTGATTAAAAACATCATTGAAATGACACACAACCAAGACAAGCATCAAAATGGCATTTATTGCCATGTAGCCGACCTTGCTGGTCGGCTACACACAAACAACAGTGTAGCTGGCCATGAAGGTTGGCTACACACAAAAGACAGTGTAGCCGACCTTCAAGGTCGGCTACACACAAGCTTCAGCTGATCCGACTTGAGTGGTCGGATCAGCTTCCTGTATGCTGTTTTTTCGGTTTTCTTGAGGAGAACATGCTCTTGGGCTCCGCAGGAGGGTACTAAGGCTTCGTGGGCCTCTGTGAAGGCCCACATAGGTTCAGGGGGTGAAGGAACACCCCAACACTTGGTCTTTCAGAAGTTTTTGCAACAATGAAAGGGGGAGAAGGCATGGGAGGTTGCCTTCTCCCCTTTGAGCCACATGCAACAGCTGGACAGGGACCATGAAGTCCCTGTTTTGGTTTCTTAACCCACTCAAAACAGTAGCCAAACAAGGCCAAAGAAAGTCAATGAAAATCCAACAAACAACCAAACATTTATCCACACTTTTAACACATGCAAATCACTGAATTTCCACATGTAAACTAAGGCTACTTGCGTGCTCCCATGTGTTAGCACCTGATTTTTGCACCCCCAAATAAAGAAAAATGAAAAGTCAAACTAAAAGTCAAACCCTGAGGGGGTCAAAATTTGACTTTTTGATTCAAGCAAATTTGGCCATCAAACTTCATCTCATTAAAAAGAGCATTTCGACACGATTCCAACGCAACTGAATTTGCTGGAATCAGAGTCCAGATGAGAAGGATATGAGTAGGTCAAACTTTTGGGGAGCGAAAAGTTGACTTTTTGCTCGACCCCAATTCAACTGCCAAACTTGATCCTAGTGGATAAGTGGTTCCGAGCCGGTTCCAACGACACTAAGTTTGATGAAATCGGACACCGGATGAAGAAGTTATGAGCAGTTGAAGTTTCAGAAAAACTGCCCATGTGGCCAAGAAGGCAGCAAAAATGGACTAAACCAATAAAATAAAGGTGTTTAATAATATTTTAATAAAGAGAATCTCTCTTTTTAATAAAATAATCGGAAAAATCAAATAAAAATCTTGCAAAAAACCAAATTGAATAAAGGTTTGAAATCCAAACATTTTAAAAACGTGCTGGACCGTATTTGAAGTACGGGCGAGGCATGCCCGTATTTCAAATACGGGCAAGCTTCTAGAATGGGACGCGTGTCGCTGTACGGCGGAACACGCATCCCGTACGGCCGATTTTGCGAGATTTGAAAATGTGCGTTTTTCGCCCGTACTTGAATTACGGGCAAGGCACGCCCGTACTTGAAGTACGGGCAAGGCATGCCCATACTTCAAATACGGGCACGAAAATTTTGGCTATAAATAGAGAGGCCACCCCCCTCATTTGGACAAGCCTGATCTCTTTGGCCTATCCTCACTCCCTCTTGCTGCTTCCACGACAAACCTCTGCCCAACCTCCATCCCTCCCAATACCTAACTCCGAAAATACCCAAAATACCCTCGAAATGCTGCCAAACCTTCTCCCTTTCACCCTGCAAGTATAAATAACCCATTGAACCCCTGCCAAAACCTCATTTGAAAGCTCACTAGGACGCGGAAGCACTGCCAAATTCTCTGGAGAATCACAACAAACCAAGAAGGTATTTGTATGGTAACAAGCTCTTTTAGTATTTCATTTTATGTCAATACAAATCTTTCTTTCATTTTTTAGTTTCTTTATATTATACTAACCTGTTCATTGAGGCCTTGCATTGTGAAGGGATGTCTCATGCATCCCTACATAAGGAAGAAGGAGAATAAGTCCATAAAAGGTCAAGAGATATGCTAATTGAAACGATTAAATTTCCTAAACATAATGTGTAATTTTGAAAGGGATTTGCCCTCTTTGAACAATCCAATGTATCCCTACTTCTTTCCTGTTAAGCATCACATGGTATGATGGAAAAAGATGGGAGCAAGAGAAGAAGAATGAAGACTTCTAGCTCATTATCAAATACTTTAAAAGAAGGGTGTTTGGAGCAAATGGAGCAAATATATTGCTACAGCAGAAGATGAAAACCCCAACGGACATTGCAGAAAGCTCCTAAGAGGCCACGGAACTGATCCCAAGCGGAATCGGCAGCAAAAAGTGCAGAATTAGTTGCGCCCGTAAACTCAGAGCGGTCCGGGCAGGACCGTATTTTCTTCACGGGCAAGCCAAACAGGGTTTCATTTGCGGGTAAGGGCAGCCTGTATAACAAATACGGGCAGATGTAAAAATAATGTAAAAAACCTAATTTTTGGCCCGGTTGGACTGGACCCTGCCTGAACCGGCTTGAACCGGTCTCCTATACACTTTGGGCTATTCTTAGCCCATTTGAGGACTTTGGGCCTAGATGGGCCCAACAAGGCCACCCTGGGCCCATTTGTGGGGCCCACTTTTGACCGGCCCAAACCAGGCCCGTTTTCAATAAACGGGCCCAAGGCCACTTGACCCTGGCTAATGGGCCAAATCCAAGCCCATCAAGCCCAAATAAAAATGTAAATAAATAAAGCTTAATAAATAACCAAATGGGTTACCCAATAACCCAACTGGGCCCAAGGCCCAACCATGGCAGCCCACGGGTCTTCCAATGGGACCCGAATCCGACTCATCTCACTTAGATAAATAAAAAAGATAAAATTAAAATAAAAGGGACCCATACCCTCAGAGGGCCCCACCAGACCCAATAAACAGCATGCTGGTCTAGGAAGAGTGGAATTGACTCAAAAACAGGGAGACCCGAGGGACCTGTCGAATCGGCGGGGTGGGCCGGGGTGTCTTAGGGCTTCCCCGGACGTAATCGAGGACTTAGCTAGAACTCTGAAAAGCCGCAGACCAGACTTAGACCCGGATAGGGCAAACACCGTGTTTGCCTGCACCTCTCAGGCAGTGGCGACTCCAAAATGTCCCGAGGCACGCACTGAAGGTGCGCCCGGTGTGCGATCTAGGATCTAGGATTTTTAGGTGCGCACACCATGCATGGGACTGAGTGAAGGAAAAATAAACAAGGTTATCCTAGTATGCTTCTAGTTTTGGGGTGTGTGCATGTATATATTAGAAGGGCACTAGGGCAAGGAGCATGCTTCAAAACTTTAAAAGAAAGTGCTGTAAATGAGCAAAACTCAACAACCAATGCAAGGGGATTGGTCATGCTTGGGGCTGGAAACCATAGGGGTTAGGGAGGGGGAGAGACATACCTCATTCGCGATACTAACATGCTGAACGTGGGGGGTTTTGGTGGGGTGAAGGAGCACCTTAATGGCCCCTGTGCGCGCCTGACCTCGGTGGGTCACACTGGGTAAAAATGGGAATTTGGAGTCGCCACCGCCTGATGGGGTGCAGGCGGACACCTGGGTGCCTAGATTTTCTATTAGACTGGTCTGTGGCTTAGAGATTCTAAGTAAGTTCTCGGTTGCGGTCTGGGAAAGTCCGTAGACACCCCAGTCCGCCCCGTCGAATGACGGGTCCCATAGGTTTCCTTGGTTTGAGTCAACTTTGGTCTCTCACTCACCCGATTCCTATTCCAGCATGCACACTTGTTTAAGTCTGGCGGGACTGCCAAAGTGGCGTGGGTCCCTTTACTTGGTTTTATCTTCTTTAGTTAGCATGATCTGGGTCTGGTGGGGTGGGCCCCGTTGGAAGGCCCATGATATCCCTTGGTGGGTCAAGTGTGGCCCAAATGTTCCTTGGTGGGCCAAGTGTGGCCCTTTGGACTTTGGTTCAATTTGACTTGATTTTATTTTGAAGTTCAAGTTGGGTTATTAAGTTATTTCCATGCAAGGTGGGCCGGATTGCTTTGTGGGCCCGTGAGTGGGCCACACACGGTAGCCAAGTGTTTTATTGGTCTTATCTTGCTTAAGTTTCCAAAATGGGCCAAGCCTGGGCTTGGGGCCCTTTACCTGGGCTTGGGCTTGAAAGCCCAAGACTTCCTTGGTTAGGGTTTTAAAACCCTATCCTGGTCTGGTTCAATGGGCTTAGTGGGTCCGACAAGTCCGGCCCGTGGTCTTGGCCAAACCACAACCTAATTTAAGCATGCATGCCCCACATAGGGCTTGGGTGGGCCTCAAGTGGTCCGGCCCACTCAAATCTTTTATTTATCTTAGTTAAGCAAAATTGAATGGTTCGAGCTGAATGGACCCCGTTGGAAGGCCCACTGGAAATCAAGTTAGACCGGGTGGTCTGGGTCCCATGTTGGGTTTCCGAGTGACCCAGAAACCCTATTGGCACACTTGGTTCGGTTTGAGAATGTTACCCACAATCAACAAAGATTACAGAATAAGCAGAAATCCTGAAATACACCAAATATACGAAGATCACATACATTGGGTCCAAGGTCCCTCCCCACACCAAGGAACGAGTTAGTTGCGCGGCGAACAAAGGGGTTGGGGGTGCGGAGGGCTTCGGCGCACCCAAAAAAAGGTGGGCGTGAGCTCAGCGTACCCAAAAAAGGTGGGCGCGAGCTTAGCGCAAGGTAGGCGCGAGCTCAACGCACCCAAAAAAAAGTGGGCGCGAGCTCAAGGCACCCAAAAAAGGTGGGCGCGAGCTCAGCGCGAGGTAGGCGCGAGCTCAGCGCACCCAAAAAAAGGTGGGTGTGAGCTCAGCGCAAGGTAGGCGCGAGCTCAGCGCATACCCTGATTCTCTGTTTTTTTTTTTCCAAACTCCATGATTGACTGGTTTTTAAGGTTTTTAAGCTCTGCAACTGCTTTCTAGGGATCCTTAGACTCCCAGAAGACCTTCGAACACAGCTTGACTTCAACATCCCGACTCAAATCTCTTCGGAACCCCCAAATCCGAAACAAAACATTAACAGAACATGAATAAAATCCGAAAACAAAACACTAACAGCACTAACAAAGAAGGGAACTAGGGGCTTTACATCGGGTTACGACAGAGATGAGATTACCATGGGGGAACATGCTCCCCCTTCGAATCAATCAAGCACGAACAGCAAATAACTGGGCAAACACAGAAAACACCCTAGTCACGCTTGAAAGCTTGAAATGAGTTCATTCTTGCTTGTATTAAACAGGGAACATTACCTGGTTTTAATCCTTTGCAGGGTGTGCGTGAGGCTTCCTAGGAGTTCCCGAGCAATTGCTGGAGGCTCCTCCTCCGAGCATCAAAGACAGGTTCCTCCTTCTCCTTCGAGCATCAAGAGGGGAGGATGGGAAGAAGGATTCGAGGAAGGTGGAGAAGAAGTGTGTCTGGTTTTTTTCTTTGGGGAAGATGGTGGTCAAGACCACCGGTGCCCGACGAAGAAGAAGCCACTTAAAATGCCCCACCCAAAAACTATCAACCAAAAAATGCCGAACCTCAAGACAGCCAACCTTTGAATGCCGAAAAACAGCCAACCTTTGAATGCCAAAAAACAGCCAACCCTAAAATCTCCAACCCCAAAACAGCCAACCCTTTGCAATGCAGGCTGCCGCGGCTTTTATAGAAGAAGACCTGGGGTATCCGTTGACCTTGGCGCCCAGCTCGAGCCCAGTAGCTGTCGCTCGGCGCGAGCGACAAAATGATTAAATCATTTAATGTCGCCGCGGGTTTGCTTAAAAAATCCAAAAATTAAGATATAGTCCCTGGGATATTTGGATTTAATATTATTTTATTCAGATATTTTCAAATATTTTCAGATTGGTCCCTGGGATCTTTTGAATGTTTGGATATTTACGGATTTGATCCCTGAGATATTTTCCTGCGCAACTCGCCACGTGTGCAGCTTTTTGCCACGTGCGCAGTTTACCAGTTTTGCTGCTCGGGAATTTTGTCAGTTTATATTTTCTTCATCCGGGCTCCGATCTGAGCAAACTCAGTTGCGTTAGAATCGTATCGGAGCCCTCTATCCAATGGCATGGGGGTAAGCACCTGGATCGGGTTTTAGCAGAAAGTCAACTTTTGGCTCCGCCTAAGTTTGGCCGCTCGCAGAACCTTCATCCGGCCTCCGATTCCTACAAACTCAGTTGCGTTGAAATCTTGTCAAGATTCTCTATCCCATGACATAGAGATAAGCACCTGGATCGGGTTTTAGCAGAAAGTCAACTTTTGGCTCCGCTAAAGTTTGGCCGCTCGCAGAACCTTCATCCGGCCTCCGATTCCTGCAAACTCAGTTGCGTTGGAATCTTGTCAAGATTCTCTATCCCATGACATAGAGATAAGCACCTGGATTGGGTTTTAGCAGAAAGTCAACTTTTGGCTCAGCCCAAGTTTGACCGCCCGCAGAACCTTCATCCGGCCTCCGATTCCTGCAAACTCAGTTGCGTTGGAATCGTGTCGAGATTCTCTATCTAATGACATAGAGGTGAGCACCTGGATTGGGTTTTAGCAGAAAGTCAATTTTCGGCTCCCCTCAAGTTTGACCGCCCGCAGAACCTTCATCCGAACTCCGATTCCTACAAACTCAGTTGCGTTGGAATTATGTCGAGATTCTCTATCAAATGATATAAAGCGAGGTGGCCGATTATCACTTGATCAAAAAGTCAACTTTTTGTCCCCTCGGGGTTTGACTTTCTGCCAGGGTTTTCATTTTTAGCACTTCCAGGGGTTCAAAAATAAGGTGCTTACATCCCTAAAACAGCAAGCCATGGAGGGCATAACAATGGCCAGATGGAGAGCAATATTAACACACAATACATCAAACTAAAAGGGGGTAAGGGGGACAAGTTAAGGCACAAAACAGTAGTATATAAGGAGGATTATGGCAGCCAAACAAAAAGGGGGTGAGGGAGCATAGCAATGGTGGTTCACATGCACACATGCACACACTTTTCATATACTTTAAGGCATGCGAAAGAAGGAAACACTGTAAAACCCCGAATTTTCCTCAAATAATAAATTAAATTAGTAATTAATATTACTGAGAGTGATGATCGATGGAAATGTTTTATTATTGTAGAGGGTGATCAATTTAGCGGAGATCCAGAATTAGATGCAGATCTGACCGTCCGATCATGAGATATTGAGGTACGCATTCTAATTGGGCAGAGTGTATAGGAGAGTTTGCATGGGAGATACATGGGATCAGGGAGTATATATACATGTATTAAATAACCTAACTCGTATGTCGCTCGTATTGAATAGCCGCAAACGACGCTCCATGTTTTGAACGAACGAGAAGGAGAAAAAGGGAGGAATACCAGGAGTTATTTTGATCTGAGTGTTGCTCTGCAACTGTAGAGGGATTTGAGGGTTGCTGTTCAGAAGAAAAAAAGAGGAACGCACGAACAAGAGGTAGGTGACATCGTTTTGTATTCAGAAATTTGATTTTCCTTCGTTTAATCGCAACCGCATGTTTCTAGTATATGTATTGGTGTATTTAGTTAGATAAGCATGTTATAAATACATTAGAATGAGTTTAGACGAGAAAAATCATGATTTAGAACTGTTTCTGCACGATTTTGCATGACCGCCGACCTCGACTGTTCTCGGCGATCATCGGCGTTGGTTATAAAATTTAGGACGCCGTAGATCACGAGACGACGGACCGTGGGCGCTCGAATTTGAACCACCGCTGACCTAGGACCGCCAGGGCGATCCTGAGCGATCCTAGGCGCTCTAAGCAGAAAATCCAGATTTTCATAATTTCGAACCTAATTCAATTCTAAACTATTTTTCGACAATTTTAATGATTAATTAAGGTATTTTAAGACCAAAATAAACTACCTAATTCCCTGTTTTACAGAAAAATAAATTAGGGAGATATTTAGGACATTAGTTGCCAAGTTTCAAAGGTAATTGAGAAATGTGATTTTGGAAAAGCCTAACTACCCTTTGATTATCAAAACACCTCTAAATGGCATTATAAATCAGAATACATTATAAAAAGAATTCAGAATTCAGATGAGTAAATATTGAAGTAAATGTACAGATATAACCATTATATGCCGCTAGGCACCAACCCTTATAGAAATATGATACTTTAGGGAATTTTGGAGTCTAGTGGGCATAGTTGGTTATGGATCCATAGTCGTGGCTAGATAGCTAAGGGATATGTCATTTGGGTTGAGTTACTCCTATATGCGACGCGCTTCCTTTGCAAGTTAGTTTGTCTGGGAAGGTCCTATGTCTGGAGGGACACCTCGATGAGCCGCTGGTGATTCCCTGTACATGTGGATAAGCGACCATCTCCATGTATTGATTCTGGTGCTGCATGCTGGTGGTACATGCCAACTCTGATGGGTATGTGTGCAATAAGTCAGTGACTACGGCTCTTGTCTAAGCTGCGCTGCATGGGACTTGAGTATCATTAGTAGCATTGCTCCTAAGTCGCACGGTGGTATAGCAATTGGTTGAGAATCATCTCAAAAGGTTTATCTATCTTTGTGAGTCCTACAATGACCATGAAATCATAACACTTGGTATTATTATTGCATACATGCGGGAGGCATGTGTTTGAGATATTGATCGGATGTGACTGTTTAGTACATCCTGGCAATGTATGAATTATGTTACTGATTTGGCTATTGGATTCTTATATTAGAACTTACTGAAATTCATTCCTAGAACTGTTTATCAAACTGTTTTGTGTTCACGGATGATACAAATGATTATGCGAGCCTGATTAGTCGATGTTGCTTACTCGTGCATGAACTGTTACTTTACTTATATTAACTGTTTAATCATGCATGTGTTACCTACTGGGATATTCATATCTCACCCTACTTTTATTCCATTTTTTCAGCTGATACGCGAGAGGGGGATCTCTTAGACTTCCAGGGAGAGTTAGCTGAGTATTCTCCAGAGGATTACTATTATCCCGATCTTATCTGAGGTGGATTGATGCTATAGACTTAGTACATTTAATTGAACTATTATTATTCATTGGGTTGATGTATTGAGAGGTGAGAGAGATAGTACCCAGTTTATTTTACCAGACTTTGATATTGCTGATTGATGGTCAAGCTTTATGATTAGTTGAGGATTTTGAACTACACTTCCACACACACTTGTTTCCGCAACTCTGATAGTATTATAAAGAGGAATGGATTTTAAATTCTTTAGTCTGGTATGTTATTGATGTTGTATTGTTATGGGTCAGTAACACCTTGGATTTGGTTGTTGAACTAAATTGGGGTTGTTACAGTAGCGATCCGGGTTCGGGTTGGGTGCCGGTTTGCACTGACCTGGGTTCGGGGCGTTACAAACACAACCACTAAAAGATATCCAAAAAAGATAGTAAAAGTGAGAGAAGAGAGAGATCATAAGAAGGGAAAATGGGGGGACAAGTTAAGGCACAAAACAGTATTATATAAGGGGGACAATTTAAGGCACAAAAAGATAGTACAAGGGTACATTAGAATGAGAGGAAGAGAGGGAACATGCTCCCCCTTGGACAAAAAATGGCACACAAAAACAGTGAAAGACTTAAAGGTACGTGGGAATCCTCTCATTCTCCCATGGAACCACACGAATACCTCACCTCCCATTTGGAGACTTTTCCATGGTGCAAATGAGAAGGAAAGTACATAGAAACTACTTTGAAAAACTGATTTGAGCATGGGAGAAGCAAAACTTTCTAAGCATCATGAAATACACTCATTCTCACATATGTGGTATAAAAAGTAATGGGGAACAATACCTTGGGGTTTTGGACATCCTAGAGCAGTGTGTGAACCTTCCTTGAGGCAAAGCAAGGGCTGGACAGCCCCTCTCCAACAACAACAACAGCTCCAAAGCTTCCTCCTTGAGTGAAGATGAAGAAGGAAAAGAGAGAGAAGAGGTAGGATGGTCTCCAAGGGGCTTTTGGTGGTGTAGGAGGTAAAGGAGAGCTAAAAGAAGAAGGCTTCTTGAGAGGAGATCAATGGGGGAGATGGGAGAGCTCTTGGGGAGGTTAGGATGGAGGATCAAAAGTGAGCCAACCTCCTCCATACGTATGGGGCTTGGGGATTTTTATCATAGGGTAATGCATGGGTGCATAGGAGAGAGATGAGACATGGAGGATGCCCATGGGGGGGAGAGAGAGAGAGAGAGAGATGCATGCATGGTGAGATGCTCATGGGGGAGAGAGAGAGATGCATGATGAGGTGATGATGCATGCTCATGGGGGAGAGAGACACACACATATACACATGAATGCATGGGATTGCTTAAGGACGAAGAAAAGTGTTTGGAGGTGGGTCCCACATGAGTCATGAGAGAGAGAGAGAGATGCATGAGGGTGGTGCATGATGATTGCTCATGGGGTAAGGAAGAGAGAGAGAGAGAGATGTATGCATGGGTGTGTGCATGAATGCATGAGGGATGCACATGGGGAACACTAATCATGAGAGAGAGAGAGCAAATCTTGATATTTGCAGATTGGCCCCTGAGCTATTTTCTCATCAATTTGATATTCACAAATTCATCCTCAGATAATTACAGATTCATCCCTGAGATATTTTAGAACTTTTGATATTTACAGATTAATCCCTGAGATATTTTTAGCATTTTGGATATTTACAGACTCATCCTTAAGCAATTACAAATATATCCTCAGATATTTTTGAATGTCCTGATATTTATGGATTTGCCCCCAGACACCTTTTTCTGCTGTTTTCTCTGTTGTTTTTTCTACGTGGGCAGTTTTTAGGGTTTTTTGTTTTGTTCAAAACTTATTATCCGGGTCTCCAATTCGAGCAAACTCAATTGCGTTGGAATCATGTCAGGATGACCTGTCCACTGGGACAAGTTTGATCAGCTGTTCTGGGGTTTAGCAGAAAGTCAATTTCTGCTCCCCTCAAGTTTGACTAGCTCATAACTTCTTCATCCGGGCTCCGATTCTAGCAAACTCAGTTGCGTTAGAACTGTATCGAAGCCCTCTATTCATTGGTATAAAGCATGTTGACCAATTTGCACCTAATCAAATGTCAACTTTTTTGACCTTTCAGGGCATGACTTTCCAGATTAGGGTTTTCATTTTTAGCACTTTCGGTGCGCAAAAATGGGGTGCTGACATATATGATCCAACACGAGATTCATATGATTAATCCTAGCCCGTTCTTTCAACATCCCAAGAAAAGGAATATGTTGCTTGGCAAAAAAAAATTATACGTTTTAGAAAAATTGTATATCAATTTGAAAACTAAACAATGCATATATCACTAGCAACACACCTATAACAAAGGCACACATCCTGTCAAATGCAATTTATTTCCACTTGAACATACCATAAGACCCACTAATATATCAGCAAGAATCATAGGGAGATCGTCTTTGTTCCAGGACGTTTAGTTCGTAAATCTACCATGATCTTGCAAAGGGCTCCATTTACGTACTCTTCCGATGTTGGTAATAAAATGTGACCAAGTACAGCCAGTGTAAATATATTTATTCTACTCTCATCTTTTGCATCCCTTTCACTATATAACTCTAGAAGCAACTTTAATGAACAGCTTTCGCAATCACCGTTCGCTTCTCTTGCTAATCAATTCTTCTTAATCGAAAGAGCATTATAGAAGTCACTAGTGTATCCTGATTTTATATCAGGATACAAAATGTCACCCTCCAAGGACAAGTGTAGTAATCTTCCTACTTCGAGAGTAGGACACATCTCAATATTTCGAAAGTTAAATACAACCTCACTCGAATTTTAACATTTCAATGCAACAGTAATCAAACTCCGATTGATATTTATCTTTGCAAGCATTAAAGTATTCCCCAGTCTTGTGTGTTTAGCCCACTCTGCTCTATCAAGAGCACCCATCGAATTAATTATATTGAGTAAAGAAGGATTGCATTGATACTCTCTTATTTTAGAATCATTAGGAGTCTCATTAAAGCTTCGAGGCTGGTCTATAGAAAAACTTGAACTAGCCATAGCAATGAAAGGATAATGTCGATCTATAAAAAACGGGAATAAAAATAGTTAGGTATGTGCCACAGTCAATCAAATTGAGTGTACACCAAAAACTAAATCATTAATTGTTCTACAAAATGCACAATTTAGAGTCAAAATGTTGTACAATTTGATGTTTGTTAGATAATGCTCTTGGTTCTATGAACATTGAGATGGTCGAGGTGGCTCAAGAGAAGGTCCTACATCTAGTTTAACTGAAAGTGGGGGTGCGGACATTGCATTATATCCTGATGGGCTTCTATGCACAAGTGAAGCAAGCACATCGGGTTTTCTTGCGACGAAAGCTGGATCACACCCTCCCTTTCTTTCTATATGTTTTGAAGATGTTAGAGATTAAGTGAATAGAAGGAAACAACCATTTTAGGTCGATGGAGCTATCAAGGCTCATAAATCGAACCCTATTCTTAGAGTGGCGGATGGGATGAGGTAGATGCTCAGGAGAAAAATCTTCATCCCTGTCATCACCATCTTCTTCTAAGAAATGCTTGCACTCAGGAGAAATTTTTTTTTATGCCTTAGGTTGCTTTAATTGCTTCACAATGTAAAGCTGCTATTTCTTATTTCTTGTTTAACTATTGCTATGTATTTCTGTCAATACTGAAACCAGATTTTTTTTTAACAAACCACCAAACAAATATTCTTTTCTTTTTTTGGTAAGGTTCCATCACTTGCTTACTAGATTTCGCATTTCTAGTTGTATATTCAGCTTGCATTTTTTTGAGTTTCAATTGCTTTACAAAGAAAATCAAAGCACCTATTTTTAGGAGTTAGGGATTAGGAAATTTACAGTTTTGCAAAAATTTTAGCCTACAAAATACATAAACACTCACATGGTTTCTGACCTTCAAAACTAATTCTTTACTTCCTTGTTTTCAGCTACCCACTTAACCATAAAGAACTCAAAGCATTGTGGCATAAGTTTCAATTATGTAAAACTAGGCTATGAATTTTCTTCTTCTTTTTATTCTTTTGTATATTTTATTACCAAAAGTATCAATGTGAAAAGAACAGGAAAATTATACAAATTCTCCACTTTCTAAAGATGTATTCCGCTTGAAAAGAAATCTGATAACAATAGATTTAACCTCACAAGCAATACCAATTCAAACAATAACTCACTTATAAATCAGGGGCACCAATGTACTATACGTCTCAACCATGATCACATATCATTAGTTATTTTTCCCTCTCTGGATATTATTCATTCCACAGTTGATGAATTTCAAGTTTTAGCCCACCGCCACTTCCTCACTCAATGAGGCACAACATGCCTATATGTTGGGTTGGCTTCAACTTTTAAAGACAAAAGATTTAGAACTTTCTCACAGTGTTATTGTTCTTATATGCTCATATAAATAATCTAAGGTTCTGCAGTAGATTATTTATAACCTTTTTCCTTTCTTTTTTTCCTTTTTAGATTAAGATCTAAATGCAACTGATTTTCCAATCTTTCATCAATCAATAATAAAAAACAAAAATTATAAACAATAAATAAAAACATGGTAGAACATCAGGACTATTACAAGTCAAACACAATTAAAGGCAATAGAAAAAGGTCCAGCCCCACATAATTATGAAATTTTAAGCGCTGTATTTTTGTCTTGTATTTTCTGTCGTTCAATATTAAACAATAAGTTTGAACATTGAGAAACATTCCAATGGCTATTAGGCCCAAAAACATTTTCTACAGAAGCTCAATATGTTCTAAGAATTACTTCATTGAAAATTCATCAAAGAGTCACAGTAATAAAATGTTTAAGACTAATAAAGATTGATATTGAAGAATTGACTGAAAACCATAATTTTTATACAATGGAAATGAAATGGACACAACTAATCATTGATCCTACAGCATTGAGCAAAAAGCAAGCACTCTCCTTTAATCAAAGATATATGCAATAAATTTGCATGACCATCAACAACATGATTTAACCATGAAGGGTTCAAAACACCAACATTTCTTTGAAGAGCATGTATATTGAAATTCAAATCATTCCACAAACCCATGCTCATTGTTCCAAAATAAGAGCATCCTCCTAGCCTAAAAAAAATTAGCAATTCCTTATTTCACCACAAGAGTTTAAACATATATTAGAAACTATTCACCACAACCTGATCATGCCTTGAAGACACTACGGAGATCTCATCTCAAGAACTCAATACGAAAGTTATTGGCATTCGATATTCGAATGCCAATATTAGATGCATATTAATTGACACAATTCCTTATTTCAAATGGACATCTAATTCTAGTAGAACTAAGGAAATATAATTGGAAACAACTAAAGAAAATCTAATTCTAGTCAACCTAAGAAAAGATCCAAGTAGAAACAAATTTAATATTTAATTAGAAACAACTAAAGAAAATCTAATTCTAGTCAACCAAAGAAAAGATATAATTAGAAACAAATTTAATATTTATCTTAAAATAAAAGCACATCCTACTCAAACTATAATATCTGAGCTACTCCTACTCCGCTATATTATTTGCATAATTAGAATCCTTTATGTGTTTATTGCCTCAGGGAAATTAGATGTAAATATCCTAGCCTAACAAAATAACAAGAAAGATACACTAAGAAGATCACACCAATAGCATCAGATGTGTTTCCTTGGGAAATGTTCACTCGTAAATAAAGAAAAGATAAATTCATAGAAAGCAATGACTAAGTTAGCTGTCCTCCTCAACATCTCTTTAGCTTCATTCATAACAACTAACAAATTATTGAACTAAAGAAAAACGAGGAAGCCTTCAAATAAAGCGAAGACCAAATCTAATCACTCAAATGAACAAGTATGAACTTAAAGAGAAATACCTCTTCGTCAGTCGTGACCTTGCCATTTGAGAAGAGAGCGACAAAAGCTTGTATGCGTTTGGTTGATCGGTAGGACAAAGGTTGCGCAGATGAGAGGAAAATGATTGCGTGCAACGGAGAAACGAAACGAAGGAGGAAGGAAATAGAGGAGAAAGGATTGTGCGCAAGGAGGAAGAACGAAAGTGGTTCTCAAGAAGAGGGGGTTTGAAATTTTCAAAAAATGCATGCAAATATTTTAATCGCAAATAAACGTCGAACGACAACTAACGACGAAATAGCGTCGTTAGTTTTAGTCGAAGACGTTAGTTTTTCTCCGTCATTTGCTATATTCGTGTTTTTTGGGTTTTAAAATGAGAAGGATGCGTGTCGCGTCCTTACAATTCGAAAGACCATTCGAAAGACAAATGGTGACAAAGGAAATTGGTTGTAAGGTTGTGTACCCTTCAAGCTCTTGAGATGCCAATATGAAATTTTTTATTTAACCCTATAGATTGGGTATATAATATTCTAAACTTCTATAGATTGGGTATTAATATTCTAAATTTTTTTTTCAAGTATTGTAAGATCAGTTTCAGATATCCAATAAACGGTTGAATTCCAATTCGAATTAAGATGTAAGGGTTGTTTGGTAACATTTTCAAATAGAATTTTCCTGCTTTTGAAAACAAAAAAAAAAATCCAAAAACGCGTTCGTAAGCAAGATTTGCAAATCGTGTAAAAATGATTGACAAATAGCCTATGTTGAATAGAAAAATTCGATTTTTAAAATCCACAAATTGCATTTATGCTATTTTTGATGGCATTTATGTAATTTTTTTAGTTTAACAGCTAGCGCTCATCCCTATTCTTCATTGTCACAGAAAAACACAAAGGAAGCTAATAAAAATCCACATTCCACAGTTCCATTGGTTTTGATCGTCTGGTTACATTCTTTCATTTTCATTCTTGGGCTGATTCGTAAGGTATGTTGCCAATATCTAGTACTTGATTAGGGCTTTTTGTATTTTCTAGTTTGTATTTATTTTTGTTCAGATTGATTCATCTTCGTAAAAGGGGAAGAAAATATTGTTACATTCAGCACAAATCTTATTGTATTTAGGTCTCATGATTAATAGATCTCAGATATATGGATTTTTAGTTCCTTTTCTACTTGGCTCTTTGTTTCACTAAAAAATGGGGAAAAGAAAATATTTCCCAGAATTTTGAAATTTTTCAATGTTTGTTTAAGTGAAAAACGAAAACTAACGGAAATTTTTTTTCCGAATTGACAAAAAATCGACAGAAAATAACTTCCGCTAAAGCTCTATTTGTTTTAATGGAAAATGAAGAAAAGAAAATATTTTCTAGAATTTTACAATTTTCCGACATTTGTTTTAATGGAAAACGAAAATTAACAAAAAAACATTTTCGGAAATGAAGAAAAATCTGCGGAAAATAACTTCCGCTAAAATTCAGCGGAAGTTATTTTCCGCAGGGGCGTTGCGAACGTACTCGTGTTTCGACTCTCGTTTTCCTCTTCGACTTCGGCTCTCTTCTTCCTCCTCCTCCGGCACGACCTAAGGCACGACGAACGTCTTTCGACGATGGTAGCTCGGGGAGCCTCGTGTTTTCTTCTTCCTCCTGGGGCACGACGAACGTCTTCATCTTCCTAGAGCACGCTTACGACAGATTCTGCAAAGCATTGTTCATTCTCTCTGTACTCCTCTCCAGCCATCTAGGTTTCTGAGGCTTTACGGAAAATATCCTCGGAAGAACTATTGCTGCAATCTGGTGAGAAGGAGGTCAGATCTCCATTTAACGGTTCCTTCTTTTCTTATTTTTTTTTTTTATTTTCTGTTGGGTTTACGAATTCCTTCTATGATTCAGCATTTCTTTTTTTACTTGATGGGTAATGATAGCTTTGTAATCTTTGCTGCTGCTATGATTAGGAGATCATTGCTTCTTCTGGGTGTTTGGTAATTGAAGTGTTTGATAATTGATTGGGATGATTGATCGGTGGTTTTTGTTATCATTCTACTATTGAATTTGGTTAAGGGGGATTGGTGCCAAGAGTATATCAATTTCTTTTGCCATGTTTGTATCTATTTCCGATTGATAGGATGCATTAGAACCCCTGGATGGTTACTGTAAGATTTAAATTGCCAACGATTATTGGCACTAAAAATTGGGAGTCCTTCCCCCAATCACCTATTCTCGTTTTTCTTATTCTGAATGCCAGCTACTTTGTTCACTGAACCAATTGAGTTCTAAATCCTCAACTCCCTTTTTGTCCCCTTTTACGTAACTCAGTCACAGCTTTCAGCAACTCTCTCTATCTCTCCTTTGGTCCCTGTATTTTATTTACTGTGAGTTGAGTTAAATCTAGATTAAGCAGGTTGTGATGTCTATGATTTTGTTTCAGAAGCCTGACATATTTAGACCTCCATACCATACCATGAATATATCTCTCCTTCTTTCTCTTTGTATCATAATAACCCATTCAATATGTACCAGCTATAAATTCTTTTCACAACTCTGTCAGAATTGCTCAAAATGAATGAGTATGTATTTTGAATCACTGATTCAACTGAACCATATTAATGCTCATGTATGGAGGCTGAGATTTTGTTGGTTGCTTGCTTTCTTGGACACCGAGAAGCATTGGAGGCTCTTATGTAGGAACTGCAAAACTCCAGCCTAGAACCTTTTCCAATTGATTGCACTGACTTCCCCATCTGGCTAGAAATTCTGCATGGGGAATGTGGTAAATATTCTATCAAGTATTAACCCTCTATCATCTCCCATATAGACACTGCACTTCTCTGTATTAACTGTTTCAAATTATTTAATGCTCACCATATTTTGCTTTCAATAATTGAGACTAGGAACACATGCTTTTCCTATAAGCAGTTATGCTTTTGAAATTATTTAATGCTCACCTTGTTTTGGTTAAAATAGTTGAGAGTTGAGACATTAATTTGTGTCTGTACCTCAAATGAAATTTTGTCCTACTTAGGACTTGGTGTAATTGCCCTTATTATAAGAAGATCCCTTCAAATCATGATCATGTGTCTAATTTGTATTTTGTTGGTGGGATCCATCAAATTGATAACAAGAAGAAACCAACTCCAATAAGAAAACAAAAGTGGTCAAATTAAATATTTGTTCACAAGAAAATAAAAGGTGGTTGAGATGTCTTATATCCTATCTCTTCTGATGATTTCATGTAAGGCAATTTCAAGTTGCTTATACAGTTGAGCACTCCATTCAATTTTGAAAAGTTTTATTTTGTTTCTAGATCCTTCTTCCTAAGAATTAACAAATCTTTTAAACAAATGAGCTTGCATGTCCATAGGCATGAATTATGTTGGAAAATGTTATTAGCAGCTAGTGTTACATGTAGGCACACCCTAACGCTGCACCGTACATAAACAAGCCAATTGATATGTACGATGCGTTGTGCACGATTTGTGGTGACGACCAAGCAACTGGAAGTTTTAGCAAGTTGACTGACGATCTTGCTCATATTACTGGTCCATCAGCAAATTATGACATTGATATGGATGTTGAAGCTGAAATACCAAACAATGAAGGAAGTGGAGAGTCTCCGGGAGTTCCACATGAGTTACATTCAAGCTCTTTTCATTCAAGTTCCAAACGTAGATCTAATGGCAAGAGAAGCCTTCCATATGATGACATAAATGAGAAGATAGATAAATTAGCAGATCAAATTAGTGAAGTGGCCAAGTCACTCAAGACCAACACTCAACAAGAGTATATTTCATTTCTGTATGGAGAAGTTATGAAGGTGGAAGGATTTGATGAGATTATGCTTGAAGAAGCATTTGACTTTTTGAACAAAAATGAAAAGCTAGCAAGGTTATTTCTTGCAAAGGGGGAAAATGGTCGTAAAAGATGGTTGATAAAGTTTCAAAATGAGATTCGTCAGAATTAAGCTAGTGTTAGTTTAGACTAGGTTTTGGTTTATATACTTCTTGACTTATTTCTTTTTAACATCCTTGTACAGGTGTGATTTACATGATATTTTGTCTGTCACTATGCTATTAGGTGTTCTCTGTCCAATGAATAATATAGATTGTTTGCAGTTTATTAGTGTTTACTTCGATAAAGACCATCTCTTTGTTGAGAAGAATCCACATGTAATTAGTTGGCAATTTCTTTTACTTGTATTGGTTCACTTTGAAGGTTCCTATGCTACCACCACCTTTTAACAAGATAACAATAGTATGCGGTTTGAGTATGCCATCCATCTTATGTATCATGGATGATAATACCATTATCCATTGCATATCCAACTTGCTAGAGCTAGATAAGAGTTGTTTTCATAAGAGAGTAGAAACTCTATGGAAGCAAAGGATTTAAAATTTGCATGGAAAGTAAGTGCTCAAGCTACTTCAGTTCCGAGGAGATGTGTTTTTAGTTGCATTTGTATAAGAAAAGAAAAAAGAATAAAGTTCTAAAACATTTTCCATGTTATATCCAAACACTTGGAAAAAATAAAGAAGGAAAACTTTTTCTTGGAAAATTTTCTTCCAGAAAATATTTTTCGGTGCAACAAACAGAGCCTTAGATTTATCTGGCGTGAGTTGTTTTGTAAGACCCTGGAATTTTAAGAATTTTTAAATAAAAGTAAATAAAGATTTAAGAAGTGAAGTTAATTAGATTAATTGGATAAAAATTAAAGAAACAAATGGTTTGGTTTAGTTGGATTATTTATATAAAAAAATAATAAAAAAGTAAATAAATTCAATTGGGTTTAGCTTATTAAAGTGATTTAGGGGTTGGATGGTTTAATTGAGTAATTAATTGTTAGGTTTAGGGGTTTAGTGGTTTAATAGGGTTTGGTTCAATTTATTGAGCCGGTTTTGGTTTATTGGGTTAAAATACAACTTATGTTTAATGAAAGAACCGTCGGTTCCTTCATTTGGGGTGTTATACATTAGAGGGTTAGAAGAAAGGGGGAAAATGCTTGTTGAGGGTTAGAAAGGGGAGAAGGAGAAGAGGAAGGGGGAGAAGGAGAAGAGGAAAGGAGAAAGAAGAAGAAGAAGAAGAAGAAGGAAAGAGAGAGTGGGCATGTGGATTGCTCGATCGCAGGTAAGTAGCATATTTTTCCTCTGTTTGATTGATTTTTTTTTTTTTTTTATATTTCAGTTTGTTTGATCGATTACTGTTGGTTTCAATTGATTGCTGTTGATTTCTCTTAATATCTCGTTTATATTCTTTGAGTATGAATCGAATCTGGATTTTTGTTTGTTGTTGCAATAAAACTCCCAAAAATAGAGCAGTTGTGCGACTGTCTACATGGGTTCCTTTGGCTTCACCAAAATACGACAAAACCTGTCTCCAGGAGTTAAAGTTCCTTCCATGAGTTTAGTTAGGGTTGTGGGATGGCTTCTTGGATGTCGTGGTTTGTGTATGAAATTGACTAAAGTAGGTTATTCTGTCGGGTTGCAATTTTGCTCGTCAGTTATTATTTGTGGTGATCGATAATTAGTTAAAAACCTTAATTTGTGATGGGATTTCTATTTCTGGATTTCTGTTGCTGGAATTCTATTGTTGGATTTTTCTATGGTTTCTTATTTGCGATGAGAGTTCTAATTTAGGTTCTGATTTAGGCTTTGATTTGGCATTAGAAAAATACTGACTTAGGGTTTTGATTTGGGCTAAGAAAGTGAACTTGTCTATGCTACCTTCTGTTAGAGAAAATTGAAAAAGTGATGGTTGAAATTATCTATGGCTGATTGGTTTGAGGATTAAACCTGAAGCAATCTGGTTTTGGAGTTGTGATTGAGTTGCTTTAAAGTTTAGATGTTGATTGGTCAATTAAAATAAGTATTCTGGTTTGGCGTTGAAGTATGCTTAGGTTTTGACGGGAGTTGTTTGAAGTATTCTGATTGAGTTGTTCTAAAATAAGTGCTCAACCTTCCAATATGGTTTTGGAGTTGAAGTATTCTGGTTTTGGCATACTGATTTAGTTGCTTTAAAGTTTAGATTTTGATAGTCTTGAATGTCTTTATTGTGATGGTGGAAGTTATCCTAAACTTGTGCCTATTGTAAACACAAGTTTTGTGGAGGTAGTTAGGCATTAGATTCATCTGGTACAATTATTTGCAGGGAATCCTCTCTAGCAAGATAGGCTTCATCAGAGATTGTAGGGATTCCTCAAAGAAAGTAACGCAAGCATTGACGACATTTTTCTCAATTGTGGACAGTAGCATTGATTACCTTTCTTGGTGCAAGAATACCCCTAAAATAGTCTTCTAATGGCATAAGGTTAAAAGTCTATTAAAGCTAAACCCACACATTAAACAAAATAAATATGGCCCTAATGGGTGGGAATCTGAGTTCGTTGCATAGAACCAATTCGAAGTTAAAACCTAGAAGCCATTCGGTTATATTGTCTCAAAATTGTAAAAACTTTCGGTGGCTTGCGAAGGCTTGAAATCTTTGCGTTAAAATTCATATTAGTAATCTAAAATTTAGTTTAAGGTGTTTGTAGTTGAATGGAAGTGGTTTAGGACCGATTGGAACTCAGGGTATTGCAAGAAAAATCAAGAAAAAGTGATGGTTTCCATCAATTGGGTTTCGCGGCAGATTGTAACCACCTGTAGTAAAACAGCTGTAACTTTCTGTCGAAACTTCAAATTTCGCACCGTTTGTTGCGTTAAAAACTAGACTCATAGATCTTTTCAATGATATATAGCATGAATATGGATTAGTTATAGATTAGATTAGGTTTAGCATTGAATTAATAAGTTAAATCCAGATATGCAGAGTAAACGGTAACTGCAAACTAAATTGTGGTATACTTATGGGTTTGAAAAGTTATGTGTCTTGTTACTTGAAAAGGGCTGAGGGCTTATGGTTTGACTGTGAAAAGGGCCAAGGGCCTAAGGTTTGATGTTTTGTGGACTGGGATTGCAGTTCACCTCAGTTGGGGATCGTGGAATGTTGTCCACCCTAGTTGGGGGTAAAGGTAGTGAACTGGCATCCACCGCAGGTATGGATATTTAATATGTATGGTTTGATGTATTGTAGGTAGTTGACCGGGCGACTGGCCTGGAGTTGATTGGTAGCGGTTGAGTAGTCCCATTTGGCAGTGACGGTGTAGATTTCATTTGGCCGTAGGTGATTGGCAATGACGGTGTAGATTTCACTTGCTTTCTATTAAATGGCAATGATGGTGTAGATCTCACTTGCCCTTTTCATTTGGTTTGTGTATTGGAAAACTAGTTTTGTATTGAAGATATTCTTTTGAATTGTTGCACGAGGCATTGGTTCGAATAACCGATGTGCAAGGTTTGTTTTATGTTACAAATCCTATTATGATACTTGAACTGTTTCTTATAGTTGATTGTTTCTTAGCATGATTGGATGGGATCTGAATGTTAATATTTGTTGTGATTTTATTGATATTGTGCTTCGAATTACTTTGACTTCATCGGCTCTTTATTTATGGCTTTGGAATGCTTTAATTTTTATTTACATAAGGATGACCGACTTATTATCATTACTTTGACAGAGTTTGACCGTATGGTGTTCGAACGTGTTATTTAATTATTTGAAAACTGTATAAGTTGTTCTTAACATGCATTTTGCTACTTACTGGGACGTTAGTCTCACGCGAGTTTTGTTTTTACCGGTTTTGTTTTTAGATCTTGTTGGTGAGGCGCGTAGAGGGGTAGAATTTGAGGGTTATCCAGAGTACAGGCTGGAAGATTACTATAGCCTTGACTAGAGCTAGAAAAGGCAATTTTTAGATAGTTGTATATTTTCTTTTTGGATAATTGTACATATTATAGATATAGAGAGTGAGAGATAGATTAACCCATTGATTATGTTTTCTTTTGTGGATAAGTTAGTGTTTAGTTATATTTGATGTCGATATATGATGTGATGTATAAAACTGTGATTATCAGGTACGAGAGTCATCACCCAACCTTGTAATTACAGACACTATATAGCAGTTTTTTTTTTTTTAAATTTAGGATTATATTATAATTATCTTGGTTAGTCCCTAAAGTATCTCATCATGCTTTGGGCCCTAAATAGCGCTCGGAAGCCAGTATGAACCTTACCTGGTGGACCTGGTTTCGGGGTGCTCCATGTTTTGTGGGGATGTTCCAGTTTGTGTTTGGCGTTGTAACGGCGGCGTTGTAAGATCTAGAATAGGGGGCTTCTCTGTTTCATTTTGTATTGGATAACAATAATCGTAGATTTTTTTTTTTGTTTTGAGAGAAGGTATGGATTTGGTCCTTTTTCAAGAAACAAACAGCGGGATTGGAGTCTCTATCGAGTGTAATCTTAAAAAGGAAAGTTATTGGTTCTATTGAGTGTAAAACTGGAAGTTGGGTGAAAGTGAAGAACAAGTTCGAATTTTTGTGTGTTTTTGGTTCTATTTTGTTCAGCTCAAGATTCGTCTTTGTGATTATGATCTATTCTCTCATGAATATATCACCATGGGCTTCATCTTTTTCTTGTTGGTTATTGCACAAAAATATTTTGGATTAAGATGGGTTGAAAGATCAATCAAGGAGTGTCTTGGTGTTGATTAAGGTAAATCAAAGAAAGGAATTTGGGATGCCTGTTCCTTTTTCTGTGACTGATGAGAAAGAGGTTAGAAGTTAGTAGCTTGAGTTCTATTTCTGTGTAAAAACTACGAGGGGAAAAAGGAACCCAGTGTATTTTCAATCGAAATAAGAAGTTGAGATTTGAAAGGTGGTCTGCTTCTGTATCTGTAAGGCCAAAGGAGATCTTTTTGCCAAAAACGAAACTTTGCACCTCTTTGAATGTATTTAAGATATAAAAGCTCTTTTGTTGGGGGCAATAGTCCCCATGTTTCCTCATTTGTCACTTGAAGAGGGTGCCATAAGCAAAACCAATTTTAAATTGCTTATCAAACGCATTTTATCGACTTTAAAAATTGTAGTTGAGTTTGACTTAAACGTTACCAAACAGGTTTCTCTTAAACTATTTTTAGAAACATAAAAAGAATTTGAAAATTTTTTCATTTTGAAATTTTTTTTGTTTAAAAAAAAAAAAAAAGGTTACTAAACAGCCTCTAAAATATTAGTTGGATATCGGTTTGAATTCGTATCATCAATCTTTTCTATCGGATCGAATATGGATCTCAGTAGATCTGTATCGAATTTGACCTGTTTACAGCCCTAGCCACCATACACCCACCCATCTAGTCGCACTCACCCTGCACCCAGGTGGCTTGCTCATAACCAGAATGAAACCAAAATTACAAAAGATGGATGCAACTAATAGCATCTTCAACACACATGCACAGACATGTGCCGGCTTATAAATAGGATACAACCAAAAATACATAAGTTGCAATTAATAGAAGCTTAACCCTAGTGATAACCAAAATAAAACTAAAATTGGAACATATAATTTCAATACTTGTATTGTATCCAAACAACAAATCACCTATAACGGCTGTGAGAGTCAACCAAAGTACATAATTATTGCTAAAATACGAGGTTATTTTGGTGTTCATGTCATTATCATATGTCCACCTAAAGTTGCTTATCTCAGAAACAATTGTACCATGACTAAGCTACTTCTTTATTGCTCAATATCTGCACTTTTTTCTTTTAAAGTAGTTTGTTTGTTTGCTTTCATTCTTGTTTCAAGCATTATGGTTATCAATGTGACTAATTGATATCATAACTACTTTATAAAATTCCACGATAACAATATGATCATGTCTTGTTGTTATTATGGTTTCTTGGCTTAGGATACATCATATCCAGTTGTTCTTTTTCCGTTCCTACCTTTCATTCTCTCTTGCTTCTTCCATGTTATTTGTTATAATGATGCCTTTCTTTTCAATTATAGTTCGATACTGGGATCAATAGTAAGATTTCTATGTGGGTTTTAAGTGCTTTGAAATGAATATTTTGATGTGACCAATTGTTAAAATGAATTCCAACAGAAAATTTTCTCATTAAGCTTCTTGACCATGATTCATATTCTAAGTTTCCCTACACTTTTCTTTCTTCTCTGTAAGAGCTTTCTTTAACATACCTTGTTATTAGCCCTAAATTCAGTACACTTACTCTACTTGAGGTTTAGACTGTTAACTCACTCCGCAGATTGTAGAACAAAAGTTTGAACCAATGAAATCCCATTGAAAATTTTCATTTTTACGAACCCACATTAAGGTAAAGACTCATCGTTGTTCATTCCTTAGTATCTATCTACCATCCTTGTGTACTTTTTTTTTTTTCAAATGAATTATTATGTTTTTTTTCTATATATTTGTATTGGATGGAGATTAATTTGGTTCAGTGAAGACTACTTTTTGTGTATCCCATCATAAAGTATCAGCAGCTTTTTTTTAAAGATAATATTGATAGTTTGCTTTCTTTCTTGTTTTATCTCATGCTTGAAATTTAGGTGTATGAATAGAGAGGGATCCTCATGTTCCCATTATCATATATTTGCACCCATCTTGTTTCTTTATGTGTTTTGCATTTATTCATCACACAAACAATTTTTAAAAGAACTCACTCAAATGTACTAAAAGTGAATTTCTTTGGTTCTTCCCATGACTACTTTATTAATACCAATCGATGAATCTTGATAGATACATTTGCTTAATTTAATCCAGGAACACCATTTGCTAAATAGTCTTTATATGCTCAGATTTTGTATAAGCATAATGTAAGAATAAATATTCATTTGCTTTGATTCTACTGACTTCCTGGCATCAAGGCTCAGAATCTTGAGAACTCTCATGTAGTTCTCAGGATAAGTTGAGTTCAATTGATTAACAATATGTATATACTTCCTCTTCATCACCAAATTCTCATAGAGATAAGCTGTCCCATTAAAAATCGGAAATTCCAACTACAAGCATAATACTTGTTTAATGTATGGCCAAAGTGGAAACCTGTAACACAATATTGATGTACATGATGACAAGAAAACCAACGTGAAGAAGTGTTGTCCCTGTATTTCTTTTTCCCTCTTTCAGTTTGTAGATTATTCTAAGCCATTATTACCAGGCAAGAAGTTTCCAATAGAAGAGCTCAAAAAGCGTAATAGATGAGTATAAAACCCAGTATGTGAGCACTACTGATAAAACCCAGTTTGTAAATTAGAATGTTCGAAGAAAAGTTCTCCTATTATAATATATTCTTATTACCGATCAAAAAAATGTTCCAAGAGAAGTTATAAAGTTTTTAATTGATTGATGAAAAAAGATAAAAAAAAAAAAAAAAAAAAGAGATCTTTAATATTTGTCCCATTTTACATGAACTTTTCAGGTCTTGCAATAATATTGGATTCTTTGGACATTCTTAGATTTTTATGCAATCTTAGCGCATGAATGAATGAATACTAATAGTCTTGATGTGTATATATTCTTTTTTCTTTTTACCAAATAAATTAGGTAATCATTTTTGCATTGATGATTTTATAACTACAACTTACCTTGCATGTACAATTTAAATGTGGTTGTAATGTGATTTTTTAAAATAGCAGTTTGTTTCTAAATATTTTTTTTTCTTTCATAGTTATTATTAAGATTCCTGTTCAATGCCTTCTGTTCTTCTGCAGCCCGTGCATCGCATGGGGTTTTTGCTAGCATATAAAGTGTAGGAAAAGGTACATGAACTGTCTACTACCCTGAGAAGGGGAGGTAGATAGAAAAATAAAGGAGAAACAACTAGGGAGTAAAAGATTTTGTATTTATAGCATTCTTGTTAAAGCTTAATCTTTTTTAACTCCGTTTTCAATGGAAAGCCAAATTACGCTTCAGTGTTCCTTGTAAAGTAGTATTTTGCTTTCCTCTTTCTTGAATTAATAAAAAGGAGCTACATGCTTTTCTATTAAACATCATAATTTATAACATTTACTAATACCATTTGCATTGCAGAATATCTGTGGCTGCTGATAATGGGGGATGAGAAAAACAAGATTCCGGTTCTACCATGGATGAGAAGCCCTGTTGACATCAGTCTAATTGAAGAGTGTCCTCTGAAAATCCTTCCATGTCTTGATCCGAGGTGTTGTTCATTTTAGTATCCCTTGTTGTGCTGCTATTTGAAGCCTGGTGTTTGATTCCATGATACTTATGTTTATCCTTTCCCTAATTATCAGCTTCCATTTTTAAGCAATCTTTTTTATCAAATAGCTATCTTGCTTTTCCTTATTTCAATTGTTAATACAGGATTTTTCCATGTACATTTCACATTAGCATGGCCAAGCAAGTAGAACATAAAAGCATAAACGTGCTAGGTGAATGTGTGAAGATCACTAAGCTGGTTGAACAATAAACCCAAGCATAAGATAGTTCATTTAATTTGTTAAAAGAGTGCAACAAATGGAAAGAAAATTCACCAGATGTTCAGTAAAGTGATACCTCTGTCAGTGTTCAATTTTGAACACATTCTTCATAGGCTCAAACCATAGCATATAAAATTCCTGAATTCTTGTGAAGTGGTGGGAGTTTAGATTCTAGTAAACCTGAGTAGGTTCTTAGAATCTTAGGCATAATTAAAGGGACCTCAAACTGAAGAATAAAGAATCTTTTCATTTGCACATGGTGCAATTGTTGGGCTACCTCCACATGTTTGTAATTAAATGGTCAAATTTGAAGGTTTTATTAAGAGAAGCTGACCACAAAAAGAATGAAACATAAAATTGAAATTGAGTACGCCAACTGGCTTATCTAGTGAAGAATCAGGTAATTGTCAAAGTGAAGGTGGTTTAAGAATTTGCTTCATCTATCAAAATTAAGATGGTACTTGTTCTCCACAAAAGTTTGTTTGACGAAGGTTCTAGCTTGCTTGGAAGTTGCTAATGAGTAGATTTTCTCATCTTCATTCAATAATTTTGGGCTTCTAAAGGACTGTCTCTTTCACTGTTTTTAGCAACTTAAAGCCTCCTTTGTAGTCTTCTTTTAAATCCGGTTTTGACATATCAAGTTTTGCCTCAAACTGATATGTATTGGTTTCAGCAAAGATCAATTCATGCCTATCTGCATACTCTTTAGCTACACTTACACACAGATGTACACACGCGCACGCACACACACAGATATATGTATGTATATATATGTGCATCTATATACACACACACACACAGACATACACATTTATGTATGTATATATATGTGTGGGAGAATGTGATATTAGACATATTTGTACCAGATTTCACTAATTTGACAAGATGGATCGGTTGCCAAAAGAACAATTCTAAAGCTTATAATCCGAGAGATAGCCGCAAGGGATGCAACATCAACCTCGTGATTTTGTTAAATCAGGAGGCCCTAGCTTACCAAAAGAATAGTAGTTGGTGTTAGACTTTATACACCCTATATATATATTTTTTTATTTTATTTTTATGAGTAATGATATATATTATATATATTGATATAGTGAAAATGTACAAATATGCTTGTGAAAACGTATGAAGAACCAGACTATAGAGCCACTTTGCACTTGCAAAGCCACTATCACATCCTTAAACAAAACCAACCACAAACATCCCATGTACCATGAATCCCTCCTCTATGACGATCAAGGAAAGTGACGGAACAAGCAGTTCCGCACCAATCCAACTCCACGACTCACAAAACGCCTAAAGGAGATGAAGATAGAGAAAATAAAGAGGAGATCCATTATCCATCCTAACGTGAATCCAATCGGCCTGGCAGTCACCCCTTGACTCAGGGTCCAAATGGCACCACCTATGCCATACACCCAATATCTCTGACAAGTCATGCTTGTGGAACTCAAGAAGGACTGATGCCCATGATGCAACTGTAACCATAATCGTATCGAAAACCCGATCCACCGATCTCCTCACATTTTGAAAAATCCTAGAGTTCCACTCTAGCCAGACATGCCATACTACTGTGTGAAATAAGAGGCTGTAAATGATGACTCCACCCTTTCCTAGACCCCTAAACCTCCACTGAGTGAACCATGCTCCTAGAGACTCCAGAAGCACCCATGATACCCCTATCAACTGAAATAGTCACATCCAAATGTCGGTAGCAAATAGACACTATACAAATAGGTGATTAATGCTCTCTCCTACTCGCATTCACATGATGCACACCTGGGGTGATAGTGCTATACATTTCCATCTTCTTTGGAGTTGTTGTATTAATTTTGTACAAGAGGGCTGTCCACAGGAAGGCCTTAACCTTAGGCTTCTATAACCTTGATATTGAGAAAGGTGCCCTAGGGATTGAGGGATTTTGACACACCTTGCTGAAAAAAGATTTGCAGGAGAAGGATCCGAAAGGAGCGATGGACTAGATGAACTTATCTGCACCTAATGGATCAAGAGAGACATCTTTTAGGCACTCAAGAAGATAAGTTATTTCTTCCAATTCAGTTGGTCTAAGGGCTCTCCTAAAAGGAAGGTTCCAAGAGTTGCCAGATGATGATTGATGGAGGGTATCCGCTACTGAGGCATTAGGATTAAGAATCAAAGAGAAAAGGCGTGGAAACTGACTAGACAAGGCATCCCTTCCCCACCAAATGTCATGCTAGAACCGAATAGAAGAAGCTAAATCAACCACCAGTTTCGCATGGGGGTAAAAGGAAGAAGCCTGACTCATGATGGCTTTCCAAGGGCAGTATCCTGAAGGACGAGCCCTCAAATTGATTGCCCACCCATTATCATCTCTGCCATATTTACTTGTAATTACTCGGTACCACAAGCTATCTTTTTCCGTGCTAAAGTGCCACAGCCATTTGGCAAGAAGAGAAGAATTATGGTAGGCAAAGTTGCCCAATCCTATTCCTCCTTTATCCCTTCCCAATCATACCTCTTTCCAATCAACCAAGTGACTTCTTTCCTTCCCTTTCTTCCCACAAAAAATCCCTTTGTGCTTTTTCAATTATTGCCACCACCCTCCTAGGCATCCTAAACAATGACATGTAGTAGACAGGGAGGTTGGTGAGAACCATCTTTATCAGCGTGATTTGACCCGCAAAAGATACGTAATTCCTTTTCCAAGCCGCTAACCTCTTCTCTACCCTTTCTAACAATGGCTTCCAAAAAAGCAAATTACAAGGAGATTCACCCAAGGGAAACCCTAAATAAGATATGGGCCAAGACGCTACTTGACAACCTAAACACCGATTGAAAGACAGAAAATCATCCTCACTCAGATTCACGCCCACTAGAGAGCTCTTACCCCAATTAACCTTCAATTTGGACACCATATGGAAAGAATGTAAAAAACTTTTAAGCCACAAAATTTGATCTTTAGAAGCCTCCAAAAAAACCAAGGTGTCATCTACAAATTGGAGATCCTCAATTCATTTCTTCCAACCTTAAAACCCTTAATCAAGCCCCTTTCACTCCCCATCCTGATAAAGCTATGTAATGCCTTGGCTTCCAAGGTAAATAGGAATGGAGAAAGTGGGTCTCCCTAACGAATACCCCTAGAAGAAGGGAAAAAGCCTTTGGTCACACCATTCACCAATAAAGAAAAATGAACTTTGACCATACACCCCTTCATCTAATGCCTCCATTGCACCCCAAAGCCTTTCCATTCCATAATTGAGTCTAAAAAACCCCACTCCACTTGGTCATATGCTTTTTCAATGTCCAATTTACACACTACCCCTGGACTCCCCTCCCTCCTTTTACTCTTTACACACATTAGCAATTAAAGAACTATCCATTATTTGACGACCCTCCACAAAAGCACTCTGATTTGCTGAAATCACTTCAGGCAAAGCCCTCTTTAGTCTAAGCGACAACTCCTTAGCAATGACTCCCAATAGCAATGACTTTGGTTATAGAGAGCCGAAGTTACCCAATCCAAATGATGTGAGCTGGAAAACCCTCTTAAACCCAAGAGAGATGCCATTGAAGAATCTGTCTAAGCCATTACTGAATCAACTAGAGATTGTCTCTTACTCCTAGTCTACTTTAAGATTCATTTATTCCTTTTATCCATAATATTTGTAGTTGATGAAGAACAAGGACGGATACATCAACCTGCCTCTTTTGTATAGCCAAGATCCTTTAGTGAGAAGATAATGGTAGTAATCTATTAAATATGATCCAGGTCTCATGATCAATTATAAGTACAGTTGCAACTCTTTGGTTACCAAGCATTGAAGCATTAAATGGTTAGCATTTTTTCCCTATGACAAGCACATGATACAAACTTGGGGAGGCAAAGCTAGGATTTCTTTCCTGTTGTGAAAGTTATTGATCTTGTATAATAAATTGGTTGAAGAAAACTTTCCCATTGATTTAAAAATAGTGGTTTCCATACAAAATTACAAATGACTTGGAAGGAGCTAGTGGTGAAAAATCCATTTTGGATAAAAATCCAGATCCTAGAATTTGTAGAGTTGGGAATCATTGAACAAAACTTTCAGCAAATCAAGTAACGTTGCCAGCTTGAACAGACACACTGTTATAGGATGCCATCAGAGATTCCAAAACACACCCGTGTATAACTAGGAAAGGATGCGAGCATTGAGCAACCTTAGGATTGTATTTGACTGAAACAGGGGAACGAAGATGAAAGGGTGGGATCCCACTGTCAAAGATACAACTAATTATGGTCTTAGAACTCACATTGAAATGAATTCATGGAGAAAGCAACAAATGACCTGGAAGGAGCTAGTGGTGAAAATCCAGTTGGATCAAGAGTCCAGACCATAAAATATGTGGACTTTAGAATCGATGAACAAAATTTTCAGTGAATCAAGAAAGATTGCTAACTAGAGTTGATCCACTGTTATATGGTTTCGTTTAGAGGGATATCCCAAACACAGCTGTGAACAACTAGGAAAGGATGCTAGCAACCTTAAGGCATTTGACTGGAAGTTTGATAAATAGGGCAATGAAGAGGAAAGTGTGGACTCCGACCACAAAAGATTGGATTAAAAACTAATTATGGTCTCGAAGTCCACATTGAAACAACACATGGAAAAAGCAATGAAGCAAGTGGCCTTCCAAGTAGTCATAGTTATTCTAGATTAGGTACACTGAT
Organism: Buxus sempervirens; assembly: GCA_947561395.2. Taxonomy (NCBI): domain Eukaryota; kingdom Viridiplantae; phylum Streptophyta; class Magnoliopsida; order Buxales; family Buxaceae; genus Buxus; species Buxus sempervirens. The sequence goes on along the minus strand of OX387187.1, from coordinate 6,891,178 downwards.
CTCTCAGCTCTTTTGTCCTCCATCGCCATCCTATAGTATTAGATCTATTCTCTCTTCAGCATTTGTGTTCTTTAATTTATCTCCTACCCTTGAAAGAAGAGTTTTTAGGTGTAGGGTTGTCAGCTTTTACTTTCTGTTGTTCCATGTTTAGTTTTGAAATGGGGAGGAATATCCTGCTGTACCTCTTTTATTCGAACTGATCTCTCGAATGAAGAGCTCGCTTCTTTGATATGTAACATAAATTTTGAGGATTCAATGGGTAGCTGCTCATTGGGATGGGCAAAGGCCCCCCATAAATGTGTAGGTCTAGGGAGTTTTCTCTTTTAATGGCTCGAGAAAGAATGGATCGTATTGTCTTGGTTATTTCTTCCTCACTAGAGCCTGAATGTGGATAAGTGGAATTTCATAAGTCAAGAGGACTGCTATGAGGTCAGGGGATGTATATCAGGTTCGCTTGGGAGGATGACGATAGTAGACTTTCCAAACCTGAAGGACCTAGAATGCTTCTTGAAGGTATGCATGTAGCAAAAGAATCTTATTTGACTATCACTAGTCAACCTTTCATGGGTTTTATTGTCTCTGACTCTCCGTCATTATCATGAATTACATATTTGGTAATAATGGCTTTTTCCCACAAACTCTCTTTTTCTGCGACAAATCTCCAATACCATTTTCCTAAGAAAGTGTAATTTTTGGCCAATATGTTCCCCAGGTTAAGCCTGCCTATTTTTCCCCCTTGTTCACATTTCCCATCTAGTAAATGGTTTATTTTGTGTTATCATCCCTTCCTCTCAGTGGGGAATCTGTTTGAGATTTCTCATTTTGTTAGCCACACTAATAGTAATAGGTCTTTTAAATGGCCGAAAATAGACTGGAGATTGGCCAGAAAGGAATATATGACAATAGTTTTACCTCAATAGAGAGGTGGTTCCACTTTCAAGAAGTCAGTTTTCTCTTTACCTTTTTTAACATTGGATTTTTACAACATCGCTGACTACATTTTTAGCTAAAGGCAGATCTAGTTGTTTCAATTTCAAAGACCAAGACACCAGCCTACAACCTAGAATATCGCCATCAGTGCAGGCCATGTCTGCAGTGACATGGATACTACAAGTCCTATTAGATTTTAACTTCAATACCATCTCGGGACATCCTATTATAAGCTTAATCTAGAAGATGCCTTCCTCAGAAGTGCAGAGGAAAAGAATAATGTTATCAGAAAAAGGTGAGAGAGAGATATTCAATCATTACCCACATGAAAACCATTAATTTAACTTCTCTTCTTAGCCTTATGAAACATTCTATGAAGGAAATCACTCATGAACCTGAAATAGGGAATGGGAAACAGTCAGTCCTGTTAATGGAGTCATCTAGGCAATGAAAACCTATCTTTCATAGAACATCTTTGATGGGAAAAATGCATTGGCCAGTGATCCTTTTTATCAATTTAGGCCATTTGACACCAAAACATTTCCAAGCAAAGACTGAATCCAAGGCTTTGGTTTTGATTCAATCATAAGCCTTTTCTAAATCAAACTTACAAATAATTCCCATCTGACTGGATATGCTATTTTTCTACACCCATTCATTGGCAATCAGATAATTATCTATAATCTGATTACAATTGATATTTATTGTTTATTTCCCTTTGAATTTCTCTGTAAGATCTTGAATATTTGAAATGGATGATTCATCTCAACTTCTCGTTGACTTATTTGTTAGCCATGCTTAGGAAGCATTCATTATCCAAGTTTATAATATGGAAATTGCTGCCCATTAATTTCTATAATATATTTGCTCATTGTTTTGTTCATAATCATCAGATGGAATTCAAACTCTATTTTTCTTAATAAAGCACACACATACTACTTTATTTTTAGTGTTTGATTTTTTTGCTAACTCATCTGAATATTCATTCAGATTGGAGGAAGCTTTACACAATATGGGAATTACTTCACTCTTTCCTGTTCAAGTTGCAGTATGGCAAGAAACAATTGGACCGGGTACTTTTGAGCGAGACCTTTGTATAAATTCACCGACAGGAAGTGGGAAAACTTTAGCTTATGCTTTACCCATAGTGCAGATGCTTTCAAAACGAGCTGTTAAATGTTTACGTGCTTTGGTGGTGCTGCCTACCCGTGATTTGGCCTTGCAGGTTAATTCAAGCCTTGTTTTACGTGTGATTAATTTATACAAATTCTCATGCTTATATTGTGGCTTGTATTTTACATATGCAATATAGTGTTTTGTATGGTTTGTCTTTTAATCTTTTCTCTTCAATGTTCATTCAAAAGCAGATACTTGTACTGGACATTTGGATTAGCAATTAATCTCATTATATTTATTTTATTAGTTCTTCTAAAAGAAGTTTGTCCCTCTAAATTTGGATTAGGTAAGCAGAATATGCAAGAATATAAAGTATAATTTCTTCTTTCTTTATCGTGTTCATGATTATGAAATTTGATGTTGTAAGTTTTTAAAAATCCTATTGTGTGTTTCATTTCACTCCTTGAAGTATTGGATTAAACCATTTTTATCAAGTCTGGAGTTGGAATTCTTCTTTTTTAAGGATATTTTATTTGTTGTATTGTTAATGTCATGAAATTGTTAGTTTTTAATTATTGAAGCAACTAAAGCCTTGACTTTTGTGCACGAGGTGGATAGAATCGGCTAGAAATCATTTTGAGGCACGTGATCTAACTGATGGTATGGTTATTAACAATTGCAATGGGGGGGGGGGGGGGGGGGGGGGGGGGGGGGTGGGGTTGTGGGATGTGTTGCCCACATTACAAATTGTGATACACCAATTTTTGTTGGAAGGCATCATTGATTGATAGTTTTGTTTGCTGAAGAATGTTTGTTGTTGCTCTGAGTTTCTTTAGATCATTTGAGAGTCATGGAAAGGATGTGTGATTACAGGAGTACCAAGCTTTTAGGGTCATAAGACATGAATGTGATTATAAAGTTGTATGCTTGTGTATGTGTTTGCATATAACTTGAACTCTTTGGGGAAATTGAAAAATTGGGGGCCAGGTGAGATGTTACATGCCTTGGAACTTTGGCTCTAGTACCAAGTTTTATGGACCTAACATGTTATGTTAATTTCTCTTTTTGCTGTAGAGTCCCTGGATCTTTTTCCCAAAAGGATATTGGCCATACATTGATTTTGTTGAGTTAGACTTGATTGATCCAAATGCTAATTTTCAAATGGCTGCAGATTTTCTATGCATGCTACCTGGTATCTTTCCTGATTATAGTCCCACGTGCTAGTATACAGTTAAAATTGCTTTTGTAGGTATTCCATGAATTCTGGTGGGGAAATAATTGGCTTTTGAGTGGTTTTACAAACTCATTTAAGGTTGTTGCCTAGCTTCATATAACTGTCCACACTAACATTTAGGCCTAGGAAATTGAAATTGACCTTGTTAACCTTAGCTTCTATTGTTTTTATGGAAGTTATCATTTTGTTTTTATTTATTATTTATTGCTATTATTATTTATGTGCTGTTTTTATTTTTATTTTTTGTGCTATTTCAGGTGAAAAATGTTTTTGCTGCTATTGCACCTGCTGTGGGCTTATCTGTGGGTTTGGCGGTTGGCCAGACTTCAGTGGCAGATGAAATATCAGAGCTTATCAAGAGACCGAAACTTGAGGCAGGCATTTCTTATGACCCTGAAGATCATTGGTTTAAGATGCACAGTTCGGTAGACATTTTGGTGGCAACCCCAGGGAGGCTGATGGACCATATAAACACTACAAAGGGTTTTACGTTAGAGCATCTTTGTTATCTTGTAAGTAGCGAAGTGTGCTGCCTAAATATTTTCACATAATGTGAAAAATTGAAATTATTATACTTTTCCAACATTTTTACATGCATCAGTATGTGCTATAAATATTTGGATTCTACTGATGTGGTCTGCATCTTGGCCTAGGTTCAGAGCTCATTTTCACTGTTCACCATATGGAAAAAATGGCATGGTTTAATACTGATGATTGGGTGCCATCTCTTAATGTGTGTATGTTTTGTGCTGCAATGGCTTTAAAAAATGTGAAATTCATATGTTTTCGGTTTTGGTGGACTATGGTTTCTATTATTATCTTATGTTTGGTTGGAAGTACCTATGCTATCATTGTGAACAATTTCCATTGAAAGTTGGTCTTTTTTAAAATTGTTATAACAGTTTATGTTTTTAAGTTATTTATCATTTATATTATATTTAATATTTAATTTTGGACTTTGGGTCTGTTCAAGGATTTGAAATTTGTTCCAGTTACAAGTTCTTACTTTTGTATGTATAATTAGGGCAAGATTCAGGTAATGTTCTTTTATTTTGTTATAAACTTATAATTATTCTGTCTGTGGAGATTACAACTAAGAGGAATGGTTTCACAGATTCTTTTCCAACTTCCATTATTATGTTTGTGTATATAAAAGAATGGTTCAAGAGTTGCTTGTTTTTTAAGCCCTAGGTTCAAGCTCAGATGTATGTCTTTTCATCATCTAGTTGGTGAGCTAGGCTATGACCTGGAGTTACGTATTTTATTAAAGAAGAGATGCATGTTAGGACAACTATTTCCAACTTTTGAGAAATCCGTTACACCAATGTTCTGATATGTTCCAATGTTGCAATCAAATGGTCATCCAATCTACATACTTGTTGGGCCTCATTTGTTTCATAATTGGTTATCATTTGGACAGTCAAGATTAATGGATGTGTGTACTCTAAGCTACATAACTGGATTGTTTTTATTCTGATGCTTAGTAAATATCTTTCACTTATATAGTTGATATTCTCAGGTAGTTGATGAAACAGACCGGTTACTTAGGGAGGCATACCAGTCCTGGCTGCCTACTGTGCTTCGGTTGACTCACTGTAATGATGAAATCCATTATTCTCAGGCCAAGTTTTCTCCATCTGACTTTCTCAGTTCCATTAAAACTATAAGGAAATGGTAAGTTTAATGGGCTTCCATTGTTAGTTTAGTTTATTTGTTCTTAACTATCAAGATGGGTTTTGCCCTATCAATAATTCTTGAGTTAAGGATCCATACGGTTTAAATACTGTTGGTTTAAGTTTTAAGATTTTTTCATTGTTGGGAAGATATATTGTGCATGATCCATAATGAATAACATATGCCAGATGTGAGTGGTGATCTGGCATTATCCAGCTGTGGCTGAGGTCTTCCTGGTGGGACTCATCATAGGTTGTGCCCATGGATGTAGATGTATCCAGAAGGCCCATGGATGTAGATGCATCCAGAAGGGCAATGAGCGGGGACCAAAATGAGTTGGTCTCTGAAGATAATGAGGATGCCGATTGAAATACTTTTGTTTTAGTACTTCTGTTTTCAGTTTTGTTTGAAAGGTATTGAAATTGTTTGCTTCTCCTATAAATATTGTTTTAACTTGTTGTTGCAGTGGTGTTGAAAGGGGATTTAAGGGTAAAACTTATCCAAGGCTTGTGAAGATGATTCTATCTGCTACACTGACCCAGGACCCTAGCAAGCTTGCACAGCTTGATCTCCATCACCCTCTGTTTATGACAACTGGGCGCAGGCGTTATGAACTACCAGAAACACTAGAATCCTACAAATTGGTATGTGCTTTGTACCACCTCATGGTTCTACTGCTAAGGATGCTTAAGGACACTAAAAATGAAGTTCTTTGTTCAAGATTCTGATGGGCTGTTGAATATGGAGCCCTAAAATTATGGGCCAACCATGTTTTGGTTTTCATTGCATTCATGTGGTACTCAGGTATTGAGTTGTGATGCACAAAATCTGCAGGAGAAGAAAAAAAAAGGGAATGTGAAATAGATATGACAGAAACTTACAAGGGGGACCTTTTTTATCAACCCTTTTTCGGCATCATTCTTACTGTGATAGTAAGTCTTGTGTTTGTCCCAATCAGGCAAAGGAGACCATATATGACATCCACTGGGAAGTTAGGACAAGGTTGCTCATTGCTTTGATCCTTCGACAAATTTATCAGTTATTTGAGAAGTCAACATCTGAAATTATCAGAGTTTGAGTTTCTTCACTAGAGATTCAAACTAAGGAGGTGGTTCTGTTCAAGAATATGTGCAGCTTGAAATTTAATCCTTTTTTTTTTCCCTATCTGCATTCATGTGCTGCATTGGGGCTATATAGTCAATCATATACTCTATTGGGTGGAGCATTTTTTTTTTTTTTTTGTTGTAAATTTAACATTTTAACATTCTACTGAGATGGCATTCCATTTGGGCTCATTATTTATTGGAATATGACCCATTTATTTGGGATCAATTAGTTGGGCTAGAAGAAAAGTCTGACTAGTGTATAGTTCGGAGCTTCCTGTTGGGCTGAATTTGGAAATATAGCTGTCTGTTAGCGTTCAGATGAAATTCACCCTCTTTTTTGTATATATCTTATCCTTGTCAAATGTGGATAGTATGATGGTGAAAGGCATAAGATATTTTCTGCCACATTAGAATGGTTTAACATTGATATAATGCCTTACTTTTCTTTGGCTTTTACGCAGATTTGTGAATCGAAGCTTAAACCCTTGTATTTAGTTGCCCTTCTACAAGAATTAAAAGGGGAGAAGTGCATTGTTTTCGCATCATCTGTGGAATCAACTCACAGGCTCAGCACCTTGTTGAATTTTTTTGGTGATTTGCAACTTAAGATCAAGGAGTATTCAGGTTTACAACGCCAATCGATACGAAGGTAATTTCTAAATGTGTTTACACAAAGAAAGGAATCTAGATTGATTTATGCACTTGTAATTATTGTCCTTCTTAAATTATTCCTGTGAATGTGACATATACACAAAGTAGTGCATTTTAATACTATAACTAGTGTAATTTGCCTAACTGGTTTACTGTAACTGTCCCATCTATGGAACTTATTCGGTTTGCTATAAAATCATAAATAGCTTAGGGTTATTTGTTGGGTGTTTGAGAATATCTTGTTGTGTAGTGTTTTGGTTGGCTGGGTTTTTGTTTAAGGAGACATCTTTGGTCCATTTATCTGTAGCACAATTAAGATTGTGTCAATTGAAAGCTTTTTGCTGAATTTTTTTTTTTTTTGGCTTTTTTATTTTCACAAAAATCCGAATTCTACTTTGAAGAAGCAAACTCTAGTGCACATGTGGTTCTCCCTCTTTCTTTCCTGGCCATGCCCTTCAAAATTTAATTAATAATGAAAATAAAATAACATATTAAGCCTTTATATGTTATTGGGTTTAGGGTTTCCTAATTTGACTAGGTTTACTAAAACACTCCTACTTCAAATCCTCCAAACGCCGACTCGGTCTTTAAAAGTTGCGACATCCAATGCTTCTCATAATAATAACAATAATAATAAAAGACTTATTGTTCAATTAGGATTAGGGTTTCTTCACTAATTGCTTTTACTAAATTACCCTCTACACTTTCAAATGTGCACTTCTCTTTATTGTTAGTCAAATAATTATAATAACACCAGTGCTAACTAGACTTCTAGTTGGATTTGAATATGGGTTTCCATAATTAAGCGTTTTTACCAAAATACTCTTAAAACTCTCTAATGGGCTGCACACCGTGCAAATTTGGTTTTGGGTCACAACTTAAGCTCACTAACTTAGTTCTAGTTAGGTCCTTAAGCACAATAAGCCTAATTCTTTATAATTAATTAAACTAATTCGGAAAAAGGCACGATTAACCGCAGAAAAATTTTGGATCATTCACATTGGAATACGGTTTACTGTTGCAGAGGATGTCATAGAAACTATCATTTGGTCCCCTATCTTTGTTGCTGATTTCTTTTTTTCTCTTTTTTTTTCTTTCTAAGGTTGTCCTCCTCATAATAGAAACGGGTTTCAGCTTTTGGATGCTCAACTCATACAGGATGATAGTAGATGCTGGAATAAGTTTTTACTATGATAAAAAGTTGCAAAAGATTACTCATCAAGCCTTAATAAAACTTCAACAATAATAGATTGTTGTGGGATTGGCTTGTTTATTGATATATGTGTTGAACGTCTCATTCAGCCATATACCTAGATCGGTCAATTCACTTGCAGATAGCTTAGCTAAGGCGAGAGCTGGCAATATGTCATTATGGAAGGGTTAGATGTAGCTTCCTTTCTTAGGCAGACTAGGGAATCTGATTATCTTGTATGACTCTCCAGGTGCACTCCTCTCTTTGGGGGAGAATGCCACCATGTATCCTTGTTTTCCTCACTTGATTTAATATATACCTTCATTATCTTTCAAAAATAAAAAAATATATTTCTGTGAAAACTAAATTTTTTCTGCAGTAAGACTCTGAAGGCATTTCGGGAAGGAGAAATTCAGGTGCTTATTTCTTCAGATGCAATGACACGTGGGATGGACGTTGAAGGGGTCAAGAATGTTATTAATTATGATATGCCTGCATATATTAAGACATACATTCACAGAGCTGGTCGGACTGCTAGGGCAGGTCAGACAGGGTGTTGCTTCACGTTATTGCACGGAGGCGAGGTATGGAAGCTTTATAATTTTATCTGTTTTATAATTTATATTCTATGTCAATAGGGCAAGATGTTCTTAGAATTTCTCCATTCAGAATACAAACTAACTTTTCAATCAAGTAACAACCTTGATTTTTATCTTTTATCTTACACTTGTTTACTATAAACACAGCTTGGGAGCTGCATTTTGGCACACATGGGCCATATTTGGGTTTTCACTAATTGGGCCAGTGGTACAGGATCTTTGTTGTCAATCCAGCTAGTTGGTATAAGGAATTTATTATTATGGTTACTGGATGCGGCACATCTTCTGTTTGGGCCTATCTGGGACCTTGTAGGTGTGAAGCCATTCAATGGAATGATTTGAATGATTCCAAATAGAATTTTATGCTTGATAAAAAATTATTGGGGCTCTTTGGGAGCTCTGGTCTGCAATTCAGGTTGTTTATACTGGAGAATATTTAAAGTAGAATGGATCAATTTGCCTAGCCCAGATATTCACAGATTTAGGCTTGTTCTAGATGTCCCACAAAACCCACTGCAAATGGGAGGAAGCAACATGTTGCCCATCAGGCCACATTATCTGTTGAACCACAGGAAATCCATATGACATTTGAATCATTAAATAATCAAGCTTGATGGGCCCTATGTCGTTATTAGTTCGTTAGTTAGCCACATAGTTTGCATCAAGAACATGGCTATTGGGCTATATAATGGTGCTTAATTTCTTTCAACATTAATAAGGAACTAGGTTTTTGGGTCTTTTGTACATGTGAGACAACTCTGTTTCTGAGCAGTGGTGAAGCACAATCACCAACAATTTTGTGAGTCTCCAACCTACACTTGGCAGTGTGTCCGAGTTTGATCTTCTCTTAAAATCTTTATTTTGATTCAAGAAATATCATGATCTGGACATCTAAAATGAGTACTGTCAAGGATCAGTTTTGGCACTAGAAAATTTGATTATGGTTCCTTGATAAGAACTGGATTTTTCCTGCTGTTCTTATTTGGATTCTTCAAATCTATTAGAATAAACTTGTTCATGCAATCACTTCTGTGGTTCTCCTTGTTTTTGTGTTTACATTTCTCGGTTGCCTACACTTGTGCAATCTCTTCTATAATCCCTGCGCCAAAAGTACAAGAAAAGGAGCTAAATAAAAAATGACTATTTCATCCAATAAATTAATAATTTTACCAAATTTGTTTCAAATTTATTATCAATTTTTAATATTATATAAATTTAGAAAATTTAGAATTTCCTTAACCATGGGGTTACTTTTGAATTCGTGGAGAACTGAATTAGCATGTACAATCATTTTATTATGGCACATGTATTGTGATGGTTGGGGAACTTGGCACAAACCATTTTAATTCTTCCTTTGAAAAAATAAGTGTTTTATCTTTTGAACTATGGTTTGGTGAGATAAAATACTCTTTTTTGATAAACAGCAGAAACAAAACAAAGAGGTTTGTAGATGAGAAAAGTTTTGATAAAAATGAGATGAATTCAATTTGACTTGGTAAAACAAAGGAGATTGGGTTGCTCTTATCATCAGGAGAGAAGCACATTCCTCTAAAGGTTGACCAAAAGAAAGAGATTGAAAGAGGGAATCCTGAGACGGGAGATAGAAAAGAAAGAGCAAGAGACCCGACTTGGGGCTTCTTGGAAGAGACTTGCAACTGTAGGGGAATATGCATGAGAAATGGAAGAAGAAGAAGGATTTGGGTAGGAAAAAAGGGGATACCATTACAGAGTGCATTCTCCCGCCCTCTCCTGCTACGTACTTGGGTCTTCTCACTAACATCCCTCAGTCTCTTTGTTATTCCCGCACAACCCGTCTGATCACCTTCACATCTTGGAGCAGTCCCGTCCATGAATCATTGTCTTATTTATTTATTTTGGTTTATATCCACCAAACCACCTCTGATATGTGTGATAATCTCTCTTTGGCTTTGTATTTCTGCTTTTCTTCACACCACCTACATGAACTTCATCTCTCTTTATTTTTCTCATGCCCATCTCAACCCCACTATCCCACGATTCTTGATTTCTCTTTTTACTACTTTCACCCTCCCAACCTCTCCCTTAAGAGAAAGTAGGAGCTCTCCCTTATTTCTATTATTGTTATACTCAATCCTTCTTTCAAAAAAGCAAAACCCCTCATGTTGTTACCTTCTTATCCTCCTCCCTCACACCTAATGACCAACCTCTTCGAGAAGGGGGAGATCATGAATATTCGGCCCTTTTCGCAATAAATTAGCATCCTAGGAGGTGTCATGATTTGGTGATAATAGCTGTCACTTGATCAAGTTGAGTCAACTTGCAAGACAAACACACTTGCTCAAGGAGCAGCTCATTCATTCTTTTGGTCAAGTCTCTTGCCAAACGTTCATCCTTGGGGTATACATTGCCAAACGTTGCCAACCTGTTCTACTGCGCAATCACATGTAAGAACTAAGCGTCCACGCTCTATTTTGCTCCCTGTGTGTAAATTGCCAAACATTGCCAACCTTATTTGGTTATTAGTTTATATATTATCGTTATTTGTTTTTCTAAGCGTTAAATTTTGTTATTCATTTTAGTTATTTTTATTTTGGTAATTTATTTAGGACATGGTCTTTTAATATTTTTATTAATTGTTTCATATTATAGTTCAATGCCAATTTTCAAGTTTCTACCTTGACATGGTTGTAAAATCATAGCCTAAACTAAAATAAAAAATAAAAAACTTTTAAGTCAATATTATTTTCATACAAATAAAAAGGGGTTTTCAATTTGTAGTTTGGTTCATTAAAAAAATTTGTAGTTTGGTTCTACTCATCCTAAAGAAAAATTATTATTATTATTATTATCACTAATAATTTTTTATGAGTCTGTTTTAGGGATTTGTATTACTAATAATTATTAATAATTTTTATTACTACTCATCCTAAAGAAAAATTATTAATAATTTTTATTAATAATTAATAATAATAATAATAATTATTATTATTATTATTACTACTCATCCTAAAGAAAAATTACTAATAATTTTTTACTAATAATTTCATAAAACATTCAGTATTTAAGGAGAAATGAGATTTTTCTTTCCGATATTTGAATGCAAATTTTTATATTTCTTATCACTCAGCTCAGTTTGTATAGTCTTTCGTGTTGCAATTTTTCAGGTCAAGCGCTTCAAGAAGCTATTTCAGAAGGCTGGCAATAAATCTTGCCCTATACATTTGATACCTTCTGAATCAATTGAATCATTTCGCCATCTTTACTCTTCTGGTAATTTACTGATTTTTATTTTTAATTTTGTATTAAGAAAATGTACCTGTTTGGTGGCTAAACATCAACAAGTGACATAAGCCACAATCGAAATAGGCCAAATGTAGTCGATTTTCTTGTAAAAGGGTAATTGTAGTGGTTAATCCTAATTATTTGACAGTTCAGATATGTATATTTTTATAGGGTAATTGGTTTTTAGTGATACTTTTTCAAAATAATTCAGATTCAATCGACCAATTCTTGAAAATTGAGAATTAGTGATACTTTTTTCAAATAATTGGGATTCAGTGTCATTTTACTGTTCATAGAGACTTTCTTCCAACAATGCCCTCAAAAGACTTTGAAAACCTTTTCAATCATTTAGGTACAAGTGAGGTTTGCAAGTCTTTTTGAGGGTATTTTGGAAGAAATTTTTCATGAATAGTAAAATGACGTTGAATCCTAATTATTTGAAAAAAGTACCACTAATTCCCAATTTTCAAGAATTAGCCGACTAAATCTGAATTATTTTGAAAAAGTATCACTAAAAACCAATTTTCCATATTTTTATTCCCTTCAGATTACCAAGTAGGGCGGTGAATGTGTCAAATATGCTTCAGATCTGATAGATCTACTTTGAGCTGAATCTTTTTAATGGATATCTGTATTCAACTGAGATTTGATCGGATATTTAATGCCTATTTTTGAATTCAATTTCTCAAAATCCAAATTTGATTTTACTTGTAAAATATAATGCTTAAAGGTTGAATTGGATGGTTTAATACTAGATCTGTCGGACATTTCAAAAAAGATATGGGGCTGTCTGGAAATAATAGAATATTGATTGAGGGATTGTTTGATTCCCAATAAATGTAGTTCCACATCCATTGGGGATCAAATGATCAACCATTCTCTATATATTTCAACCTTAGTAAGTTGTCTACATATGGAGATTGGGTATGGCCGTGTGGATAATAGTTTGGATAAATATCCCTGAAGATCAGATACGCACACACATACACATATGTGGTGGTGTGTGTCTCTACCTGTATTTGTGCATGTACATGCGTGCGTGCGTTTGTGAATTTGTGCATGTCTAAGTACATATGCATAACTTCCACCTAACTTACAGAAGAAAGAGTAAGAAAAGTGAGTCATTCCCTTGATCTGATTTGTTGACTAGGATATCATAATCAAATAGGTGTGATCTGTTGAATGATGCATTTTGTCCCAGCTTTTCTGAATGATGGAATTAGTATCTTGTTCTCTAGTTTAAAAATATTAGACTGAACCAACACTAGCTTCCTTTTGTCAATTTTTCCCAGCATTAGAGAAACTGAAAGAAACTGTGAAATCAGAATCATTGAGGCGACGAAAAACCAACTTGAAATCCTCAATCACGGCAAAAGGAGAGAACAACTCAAAGAAATAGCTGTGTGGTTCAAGCTGGTGGCTTTTCATTCAAATCAGATTTTTTCTATCTGCAGCATGTAAATTGTAAGTTTGACTGTTTTCGACTTATAATGATTGCTATTAAAATGATCACTTCCGTTCTGATAATATATGTGTGTGTGTGTGTGTGTGTGTGTGTGTGTAATGTGTTGTGGACTAGGGTATTTGTGATTATTTTTATGGCTTAGATGCTATTTTGCGTGAGTCCAGTTTAAGACTTTTGGGATAGTTGTTAAAACGTTATCTTGCTCTCGGAGCAAAATCCCAGAAGATACATGTTTTGATATTAGATTGCTAACATCTATGCGAACATGATTGTTAATCTTGTTACTACAATCATGATAAATAGGATGTTCTTGGAAGAGAGAACCACTTTTCCATCTGAAAAGAACCCAACATAAAAAATGAAAGAGAATTCTAGAAGTTCCAAGAACTTCATTTCTTTTCCCACTAAAAATTAGACAAAGAATTGGGAATTCATCCAAGAAATATTCTTCAATCACAAGTCTACTTTATAATCAAGAAGTTTGAAGTTGGCAGTAGAAAAATTTATAAGATCTTACTATCTCTTTATCATAATCAATACTACAAATATATTTCTGCTACGTAGAGCTTTATGGAATGTAGCTTCAGCACATTTGACAGTCAAGGTCAATAAATAGTAGAACTTGAAAACCAAGAGATTCTTAAAAGCAATCAATTGCTTATAAAGAGGAGAATATTGATTAAAACATTTTACAGAGACTTGGAACATGATGGTTTAAGTGAAAAGGTAACTCTTTAAGTTCTATTAGTCTTTTTTTCAACTTATTTTTTAATAGCAACAACCAAATTGCTAATCTGCTGAAGCGAGTGTTTTGTTATCATTTCCTGAAAGGTTGCTAAAATTTTGTGTTTTGTTTACAAGCATGAAACTGCGGGGTCCAATGATCTCAATTTAGCCACTTTATTAAGCCCTCGATGTGACAGATTCCTTCTTCTTTATGTTTAGTATTTGTGTAAACTGGTTTATGCTTATTTCATCATTCCAGTATAATTTTAGTATTAAAATTCTATGAATCAATGCATAAGTTCCATAATAAATTTAAATGGTCAAAAAAATTTCATAGGGGTTTATCAAGATTACCACAAAAATTCTGAGGAATCACTAAACATGAACCATTCGCAAGTGTGCTGCTATGGTTTTGTGGTTAATTTGTAACTGTACCAGCTACTTGAATTTCTCGTAGTTCTTTCTTTGATATTGATTTCTTACCTGTACACGTTATGATACGATGCTGATTCATTTCTATATTTCTGTTACTATTTGCTTCTTAAAATTTTTCTGTTTCCATGATATTGCCTCATGCAGAAAACCTTTCACAAATATTGCAAATGCAATATACGTAGCTTTGGCAGGGCAGAAGATCAGAGTTTTACTTGTGTTGACTGTATGTGGTTGATGTTTTTATGAAGTATTATGCTGATTCATCTTGTCAAATGTACGAAGATTAGGAAGAAGAAGAAGACGATGATGAAGATGAGCTTTTAGCTGAGAGACTCCCAGTGGCACAATGATCTCTTTCTTCTTTGACGATGGTCTCCAACATTTTAGACACTCAGTGCCTCACTACAGAAACAAAATTGGGAAGGATCAACCTCTGTGATGAACATGGTGATTCTTGAATTCAGCATCTCTAGCACTTTGATGATGATATGAGACCCAGAGAAGAAGAAAGTTGTAGGAGAAGAGAAATCTAAGGATAGAGAAGCTAAGCACAGAAGCAAAGGATAGAAAGTAGAAAAAGAGGATCAGAGAGTTGTGCTGCAAGGAGCAGAATTCCTTTGATTGTATTTATAACCATATACTAGATTGTTGTTGTCATGACATCTCTAGTCACCATTCTTTTGAGCTTTATGAGTCCCAACTGCATTGCCGACGATTCTTTTTTGAAGTAATTGCTCTTAAAGTTGTCATCTCTGCAAGAAACAAAGCTGGAGACTGAATGGTGTCCATGGAGGGTACCGTGTAATCTTTATGAGATGTTATACTGATGTAAACTTTTAAGGATTAGTGTCAACTTTTGCAATTTCACGCCACGGCAAAGTAATTTTTCAAAATTAAGCTTATGAAAGTTGTAATCAGACCCAAATACCCTCCATACCCTTCCAACAAAACCATTCCCTTATTTTTGAACTTTACAAAAATTGCAAAGAAGCCCTAATCCCAACTCCTCTCTCTCTCTCTCTCTCTCTCTCTCTCTCTCTCTCTCTCTCTCTCTCTCTCTCTCTCTCTATTCCAGTAATTCAAGATTAATCATGAAGTTGTGAGCCAAATTGGAAAACGACATGTTATAAGCTATACCATCTAATTCTACAAGTTGAAGCATCAACATTTTACAAGTTATACCATCACTGTATCATTTGTTAATTGATGTTAAACCATCAAATTTTTTAATACAAGCTATATCAAAATGAATTTACAGGTTGTATATACACCAATTTTTGTGAGCCAAATTGGAAAAGGCGCAATTTTGATGGTGTTACAAGATTATCATTAATGTTTACAAGTTTATTATTGAAATTTACAAACTCAAGCATCAACATGTTACAAGCTATACCATCAACTGTGCCATTTGTTAATTGATGTTAAACTATCAAATTTTTTAACAAATCATTGATTTACAAGCTGCATCAAATGAATCTAAAGGTTGTACATACACCAATTATTGCAAGCCAAGGTAGAAAAGACAATTTTAATGGTGTTATAAGATTATCATCGATGTTTACAAATTTATTATTGAAGTTTACCAGCTTAAGGATTGACATGTTACAAGCTCAACCATCAACGAGAGAGAGAGAGAGAGAGAGAGAGAGAGAGAGAGAGAGAGAAGAAGAAGAAGAAGAAGAAGAAGAGAAGGAAAGAAAGGGGGAAGAGAGAAACCAACGACATAAAGAGAGAGAGAGGGGGGGGGGTTTGGTCTGTTCATGAGATAGAGGGGTGGATTTTTGTAAATTTGAAAGACTTATGTGACATTAATGATATTTTAAAAGCTTTGGGGCTTCCTTGCAATTTTTGCAAAGTTTAGAAACAAGAGAAGGGTTTTCTTGGAAGGCTATGGATGGTATTTGGGTCTTCTTACAACTTTCATCCTTTTAGCTTAATTTTGAAAAGTTATTTTGCCTAGTGTGACATTGCAAAAGTTGGCACACTAATCCTTAAACTAGGCTCATTAACGTGATGGGCCTTAATTTTTCCAAAACTCTAGATTCTCGGTTCGGGCTCTGATTTAGGTTGGGTCTAATGCACTCACCATATTTACATTTCTACATGTCCATGTTGTTAACTTTGAAGCCAATTTAAATCTGAAAATTCGCCATGTCAGCCCATCCATTAGAGGTATAAGTAGGGTGGTTTGGGTCGGGTTATGAGAGTTCGGGCTCAACCCAATCTAGAATTTACTAGTCCAAACTCGTCGTTGACCAGCCCTAATCCAAACTCACTAAACATAAACCCAACCCAAACATTATTGTTTGTGTTTGAGTTTGAGTTGGCCCAAATAAAATATAAGATTTTGAATTTTTTTACAGTTTTTGTTATAATTACAAAATGTTGGAATATCATTCATTAATTTGTCTATCAACATGCTTTTTATGTTTGTTTGTTATAAATGCAAATATTACAAATTCCTCTTGATTTGTCCCTTGAATTTGGGAAAAACACACTTAATTAATTTATTTCTTTAAAAATTTTAAAATATAATACTAGCTCACTATATTTGTGGTTTTGCACAATCTTTCTTGTAGAGTATGTGCTCCCAAATATCACATTCATTGTAACATATATGTATATGTATGTGAGTATAAAATTATTTATTTGACAAAAATTCATAAACTTACTATCACATGTTAATAATTTATGTTTAATAGTTGATTGCATAAATACAATGACAATATAAAAGGAAAAGAAAACAATGATACATATATATACAAATAAATATTAACTTTTATATATATATATATATATATATATATATATATATATGTATATATGTATTTGGTAGAGTTTTATACATATATCTGTATGAGATCGTGCATATAAAGTCAACATTAACTTTGGGCTTTTCGGGTTGTATAGCTTGAACCCAAGCCCAACCCAAAGTCAACTTCGAACAAGAAATGAAATCTAACCCAAACCCAAACTCAATGCTCACTTCGGGCTCTTACTCAGGTTGGGTTGGGCGGGCTTTGGGTAGTCCGGATTTGATTTACAGCTCTACCACCTATGGTGAGGCTTCCGTTGCTTTTTATATTAAAATAATAAGTGTTGAATCTTTTGTTTTTTTTTGGTAATGATAAGTGTTGAATCATTAATCATAGAATGCGCAACAACGCATTCACGGTGACAAATTCAAATTTTGAAAACAGGGGAAGGGAGGGGAAAAAGAGATGGCCACATCAGGAAGCATGAAGGGTTTCTACAGACAGAAGAAGAAGGGCACTGGAATCGCCAAATCTCCTTCAAACCCCAAATCAAAAGCCTCTTCAAAGAGAACTCCCAAGCCTTCTGCGACCTTCGGCTCTGATCATTCACAACCAACCGCTTTGATCTCTCATGGTTCCCTCGACATTCAAGGTATCTCCTGTTTGTTTCTCTCTTATATGTCAGGAACCGAAATTGCTTATCTGCTCTTTTATCCTTTTTAGATAGTGACTTTTTTTAGGGTTTGATTTGATAGCCAATCCGATGATTCAGTTGTACAGGTTATCATATTAATCATGGTTATTTCTGTAGATTGTTGTCATGGTTACATCAATCTGAAGTATAAAAGTTGACTAGGGTTCAGGAAGATGATTTGGACTCGATGACTAGACCGTTTGATGGATATTGGTTCAGAGATTGTTCTTTTCTGCAGATGGGGTTTCTTGAATGGATTGTGGGGTTTGTTGATTGGATTGTGTGTGTTGATATATAGCTAAAGATATTGTATTTGATGTGTTTTGCTTTGTTTCGCCATGATGGCAGATGACTATGATGAAAAAGAAGAGGTTTTGAGGCAGTTTGACGTGAACATGGTGTATGGCCCGTGCCTTGGGATGACTAGATTGGAGCGATGGGAGCGTGCTAAGAGTCTTGGTTTGAATCCGCCAAGAAACGTGGAGATTCTTCTCAGAGGAGGCAAGGTTGGACAGGAATGCCTGTGGGATGGCCGTGTTTAGGACCATTTTGATGATATTGTTAGGGAGTGGAAACTAGATGTTTGATGAAATGTACAGTGGCTTGCTGTACTGGTGTTGCTTTTTTGTATCTAATGAATTGGTACCTCATGTACGAGTAGTGATCCTCGACGCTGCAAATTTCAAATTGAGAACTTTATTATGCTTGATTCTAGATTTGTAGCTTATTTAGTATGCTTAATTCATTCCCAGAGATGGTTTGGTTCCACTTTTTGCCTCGTTTAAGTTATTGGAAGAAAACTGAATAGATTTATAAATGAAGAATATATAAAGGAAAGAACTAAAGTTATGATGGGTACTTCTACAAGCCAAAAATACTTAATGTTGTTTCCTGTGTAATTGGTTGATTTTTGTATGCATTTGAATTAGTTCATCTCTCAGTAATATTGATAAGTAGTTTATATTCAATTGTCATACATTCCCTAAAATTTTGTCCATATCAGTGTGTTTTGTGTGTGTGTGTGTGTGTGTGTGTGCAATGCAGTCACTATATGCATATTTTTGTACCACGCAGCCCGCACGCTTGTCTTTATAATTTCATATCTTCTTTAAGGGTACTCAATCTTCATTGAGTGCCAAGTGTTATTGACTGGTTATTAATGTAGTATCTTCTTAAGTTGTATATTATTGACTGGTTATTAACATTTTAAATGAGTTAGAAGTCCCAAGTTTGGATTACTAGTAGGCAAGTAATGTCATTCTTAGGAAGATTGTAGTATATTGGCATGCCAAGGATTAGAAGAGAATGGCTATAGGCTTGAAATGTAATGAGATGGTTTTGAAGAGTACCTATGCTTTTTTAAATAATAGGTTTTACTATCACTGATGAACTAAAGGGTAGAGGAGTTGGAAACCTTGATAACTCTATCTTGTTATCGGATTTTGTTGTGGGGTGAGATTCTATGGAGCTATACTGTGACAATGAAACCATGGTACAGAACTACAAATGGAGAGAATCTGGGTTTTGCCCTTGTATGAACCGTATGGAAGTGCATCATTATTTCATTCGAGAGATGTCATCAAGCTATATAGGCCATCTCATAGTAGATGCAGAGAATCTTATGGTAAGCATATTTACAAGGTATTCGCCTTTTCCAAAGCTCTCTGAGTTTAGATAGCAACTCATAGTGATGAACAGATTCAAATTGGAGGCAAAGCATTGGAGTCAGCATGGACTCTTAACAGGACTTAGGAAGTGCCTATTGTATTTGCTCTCAGACAATAAATTGAGTTTCTAGAGTACCTCTAGAAGCCTAATCTAGCTAGGATAGGATTTTCAGATTGTAAAAGTTTATAGCATATTTGACCTTTTTTAAAGCAAGATTTCTAGTAGGTTATTGTTTTGAGTTGGCTTATGTTTGTCCTCAGTTGTTATTAAGCTTGGGTTAGTTTGAGTCGATGAGGGCGTTAATGTTTCGATTCCTAGATGGATTAGTTACAACTAAGGTCTGTGAATAGAAGCATGTGTTCTACCATCTTTGTCTTTACATAAATCAGTAAATAAAGTCTCTTTTGGAGATTTCTTTATCCCTCTCCCATTGGCATTCCCTTTCACATTTTGTTTATTGATGATATTAGATATTCACAATTTTGCTTTTCTGGTGAAAAGCATAGGGCATGCTATATTTTCTCATGTAAGTGCAGAGCCAAGGTTCATGACATTAGTCTAGCCTGTATTTTCAATTCAAGGTGGTGGAAATTTAGTTTAGTTTGTGGGGTTTGAACTGGGATCCTGTTTGGTTGCTGCTTTTGTGTAGGAGCTTTCAACACAACAGGAAGGTATGAGCAAAGATTTCCATCCTAAGTACTCTTAAGGAAATGAAATTTTTCAGCATAGCTGAATTCAAAATACTCCTTAAATCCCTGTTTTTTAGCTCTCACTCCAAGTATCTACAATCAGTGAGACATTGGAAAAGTGTGAAGAGGAGGCATGAATGCAACTTCATTTGAAAATATGGGAATAATGATCTGAAATTGTGGATATTAAAATAACTGGCAACATCCTCGGGAGCATATCATTTGATATTCCTTAATTTGGTCCTCTCCTTTGTTTTATTACAACTCTTCTTTAAGCCCAAGGATGAGGTGTAATAAAAGTACATGGTTATCATCAAAGAATCAGCATGCATTACAAACCCCACAACTTGGTTGAGTTTAGATCATTTTATGAATCACTCGATTGAAAAGATTTTCAAATCAAGCAATCCAGCCACTCTCATAAAGAATAGGGAAGAAAAGAATATGAAGATATTGCACTGAAGCAAACAAAAAATAAATGACTAAAGAAGAAGAAAAATCAAAGGGAAAAAAGAAGGAAAAAACTGCCCGTGATACCAAGAAATCTGATTTGGCAATACCTTTCTTAAAATAAATAGATAGATTTGTCAGGCTACTTAACAACCAGTTTTAAACACCAGGGGGCGTGAGATCTAACCCAATAGAAAAAAAAACAAAAAAAATTCCTTAGGCTGCGTTTGGATAAAGAGATAAACTATTTGATGAGGCTTTTTTTTTTATTGTCAATAGGATATATTACCTTGATGGGACCTTCTTATTAGTTTTAGCTAATTGAAATAAATCAGAGCCACCAATGAGGTTTTCTTTACATTCCAATAAGATAATAGCTACCAAATAGACAATATGAAACCTAATTGAGATATAGTTATCAAGCTATTCAACAATGAAAATATGTCACCACTAACTTCTTCTTTTTTCGCGAAATATTTTTTTATTTGTTCTTCTTTAATAATTTTGATCGCTATTTGTGATGGAAAATAATCCAGCAAACCAAGCAAAAAAAATTAGTAGACAATGACACATGATTTACATGCTTGGACATAGATGCCTATGTCCACGAATGATGGGAGTTTCCTCACCAGATTTGTGAAAGTACAGTTACGGAGTACAAAACTGTCTCCTGGTCAAAAACTGAAATCTCACTCACATGACCAGAAAACCTAAATCAAGGTTGAGTGTTGTTGCTCCAAAAATGGGCCGGTGTGGACACGTGTCGAAGATGGTGATGTGTCTCTACGCGGGCGTGCTAGTATCGTTTGATACAATGATTTTCGAGTCGATTCCTGACCCCGGGCACCTGCTCCGAATCTGAACCGGGATCGGTTCAGTCGTACTACAAGTCACCTGTAATAAAATCGGTCAGGCGATGGTATGAAGACTAGGGGTTCGGTCTTCGTTTCGGGTTCTTGAAAGTGTTTGAAAGCGAAAGCATCTAACGGCACACAAATCCTTTATTAATAAATCGGCCGAATAGCCGAAAACGACAACAGATAATCCTCAAAAGGGAAACAAAAGTAAAAAAAGAAAACTGACAGGGCTCGCAGGACCGGCCTGTCCTGGTCTTATAGCCGTAATCGGGTATAAGCGCAGGAGGAAGGGGCGGCTGCTAGCAAAGCCAATTCAGGGGGTTCACCTTGGATTGCTGCTTACCCGAAAATACACGAGTCACCTGGCGTGAACAGAGCGAGTCTCGGGACCGGCTGCTCGGGATTCTGTAAAGACAGAACTACGAGTCAGGGGCGGCCTCAACTTACTCTCCGGTGGCAGGATTCTGGTGTTAATCGGAGTAAAGAGGGGTCGAAGATGTCACTGCGACTGGAAGCAGTGAGGGAAGTCCTAGTTTATCCATCTGTATTAGAGGGGATAAAGGATCACGGATGATCAAAATAATATAATAACCGGTTGCGGTTGTGTGGATTGTGTCCTCGAGCTCTTCGAATTGGGGTCTTTTATAGCCGCTTCTTGACGGTTGCTCAACGTCATACTCTCGCACGATCTTCATGGCGGTTGGTTATCTTCAGTTCTCAGTTTCAAAGTGATAACCGCCCGGCCATGATCTAAAAATAGTTTTATTCTTGAACGGCCGATGGCACGATCTTTTGATATTTATGGTTTTGTCGTATTGGCTTGCGTGGCTCGAACCGCATTCTTCTGTATGCGTGCTGACGTGGCCTGCTCAATCCTTCAAAGTCTACGGGCCTTGATGTCGTGGCCTAACCAAGCCACCTAGGCACCACGTGTCCTTCTCTTATTCGTCGGTTATATAGGGTGTAAACATTGCCCCCCTACTTACTTGTGACGCCGTCATCGGCCGGTGTGATGAGTAAGTATTTCGGGTTTTTCAAAATTTGTCCGTCGTTTGATGTGAAAAGATCGCGCCGTTTCCCTACGATCGTAATGATGAAACTTTTCGGGTTTTCATCTTCTATAAAGTACCACAGCCGAGATTTTACTTTACTCTTTCTTTTTGGCTGTTTGTCTTTTCTTCTTCTTTGTCTTCAATGGCGGGCACTCTCATATACTATTCTTCTACAGTCGAAGTTTTCGACGGCTCAATATCTGTAGGCCCCTTCATTTGAGCCAGTAATGCTCCTTTGGAGGCCCCGACTGAGAAAATGAGGGCCCTTTACTCTTTACTGACGAGAAGAATCTCAATCTACCTCTTCGCTTTCGAAATTGGCCGACTGCTTACCCTGAATGGAAAGCCTGGGTTGACCGCATGAAGGATCGTTTTGCCGTTGTTTGGCGTAAGACAGGTATTTATGACATGATTATCTTTTCCTGTCACTCTATTCCCTGCAATCGCGATCTTCTCTGTGCCATGAGTTCATTCTGGAATGCTCAGACCAATACCTTCAATTTCCCTTGCGGAATGATGACTCCTACTGTCATGGATGTCTGCTTTATTACTGGTTTCTTCGCAACTGGTCATGAGATCCGGGTCGGTATGGCGGATCTTAAGGATTACCAGCATTTACCTCCGATGGAAGTGGGTGACAAAGGGAAAGAAGTAGAAAAAAAAAGAAAGCAACCCCCAACGAAGAATAACAGGGCTTCTAAGAAGGTGCGATCTTCTCGGCAAAAGGGTATTGTTTTGTCCGAGAACGAACCTCCACCGTCAGAGAGCGAATCTCCACCGACTTCAATTCATTCTTCTTATCGGTCCTATATCAAGGACTGTGCCAAATTCCGGCCTCCAGCTCATGCAGATGAGGTGGAACACTTCTACTTTCTTCTTTATTTTTTCTACAACTTTGTATTCTGTTCCAAGGCTCAAGCAGTTACCAAAGAGTATTACTCATTGGTTAAGTTAATTCTGGGTGAGTATGAAGTTGCCCTTGCTCCTTACTTTTTATCGGTTTTGTACCGTTCACTTCAAGAGTTTGTTCATGGCGCCCTTCAGAATCCTGGGGGGCCATTGTGGTTCCTCCAATTTTGGGCTTATCACTATTTTTCATCCTAGTTTTATGCTCAAGTACCGATCACTCCCAACATGCCTTCTGATTTTGGTGGCTAAGCCTGTTTGGCTGCCACTCCAGCTGTTCTATCTTTTTCTGAATGTTTCCGTTTCTTTTTTAATCTTCATCATTTTCCTACTCCTCCTTTTGAAGTCTCCGCAAATTCTCCCGGTTTCCTTTCAATGGTAGATGACATAACTGACGAGCAGCATCTTATTTGGGCCAGTTTTCTGAAGGCTCGAAATTTAAATTATGCTGTGAAGTCAATTAACAAGAAACCGGGGTTTGAGGTATACTTGCCCAATTGTGTCGGCCGGCAATTTCAATGTGAACAGAGGATCCCCTTATTTGATGTGGATGGTTTGTTCACAATTAATGCCAAATCTGTTGATCGGCCGTCTGTCACTGTAGCCGAAGCTGCCGACATGGAAGATGCTTATAGAGTTGCTGCCGTTGAATTTCAACTTCCCTTTCTTCCTCGTCGTCACGAATGTCGCTGTGATTTCCATGTTTGGTGGAAATCTTTGTGGAACAACATCTGCTGTCATTCGGTCGATTATTATCTTGAAAGACTGGGTCTATTTGAGCCTTTGGCTTCACCTATCCAAGAAGGTACATTCTTATCTTTCTTGTTTCTGACCCGCTTGATGTTCACTCAGTTTTTCTGTCATTAGGTAAAGTTCCGCCTCTAGCTTTGGAGGCTAGTCCACTTGAACTTTCGCCTGAACCTGTCCAAGAAGATATCAATTCAGCTATTCGGTCACCCGGTGAAATGCCGTTTCTTACCTTGGAGGCTCATGCTTCCCCTTCCGGAGAATTGGCCGAAGATGATGCTTTGTCACCAGAATGTCCTCTCTCGATTGTCCCGTATGAAGATGATGAGGATCCCGATGATGTCCCACTACGACGGCGTCCTCGGAAGGTACTGAATCTTTATTGCTCATCTTTTTAGTTTTATTTTTCTTTCTGACACCTCATTCTTCTAAGCTTCGAGTTCCTCGGGTCCAACTGCTTTTTCTTCCAATGTCATGGAATCTTCTTCAAATCTAGTTGTTGATCCCATGTCTGTTTTTGATTCGGTCAATTTCGCTGTTCCTGCCGAAACATTGGATTCTCCTGGTAGTGTCGTTGCAGCAGCTCCTTTAGCACTTCCTGAAGGTCAGGAGCATTTATCCATTCGAGAGGTTTCTTCAGAAAGAAGTCCGTCTCCCGACTTACCTCCTGGATATGAGCAGAGTGCTGCCCTTCCGGTAGTTGGGATTGCAACGTCTACCACTTCTATTGGGCCTTCCGGCCCTTCTGCCTTGGCCGATATTCCTCCTGATTCTCCTATTACAGCAGCGGAAGTTGATACTGATCGGCCGAAGCAAAAGCTTGTTGAATTGGGGAGTTCCAGTTCATCGCTTGTTCCTTCTTTTGCCGCGGGATCACTCTCTGGTGATGGCCCTGGCCGATTGGACACTATATTGAACGATGTCTGTTCTACTCTCTCATCGGATGGTTCATCTGAGCCCTCTTCTCCAACAAGTATCCGATCGGAGATTATCCGCCTCCTCTCTCCAGGCATAATTGGTATTTCCGAAGAGACTCTTACCCGTGTGATGGCGTTGGCTGCGCAGCTTCGGGGTCTCTCTTCTGTATCTCCTGACGTCAAATCGGCGTTCTCTCAACTTACTCTCCTTTACTCCTATAAAGTTGTCTTTGACCATCTTTCGGCCAAACTACATGAAATGAGTAATACAGCCGATTCTGTTGATGGCCGATATCAACTTTTGCAACAGTTGAGGAATGAACGCGAGATTTTTCACCATCAGTATATTGAAACGGTCCACCGTATAAACATCATGGATGATGATATTTCGGTGGTCGACCGTCAGATTGCTGAGTTACAGTCTAGGAGATCTGATCTTGTAAATCAACGGGAGGAACTTCTTCGTACGAATAACGCTGTTGATGATACCTTGAAGGAGAAGACCCGTCAGTGCATCGAGATCTCCCACGAGCTGAAATCGGAGATAGAGTTGACTCGAGGTTCTTCTCTGCTTCGGTCCACTTTGGTTCAAGAAAAACGGTCTGCCCAAGAGTCTTTTGACCGTATATATTCTGCCATTTTAAATACTTCTTTGTAAAGCATTTAATGAATTAAATTCTTTTTTGGAATCCATTTTGCCAACTGTCCTGGCCGTCAGAATCGGCTCCTTTTTCGACAAAGTTCATCTTTTCAATTTGATTTGTCCGTATGATCTTTACCCTTAAAAACGCTTTATTCGAGAAGATATTCAGCCGCCGTTTCGATTTCTTCGGGAAGGCGATCGTACTATCAGCACCTTTTTCGGGAAGACAGCAGTCTTATCAACGCCCTTCTCGATATTTTGAATCATTACGAGCTCTCCTTCCTACACACGTTTCCTTGCTTTGTTTCGTCTTCTTCTTTCTGCGAGCTTTCCTTGTCTGGTTTCTGATATTGATCACAACCCTAATGATTTGAATCTGTTCCTCGACGGTGAGGATGGTCCTGTTCTTGGTCCATGCACTGATGAAGATACGGAAAAGGCTCCAAAAGTCCTGCACTCTTCCTACCACTTGATCAGCGCCTCTGATCCTGTGAGGTGGGGTAATCTGACTACTCTTCCTCGTTCCTGGCCTAAGTGTTCCCCTGAGTGGAACAAATGGGTTGAGCGGTTACGGTCTTATTATATGGAGACCTGGGTTAGGCTCGGGTTGGCGGAGATGATCTTCTATTCCACCTTCTACATTCCCTTCAACCCTATTTTACTTGGGGTGGCCTCGTTTTTCTGGTGTCGGGGTTCCAACACCTTCTCTTTTTACCATGGACCTATGACCCTTACCCTGCTGGATGTTTGCTGTATCACAGGCCTTTCGGTCCTTGGAGAAGAAATAGACTCTACCCTGTCCGTTTTCTCATCTTCTGTTTTTAACACCGCTCATGCTTCTTCTGCTTTCGGCACCTTCGTCCGTGCTGAGCGAGTTTCAAATACCGATAGTCCTCCTTCCCTTCAAGAGCATTGCTCTTTCTTGCTGTTTTTTCTTTGCCATTTTTTCTGCTGTGGCCCATCTGCTCAGATGGTAAAGGAGTTTGCCGGTATTGCGGTAGCCCTTGCCCATGGTCGCCGTCTAGCTCTAGCCCCTTTCTTTCTCAGCCAGGTCTACCGTGGTTTACACAGTCTGTCCTCCGGCCGATTAGGGGTTGCCAGTGGCCCTCTTTGGTTCTTACAATTCTGGTTTTACGAATACTTTCCCGGCTTTTTCTGTGCAGCCGTAGATAACCCTTTCCCTGATTATTATTATGCCGGCCGTCGCTGGCTCACCGTGAAGCCCATGCAATTGTCTTTTAGGGCTGTTCTTGATTTCTTCCTGGTAGGTCTACAGGAAGATAATCCTCCTTTATTCCATCGCTTTTCCTTAGACCAATTTCATGGGTCTCCTCTTTATGCCGCCATCAATTCTTCTCCAGAGGCTCGCTGACGTGCTATGGCTAGTTTTCTTATTGCCCGGGAGCTTCCTTTTGGCTTGCATAACCGAGATGCCCCTGCCACTTCTAGAAGAGAAGGGATGGAAATATATCTGCCGCATTTCGTCAGTCGGCAGCTTGGTTATGGCCAAGGCATTCCTCTTGTGATGTTTCCATCTACCAATGGTGGCTCTCGGTCAGTCTTGAGCCCTAGTTATCTGTCATTAGCAACTTGTCGGTTTCGAGATCTTTCTGATCGTTTTCGCAACTATCCTCCTCCCCGGGAATCCTCAGTCGAACCTTCCTTTCGTAGATGGTGGGCTCAGCTTTACTCTGACTTTGTCCGGCTTGATGCAGAGTCATATACTGCGCTTTTTCAACCGAATGCGGCCGATATAGCGAGTATAGGCAAACTCCGTGGGTATTATGAGGCCCGTTACCCAGGTAACTTTCTTTTATGTCCTTGTAAATTGATCTTCTCTATTCGGTCGCGTCTGACTTTCTTTTTCTCTATTAGATGATCCTCGATCCTCCAATGTGAAGAGTAAGAAGAAGAAAGCCGAGACGTCGGTCACCTTCAGCTGGAGGCGACCTTCCAAGGCTTTTGCCAGTCGGAGCAACCCTTCCTCCAAACAGTCGCCACTGAAAAAACGGAAGATTGGTGAGGTATCGGATGGTCGTGCTTACGTTACCCGTTCCAGTTTGCGACTCCGAGTTCAGCCTCCGGGTGAGCGTGTCGTCGTGGCTGACGATTCTTCGGACGAGGAAGAAGATATTGATTTATCTCGTCCTCAGCATGGGCCCCCAGTTCATTCTGGAAGTAGTGGTAGATCAACTCCCATGCCGACTCCTCCCCGTGCATTTCATTATGTTAGTCCTCCATCCCGTTCCTCAACTCGATTTGTCACTCCTCTGGCCGATCCGTCGCCTAGTGCATCTAGGCCGGCTCCTTTCTTTCCTTGTCCCGCGGTTGATGAAGCCGGTCCGTCCACTTTTCCTGGTGCTGCTTCCTCGGGTTCTTCTTCTGGTGAATTACCTTCTGAGCCAAAAATTCCTGTGGCCAAAGAAGAAAACTTTAGACCCCTCCCTGGTACTTGCTTCGGATTTGTCAGATTTTGCTTCATGGAAGTAGACCGTTGTCTTTCATCTCCAGAATTTCATGACCTTCGTCCAGCATTTCTTTCGGATTTTGACAGTTGGAACGAACTTCGCTCCTTTGTTCTTCGTCGGCCTGAAGAACTTTCTGATGAGGAACTGTCAGAAGTTCGATTGTTAATATGTAGAGCCGTAGTGACGAATTCTCGCGGGGATCTTTCAACCGGAGATCGGCTGATGTCCATGCTTGGGTTTTACAGTGCCGTGCCGCAGCTAAGGGAAGCCATGGACTTTCTTCGTTCTGTAAACGTGAGATGTTCCGATTTTCGTCAAGAAATTCGTGCTGTATATGGTCATAATCGCCAGTTGGAAACTTTGAGGCGGTCTCTTCATAACAATTCTCTTGGCCAGGGCGCTATTGCTGGTGACCCATCGGAGACTGCTCCAGACGAATTATCTCGGCTACAATATGAGGAACACAGTCTTAAAGAATCTATCCAGACTCAGATGCTGCTGATCGAATCGAGCCGTCACCGTTTGGAGGAGCATATGAGAGATGAAAGGGAGGTGGAGGTACGTCGAGCGGAGATGCAGTTGTTATTGGAGCGGGCGAAGTATGATCATGCCCGATTTAAAACTTGGTTTGAAAGGTAAGGTTATAAAACCTTTTTTAAACAATTATACCGTTTGTTCGGTATTCACTTTTTGATGATAATGCCATATGGCTGGCATTTTAAACTTTATTCAGCCGACTTCTCGGCTTTTTATTTAAACGGTAGTTTTTTGCATGCTTTTTGGATGCGTAACATACTCGTTTTATTTCATATCTACTGCTCATCATGGAAAGACTAGAACTTAAAAAAGGAATAAGAATGTTTTTATTTCAACATTGATCTTTCATACAACCAAAGCCGAGCTCTTCTGGCTCTTTCATACAATCAAGGCCAGATGTTTCAGCCGGGGCCTGATAATACAGCTGGGGCCGATATGCCCCTGAAATTGCTCCGCACGCCAATCATGGATGGTGTTAGCGAGGGCCAATTTAATCAAAGGGATAAGAGGCAAGAGAGGGGGATGGCGACTACTCCGACCGGTGTAAATGTTGGTCGGAGGAGAGAACTCTCGTCTCTACCCAGAACTCGGTGGTCGAAGACCAGCCGTGATGGGGTCAGCGAGAGTAGAGTCGCCTTTTCCGATCCCGCCCATTCTCATGAAGTCATCGGCTTTGTTGACTTCTCCTTTTCCGATCGTCTCCGTCGTCGGCTCTTGATCTTTCGCCATTTCTTCTCTGCTTCCCTTTCTTGAAAGAATGGCGAGCATTGCCTTAGTATTTATAGACCGATCGTTAGAAAGAAGATCAATGGGTATGAGCGGATCTCGAAGAGATTTCCTATTTTAGTCTAATCCGCACTGTATGTCGGCGCCTCGATTTGACAATGCCATTTATTTGGTGTTGCAGGTACCGAACAGTAGATATTTTATTTTATTCATGATTTTCCTCAGGTTGGTTATTAATTTCGCGGCTTTCCCATAGAGTGGGAAAGTACCGTTTCAAAAACTGGCCGTTGATAATTTTCTTTTCTTGGCCATCTAATGACTGTATATGGTATGCCCCCCCGGGCAATACCTTGCTGACTTGTAATGGTCCTTCCCACGTGGGGGACCATTTTCCATATAAGGAATCTTTTTTCCCTATTGGCAGAAGGGTTTTCCACACTAAATCTCCTTGAGCGAATGATTTGTGTTTTACTCGGTGATTATAGGATCTTGCAATCCTTTGCTTGAGGGCTCTCTGCCGATCCAGGGCTAGCCTCCTCATCTCTCCCAAGTCTTCTAATTCAACTAACATTGCTTCCGTGTAATCCTTGGGAGTGAAATTATTTTGAATAGCCACCCTCAATGATTTGACCGTGATCTCGGCCGGAATAACTGCCTCATGACCGAAGGTTAAGGCAAAAGGGGTAGTTCCAATAGACGTCTTGTAAGACATTCGATACGCCCACAATGCTTCAGATAGGAGTTTATGCCAACTTCTTGGCTTATCTTCAATCATCTTTCTTAGGATATTCTTCAACACCTTATTCGTTGCTTTAGCTTGTCCATTTGCCTGTGCGTAATAAGGTGTAGATTGAATCATTCTGATGCCATATGTTTTGGCAAATTCAGTCACTTCTTGTCCTACAAAAACGGTGCCTGAATCGGTCGTGATGGTTTCGGGGATACCGTATCTGTGAATTATCTGTTCCCTGATAAACTCAATCACATCCGATTGTTCCACTTTTTTCAAAGGTTTGGCTTCCACCCATTTGGTGAAGTAATTGGTGGCTACTATGATGAAGTTGTGTAGACCGGTCGAAGGAGGATACACTTTTCCAATTAAATCCATTGCCCAACCTCTGAAGGGCCATGGCTTGACTATGGTTTGCAATTCGAATGCTGGCACCCTCTAAACTGGTCCATGTTTCTGACATTCCTGACATCCTGCAGCGAACATCTGACAATATTTCAAGATTGACGGCCAGTAATAACCATGCCGACGTAATAACCATCGCATCTTGACTCCTGCTTGGTGTGCGCCACAAATCCCTTCGTGCACTTCGGCCATTATTAACATGGCTTCTGTTGGGTTGACACACCTAAGTGGGATGTCCTCAATACTCTTTTTATATAACTCATCGCCCAGAATGAAATAGTTGGCAGCTTTCCTTTTGGTTGATCTGCTAGTCTTTATAGTAGGATCTTTAAGATATCCCCAGATCTCACCTCTCCAATCCTGTCTTATTGTCTGGTTACAACATGCCAGTGAATCCACCAGAAATGGTCTTTTCTCGGAGTTGGGGAGAGATTGTATGGTCACCGTTCTAACTGAATCGCGCAGTCTAAGTCCGGATGCCAACTGGGCCAGTTCATTAGCTTGATAGTTTTCCTTCTTTGGCCGATGTTCGAATTCAATTCTATTGAACTGTTGGGCCAAGAATCTCGCCCTTCGCAGCAACAGTACTAATGACTCGCTATTGCAGTTATATATGCCCTCCATTTGCTTCAAGACGAGTTGGGAATCCCCAACAATATTAACCGCTCGAGCACCCATTTCCCATAGAATTTCCAACCCTATAATTGTAGCTTCAAACTCTGCCTGATTGTTTGTGGATAATTCTTCAAGTTGAAATGCATGTTCGTGCTTGTCGCCAGTGGGTGAGGTTATTACTACTCCGATCCCAGAAGCAAACTCTGTTTTTGAGCCATCAAATTCCAGTGTCCATGGTTGGAATTCGGCATAGCAAAAACTGGCATGAAATACTGGGATATCCAATTCTTTTTCCTGTACACTAGATGGATGATCGGCCAAAAAATCGGCCAATGCTTGTCCTTTTACCGCTTTCTGCGGTACATATTTGAAGTCGAACTCCATCAGAGTCAGGGTCCATTTTCCGAGTCTACCACTCACTGTAGGCCGAGTGAGCATGTACTTGACCACGTCAGTGGCTGCTATGACAAAAATTTCTTTGGCCGACAGGAGATAATGTCGTAATTTGGTAGCTGCATAATAGAGTGTGAGACACAACTTCTCTAGATTAGTGTACCTTTCTTCCACTGGAGTCAGGAATCTGCTGAGGTAATAAATAGCCTGCTCATATCCTTGATCGTTCTCTTGGGCCAACAAGACTCCAACTGAATCGCTCGCAGCCGCTATATAAAGCTTTAGCGGCCGTTCTTTTGAAGGTGGCACCAAAACCGGTGGGGTTGCCAAATACTGTTTGATGCCCTCAAAAGCGGCTTGATGGTCCTCATTCCAAATAAACTCTTCAGTATTCTTGATCTTCAATAATGGGGATAGGACCCTAATCTTCCCGGCCAGGTTTGAAATGAATCTTCTCAAGAAATTCACCTGGCCGAGCAACCTTTGTAGCTGTTTCTTATTGGCTGGTGGCTTGGCTTCTATGACCGACTTTGCCTTATTTTTATCGACCTCAATTCCTCTTTGGTGTACGAGAAAGCCTAGGAAATTTCCGGCCGATACACCAAAAGCACACTTTAACGGATTCATTTTCAAGCTGTACTTACGAAGTCGCTCAAAAACCTGCTTTAAATGCTGCAAGTGGTCCGTTTCGGTCTGAGACTTTATCACCACATCGTCAATATATACCTCAAGTATTTGACCGATCATGTCATGGAAGATGAGATTCATTGCCCTTTGATAGGTTGCGCCAGCATTCTTCAACCCGAAAGGCATGACTACCCAACAATAAGTTCCTAATGCTCCAGGGCATCGAAACGCCGTTTTAGCTACATCTTCTTCGGCAATAAAGATTTGATTATATCCGGAGTGGCCGTCCATAAATGACAAAACTTATGCCGTGATGCATTATCAACTAAGAGATCTGCGATCGGTATTGGATATTCGTCCTTGGGCGTTGCAGAATTCAGATTGCGGAAATCAATACATACCCTAATTTGACCATTCTTTTTAATTACGGGTACAACGTTTGAAAGCCACTCGGCGTATCGTATCGGCCTAATAAACCCGGCTGATAAAAGCCGTTCTATTTCAACCTTTACTTTACATACCACGTTGTCACCCATCCTCCTTGAAGGTTGTCTGAATGGTTTAAATTCTGGCTTGATAGGGAGCCTGTGTTCTACCATTTTTCGGTCCAATCCTGGCATCTCTTGGTAAGTCCAGGCGAAACAGTCCGAATATTCGGCTAACAATCGTCTCATTTCTTGTCTGACCGAAGGTGGTAGTAACTTACTTATGAAAACAGGCTTTTGTTCCGCCTCTGTCCCCAGGTTGATTTCTTCTAATGGATCTTGGGTATCTACCTTCAGGTCTTCTAATTTGGCTGGTGCTGCTTGTAGGTCGGCGAGAGTAATCTCCTCCCGGTCTTGCACCCTTTCATCTTCTTGTTCATTAATGAATTCGGCCGAGTTTATCATTATCTCGCCGTTTTCCAGCCATTCTTGTTCCTGCTGCAATTTCCCTATCTTTTCTTCCTGCATGTAAGCCGTCATCTTTCTTAAGACGGCTTCTGCGACTTCTGATGGTTTAACCATCATTTGATAGTTCTTTGAGTTCGGCGACTGCGGCTACCTCTGTAATCTGTAGTTGCGCCGTTTGTAGTATAGCCGAACTTGAAGTGATCGGCTGCCCATTCTTGTCATATCCACTAAATGAAATTGGTTTTACCCCTTCGTTATAAAGGGATGCATGTGCGGCGTTGGAATCTACGGCAAATGGCCGCTGGTCGGCTTTTACTTCTTCGGTCTTGCCATCCTTCCAAAACAGCAACGATTGGTGCAAAGAAGATGGTACACATTTGTTCGAATGGATCCAATCTCTTCCCAGCAATGCGTTGTATCCGGCGGATGATTCAATTACGAAGAATGCCGTAAGGGATTGCCGTGTCCCAACCGTTAGTTCGATTGGGAGGATTCCTCTAGTTCCTGTAATACCTCCTGCAAAGTTAGTGACGGTGATCTCGGAAGAAATTAAATCTGAATAAGACTTACCTAATTTCTTCAATGTGGAGATTGGGATGAAATTTATTGCTGCCCCATTATCAATTAGAATTCTATTGATAGGGATCCCGTTCATGTGCGCCTTTATAAATAAAGGTTTCAGATGTTGAGTCATGGTTAAGGATGGTTCAACGAAACATACCTCTCCCACCAGACCGATTTTGTCACCATCGGCCGGTTTCTGGTCTTTTTTCTCTTCTTCGAGATGTTCCGGATCAATCACATACAAAGCTACTGGGTCTTCCTCCTCCTGGATCTCCTCTAACCGTGGTAACTCCATGCTGGCCCCAAAAGTCATAGGTAAAGTGAGGACCATATGACAGTCAAGTGGTATCGGGGGCATCCGACCGAAACAGATTTCGGCGATTGATGCATCAGCACTCAAAGGAGGTTGACTGAGCGACTCACTGATCTCGTCTTTGGGAGTTTCGAGCGTCAATTCCTCCGTTATTTCTACCGTAGAAAGAGTTGAGATCCTGCTGTACTCTGTTAATAATTGTTCAACTAACAATTGTTCTCCTTCTCCTCCGGCGAAATTGTCCGTCAATTCCTCGTCCGAAACCAGCCTTTCGGTCACTGCATTGGAATCGTGTTCGGGCGTAGTATCTGGAGGGATTGGTGAATCAAGCGGGCTCTTTTTGAGCCTTTGTGGTTTCGGAATGCGCCTTTTGGCAACAAACCTAGACGACCAATATGGCTTGGATGATCTAGTACTCTGTTCCTGGTATCGTCTCTTAGCTTGCTGTCGCTGCCAGCGTCGCTTCTGCGTTCTGGTCAGTTCTGCGATACTTGCCTGCGCATGGAAAGGAAATTTAGGATGAGTCAATCTTTTCCAGTGACCATCCTGCATAATAGGTGGTTTTACCATTCTGGGTTTGACCCTGTTTACCATCCTATATTGTTCGTGAGTCATATAGCCGCTATCCCTAGCGGAGCTATAGGTGGCTGCCGTCCTTGTCGGCGAGCCTACTTGTCTTTCAGAAGTTAAGTACAAGGGTCTCTTGCCCCCCTGAGTGTGGCGTGCATCTTCATACTTGACTGATTTCCCTTTGTATTGGGAATACCGGTATTCTGCTATCACTTTTTGCTTGCAGTCTTGGCAAAGGAGGCCTGGTGACATTTCTATTTTCTCCGGAATCTTGCATGATGTATCTTTATTAACGGAAGATTCCTCTGAGGATTTAGCAACCGTTTCCGGTCGCTTTTTGGTTGCAGCTTGATTGGAAGACAATTCAGAAGGAACCGAAACCAATTTCTTTGTTGTTTTCTCGTTGAGGTCTGGCTTCCTGTCTTCTTCTATCTTGGGTTCGCGTCTGGACTTATGCCACCACTCACCCCAGATTTCACCTCTCCTCTCTTGACGCCATGACCGTCCTTGTGTAGGTGGGTACCTCCAATGGTTTCTTGGTCGTAAATTCACCTGGTTTTGCATTGGTTGTGCTGTTTTCCCCCATTTTCCTGATGAGGATCCATCCAGGTCGGTTTTAACTGCTGGAGTGCGTTTTAGCAAACCAATGGTAACCATATTTGCCGACACCTCTTTAGGGAATGGTTGTGTGTCAACCTGCATCTTTTCTTTGTCGGTTTCTGCAAACTTCAGGAGCCCTTTATCAATATTCTCCTGTATCACATTACGAAGCACAGTACATTCATTAGTTTCATGAGTTTTCACCCCGTGCCATTTACAAGCTTTAGCCTTGGCCGCCACATTGGCTGGGATAAAAGGATGGTCTTTGGTCAGTCTGAAGAATCCTTGTTTCAAAAGGTATTCAAATACTTCAGCCGTCTTATTTATGTCAAAGGAATAATTTCGGCTAAAAGTACTCGTCTCCTTTGTTGCTTCTGTATCCTTGGTTTTTCGGATAAGAATCGGACAGGTAATTGATTGTTTTCCCACGACTTCTACAACTCCGTATTCAAAGTTCGGGTCCTTGTAATAAGACCCGTAAGACGAGACTTTCTTTTCGTTGTCTTCCTGTAATAGCCACTCGTATTTGGTGGCTCTGGCCGACAACTCAAATAAGTCTTCGAACTGTTCACCTTCGAATTTCTTCCGAAGTTCAAAGTGTAGTCCGTTTAAAGCCAAATTTGCAAATTCCGATTCTGGTAAAAGAATTCGGCATTTGTTTTTCATATATTTAAATCGAGCAATATATTTATCGACCGATTCCCCCGGTTGTTGTCTTAACCGAGCAAGATCAACCATGGTCACTTCGGGCTCCGTACGATAAAATTGGGAGTGGAATTTCTCTTCCATCATTCCCCAATTTGTAACTGAATTGGCCGGTAAGGTAATATACCATGTAAAGGCCTGTCCGGTCAATGAGTTTCCAAATAGTCTAAGTCTAAGGAAATCATTACCGGACGCCTCTCCACATTGAACCGTAAATCGGCCAATGTGTTCAATGGTAGATTGTTGACCTTCTCCTGAAAACAAAGTGAATTCGGGAATCTTGTATCCCCTAGGGAATTCAAATTGTTGGTCAATCCAGCCTGGGTAAGGTTTCCTATAAACTGGCCTAGTCATTCGTCGGTGATATTGATCTCCGATCATTTCTTGAATTACATTTTGGATGTAATTACGGTTTACGGCCATATTTCTTACCCCGATATCTTCTCTATGGTTCTCCTGTGCTTCCCTTTGTCCCATGGGCCGCACCTCGATCGGAGGCACATTGGGATGAATTGGGACACCAGGAGGTATTTCTCCCCTAAAAGCGGCGGTGTTGGCCTGTTCGTTTCGGCCGCTTACACCTAGGTTCATGATCGGTGGCTGCTCCGGGATATTTATCCTTTCGTGAGCATTTGACCCAGCAGCCGATGTTTCAGCTCGTTCGGTCATCATGACCGGTCTTGCTATTGTAGAGAAACCTTCCTGTAATACCGCTAGGATTCTACCATTATCAGAAGAAATTTTGTTAATACCCTGGCCAAAGCCTGCCATTTGTTGGCTGAGACCTTGTATGGCCTGAATAAGTCGCTCATTAAGGTCCGGCTGAGAACTCGAAGGTCCTTCTTCCGGGACCTCTGAAGCATAAAGAAGATTTACCTGAGATTCGGCAGGTTTCTCTGGCGCTGCATTTTCAGCATGCCGAGTACTTCTTCTTGCCGCCATTAGTGCTCTTTCAAAGACTAAGGGTCCCACCGGGCGTGCCAAAAAGGGATGTTGCTCCAAAAATGGGCCGGTGTGGACACGTGTCGAAGATGGTGATGTGTCTCTACGCGGGCGTGCCAGTATCGTTTGATACAATGATTTTCGAGTCGATTCCTGACCCCGGGCACCTGTTCCGAATCTGAACCGGGATCGGTTCAGTCGTACTGCAAGTCACCTGTAATAAAATCGGTCAGGCGATGGTATGAAGACTAGGGGTTCGGTCTTCGTTTCGGGTTCTTGAAAGTGTTTGAAAGCGAAAGCATCTAACGGCACACAAATCCTTTATTAATAAATCGGCCGAATAGCCGAAAACGACAACAGATAATCCTCAAAAGGGAAACAAAAGTAAAAAAAGAAAACTGACAGGGCTCGCAGGACCGGCCTGTCCTGGTCTTATAGCCGTAATCGGGTATAAGCGCAGGAGGAAGGGGGCGGCTGCTAGCAAAGCCAATTCAGGGGGTTCACCTTGGATTGCTGCTTACCCGAAAATACACGAGTCACCTGGCGTGAACAGAGCGAGTCTCGGGACCGGTTGCTCGGGATTCTGTAAAGACAGAACTACGAGTCAGGGGCGGCCTCAACTTACTCTCCGGTGGCAGGATTCTGGTGTTAATCGGAGTAAAGAGGGGTCGAAGATGTCACTGCGACTGGAAACAGTGAGGGAAGTCCTAGTTTATCCGTCTGTATTAGAGGGGATAAAGGATCACGGATGATCAAAATAATATAATAACCGGTTGCGGTTGTGTGGATTGTGTCCTCGAGCTCTTCGAATTGGGGCCTTTTATAGCCGCTTCTTGACGGTTGCTCAACGTCCTACTCTCGCACGATCTTCATGGCGGTTGGTTATCTTCAGTTCTCAGTTTCAAAGTGATAACCGCCCGGCCATGATCTAAAAATAGTTTTATTCTTGAACGGCCGATGGCACGATCTTCTGATATTTATGGTTTTGTCGTATTGGCTTGCGTGGCTCGAACCGCATTCTTCTGTATGCGTGCTGACGTGGCCTGCTCAATCCTTCAAAGTCTACGGGCCTTGATGTCGTGGCCTAACCAAGCCACCTAGGCACCACGTGTCCTTCTCTTATTCGTCGGTTATATAGGGTGTAAACAAGTGTACAACAAAACCTACGCTGCCAGAATACAAGGCACACACTGAACAGTTTGTAAGGATTATAATATTATAAATCGATTATATATACAAAATCACACATTTTGCACTTATTTAAATAACAGAAATGCCTTTTCCTAATAATAACTACCAAAACCTCTCTTCTACTAAAAATTATTATTAATCTTTTTATTTATGATTCAATTTTGAAGCGGCTCCTAATGATTTTTTATACGATTCTTGATTTGACAATCTTTTGAATAAAATAGGAGAGCTTAGCGTGAAAGTATCCTTTGTAAAATGTTCACGCGCATTGATTACAATTGATTGATTATGTTAAGCATCAAAAGTAATGAATTCTCGTTATGACTGCATTTGGTATTGCTTCTCAAAAATTGCTTCAAAAAGTAAGAAAAACAATTAAATTACTTTTGCTTCTATGAAGATCGTTTCATAAAGAAAAACTGTTTAGTTCACATTTACTTTGTTGCATAAAAGCAAAAAAACATGTTTGGTAACATCAAAAAATAAAAATTACTTCTTTGTTAATATTATCACTAGTATAGTAGGGGTCAGTGGTGGTGTTGGGTGGGGTATTGGTGGTGTTGGATGGTGGATGGCACTAGTGTCTGGTGGTGGTAAGTGTGATGAGGGTGGTGGCTAGTAGTCATGATGATGATGGTGGTAAGTAGTGGCTAGTGGTCATGATGATGATGGTTCTTCAAGTGATATGCTATCACATGGAGCATATGATATTCGGTGAATTTTTTTTTCTAGTAGGCCCCACGTAAAACACTTTAAACAGAGAAAAATTATCAATTGTCACATGTTCCATATATGTGATAACATCTCACGAAAATTACTAGAACCATTGCGAGAAAGAAGTGAAATAGATGTCATCCCCGGGGAACGTAGCTGCGAGGAACCTAATAAATCGAGCTGACATTTTTTTTCCAAGGTTGTGGACATTTGAGGTCCTTTCCAGTCGTTCTCATTCTTCATATCGCTATCAAACAACTACGTGCCTTGTAATTTTTCTCATGGAGTAATGAGCAAAACGCCAGAGACGTTGAGGCCGAAAGACTTTAGAGCGGTGCATGGGACCAAGATTATGAGGTGGAGACTCTCACACACGATTATCTTATCCTAAAGGCGACCATCATTCTCTCCATATATTAACCAGAAATTTCTAAACGGAAACTTCCGATCAGTTAAAGGGAAGAATTTGAACTGAGACCGTTTCATTTGGATCCACTCTGTGGTTCCAGCGTGAAACATGCGGATGGATGACCCTTTTCAATAGTGGAGCCCACACCCCACGATGCATCCCAGCCGGTGGTATCACTGAAGCACCGGATTTTGGCTCTAGAAGAAATGCTCAACTTTGAACTGACTTCCAATCACGTAGTAAAAAGACTTTGAACTGATTGGTTAAGACCACTACAAAAAAATTGTGAAATAGCAACAACTCTTATAACGGCACTTAATAGAAAAGTGCCATTACAAATGCCTTAATACGGCATTTCAATAAATTATTTTATAGTAGCATTTTTCTATAAAATGTCATAATAAATAATTTTATAGTGGTATTTTTCTATAAAATGCTGTAATAAATTATTTTATAATAACATTTTTCTCTAAAATGCTGCAATAAGTGTTTTAATAAAATTTTTTATAACAGCATTTGTCTATAAATGCTGTAATAAGTTACTTTATAGCGGCATTTTTCTATAGAATTAATGCGGTAATAACTCGTTTTATAACGGCATTTCTTATAAAATGCCATAATACCATAATACATTATCTTCTGTAGATGAAATGCCGTATTAAGGCATTTATTACGGCACTTTCGTATAAGTGCCGTTATATTAGGTGTGGTTATATCATCTTTTTTGTTGTTGTAGTGGACTGTTCTAGCCCTAATGGGGGGATGGACATCGTTTATAGCATATGCTGTATACGCCCTCTCACATGGGATGTGTGGGGCCCCCAAAATGAATAGTGGGACCCTCCAAATGAATGGTGGGCCCCCCAATAAATGTGAGGGGGTGTATACAGCGTATGCTAGTTGTAGGAGATGCAAATTGCTAATGGGGTTACCAATCATCACTTGCCGCCCTTTTTACGTTTGGCTTAGAAGGGTCACAAAATTCCCTTTCACATGTCCAACCGTAGGTGATTTAAATCCAGGTTCAAGGGCAAGAGGGTTCTATAAAAGTCCATCCTTTCTCATACTTAGTTTATTCATATCTCACCCCAACCACTCTGGTCAATCTCTCTCATACCAAAAATCACAGAGACACATAAACGAACGGTACTATGGGTTGGGTTTTAGGGGCAAACAAGGGCAGCCTTAAACCCTTACTTGCTCTTCTTTCTCTGCTATTAATTTTCAATGAGAGTGGCATCTTAACTCCAGCTGTTGTTGCCGGTAGCAAAGTAAGTAGCCACCCTCTGACTTCTCTTCTGGTCTAAGCTAGCCCAGAACTTATTTTGGTAGTTTGAACCTTTCTAATAAGAAAGTCACACAGGTTCAAATCGTTTATATGGGAAAGAGGCAGCACGAGGATCCCAAGCTCGTCACTGATTCACACCACCAGATTCTTACCTCCGTTCTGGGAAGGTATGCTGTGAAAGAAGCAAATTAAAGACTCAATTACAACCATTTCCAGATATTTATTTTGGGTCTTCATATAATTGTTTTTCCTTTTTGATGAACATTCGAATTCAATAAGAAGTAGCCTTTCTTTATTTTGTTCTAATTTTTCAGATTGTGTATAACAAATAATTTGATGGTGCAGCAAGGAAGCGGCCGCAGAATCTATTATATACAGTTACAAACATGGCTTCTCTGGCTTCGCAGCCAAGCTTACAGTGTCTCAAGCACAACAGATTGCAGGTCTTTTCAATGATAAGTCTCTACTATTTGGAAACTTGTGAAAAAGAGTCACTTTTTGACTTTGTATTTATATGAACAGACTATAAAAAAATCTTAACTTACAGAAAAGAGTTGCTTTTCAAACGTAATTGACATGCAGGTTCACTTCTGAAAAAAAATAAAAAAAATAGCGCGGTAGATGATGTGAGCCTATTGTCTACATTGTTGACTGCAGTGATATGCTTCCATATGGTGTATCTCACGATCAATGTTTTCTTCATTTATGTAAAGGTGTTAATGGGTCCTATTTGAAAAAACACTGATCGTGATATGCTCCATTTGGCAGCATCTTAAGATCAAATCAGTCTGCAATGCTTCGATTTCATTCACCCTTTTTCATAATTTTTCCTGTCTTTCTATATATTTTCGAGGATGAGGGTTCACGTGAGACCCATAAGGCAATAATCCTCGACCCATAACGCAATAATCCTCGTTTTTGACGATATTTTTCTCGACAGACCTTTGCCTATAATTTCAGATACTTGTTTATACTCCCAGGGCCTCAAGTTTTATGAAAAGGAGTCACTTTTTGACTTGGATTTATAAAAATAGTCCATAAAAAATCTCAACTTAGACAAAAGAGTCGCTTTTCAAATGTAATTGATCATTTTTTGAGAAAAAAAAATAGGTAATTATATTTGAAAGATGGTCCTGTAATTTAATTATTTCTAAAAAGTAACCTTTTTGAAAATAAGTTTTTTGATATATGGACAGTTTAGTTTTATAAATACCGACAAAAATGACCTTTTTCATAATTTTTCCTATCTCTTTTGTATATGTTTTCCGGGATGAGGGATCAATTGGGACCGCACAACGCAATAATATTCCTTTTTGACGATATTTTTCTGTCAAATCTCATACCTTTGCGTATAATTTCGGATACTATGGGCCCTGGGCCTCCAGTTTTCATGTACTCTCTCTTGTGCTAGAAGGACAAGTTTCGATACCTGGATCATGTCACCTTAATAAACTAATGCTGAAATTATAACTAGTGTGCTTAAGAGATGAATTTGGCTTTTGGATTTGTATTTTAGCTTTCAGTCATATATGGAACAGAGAATCTGTCATGTCAGAAGACTTGTGATTCGTTGGTTGATGTTTCAATAAATTGATTTTTCAAAAGTGAAATATATATATATATATAGGTGAAGGAAGAAGATTTCCTCCTGAAAACTTAACAATTGGGCTATAATTTGGAATTCATTATTCAGATTTTTTTCTGTTCGCTATTTTTATTTTGTGCATCTTTGATCAATTGTGAAATATTTTTCTCATTAATTATGTTATATACAACCTCAGATATTTCTATTGCTAGCTGTTATGTGGATGATATGCG
This sequence comes from Buxus sempervirens, assembly GCA_947561395.2. NCBI lineage: Eukaryota > Viridiplantae > Streptophyta > Magnoliopsida > Buxales > Buxaceae > Buxus > Buxus sempervirens. The sequence goes on along the minus strand of OX387187.1, from coordinate 6,848,902 downwards.
GCCTACATACAATATTATGGTAATTTGGTTACCAATAAAGTGAACCACTTTAAACTTTTAATGGAATTTAGATTTACGTGGAATTGTTCGAGTCATGTCCAATCGCTTCCACAAACGGCACACAACCAGGAGCTGGGATTACCTTGGCATTTCTCTCAGTCATCCCACTAATCTTTTGCAAGGAACCAACATGGGCGAGAGAGCCATACTAGGTGTCATAGATTCAGGTTCGTCACCCTCCTTTTTTCTTCTCAAGTCTTTGTCTTTATTTTCTATTGTGGAATAACCCAAATTGAGATAGCAAAGTACAGTAGAAGGAGAAACGAAACAAAGAACGAAACAAACGATTTACGTGGGTTTTGCTTGAAAAGCCTACGTCCACGAGAGAAGATGAAGAAAGGATTTCACTAGAATCTAGATGCAAATACAAAGCTGTTCTTCACACCAGAAAGCCCCAAATTCTCATGAATGAAAACTTGCAACCCTAGACTCCCATTCCACCATAATTAGTATCCTAAAAAATTCAGGTCGTGCTTTTGCCCCCCAAACCCCCAATGGGGCCATTTGTGGCCTCACCAACGAACCTCTTGGATCAGATGGATACTGGGTATAGGTGAAATATAAGACATTTATATTACATTTTCTGTAGGCTTACAGAGCTTGGTTAATTATCTTTGAGAGCAGGAGTATGGCCAGAGTCAAAATCCTTCAATGACAAGGGCTTAGGGCCGATCCCATCACGATGGAAAGGTGCCTGTGATCCCGGGGAAAAATTTGATGCAAGGAAACATTGTAACAAGAAGCTGATAGGAGCTCGCTGGTTCGTCAAGGGACTACTTGCCGAAAATGCAAAGGACTTCAATAGCACTGAATTCCACTTGCAAGATGTTTTTTCCTCACGAGATATGCATGGCCACGGCACACACTGCGCTTCCACGGCTGCCGGATCGCCCGTCGATAATGTGAGCTACAAAGGGTTGGCGCTAGGCACGGTGAGAGGCGGTGCACCTCGAGCTCGGCTGGCCATCTATAAAGTACTTTGGAATTACGACGGACAAACCACATCTGCTGATATTTTGAAAGCCTTCGATGAAGCTATACATGATGGGGTTGATGTGTTATCACTTTCAATTTCAACTAGTCCACCTTACGTCCCTGATCTTGATGATGAACTTAACCCAATCGCAATTGGTTCATTCCATGCTGTGATGAGGGGAATCACAGTTGTTTCCTCAGCTGGAAATTCAGGTCCTGTGCCACAAACAGTAGGAAAAACATCACCATGGATCATTAGTGTTGCAGCAAGCACCATTGATCGGGCCTTCCCCACACTAATCACATTGGGAAACAACATGACTATGAAGGTAGCATTGCATTACTTTAATTATCTGAAAACTGCCTGTTTTGGTGGAAAAAACAAAAAAATAACATGACCATATTGAATTTTTGAGTAGTTGAATTAGTTAAAAAATCCATTTTACTAAGATATTGGATAACTCAAAATTTTAGGGTTCAGCCATGTATACAGGGAAGGAGATTGGATTCAAACGCTTAATGTACGTTATTTAAATTTTCCCCAGTTATAATTCTTTGCTTTTAGTTATATGGTGCTATATTATATAACATTAATTTCTATACAGTTCTTGTGACGATCTTAACCTTAACAAGCCAGACAATAGCTCCAAAGCCGGATTAGTCATGTTTTGTTTCTCCAGTGTAATTGGATTTGATTTGTCGTTCCTCAAGGATGCCGGTATTGTTGGCCTAATAATTGCTACCAGTAGCTCCAGCGTCCCAGAACCATCTGTAAACAATGACTTCCCAATCATTGCAGTAAATTATGCTCTTGGAACTCAGATATTTCAATACATGCGTTCCACCAGGTACTTACCATTGCTTTTTCATCATATTTTGTTGTATTTTGAGTTTTTGAGAAGCCTCAAAATTGAGACTTACAGGAGTTTTTCCTTGTATTTTGTTTTGCATCTATCCTACATTTAAAATCTATTAAAAGCTTTAAGTGTTTATACATCTTCCTGTGAGTCGATAGGGTAAAGCCCCACAAGGACATAGGCCTATAGATTATTGTGCGTGTCCATGGTGCTTTTAAATCATGCGTGCTACCATCCATATGGTCCGTCGATTGTGGTGTGTGTGTGTGCACACTTGTATAAAATGGTTTTATCTCAAGTTTGTGATGCAGTGAGACTTTGTTGTTCCCTCATCCCACATCGGTGGTTAGTGAAGGGTTGAGTTATGTGCTTATATGTGGATTGGGCAAATTTACTTAATAGACTAGTCTTTTAGAGTAGTTAGGCCCATCTGCATCATTTGGTATCAGAGTCAGACCTTCCTGGAGGTGTGGGTGCATGCGTACGTGTGGCTCACGTGAGACTCGTGTACACACGGGACGTGTGTTCTTTGGGGAGGGAGGGAATTGATGCAGTGAGACTTTGTTATTCCCTCATCCCACATCGGTTAGTGAAGGGTTGAGTTATGTGCTTATATGTGGATAGGGCAAACCGATCTAATGGACTAGTCTTTTAGAGTATTTAGGCCTATTTGCAACAGTTTGATTCACCAACAATTTTTAATTCACATTATTCCATATTTCGTTGTTCTATGTTGGGAACTACACAGATTTCCTGCAGTTACGTTGAGCCCATCAAAAACTTTTGTTGGTAAGCCTCTCTCATCCAGGATCGCTAGTTTCTCCTCTCGAGGACCAAGCATGAACCCCCCTGAAATTTTGAAGGTACTTTATCAAGTGATAAGAATTAGTGATGAGATTAATAAAAGAGAGAAAATAATCAAAAGAGATTAGATCTTTCTGCATATTGGATTTCATATTAATATCCATTAGTCTACATATGTTTGTTTTGTGTGTGGAACAGCCAGATATAGCGGCCCCCGGTGTAAATATATTGGCTGCCACTTCTCCCCGGAGTGAATATATCATGAATGACAAAGGGTTTGGCTTTTCGTCGGGAACATCAATGGCTGCTCCTCATGTTGCAGGAGTTGTAGCCCTGCTCAAATCACTCTACCCACATTGGTCTCCGGCTGCCATTAGATCGGCAATGGTTACAACCGGTACACACAAATGACATCTCTTACTGCAAAATGTTACAAAGTAGAGAATGATGAATTAAATTCAAACCAAGCAAAAACAACCAATTAAGGACTAGCTAGGCCTTGGCACAATTTGGGCTCATTGAGGATCGACTAGCTAGGCCTGGATTCTATGGCATGTTTAACATGTTTGTTAGGTATGTGACCTGCATTCAGTCAATAATTGCATTTGGGCCTTACTGCACACTCAGCCCCAGTTGTCATGGGCCAGGAGAGAGAGCTTAATTTGTAGTTTGGGTATCTCTTGTATAAAATCCAAATTAATTTGTAGTTTGGGGAGAGAGAGAGAGAGAGAGAGAGAGAGAGAGAGAGAGAGAGAGAGAGAGAGAGAGAGAGAGAGAGAGAGAGAGAGAGAGAGAGCTTTATAATTTTTGGCTAGGAGAGGGTTGTGCACCTATGTAAACCTTATTTTTTTTATAGATCTAGTGAAGAAACCTCGTCATCCGTGGATGCAGGCATCTTTGCCGAACAACGTAAATTGCTTCACACCCATATTTTTTATAGATCTAGTAAAGAAACCTCATCATCTGTGTATTTAAGCAATTGAGATCCTGTGGGACCTTTACCTATAACCTTATGTGAAGTCTGCATTGGGATCATGCCACATGTATTGTGAATGACATATCTGTACATTTTTAAACAATCCTGTGAAAAGCTGCAAATAAGGTTGTAGATAAAGGTCCTACAGGATGTGAACTGGTATTTAAGCATCTTTGCTGAACAATGTAAATTGCTTGACGTACTCGTTTACTTTGATATGTACTTTGTTTTGATGTTTGTTTTCTCAAACAAATGTTGATGATACATATTTTTTTGTTTTGCAGCATGGACGACTGGTCCTACAGGAGAGCCCATATTTTCTGATGGAGACCCAAGAAATTTGGCCAACCCTTTCGACTTTGGAGGTGGTATCATAAACCCTAATAGAGCAGCAAATCCCGGCCTCATTTATGATATGGGCATCAAAGATTACATCCATTACCTATGCGCAATGGGCTACAAAAACTCTGCTATCTCTTCCATTGTAGAGCATCCAATCACCTGTTCTACGATGAGGCCTTCCATTTTAGATGTTAACGTACCTTCTATAACCATTCCAAGACTCACAAGCACCATCACCCTCAACAGAACTGTCACAAACGTCGGAACCGCCAATTCAATGTACAAGGTCATGGTCGAGCCGCCACTTGGTATTACTGTGCTGGTGCAACCTGAGGTTTTGGTCTTTAGTCCAGAAATCAAGATGTTATCGTTCATGGTTACTATATCTACGTCCTACCAAGTGAATACAGAATTCTATTTTGGGAGTCTGACATGGTTGGATGGAGTGCATGCTGTGAGGACTCCCATATCTGTGAGAACTCAATTCACTTATTAGCCTAGATTATAACTGAGAACTACAGGTCCATATATGTGGTTCCCCATGTACTTGTTTACTAAGTACATTCATAAATAAATAATATGACTCAATAAATAAATTAATAATTTGTCTCTTTCTTTCTTTCCTCTCTTTTTATAATAAAAATCAATTTAGCCAATATGAAATGGGACATGCAGTTCGGGTTGCTTATTGGGCTGGGCCGGCACCAGCATGGCATGGCCCAGCACGCTTTAAGCGTGCCCGTGTTGGCCCGGGCACGCTAGTGTGTCGGCACGACACGGCTGTGAGACATAGAAAAAATCAATTCAATACTTCCTAATCATCACATGGGATTGGTTAAAAACACAGAGTCGCCATTATTCTGTTTAGGTGTGAATGGACACCAAAATATCAAATAATCACAAAAAGGCAAATTTAGGGTAAAAATAACCCTATTAAAAAAACAACCAGAGATAGGTAAGGGGATTAGGTTATGAACATGAAAAAGTGTTAGGCACCCCTATTCATCCACACAAGGTGGTTGCCAGGTATTGTTCATGTTTTTCAAAGAAAAAAGGCTTGCTATAAAAATCATGAAAAATCACAAAAAAGACAAAAGTGTATGGTTTTTTCATACGAATAGCCTGATTGATTCAGAACTTTCAAATATGATCATACCATTCCTAGGGTTTCATGATTAAAATAAAATTGAGATAAAATCAAATAAAACCAAAATAAAGTGAAAACTTAAAAAATCTGGCTTCAGGTTAAATTCTGGAAATCTAGAAAAATATGATTTTTATGAAATATTGCAGAATTGAACTTGAACAGTCCAGGACATAGGTATAGCCCAAATTTTATATTAAATCAAGAAATCAAAACCAAAAATACACGTGTTGATGAAGAACATTAAAATGGGAGAACTTAGACCGTAGGGTCTTCTCTCAAAAGTGAAAAAGGATTCAAAAACCACATCATGAAACCCTAGAAGTTACTTTCAGACTTCTAAATCCAGATCTATCATACTGATCATGATAGATCCAGGATCTTAGCCTAAAATCACAAAAATCACGAAAACAGTGCTGTAGGTGCAAAAGTGTTGAAAATCTCAATTTTAGGAGAAAAAGAGGATTTCATGCTATAAACATCATGGATTCATATGATTCATTCAGATTCAATCACAAGATCATTAAAGTATGAGCATGATATTCAAAGCAGCCACATCTCGCAAATTAGAGCACATGGGGGTCTACCCTACGGATCCACCTGTTCTCTTTTCCCCTAGCTCTCTCTTCACGTTTTACGGCTAGAGAGGATTCTTGAGGTACTTAGAGATAGGTTTGGTGATACAAACACAATCAAAGGCCTTATTCTAGAAAAAAAGAAGAAAAACAGATATGGGGTTCTATTCTAGGGATCCACCTGTTCCCCTTTCCCCTAGCTCTATCTTCACGTTTTACGGCTAGAGAGATTCTTGAGGTACTTGGAGACAAGTTTAGGAATACAGAATAAAAGATGGCCTTATTCTACAACAATGGAGAAGATCCTATTATCTCTAGAATTGAAGACAGAAAATAAAAGGGAAAGGGGACTTACCTGGATTGAGCAAGCAGAGCAGCAGGGATTCCTCTCTTCTCTTGGAGCTCCTTGGGCTTCAAATTTTTGTGGTCCTTTGCATAAGAAGAGACCCTCTATTTATAGGCAAACCCAGGAGTAAGGCTGGTCCAGAAGGATATACCAGGATCCCACCAGATTGGGTTGAAAATAGGGATAATGCCCATCCATGGCCAACAAGGATATTTCGAACGAATAAATAAACAAATTCGCTCACCAAGAGATATATTAGACTGAAGATAAGACTCAGAAATCGAGCAAGGATAAAATTCGCACAAATCTAATGCACCTGTAAAGGTATTGCGGGCAAGTGGTGTCCGCATTTGCATTACGGGTGCTGCGTGCGCGTATACAAAATTCGGGCGCGGTCAGCCCGTAGATATAATATGGGCAAGGCTTAAATTATTGAATTTCATGCATTTTTGAACTGTTTCAAATCCCAATTACATGTTTTCAATTATTTTCTCATTTTGTAGTGCAATTTGGGGTGTCTACAACGGCTCGTGGCTCCTAGCCATGCCTTGCTTATGGGCCTGTTAAGGCACAGCCCGCTAGGCACGGCGACCTGACCCACGTCAAGCGGGTGTGCTGGGCCATGCTGTGTGCTGGCCCAGTGTGCCGGCCCAACGGCAGGTACGCAACTGGGCTTGCTAGTTGTTTCCCCCCTCAAAAAAGTGCTAAAAGTTATTTCTTTTTATAATTTTACCCCCCAATAGCCATATTAGGGGGGGGGGGGGTTATACTTGTAATTGACTATAAATGACCATTTCTACCCTTCCAACAACCAAATAACAGTCATATTTGAGGGTAGAGGTGGTAAAAAGCCACTTTTGGTTTTCTATAAATAGGCCTAAGCCTTCCTACTCCAAACCACACCTCTTCTCATCTCTTACTTTCTTAGGGTCTTGTTTAAAGATTTGGCCAATGGCCGGTAGACTCGGAAGAGTGCTCCCATGGGGGATCCCTAGGCCGACCATCGGCAAAACTTTTAATAAGACTCTAAGAAAGTTATGAAGTTTGTTTTTTTTTTTTCTGTTTCCTGCATTTTCTTCGTAGAGTCATGTTTAGTATTTTGCTAATGGCCGGTAGAGTCACAGTGCTCCTTGAGCCTGACCGTTAGCAAATCACTGAAGAAGGTTCTTACAAAATTTCTGCCTCTTCACGTCTACATAGGAGTTGCCAAAGTGTTACTTATGTCGATTACTGCTTGGATAGTCAAGCGGTAATAGATGCAAATAAAACTTTTGCAATTCGTCATCTCGGCACGGTTCAAGAGGTATGTAACTTTTTTTTACTATTTTTTTTTTGCAGAAAATTACCTTGGGCTCACGGGTGGCTCACCTTGCTCGGCATGGCCCAGCCCTAGCCGTGCCATGGGCTGTGCTGTGCCTGGGCTGGCCTGCCAGGCACAGGCTAATCGTGCCCGTGCCATGCCGGGCCGACCCGTTAAGCAAACCTACATGCAGTTCATTTTGTTGACATGAATCATGTGTTGGGCTACATATTTCCATTTAGGAAAATTGATTTTAAGTGATACTCTATAAAAGTAATGATGATTTTCTAAAAATAATTGAAAACAAGCATTATTTTATTGGTTACATGATTCCTTTTTTACTTAATTACAACAATTTCGGATGGTTTGAAAACCGCAGAATATATATATATTTTAATTTTTAACCATTAGTTCTAGGACCACCGCTAAAACCAAATAATATTGATAAAAAGTCTTGTAAACGGTTGGAAATAATGGTTCAAAATACTAGGTTTAGGGTTGATATTGTAGACACCCCAAATTGCACTAAAATGAGAAAATAATTGAAAATATTAATTGGGATTTGAAACAGGTCAAAAAAGTGTAAAATCTGACCAAACTGGTCATGACCGTATTTTGTTTACGGACTGGTCATATCTGCAGTTGATATACGGTCACGGCGTGCCCGTATTAATAATACGGGCAGGGCGCGACCGTAATATATATACGGGCACGGGGGTCTTTGTGCGAATTTTACCTTTTTGATTTTTGAGCCTTATCTGCACCCAAATATCTCTCTTGGATAAGCGAATTCTCTAATTTATCCATTCGAATTATCTCATTTATCCTTGTGGATAAAAGATTGGCATGATCTTGTATTTAACTCAAACTGAAACTCTATCTTGCCAAACCTTCTGGACCAACCATACCCCTGTGTTTGCCTATAAATAGAGGGCCTCTCCTCAAGCTAAAGACCACGAAATTTTGAAGAATCAAAAGCTCCAAGAGAAGAGAAGGAATCCCTGCTGCTCTGCCTGCTCAATCCAGGTAAGTCCCCTATCCCTTTTTATTTTCTGTCTTCAATTCTAGATGTAATAGGATCATCTCTATTGCTGTAGAATAAGGCCATATCTGTTTTGTATTCCTAAACTTGTCTCTAAGTACCTCAAGGGTCTCTCTAGACGTAAAACGTGAAGAGAGAACTAGGGGAAATGGGAACAGGTGGATCCCTAGAATAGAACCCCATATCTGTTTTTTATAGAATAAAGCCTGTGATTGTGTTTGTGTAACCAAACCTATCTCCAAGTACCTCAAGAGTCTCTCTAGCCGTAAAACGTGAAGAGAGAACTAGGGGAAAAGGGACCAGGTGGATCCGTAGGGTAGACCCCCATGTGCTCAAATCTGTGAGATGTGGCTGTTTTAAATATCCTGATCATGTTTTAATGCTTTTTATGATATATCTGAATGAATTACATGAATCTATGATGTTTATAGCATGAGATCCCCACTTTTTTCCAAAATTTGGATTTTTGCCACTTTTGCACCTACAACACTGTTTTTTGTGATTTTGTGGTTTTAGGCTAAGATCTGGGATTTATCATGATCAATATGATAGATCTGGATATAAAAGCCTGAAAATAACTTCTAAGCTTTCATGATGTGGTTTTTAAATTGTTTTTCATTATTGAGAGAAGACCCTACGGTCTCAGTTCTCCCCTTTTGGTGTTCTTCATCAACGTGGGTATTTTTGGTTTTTATTTTCTGATTTAATGTGAAATTTGGGCTTTATCTATGTCCTGGACTATTCAAGTTCAATTTTGAAATATTTTATAAAAATCATATTTTTCCAGATTTCTAGAATTTTGACTTGAAGCCAGATTTTTGGATTTTTCACTTTAAATTGATTTATTTGATTTTATTTCAATTTTGTTTTGATCATGAAACCCTAGGAATGGTATGATCATATTTGAAAGTTCTGGATCAATCAGACTATTCATATGAAAAAACCATATATTTTTGCCTTTTTTTTGTGATTTTGTGTGATTTTTATAGTAAGCTTTTTCCTTTATTTTAAACATGAACAATACCTGGCAACCACCTTGTGTGGATGAATAGGGGTGCCTAACACCTTCCCCTGTTCATAACTTAATCCCCTTACCCATCTCTGGTTGTTTTTTTTAGGAGGGATATTTTGCCCTAAAATTGCCTTTTGTGCTTATTTAATATTTTGGTGTCCATTCACACCTAAATTGAATGGTGGCTACTCTTTGTTTAATATAATCCCGTGTGATGATTGAGGAAATCATTAGATTTGATTTTTTCCCATGTCTCACAACTGGCGACTCTGCTGGGGACTTGTGGATTTGAGCCTTTTTGGTGTTTGTTCATGTTTTGATTTTTTTTATTTGCTTGCTATTTTGTGTTCTTAAGCATGTTGAATATGTTTTAAATCTGAATTATTGCTTAGGAATTCATGGGGGTAGAAACATGCTTAATTTTGATTTATAGGATTGTTTCTACAACATGCGTAGGGGAGGTCCGTTTTGCTGAACCATGCTTATTTCTTGCTATATTTTTATGATAGCATGTTTTAATTTTCAGCATGATCTCCATGATGATTTTTGGTGTATAACATGATCATATGTTTGCATGATAGATGATTTTTTTTATGAGCATGTTTTGGATGCTATAGGATTGCTTTATTTACTTGTTTATTTTAAATATGCTTTCCTATTATGCCTTGGTTTGTTTATGCATGGCTGCGAAAAGAGTGGCAAGGGTTTGGGACGTTGTGAATGCACCCTATTTTTACAATGCACTGTGCACCTTTTATTTTTTTACACAGCCTACCCTTAACCTATAGGAAGTTGAACCCGAATGTGTGTAGCTTGGCGCAACGAGGTCGATACTTCGGAAAGCGAAAGTGAAAACATTCACCTTAGAACTTTGAGCTAATGATGTGATGATAATGTGGATCTGGGATTTTGGTCATCACTAGGCTTGAGTGCTAAGTTGCCATTAAGCCAAAACCCAAAACCCCTACGCTTGAAGGTGGAGTTACACGTTTTTGGCTAAAGTATACAATTACGTGGGGATATGGGTTTGTATGATTGTGGGAAGGCCGTGTGCATGGCTTACAAACTAGGGCATAATGCGGATGCTATATTCAAGGTAACAAGGTAATCCTATTGCTTTGCATTATTTTCATGTCATAGGGGTGTCATGGTGCCCATTGGTTCGGGATAAAATTGGGTCCCAAAATATGCATATTTTCTAAAGTTGGTGCAGCCCATAGGAAGAGTCTCTAACTCTGTTTAGAATCAATCCTACCCTATGTACACACAAGAGGCAACAAAAGGGTACCAAATTCTTGAGTATGGTGTCAATTTGGAGGGTACATGTGCCTTCCTAAACATGTGTTTTAGCAAAAAGGTCAAAGTCCACTTTGGGACAGTTTAGAAGCCTTGCACTGGGTGAACCGTATGTTTGGATGAGCAATTAAAGTGATCAAACCGTGTAAAAACTGAAAAAATATAACAGAGTTCCGTAAAACCGCACTTAGTACACGGGCTGGGCTTGCCCGTATTGGTTATACGGGCTAGGCTCGCCCGTGTTTTCCATACGGTCACGGCTTGCTCGTAATTTGAATACGGGCAGGGCTGGACCGTACTGTGTATACGGTTTTCTCGGAATATTCAACTTTAATCAGTGTTTCCCACTAAAATCTTCCTTTAACCTTTAAATAATGATAAATGGAAACAATTTTGAATAAAATGCTTCAAAAAAAAAAACAAAATAATTGAAAAAAAAAATGTGAGAGAAAGGTTCCTTGGGCTTCTGAAAGCCTTTGAATTTCATACTTTTTCAAAACTCTTGGGCTTCTGAAAGCCTTTGAATTTCAGATTTTTCAAAAATCCTGGGCCTCTGAAAGCCTTTGAATTTCAGATTTTTCAAAAAAAAAAATCCTTAGGCCTCTGAAAGCCTTTGAATTTCAGACTTTTTTTTTTCTCAAAAAACTCCTGGGCCTCTGAAAGCCTTTGAATTTCAGATTTTTCAAAAAAAAATCCTCGGGCCTCTGAAAGCCTTTGAATTTCAGATTTTTCAAAAAATCCTGGGGCTTCTGAAAGCCTTTGAATTTCAGATCTTTTGGGCCTCTGAAAGCCTTTGAATTTCAGACCTTTTTCTTTTGGGCCTCTGAAAGCCTTTGAATTTCAGAACTTTTGGGCCTCTGAAAGCCTTTGCATTTCAGACCTTTCTCTTTTGGGCCTCTGAAAGCCTTTGAATTTCAGACCTTTTTCTCTTGGGCCTCTGAAAGCCTTTAAATTTCAGATCTTTTGGGCCTCTGAAAGCCTTTGAATTTCAGATCTTTGGGCCTCTGAAAGCCTTTGAATTTCAGATTCTTTTCTCAAAAACTCTTTGGGCCTCTGAAAGCCTTTGAATTTCAGACTTTTATCAAAAACCCTCGGGCCTCTCAAAGCCTTGGAATTTCAGACTTTTTCTCAAAAATCCCTCTAGGCTTCTGAAAGCCTTTGAATTTTAGACTTTTTCAAAACTCCTGGGGCTTCTGAAAGCCTTTGAATTTCAGATTTTTTTTTTCAAAAAACTCCTTGGGCCTCTGAAAGCCTTTGAATTTCAGACCTTTTTCAAAAATCCCTGGGCCTCTGAAAGCCTTTGAATTTCATATCTTTTTCCTTTGGGCCTCTGAAAGCCTTTGAATTTCAGATCTTTTTCCTTTGGGCCTCTAAAAGCCTTTGAATTTCAGATCTTTCTCCTTTTTGGGCCGTCTATAAGCCTCTGAATTATAGACACATATCCTTTTTGGGCCGTCTAAAAGCCTCTGAATTTTAGACAAACCTTTTCTTTGGGCCGTCTAAAAGCCTCTGAATTTTAGACAAACCTTTTCTTTGGGCCGTCTATAAGCCTCTGAATTATAGACACATATCCTTTGGGCCGTCTAAAAGCCTCTGAATTTTAGACAATCATTTCTTTGGGCCATCTAAAAGCCTCTGAATTTTAGACAAATCATTTTTGGGCCGTCTAAAAGCCTCTGAATTTTAGACAATCATTTCTTTGGGCCATCTATAAGCCTCTGAATTATAGACACACATTCTTTGGGCCATCTATAAGCCTCTGAATTATAGACACATATCCTTTGGGCCTCTGAGAGCCTTTGAATTTCAGACTATTTTCAAAAATATCTTTGGGCCTCTGAAAGCCTTTGAATTTCAGACTTTTTTCAAAAATATCCCTGGGCCTCTGAAAGCCTTTGAATTTCAGACTTTTTCCAAAAATTTCTTTGGGCCTCTGAAAGCCTTTGAATTTCAGACTTTTTCCAAAAATTTCTTTATGCCTCTGAAAGCCTTTGAATTTCATATCCTTTTCTCTTTTTGTGGGACCCGTTGGAAGCCCTAGAATATTCCAACAATTCTAAAAAAAAAGAAGAAGCAAATAAAGAAACAAATCCAAACTCGTGTTCACCCAGCTTGCACATAGGCATACGTAGGTATGTGAATGAGATTAAATTGGCACTGATATTTCTTTCCTTTATTTCCAGGTACCAATACACTTGCAATCATAGCTCCTGTAACCAGATCAAGTGCTTGCGCTATGAATCCCATTGAGACTGAAGCTGATGCTCCTCACCCAGATATTGTCTTGCTTTAGGAGCAAGTGGCAGGACTAGCCCGAATGCTAGAGAACATACTATCAGTGCAGGCCGAACAAGTCCAAGCCCAGAACCAAGCCTCCACTTCCAACAAAGCACCTCCACCTCAAATCAATATTCCACCTCCAGTTCAACCTATTCCTGAACCCACCCCGGAACCTATACTGATCAGGGGGGAGACGGTTGAGTTTGAGAAAGAGAAGGAAAAAGAAAGGATGAGGGAAGAAATGGAAAAGAAATTCATGCACAGACTGGAGATGATTCAAGATGAACTAAGGGAGGTAAAAGGGGTGAATAACTTTGGGGGCACTAATTTTGAAGATCTGTGCCTATACCCCGATGTATGTCTACCGGCCAAGTTTAAATGCCCAGATTTCGATAAATATGATGGCACTGGCTGCCCAATGAGCCATTTGAAGTTATACTGCGGGGCTTTATGCCAGTTTGGCCGGGATGACGGCATACTAATTCAACTCTTCCAGAGGAGTTTAACTGGAGCTGCTTTGAAGTGGTTTACCACTTTGGATCATGGGAAAATAAGAAGGTGGAAGGATTTAGCAGATTCCTTTTTGGCACAATACAGGTTCAACTCTGAGATTATACCAGATAGGTATGACATGATGAGGATGACAAAGAGAAATGATGAGACCATAAGGCAATATGCTAAAAGGTGGAGGGAGTTGGCTGCACAAGTTAAGCCACCTGTGGAAGAACCAGAAATGATTTCAACTTTCATCATGACATTGGGGCAACCATTTTATAGTCACTTGGTGGGTCAAACTACCACCAACTTTACTACCCTAGTGCAAGTGGCAGACAGAATTGAAGATGGGATCAAGTCTGGGAAAATAGCTGATTACTCTGCAGTGTTGAACCAGGAAGCTTCCACCACTTTCTCTACACAGAAAAAGGAGAATGGTAATGGAAGAAGAAAGAATGAAGAAATGAGAGAAGCAGAAGTGAATATGCTGCAACTTCCTAGGGAACCCTTTCAAATCAATACCTATCCACCTCCTATCAAGCCAACCCATCAAGTTCCTTTGCTGCCTATCCAAATTAATGTCCCTTTTGCACAGCCTGTGAAGGAGGAAACAGAAGTAAGGAAGAGAAGGGAATTTTCCAAACTGCCTATGAGACCATCTGAACTTTTGCCTACCTTACTTCAGAAGGGTTATGTGACTTTGAGGTTGCCAAATCCTCATGCAAGCAAAGGGAAGGGTTATGATTCATCTGCAATTTGTGAGTATCATATGAGTAGTCCAGGGCATACCACAGATTGTTGCTTGGCCCTAAAGCATGCAATTCAGGATTTGCTGGATAATAACTCTTTATCATTCAATTCAGTTACACCCATCCCACATACCGATAACAATGGGGCAGGCAGCTCAAATGCAATAGGGGCAATTTTCTCTGGAGAAAGAAGATTTGACCCTTCTCAGCTTATCGTTCCTATTGGTCCAACAGTCATGGTTTATCTTGAAAGAAATGCTCCTGGTTATGAGCAGGAAGGCTTGCCTCACTCAGCAAGAGAAAGAAATTATCTGAAAAAGGGAGAAAAGTCAACTTTTGCCTTTAAGAACAGGGGCAGTTTTCGAACTCCCATGTTCTTTCAAAAGAAACTTCCATAAGAAGAATGCACATTTCCTGAGGATCCTAAGGAGCCTTGTTCTCAGGAAGTGATTTTAATAAAGGCTCTTCAAAAAAAAAAAAAAGATTTTTCCCTTTAACATTTTTCTAGAAAAGAAAAAAAAAAGTTTTTTCAGCAAGGTCCTTTTACTTATGAATCATATCTCTTATTGAATTTCATTGAGTTGAATATGACTTCGACATTGGGCTCAATTTTGAGACCAAAATCGAAGAAAAAGATATTTTATATGAAAATTCAAATCTTTTAAATGTCATGAGAAGAATATTCTGCAGAATTATGAAGTGACCAATTTTATGGTCTTTGGAACCAAAGATGACCCACAGTCTTCAACAGAAAAGATAGAAGAAAATTTGAAGTTCCTTCATTAGAATACAGAAAAAATCGCACCACTTGCTGATTCGTTCAAAGGGAAGTTGATAATATTGTTTGAAGAAAATTTAGGGCTTTGCACTTGAAAATATGGGAGAAGATTTGACATTTTCGTTGGAAATAGAATTGGGCATCATTTGATGGGAAGAATCCAAATTCAAAAGATTGATCAAAAGGTGAAGAGCTTGTTCATAACAGAGGTTCTATTTGAAAATGCTTTCATGTTGACAGAAGGTGATTAAGAAGAAAAAAAAAGAAAGAAGAAAAAATCCTGAGCCAGTCATGTAGTGCAACTCTACCAAGTCTAAAATTCAAATTTTTCTTAAAATGATAAGAGGCCTTTCTTTCTTATATCCCCAAAAATTTTGAAATCCCTAGTTAGACCCTTTGAGCTTGATACATTTTTCCAAGTAACCTAAACTGAGAATTGTAACCCCACACTGGGGCAAATTTATTAAGGCATAAAAAAAAAAGGAATGAAAGGACAATTATTGAAGTTCAAAAGGGATTTTGAATATGTTTTCAGAAAAAGGGGCAAAGAAATGAAAAAAAAAAAGGGAAAAAGAAAAAGGAAGAAAGAAGAAAAAGAGTTCATCAAATGCTATGGGATATTTAGAGAATGTCTTCAAAATTGTGAAGAAAAAAATGGAAAAAAGAAGTTCAATACTGGAGAATAAGTTTCAAATGAAGAAATCAAATTAAGGGAAGAACTTCATTACTGGGGGCAATTTTGTATTCATTCCAAAGGAAAAAATGCCTTAAAAATTACAATTTCAGTTAACCCATTTGATTATAGGGTATTTGAGCCTTTTATTCCTTTTCTTTCTAAACTAACACCAAGCCTTCGTTTCATCCCATTCATAAGTCCTCTTTGATTAAGATATTTTGAATTAAGGCAGTTTTGACTACATAGTTGCTGGCGATGAAGGATAAAAAAAAAAAAAAAAAAAAGGAAAAGGAAAAAATGGAGAAAATGTAGTGAAAACTCGGAAGGGCGCTACATGGCAAATAATCAGCCATCTACAAGAAGGAAATCGTCAGAGAGGAAAGTCCAGAATTGGCATAGATCCAAGTGAAATCTTTATGTTAGTGGTTATTTTGAGATACATACACTCTTCAAGTGATTGAGGAAAATTCTCTTTTCAAGACTGAAGCAACATAATCATAACTATGATATGAATCATTTATGAACAAGTTGATGGCCATCAAAATTGCCATTAGGAAATTATTGCTGAAGTTGAAGTCATAAATTCTCATATCATGGATGCAATGGAGAAACAATTGCTCTTCAATTGGATGAAGGAAAATGTCTTTCTAGACTGGGGCAAAATAGTCAGATTGAAAGAGTTGTCATATCTGGAGCATCAATTGACAAGCCGATGGTCATGGGAGTGATTCTAAAGGTTCCAAAGGCTTATTTTGGTCTTTCTGCATTTTCTGAAATAATCTTCTCATTATTCAACCTGATTTTAATTCCTTTAATTATATGTGATTAAGTGTTTTGGATCAGCTTTAAAAAAAAAAAAAAAACTATACTTTGGCCTATGATGAGAATCTATATCTTTTCATAAAACATTGGTTTTGCAAGCATTAGAGAATTCTGAGGCCACTAGTATAAAACATATTTTCTTATGTTTGCATTTGCATTCTTCTATTAGGGTTTCTTTTTGGCAAAGGTTAAAAAAAAAGAAAAAAAAGAAAAAAAAAGAGAAAAAGGAAAAAAGATAATCATCTCTACTGAGGGGCAAATACTTCTTCAAACAATCAAGACTGGGGCATGTTCAGTGTCTTTCCTTCTGGGTTTTCATTGGAATGAATTCCGACATCTGGAAGAAGCAATCAAGCTTTAGTCTTCGAATTTGAAAGAAAAAAAAGGCTTCGAAGCAATGGCATGTTTTCTTCATTAAACAAGGGTTCCCAATTCTTCAATCATGAAGAAGGATTTTACTGGGGCAGTAAGAAGGCATGAAAGACAGATCATAGGTTGTAAAGGGCATGAGATTAGATCAACAGATCATGATCCATCAATCAAGATGAGGGCATTCACTTGGGCAATTAAAAAGCATGAAGACAGGTTATGGGCAGTAAGGGCACATACATCGTTATTGAGAAAGCAAGAAGATAAAGAAGCAAAAGCAAGTTGCAAAATATTCAAGCATAGGTTCGGGCATCAAATGACACCCAGGTATATCAAATAAGAAAATCAATCAGGAAAATTCAAAAAGTGAAAAACATCAAAATCAATTGAGTTTGCAGTGGTCAATTTTAAATCCACATTCTTTTCAAAATTTGCTTGTCTCAGATTTCTTTTCATAGCCACGAGAGCTCAAAGAAATCTGAGATAAGGAAGAGACGCCACTCCATCAGACTTCAAGCAGGGGTTTCATTGGCTATCTTCGAATCCATGTTTTTATCATTTCTTTGTTTGACCAAAGCAAGTTCAATTAATGAGATGTTTTTCAAATGTGTAATTTTGAGTTGTGTCTGTTCATTGTGCTACAACTGCAGGCCACCCAGAAAAATTGTCTTTTTCATCATTTTCTCCACACTTTTCAGGAGATCAATGTTTATATTAGTTGTAAGTTGCAAGGATTGCCACCTTACCCACTTTTGTTTAAAATTTTTTTTCTCAAATCTCACTTCATAGCCACGAGAGCTCAGTGAGAGGAGAGAGGAGGATTTGGCCCTTAAGCTGAGGGACTTCTTAGCAAATCTTCCACAATCAATTCTTTTTTTTTATAAAATCATCCATTTGATCCTTGCAAAGTACAATTAGTTAGACAAAGATCTCAAAAAGTGCAATTGGTGGGTCTTTTTACTCTCTGCTGGTAATTGGTTCCAATCACCAGCAAAGAGGGGGCAGCTGTAGACACCCCAAATTGCACTAAAATGAGAAAATAATTGAAAATATTAATTGGGATTTGAAACAGGTCAAAAAAGTGTAAAATCTGACCAAACTGGTCATGACCGTATTTTGTTTACGGACTGGTCATATCTGCAGTTGATATACGGTCACGGCGTGCCCGTATTAATAATACGGGCAGGGCGCGACCGTAATATATATACGGGCACGGGGGTCTTTGTGCGAATTTTACCTTTTTGATTTTTGAGCCTTATCTGCACCCAAATATCTCTCTTGGATAAGCGAATTCTCTTATTTATCCATTCGAATTATCTCATTTATCCTTGTGGATAAAAGATTGGCATGATCTTGTATTTAACTCAAACTGAAACTCTATCTTGCCAAACCTTCTGGACCAACCATACCCCTGTGTTTGCCTATAAATAGAGGGCCTCTCCTCAAGCTAAAGACCACGAAATTTTGAAGAATCAAAAGCTCCAAGAGAAGAGAAGGAATCCCTGCTGCTCTGCCTGCTCAATCCAGGTAAGTCCCCTATCCCTTTTTATTTTCTGTCTTCAATTCTAGATGTAATAGGATCATCTCTATTGCTGTAGAATAAGGCCATATCTGTTTTGTATTCCTAAACTTGTCTCTAAGTACCTCAAGGGTCTCTCTAGACGTAAAACGTGAAGAGAGAACTAGGGGAAAGGGGAACAGGTGGATCCCTAGAATAGAACCCCATATCTGTTTTTTATAGAATAAAGCCTGTGATTGTGTTTGTGTAACCAAACCTATCTCCAAGTACCTCAAGAGTCTCTCTAGCCGTAAAACGTGAAGAGAGAACTAGGGGAAAAGGGACCAGGTGGATCCGTAGGGTAGACCCCCATGTGCTCAAATCTGTGAGATGTGGCTGTTTTAAATATCCTGATCATGTTTTAATGCTTTTTATGATATATCTGAATGAATTACATGAATCTATGATGTTTATAGCATGAGATCCCCACTTTTTTCCAAAATTTGGATTTTTGCCACTTTTGCACCTACAACACTGTTTTTTGTGATTTTGTGGTTTTAGGCTAAGATCTGGGATTTATCATGATCAATATGATAGATCTGGATATAAAAGCCTGAAAATAACTTCTAAGCTTTCATGATGTGGTTTTTAAATTGTTTTTCATTATTGAGAGAAGACCCTACGGTCTCAGTTCTCCCCTTTTGGTGTTCTTCATCAACGTGGGTATTTTTGGTTTTTATTTTCTGATTTAATGTGAAATTTGGGCTTTATCTATGTCCTGGACTATTCAAGTTCAATTTTGAAATATTTTATAAAAATCATATTTTTCCAGATTTCTAGAATTTTGACTTGAAGCCAGATTTTTGGATTTTTCACTTTAAATTGATTTATTTGATTTTATCTCAATTTTGTTTTGATCATGAAACCCTAGGAATGGTATGATCATATTTGAAAGTTCTGGATCAATCAGACTATTCATATGAAAAAACCATATATTTTTGCCTTTTTTTTGTGATTTTGTGTGATTTTTATAGTAAGCTTTTTCCTTTATTTTAAACATGAACAATACCTGGCAACCATCTTGTGTGGATGAATAGGGGTGCCTAACACCTTCCCCTGTTCATAACTTAATCCCCTTACCCATCTCTGGTTGTTTTTTTTAGGAGGGATATTTTGCCCTAAAATTGCCTTTTGTGCTTATTTAATATTTTGGTGTCCATTCACACCTAAATTGAATGGTGGCGACTCTTTGTTTAATATAATCCCGTGTGATGATTGAGGAAATCATTAGATTTGATTTTTTCCCTTGTCTCACAGATATATATATATTAAATTTTTTTTAGTGGAAGTTTACCATACATAGTGGATGTAGACACATTGCCGAACCAATATCACTACAAAAATGAGGAGAATTAGCGACGCTTTTTAGCGGCGGTAACCAAATTCCCGCCGCTAACATAACCAAATTAATTTACCATTTTTTTCCCGCGAAAATTCTATGGCGCGAATTTTTTGAGCGCGAAATAGCTTTTAGCGGCGGTAGTTACCGCCGCTATATTAAGTTTGCCGGCGGTAACATAACTACCGCCGGCAACAAGTTGGCGGGAAGTTCCCGCGAAGACTTTTAGCGGCGGTAATCGGATTCCCGCCCCTAAAAGAGGGCTTTTTGGGGCGGTAAATTGTTGACCGCCCCTAAAAGCCATTTCTTAAAAAAACAAAAATTACTTTTAGCGGCGGTAATCAAATTCCCGCCGCGAAAAGAGGACTTTTAGGGGCTGTAAACAAGTTACCGCCCCTAAAAGACATTTATTAAAAACAAAAATTACTTTTAGCGGCGGGAATTAGATTACCGCCGCTAAAAATGGACTTTTAGGGGCCGTAAGGTATTGCCGCCGTAAAAAAATGTGTTTTCTAGAAAAAAAATGTAACTTTTTTACCGGCGGTTTTTACAACCGCCGGTAAAAACGAAATAAAACATGTTTTACCGGCGGTTAACCGCCGGTAAATAAGTTAATTCATTTTTTTATAAAATGCAGCTGGAACTATTGGGAGACTTTTTAGGGGCGGGAATTTATTACCGCCAGTAAAAGCAAAAGCGGGAATTTTTCCCGCATTCTAAATCAAATGAATTTCGTTTAACTTTTAGCGGCGGTAACTACCGCCGCTAAACGTTAAAGCGCCAAATTTGAAATTTTATTCGACTTTTAGCGGCGGTAACCAGTTACCGCCGCTAAAAGTCCCTTCTATATATACGACCCGAACCTCTTCTTCTTCACCTTA
Organism: Buxus sempervirens; assembly: GCA_947561395.2. Lineage (NCBI taxonomy): Eukaryota > Viridiplantae > Streptophyta > Magnoliopsida > Buxales > Buxaceae > Buxus > Buxus sempervirens. The sequence continues at coordinate 6,828,226 of OX387187.1, read as the reverse complement.
ACTTTTTCTTCTTGTCTTTTTTTTCTTGTCTCTCTCTCTCTACAGGTATGTATTTTTCTTTTTATTTATTATTTATATTTTCTTTTCTCTTTTATAAAATTATTCTCTCACTAACATCCTAGTATTTCTCTCTCTACAGGTTTCTTCAAAGGTTTCACTCTCTCTCTATCTCTCTTTCTCTCTCTCTTTCTCAAACTCTCTCTATCCCTATCTCCTTCTCTCTTTCTCTCTCTATCTCTATCTCTCTTTCTCAAACTCTCTCTTTCCCTATCTCCTTCTCTCTCTCTCTCTCTCTCTCTTTCTCTCTAAAAATCTCTGCTGCCGAATGGCAGCAGAAATTTTTTTTATTTTTTTAATATGTTTTTAGCGGCGGTAATTTACCGCCGCTAAAAACCATTATTACCGCCGCTAAAAACCATTATATTGTTTTTTTTTATTTTTTATATTTTGTTTACCGGCGGTATTATTCCGCCGGTAATGGCTTAGAAATAGCGGCGGTAAGGAAATTACCGCCGCTAAAACCTTTACCGTCAGCATTTTTTGCGACGGGAGGCCTTACCGCCGGTAATGGTATTACCGGCGGTAATTGTATGTTTACCGGCGGTACCCTACCGCCGGTAAAAACCTGTTTTTTTGTAGTGATATTTAAATTTCTATATCCTTGTTGTTGTTCTTCTTCTCTAATTTTATATTCACGTTACACGATTCACAACATAAACCTCACAATCTGCTACCAGTACATAAAATTAGAAAAAGTTTTACCGGCAATCTAAAAACCGAGGATAAAAGTCCTCTAGAGTATAAATTTAAATATTAAATCAACTAGAAAAAGTATTAACGGTGGTTCTAAAGAATCTAAACCATTGATGATTATTTGCAAGGAAGGGTAATTGGGGAAGAAACTCTTTGCAAATATTAAAAAGACACTCATCTTTATATATTTTAAACTAGCCGGGTCATGTGCTTGACGCGATTCCCAAAGGTGTGCCTCGTGTTATACATAGCATAGATATATATCACTGTTTATTTTATTATTAAGAATTAAGTGGCTGAATTTGAATTATTTTAAATCATTTACCCAATTCCTCGTAATTAAAGGAAAAAAGGACATTTTTTTTTCTTTCAAAATAACCGAAAACAATTAGATTTCTCTTTGCTTCATCATGAAAAGCAAAATCAAGCACCAACTAAACATACTTATTGCTTAGAAAAGCATGATTTTGCTTCAATAAGCAAAAGCAAAAAGAAATTGCAAACGCAACCTAAGTCTCATTGGTTGACAATATATGAATAATTATTTCTAATATATAAAAGCAATTGGAAAGATTTGGGCCTGATAATGTGTGCTCAAAATACCCCACCTAAAGAAAATTATTTACACCTATTCTCCACAGAAATTGTTAAGATGAGTGAAAGTTTATAACCACCTGTAACGTGTGTCAGTTTGTAACAATCCAAATTCAAAAGAACAAAACTATCTGCTGTTAAAATCAACGAAATCACCTCCTTATCTCCGCGTTCAAACTTCAAAGCAATTTTTCTTGCTTGCAAGTTATCCTCCAATTTTTTCAACGGTTCCTCGGAGCATAAGATTCTACACCCTTTTACATTCAAGTTTCCCTCAACATAATTGAGAATCCTTTTCAGATTTGGTTTGAAGACCCCTCCTAATTCTCTTTCAAGACGGTGCTCTATTTTCTTGAGTTTAATGGCGATTTAAATCCGACTACCCATTTTCTATCTTCAGTTCGATATCAGGCCATCTATAAACGTCCCTGAAACAACCAGACGTCCCTCTCGGACCACCGATGCTCAATTCTGGGATCTGAGACTCCATCTACAGTGCCAGTTTTAATCAATCCCAGGACTATATTAAACCTGAACAAAAAAAGGTTGTGATAGTTCGGGTTTCTCAATTCGGCAACCTCCTTTGCACAGAAATCGTTAAGATTAATTCATCTTCACGATTCAATTTTAATTGCACAGTGACTCTTAGATTTAAATCATTTTATTTGGTTGGTCTGCTCACATGTTGCCTGATATCATTTGGAAAATTAACATCCATCTTAAAGTGTTTGTTATGATGCTAATTTAAAGTCCCACACTTCATTCAGGTGATCCAATAGATGGGCTTTGGATATTTGTAAATTTTAGGTTGTCGTTTCATTCTGCAGTGTTCAGTTAGTTCACTGTAAATACTCATGTTCCACTGAAACCAAAAAATATATAATAATAATAATAATAATTAAACCCAAAGCAGTTATTGTGTTCGGCTGCACCAGATTTGTGAACCCTTAGGTTTTTTTAGCCTCTCCTATGAACTGGACAGAGCTCACGGTGTTCAGTTTTGTCACTTCCTTTTCTTCTTTTTTTACCAGCAGCATCAATTAATAAGCTCAAGTTCAATCCTGTTTGCATTATTCTTTGAATCTCGAGGCTAATATCCAATGGACGCCACACCATGGAGTTGGGTTGTCATGAAACAAACAGACCTCAATGTTTTAAATACTAAAAAGTGGCAATGAACATTTTAAAACAAAACGAGAACTCCCAATCTTTCGCAACATTCTTAAAACCCTCCAAAGCTTCCAATTAACAGAGAGGGACTGTGTGTCGAAAAAAGAGAAAAATAAAGAGATGAACACAAAGTAGCATGGATATAAGTGATGTCCATAAACTAGCATTTGTGGAGAGAAAATAAGTGAGATAAAAATTACAAAGATACAAAGACAGAATAGCATTCGTGGATAATTATTTGGGTTCATATCATATTTTTATATAATATAATTTTGATTCATAACATATTTTAATATAATTTAAGTTGTAATGATACTTTTCATTATAATTTACACATATTTCTATCCTATTCATGTATTGAACTCCAAAGTTCCAAGGATAGAATACAAATCGATCTTAAATTAACCTCTTTTAAATATGTACCCACTTAACGTAAATTAATTGAGATTATTATTAAATGATTAACAAATGACGACTGAATATGATTACAACTATACAATAACATATAAAGTACTCACCAAATGTAACAATACAAACATGTCCCCTCAATTTCGATTCATAGTGTAATTTCTTAACACTGAAGTCAATATAGATGTTGTTGAGGATTCTCCAGAATCATCTCCTGATTCTTAGCAATCCTCCCTTCAATTATAGTTCACCTAAATTATAGTAACTGAACCTTGATTGTAGAGATATTGTAATTGTTTCCTTCTTATTGTACATCTATACATGTAAACATCTCACTATAAGTAGAATACAATCTCCACCCTTAAAGGTGTGGTGGTTTCACAAACCCTTTCAGATGTTACACATTTTCTCCGCGTTCACGCGCATCGCGCATGCCTCTGGCCTTAGAGAGAACCAAAATAGCTAAATAAGAATGGACAAATTATAGATGCTGATGGAAAAGGAAAAAAAAGAAGAAGAAGTGGGGTTTACAAATCAGTTCATAAACAACAATCCCTTAGTAGTTTTGTGAAACCTTCTGTGAAAAATGCCACTATGTTAGTTTTGATGCCATTTTACTCATAATCCCTAAGTAGTTTTGTGGTCATGCAGAAAAATTCAAAAAATTGAATAAATTATAAAATTCTAAAACAATTGCAAATAAATTAAAAATCATACTTTTTAATTTTCTCAATAATCTACAAAAACTCCAGGTAGATTTTTCACATTGTTAGAAGATAAATGAGGTGCTTTAAAATTAAATTAAAATAACATATTATGTGGCTTCCATTTTTAAAGAACACATTTGTTATACTAGATACATATTCATACATACAAATATATAATATATACTAGAGGGTGGCACGTACAATATTGCTTGTAAAACAATTGAAATTTTGGATATAAGCAATTTTTTCAGACATTTAAGAACTTGAAAATTACTAATGGGTATTTTTTGGGGAAGCAAAAGAAACAAAATTACTTTTCTGACAAGTAATTCTACTTCTGCCGAGGAACGGCTTCATATAATATATGTCTAAGGTATATATAAACATACACTAGGTTTCAAACAATATCAATATCATTCAAATAGAAACCAAAATCAAATTCCAATCAATTTTTAGGTGGTTCGGGCTAAATTTATAGCAACATGCAAGTGGGCGCATTTTTAGGGATGACATCTACTGCAATTTCATGATTCATTGGTTCTTGATGCTGGAGTCAGATGTTGCCGCGTGTAGCATTCAAAAAAGTTTACCGGTTGGTCTCGCATGAAAATTTTACAAGAAGAAAAAAAACATTTTCGCTGCACATGGCAGCAAGTGACTCCAACAACAGAGACCACTGCAGCACAAAATTGTAACAGATGTAGTACCGAATTTGTACGAGATAAAGTAAATGGAATCAAGAAAATCATGAAGCATAATCCCACCAAAAAATTAAAAAGATGTGCAGTTTCTTCAATGTGTTGCAGAGAGCATGGATCGTTTGACGCTTTTCTAACCATCAACCTAGAAAATCCAATTTTTAAAAAATTAAAGTCATTTGGGAATAATGAAAAAGAAAAGAAAAATAAGGGAAGTGTTTAAAGCCAGGATGGAAGGATGTAAACCATTTGTCCTGGTTGCTTTGCAATAAATTTTGATCAATTTCGACCCTAGCACACCTCTATAAGCATTTGGTCCATACCAAAATTCCTTCTAACCCTATGAGTTTAGTATGAGCGAGGTTTGGGTTCCCTCAACTATATTGCAAACTAAAATATTATGTTTTTAAATAGAATAGCTTGATAATATTATTAACAAAATATTAATTTTTTACTGGTATTATTGACCATTCTCCTTCCGACCTCTCGGTGTAGCAACAATGATAATATAAATCATGGGCATGCCAACACCGCTATGTGTAATGAGTTGGAAAGGTTTTAACCCCGTATGCCTGATTGGATAAAAAACCAAAAAGGCTAAATTAACTTTTCGTGTAATTTTATGAAAGTAATTAAAATTCAGTCGCCATATTTCTTTACTTCCAATGTTACTTTACGAAGTTTATAAAGTACCAGTAGTTTCTTACAGTTGGAAATCGTTTTCTCCCGAGAATTCCCCCTCCGTTTTTATCAATGCGTTTAATGACTCTTTTTCTTTAATCAATGCATTTAATGAACCTCTTTACTTTGAAAAAAAAAAAAGGAACATTAATTTTTAGTGAAACTTTATGAAAATATTTAAAATTCAGCCGGCAAGATTTAATTAATACCAATTTCTTCCGAGCATGCTCTTATACTTTATTTACAAGTATGCCCTTATACCTTATTTGCAAGAAATGCCCTTATACCTTATTGCAAAATTAAAATATTAACAAACCGATTTCTTCCAAGCATGCCCTTATACCTTATTGCAAATTTAATTAAGAGTGTTTTTGGTTGTAAATTTAATTAATAATAGCGGCTGTGCGCACCTATTTCCGGGTGCACGACGGGGCGCATGCAAAATGATGCGTGCCTCGGGATTGTTTGGAGTCGCCACTGTCTGATGGGGTGCAGGCAGACACCTGGGTGCCTAGATTTTTCTATTAGGCGGTCTGCGGCTTTGAGATTCTAAGTAAGTTCTCGGTTGTGGTCTGGGGAAGTCCATAGACACCCCAGTCCACCCTGTCAAATGACGGGTCCCATAGGTTTCCTTGGTTTGAGTCAACTTTGGTCTCTCACTCACCCGATTCCTATTCCAGCGTGCACATTTGGTTAAGTCTGGCAGGACTGCCAAAGTGGTGTGGGTCCCTTTACTTGATTTTATCTTCTTAGCTTAAAATGAAGTGAGTCTGATTGGGTGGGCCCCGTTGGAGGGCCCATGGATCCCTTGGTGGGCCAAATGTGGCCCACATGTTCCTTGGTGGGCCTCAGTCTAAGCCTGAGAGGCCTTTTGGACTTTGGTTTAATTTGACTTGATTTTATTTTGAAGTTCAAGTTGGGTTATTAAGTGATTTCCATGCAAAGTGGGCTGGATTGCTTTGCGGGCCCCTAAGTGGGCCCCCACAGTTGGTTGCCAAAATGATTTGAGATTATCTTGATTAGTTATGCCAACATGGGCCAGGCTTTGGGCTTGGGGCCCTTTACCTGGGCTTGGGCTTAAAAGCCCAAGACTTCCTGGGTTAGGGTTTTGAAACCCTAACCTTGCTCGGTTTTGTGGGCTTAGTGGGCCCGACAGACCCAGCCAGTGGTCTCGGCCAAACCACAATTTTAAACTACACATGCATGCCCCACATAAGGCTTGGGGTGGGCCTCACGTGGTTTGGCCTACTCCATCAACTTGATTAGCCTTATTTTGAGTAAAAAGTAAGTTTATTGGGCTGGGTGGGCCCCGTTGGAAGGCCCATTGGAAATCAAAATATTGGGTTTCGGTTCATTTGGTTCAGTTTGAAAAGGTCACCCACATCCAGCAAAATCACAGAAATCACAAAAATCAACAAATCACAAAAATCACAGAATATGCAAAAATGGCATTTTCGGGGGAGATCGGCTCACTTGACAATCTCCGATGGGGTTGGAAATAATGGCTCATATTCTGGGTCCAAGGGGTGGGACCTGTGGCCCCTGTGAGCGGAGCGTAGTGGAGCCCACGGGGCGAGGTCCCTCCCCGTGCTAAGGAACGAGTTAGATGCGCGGTGAACAAATGGGGTTGGGGAGTGCGGGGGACTTTGGCCTCCGCGATACGGTATAATTGGGCCCTGAGCTAAGAGGTTGAAGCCTTAAAGCAGCAAAAATGGAGTTGGGTCGATCAGCCGCAAGCAATTGGCATTTAAGTGGGTGCGCTAACCTCAGGCGCTTAACGCGAGGTCAGCGCGAGCTCAACGGAACCAAAAACAACAAAAAAAGACGTCTGGCGCGAGCTCAGCGCACACCCTTGACGAAACACGATCCTCTGTTTTTTTGAAAACTCAGAGACTGGCTTGATTTCCAGTCTCTGTAACACCTTCCCGGTGCTCCTTAGACTCCCAGATGACGTCTAAACACACTTTGAAATTAATATAACCTAACTTCTCATCACGACTTAAAATCTCTTCGCAAACCTCCAAATTCGAAAACCGAAAAAGGAATGCGACTAACGACGAAGGGAAAACGGGGGTTTACATCGGGGTACAAAAGAGGAGGTGACCATGGGGAACATGCTCCCACCTTCGAATCAAACAAGCAAGAACAGCAAATGATATGCTAGAAAAGATAAAGGAAGCATGCTTGATGGAGTTGATTCTCCGAACAAGCCCCGATTTATATATGTTGAACCAATTGACAAAGAGAGCTCGCCTTGAGGTTTTAAACCTTCGTAGAGTATGCGTGAGGCCTCCTTGGATTGCACGAGCAGCCGCCGGTGCAGCACCTCTCCCCACCAACAGCACGATCACCTTCCTTGGCTTGGATGAGAAAGAAGAGGAAACGAGAAAACGGGGGTGGAAAGGGCTTACGATGATGTCGGGTGGTTGTTTGTGGAGGCAAGGAGAGGTATATAGAGGGGGTTTCGAACAAGGAGGAGTGGGGAAGACGGGTTCTCTGTGGGAAGAGCCAACCCTAGAAAAAAGCCAACCACAAACAAGGGCCCAGAAAAAAGCCGAACCCCTTCGCAAGAAGGGGGCTGCAGTATTTATAGAGGAAAAAATGGGGTATCCGCCGAGTTGGCGCCGAGTAGTTGGAGCTCGGCGCGAGCGACACAATGATTGAAAATAATTAATACGGCCGCGGATCTGTCAGAAAAATTTGAAATTTACAGATCTAGTCCCTGGACATTTTTTATTTAATCTGATACTCTTGGATATTTACAGATTTAGTCCCTGAGATATTTTGAATATTTTGATATTTACGGATTTGATCCCCAAGATATTTTCCTGTGTTTCTCGCCACGTGTGCAGTTTGCCAGTTTTGCCGCTTGGAAACTTTGACAGCTCATATCTTCTCCATCCGGACTCCAATCTAGGCAAAATCATTTGCGTTAGGACCGTATCAGAGCCCTCTATCCAATGACATAGGGGTAAGCATCTGGATCGGGGTTTAGCAGAAAGTCAACTTTCGGCTCCCCTTCAAGTTTGACTGACCTGCAGAACCTTTATCCGGACTCCGATTCCAGCAAACTCAATTGCGTTGGAACCGTGTCGGGATTCTCTATCCACTGAGACAAAGCAAGGTGGTCAATTATCACTTGATCAAAAAGTCAACTTTTCATCCCTTAGGGTTTAACTTTCTGTCAGGGTTTTCATTTTCAGCACTTCAAGGGGTGCAAAAATAAGGTGCTTACAACGGCAATTTAGTAGTTTGAAAAGTTTGGATTTTAAACAGGAATTTTTTATTTTGAACTTTCATTTCAAATGAACCCCTACTCCTTTTTTTCACATCATGTTTCTGTTTTAAAAGCTTTTTGAGTGCGCTTTCTAGCATTGCTTTACATTCTAAATCATCTACACTGTGAATGAAAACCTTTTGGGAACTTACACTTCAAAAAATTGACCATTTTGCCCCTGAGATTGAATGGCACATCATTTGCCCATTTGGGTTTCGATTCGATCCCAGTTTTTTGCATTGCACTCGTCTTAGGACACTTAACAACATGGGCCATAGCTTGAGAATCAATTGGGCCTCAAATTTGACCTCGAATTTCGTGCCCAATACTAGATGTAAAATTTAGGTGCTTACATTATCAAAGTAGTTCTCAAAAGATATAAGTTGTATTTTACAACTCATTAAGGTGTAAGTTGTATTATACAACTCATATGACGAAGATAATGATGGCAATAGGGCGGGTTTTGGTGAACCTGAACCACCCTTAGAGGAGTTTAGGTAATGCCAAACATTAACCCTCCCATATTGGGCTGGTAAAAGAGCGAGGTTGGTTTGACTTGGTTGGAAGATAAGATGTAAAATAAGAGTATTTTTTGAATAGAATATGTAAATATACATTTTTATATATTATATATATAAAAGTTATGACATCTCGATCCTATATCGGAAACGGATGAAATCCCGGTAAGATATATGAGTCAAGATGAACACTCAACCTAACAAGGCGCCTTTTGGGGACAAAACTGTGCGGGCTTGTGGCACCATGGGAATCACTTGGATTCCACACATTCTATACGGGACTTAATAAAAAATCAGGACTTGCCACCATCCAAGGGGTCTTGATGTGGATTGTCACCAAAGTGTTCACAAATAGTCGAAAATGAGTTCAAAGTACTCAAATTGTGGTCTACACCAAAGTTTGGGTCAAGGAATTAGCTTACGAGTGGGGGAGAGTGTTAGGCACCCCCACTCATCCACTAGAAGTGGTTTCTAAAGAAATTTCATCATGGCATATTGCTTGCATATACATATTAATCAAAAGAAAACAAAAGGCCTACGTAGAGATGTGTAATCCTCCATGAGAGGTATCCAATTAATTTGAACACTCTCTTTGGCTTTATCACCCTCACGAACTTTTGATCAAATCAAATCAAAAATCAAGGAAAAAATCAAAGAAAAACTGAAAATCAATGCATTTAAGAGCTAGTCGAGCTGTGAACATTAAATTGGTTGTAACTCACTCATATGAAATCAAAAAGAAAAAAAAAATATGAAACCCGATCCATTTGAAAGTTTATTTGATGCACAAAACACTCTAAAAATTTCATTCAAAGCAAATCAAAATTGGGAGAGTTATGCTTGGTTGAAGTTGTTGTTTCATCACAGTGATAATGATGACCAGCATAGCTTCGCAAGCCTATTCGTGAAAACATACTCCATATAAATTCATGAAAATTGGTTTGGATGAAGTAGGAAGTGCCTTATTTCAAATGACATAGGGCTAGACAAAAGCTTCATCCATATGAGGTTTATGTGCTCTCACAAATACCTCAACTTAATCACAGATTGACCCTGTAATTTGCTACTGAGTAGTACAAGGTCAATCAAGCACACATCCCTCAATACTGATTTAAAAATGATGAAACCAATTTTTAAAAAATAGATTCATCAAAGAAGACTTAGAAACAAGAATCGCATAAATTAGAGTTCAGATGAGCTAATGGTGCTCAATTGAAGTTACAGGTTCAACAATCACTATGTTGTAGACATATCAAACTTCAATCAAAATAGGAGAACAAACGGCTCAATATAAATTCTTCAAAATTGACAAGATTAAACTAGACTCTTATACCTTTCATATGTAACTATAATCACTCAAAAATTCTTCCGGAGGACGAAGTAATGAGTGAAACAAGTTGTGGCTCAGGTACAATCCAGATTTGAAAATTTTGAATGAAAACTATACCAAAAGCTTTGGAGTACAGTTTTTGGCATTGCTTCATATTCTGAATCCTCTACACTGAGAATGAAAACCTTTTCGGAACTTATACCAGAAACGATTGACCATTTTGCTCCTGAGATGGAATGGCTCATCATTTGCCTATTTGGATTTCGATTTGAGCCCAGTCTTTTGCATTGCGCTCATCTCAGGACACTCTATCACATGAGCCATAGCTTGAGAAGCAATTGGGTCTCAAATTTGACTTTGAATTTTGTGCTAATACTGCATGCAAAATTTAGGTGCCGACATTATCAAAGTAGTTCTAAGAAGGTATAAGTTGTATTGTACAACTCATTTGACAGAGATAAGGATGTCAATAGGGCAGGTTCTGGTGAACTTGAACCCACCCCTACAGGAGTTTAGGTAATATCGAACATTAACTTGCCCTTATGGAGTTGGTAACAGGATGGGGCCGATTTGACCCGGTTGGAGAATAAAATGTAAAATAAGAGTATTTTTTGAATCGAATATGTAAATATACATTTTAATATATTATATATATGAAAATTGTGACATCCCGATCCCATATCGGAAACAGATGTAATCCCAGTAGGGTATATGAGTCAGATAGAACACTCAACCAAACAAGGTGCCTTTTAGGGACAAAACCATGTGGGCTTAAGCCGAAAGTGGACAATACCTTGTTGAGTTGGGTTGTTACAAATGGTATTGGAGTTGGATTCGAGTCCAGTAGTCTGTAACTGATATGGGTCCTGACATTGCCCGCGGGAGGTGATTGGACCAACGGGGGTGAGCCCATGAGGGGCTGGTAGGCTTTTAGTTTAGAGGTTCACTACACAAGGACATGAAGTCCTGAAGGGGGGAGATTGTGACATCCCAATCCCATATCGGAAACAGAGGAAATCCTGGTAGGGTATATGAATTAGGAATAACACTCAACCTAACGAGGCACCTTTTGGGGATAAAACCATACAAGCTTATACCTCTATCAATTGACTTGTACCTTCTGTCAATTGACTTACACAACCTTGAGTTCTTCAACCAGCAAGTGATTTAAAGGGACAAGGCAGGTAGAGGTGGACATGATGAAACTCTAGATGCAATGGAATCTGTAACTGCATGGGTTGGAGGTGGTGATGTTGCAGGGGATGGTGTTGATAGAAGAGATGAAGAAGATGATGCTTCTGGACGTGGAGTAAAATTCTTTGAGTCATTGCACTTTGTCTAGTGTCTATTCACAACAAAAGGGGGGAGTGTGAAATAAGGGGAAGATATTATAAATACACACAAGTTATTCCATAGAAAATCTTGTTGTTTCTTAAAATGTACAAGTCATCAGATAGACATATACAACTTATTTGATATTGACGTACATTTTTTTATGAATCATAGTTCAAAGTTTAAATCGAAATGGACGTTGACACCTTTGAATATGCACCGAAGTTGTTTCATAATTACATACAAGCTATTTCATATATATGCATAAGTTCGTCAATACATATGTACAAGTTATTCCATATATAAAGTTGTTCTATAATTCGTACAAGTTATTTTATACTTACGTACAAGTTGTTTCATAAATATGTACAAGTAATTTCACAAATGCATACAAGATATTACATAAATAGGTACAAGTTATTGCATATATGTACTAGTTATTTCATACATATACATGTTATTTCATACATACGTACAAGTTATTTCACACATACGTATAAGTTATTTCATATATATGTACAAGTTATTACATATATAGGTACTAGTACTTTCATACGTACGTACAAGTTAACTAGAAAAGTAAATAATTTCATAAGTAGCTACAAGTTATTACATTAATGTGTACAAGTGTTTCATACATACGTACAATTTATTTCACAAATATGTACAATTTATTACTTACATAGGTACTGGTAATTTCATACATACGTACCTATTGGGAGACATGTTTTAGAAGCGAGATAAGGCACGGGTTCATGTGGTGCAAAAAAGTTGACTTTTTATTAGTAAGGAATATCTTGAAAGTATTTTAGTGAAAACAAACGGGGGTAAAACCTTATTTACATGTAAAGAGTTAATTAAATAGAAACATAAAAGCATATGACATTTACTTAAAATGTCTTTCAGGGAAATAAGAGTATTGTGCACCTACTATGCAAACTAACATTCAAGCAAAGGAAAGAGAATCCAAAATTACAAAAAAAAGGCAATTTTTCGTTCAATGTCTGATCAACGCTTATACATTGAAGTTTATTACCATAGGGTTTTCCAACATTCGAACCCATTCTACACGCCTCAGTGAACTTCTGCATGCGTTGCTCAATGCATGATTCAACGTTCACGTTGAACCTGCATTATCCAGAAATCAAGTTTTTCATCCACGAATGCTTTTCTCATGACACTAAGGCTCACTAGGGCTTATTTAAACGTCTCTAAAGCAATCATATGAACTTAATTAAACCATCAAAACATGAATCAAAGCTTGGATGATCAAAACCCCCACATATGGGATCGAGATGTCATAATTTTCATATATATATATATATATATAATATAAAAATATATATTTACATATTCTATTAAAAAAATAATCTTATTTTACATCTTATACTCCAAACGGGTCAAACCGACCCTGCCCTTTTACCAACCCGTTAGAGCCGAGTTCAAGTTCACCAAACCCACCCTATTGCCATCCTTATCTCTGTCAAATGAGTTGTACAATATAGCTTATGCCTTCTCAGAACTACTTTGATAATGTAAGCAACTAAATTTTGCATCTAGTATTGGGCACACAATTTGAGGTCAAATTTGAGGCCCAATTGTTTCTCAAGCTATGGTAGAGTGTCCTGAAACGAGCGCAATGTAAAATACTGGGCTCGAATCATAACCTAAATGGGCAAAGGATGTGCCATTCCATCTCAAGGGCAAAATGGTCAATTGTTTAGTATAATTTCCCACAAGGTTTTCATTCGCAATATAAAAGATTCAGAATGTGAAGCAATGCCAAAAACTACACTCCAAAACTTTTGGTATGGTTTTCACTCAAAATTTTCAAATCTAGATTGTACTTGAGCCACAACTTGTTTCACTCATTCCTTCGGATGAATGTTTGAGTGATTGCACTTACATATGAAAGGTATAAGAGTCTAGTTTAATCTTGTGGATTTTGAAGAATCTATATGGTGCTGTTTGTTCTCCACTTTTGATTGAAGTTCGATAGGTTTGCAACACAATAATTGCTGAACTGTCACTTCAATTGAGCACCATTGGCTCATCTGAACTCTAATTTATGCAATTCTTGTTTTTGACTCTTCTTTGATGAATCTATTTTCAAAGAAAATTGTTTTCATCATTTTTAAATTTGTATTAAGGCCTGTCTGCTTGATTAACCTTGTACTACTCAATAGCAAATTACAAGATTAATCTGTGATCGAGTTCAGGTATTTGTGAGAGCACACAAACCTCATATGGATGAAGCTTTGGTCGAGTCCTATGTCATTTGAAAGACTTCATTTCCTACTTCATCCAACCCAATTTTCATGAATTTATATGGAGTGGATTTGAACGAATAGGCTTATGAAGGTATGTTGGTCATCATTATTACTGTGATAAAACATCAACTTCAACCAAGCATAACTCTCCCAATTTTGATTTGTTTCGAATGAAATTTTTAGAGTGTTTTGTACATCAAATAAGCTTTCAAATGGATCAGGTTTCATATTTTTTTTATTTCTTATGAGTGAGTTACAATCAATTAAATGTGCACATCTCAACTAGCTCTTAAATGCACTGATTTTCAGTTTTGATTTGATCAATTTTTCTTTGATATTTTTCTTAATTTTTGATTTGATCAAAAGGTCCTGAGGGTGATAAAGCCAGAGAGAGTGTTCAAATTAGTTGTACAAATCTCTATGTGCTCTTTTGTTTACTTTTGAGTAATATGCGTATGCAAGCAACATGATATAATGAAAATTCTTTGGCAACCACGTCTAGTGGATGAGTGGGGGGGGGGGGGGGGGGGGACTTAACACCTTCCCCCACTCGTAAGCTAACCCCCTTACCCAAACTTTGTTGTAGACCACAATTTGAATTATTTTTAGCTTATTTTTGCACACTTTTGTGACCATCCATACCAAGACCCCTTGGATGGTGGCGAGTCCTAATTTTTTATTAAGTCCCGTGTAGGATGTGTGGAATCTCAACGATTTCCATGGTGCCACAAGCCCGCACGGTTTTGTCCCCAAAATGCACCTTGTCAGGTTGAGTGTTCTTCTAGACCCCTATACCTTACCGGGATTTCATCCATTTCTGATATGGGGTATGAATGTCACAATTTTCATATATATAATATGTAAAAATGTATATTTACATATTCTATTCAAAAAATACTCTTATTTTACATCTTATACACCAACCGGGTTAAACCAGCCCTACCCTGTTACTAGCTTGATATGGGCAGGTTAATGTTTGGCATTACCTAAACTCCTATAGCGGTGGGTTCAGGTTCACCAAAACCCATCTTATTGCCATCCTTATCTTTGTCAAATGAGTTGTACAATACAACTTACACTTTAATGAGTTGTAAAATACAACTTACACCTTTTGAGAACTACTTTGATAATGGAAGCACCTAAATTTTGCATCTAATATTGGGCACGAAATTCTAGGTCAGATTTGAGGCAAAATTGATTCTCAAGTTTTGACCCATGTGGTGGAGTGTCCTGAGACAAGCACAATGCAAAAGAACTGGGATTGAATCAGAGCCCGAATGGGCAAATAATGTGTCATTCAATCTCAGGGGCACAATGGTCAATTTTTTTAAGTTTAAGTTTCCAAAAGGTTTTCGTTCACAGTGTAGAGGATTTGGAATGTGAAGCAATGCCATAAACAGTACTCAAAAAGCTTTTAAAACAGAAACATGGTGCGAAAAATAGGGGTTGGGGTTCATTTGAAATTAAAGTTCAAAATAAGCATGACAAGGATGGATCCCACCTACTGAAGCAAGAAGATATTGACATCTTGAAGGAAGAAATGATCGTGCCTCTTCCTAAAATAAGCATGACAGGGAAAATTATGGAAAGAGTTAATAAACCTTCTCACAAGCGTCACATTGCAAGGAAGAGCTTGCCCAAGTCGCGGACTAATGAAGGATTTGATCCAATAGCCTACAAGCTATTAGCCAATTCCGGATACGACTTCGCCAAGCTAGGTTCTTTGGGAGTGCTACCTAAAGTTGCAAGTCAAAGAACCTATGGGCTCAATGATACTCAACAAAAACTCAAGCAGAAAGGTACGCCATTGATGCACCTAAGCATGGAGTTGGGTTTACGCCTACTAAACCAATTCACATCTCAGGGAAATGGAAAGAAAGGAAAACAATGGTGCACCACATCACAGCTGAAGAAGTTGATGAGCCAAGAGATGAACATGCAGTTAATTGAGCCTCGGTTTTTGATAGAATAAAGGAAACTAGAACCCGTGTTTCCGTTTTTGAGAGGTTAAGTGTAACTACTCAAAAAAATAAGGATCACCTGACATGGAAGCCTATCTCAACCAGAGTTATGTTCCCTCGAATACAACCCAAGTTGAATGTAGAGCCTGAAAAGAAGTTGAAGGAGAAAATCAAAGACGTAAAAGAAATGCAAAGCTTGATCCTGTCACATATGAAACGTAAGTCATTTGTGATGGTGAATACTGATGGGGCACTAACAGCAAAGCGTCACACCATTGTGTTTACAGGTCGACAAATTATCCAAACACAAAAGGATATTAATGAAAAAGAGGAAATATCAACCTCTTATCATGTTACTGCTGAAGTGGATTCAAATTTTGAGTTGTCCTCAGATAATGAACTTGATAATGCACCCTCAGAGTTGGAAGATGGTGGACAAGCTACTGTAGATGAACTTAAAGAAGTGAACCTTCAGACACAAGATGACCCTAGGCCTACCTTTGTCAGCGCACTCTTGTCTCCTGAAGAAAAAGAAAAATATATTGAACTGTTGACAGAATACAAAGATGTCTTTGCTTGGACATATAAGGAGATGCTAGGACTTGATCCTAAGGTAGCAATTCATCATTTGGCAATAAAGCATGGAACTCGACTGGTTAAACAAGGACAACATTGCTTTT
Source organism: Buxus sempervirens (assembly GCA_947561395.2). Lineage (NCBI taxonomy): Eukaryota > Viridiplantae > Streptophyta > Magnoliopsida > Buxales > Buxaceae > Buxus > Buxus sempervirens. The sequence continues at coordinate 6,811,847 of OX387187.1, read as the reverse complement.
GACCAGAGCTCGTTCCCCAAATAGAGAGTGAAGTCAACAAATTAATAGAAGCTGGCTTCAAAAGGGAGGTAAAGTACCCTACATGGATTTCAAATGTTGTCCCCATAAAAAAGGAGAATGGACAAATTCGTGTATGTGTGGATTTTCGTGATTTGAACAATGCATGTCCTAAGGATGACTTCCCTCTACCCAGTACTGAATTAATGGTTGATACGACCATGGAGCATGAAGCACTTTCTTTTATGGATGGCTCGTCAGGATATAATCAAATTTGAATGTCACCAAAAAATGAAGAGCTTGCAGCATTTCGCACACCAAAGGGTATATTTTGTCACAAAGTTATGCCCTTTGGATTGAAAAATGTAGGTGCTACATATCAAAGGGCCATGCAAAGAATCTTTGATGACATACTTCATAAAAATGTCGAGTGCTATGTAGATGACTTAGTGGTTAAGATGAAAGATAAGAAGGACCATTTGCAAGACTTACGCATAGTTTTCAATCGACTTCGAAGGTACCAACTAAGGATGAATCCTCTCAAATGCGCTTATGGTGTTAGCTCAGGAAAATTCCTTGGGTTAGTTGTTTGTCATCGTGGCATTGAGATTAATCAATCTAAAATTGATGCAATTCGAAACGTGCCTAAGCAAAATTTAAAGGAGCTTAGGAGCTTACAAGGTCGCCTCGCATATATCCGCCGCTTCATCCCCAATTTAGTAGAATGATGCCAACCCTTCAATCGACTGATGAAAAAAGATGCACCTTTCGAATGGAATCAAGCTTGTAATAATACTTTCAATAGCATTAAAGGATATCTTTTGAATCCGCTAGTACTAGTAGGCCCCTCACCGGGAAAGCCGTTAATCCTTTATATTGCAGCTCAAGAAAAATCTCTGGGGGCATTACTTGCACAAGAAGATAAGCAAGGGAAGGAAAGAGCTCTTTATTACTAGAGTCAGACTCTAGTTGGAGCTTAATTAAATTATTCGCCGATTGAGAAAATTTGTCTTGGACTTATTTTTGCTTGTCAAAAGCAACGGCATTATGTGCTTGCCTATACAATTAGACTAACCTCAAGGGAAAATCCACTTAAGTATATCAAGACACGACCAGTGGGCACTCTTGCTTTCAAAATTTGAAATCATCTATATCCCTCAGGAGCGGTAAACGGACAAGCACTTGCAGACTTCTTGGTAAACCGCACAATTCCAGATGACTGGGAGTTACCTAAAGACCTACCAGATGAAGATGTATTTCATGCTGAAACTTATGCAACATGGATGATGTTCTTTGATGGAGCAGCAAGGTGTGATGGTGCCAAAGTAGGAGTGGTATTTATCAGCCCTCAAAGGCTAATTTACCGTATGCTTTCACTCTGGGAGAATTGTGTTCGAACAATGTGGCAGAATATCAAGCTTTGATCATAGGCATGGAAATGGCTATAAAATGGAGATTACACAACTTGATGTCTACGGCGATTCTCAGTTAGTGGTGAATCAAATATTGATTCACTATGACGTCAAGAAACCAAACTTAATGCCATATTTCCAATATGCCACCAAATTAATCAGTAAGTTTGAAATTGTTAATATAGAACATATTCCGAGGAGTGAAAACAAGCAATCTGATGCCCTGGCTAATTTAGCAGCAACACTTGCACTCACCAAGTCAGATGATGTAAACATCCCAGTATGCCAAAGATGGGTACTACCGCCAAGCGTAAAACAATTTGATGAAGCTAACATCATCCAAGTTTCAATGGTAGAGGCAAATGATTGGCGAGACTCAATCATCGAATATTTGGAGCATGGAAGATTACCTGAGGACCCAAGGCACAAAACTGTTGTACAGCATCGAGCACTTCGGTTTATCTACTATAAGGGAATACTTTATCGTCGATCCTTTGTTGGTGTTTTCCTTCGATGTCTTGGAAATGAAGAAGTGACTCAGGTTCTTGAAGAAGCACACTCAGGAATTTGTGGCCCTCATCAGTCAGGTCCTAAGTTACACTTTCGGATGAAAATAATGGGTTACTATTGGCCAACAATGGTGAAAGATTCTTTGAAATATGCTAAGAAATGTCAGGCTTGCCAATTCCATGCCAACTTCATACATCAGCCTCCAGAGCCTTTGTATCCCACAATGGCTTCTTGGCCTTTTGATGCATGGGGACTTGATATAGTAAGCCCAATCACACCTAAATCTTCAAATGGTCATCTTTACATATTGGCAGCTACAAACTATTTCTCTAAATGGGCTAAAGCAATTCCTCTAAAAGAAGTGAAGAAAGAGATGGTGGTTAACTTTATCCGAACGCACATAATTTATCGATATGGTGTGCCGCATTACATCATCACAGATAATGGGAAGCAATTTTACAATAGCTCCATGGACCAATTGTGTGAGAAGTTTGGTATGAAGCAGCGAAATTCTTCCATGTATACTGCTGCCAATGGTCAAGCTGAAGCCTTCAACAAGACACTTTATAACTTGCTTAAAAAGGTTGTTTCAAGGTCAAAGAAGGATTGGCACGAAAGAATTGGTGAAGCTTTCTAGGCATATCAAACTACACATCGAACAGCCACTCAGGCTACCCCGTACTCTCTTGTACATGGGGTAGAAGCTATTTTCCCACTCGAATGTCAAATTCCATCATTACGAATTTCTATTCAAGAAGGCTTAACTAATGAAGAGAATGCGCGCCTAAGTCTTGCAGAATTGGAAGCACTTGACGAAAAGAGGCTTGAATCCCAACAACGTCTAGAATTCTGTCAAGCTCGTTTATCCAGAGCCTTCAATAAAAAAGTGCGACCAAGGTCATTTCAAAAAGGAGAGTTGGTTCTTGCTATTCGAAGACCCATCATTCTAACTCATCGCACTAGTGGAAAGTTTGTATCAAAGTGGGATGGACCTTATGTTGTGCAAGAAGTTTATACCAATGGAGCCTACAAGATAGTGGCAGAAGATGGGCAAAGGATTGGTCCCATAAATGGAAAGTTCCTTAAAAGGTATTATACCTAAGAAAGAGCACTATCACTTCTTGTCGCAAGAGCCTAAACTGCATGACACTCCTAGCCCATATGAGTCTAAACTATGAACGGCACCAATAGATATATATATATATATATATATATATATATATATATATATATATATATATATATATATATATATGGAGAGAGAAAAGAAAAAAAAAGTTGTCTTGATATCAATTTCATCCCCAATTCAGACCTTGTAGCTCATTACATGCATCCTCCAATAACCCTTTCATTGTATTCAAAGTCACAAAATCCACCTCAGAAGCCACACGAAGAGCATCGATTTCTTTGATCTCTTTGTATACAGCTGCCATCGAAGCCTCCCTGTCATCGAGTAATGCTTTGCTTTGAGAAAGGTTATTATTGAGCTTCCTTTCCTGATCTTCTAGATCCTTCAGTTGTGCTTGTAGCCTTGACTATTCTGATAAATTAGCTGACAAGTCTTCTTGCATATTCTGAACCTCCTCTTGCACAATGTCTCGATCAAGAGCCGTGATACCAAGACGGAACTCTGCATCTTCTTGACTTTGAGTTTGCATTGACATTGTCACATAATGATTCAAAGATGATTGCAACTAATTGTAGCGACTTACATCCAGAATGTATTGATTGACACAGTCTCACAAAGGAGAAGGGTCTACTAACTTAGTGTCTGAAATAGCATTGAAAATCTTCTCAGCATCCTTCACAATTGAGGTAACTTGGTCAAATGGTAGCCTTAACAATTTTTTCTTCAAGCTTTCTCCCATGGACAATACGCATTGGCGGCGAGCTTCTGAAATAACATCCGCAACTGGAAATATAGAGACATCCAGATTAAAATCCACCCTGGGAATCTTCTGTGGAGATGGCTGAACCATAGCAGGCTCGGTCATAACAAAAGGGTCAGGATTTTGTAATGGGAACTCAAATGGAGGTCGTTGAGCTTGACGTTCTAATGCAGTGGAGCTATAGGCTATAGTGGGTTGGCTGCGCTGGGGTTCAGGACCAATACCAGGCAAACAAACATCAGTACCCTTCAATTGAGGAACTGCTATAGTCAAGCTCATCATCCTTTCCCTTCTCTAAATCCCTTGCCTATATTTAAACATCAGAAAAAAATAAATAAATGGGGAAGGGTGGTTTAGCCTTTAAAGATATGAAATTATTAAGATAAATGGAAGGGATGCTTACACAATGTTCTGAAAGATGACCACTTCTTGTTGCAGCCACAATCCGTGTCTTCTTAGAAGGGGGAGAGCCAGCTAAAGGTCGTTTATGCTTCCAACAATGATCCCCTTCCGTCTTGCTATTCATCTTTCCATCACTTAAAATTGTCACTGGCTCCTCAACTTCCGTGGGCCCTTTCTTACCCTTAACACAAAATTTTTTCTCAACAGCACCAGAGTGAGATTGGTAGCCTCATCCTTCTTCAACTTTCCTGGCTTACGTGGAATTGGGAAAACACTTTCAATAAGGACCTTTATGTCCTCTGAAAAATAGCCAGTCGAAATTCTTGACCACCATTCACAATAACTTTTGGTTGTAAGAAGTTTCTTGTCCTCCAAATGTGCTGGCAAGAAGACCTTTGCATCCGTATGAAATTTGGTACAAGAATGCCATAGCTGCAGTATATACTCCAAAGCACCTGTACGTATGTCTTGCTTGAGTGTGCCAGGTACATCTTGGTGATATCCAAATTGCCTACTAAACCGGTGGGGGCTATACGGCTCAACAATATAATTGTTTGCATGCCTTGCTTGTAACACCCCGAACCCGGGGTCTATGCAAAACAAGCACCAAACCCAAATCCGAAGTGATACTGGGCCCAAAGCTACTAATTACCAAACATTTAAATTCAACAAATTCCATTAATTATCAGAGTGCGGAAAATTAAAACATTAATTTCATCAATATGCGTGGCTAACTATAACCATCAAACTAAGTCATCAATATAAATTCATAAATCTGGTAAATGGGTTTTCTAACACACTTTCTCTCATATTCAATTAAATCATAAACTATCTATCAAGTTACATCTATATCAACCTCTAATAGAAAGATCTAAACTAAATAAGAAAGATCTTCAGCTCAGTAATCTGCAACTTCCCCTTGAGTCAACCCCAAGGACGCTCTCACGTGGAACAGCTAAAAAATAAGATAAGGAAGAAAGGTGAGATACAACTATCTCAGTAGGTAACACATGCATGCTAGAAACAGTTTATATATATAAAAGTAATCATTCATGCACGATAAAACAATCGGGTAGTCACGTCGATAATAAGAACGAGTAATCACCATATGAAACCAACATTTATTCAGTGCTTGAGATAAAGAGAGTTTATTATGTAACCTTCGTTTCAATTAGAAAGGCAACGTATTATAAATCTCATCTAAAGGATTTTCCAATTCACTGCAAGTATTGTTTTCCTACAATATTTCTATAATTAATTCATGGCTCATTTATATTCTATTTTAGAGTCAATCAAATCAAGTCACAGCTAAACCGTTTAATCAAACTCTTCTGATTCAAATGTAGATCATGTCATTCATAATTAATAGTAAATCTCAATCTGATAACAACATTCTCACATGTAGGATGCAATCACGTAGTAATCACATCTACCCTACATGAGGTCTCTCCCGCAGGAGTCATCACATCTCACCCGCAGGTGGTAATCACATATATCTCCCTTGTGGGATGCAATCACATCGTGATTACATCTCCCCCACAAGAGGTCACATCTCCTAGAATTTTATGGGCTCCTGAATCACTCATTTGGGTATTAAACCCAAAACGGGCTTTTTGATAAAAACCAGGAAAACTGGAAATTTAGGCATGAGCTGGAAATTTGACTTTTTATTTGTTGGGAATTGGACCTTGGAAGTATTTTTATTGGTTCCAAATGGGGGGTAAAGCCTTATTTACATGTAAAGACTTAAGTAAATGGAGCAATAAATACACAGGACATTTACTTAAATGTCTTTCAGGTAAATAACGGTGCTGTGTAGGAGGCTCAGGTTATTTGGAAAAGAGTTGAAGAAGAAAAGGGGATGAAAAACTGTCGAAATTGCATTTTTTTGTTAGAGCGCCTAGGATCGCTCAGGATCGCCTAGGCGGTCAAAGGTCGGCGGTAGTTAGTTTTTGATCGCCGACGATACGTCTTCAAGCGATCTTCGGCGGCCTCAAATTTTACACTAGCGCTGAGGATCGCTGAGGATCGTCGAGCGCAGAAAGGTAGGCGGTCTCCCAAAAATGAACATACAATGTTTAAAAATCTGATTTTTCATGTCCAAGATGATTCTAACATAATTATATGATTGATATCAAGCTAAATACATGTATATACAATACTAAAACATGCAACACAATCGATTAACCTCCAGAACACAAAACGAAACGAAAATCGGTGCTACCTACCTCTGTTCGTGCGTTTCACTCTTTCTCCTCCGAACAACGACTAACACAGACGCCAAGAAATGCTCAGGAGATGAAAACTCAAGCCTTTCTCTCTCTCTCCCTTCCTCTTCTTCTTCTTCTTCTCTTCTTCTTTCGGTCGTTCCTAGTCGCTCTTTGGTCTTGCGGCTGTTGAATACCAAACGAATACACAAAGTATTCCCAGCGTCTCTGTTAGGGCTAATACCATACTTATTTATATATATGATTCCACGCAACACACTTGCATCAAACACAACGCACTCGCCCAATCAAAATACAACTATTTTAAAATTTTAATCTTACCGCAATGACTCACGATCAAATGGTCTAATCTACGCCAAACTCCTGATCCCCACTAATTATAATATCACCTACAATAAGATATTATTTCCATCCATAATAATCCGCAAAAATATTAATTATTATTTTATTTTAATATTTGGGAAAATTCGGGGTTTTACATTGCTGCCAAATAGCTAGAGCGTAAATGTAGACACCCCAAAATTGCACGATTTTTTGATAAATCTTGAAGGAGAGAAATATTTTATTGGAATTTTCAATTCTTTGTATTGGGTTTGAGATACTTAACCCATTTGAATCCAAAACCGTAAAGGAAAAGGCCCGAATTCAATCTTTTGTGCAAAGTCAAACTTTTTCCGGTTGAATTTTGTTGACTTTTGACCCCAAAAAATGAAATATTTTTTAAAGCCAGATTTCAAGATAATTTTTCCCGGTAATCAGGTTTTTAGCCATGTTATTGTATAAAAGAATTTTTTGAGATTTTAAATCTTGACGAATACCTTGGTTTTAACATGTTGAATCTTTTTTCCAGCCTGAAAAATCAGAATTTTGCCTAGAACTGGAAAGTTGACTTTTTATTCACTTGGAATTTTGGTTTGGAACTATTTTTAATGGATTCAAATGGGGGGGTGTTTGCTTATTTACATGTAATATCTTAAGTAAATGGAGATTAAAAAATACGAGGACATTTACGTAAACGATATTACATGTAAATAAGTATTGCCTGTGTTACAATTCGGAAAAATGGCTTTTTTCCTTGTATCCGGCAATTCAGGTCGAATAAAAGTGTCTTTCTTCATATCCGATGGAACATGCCGGATACAAGCAGACTTCAGTGTATCCGGCATCATATGCCGGATACATTAAGGCCCTTGTGTATCCGGCCTGATATGCCGGATACATAAGTTTTGCTCAAAATTAGGGTTTTCCGAGAGATTTCACTTTTTACCATCATGTCCCTCATTAAATGAGGGGAAATCTCGGAAATGGCCTTAGGGTTAAGGTTGGTGGGCTCTAGACATTAGGTTGTGTCTACCATCGTGCAAACCCCAACCCTAGCCTTTGCCTATAAATAGGAGACTCCTCCTCAAGCAAATGGCCAATAAGTTGGAGATCCAAGAGCTCCGAGTGAAGAAAGGAACCGCCGCCAGATTGCTTCCAGAACCCCAGGTAAGCCTCAAACCTCTTCTTTATTTTCTGTATTTACATTCCTAGATCTAGATCTCTTCTTCTATCTTTCTGTAGAATAAGGCCTTCTATGTGTATGAAAACTCTTCCCTGGCTCAAAGTATCTCAAGACTCCCCCTAGCCGTAAAACGTGAAGGCGGGATCTAGGAGAAACGAGACTGGGGATTGATCCTAGTGCTAGAACCTATCTTGCATAAGCCTTTTGAATGATTGAAAACCGTTTTATATTCAAAGTACCCCAAGATTATCTTGAAGAACCGTGTTTAACGGGGAGAGAGAACTAAGTGAAACGATAATGGAATGGAACCCTAGGTTGTTTTAGAACCTTATTTTGATGAAGATGAATGCATGCTATGTTGCTATATTGTTCTTGTATGATTTTTCACACTTGCACATACATAGCACGATTTTGGCGAGATAGGCTCACATTTCGGGTTTATTGCATTTATTGTGATAAATCTGAAATAAATAGCCCTAATCAATTCTAGAATGTCTTTAAATGATTTTTAAAGGATTTGTATTCATCTTGCACGAATTGCACACACTTTGTCACAGTTTTGAATTGTTTTTCTCCAAATAAGGCCTAACTTGACAGCAACTGTACCCTGACTTCGGACACTCATAACTTCATCGTCCGGATGAATTTTGGAGTGATTCCAGAACCATGGGAAAGGTGAGGCTATCTAGTTTAGGCCTATCAAATTTCATTAATTTCTATTGAGTGGATATTTGACACCTCTCTGTCGAAGTTGATTGGACAATTCACGTTTAAATACGGAACTTGTCACTTCGACGGAGCGCCATGTGTTCGTTTTAAGTCCGATTCGAGTGATCTTTGTTTCTAGGCACTCCTCTATGAGTCTATTTTCAAATCCAATTGGTTTCATAATTTTTTGACTCCATTTGTATTATTGGTAACAGATTTACCCAGAGCTGCTCATCAGTATTGTTCTGGGTAAATCTGTGATCTTCGGGGCCTATTCGGGAGACCACTCAAGGCACATCCGAATGAATTTTTGTATGAAGCTAGTTTCGTTCGAAATATGGCCATACAGACTTCAATCACACCAAATTTCGTTAATTTTTCTAGGTGATTTTCCAAACTTGCATGCTTATCACTTTTGATTTTCCCCAACAGCAACTTTAAAGGAGCATAACTCCTAGGATTTCAACCGGATTTACTTGAAATTTTGCATGAGTCTCTTATTTACCATGATCTTTCAAATGGATTTGGTTTGATTCAATTTAAAATTGATTTTGAATGATTTCAAGACAAATGGCATTACTTTTCACCAAATTTTCCGGATTTAACTCAACTTGGTTTTGTGCAACTTTTGCTTTGGATTTCCATTTTTGTTGATATTCCAGAAATGATATTGACATAAAAGAGGATCTGAAATTCATTTGGATCTTCATGTGGAGATATCATATATTTGGCCTTTTTCAAGGTTTTTGATAATTTTTAGCAAGCTTTCTTATTTCTTTTTTTGCATGAACAAACACGTGGCAACCACCTTGTGTGGATGAATGGGGGTGTCTAACACCTTCCCCCGTTCATAATCTAATCCCCTTACCCATCTCTGGATTTGATTTTCAAGTAGAGTTATTTTTACTCTAGAATTTGCCTTTTAGCTATTTTTGCTTATCTTTAATCTTTTGGTGTCCATTCACACCCAGTGGCGGAACCAGGACTCCAAATCTGGGGGGGCAAAAAAAATTTTCAATTACACTTCTCATGAAATATAGAAATTTTAATGAGTTGGGGGTAGGTAAACCAGAAATTTTAGAGAGATTCTCATGAAATATAAAAATTTCAATGAGTTAGTGGGGGTCAAACTAGAAATTTTAGATAGAGTTCTCATAAAATATAAAAATTTCTATAGGTTGGGGGGGCAAACCAGAAATTTTAGGGGGGGCAAAACATAGATTTTATTTAAAAAATATACAATTTTTTTATTAAAAGTTAAAAATTCGGGGGGGGGGGGGGGGGGGGGGGGGCAATTGCCCCCCCTACAATCAACGTGGTTCCGCCACTGTTCACACCCCAAAATTCTGAATGGTGGCGACTCTCCCACTTTTTGCGTTGAGCCCCGTGTGTTGACGGAGGGAAAATCATCCCGGTGATTTTTCCCATGTCTCACAGTAAACTCATGAAATATTCAAAGGCTATATTCTGCATGCCCTTCTTGTCAACAAGATAGGATGAAGCTTGTTGCACAAATGCAACATAATGGAACTTCACGTCTTTTTTGGACCTGAACAATAGACGCGCTGCAACTCCATCAAGTGGTCGAACTACACAATCACCTCCAAACCCTATCGTGTGGGGATGCGCTTCGAATTTTTCAACTCAACATGAGTACCAAAATACTATGCTAACCAGCTAGAATCATAGTGTGCTAGAAACGCAGCACTATACTTGCTCGAATTAGAAGAAGAAGCAATATCATTTAATCCACGGTAAATGTAAAACCTTGAATTTTGATTAATGAATTTGGAATTTATTTTAGTAATATTAATTACTAATACTGATGGATATTTTAGGTACCTGAGAGGCAAGGGTATTCTGGTAATTTCAAGAGTTAAGTGAAGAGGGATGTAATTTTAGGTAAGTGGTTGTTATAATACTAATCTGAATATTTTATAATAATATGATTAAAATTAATTAAATTTGGTGTTGGTGCTAGTGTAGACAACTTGGTAGAGTGGCAAGCATCTAATCATGAGTTAATGAGCTGATTAGGTAGGAAACCTAGGTAAGCAAGCATGTAGAGGATCAGGAGATGAAATTCGTTTGAGCGCCAACGAACAAACTATAAATAGGTTGCTGTTGGTCGGAGCAGTGTTTGGCCGACCGGAAACTTGAAGGAGCTCAGTAGCTACAGTGATTCCAATCGTTCGAGGAGTGAAGGAGCAAAATTCGGAATTGTCAATTTTGGATTGGAGGTCCTTTGAAGCTAATCAGAGACAAAAGTCTTCTGCTGTTGGAGAATTCAGCGGCTGAATTGCTGTGGAGATTCGGACAATTCATCTGTAAATCTTAGAGAGATCAGGTAAGAGTATTTCGATTTGTATTGAGTGAGCAAATTGAGAGAGAGGAACTAGGATTTAATCTAATCAGGTCTGGTTTTGTTGGATCGCAGTGATCGACTAGAGATAATTTTGGAAGTCTAAGATTGCAGATATCGGAGGATGGTAAATTTTGAGTGTTTCCGATTTCTCAAGTAAGTAGCACTTTTGTTTTAGTCGAATTGTGTGTGAATCATGATTAAATCGACACATAACCTGTCTGAGAGAATTTTCGAAGTGTCTGTGCGTTTTTTGCGAATTTTGAGTTTTCAATAGATGTTGCGATTAGCTTAAATTCGAATTGGTTTGATTATGTCCTTAGGAAGCTAATGAAGTAAATTTAAGAGTTTTAAATAACTAATTTTTAGATCGCTCAATTTGGAGTTGCAAAGAATCGAACTCATTCCGCAATTTGTAGTACATGGGCGCCTACCGAGCGCCTACTGCAATTAGGTAGGCGGCTGTGCAAGTTCATGAGGTCGCCTAGGCAACCAAGTTGGTCAAGTTTGTCTTGTGCGGTTAATGTCACTGAGTGTAATTCTTGCATTTTGAATCCCTAAATGACCTTCCATGTGACCTGATTAAAGGTCAAAAATATTCTATAGTAGTTCCTAGCCGCAGATGTCATGCAATTAGAATTTGGGAAAATCTAGGTGATTATGGGTCGAATGTTGATTGATGAAATGTGGAATCTAGGGGTTGTCTTTGTGATTTATGGTTTTACCGAATTCTTCTCTACTGATTTTGGCTTCTGTACATTGGGTCTTAACTTTTGGAACTGCTGATTTGAATAACATTTCATTTTGGGTCTGAGTTTGCATATTATAGAAAATTGGATCAGATTTGATTAATATTGATTTCAAGTGTGATTTGATATGCTTATTTTCTGTTATTGGGAATTTATCTTGTGAATGTATACTGGGAAACTCCATGATGGAGTGAGCTGATCCTGAGTGACCCATGATAAATAATGATCGCATTTGGCTTTGTTGCATTGTATGTTGGAGTACATGCTAATTTACATAATGTTTATAAGTGTTGGATTTGATTCTAATTGCTGGTTTAGCTTGTCCTTGATCAATATCTAAGCTTAGTAGTGTGATGTTTTTGCTTCATTGGTGTAATGACATGGCCTTAAGTGTTGCCATGACCCGTGTAGAGCAACCCGAAACCCTGAGTAGGCCGGGTTGTTAATGCCGAAACCCAGAGTAGGCCGGCATTGGATGACGAAACCCTGAGTAGGCCGTCATGTCAGAGTTCTGAAACCCTGAGTAGGCCGGAACTGTGTACATGGAGGTGTGTATGTCGCCTTGGCATGTTGATTACCCAATCTAAGCAAATTACATGACATTGACCTCTATTGGGACTTGATTTGACAGGAGATGTTTTATCCGTTGGTCATAGGTATTTGTTATTTCACCATATGTGGTTCATTGGTATTGGTATTCTTCACCGCCAGTGTAGAGCAACATCACAACCCTAAGTGGTTTGGTGTTGTCAATGCCGAAACCCGGAGTAGGCCGGCATTGGATGACGAAACCTGGACACACACATGGAGGTGTGGACTTGATCATGATGTGGATTTCTCGATGTTGACACTTGTTTTGATTTGAGTTATATCTATTTTGTAGTTTTGGAAAATTGGTTTCATCGACACGTAGTTACATGGTTATATTGGGTTTCATGGTTATTTGCATGATTTGATATTGATGCTATGGATTTGACTTATATGCTGGATTACATGAGTTATATTATACTTGATTGCTGGATTATTGTGGAATTATTCAGATTAATCGTGTTATTGCCACTGTTACATGCTTTATGTACTATCCATGTTTTATAACTATAAAAAATGTATTTGAGCATGCATGTGCTGCTTACAAGGATATTCGTATCTCATTCCGTTTTGTTTTGTTTTGTTTTCAGATCTTGGAGAGTACGATACCGGTGGGTAGTTGCTTGGTTTATGTGAGTTGAGAGTTGTATTATTGTAATTTTGTATTTCAGTTTGGGATTGTAGTGCACTTTGATTATCTAGTTATTGTTTCATTCATGTTTTCCTTCACTTTGATATATCGATCTTGTGTGAAAAATTAACCTTCGGAGACGAATTACGGTTTTATTACGTAACCCGGATCTAGAGCATTACAGTAAATGTCCGCCAAGACAAGGACAGCAAGACAAACTCTTTGACCGGAAGCGATCTTACTAGCCATCTTGAAACTAGAAGGGCGAATTAGATCACCACCCTCGATTGAAAGAGTAGATGCGCAAAGCCAACATGAAATGAAAGCAGCTAAATATGTTTCCTCCCTTGAGGCATTCTCAACTTCGAGATTCATAAATGGGGCTCCTTCCTCTCCTAGCATTGGAATGTCTGCAATATACCCGGAAGGCTAACCTATTGACTTTGTCCGAGATGACGGTTTCATTGGTTTCCTTGAAGGAGGCTTACTAAACCTTAAAGGGCCCCTAAACCAAAACTTTACCCAATGACCAATTGTTATTGTCTTCGTTACACCAGTTCTTTTACAAAGAAGGTGAAAGGCAGCAAAAAGATATCGACAGCTCTTAGGGAGAAAGGGTTTTCTTCTCTTGTCTATGCCTAACAGTTCTTCAGTGCTAAGAACAACTTCATCATAAAAACACCCTGAAAGAGGAATCCCTCCGATTTGGTGCATATCCCAAAGTGAAATAGAATTTTCACCCATGGGAGTATGTAGGGTATTGGTTGTTGGACACCAAGATTCACAAAAGGCCCTCATGACTTGAACATTCCGATCATAAAGGAATATAGATCCGTATAATGCATCATAAAGGGCTGCCTTCTTGAGAATGTCCCAATGTCTACTGAGAATAGCTTCTAACCATTCCCAATATCCCTGACATAAGAAAATCCAGGATACATCTCAAGAGAACTTCCCCATCTCACTTCCTTAGCTATAATTCTTCAACCAAGAAGAGGAAATATATCTAAAGAGGCAAAATCTAAGTGATGGGAAGATCTCAACAATTGAATCTTGGCACATGGAATAGTATCTAAACTTGACGACTCAAGGCTAGAAAACTCCTTGATGGACTCAACCCACCATTGAGCCAAGTGGGGTGGGTTTTCAAGAATGGTGTAGTTCACTGCAAATGGACCCAAAGCTGAAGGAAAGACAGGAAAAGTTGTCCCACCTTCTAAGGATTGGTCATCATTGTCAATAATTGTTATACTACGCTCATTCGGATTTGAAAGAAATTCTTTAAATAAAACCATAGTGCCGAGGCCTGTGATGTGGCAAGAATCAACTTAACTCTTTCAGAGAAAGCCATGAGATGACTATGATGGAAACAATTACCAAAAAAAAAGGAAAGAAAGAAAGAAATAAAGATTAAAAGTGAGCAAAATGAACAATCACCAAAAGAAGAATTGTTTTCATCATTGAAATGGTCACAATACCATAAGACCCCATAAGTGATGCCCATGTACATCAAGGGTGATATAGAAAACAGGTTTCTTAAGTCTAACCTCATAATACGTGGGATTCAACAATATTGAAGGAAAAGAGTATGGTTTTTCTTTCCAACAGGGACTTGCAATTTATCCCAATTAATTTTCAAGGTCCATGCAAGGTGAGATGGTTTTCTATAATGGAAGAAGTTTTTGTAACACCTCGAACCCAGGTCAATGCAAAACAAGCACCCAACCCAAATCCGAAGTGCTACTGGGCCCAAAACAACAAAACACCAAACCAATAAATATAATTCATTCAACAATTAATATCATAGTGCGGAAGTTTATCATCAATAAAAACTCAACAAGCATGGATAAAAGTATCCTCCAAACCATTACATCAAATAAATCAAAGTCTGGTAAAGAGGTTCTATCACTCTCACTCTCATAATCATCAAATCCATAAAATAAACAAATAAGAAATCAAATTGTATCTATCATATACTACTCAGGATAGTAATAATCCTCTGGGAGAAAATCTGCAATCTCGCCCTGAGTATCAAACCCCAAGTCCCTCTCCCGTGTATCAGCTGAAAACAAAACAAAACACAAATGAGATACGAATATCCCAATAGGTAACACTATGCATGAATAAACAGTTTATACATAAAAATAGTGATGCTTTCATGCTCGATAAGTAAACGAATAAATAGGATACAATCTGAATAAATAAAACAGTAATCAACAACATTTCCGCAGATATAATCTTTCCCATTAACATGATTTTCAACACAAAAGTTGTAAGACCCCGAAAATTTTTAGGAATTTTTAATTAAATAATAATCAGTATTTTATTGAGGATTTTACTGATGGATTGTAATTATAAATATAGGTGACCACTGTGAAACCCCAGATTTCCATACCATTAGCACCCTAATCCTAATCAGTGAGCTTGTTGTGTGGGTGAAGCTGGAGAAGCCCTGACTTGAAGCCAACCAAGTGGCTAAGTCCAGGCTTATCAGAAAAGAAAAAGGGAAGACCTTCCATTATTTGAATTATTTCTAGTATTTATAGATTAATTTATTAAGGTGAGCAAAATAGCTTAGTGTTGGTTGATGTGAGCAATAGGTGGAGTGGCAAAGGTGAAATAACCTTGGTGTTTGAGGGAGAATGGCAAACTTGTAAATTTGATGTCTTGTGGAGAAATTTTTTTTTAAGTGTAAAAGAACCCAAAAACCCCCCATTTGTATGAGCAACACCCGACCCCCTTTCTCTGATTCTCTTCGTCATTTCCCTCTTCTCCTCTCCCACTCTCATCTTCTTCTCCTTGATTTCTTTTCATCATCCTCTCCTCTTCATCATATTTCTTTCCTTTTATTAAAGACCACCTAAAGAAACCCTTTTGCAAGAAAAGAGGAAGAACCTAAGTGGATTTTCGTTTGGGAGCTTGGTGAGATTGTGGGAAAAGCATCCAAGAAGCCAAGAGGTGCTCTTCGTGGGTTGATTAGGAAGCTAGAAGATTTGCTTGATTGATTGCAAGAGGTAAGCAACACCACCCCAACCCATATTTAAATTTTTGGCCATTTTTGTATGTAGATGTGAAAGTTAGGGTTTGAGAGATGAAAGTGTTTATTTGTACAAATAGGAGTGATTTCTTTTAGGGGTTTTGTAGGGAATAGATAACCACACATGCTAGGAATAATTTAGAGCCCAAAAACACCAAAAACAAGTGAGATTTGAGAAAACCTAAAAATCCCAAAAGTTTAGATTTCGCGAACTGTAGAGAAGCCTAATCGCCTGAGATACCACTCGAGCGCAGTATCAGGCGGTCTTTTTAGGTAAAGACTTAAGGCATAGCCTCTCGAGCAACTGTTCGAGTGAGCTACCTGAAACAAAGAACCCGAGAGGTATTTTCCAGCCATTCGTAGCAGGCTCGAGCGCCCTGTCCAGATTTTCCAAAAATGTGATTTTTAGCCCAGATCAAACTACCAATTTATTTTTATTCAAATCCAACCCATGTATAAGTAAGATTTAGGTATCTAGGAAGTGTTCCAACTGGAAGTATCTCAAAATTCCAAATAACAAGGATTTTGGGTACATTTTGCCAAAAAAGGTCTTCTAGAGAGTTTCTGTCCCAGATTCCTATAGAAGTAGGATAACTTGATTTTACCACTTCAAACACCTTCCAAATAACCCTTAGAAGTAGAAATCAAAAACCAAAACCAAGTTGCACATGTTTACCAAGAATTGAGGCCTAGGTTGCCTAAGTGAGCCATGAATCGTAGGAATCACTATGAAAAAGAGTATTGATCAGTGATCTTCATTGTGAACATGCAATACATGATTTATTTAGGGCACTGGCCCATTTCTTAGCATGCCATATGTACTAGCATGAATTGTTTACATTACATATCCAAGGCATGAGTTGCATGACATTTAGGGCGTTGGCCCATTGCTTGATAGCATGAGATGAAAGGGTAGTGGCCCATTATTACTGATATATTGAATGAAAGGGCAGTGGCCCGTATTGAATTGCATGACATGGAGGGCATTGGCCCATTAATTGTAGCATGATATAAAGGGCATTGGCCCAATTGATAACCTTTGGTATGATTGGTATCTGTGGGTAGTGTGTGCGGTTCACCCCAGTTGAGGGTAGTGAACTAGCATCCTTCACAAGTGAGTATCGGTGGGTAGTGTGTACGGTTAACCCCAGTTGAGGGTAGTGAACTAGCATCCTCCACAAAACTGAGTATTGGTGGGTAGTGTGTGCGATTCACCCCAGTTGAGGGTAGTGAACTAGCATCCTCTACAAAAGCTTGGAATTGTGAGATATCTTGTATGATGAACAAATGAATACTTGCATAGTGAATAGTCTTAAGTTATGGATCCATAGACTTAAACAGGATTGTTTGTATATATATTCCATGGCCAAGTTACTATTGTTTTGTTCTCTATTATTGCATCATCCCAGCACCAGCAACATCGGTGGCCGGTGTCCATTTGCTATGGATAATCAACAATGGATATCTATACGTCAAGGGTAATTGGCGTATTAGATGCTTACGTCACGGGTAATCGGCGTAGATGCCTAGCCACCTTGTGGAATCGATGAAGCTAGTTGAAGTCATGTGCATTATATACTAAACAACCTAGATAACAAGTGATAAGAATATACAAATGGTTGTTAAATGATTATACTATACACTTAATCACAAGCAAGCACCAACTTGTATGGCACTGACGGTGATATCTTATTTATGATTTCAAACAACCGCATGTCATGATTTAACCGATCGATATATGCCTAAACTGTGTTTTCCCTTGCATGCATGTGTTGCTTACTGAGACACCCATCTCATAGTTGTTTTATATATTGTTTTTCAGATCCATCGACGTCTGGTGTGAAGGACCAGGCTAAGGATAAAGGCAAGGAGAAAGTTATTGGGTATAGAGAGGAAGACTATTATAGGCCGTAGGCTTTTCCTTTCTATTATTGTATAGTTTCTTTTTGGATCGTAAACCTTAAATTTTGAGAGGAGTGATTAGTCACCCGTCCTTTTGTAATTCACTTTCATGTCTTATTATATTTCTTTGATATAAACATACTTTTGATTTGCACAGTATGAATTGTCTTATCACTTGCACTAGTAGGAAAAAGTTTTAAATCATTTGCATTTCTTTAGGTCGAAAGACCAACCCGTCACGGCCTAGGACAGGGGGATGCTTTGGAGAGGCATACTTGGTTCTAGGGCATGACAATCACACTAATGGAGGAGATCCGGAGATTAAAGCAAATCTGACCGTTGGATCATGAAATAAATAAGTAAATATTAATGTAAGGCTATTAATTAATCTAATTGATTAGTAGCATAGGAGTTGATGGTAGTGAGATACAAGGAATCATAAGACTAAAATAGGGTTAATACTTAAGATAATACTTCTCAGAATACTAATCGTATTTTAGACTTATATTCTCTTACGGCTGAAGGCAACCAGAAACCGAGAGAGAAGAGAAGGAGTTTTCGTTGATATTGAAGCGTTCTTCATCCTAGAAGAAGTTTTGTGTTTTAGAGGTATCTTCATCTACACTTGAGGAGGAAGAAGGGAACTTGGTCGAACAGAGGTAGGTAGCATACTCTGTTTAGTCGAAACTTGGTTTTTCTTACGTTTGATTATTTTACATGATCGTATATATGTTTCTACATGATTTGGAAGGATGATATAGTTGTTTGGAAGTTGTTAGAGTTGATCGAAATATGTAAATTTTCATTTTGAAGCATAAAAACTAGTTTTTGGAAGTCGGATTAGTTGCTATTTGTCGAGCGTTTAGCATGATCGTCTGAGCAATCTAGACGAGTGCCTCGCTTGCGTAATTTTAGAATTAAGTTATATAGGTCGCCCAACCAGATCACCAGAGTGATGGGTTGAGCGACTGTTGAAGTTTTATTTTTGGGTAGGTCGCCCAGGGGGATCACCTAGGCGCCCACCCTGAGCGCCCATTGATCGAAAATTTTATTTTAAAAAGTATGGCCGCCCAACCAGGTCGCCTAAGCGACAGGGACGAGCGACCATTACAGTAAGCTGATTTTTCCTATTTTAAAGAGTTATTCAATTCCAAAATAATTTTAAAGGAATTTTAAATACCCGAACCTACAAATAATGAGTGTTTACAACTGTTTTCAAGGATTTTGTGTATTTAAACTATTTGATGAGTGATTTAGGGTGTTTGTTAAAAGAGTTGTCTTACTTTGAAAATAAAAGGGTTTTGGGTTATTTCACTATCTAATTTGATTTGATTTGGAAAATTATTACTCGGCAAAAGTATATTTTAAAGTATCTTGATTTTGGAACTTCAGAAAATCTTCACTTCAGAACTATTTTATAAAATTATATTTGGAAAAAGTATGGGATTTTGAAAACCCTATATGCCACTAGACACTTTTATTAAACCATGTTCGTTTGAGGTAATTGCTATTGCTGGTGTCTAGTGGGCATAGCTGCATATGGATCCATAGGGTTAAGCTTAAGAGTGGAGAGGTTTTTCTTTGTTTGGGTACTAATTTGCGCTCGTGTTTCCTTTCCAAGTTAGTTTGCATTGGGAATTTGCATGTCTATAGGTTCATTTCGAGCCTCGCCAGTGAGTCCTGTATATGCGGATAAGCGGCCATCGCCATGTATTGATTCAGGTGCTACATGCTGGTAGTACGTGCCAAACTTCGTAAGTTTCGTGTGCAATAAGTCGATGACTACGCCTCTTGTCTCAGTGATATACGGGGTTTAAGGGTCTTAGTATGTAAAACCCCGAATTTTCGGCTAATGTTAATTGCGAAGATTAAGTAATATTTATAATAAAATTTTAAGTGAATACTTCAGGTATTTGATAGGCAAGGGTAACTTTGGAATTTCTTGAAATTAAATGGAAAGGGCGTAAAATATAGTAAGTGGTGTAAAATATTAATTTAAATAATTATTAATAATCATATGTTTAAATTTTTAATTGGGAAGGTGTTAGTGTAAGTTTTTGGTTAGAAGTCAAGTATATAATTAAAGAGTTAAGAGGAGTGTGTAGAAAAGTTCTGTGGGTGAGCATTCAGCAAATCATGACAAATTTGAGCTCCAGCGAAGCCTATAAATAGGCTGCTCAATTCAAATTACAGGTTTCGATTGATGAAATCAGAGATAAAACTCTGAGAGCTGAGCTGTTGGAGAGAGGTGGAAATTCCAGGGGATTATTGAGGTGGAAGTGTTAGGAGCTAATTGGTGTGGAATGTCTAGCTATTGGAACCTTAGCATTTGGAAATCTAAGGAAGTTCGTCCAGTTCAGTGGCAAATCTGGAGAAATCAAGTAGGAATAATTGATTTTAGTAGTAAGGCTTGCAATCCGAATGATCAAGCAAGTGCTGATCCAAATCAGGTCAGATTTGATTGCAATTGTGCAACAGTGACCAATCGGCCACTGAAATTGTTAGTCCGGAGGTGCTGTGATCAGAGGTTTGGGAGATATGATCAATTGCTCATCAAATCAAGTAGCACTTATTTTCTATCGGATTTGCAAGCATATTTGTTTTGAAGCATGAGTTAAATAGCGGTATCTACAGTTGTATCACTGTGAGGTTCGTTCGAGCGAAATCTTTCGAATTGTAGGAGTTAATTGTTAAATTAAATCCAAATTAGTTTTAGAAGGTTGTTAGGAGGATTATGAATATGATTCAAGGGTTATGGAGCTTTGAAATTGGTTCAATCTTGTTGAATTTTAGTTTAGCAGTGTTTAATTGATTTTCGGAAAAACAGAGGGGTGTGCGCTGAGTGCCGCCGACTGATGGGAGGTCAGCAGTACTCAACGACAGAAGAAATAGGTGGATGCGCTGAGGTGCGCCTACTGCCGCTCACTAACAGTAGGTCAACGCACCCTATTAAAATGCTGATCAAGTGCGGCTAATTTATTTTGAGCTGATTTCTTGAGTTTCATAGTTCAAAAATTTATCTAAGAGTTGCTTTAAGATGTTAACAATAGTTTTAAGAGATTTCGATCCACCAAATTCCTACCAACAATTATTGAGAGAATTTAAGTGATTAAAGGTTGGGTTTGAGAGTGATTTCCCATTTGGTTTGGTTATAGTTTAGATCGACTAAGTCATGGAAGATTAAATCCAAGTTTCTTAAACCCAATTACTACTCTAGGATAACTAAAGCAAGGTAATAAAGTTGCTGAAGGGGGTATTAGTTAGTGAATTAAGGTAAGTATAAATGTAAGGAATATGTATATAACCGAGTAGTGAGTTGCTGATAATTACTTTAGCAACTCAAATTCAGGATTCATCTATAAGCTCTGATTCTTAGAACTTATTAAGATTGGTCATGATCTGGAAATATTAAACACTGAATTTCTACAGCAAATTTCCAGTAGAGGAACAAGGGAATTTTAGCAAAGAATATTAAGAGAAGAACTTGGAAAACTTTTATCCAACCTAAAAGAAGTAATTGAATATAACTCTTGATGATTTTAGGTATTTCTGTAATCCATGTTTTACTACTAAACTTCATATTGTGGTATCATTTAAACAGAGTTTTATCAAATTTTGTATGCTGGACAGAATTTATAAAAGGGTTTTACTTGAGTTATTGGTTTTTATGGATTGATTTGAACATTGTTCTTTGGTTTTGAAAATAAATTTGGAATTCCATGGAGTTTGTTCTGGTCCTGAGTGTAACGCCCTGAACCCGGGTCAGTGCAAACTGGCACCCAACCCGAACCCGGTTCGCTACTATAATAACCCAAGTCCAGTTCAACAACCAAACTCGAGGTGTTACCACGAAGCTGGAGTCAGATAAAAACCAAGATTCACAATAATTTTAAACTTTACTAATTAATTACATCAGAGTTATTGTGGCCAATAAAAGAAACAATTCTTTATTCAATAATATCAATTCAGTTTACAATAAAGTTTATCTAATCAACATGTGGCATTAATACCAATTATAATTCTACCCATCAAATTAAACCCCATTTTCGTGATCTCTCCAAGCAACCTGAAAAATAGGGGAAAACGGAGTGAGATTTACATCTCAGCAAGTAGCTGGTGCATGCAATTTGAAACAGTCCAATGTAAGCAAATAGTCATGAGGTATTCGATTAATCAACGATAAGACGAGAAATCCAAATTATCCATGGCAATTCCAAATAAAGTGATAAAACAGATGACCATATATAAATACCAGTAACTTAATGTTAACGGGGTAAAACCGATAAAAGCGATAAAACACGTGCCATTGCAGGACTCACAAAGATGATAAGTATTTGAGATGACACTCAACTAACTGCTATACCCCCGTGCGGCTTAGGGGCAGTGCTACTTAATGATACTCAAGCCCCATGAAGCGCAGCTATAGACAAGAGTTGTAGTCACCGACTTATTGCGCACGAACTCAACAGAGTTGGCATGTACCACCAGCATGCAGCACCAGAATCAATACATGGAGATGGTCACTTATCCACATATACAGGGAATCACTAGCGGCGCACCGGGGTGTCCCTCCAGACATAGGACCTTCTCAGAGCAAGCTAACTTGCAAAGGAAGCGCGCTCGCATATAGGAGTAACTCAACCCAAACCAAATACCACTTAACTAACTAGCCAAAACTATGGATCCATATACAACTAAGCCCACTGACACAAAACACGATAAAACCACATACGGGAGGACACGCTAATATAGGAGGCATACACACTTTTACCTGTAAAGGATTACACATCTCTACACAGAGGATTACCCATCTCTGCCGTAAAAGTTAGTATCAACTCAACCACAGAAGCCGTATCACCCAATCGTAAAAGTAAAGTGAACAACATTGTACCACATACCAAACCATACCCAAGTATTCCATTCCATGTGAAAATCATGATTCAATCATTACAAATCCAATTGTAGGCTTTTCAGGATAACATATGCAATTCTTCCAATTATATTCAAAATAAAACTCATGTTTCATAAGTTGGATAAAACTCAGAGTTTATACAATTCTAGTAGCCAATATTCCTATTAATAGCTCAAAATAAAGGAAATCAAATCCTACTTAGAGTTTTCCTTATTAATCCCTTTATTAGAACCCAATTTCCTATCTTAACACCTAAAGTAGTCTCTATTTAATTTTTCTGTATTTTTATTCTCCAGCATGTCCTACAGACCTAGAATAAAGTTTAGAAAGTGTTTTTATCCTATAAATTCCAGTAGTATTATTTATCTCAATATCCATACCATTTGACCCTTTTATGGACAATCATTTCATTATAACCTTCAATTTATTGCTTAATATTTCCAAATTAATTTTATAATTTTTATATCTTAATTAGGTCCTTATAAAGATGCTAACATGCTTAACTAATCAGAAAAATTATTCGATATTTATTCATATTACAAAATCTCAAAAATCTGCAAATTTTACATAGAGCGCTGATCTCTACAGGGCTAGGCGATCCTAGGCGCTCGTGCAAAATTAAACAGAAAATTTCCAGATTTACAAAGTTCAGATTTTTATGCTTTTACTATATGTTTCTTTGGTCTAAATTAATCTAATAACATTCTAAAACATTCCTAAAGCCTTCTAGACTAATTCTCATCAATTAAATACCATCCTATAATTAATTTCATGATCAAACCAAGTTTTCTTCTTTATTTCAACAAATCCTTCAAGAATACCAATCAATAACATATAAACAATTTGATTCCATGTAAATACTGTTCCGACTAATCCATTCAATCCATATGAAATCACAGAAAACGAAATCATGCAGTTCCTCACGTTTTCCAAGGGTTACTACTTGCCTTATACGCTAAAATCCTTCTTCCATTGAAGCTTCTAATTCTGGACCTTAATTTTATTCCCAAATGCACCAAGCTAAAGTCTCCCAATTCAAATCTACACCGTACACAATGTAGTTCTATCAGTGATGAACAAAACCTCCAAATTTGAAGGCGATCCACCGTACGGATTTTCCCCGATCATGTTTTGATGATGGCTGGTCAGACATGTTCATGAGCAGCCTTCTTCCTTTCTCTCCCTCTTTTCTCTCAATAATAAACCCACGAAAATTCCCTCTTGTCTAACCTTAGTATCCTATTTATATTAGGCTTTAGAAGTCCTAAACCAACCCTAGTTGGCTACTTTAATTTGGGCTAACCCAACCATGGTCTAGTTAAAGTCTAACCCTTTTAATTTAATTCCTACTTTTTCTCCACCTTTTATTTTTCTACTTAAAAGATTAATAATTTAATCTCTTATCATCTAAACTCCTATTTACAACCTATTTTCGTGCATAATACTTAATTAAACATTAATATCACCTAAAGCCTTATTTTCTCCAAATTAAGACTTGAAATCTCCAAATTACCCTTTTTCCTACTTTTAGGCTTTTATTAATTCCCTTTAATTTCTAACTTGTCAAAATAATTTATTTTCTTCTATTTTCTAATTCTAGTTATTATTTCATGATCTATTTATTAATTACCCTTTTCTGAAAATTACCAAAATACCCTTTTTACTCTTTTAGGCTAATTTCATTAAAATTCTTTCTTTATTTTCACGTTATGACTTATTCAAATTAATTATCCTCTAAATCTTTACTTTTTATTTTAACCAGGACTCAACTCACATTTTATTTATTTATTATTTATTTATTTATTAGGTGAAAATTCGGGGTTTTACATCAAGTGACCTATGATAAAGATGATTTGTTTTAGTATCTATTTGCTACCCGAGGTTGGTCTATTTGCTACCAGAGGTTGGTTTATATGTTGAGTTTATTTTGTTTTGGTCTAGCTTGTCCTGGATCCAGAGTCTAAGCTTAGTAATATGATGTGTTGACTTTATTGCTGTAATTGCATGGCTATGAATGTTGCCATGACCAAGGTAGAGCAGCCCATATCCTTGTATAGGCCAAGTTGTCAGTGTCGATACCCAGAGTAGGCCGACACTGGATGACAAAGTTCCTGGGTAGGCAGTCATTTCAGAGTACCGAGCATAAGTTGGCAGGACTGTGTACCAGGAGGCTTGTATGTCGCTCTGGCATGTGAATTACCCAATATAAGTGAACTACATGATATTGACATCGGTGGTTTGTGATTTCGATATTGGCATTTGTTTAAATTTGAGAAATATCTATTGGATTGTTTAAGATAACTGATCATCGAAACATGGTTATAATTGCATTGGATTTTGTGAAAATTTGGATTTTTGACATTGATAATACAAATTGACTTACCTATTGATGTTCATTAACTATATCATCTTGGTCTGCTGAATTATCGGGAGCTTAGTCGGATTAATCGTGTTATCACCATCGTTTCTTGTTTATTATTCGATTCATGTTTTATAACTATGAAAAATGTGTTTGTGCATGCATGTTCTGCTTACTAGAATATTTGTATCTCATTCCGTATTATTTTGTTTTATTTTTAGCTACTCTCGGAGAGGACGATACTTGCAGGTAGTTGTTCGGTTATGTGAGTTTAGAGTTGTATTACTGTATTTACTATTTTAGTTTTGGATCGTAGTGCACTCTGATTATTTAATTATTGTTTCATTCATGTTTTTACTTCACTCTGATATATCGATCTTGTGTAGAAATTTAACCTTTGGAGACGAGTTACGGTTTTATTACGTAACCTGGATCTGAGGCGTTACATAGTAGCTTCGCTCATAAGTCGCATAGTGGTATAGTGAATGGAGAGTTTCTTTTCAAAGACCTACTTGTCTTCATGAGTCCTACAATGTTATATGATGGATGATTATGGTTTAGTTGTGATCTTGCTCTTGCACTATTGTGATGGGAAATTATGTTGATGGATATGATTATACTTGTGAACTATTTTGATTTGATTACTGTTTAATCTGATGAGATTGTATCGTATCCTGCTTATCTCATTTATTTTTACCGAGCATGAAAGTAACTATCTTCTATATATATAAACTGTTTATTCATGCATGTTGTTACCTACTGAGATATTTGTATCTCATTTCTATTTGTTTTGTTTTGTTTTTAGCCGATACGTGTGAGAGAGACGTATGGTTTGCTTCTGGGGGCGAGTTTGCTGATTTCCTTCTAGAGGACTACTATTATCCAGAGTAATTAGGTTTTGATTTTGTTTTGTTAATTGAGACATTGATTAGTTATTTGTTAATTTAAGAATTGATGTTTATGAGAGTGAGAGTGATAGAACCAATTTTACCAGACTGGAGTTATATTTTGATAAGATGGTTTGGATGACTTTAATCCACGCCTATTATTGGTTTTTATTAATGATAAGACTTCCGCACTCTAATTTTAATTGTTTAATGAATGATATTATTGGTCTGGTAATTTGATGTTTTGGGCTCGTAGCACTTCAGATTCGGGTTGAGTGCCGGTTTTTGCATTAACCCGGGTTCGGGGCGTTACAAAAGTGTAATAGGTAAAACCAAAATCAAACCATCATATGTCTTTGTAGGACTCATGAAGACAAGAGGGCCTTTAACAAGAAACTCTCCATTCACTATGCCACCATGCGACTTATGAGCGAAGCTAGTAAATATCCTCAAACCCAAATCTCAATCTGAAAATAAGAGGCCTAGACATCGACTTATTGCGCACAAAACTCATGGAGTTCGGTACATACCACCCAAGCATGCAGCCCCTGAATCAATACATGGGGATAGCCGTTGATCCACACATACAAAGTACTCACCAACAACACAAACATGAAATGAGACCCTACAGACATGAAGACCCCCCAATGCAAACTAACTTGCAAAGGAAGCGCGAGCGCAAATTAGGAATATCCAACTAAAGAAAACCTCTTCACTTTTTAGCTTAACCCTATGGATCCATATGCAGCTATGCCCACTAGACACAAACAATAATAACTAACTCAAACCAATATAGTTAGTAATAGTGCCTAGTGGCATATAGGGTTTTCCAAAATTTATACTCTTTCCAAAGATAATGCCCTAACACTAATGGAATCCACATAAAAAGCTCAAGTAAGATCAAGATCTCTGAATCTGCCATAACTATAGGTGATGACTCCTTATCCCTTGGGCCAAGGAAAGAATAACATCAATGTAACCAAGGTATGGCATGGGTTAAGTCCTCTATATAAGTATTGAAAGCCTCGGGAAGTTTCGGGAAGATGATGAGTAGGCTATTAAAGTTAACAACTACACCCTACATGGTACAACCAATGGTGTAAGGATCAAAACATGGGTTCCTTCTTATGATAATGGCGTATAGTTTTAAAGGCAATCATGAGAAATGTTTATAATCCCATCATATATCAAAATTATTACCCAATATTCTCAAGCCTAATATTACAGGATCAGGATTGAATATCTTGGCAGCTTGGAATGAAGTATCAACTCCTACAAAATTGCTGGCCGAAACTTGAGTTATCAAGTATAATATTCTCTCCAGAACTTCAATGTCATGCCCTCATGTGGCTGTCACAGTTGCCCTTCTCAAGGCTATCCACCCCACTTAGAGTGATGTTGCCATAATATATGTTCTCATGACAACAACTAGGCTGAGAAACAACCTAGGCACTGCATTGACTAATATTTCCGGAAAACTAGTAAACCCCTTCAATTATAGATCGGTCACCTTAGGCCTACAAAGGTTGCCAATCCTAGCCTGGTCTATGACGCCTCTTACACTGATTACCTACTCTTCTTATGCAGTAGTAGAGTAAAGGGGATTAATCCTTCCTTTGAGAGCCTAAAGGTTTCATCCTCACCCAGAAAACTCAACTATCTATCCCTTATAATTACCAAGATTAACGGCACTGTGAAAAGTGAAGAGGTCCATCACTAAAGTGGGTGGTGGCAAGAGCTTATACTTTGCAAACACGAGTCAAATACTTTGTCATCTGGCCAAAGATTCAACATTATATTCTACTCATGATGAGGAGAAGAAACGAAACTCAAAAGGGTTTCTTTTCTGAGAGATGGTTGAAGCTTCCTTGGCCTATAAGATGATGGAGATAACTGGAGAGACAGCATGTGTGAATCTGATGGTAAACTAGTTCACGAATGATGCTAAAAAAAATTCAGTCCTGGTGTTCGGAGAGCTACGGGCAATATCGTTTTGAGTCTAGATTTTGTTACAGGCAAGCTTTGATTCAAAATTATTCTGATTTTAAAAGAAGTGCACCATGTTCAAAGTTCATTTGGGTCGGTTTCTCTAGTGAAGTATTTGAAGTTTGGTTTCTTGACAGGGAGGTTAATGGTAGAGGTTCAAATAAATGGATCTGGTTTTCTTGTGAATTTTATTCGGATGCTAATCATGGACATGGGTTAGTAAACCAAAGTCCATCTCCTGTATCAATGTTAATGGAAGTTTGTGAAATGCCCATTTGTGACAAAGTGGATAGAGAGATAAGAATCAATGAGAAGTCCTACTTGAATTTGTTTTGAGTATGTGCCACTTTGGTATTCAAATGTCTTAATTACAAAGCCCTCTTATTGACTTCAACATCTTCATCATGATATCACAGAAGGTCTGATTCATTCTTATAGCTAATGTAGTCAAGGTGAAATAGCTATAAATAAATAAATAAACAAAAGAAAGTGGATTTAATAATATGAATGGAGTAAAAACAATAGAAAAAAGGTACCTTGGGAGGATGGTCTTTTGAACTGTGAAGAAGGCGTTATTCTTCCAACTAAGTTACGGCAGTGTCTTTCTAATGGAAGTGCAATGACCGAGTTAACGGTTTGTCTTTTTGAAGGAAGTGTAGTGACCGTATTAACGGTTTGACTTTCTGAAGGAAATGCAGTGACCGAGTTAACGGTCTGTCTTTCTGAAGGAAGTGCAGTGACCGAATTAACAGTTTGACTTTCTGAAGGAAATACAGTGACCAAGTTAACGGTTTGTCTTTTTGAAGGAAGTGCAATGACCGAATTAACAGTTTGAATTTCTGAAGGAAATGCAGTGACCGAGTTAACAGTTTGTCTTTCTTAAGCTATCTTTCTAAAGATACAATGACCAAATAAATGGTTTGCTTTCTGACTTCGTCGTATGTATAATGAAACTTTGGATTTGGAAAGCACACAAGAATAAAGATGTCTCAAAAGCGATGATCAACTTCTTGACAACGTGCAAGTCCCTGGAAGAAACCATGAAATAAATCGATGGTATTTCATCAAAAGCTTCTCAAAAAAAAAATAGAAAGAAAAAAAATGATTTCAAGTCTTGATCAAAGACCAAGAATAGGTGGAGGCCTTGCCACGGATGTCATCTAATCTACACTCATCCATGGCATTGTAAACATCATGCATGGCATTATGGATCTCAAACATCTCACCACAGCATTATGAACATCATGCATCATAGCAATGATTATCTAGATCTGAAGAAAAAAAATACGCACCAATGATGAATAATACTTTTTTGGAGGTTGTTCTTCTCATAGAGACTCAAAGAAATAAGTCTTGCTCCTGTAGACAAGCTTTTGTAGGCAATGGAAAATGCCTCCTTGGTTCTCGTTCTTCCCAAAGAGAACAAAAGAAAGGGGGGTTGAGTGCTTATGCTTTGGAGGATGACAAGAATTGTAGAATGACTCGTTGACAAGCTTTGGGGACCTTTACATTTTTATTGATTCATGAGATGCACCCATACCTCAAATAAAAAAGAAAGGGAAATTCTTGGTTGTATATATATTCCATATAAGTAATAGAAAGGAATTCCTTCCTTATCATGCTAAGAAGATAGTGGAAAGAATCACATGCTTTGGGAATTTTTTTTTTCTCTTATGTTAAGTGCATCTCATGGCATATACGAAGGATACAGCATGAAAGAGAAAAAAACAAAAAAAGGGCAATCTTTGTTTAAACTCGTTTAAGAAAGAATTAGCATGGATATTGTTAATGTGTAAAAAGTACAGTAGTGAAGTGTAGCTGTGTATGTTCAATTTGTTTCCTTCTGGAAACATACAGGATATATCAAAAAAAAAAACTCTACAGGCCAAGCTAAGAGCCCACGGTCACATGGCCATATGGTCTCAAAAATCCATAATTAATCACATGTCATGGCACAATCATGATGAATCACCCCCATTGCTGGTTGGCACTAGATGCATGTTTTGATTCTTTTGAAGAAAATTATTTCACAAAATTGATTTACTAGGGCATCAACTCCTTGCAATCTCACAATATTGTGATGTACAATGAATTAGAATTTTCTACAACACAGTGGATGGTATATATGGATCAAGTTAAATCATTATACCACTCTCATGCATGAAGACACGCATCATTGGTTCAACATGAAATGGTCTTGTCATTTTTATCATGTCCCAATGGTTATAGACATCTGTAATGCCCCGGATCCGGTTCAACAACCAAACCGGGAGTGTTAGTAAAAATAGCCCAAAACAAACTAAATTTTATGAGGAATTTAAAATTTTTCAAATTTTTATCAGAGACATTTGGAAGCATATTATAATTAATCAAGTTTAAACAAATTAATTTACAATAAAAAGTTCTTTAATCTGAATTAATTCTAGTGTCTTGAATCATAATTCTGCCCATGTGTTCACTACCCCAAACTTGACGATCTTTCCAAGCATACCTAAAAAATAGGGAAAACTGGAGTAAGATATAAATCTCAACAAGTAGCAAGGTGCATGTAATAAAACAGTCCATTTTATGAAATAGTTATGAGGTATAATGATAAATCGAAGCAAAGGCAAATAATTCAAATCCATGTTAACAATCTCAACGTAAACGATAAAATATACACAAACACCACATGTGACATCACAAGACTCATGAAGCAAGATAAGTCTTTGAAAAGATACTCTTCATTCACTACGCCACCATGTGACTTATAAGCGAAGCTAATAATACAATCCTCATACCCGACTGGAATCTGAATTATGAGGCCTAGACATCGACTTATTGCGCATGAAACTCACGTACAAGCAACTCATATCTGAAATACGGAGTTCGGCATGTACCACCCAAGCATGCAACCCCTAAAATTTGAACATGAGGATGGCCGCTAATCCACACATACAGGGCACCTCACCAGCAACTAGAATCTGAAATGAGACCCTATTGACATGGAGACCCCCCCCCCCCCCCCCCCCAATGCAAACTAACTTGCAAAGGAAGCACGAACGCAAACTTAGAGTAATCAGCCCAAAGGAAATACCACTCCACTATCTAGTTTAGCATATGGATCCATACGTAAAACCCCAAAATTTTGATTAGCAAATTTTGAAATTGATTTAATATTATTAATTATTATTATTGGTGGAAAAATTTCAGAAAAAGGAATTGGAGGATATTTATGTAATTTTAGAAAATTAAAAGAGAAATTATTTAAGTGAGGTAAATAATTATTATAATTTCATAATGATAATAAGTATTATTTATTTAAGTGTTTTGTTTATATTTAGTCTTGATTATGTAGGGAAGGAATGCTAGAGTGGTGATGCAACAAAACAGCTGGTGTTTAAATGTGGAGTTGGCGGCAAGAGTTGGGTATAAAAGGGGGAGAAGAGTTAGTTAGAAGCTTTGGTTGGTTAGTTGGAGCTAGAAGCATCTGAAAGGAGTTGAGTAGAGGAGAAACTCAGGTGCAAAGGGTTCTAATCTGATCAGCTGAGCTGGAGTAGTACATAGAAGAGCTCGATCAAGGAAGGATTTCGTTGATCGAGAATTGCTAAATTTGGTTTTGAGTTCTAGAAATTCAATGGAGGAAAACTCAAGGATTCGTTCAGATCAAGTGTAATTCAGGTACGATAGCGTTAATTTGATCACATTATAGTTAATGAGGTGATTTCATACAGTTTAGAACAGATCTGATTAGATCAGGAATAATTTTAATGAAACTGTGAAAATCTGTAGAGATCAGTAGATTGGGAGCTTACGAGATTTTAAGACATTAAGTTGTTTCGGACTTCCCAGAGGTAAGTAGCACCCTTCTTAATCAATTCGTGCTGGATTTCATGGATTTATTGCATTGAATTTGAGTATGAGGGTTTGAAACTCAGATTTGGGTGTTTTTGAGATATTTGAAGAATAATTATAGATCTGATCTGAATTACCTGATAAATTGTTGTTGGATAAACTAGAAAGTTCCTATGAATGATTTAGAATATGTTTGCATAGTTTTGGAAGAATTAAATTAGGTTTTGGCAGTTCATTTCTCGAAAAATTTAGAAATCTGGAAAATCTGTCATGAGATAGGGTTTTGGCCGAGCGCCTGGAATCACACTCAAGCGCAATCCCAAGAGCCCCGCCTGTGTGTGTAAAATTTCTCACAACCCAAAAGTTGTCAAAAGACAGTAAGCCGAGCACCTACAATGACGCTCGAGCATTATTCCAAGCATCCATTTGCTAATTCAGATTTACTTGAACGCCTACAAGGATGCTTGAGCGTTATGTCGAGCGCCCTTGACAGAAAATCTGGAATTTCTAACTTGAGGTGTTTTCGACTACGGAATTGTTTTTAATCAAATCTAACATATGTAAAAATAAGATTTAGGTATTTAGGAAGTACTTGCACAGGAATTATATTAAAATTAATTTTAATAAAGAGTTTGTGCACATTCTACTAAAATAGGTTCTAGAGAGACTTTCGGTTCCAAATCATTATAGAATAAGTTTATTTTGATTCCACCACCTGTAATATCTCTCTAAGATCATTCTTAAGGCGTATCTGAAGGCCAATTATAAGAAAAAAGTTCCTATTAAATATTTGTCCACCTTTTCTTCGAAATTAGTTCAATTTTGGGTTTTAAAAAGATCTTATGTTTCCAATTTCACTTGTAAGGATTCTAAGGATTTCTACCTAAGTAACTCTCTTGTCTAGACTAGTTGTAAGTTAATAATTCTCTAAGAACAGGTTCTGGTCAAATTTGGAAAATTGGTGTTTTGCACTATATTGGAATCACTTTGTTTTATATCAGATTTGATTGGTTCTTGCATAGGATTTGTTTTATGGTGAGTTATTTTCTTCAGATCTGGAATATTGGTTTATTATCATGAATGATTTGTTATACCATCTGGTTTGATGATGTTATTCGCCTTGAAAGGCATGAACTTGTGATCCTCCATGATGGAGTGGATTTGGTCATGATTGACCCATGGTTTTGGATTGAACTCATTTGATTACTTGCTGATTTGGTTACAAACTATTTGGTCTAGCTTGCATTGGATCCATGACTTAAGCTTAGTAATGTAATGTGTTGACTTTATTGATGTAATTGCATGACCATGAGTGTTGCCACAATTGATGTAGAGCAACCCGAAACCCAAAGAGGTCGGGTTGTTAACGCCGAAACCCGAAGTAGGCCGACATTGGATGACGAAACCCTGAGTAGGCAATCATTTCAGAGTATTGAAACCTTGAGTAGACCGGACTGTGTACATGGAGGTGCGGATGTCGTTACAGTATGTTGATTAATCAATTAAAGTGAACTACATGAAATTGGCCATTATGTTACTTGATTTATAATACTTGTATTGTTACTTGATTATCGGTGTTAACGAGATTGTATTGGTTTATCAGAATTCCTTTGTATTAGTATTGACTCATTTATTGTAATTCTTTATCGTGACATGATTTTAGAAATGTGGTAAAATGTTTTAGCATGCATGTGCTACTAGTTGGGATACTCGTATCTCATTATGTTTTGTTTTGTTTTGCTTTCAGATACTCTCGGAGAGGACATGACTACTGGGGTAGAGCCAGAGGATTTGTATACGGAAGAGGATTATTACCTTCCTTAGACATTGTAGGTTATCTTGTGGAATTGAACTATTGATACTTGTATTTTGTTTGGGATTGAATTGGTATCAGAATTGATTAGAGATATACATTTTCATGGTTTAGTATAATTCCCACGCTTTAATGAAAAATTTTAAATTCCGCACTCTGATGTATGTGACCCATGTTATGATTGAGTTGGTATGAGAAATTTTGGGCCCATACATAACACTCTGCGAGACGTGTTATATATTTAATGAACAACATGGATCCAGGGCATTACAGAAATGGTATCAAAGCAAATGATCCTAAGTAAAAGACCTTAAGAAACCTTTTGGGGGTTGTGTGCTTGTTAGATAGAACTTTGAGGATTAGGGAGAGTTCCTATCTAATATAGTGTTGTGTTTTGTAGCTATACACGGCAGGCAGAGTCAGACGAGCGAGGACTGTAGATCCTCCAGATGATGAGATACCCCGGGAGAAGCCACATGAGCAGCCACGAGAGGTTCCACAGCACATGGGTGATATATGGGTTGCTGTTGGTACATTGACTCAGCTCCTTTCTATGGAGAAGGAGGAGAGGATGAGTCAAACAGGGAATGGTAATGACCATCAAAATGATTATGGGGCTACAGTGGAGCAGAGGGAAGATGGAGATAGATTGTCTTTGAGAGACATAGAGTAGTTTCGGAGGTTGACTACCCTACCATTCCACGGAGACCCAGATCCGATGGAGGTTGAGAGCTAAGTGGCGAGAGTGGAGCGTATCTTTGATACCATGGCTTGTCCGAAGGACTGGAGGGTGAGACTTGCTGCTTTTACTTTAGAGGGTGAGGCTCAACACTGGTGGCAGTCCCTAAGGAGGCGGAGTGTAAAGGGAGTACAGTTATCGTGGGTACATTTTCACCAAGCTTTCTATGAGCAGTATTTCTCCTTCGAGGTGAGACTACAGAAGGAAAGGGAGTTCATGGATATTACCCAGGGGACGCAGACGGTAGCACAGTACATGTAGCGCCCCAAATCAAGGTTTATTTAAAAACATAAACCCGAACCTAGTACGTTAGGATAATGGCCCAAAACAACTAATCCAGACTTAAGCAATTTCAATAAATATAATCAAAGTACGGAAATAAAAGATATATTTTTCCAAGAAGCGCGGAATATAAAAATTAAACATCCAATACCAATTCATCAAACTAAGTCTGGAAAGGGTTAATTAAATTAAAATGTATCAACATCCACCAAACTCATCTAAATAAAAATAAACTAAAACAATCCCTCGAAATACCAAGTCATTTAGATAATAAAGATCCCTAAACCTACATAGGAATAAAGTAATCTTCTTCCTGGTAGTCAGAATAATCCCCAGAAGTTTCTACCCCTACAGCTTCCTCACCAGGAATATCTGAAAACAAAATCGATAAAACGAATATGTGAGAAACAACACCTCAGTAAGTAATCATGCAAATAGTTTGTAACAATAAAATATGCAACGTTTAATCAGGTTAATCATGATAAATACAGAACAATAATATTTAAATAAAATGAAACAACCACAAAACATTCAACCTCATGGGACTCATGAAATAGGAAACCAGAGAAAGAAAGTAGACATGTGCCAATATGCTACCTAACCGATTTACAGGTGGACTAGACACACCTACAGACTGGTTTTTCGACACCCAACGGAAGAACCCAACCGACAACCAAAATGAGTTAGCATGTATGGCCCAACCTATCCAGGAGTGGGTAACGTAGCGACCGACCTATCCAGGAGTGGTACCATCCTCGAGATGATGGAATGCCTATGACACAGAATTCAAACCCCTCTAGAAGACATTTCACTTACTAGTTAATCTACGGATCCATGCAATTGCTAAGCCCACTCAACGGTAGAAAACCAAACCAGGTGATGGACATACCTCCCAAAAACACCCACATACACAAAGACACAACTGTGTCAATAACAAACCCATAACAGTGGAATAAACAAACCAGGCAATAGTCTTGTTACAACTGTGACCCAAAAAAACCCACACAAGTGGAATTAAGTCATATGTCCAAACTCCAGGTTTTAACTGGCAACTATGTCCCAGATGTGTATCAAATCCTTCGATGCACAAAATACGTTCAAATAACTTAAATACAGGTGTAGGAACTCTTAAAATCAAGTTTTGTTAAAAAGGGAATTGTTTGGAACAATGGTACTAAGTTAATAAGCCACTTTGGTAAAATATACCCAAAATCTTTATAAAAATTTATTTTAAACATCCGCTAATGCAAACTATCTCTAAACACTCTAATCTTAAAGGTTCATAGGTTTAAATTGAATAAAAACAATTTCGTAGTGAAAAACTAGGTTGATTAGAGAAATCTGGAAATTCTGACAAGGGCGCTCGAGCGGCTTCGGGCACTCGAACGGGTGACGTGAAAATTTGGTGAATTCAGGGTTGGTTGCTCGAGTGACACTTCGGGCGTTCGCCTTTAGAGTTTTGATTACTTTCGGGTTTTCTGAAAAATAAAAAGCACAGGCGGGGTGCCCTCAATAGCGCTCAAGTGCTATCGAGCACCCGTGAACTCCATCTCGAGGCCCTTAGGGCCGCTTGAGCGGTGGTTCGAGCGGCCTGTCGCAAAACCAATATTTTGCAACTTCCAAAAAGCTGCGTAAATCAAATAAAAATCCGAAACTTCAAATACAAAGCATCAAAACCATTCAAAATCATTCAAGAATATTGTATAAACATGTTGGAATAGATTAGGACAATTAAAACACACAATCCAACACAAACATATCATCAAATGCACGAATAAACATGATCATCATATGAATTTCAAAATTCTATTAATGCAAATTTTAAAGGGACTACTTACCTTGTTTGAGACTAAAATCCTCATCTAACAGCACTACTAAAACACTCCAAAGATGTTCCAAACGAACTCAAATCCACTTTATCTTATATGGATCAAACAACACCCTTTTATCAACTCTCATTCACGTTTAAGACTCCCAAAAACAGAATTTTTCTAGTTTGTTTCTTACCTGCAATTCCAGATGAAAATCCCTCTTCCTCCTCTAAAAATCTGCTCTAATGGTTGCTTGAAGGTTAGGGTATGAATCACATGGAAGAAAGAGAAGAAGAAGAGAAGATGAGTTGGTATGGGCGGCTGTTCACTTGGTTTGGACGTGAACAGTTGCTCGATTAGTTTAGGTTATTTTATTCCTTCTTTTTTTTACTAAAATGCCCCTACTAGCAATTAAATCCCTTATATACTCTTTCAACCCAACCACCACTTCATAAAACCATGTATGGTCTGATCGATCCCACCTCCTCTAGGGTCGACCACAAAAATCTTTTCTCTTGTTTTTCGTTTAATTAGATCATCGCTATAACAACCTAAATAATAGAAATTAAATTCTACTCAATCTAAATTTATAATCTCACCTTAGATTAGCTTTCCAAGTTCTTCGGGTCACCTTGAATTTCTCCGGGTTGAACCAATTCTTCATCCCCTGCATTATATCAACTTGATCAGTCTATTTATTAATTGCAATTATTTTATTAATAAAATCTAGGATTTTACAGTACGAGGCCCGTTATGCGTCGTTATCGCGATTTGCTCCCCATATGGTGCAGGATGAGCAGAGATGGACTCAGCACTTTGAGAGGGGATGAGACCAGATATTCGGAGCATGTTATTAGTTTTGATGTGTACTGAGTACGCTGATATTGTGAGGATAGCCCTTAGAGCTGAGAGAGAGATCAGAGATGCTAGGGCTGAGCAGGGCAGTGGAAGATTTCAGGTCAGACCTATGGAGCAGAGGAGAGTCCCGGATGGGGACAAGAGGTAGAGGACTGAAACTTGGAGGTCTGGACCATCTGGAGGTCAGGGAGAGAGGAGGATTTCTGGAGGGTGTTATAGATGCGGCCGATTTCATATGCCAGGCCGGTGTGAAGCACCAACGGGTGCATGTTTTAGATGTGGCCAGTATGGTCACAAAGTGATGGAGTGCCCACACCTAGCCACGTACCAGTTGTTGAGGATGGCTACTACTACACTCACTGAGACTCTAGTAGTTGATATTCCTCCTAGACCTCAACCACCTAGACCGGCACCTACAGCTTCGGTAGCTCAGAGACCGCAGGGTCAGGGCCGAGGTGGACCTCAAGGCAGAGTGGCACCGCAGAGGGTTGGGCAGATATATCAGGCCCCACCTCCACGAACTTAGTATATGTGGGTTTATGCTATTGCAGCTTAGGAGGCCGGAGAGAGAGTATATTGAGGAGGCCCAGGATGAGGAATCGGAGGCCCCACAACTAGTTGGAGGTATATGTTTCATATATAGTAGATCTGCTATATTTCTGTTTGATTCTGGTGCTTCACATTCATTGTCACTCCATGTTGTGCACATCGTATTGGTTTGATTCCTGATACACTTGATTCTAAGTTGACTATGCACACACCTTTGGGTGAGACCAAAGAGTCTAGACTATATTTAGAGATTGTATGATCAGGTTGAGTTCTCTGGAGTTTCCTGGGAATTTGATAGATTTGAGTTTTGGAGAATTTGATGTGATATTAGGCATTGACTGGTTGTTCAGACATCATGTTAGCATTGATTGTCACCATGGTACAGTTATGGTTAGTCAGCTAGGTTAGCCTATTTATTGTTTCTGTTGTGAAGGGTTGAGGACACGGATCAGTTTAGTTGCTTCTATTAAGGCAAAGGAGGTAGTGACTGAGGCACCTAGTATTTCTAGTGTGCCGATCGTATGTGAGTTTGCTGATGTGTTTCCTGATGGTTTGCCGGGTTCACACAGACCCATATTGAAGCTTGAGAGTTGGTTCTAATCCCCAAATTTATATTTAATTAGATCTAATCCACTATTTCCACAACCTTGCCCTTTAAGACACCTATTTCCATTCATCGTTCCAAAGCTTAATTCCAAATTAAATTCCGTCAGTTCCTACACCTCAATTTAACCCCTATACAAGTGTTACAATAATTAAATTGCTAGGAAATTTATTAAATATTAATTTAGACCTAAAATCCCCAAATATCAAATCTGACTTAGGGCACTTGACATGGGTGCTCGAGCGACCTGTTGAGCGCCCACCCAAATTTCGGCTGATTTCCAGATTTTCCAATTTCCCGAATTTTATAATTTTTCTTTAATCTTTAATTGATCTAAATTTATCTTTAATTAATCTAAATCACTTCTACAATATTCTGAACCTATTTTTATCAATTAATTACAAATTTTTAGGTGTTTACAAAGATCAACGTAATCAAATCAATACTTTTCTATTTTTCTCTCAAGAACACGGAAACTTATCGAGAAAAACAATCCAATCCATGAAACATGTTTTCGTCTACTCAAATCAATCAAAAACCAATCAAAACACAGAAAACATGCAGTTCCTCCAGTTTTCAAGCGATTGCTACTTGCCTTAATATGCGAAATCCATCTTCTCATTGAATCCAAATTTCTGTTATTATCGCACCATCCTAGGGTTCTCCAAACAAGATCTCCACTGTTCAGACTGTAGCTCTACCAGTCGTGAACAAAACCTCCAAATTTGAGGTCAATCCAACGGGTGAATCTCTCCCGATCTAAATTTGATGGGTGCTAGTCGGAGGTTTCTGCAACAACCCTTCTTCTAAAATCTTTTGTCTTCTCTCTTCTCTTTCTTTAATTTGCTCCAAACAAATGAACCTTCTTTTCTCTCTTTTCCTCTCTATCTCACTTTAAAGAAACCCTAATTTCCCCTTTAATATCTTACCTAAATAATTAACCTAATAGATGTCAAATTAGAAAACTTTTTAATTAACTCCCCCTATCTCTCCTTCTTCTAATTCTCTTTTTGATATCCTATCCCTTAAATCCCTTACAAATAAACTCATACTTTTAATAAATTTTCGTCCATATTTTATATCTATTTTTAAATATTACCTAATCACCCTATTAAGTCACTTTTTCCCCAAATTAAAGCCACTAATTAATTATAATTACCAGATTGCCCTTTTTTCTTTTTTTAGGCCATAATTATTGCTATTTAACTTCAAACCTAACCCAACTAAATTAAATTTTCTATTTTCTAATTCTTTTAATTATCTAATGATTTTAATTGATCAAATGATTCATTTGGAATTTACTAAAATACCCTTTTATCCTCCAAGATTAATTGATTTCCTTTCAAAATTTCTTTTATTTTAAAATTATTATTTATTTAAATTATTAATCCTCTAAATTTCCACTCTTTTATTTCCACTTTATTCATACCCCTATTTTCTTCTATTTATTTATGCCTTAATTATTATTCAAAAATTCGGGGTCTTACAACATCCATGTACTTCAAGTTTGCCTTCAACACTTGACAAGCATGTAAAACAGCTAAAAACTTGAAGTGAGGGCCTTTGTAGACACTAAAATTTTTGTGTCATCAAATCAAAAAGTTGACCAAGTCAAATAATTAACTTTAGTAAGTGAGATCAAATCCAAGGCCAGGGCTTAACCAAACAAATAAGCTCGAATTAAATAAATTGATGGTTCAACCCGTTTATGAAATATGGGTCAAGATAAGCTTTTTACAAATCCAACCCATTAACTTCAAATGAGCCCCACAAAACAAGATATGGGTTATATTTGTTACTAAAACAAAATAAATGTCTTTTGGTAACAAAATTCTGATGATCCAAAAAAGGAAAGTCACAACCCCACAAATGGCATAGAATATTAAGAAATAATTTAATATTCAAATAAATGCCAAAATCAAAGCAAACAGATTTCTCAGTATGGTATGCTTAATTAAATTCAAGTTGCTACCAAATGAGACGCACCCT
Organism: Buxus sempervirens; assembly: GCA_947561395.2. NCBI lineage: Eukaryota > Viridiplantae > Streptophyta > Magnoliopsida > Buxales > Buxaceae > Buxus > Buxus sempervirens. The sequence goes on along the minus strand of OX387187.1, from coordinate 6,771,305 downwards.
TATAAGGAAATTCTCAATCAAAAAAGATCCTCATATTAAGGCAAGTGCTCATAACCTTTGCCTATAAATAGAGGACCTCAATGAGAAGAAGACACTTTCAAGCTCTAGAAGACTTGCCTAAAGCTTGGAGAAACTTTGCAGAAATTCGAAGAAGTTTGGACAAACTCTGCAGAAATTCAAAGAGAGTTGGAAAAGCTGATTCAAGTCTACACCAAATCTTCCCCGTTTTCTCTTTATCAAATTAATATTTTGAGAAAAGAGAAGACAAATCACAATCACAAGGAAGGCAGATCATCTAGTTCGAAATCAAGCTTTACGGCCCCCGAATCAAAGATCGAAATCCAATTTAAGATCAAGCTCTTGCAACCCTCAAGTTGAATATTGAAATTTCATTCAAGATCAAGCTCGTGTAGCCCTTGGATCAAGACCCATCAAGGAGATCGAATCAGAGGAGAAATTACAAAGATTGTAACCCATTTCTTCTTTTCAAATACAAATTATTATTAGTTACATTTTTCTTGTCTTTTGTTTCAGATACGAAATTTGTGTTAACAACCTGACACTCGAGCGTCTTGTCAAGTGCCCATTCGCAATCAAACCCAGAAAACAGACACTTAAGTGCAGGGTCAAGCGCCCTGTTTTGTTCAAATTAAAAAAGCACAGGCGAGGCACCTGACATGGTGCTCGAGCACGATGTCAAACACCCTTTCAATAAAATCAAATTTTCATGATATTCACTTTCCATCTTGATTTTCTCCACATCCAATGATTCTAACATATTTATAAGCATCCAATAATTGTAAAACCCCGAATTTTTAGCAAATAAATAAATAATAATTAAATATAAATATTTGGAATGTCAATAAATTTGTCAAATAAATTAGAGAATAAATTTGGAAATTTCGGAAGAAATCGAATGCGTATATGTGAAATATCAAGAGAAGGATATTTTGGTTAATTCATATTAATCATCAGTAAATAATTAAATATATTAATTAAAATATTATTAGACTTGAGAAATGGTGATAGATTTAAGTTGGAGTTAGATTGCCTATTAACGACGACATTTATAGCTTAAAAAATGGAATAAGGGCATAATGGCAATTATAGTCGAATCGGAACCATAAGTTGAGGAGATGAAAAATTCTATTGAGGGATTTTAATTATAATTACAAATGATCACGTGGATAGTAGAGATCAGGAGTTTGGCATAGATCCGACTGTCTGATCGTGAGATATCGCAGTAGGATTAATATCTTAAAGCTGAAAGTGTTGTGATTGGGTGATGTGCATCATGTTTGGTGCATGTGCGTTGCATGGGAATAGAGGGTATATAAGTAAGCTAAATACCCTAACACATACGAGTGGTATACCATTGTATATTGTTTTGTATTCATCAGCTGCAAGGGAGAAATCGCAAAACCAAGAGCGACTGTGAGCGTTTGGAAGAAGAAGAAGAAGGGATAGAGAGAAGCTTGAGTTCTCGTCTCCTGGGCGTTGTCTTGTGTCTGTGCTTGTCGTTCTTCAGAGGAGAAGGAGAGAAATCGATCGTAAGAGGTAGGTAGCATAGTTTTCTCGTTCGTTTTGGTTTCCTATAGTTTATTCGATTCGATTGCATGATTTTTGGTTGTATAAGTATGTAAATAGATTGATCATATGCTTATAATAGTATTAGAACTGCTTAGAACAGGGAAAATTGAAGATTTATACACTGTTTAGCCGTTTTTGTTAGAGCGCCTACCTCGGAGAGGCTGGCGGTCATTAGCGCTCCTAGGTGCTAGTATTAAATTTTCAAGCGCTGTCGACCGCTTACTGACTGAAGGTTGGCGATTGATTTTGAACTACCACTAACCCTAGAACGCCTAGGCGACCCTGAGCACTCTAAACAGAAAATCCAAAATTTACATATTTTAACTCCTGATTCAATTACAAACCATTTTTAATCAATTTTAACAATTGAATAAGATGTTTTTAAGTCAAACTAAAATATCAAATACCCTGTTTTGGCAGAAAAATAAATAAGGAATTATTTTAGGTAATTAGTTGCCCAAACTTGATCTTAAATAAGAAATTCTAAGTTTAATGCAGATAAACCTTTATATTAGAATAATTAATTAAGAGACATTAATTTATATACCAGCAACCAGATTTCTACAGATAAAGACTTTATATCAGAAACCCAACCCAGTTGAACTACCTTTGATAAATTTTAAGTATCAGGAATATTAAGCTTCACTGGTAAAACTTTAAACCAGAAATTACCTTATAGAATTCGGAGAAAAAACCCTATATACCTTTAGGCCTTATTAGTTAATTTTAATCGGTCTACCCTGATTTTCCTCCACTAAATAACAACTACCCTATTACTTTATGTGACCATCTCTAAACTTTAAATAACCTTTAAATTACCTCAATTGATCTCACCACTACCATTAACCACTTGAGTCTTCCATTACTATAATAATCACATAACAAGACCCCGTCATTATGAGTACACACTAATGAACTGATTTTGGAACAAGACTTTGGATTGCCGATTGAACATAAAAGAACTATGATTATAAACAATATTGGAATGTGGAGGATTTGTACAAAGGCTTGGTGGCCAGTTTTATTAATAAACCTGCTTGGTGGCAGAGATGTATTGTATATAAACCGCTTGGTGGCGGAGACCTTAACCCGCTTGGTGGCAGAGACTTTACCCGCTTGGTGGCAAAGATATTACCCTTTGCGAGAGAGATTTATTACCTCCTGTGGGGGAGATGTAGATCCGATGGGATTTCATCCTATAGGAGAGGTACCTTATGTGGGGGATATGTGATTATACATGATTGCATCCCACATGGAGGATGGGTGTGTGAGTTACCCCTAGAAGGTGAGCAAGCTATCTCCTACGGTAAAAGTAGATGTTATGTGTTCACATCCTTCGGTAGAGTTATGCTGTCTCTTGCAGGGGGTACCTATAGTCTTAGAGATATGCATTCTCCTGCGGAGCACGTGTGGATACTATGTGTTTACGTCTTGCGGTAGAGGTAAGCTATTACCTGAAGGTTCGCTTTATTACTGATATAATGATTGATTCTCCGATTGATGGATTGTTTTAGACGTATCTGATAAGATTGTTTATTTAAAATGAAATATTGAAATGTCATAATTGAACAGAACTGCTATGGTTTAATGTGAATTGTTAAAATGGATTATTATGGAATCATGAATAAAATGTAGAATTGTTCTTAGAAGACACTAATTGAAATAAATTAGAAACCATGGGGATGTGAATTATAATACACTGTTGTTTAAATTGAAATGAAATGCACAAGATTAACTTCCTTTAATTCGGGCACCGAATCAATGTTTGTTTTGTAGCGTGATTATTCGTTTATGTTATTGACCGTAATTACTCGTTTATTTTACCAAGCATGAAACCACTGTTATTTTCCATATATATATATAAACTGTTTCTCTTCATGCACTGTGAGACATGGGAAAAAATCACCGGAGTGATCGTCCCTCCGTCAACACACGGGCTCAACGCAAAAAGTGGGAGAGTCGCCACCATTCATGATTTTGGGGTGAGAATGGACACCAAAGATACAAAAGTAGGTAAAAATAGCCAAAAGACAAATTCTAGGATAAAAATAACCCTACTTGAAAATCAAATCCAGAGATGGGTAAGGGGATTAGATTATGAACAGGGGAAGGTGTTAGGCACCCCCATTCATCCACACGAAGTGGTTGCCAAGTGTATGTTCATGCTAAAAAGAAAATAAAAAGCTTGCTAAAAATCATGAAAAAGCCTTGAAAAAGGAACAATGTATGATATTTTCACATGAGGATCCAAATGGATTTTAGATCCTCTCTTATGTCAATATCACTTCTGGAGTATTTCAAAAGATGGAAATCAAAGTAAAAGTGGCCAAAACCAAGTTGAGGCAAATCCGGGAATTTTGGTAAAAAGTAAGGTCCTTTGTTTTGAAATCATTCAAATCCAATTTTAAATTGATTCAAACCAACTCCATTTGAAAGATTATGATAAATAAGGAACTCATGCAAAATCTCAAGTTAATCGGATAAAAATCCTAGGAGTTATGCTCCTTTGAAGTTGCTGCTGGGGATTTTTAAAAGTAGTAAGTGGGCAACTTTGGAAAATTGTCTAGAAAAATCAATTACATAGAAATCCGTGAAATTTGGTGTGATTGAAGTCTGTATGGCCATCTTTCAACAGAAACTAGCCTCATATAAAAATCCCTTCGGGTGTGCCTTGGGCGGTCTCCCGAACAGGCCCCGAAGATCACAGATGTACCCAGAAAAATGCAAATGAGCAGTTCTGAGTAAATCGGCTACCAATAATTCAAATGGAATCCAAAAATTATGAAACTAACTGGATTTGAAAATAGACTCAAAAAGGAGTACTCAGAAATAAAAACCACTCGAATCGGACTTAAAACGAACACATGGCGGTCCGTCGAAGTGACAAGTTCTGTACTTGGACCTGAACTGTCCACTTAACTTCGACAGAGAAGTGTCAAAAATCGGCTAGATAGAAATTCATGAAATTTGGTGGACATAAACTAGACAGCCTCACCTTTCCCATGGTTCTGGAATCACCCCAAAATTCATCCGGATGATGAAGTTACGGACGTCCGAAGTAAGGGTACAGGTGCTGTCAAGCTAAGCCATTTTTGAGTAAAAACCAAATCCGAAAATTGATAAAAAGTGTGTGATTCGTGTGAGATGAATCCAAAACCTTTGAAAAACATTTAAAAATATTCCAGAATTGATTTAGGCCATTTATTTGAGATTTATCACAATAAATGCAATAAACCCCTAATATGAGCCTATCCCGCCAAAATAGTGATATGTGTGCAAAAGTGAAAAAACCAAGCAAGATCCATACACATGCATATAGATTCAACAAAATAGGTTCTAGCATAGCCTAGGGTTCCGTTCCATTATCGTTTCCCTCTGTTCTCTTTAAGATAATCAAGGGTACTTTGAATATGGAACGGTTTACAATCAATCAAAAAGGCCTTATGCTACATAGGTTCTAGCACTAGGGTCAATCCCCAGTCTCGTTTCTCTTAGATCCGCCTTCACGTTTTACGGCTAGGGGAGTCTTGAGATACTTTGAGCCAGGGAAGGATTTCCACACATACAAACAAGGCTTTACACTACAGAAATGTAGAAGAAGAGATCTAGATCTAGGAATGTAAAGACAGAAAATAAAAAGAAAAGTTGAGGCTTACCTGAGTGCTGGAGGCGATTCCACAGCGGTTTTCTTCTTCTCTTGGAGTTCTTCTTTGCGAGAATTCAAAACAAGAGTTGTGTGCCATTTGCTCAAGGAGGAGGCTCCTATTTATAGGCAAGGGCTAAGGTCATTGGTAGACACAAATTAATGTCTAGAACCCCTCCAACCTAAACCCTAAGGTTATTTCCGCGATTTCCCCTCATTTAATGAGGGACATGATGGTAAAAGTGAAAAGCTCTCGGAAAACCCTAATTTTGAGCAAACTTAAGGTATCCGGTATATCAGACCGGATAACAAAGTGCTTTAAGGTATCCGGTACATGGTACCGGATACATTAAGGCTCACATGTATCCGGATAATCATTCCGGATACATGAAGAAGTACTTGTATCCGGATGGAGTATCCGGATACAGGTAAAAGTATATTTTCTTCAAATTCTGTGCTGGCTTTCCAGGAGATAATGATTTTTGATGATTGTTTGTGCAATTTGGGGTGTCTACAACTGCCCCTCTTTGTGGGAGCTGCGAAGCAGTGAGCTGCAAAGAGTAGACAAGCCCAAATTGCATTCCATGAGCATGATTTGCTCGGTTCAATTCAATTTCTGTAGAAAACCATTTTTGAGTGGAGATTTGCCAAAAAGCCCTCACTTTAAGGGGGCATCTCTCCAAGAATTCTTAAATTCCACTGAGCCCTTTGTGGCTGTGAAGTGGATTTTAAGCCCAAAAATAGGGTTTTTGAAAAACTGATTTTTTATCAAACCAAGTTGAAAATTGAGTGGATATCATCCTTTTGACCAGGCACATTTCCCAAAGTTGTCCCGAATTCCACAGAGCTCTCGTGGCTGTGAGGTGGATTTCAAGACAAAAATAGGATTTTGAGAAAATAGAAATTGTAGCACAATTTTGCTCTTTCCTTTTCCTTCTCTTTTTTCTTTTTTTTTTTCTTTCTTTCTTTTCTCTTTTTTTTCTTTTTTTTTTCTTTTTTTTTCTTTTCATTTCCTTTTCTTTTTTTTTTTTTTCTTCATTTCCTTTTTTTCTATTCTTTTCTGTTTTTTTCTCTATTTTTTTCTGTTTTTTTTTCTTTTTTCCTTTGGTATCCGGTGAGTGTATCCGGATAATCGAGGGTCTGCGGGTATCCGGCCTGAGTATCCGGATCCCCCAGGTTTTATAAGTCGCGCGCGACCGCGACTTTTCCTTTTCTTTTCTTCTTGCTCCGATTACTCAGACCGGCTATCCTCCTCTTTGCTTCGACGCCCGACGATCCTCCTTCGAACCTCACCAGCTCCGGCGACCTCCGGCGAGTCCCTGAGCTCCGGCGACGCTCTGACTTCGGCAATTCCTCATTCACAGTCGTGGCCGAGCCCTAGCTCGCGATTTTCTCACTGTTCATCGACTATTCTCGGATTCCGGTGGTTCCTTCTTCTTTCCCACAACCAATCCAACTTCTCTACCTGCATTCAGGTTTTTCTTTCTTCTTATTGCTAATCAAACAGTGACTTTAGCTTGGCATTCCTCAACTGACATGCTCTTGTTTAGCTTAGCACCGAATTGCCACTTGCATTTTTTTTTCTTCATTTTGTGAATTACTGTTTGATTGTTCTTGATTGCTCCCTTCTCCATTGTTCTCCATAAGTGCCTAGGATTGGAGTTTGTATTTTCTGTAAAATCTTTGCATGCTGACCGAGCTTGTTCATAAGCTTTTTATACTGTTGGAAATTTCAGACTTGATGCCATGCCACATTTTCTCTGTCATTTATGATTCCTGATGACCATGGTCTGTTGCCTTAGACCTCAGAATTGTTTGCCAGTGACATGATTTGTTCTTGACTGCTCTTTGATGTTTTTCTGAATTGCTGACATTGTACTGCCATTGGCTCTTTTCGGACTCGATGGCCAATTCTTGATCATGTGGTATTTCTTTTCCTGCAATTGATTTTTTTCTTGGTAATCCTTGATGATTCTTGAGACTAGCTTGTCTGGAGAGCCACTTATTATAATCTTTTGCATCTGTCTCAAATTTTTCCAGAAACACTTGAACTGCAACAGACCACAAAATTGAGTTAGAATTCTTGACAATAGCTTTGAAGAGACCAAGGTCCTATTAAACATGAATTGAATCTGGACCCAATAAGCCAAGTATTGTTCCTAACAAATGTGCAATGAATCTAGATCAAAACCAAGTAGAATTCCTGATAAATTTAAACTGAATTTAGATTCAAAGCAAAGTAGGATTAGATCTCATAGGACACTTCCCTGCTGTATGTAGATGGCTAGGAGTCGCTCTCGTGTGCGTGAGGAGGTTGACCCGGCCGACCGGCCTTCTTCTTCTCGAGCTCGGATTGAGACTAGTTCTAGTGCCACCCTGTCCGAGCCATTAGGCGATTCTCGAGAGAGCTCTGCTGAGGTAGGCCTTCAAAAAAAATTTCCTTTCTTTTCTTTCTTCTATTCTCCTTTCCCACACAATCTTCACACCTTTCTCTTTGAAATTTAGCCCATGGTTGCACCGGCTCGGGGTCGAGGCAGAGGCAGAGGCAGAGTTCAGGATCAGGCCCCTGAGGGCGAGAGAGGCCGTGGTAGAGGCCGAGGCAGAGCCAGAGATATGGCTCCAGAGGGGGTTGCTGTAGCTCTGGCAGGGGTCTCTGAGGAGTTGAGGGCTTCTGTGCATGATACAGAGCTCCTCCATGGCTTGGATAGCCACCCCTCTATGTGCATCAGGGCTGATGTGCCGCTTCCCTACTACTCTTCCCACTTGCGCGGCAGCTGGGGGAGATTCAGCGAGTTGGCACGGTCACTTTCTCCGGCACTCAGGCGGGAGTTTGGGAGGTGCCACCTGGATCACTTCCTCAGCATTCCATCATTCAGAGCCGACCGTCCACTCATCTTTGCCATGATGGAGAGATACTTTCCAGAGACACAATCGTTCCACCTGCCGGACGTGGAGCTGGGGATCCGCCCCTCCGATTTTGTGATGATTACTGGCATTCCTTTGACGGGACGGACCATCGTCTTGGAGCGGCCCTCTGCGGAGGATATGGGACTTCTCTTGGGATATCAGGCCCTGCCACCAACTGCTTGGGATGGGCGGAGCGGCCAGCTTTCCATTAGTTGGCTGCGGGAGAGTCTGGCTCGACATTTTGAGAGGAGACACGAGACCGTCTCCGTGGAGGATGCAGCCTTTGTGCCTATCTTCCGGCACGTATTCCGGCTGATGCTTGGGAGCTGCTTTTTCCCGGATGATACGACCGGCGTCAGCCCACTTTTCCTGGACGCTTTGAGAGATCTCCATCAGACCCGCCAGCTAGCATGGGGTCGGCTCATTTATGGGACCATCTTGGCCGGGTTGTGCCGTGCAGTTCGAGGTCTGGCATCCCCGAGAGGCGATGGAGTTAGCAGTCGGTTCTTCTGGCAGATTCTGCACGTATTGAATTCATCTGTCTGGTTTAATTCCTTAGGCTTTATCTTTTCTTAGCTGATTTTTCTTTTGCTAGGTGTTCATGTACACCTATATGACCTTCTTCCGCCCATCCCCGGTACCTGAGGTCGCGGATTTTCCTGTGGCTCTGCGGTGGTCGGCCCAGGTCCGAGATGCTGATAGGAGTCAGCCCCGCACCGCTCGGGTGCACTTGGACCGTGCCCGCCGACCTGATGTAAACCCTTTATCCTTTTTCCTTTTTATCTCTTTTCCTGTATCTTGACTGTACCTGATTTTTTTTCTTTTTTTTGCAGCTCCTCCTGTCCCGATTTGATGACGTGGACGTCGGAGTGGCCCGTGAGATGGCGGTACAGGACGCCTTCGATAGAGATCGACGACGTCAGCCCTACCAGTGCTTCCTTGGGAGGCTTGGTAGGGTGATGTACTTGGGAGAGCGCCTGTACTTCCAGCACACTGGCGCACTTCGCATCCCCGTCCCTCCTCCTGCTGTGGGTCCCGACACACTCCTCCCTGGCTTTGATGTTGATCAGTTCGATCACTTCCTGGATGCGGAGGGGCTTACAGTAGTTGGAGATTATGACGAGTGGTTCCAGAGGGTGTCTATAGGATGCTTGATGGATCGACCCACTCGTGCTGGGATGACAGAGATTGGCGGGATCCGCATCCGGATCCACGAGGACACTGTAAGTCTTGTACTTTTCCTGTTTTTATCCGCCTTTCTGTATGCATTTCTGATCCTCTTTGGTTTCTGTTGACAGGTACACGAGCTGAACACTATCAGGGACCGGTTCGAGAGCCAGCGGGCCGCGATCGATGATATGATCGCGGAGCATGATGCGGTCGTGGCCCAGCGGGATGCCCGGATCAGGGAGCTGGAGGCCTTGGTTGCTGAGCTCCAGGCTAGACAGGTATCTGGCTTTCTCATATTTTCATTTCTTTCATTATTTTCCTGTTTCTGCTATTCTGATATGTTTGTTTGACTTGTGCAGGGCCCGGCCCATGATCAGGATGCCTTCTTTGAGCCTGATTTCTTGATTCCTGACCCATCTCCTGCTCGGGCCTCTGATCCTGTGGATGTCCCAGCTGCTGATCCTGGTGAGCCGGATCCTCCTGCTCCTTCTGCAGACATTCCTGGTATGATCTTCTTTTAATTCTCCTCTTTTATTCTTCCTTATATCTGAGTCTTCTGATTTTTCTCTTTTCTGTGGACTCAGCTACTTCTGATCCTATCCCCTCTGCTGCTGATGCTGGGTCTTCTGGAGTCGCGGGAGCAGAGGATGCTTTGGATGAGGGCCCAGTTGGGCCGGTTGCTGCTGAGCCTGAGGCTTCTTCCCCAGATTCTACTCCTGCTCCTCCCCCAGATCTCGAGGATTATTGCTTGGAGTATCATCTTCAGCAGGTGGTAGGTCGGCATCCTCGCCATGCAGCCGAGCAGATCCTTGCCTACTCTAGAGGCCGAGGACTTTGGGGGCGAGGCCGTAGAGGTGGACGCGGCCGAGGACGCGGGGGATGATCCTGCAGAGGAGTAGATTAGGATTTTTTTCATTTTTCATGTATTTATCCTCATCCCTGTACAAAACTTCCAGATATATATGAAAAAACTTTTTATTCATTCTATCATGTCTTGCACATCTTTTGTTCTCAATTTTATGCAATTATGACTTGTAAGCAGGTAAAACAGGTAAAAAATTCGGATTTTTTCATCCTTAGCTCTTTTTTTGCATTTTTTCTCGGTATCCGGTCTGACATACCGGATACATTGATTGGTCTTTGTATCCGGTATGTCATACCGGATATTCATGGAATCCTTTGTATCCGGTATACTTATCCGGATATTACCAAATCCTTTGTATCCGGTCTGAGTTACCGGATATGTTAAAAGATGCTATAAATGCAGCCTGCCTCGGGATTTGAGCATTTTTTACGAGTTTTTGAGTTTAGAAACCCCCTTTTTCGCCTTTTTCTTCCTTCTCTTGAGTTCTAGCTTGCTCCCGTCAAATCCAATGGAATCTGGATCATCTTCTGCCCCATTATTGTCTGTCCACACTGCCTCCCCTGCAAAACAACCTTTTAGATCAAAACCCCCAAATCTCACTAGGTACAACCTTGTGGATTCCTTTTACACACGGTGGGTTAACTCTATGACCCTAGATGAGGAGAGGAGATGGGGTACTACCAACCTAGGCCATACCCTGCTCATTCCCAAGGTTCCCTTCAGGTGGGAGATTATAGAGGCCATGATTGGTCATTGGGTTCCTGATCTCAACTTGTTCCGTTTTGGGACCCATGAGATGACCCCCACCATTGAAGAGGTGGAAACCATCCTGGGCCTGAGGTTTGATGAGAAGGTGGTGAATCCACCTCTTAGGCCCAGTTACAAGAAGGAAGCTTCTACTTTTTTGGGCATAGGGAAGAAGGACTTGGGGGATTCTGACACCCTTTTGACCCTATCTAAGGCTTTTTTGACTGAGAAGCTTTTGAGGGGGAAAGATAAGGAGGCCCGATTCAATGCGTTGACCCTGATAGTGGTCAACCAGTTGCTTTTTCCACGGGATGATGATGAGGTGGACTTGGCCTTGATCTCAGTGATATGCCAGGTTAGGGAGAGGGAGAGGTTGGCCCCTATGATTTTAGCTGAGATGTATCAGGCCTTAACCGACTGCTACAATAGGAAGTCGAAACGCTTCCTAGCATGTGCTCAGATCCTGCAGGTAAAAAGTTTTTTTTTTTCTTTTTCTTTTTTTTTTTGTTTTCTTTTCTTGCTTTTTGGCTTTCTTTTTGCCTCTTTTTTTTTCCTTCTTTTTTTTATACAATGTGCTGACACCTCTCTCTTCCTTTGCAGCTTTGGCTACTTGATCATTTGAGCCAAATTGAAGAGATCAATCGACACTTCTTCCCGAGTCTGAAAGTCCCTCTCTTGATGAGCAACAGGGGGTGCCCCGATATTCCGGGGGCAAACAGGGCTGGTTCACTTTCTTGGGCTCGCTTCAGGATGACCAGGTCAGATGGCCTGGTACTTATCAGCCTAATGCGGAGACAGTGATTAGCTTCCGTGACCGCAACTTTTTGATCCTAGCGGGCCTGAAGCATGCAGTGCTGTATCTTCCTCTGCGGGTCCTTCGTCAGTTCCGTGCGACCCAGGGGATTATCATCCCATGTGGATATGAGGATCGTCTTGGGCCCCTTTCTATGAAGCTGAATGCCTGGTTGATGAAGGAGTGGTCCTATGTCCGCTTCATGCATGGTCCAGTCTTCTCAAAAGCCCACGTGAAGGATTATCTCTTCTGGATTAAGGGACAGATACAGACTCAGGCCCCGGTACCCGAAGATCCTCCTGTAGTCTTGGCTCCCACCTATGAGGACATTCTAGAGTCTGAGCGGGCTTCTCATAAGCGGCTTCAGCAGATATGGGTACGGGAGGCCCAGGAGCTCAGGATACAGGGCGCTTATCTGGAGAGGCAGCTTGAGGAGCAGATCTCACGCCGTATTGCTGTGGAAGAGAAGCTGGAGGAGCAGAGGCAGGCCCGTTGCTTCGAGGTCCGTATGATCCGGCAGAAGTACCAGGATACTTTGGCCAGCCTTAGGAGTATGCGGATCAGGCAGGCCCTTTCAGATGAGGTCATTTCCTTCTTGAGTGATCCCGCTGCAGAGGGGGCTTCAGGAGTCATTGCGGCTCAGGCAGCTCGGATTCGGGAGCTTGAGGAGCGGCTAGGAGACTAGCTTTATTTCCTGCACATTTTTCATACCTTTGTACAAAATTGAACTCCAATAGTGGAAATACAAAGGATTTAATTCAAAATAAAGTTTTTATATTATTGGCCTCAGAATGCTCAGATGCTTGTAAAAACAAAGGTTTTATGAAAAGTATTTGATTTCTCATCACTGGCCAAAGTATAATTTTTCCTTTTTATATATTTTTTTTGTATTTTTTTGAAATTTGGTCCATGCACTTAATCACCTATAATTAAGAGAATTAAAACCAGGTTAAATAATGAAAAGGGTAGTCCAGAAAATACTGAGGGATCAGAACCGTCCATCTTAGGACCTTTAGAGTCATCCCCAACTGCCAAAACTGCCCCATTCTGCTCATGCCAACTTTGCTTGAAGCTCAAATCCCCATGATCAACTCAACCTCTGATTTTCTTTCATTTTTCTTATTTTTTTTCTTTTTGTCTTTTTGCCAATGTTGCCCCTAGTGCCAGTTACGGTTTTCACTAGGGCCGGCTTCCGAATTCCGTCATCACCCATCTTACTCTGATATTTGAATGAACAAGCTAAGATCACCGAGGGCTTAAAAATAGGACGAAATAAAGGCTAGGCTCAGTTTATGAAAGAAAGGGTATTAAAGGCCCAAAAAAAATTTTTCAAGTGTGGAAATAGGTCAATCGGACTTACAGTCATGATGAATTTAAACCTTTTCCCCCAAATTGCATTTTTTGCATCTTTTTTCACACTTGGCTTTCATTTGCCATTTTTCATTGCTTTTCCTCTCTTTTTCTTTTTCTTTCCTCACCTTTGCCCCATATGATTTTGCCCCAATTTGACTGTAAATCCGGTTTAGGTTGATCAAAGAAACGAACCGGCTCAACTTGGCTAGACTAGGGATTAAAATTTTTGAAGGAAATAAAGAAAAATGGCCTCGGATCATTTCCTAGAAATATTCACTCAAGGAAAATACCTTTTTACTGCATCAGAGTTAATGGGCTCAGGAAAATCTGACCCATCCATTTCTGCTAAGATGAGTGCACCCCCTGACAGGACTTTCTTGACGATATATGGGCCTTCCCAATTGGGCTTGAACTTACCACGAGGATCTTCCAAAAATGGTAGAATTTTCTTTAGCACTAAGTTTCCTTCTTGGAAAGTTCTGGGCCTCACTTTCTTATTGTAAGCCCGGGCCATTCTCTTCTGGTACAACTGTCCATGGCAAAGCGCTTTCAACCGCTTTTCTTCTATCAGGTTAAGTTGATCATGTCTCGACTGGATCCATTCGGCTTCTTCTAGTTCTGCTTCCGTGAGCACTCGGAGTGATGGGATCTCCACTTCCACGGGCAAGACTGCTTCCATCCCATAGACTAGGGAGTACGGGGTTGCCCCAGTTGAGGTCCGAATCGAAGTTCTGTAGGCATGTAGAGCGAGTGGTAGCATTTCATGCCAATCTTTGTAGCTCACTACCATCTTCTGAATGATTTTCTTTATATTCTTGTTTGCTGCTTCCACTGCCCCATTCATCTTTGGCCTGTATGGAGCTGACTTATGGTGGGTGATCTGAAACTGCTCACACATTTTCTTCATGTCCTTGTTCTTAATATTTGAAGCATTGTCGGATACTATGGCATTTGGCAGTCCATAGCGGCAAATGATATTGTGCTTCAAAAATTTCATAACATGGTTGCTTGTGATATTTGCATATGAAGCCGCTTCCACCCACTTAGTGAAATAGTCAATCGCCACCAGGATGAATCTGTGTCCGTTCGATGCCTTAGGTGAGATCATGCCAATAACATCTATGCCCCACATAGAGAAGGGCCAGGGTGATGTCATGTTGTGCAGCTCACCTTGGGGTGCATGCTTGTTATCTGCATAGATTTGGCATTGATGGCACCTCCTGACATGTATACAGCAATCATGCTCCATGGTCGTCCAGTAGTATCCCAACCTCAGGATCTTCTTAGCCAACATGTGTCCACTCATATGGGGCCCACAGACTCCTCCATGTACAGTCTCAATCAGCTTTTCCGATTCAGCCTTGGCTACGCATCTTAGCAGAATGTCGCTATGTGACCTCTTGTACACATGTCCACCACTTAGCAGAAACTGACCAGCCAATCTCTGTATTATCCTCTTCTCAGTAGCAGTGGCATTTTCTGGCAGACTCCGATTATTCAAGAAATTTTTGATATCTTGAAACCATGGTGCTTCTTCTTCTGGTGCTCCCTCTAGAACGAGACAGTAAGCCGGTTCATCTCGGACCTCAATTTCCAGTGGTCTGATGTCTACTCCTTCTGGTATGCTGACCATTGAAGCCAAGGTTGCTAGAGCATCCGCAAACTGATTTTTGGCCCTTGGCATATAGTTGAAGGAAATTCGAGTGAAATTTGTGCTTATTTCTTCCAAATACTGGTGATAGGGGATCAATTTGTGATCCTTGGTTTTCCACTCACCAGTTGTTTGGAAGATGATAAGACTCGAATCCCCGTATACGTCAAGTTCCTCTACTCCATGATCCATGGCTGCTTGCAATCCAATTATGCATGCCTCATATTCTGCTATGTTATTGGTGCACTGGAATCTCAGCTTTACTGCAATTGGGATATGTGAACCATCTGGTTTAACCAAGACTGCCCCTATTCCGTTCCCATTCATATTGGCGGCCCCATCGAAGAACATCTGCCAAGAACTCTCACTGTCCTCCTCTTCAGTGTACAGAATTGCCTCATCTGGGAAGTTGGTCTTCAAGGGTTGATATTCTGGCAGAGGATGTGCAGCCAGGTGATCAGCTATGGCTTGACCCTTGATTGCCTTCTGAGTGATGTATGTGAGGTCAAACTCGGACAGTAGCAGTTGCCACTTTGTCGTCCTGCCAGTCAATGCCGGTTTCTCAAATAAATACTTTAGCGGGTCCATCCGGGATATCAATAGTGTGGAGTGACTAAGGAAATAATGCCTTAGCCTCTGAGTGGCCCACACTAGGGCACAGAAAGTCTTTTCCAATGGCGAGTATTTGGCTTCATATTCTGTGAATTTTTTACTCAGATAGTAAATTGCCCTTTCCTTTCTACCAGTCTCATCATGCTGCCCCAAGACACATCCCATCGACGTTTCCAACACTGACAAGTACAGGATCAGTGGTCTTCCTGGAGTTGGTGGCACTAGCACAGGTGGGTTCAGCAAATACCTCTTTATTGTGTCAAATGCCTGCTGGCAGTCCTCATTCCAGACCGTCGGGTTATCTTTCCTCAAAAGTTTGAAAATTGGTTCACAGATAGCAGTGAGCTGTGCTATGAACCGGCTTATGTATTGAATCCTTCCAAGAAAGCCCCTGACCTCCTTCTCAGTTCTGGGTGCTGGCATGTCAATTATGGCCTTGGCTTTTGCCGGGTCAATTTCAATTCCTCTTCGGCTCACTATAAACCCCAGTAACTTCCCTGATGTAGCCCCAAAGACGCATTTAGCCGGGTTAAGCCGTAGACTGTACTTCCTGAGCCGATCAAACACTTTCTTCAGATTGATCAAGTGGTCCTCCTCTTTGCATGATTTGGCAATCATATCGTCCACATAGACCTCCATCTCCTTGTGGATCATGTCATGGAATAGTGCAGTCATGGCCCGCTGGTATGTTGCCCCAGCGTTCTTAAGCCCAAACGGCATGACCGTGTAGTGGAATGTGCCCCAAGGTGTGATAAATGCCGTTTTTTCTTGATCCTCCTTAGCCATCTTGATCTGATTATATCCTAAGAACCCATCCATGAAGGAAAACAGGCTATGTACCGCAGTATTATCGACCAGAATGTCGATGTGTGGAAGCGGAAAATCGTCCTTTGGGCTTGCCCTGTTCAAGTCTCTATAGTCCACGCACATCCGGACTTTCCCGTCCTTCTTTGGTACCGGCACTATGTTCGCAAGCCACTCTGGGTACGTAGAGACTGCCAAAAATCCAGCTTGGAATTGTTTGACCACTTCGTCCTTGACCTTCAAGGTCCATTCAGGCTTCAATCTTCTCAGCTTCTGCTTAATCGGCTTAACCCCTGGCAAAATTGGCAACTTGTGCACCACCATGTCAGTGTCCAACCCCGGCATGTCCCAATATGACCAAGCAAACACATCTTTGTAGTCTGCCAAGAACTGTGACATTTCATTTTTCTGCACATCAGACAAGCATGACCCGATTTTCACAATTTTTGGGTCATCTTTGGTCCCAAGGTTTATGGATATGGTCTCCTCAATATTAGGTTGGACCCCCTTTTCATGACGTTCCAATTGGTATTCAATTTCTTTTGGAACGTCTTCTTCTTCGACCTCGGTCTCTTCTTCGACCCCCATGAGATCAAAGTCGAGCTCAAGGTCGAAGTCATATTCAACTTGGTCCAATTCGGTCTGATTATATGGTTCATAAGTGGTTTGGACCCTTTTGAAAAAATTAAATTTTCTAGAAAAAATAGAAAAATCTTTTTGGGTTTTTTGTGGGCCTTCTAAACATAATTCCCCTGAAGACGAAGGCCCATTAGAACCTTCAGGGAAATGGCATTCCACTATTGGAGTTTTTTTTGGAAGCCGCGTCAGTTTGCCACACTAACCCTGCTTCAAAGGTAAGGGGAGTTTCCTCCCAATTGTTCAGTACAAAATTTTGGGGAGCAGGGGAAATAGGGAAAGCCTGCTCTTCAAGCCCAGCATCCGATGCCATCATCACCGGGTGGGTACTGCCCTTTTCTGCTACAGGGCCCAATTCAGAAATGACCTTGTCTGGAACCTTTACTGCGGCCCAGTCAATAAACGGCAGTTCCATGTCTGCCCCTGTCTTTTCGCCTTCAGTCATGGCGAAGAATGCACCAACATCCTCAGAAAAGTCCACCTGCTGCTCGGGCTGTGATCCAAGCCCATCTGCTGCTCCCAGTATTGGAGAAGGGTTATAGGGTTGGAGGGCCGAAACAGGAGGCTTTTGAAATGGGTTGACATTGTAGTAGGGAGGTTTTGATTGGTCCATAGGAGGAGAAATTTGGATTATATAAGCGGGTTTAGGGAAACTTTCCCTTAAAGGAGGGAGTTTTCCTTTGCCTCTGCTCTCCCCTTCTTCGTGCTTCATTCTTCTCCAGCCTCTGGGCTTGAAGCCCAACCCTACCTTGGGGATCAGTTTCTTAGCCGTGATTGGCTCTACCATCCCCTGCAGATTGATCCCCAGGCCTTTCCCTGGGTGAAAGTGGTATTTCTCCATCACTTTCTTGACCATCCTCTCTGCAGTGGTCCCCTTTTCCTTCTTTTTCTCACACCCCCCAGGTATGTAATTTACCGCCTCAAATTGAAATGAGTGGAATGCAATCTTGTCGACAGTCAAGTCCACATTGATTAATGGTACATCAGGTGACACAATGGGCGGCACCAAGTTTTCGGCTAGGACTGTTATCACCCTTTGCCCTCTTACATATTTCACCCTTTGGTGGAGCGTGGATGGTATTGCCCTAGCCGAATGTATCCACGGCCTCCCTAGGAGCAGATTGAAGGCTGCGGGTATATCCATCACCTCAAATGTGATGTTAAAGATATTCGGCCCAATTGTGACCGGCAGTTCAATCTCCCCTAGGGAGTGGGTCTTAGAGCTATCGAAAGCCCTCACTATCCGCCCATTTTGCTTGATCCTCGACTGGTCCAGACCCAGCTTGGTAAAAGTGATTAACGGGCAAACGTTTAACGCTGACCCGTTGTCAATTAAAACCCGTGCAACCATGCAGCCCTTACAAAGCACAGTGATGTGCAAAGGGTCCACATGATAACACCCACCTGGGCTGATCTCACCTTCTGAGAAACTTATCACATTATGTGACAAGATTTGACCAACCATTTTACCAAGCTGGTCCGGATCAATGGTCTGGGATACGTGTGCACTCTGTAGCACCCTTAACAATGCATCCCTGTGCTTTTCAGAATTTAGCAAAAGGCCCAGTATTGAAATCTGGGCCGGGACCTTGTTTAGCTGGTCCACAAGATTGAATTCACTCTTTTTTATTATTTTTATGAGGTCTGCTGCCTCATTTTCTGCACCCTGGGGGGTGTCTTCTCCCACTTTATTTTTTCCTTTTTGTTTTCTTTTTTCATTTTCTTTTTCTATTTTTTCTTTTTCTGCTTCTGTCTCCTTTTCTTTCTCTTCACCCCCTGCACATCTCCTCGACCTCGTCATGAGGTTCACCTCCTCCTGGTTCTGGTCCTTGACCACTGGAACCGTAGCCGTGATTCCCTCGCTGTAATTCCATGGTACAGCGGCCTCTGAATAGGCTAGTTTAGGGATGTTAACCACTAATGGCTGGAGTCTGGACCGGGATGTATGGGCCGGTTTAGGGATAGTATGGGCTGGCTGCACATTTACAACCAGGGGTTGAAGTTTGGATTTGGTGGGGACAGAAGAAGTGATGGAAGCAGTGGTGGGGTCAAGATTGATGACCAGTGGAGCCTTAGACGGCTTGGATGGTGAGCAAATGGGTGGACTGCAATTGAAGACCAATGGGGGCCTTGCAGTATTCATCTGGGTCATAAGAGATGAGACCCGGTTTAAAGAGGAACTTATGTCCTCAACAGCTGTATTGTTATTTTTTTGGGAGACCATGTTGATCTCCTCTTTTTCCTCTTCTTGGAAGAAACGGACCTGGACAGTGGTCCCTACTGGTGCTATAAGCTGTGATGGGTCAAAGGCCCTTCTGGTGGTGGATATGGCAGTGATGGAGTTGGATGGGTCTGCCCCATTGTGGTAAGGCAGAGGATTCTGCCCAATATCATTCCCCGACGGGGCGGGTGCAGCAGTGTTAAAGACCAAAGCCTTCTGGTCCAACAGGTCCTGGACCGCATGCTTCAATACCCAGCAGGTATCTGTAGAATGCCCCGGTGCACCCATGTGGAAGTCACAGGTGACCGATGTGTCAAAATTTCTTCCCCTGGTGGCATTCGGGTTAGGCTCCTTCAGAGTCAAGTACTCCCCTTTCAGCAGGGTTGGCAGTAGTTGGGAAAGAGATATGGGTAGAGGGGTGAAAACCCGGTTCTTTCTTGCTGCGAACCAGGCGTCCCGCTCCTCCTTGGAAAAGGTCCTCCTTGTGTTAGCTGGCACAGAGGGAGAGAAGTTGACATTCAGCGGGGTCTGGTACGACTGCTGGGCCTGTTGGGCCTGTTGGGATGCCGAGATGTTGACGTGCAGTGGCTTCTTGGCTGGAGGAGCCTGGACCAGGTTCACTTCCCCTTCTTTTCGGGCCCCTGTCTTTTTAAATCCGGCCCCTTTCTTTTGGGCCATGGAGGCCGAGGAATCAGACTGCCCAGTCAGAGTAGAGTAGTCTATTAGCCGTCCTGACCTGACCCCTTCCTCGATCCGGTCCGCTACCTGTACCAGGGCTGCAAAGTTGGTGGTGATCTGACCCACCAGATGGTTGTAAAAGGGCTGCCCCAGTGTGCCCATAAATGTGGAGATCATCTCCGGCTCTTGCATAGGTGGCCTGACCTGGGAGGCGGCCTCTCTCCATCTCTTGGCGTACTGCCGTACCGGTTCATCTTTCCCCTTGGTCATCCTCATCATGTCGTACCGGTCCGGCACGATCTCCGAGTTGAACTTATATTGGTCCAGGAAAGCGTCGGCTAGGTCCTTCCACCTCCTGATTCTCCCATGGTCTACCGTAGCGAACCACCGAAGGGCTGACCCGGTCAGACTCCTCTGGAAGAGCTGGATCAGTATTCCATCGTCCCGGCCAAACTGGCACAGGGCCCCGCAGTATAGTTTCAGATGGCTTAATGGGCAGCCCGTGCCATCAAACTTGTCAAAATCCGGGCACCTGAACTTAGCCGGTAGACAGACATCCGGGTACATGCACAGGTCCTCGAAGGTGGTGCCTGCATGGCTGCCTCCCCCCTTCACCTCTTTCAGCTCTGCCTGGATTCTTTCTATCCTCAGCAGCATTTTCTTTTCCATCTCATCTCGGGCCTTTTCTTTCTCCAGCTCTTTCTCAGACTCCGCCATATTTTCCCTGATCAGAATGGGTTCAGGGACTGGTTCAGAAATGGGCTCAGGCATAGGCTGAACCGGAGGCGGAATGTAGGCCTGAGGTGGTGGTGCCTGATGGGAAGTAGATGCCTGGTTCGGGGCTTGGGCCTGTTGGGCCTGAGCCGCCAGTAGGTCCCCCAGCATTTTGGCCAGACCGGCCACTTGCTCCTGCAGTTGAGTAAAGTCCTGAGCAGGGACGGTAGCTTGGGCTTGGTTCTCTTCAGTATTCATTGTTCTTACTTTGGATCTGGTCACAGGAGCAATGATTGCCAATAAGTGTAAATGTACCTGGGTTAAATGTACCTGAGGGAAAAAAATGAATAGAACATGTTAGCTTCCACTTAGCTTGAGTCACACCCCTATATATGTAAACCAGTAGGTTAGGTGAACACCAGCCAGAAAAATTTTTTTGTTTTTGTTTTTGTTTTTTTTTGTTTTTTTTTGAGTTGGAATATTCTAGGGCTTCCAAGGGTCCCAATTTTTTTTTTGATTTGATTGATAAAAATAACCAACCAAGGTTTTCATGGAATATTCTAGGGCTTCCAAGGGTCCCAATTTTTTTTTGATTTGATTGATAAAAATAACCAACCAAGGTTTTCATTTTTTTTGATTTGATTGATAAAAATAACCAACCAAAGGTATCTTGGAATATTCTATCCAAATGTTTTGATTTGATTGATAAAAATAACCAACCAAAGGTGTCTTGGACTACTCTATCCAAGTATCCCACAAATGTTTTGATTTGATTGATAAAAATAACCAACCAAAGGTGTCTTGGACTACTCTATCCAAGTATCCCACAAATGTTTTGATTTGATTGATAAAAATAACCAACCAAAGGTGTCTTGGAATATTCTAGGGCTTCCAAGTATCCCACAAATGTTTTGATTTGATTGATAAAAATAACCAACCAAAGGTGTCTTGGACTACTCTATCCAAGTATCCCACAAATGTTTTGATTTGATTGATAAAAATAACCAACCCAAGGTGTCTTGGACTACTCTATCCAAGTATCCCACAAATGTTTTGATTTGATTGATAAAAATAACCAACCAAAGGTGTCTTGGACTACTCTATCCAAGTATCCCACAAATGTTTTGATTTGATTGATAAAAATAACCAACCAAAGGTTTCTTGGAATATTCTAGGGCTTCCAAGCGTCCCACACATGTTTTGATTTGAT
The DNA here is from genome assembly GCA_947561395.2 of Buxus sempervirens. Lineage (NCBI taxonomy): Eukaryota > Viridiplantae > Streptophyta > Magnoliopsida > Buxales > Buxaceae > Buxus > Buxus sempervirens. The sequence continues at coordinate 6,749,711 of OX387187.1, read as the reverse complement.
TGATAAAAATAACCAACCAAGGTTTTCATGGAATATTCTAGGGCTTCCAGAGGTCCCAACTTTTTTTTTTTTGTTTGATTGATAAAAATAACCAACCAAGGTTTTCATGGAATATTCTAGGGCTTCCAAGGGTCCCAATTTTCTTTTTTTTTTGATTTGATTGATAAAAATAACCAACCAAGGTTTTCATGGAATATTCTAGGGCTTCCAAGGGTCCCAATTTTTTTGATTTGAAATCTGATGCATTTTAGAAGATTTTCCAGTTCTAAAGCTGGATTGACATATGTTTGAGTTGAGTTGGTGTCAAAAAATATGACACCTTGGTTTCCTCTTTGATTTTCAAACTTAGGTTAAATCTTGAAAGAATGTTTTATCCTTTTTTGTTTTTTTTTATTGTATTTTTTTTTTGATTTTGTATTTTTGGGAACATTTCTTATGTTCTTTTCGGGGTGCCTAAGGATTATCCACAGTGTTTTAGGCATTTTATTTTGAAAATTTGGGCTGAAAAGCCAATTTGTGCATTTTTTGAATGTATCCGGTATACTATTCCGGATAAGAATATGCCTTATTGTATCCGGTCAATCTAACCGGATATCCGCATATGTCTTTGTATCCGGAAATATGTACCGGATATGAACAGAGTTGTTATTAACCGGCCTGAGTTACCGGTTATTGCCGAAATGGCCCTTTTTGCCTCATTTTTTCACCAGATTTGATTTTTTTCATTCCCAATTGATGTTCACCTTAATTTGACCTTCAAAACTTGCCCCAAATTGGGCTTGGACATCATACTTGCAAAATTCCCTAAATTTAGGAAAAGAACATGGCTTTACCTTGCCACCTTGTATTACCTTCATTCAACATGGTATTCACATTATACCTTGGCCTGTAAAACATGCAAACGGCCTTCCCACATTTACACCCAATTTCCCCAAACGCAATTGTGCTTTTAGCCGAAAACGTGTTTCTCCACCTTCAAGCGTATGGTTTTTGGGTTTTGGCTTAATTGGCAACTTAAAACTCAAGTCTAGTGATGCCCGGAATCGAATCACAGATCCCATTGTCATCACATCATTGACCCAAATTCTAAGGTAAATGTTTTCACTTTCGCTTTCCGAAGTCACGACCTCGGTGCGCCAAGCTACACACATTCATGGTTCTACTTCCTAATAGGTAAAAGGGTAGGCTGTGCAAATTGTTTCAAGTGCTCAAGTGCAATTTTAAATTGTGGTAACATTCACAACGTCCCAGCCCCTTGCCACTCTTTTTCGTAGCCATGCATTCAATTTCAAGCCAAGGTACTAATGACAAAGATAATGAAGCTAAATACAAGCAAGCAAGCACCAAAACAACTAAATATGCACAAAAAATATCACATGCCCAAAAAGTGTTATACAAAACATGTCATTTGTACAAACAACCATTAAATCATGTAAGCATGCTTGAAACCCAAAAGCATTCCCTAAAATCCCAGATTTCATGCTCTTTTTCATGCTCAAAGTGTACTATTTCTACCCAAATTGGAGCCTAAAATTTTAGCACTACTTGACATGGTTCAAAAGTGTTTCAATGAGGTAAAACATGCTTGAAATTCCCCAAATATACACTGAAATTTCCAGAATTTTCATGCTCAAAAGTGCTTCCCTTATACCCCCAAATTAATGCCTAAAAATTTAGCAACTACTTGACATGATACAAAAGTGTTTTCATGAGGGATTACATGCTTGAAAACCATCTTAATGGCTACTGTATTTACAGATTTTTGCTCATTATTTTCGTGCTCAAAACATGGCACTAAAACCTCCTAAAACAAGGTACAAAAAACAAGTAGACATGCACAACAAGATAAGGCCATAAACATGATCCTAAGCATAATACAACCATATACGCATGCCTTTATTCATCTAGATTTCAAAGTATCCCAATCAGATTTCAAGATACCACAATATGCACAAATAACATAAGTAAAATAGCAAGCATTCACAAGTAAAGAAAGCATGAACAAAACACAAAAAGGCTTAAATCCACAAGTCCCCAGCAGAGTCGCCAGTTGTGAGACATGGGAAAAAATCACCGGAGTGATCGTCCCTCCGTCAACACACGGGCTCAACGCAAAAAGTGGGAGAGTCGCCACCATTCATGATTTTGGGGTGAGAATGGACACCAAAGATACAAAAGTAGGTAAAAATAGCCAAAAGACAAATTCTAGGATAAAAATAACCCTACTTGAAAATCAAATCCAGAGATGGGTAAGGGGATTAGATTATGAACAGGGGAAGGTGTTAGGCACCCCCATTCATCCACACGAAGTGGTTGCCAAGTGTATGTTCATGCTAAAAAGAAAATAAAAAACTTGCTAAAAATCATGAAAAAGCCTTGAAAAAGGAACAATGTATGATATTTTCACATGAGGATCCAAATGGATTTTAGATCCTCTCTTATGTCAATATCACTTCTGGAGTATTTCAAAAGATGGAAATCAAAGTAAAAGTGGCCAAAACCAAGTTGAGGCAAATCCGGGAATTTTGGTAAAAAGTAAGGTCCTTTGTTTTGAAATCATTCAAATCCAATTTTAAATTGATTCAAACCAACTCCATTTGAAAGATTATGATAAATAAGGAACTCATGCAAAATCTCAAGTTAATCGGATAAAAATCCTAGGAGTTATGCTCCTTTGAAGTTGCTGCTGGGGATTTTTAAAAGTAGTAAGTGGGCAACTTTGGAAAATTGTCTAGAAAAATCAATTACATAGAAATCCGTGAAATTTGGTGTGATTGAAGTCTGTATGGCCATCTTTCAACAGAAACTAGCCTCATATAAAAATCCCTTCGGGTGTACCTTGGGCGGTCTCCCGAACAGGCCCCGAAGATCACAGATTTACCCAGAAAAATGCAAATGAGCAGTTCTGAGTAAATCAGCTACCAATAATTCAAATGGAATCCAAAAATTATGAAACTAACTGGATTTGAAAATAGACTCAAAAAGGAGTACTCAGAAATAAAAACCACTTGAATCGGACTTAAAACGAACACATGGCGGTCCGTCGAAGTGACAAGTTCTGTACTTGGACCTGAACTGTCCACTTAACTTCGACAGAGAAGTGTCAAAAATCGGCTAGATAGAAATTCATGAAATTTGGTGGACATAAACTAGACAGCCTCACCTTTCCCATGGTTCTGAAATCACCCCAAAATTCATCCGGATGATGAAGTTACGGACGTCCGAAGTAAGGGTACAGGTGCTGTCAAGCTAAGCCATTTTTGAGTAAAAACCAAATCCGAAAATTGATAAAAAGTGTGTGATTCGTGTGAGATGAATCCAAAACCTTTGAAAAACATTTAAAAATATTCCAGAATTGATTTAGGCCATTTATTTGAGATTTATCACAATAAATGCAATAAACCCCTAATATGAGCCTATCCCGCCAAAATAGTGATATGTGTGCAAAAGTGAAAAAACCAAGCAAGATCCATACACATGCATATAGATTCAACAAAATAGGTTCTAGCATAGCCTAGGGTTCCGTTCCATTATCGTTTCCCTCTGTTCTCTTTAAGATAATCAAGGGTACTTTGAATATGGAACGGTTTACAATCAATCAAAAAGGCCTTATGCTACATAGGTTCTAGCACTAGGGTCAATCCCCAGTCTCGTTTCTCTTAGATCCGCCTTCACGTTTTACGGCTAGGGGAGTCTTGAGATACTTTGAGCCAGGGAAGGATTTCCACACATACAAACAAGGCTTTACACTACAGAAATGTAGAAGAAGAGATCTAGATCTAGGAATGTAAAGACAGAAAATAAAAAGAAAAGTTGAGGCTTACCTGAGTGCTGGAGGCGATTCCACAGCGGTTTTCTTCTTCTCTTGGAGTTCTTCTTTGCGAGAATTCAAAACAAGAGTTGTGTGCCATTTGCTCAAGGAGGAGGCTCCTATTTATAGGCAAGGGCTAAGGTCATTGGTAGACACAAATTAATGTCTAGAACCCCTCCAACCTAAACCCTAAGGTTATTTCCGCGATTTCCCCTCATTTAATGAGGGACATGATGGTAAAAGTGAAAAGCTCTCGGAAAACCCTAATTTTGAGCAAACTTAAGGTATCCGGTATATCAGACCGGATAACAAAGTGCTTTAAGGTATCCGGTACATGGTACCGGATACATTAAGGCTCACATGTATCCGGATAATCATTCCGGATACATGAAGAAGTACTTGTATCCGGATGGAGTATCCGGATACAGGTAAAAGTATATTTTCTTCAAATTCTGTGCTGGCTTTCCAGGAGATAATGATTTTTGATGATTGTTTGTGCAATTTGGGGTGTCTACATGCACGTGTTACCTACTGAGATATTCGTATCTCACCCCTACTTTATATTTTGTTTTTCAGGTCATCTTGGAGAGGACGCCTCTGGTTAGTTTGATAGTGGGCTTGTAGTATAGAAAAGTCAAAAAACAAGAGTAGGACATTTTACATAGATGTATTTATTTTCTTGGACTAATTGTAGGTGATTTAGTAGGATTTATGAGTTAGTTAAGCTTGTAGTTGCCTTTCATTTGATTAATTAATGTAATAGAAAGATCCAGTTTCTAAGGAATAATTTAAGCTTCCTAGCAATCTGATAAATCTTAGTTCTCTATTTCTTTATCTTTAAGCTGATTGTAATGTATCACAAGTTAATGCCTTGATCCGAGTAAAAAAAAAAAAAGAGACCCGGATTCGGGGCGTTACAAGGTGGTATCAGAGCATTTGGTTCATGAGCCCTAGGTTTTAGAAAACCTTAGGCAGGTCTTGGGGAGTGATACACTAGATAGATGTAACGCCCCGGTTCCAGGTCCATTCCCAAACCTGAGGTGTTATGGTAATCAAACAAAACAACTAAAGAAACTTGATAATTTAAAACTTTTTCTAACTTTATAATCAGAGTAAATGCGGAAACTTAAATTTAAATTCTCTTTATTAATCAACAACCATGATATACAATGATTTCAATTTCATGAATAACCTACAACTATATAAACTACCCATCTATAATTAGCCCAAGCTTTGACGTCCTTGCCAAGAGTACCTGAAAAATGGGGTGAAACCGGAGTGAGAATAAATCTCAACAAGTAGCAAGGTGCATGATGTAAAACAGTCCATAATTTTACAATACTAGTCATGAGGTGAACGATAAAACCAAAACCACAATAATACGATGATACAATAATAACAATTATCAATCCAAAACAAACACGTGTGACAAAATAGGACTCGTGAATTGAAACCACTTAATAAGAATATTCTTGCCCCCATATTTCGCCACATCACGACTTATATGATAGATGGAGCCCGCACTTGCAGTCACTACCATCTCCTCCATCAACCATCAATGCAGACCACCCACGCATGGGTTGGCGAGTATAATCCAAAGTCCAAAATAAAATCCCATCATGGGTACCGCTTCCGCGGAGGCCATACCAATCCGATCAAAGATTAATGGACCCACAACAAACATGTCTAATACCAGTACATGTGCAAATCACGAGTGATCCTCAAGCACAGCCAAATCATAGCTCCAACGTGCAAGTCACAAGTAACCAACCTGCATGACCAATATAAAGCTCGTGAAAAGTCGATGTCTCATTGAAGCATATGGATGGTAACCTGAAAAATAAAACAAAACCGTTTACTGATAGCAACCTCGGCTAAGACCAGGCCGCACCTGCAGCGGTCAAGGATTGATCTAGATAGGTCCAAACGCAATCTTCACCGTTCAGATGGAAGAACTATAGAGATTCCACTGTTCAGATGGAAGAACTATAGTGATGGAAGAACTATAGAAATTCCTGTCCAGATTTCATCAAAACGAGATCTGTAGAGATTCCACTGTTGGAGTTTTCTACATGTCAAATTCATCAAAAAAAATTTGAGATTGATCCAATGGTGGAATCTCTACAGATATCGTTTTGATGAAATTTGGACAGGAATTTTCTACAGCACTTTCTTCTCTCTTGAATCCTCTTATTCTCTCTCTAGATCAATATTCTTACTTCTTCTCCTTCATCTTCTCCATGTCCAAGCTCTTAGGGTTTCTCTCCACATTCAGATCTCCATTGATAAGCTAAAAGTCTTAAAAATATTCCATAGCTTTCTATTTATAATGGGGCCTTAAGTTTTCTTACTCCAATTAGGAATTAGATTTCCTATTAGGATTATAATTTTACTAGACTTCCCTATTCTAACTAGGATTAGGATTTCATTTAATCTCTAATTTCTAATTTAATTTATTTTCGTTCTATTATTTATTCCTATTTTTAAATATTACCCAATCACCCCATAACTTCACTAATTTCACAATTTAGGACTCCTAACCAAGTTTGATTACTAAAGTGCCCTTTTTCCACTTAATAAGCCATAAATCTTGCTATATAAATTCAATTTAGTTCCATCTTAAGTCAAATTAGTTTTTAATTCTAATAATTATCTAATTACAAAAGACATGGATGGAGTTTATAAAATAAGATTTACAAAAACATAAATTAACTATAAATATGATTTTTGATAGAGCGGGATGGAGAGACAAGATTCTTGTCGCCGATCCCACTTTGGTAAGAACTGGCTTATGATGATGATGATGACGATGACGACGATGATGAAGCACATGCCATATTCCTAGTTAATTGTTGTGTTTTAAAACCTTTTTATTGAGTTAGTTATAACCTAGCGCCCACGTTACAAATTTATGAAAAACAAAAGCTTCCCATCCTCCAATCTTGAGTTTAAAAGTTAGAAAAACATATTTTTTTTAAAAAAGGAAAAAAGTCACACTTACTTTCTTTTTAGTTTCTTATGACTGCAATTACCTCTTTTGCGGTTTCTAACATGGCACTAAGCTCCTTTTTGGGTTTATTACTTGCTACATGTCGCTCCGTTTATAATAACATTATTAAAATTTGAATGTCTTTCAACAAATTTACCCTTCTTTAAATACAAAAAGTCTTAAGGTTTTGAGATTTTTTATATTGAGAAATAAAAATTTAAGGTTTAAATATTATAATAATAATAATCAATTTAAAAGTTATGGATGATTTAATCATTTAAATTTATAACTTTTTATTTATTATACCTTAAATAAAAATTACCAAAGGATAAACTTATCGAAGACGAAAAAAAAAAAAAAAAAAAAGATAAACTAATCGAAGGATACGGAAAGGAGATAACTGTAATTTGCTCCAAAACAAGAAAAACCAAAAAAAAAAAAAAAAACCCGAAAGTGTTCTTCCCACTCAAAAGCGTGGTCCATCCATCTTGAATTTATCTTTGCCTGCATCTCTGCGACGCCACTCAGTCGAAAACGGCATTATTCGTGGATTTATCGTCTCGTTAGCAGAAGTAATAAAGGTGATAGTACAAATTAACGTAACAGAGCCGCAGATCAATATCCAACCGTTCAAATTGAACCTTGAATTCACAGCCTTTCAGAGCAAAAGTGAAAATCAAAATTTTTTTCTTAATACTTGTTCCTGCAAATCTGGATCAAGTTTCGTTATCGAAGGCATGATTCATTGTATTTTATTCTTATATTTGCTGGATTTTCCTCCTTGCAAGTGAAGCCCGCATTAGCTTTTTTTTTCGTTTTGTTTCATGTGATAATACTCCATTATTTTTCTGGGATTTCGCGGAAGAAAAAGTTTTTTGACTTTTTTTCCCCCTTTGTTTGATTTTTTTAACAATGCATTAGGGTTTGGACGACGTGAAAATTTGATTTCTGGGGTTGTTTTGGTTGGATCAGAGCTGCATTTTGAGCAGATTTTTTTTTAAGATTTGAAGGGAGGTGGGATCGAGCAGAATAATCTTCTGATCCTCTACTTTTTATTTTTCAATGAAATAGGGTTTGAATAGTGGAAGGAATGCGTTTTGAAGGATTGCTTTGGGTGGCTATGTGCTGCATTTAGAGAAGGTATTGACGGTTAGTGGGTGATGGGATCGAGCAGTAGCAAAGATGCTTCGACGTCGGCTTCTCGTGTTCGGAGGACGCAGTCAATGGGAAGTAGGGTTTTCCAGTCTTCATGTCTCGGCCGATCATCTGGATCTTATGGTGCTGAAAATGAAGATCTGGTGAGTGATATTTAATATTTATATGATCACTTTTTGCGTGAATCCTTTTTGCGGCAAGGATATTTGCTTTTCTGTATCTGCTATTCTTTGTTGAAACATTAGGGAAAAATGCAGCTTGCTTTTATCAGTTTGTCATATTAAAAGTCCGACTGTTATGGTTTCTGTAGCATTTTCTTTATGATGGCTTTTTATAATGCAGATTTTTGACAGTGATAACTGCTGAAAATTAGTTTTAATGAATGAAATTTGCATTTCTCAAATTTTCCTTTTGTGTGTTTTCTGAAGTTTTCAATATTAGTAGTGCATAAATCATTGTGCTTTCTTTATTGGCTTTGTGTGCTTGCAGATGTTTATTATGATGTTTTCAGTGCTGAAGTTGAAATTTTTTCATTTAATGTGATTCTAGCATTGCCAATGTGAAATTATTCAAGGAATCTAAAAATTTTTGTTACTCATGATATAGGTTTCTGTTCAACAGAACAAAGAAAATGGTAATTTGAATGATGAGACATGTACAGACCAGATTCAATCAGAGTCCAATCAAGTGAAGCGAGATTCTTGCCGCAAGGTTAAAGTTGAAAAATCTAATGAAGTGCAATGTTTTTCTTCAAATGATGAGCTTAATGAATGGAGTCAAGAAAGTCTGACTGACAGTGTATCTGGAGCTGGTAGCAGCTCTACGCAAGTTATCTCTCCTCGATCCTTGAACCCTTCAAGTAGATTCCGGTCCCGCTTTAGTTTTCTTCCTGGGAACATAAACTTCAGACTGAGCAGAGCAGCCAGTTTGGGTTCATCAAGGTCTTATCCTCTCTTCTCCACAGTTTCAAGCCGTGAAGAAGAATTCCATATGCGTGCAGGGCCAACCAGTGGCTCAAGTAATAGAGATGGAACTCGTCAAGCTAGCGACTTGCTTTCTGCGTGCTGTGTTAATAGATTGCCTCCCTCACAACATGAAGACACTTCTTCTGGTCCCTCAGACCCTTCAGCCTCTGCACATTCAGTCCCTTTGCAGGATGATGAGATAATTTCTAGGCAGAATGTGGTCAGAAGTAATGAGGGTACAGGAATTTTGTTTGATGTGAATAGGCATTCTCCAAGAGTTCCTCCAGAAACAGAGAGCATAGAAACAAGGCATTGTGATAGACGACTTGGAGATCGGGAACCTGTGGAGAGAGGTGTTCGATTTAGCCGAACCCTAAGTGTTGGGAGGCTTCGAGACAGGGTTCTTCGCAGATCCTCTTTCTCTGATGTAATGTTTGGTCATAGGGAAGCAAGAGATGATACTCAAGTTAGTCGGATACAAACCCGGGAAATGAGAACATCATCTTCTGATGGGAATTTTGAAGCCTTACCAACTTCATCAGGTCAGCCTCTGTCTGCTGAGTTGAACTCTGATTACAGTAGTCATGATTTTGAGGTGGAGGCCTCTCGAACAAGGGATGCCAGATATCATGATATGATGGAACGCAGGACAGATTTCCTTGAGAGAAGAAGAAGAATAAGATCTCAGGTTTGTAAACTGACGCATTTGAATGTAAATTTACAGATATACTGACCTTCCAACTGCATAGCCATTATATGTTGTGTACAGCAACATGAGTTGTCCACCACTTGGCAGCTTCTTATATGATATTTATTAGTCCAAAAAATTAACCTTTATGGATACACCTGATCATCCAATTTGTTATGTTCTTTTGGATGGTTGGGAAATGAAATACCATGTAATGTCTGGAACAGAAGCAACAGATTTCATACTGAAGATCTCCCTTCAGGTTTTCTTATCGGCCTAGAGCATCCATATAGTGGGACTGCCTTGGTGGTTAATTTTGCACTTTGTCTCTAAGCATCTTGTATCCATATCCTATTGCTAGACCTCTTTTTTTTTTCCTCTCTCCTTCTGTCTTCCTTTTATAACTGATCTAACACATTGTACAGACTGATAAGTTTTTCTGCTGAAATTCAGGTTCGAGCACTTCAGCGCTTGGGAAGCCGCTTTGAGAATTTGTCAGGACATGAAAGGTCATGTATTTTGTCGGGTCAACATCGAACTGGTCGTTGTACATGCCGGACTAGTAGCAGGACTAGTAATCCAGATGAAGATACCAGTGCACGAGCTAGCATATCAAGAATTGTTATGTTAGCAGAAGCTTTATTTGAGGTAATACTGTTATCTCCCTTCTGGAGCATTACTCCTGTAACTTTTATGTTGCATTACTGGATATGAAGTAAAATTTATGTAAATATTTTAATCAGGTTCTGGATGAAATTCACCAGCAATCTGTGGTTTTGTCTTCCCGACCATCTGTATCTTCAATTGGATCAGTTCCTGCACCAAAGGAGGTTGTTGAATCCATGCCGGTGAAAATACATAGGAAGTCACAAAAGTACGAGACTGAGGAGGCTGCTCAGTAAGTTTTTCATATTCCGTAATCTGTTTTGCATAAAACTGTTGGCCATGTATCTTCTAGAATGCATGATACTTTATTTGATTAAGCTGGACTGGACTGAGGACTTTCAAAGACTAATTTTTGTTTATCTTGCTCCTACTTTATTTGCTCCTACTTTTTGTCAGCATTAATAAGATCAATTCATCCAAATTATATGTTATTAATAAGATCAATTCAATCAAATTATATGTAAGTCGGCATTAATAAGATCAATTCAACCAAATTATATGTAAGTCGGCATTAATAAGATCAATTCAACCAAATTATACGTTATACAGAAGGTGGTAAGCAAGATAAACAAAAAGTAGGAGCAAATAAAGTATCATGCATATGAAGAAGTTACTTACTGTACAATTAGGTAATTATTAAATGATGAATGTACAGAGAACTTCATTTAGGCACGAATGTTGGTTATTAGAGAGCCACGAAAATATTGATCCATTCATGAGATTAGGGCCCTTGAAGCGAAGATAGGTTTGGCTAAGATAAAAGTAGAAGGGCCATAGGACCTAATGATATTCTACTTGAAGTGAGGAAGTGCATGGAAGATAGTGTTGTAATTTGGTTGACAAAATTATTTGAAGGCATTCTGAGGACTGGAAAATTGCGAAAATCTTGGAAGAAAAGCATAGTACATATGTATAAAAATAAAGGAGATATCCAAAATTTTAATAATTATTGTAGAATTAAGCTTATGAGCAATACTACAAAATTATGTAAATGAGTGAGCAACAAAGGCTAAGATAAATTGAAAGTTTTTGAAAATCTATTTGGCTTTATCCCAGGTGTTATAATGGATGGATTTGTATTTCAGCACATGTGGAAATAGGGATACTCTAGAATAGTATAGAATAGGACAGGTGTCCTATATCCAGCTCATTGAGGAATCTTTCATGAGCGGTCCATACAAAACCAATACATTCTCTGCCATATGTGTGTACCTCATTACCTTATACGAAGATAAGAAATACAGAAAAGTTATTTCATCATCATCTCTCTCTCTCTCTCTCTCTCTCTCTCTCTCTCTCTCTCTCTTTCCCTCCCTCACTCTCTCTATCGATTTCTCACCATTTTCATCTCTGTTTCAAATAACATGCTATTGGAGCCATTTAACTCCATAGAGATGGTGTAAAATGTAGTGAAGAAGCTAAGAATGATTACACAGTAAATGACAAAGAAACCAATGCTAGCAAGGTACCCAAAAGAAAAAAAAAAGGAGACATACACCTGTACTTCAATTAACTGTCAAGTCCAGTAGCAATATCTCCTATTACTAGTAATAGTCTAAAAAAGAGAGCTGTTTTGGTGATCTGGGGGGAGAGGAACAGGAGAATTTTTCAAAACAAAGAGAGGAAGGTGGAAGCTTAAGAGCTAGTGGTATTAAGGTCACTGTTTTGGTGGACATCTTCAATCCTTTCTTTTTCTAACAAACACTTGGAAGATTTTCTCTCATAATCTGTTCTCTAAATTATTTTGGTTTTTTTCTTTTTCCCTTCTTGTAGTTTTTTTTTCTAGAGGTACACAAGTTGTGTACCCCTGCTGTATCAGTTTTTCTCTTATCAATACAATTCTCTTATTACTGATCCAAAAAAAAAAAGAGACTGAAGAAAATTTTAGCATAATCCAACCAGGTCATCGCACTGCACTTGTTGTTATAGCTCCCAATATACTCATATGGTTGGTCATAACTTTTATTAATGGTCTGCTGATTGTGATTAGCACCTACAAATTGATTGCAACGACGAGGATGGTAAAATTCTGCCAACTGGCATTGGATGATTAGTTGTGGCTGTAATTACTGATGGGCTGATTGTAAGTGTTAATGAACTGACTATAATGATAAGGATAATAAATGAACTGCTTTTGTCCCAGCATCATCTTCTGGTTTTGTAACTCCACAATATTATTTCTCTCCACTATCGTAAAGAATGGAAAAATAGGACAATAAGCCTTGACTTTTCAGTTCTCCAATTGTTTTATCTCTGCTCTTCATCTCTTTCCTCTTTCAGCCATGAATTATTAGAGAAAAAATAAGGCAAGATCTAAACAAACAAAATGTTTGTCCTTTCCTCTCTTTTTCTTCTTTTTTGTCATATTTATTTATTTATTTATGTTGGTTATGTAAGTATCCATCTGAAAATTAACCCAGATCTGACTGATCCTTAATATTTTCTCTCTTTCCATTTTCTCCTGATCGAGTGACTGTCTTTGTTGTTTGTCATGACTGGTGTCCAGATCTGATTCATGTAAGAAGGATAAGAGCATAAATCAAATTTGGTTCTATGTGTTCTGGATATTAATGGGTTTCTCTGTGGTATCTAAAATCTGAATTCATCTACTAGAAGAGTTGTATGTGTACATGGTCTTTATCAATGCCTGAATTGGCAGTTCCTATCTTGAGATTGTCTATTGCTAAACTATTGAAGCAGGCAATGTTGAATCTGATTGGATATCTGTTAGCTGGGTGCGATAGCAAACGTTAATGTTGTTGAATTTGTTGTAGTATCCTCTTGTTATTCTGTTGGTCTTTAAGCATACAAGTGTCTCGGATTGCGGTTTGCAGACATTTGCTTTAGAAAAGTATTTGAAAGTTGATTGCAAGCACATGAGAAAATTCTTATTCTTTAGGAGTGTCTGGAATTGAGATTGACATAAGAGGAACCAGTGACAAGTGTTCAGATCTCAATCATTGCCCTTGATAACAAGAAGTGTCTTGAGTGGACACAATCTGTGAAGCTATTTGTGAAAGGTTAGGGAAAATTAGGTAATCTAAGTGGGAAAAGGAAGGCACCGACCTTGGACTTCATTGCATCAGAAATGAGAGCAAGAAAAATAATTATAATGTCATTGTAGCGATCCATGAAACTATGCCTGAAGAAACTTCACATGGTTACATCCAGCCTGAGAGATTTTGAAGTGAATGAAGGCTACTTAGTCCCAGCAAAGGAACATGTCGAGGATCTATCAGTTGAGATAGAGACATTGCCTTTTCACCAGAGGGAGAGGAGCATATCTACCTATTATTCTACTCTTATCAACGTGGATTTATAAAAGTCAAAGAGATGGAGACATGTGAGCCAAAAATTTTAGGGAGTCAAATAACTTCTGTTAGTGTAAGTGGATTCACCTGTAAGAGAATTGTTGCTGTAGTAATAAAACCAATATGGTAAAATGTAACAGACCTCAATGAAAAAATGCCCTATGGTGGGAGTTAGGAAATTTTTATGGACATTTAGCATTGGGGAAGATGATCCGTGGAGAAGTGTGGACGCAATAAATTTGGGTGACAAATGAAAATTCTGATTCTAAGGCAACCAGTACTTACTGGATCAGAGTCTGAAAAAATGTTATGAATATTCATAAGTGCTTGGAAAGAGGTGAAGTTTGAATGGAGCAGAGGACATGGAGTAAGATTTTGGGAATATAAATTGTGTTGTGCTCGCAAATATGTGATTATTCCCAAGGTTATGCCTAGGGGTGGCAAAATATGATCCCACCTGTCAACCCATCTGAACCTGTGTAGTCATTGACCTGGGTGGATTTGTGTTTATGTTTTCAACATCTGTTGGCCAGATTAGGGCTGAGGTCTTTCATATATTAATAAAAAGGTTGGGTTTTAACATGATTTTGTCTAAGTATATAAAATATATATGCATATATATAAAGCAGGTAACAAATATAATATAATTCTTTTATGATTTATTCAACAAGATGCTAAGACTTGCTAAGTGAAATGTAGAATGATGCGAGTCTATCATTTAAATAACTTCTGTAAAACAAACAGAGGAATTAAACTGGTAGTGAACATGGAGGAAATTGGTGAAAGTTTGATCCATCTTTATTCAAAGCTTTATAAATCTGAGCATCAGACCCGCTTCCAACTAAAATATAGGGGCCAAAAGAGGTTAGATGAATCAATGAGTGAGTGGATGGAAAGAGGTTTTGAGGAAGAAGAAATAAAAGGAGCAGTGATGAACCTAGATGGGGACATGGCCTTGGAGCCTGACTGATTTACAATTGTTTTCTTTAAAAATAACTGGGAAACTGTCAAAATGGATTTAATAGAGGTGTTTGAGGAGTTCCACACATCTGGCATCATCCACAAGATCACCAATGCCACCTTTCTGGTTCTTTTTCCAAAAAACACGTAGGGGCAGTAGGCATCAAGGACTTTAGACCCATCAGTCTAGTAACAAGTCTATACAAGATCATAGCCAAGGTGCTTTCCCTTAGGTTGAAAAAGGCTCTCCCAAAGATAATTTCTTCGAGCTGAAGCGCATTTGTAGAAGGAAGACATATCTTGGACTGCACTCTGGTTGCCAATGAATGTGTAGAAAATTTGTCTTGTCCGAACAATTCTGGAGTCATTTGGAAATTGGACCTTGAGAAAGCTGTCGATAAAGTGGAGTGGAAATTCTTGGATTCTATCTTACAATGGAAAGAGTTTGGTATGAAATGGAGAAAATGGATTATGTGATATGTGGACAAGGTTAACTTTTCACTCATTTTAAATGGGTCAGTGGCAGGTTTCTTTCCTTCGTCTAGAGGTCTACGACAGGGCGACTGCTTTCTCCCTTTTTGTTTACGTTGGTGGCCAAGGCATTGCATGAGTTTATAGAGTGTGTGGTTGAGATGGATTTGTTGCAGGGGATAGCCATAGGTCGAGGGACCCTTAGGGTATCTCACCGTACATATGATTTCAGGTTTGAAAGTCAATTGGAGTAAGAGCACACTTGAGGGAATGAACATCAGTGAGGAGGTGGCTGTGGAGTTTAGTCATATTTGGGGGTGTCAAGTTGGTAGCTTTCTGTTGCTGAAATGCTGGAAAAATCAATAAAGACAAAAACTGGGAGTTTTTTTATTTTTATTTTGGGGAAGTTTCACCAAATTTTGTTGGCACGTCACCTCGTTTCGTTGGCACGCCGTGAAAAATTGCCAGAAATGCAAATCGACAACTTTCCTCTTGTGAAACACATCGTAGATGCAACAAAAAACAAAAAAAAAATTCAGCGTGCCACCGAAACTGTAAACACTGATGCTACATATGTTGTCCTCTCTCCTTAAAAAGAGGGAGCACCTCATGACAATTACTATAGACCGATTAGCCTCACCACTAGTGTCTACAAAATTATTGCGGGAGTTTCCCTCCATTAGGGTTCATGAAGTGTTGTCCTCTATTGTGACCTAGAATCAGTCAGCCTCTATTGGTGGTAGACAAATTTTAGATATTGTATTAGTGGCCAATGAATGTATGGAGGAAAGGGAGAGGTTGAGGATTCCCAATTTGGTCTGCAAGCTATATCTTGAAAAGGCTGTATTAATTCCTTCTTTCAGGGGCTACTCGGTTGATGACATTAGGTAGGTGTTGTTGGGCATCCTTTTGTGTTTAGGTTTGGTGGATGTCCCTGTGGGTGGGGTTTGTGGATGGGAGGCTATTAAGTTAAAGAGTTGCTTGTCTGGGTGTGAGTAGGGTGTCTTTCGCTCCACTATGTGTAGAATATCTTGTTCTAACATGGTGGAGGGCCCTTCTTCAGATTTGGGCTTTGGTTTTGTTTTTATACCCTATTGTATTTTTGAGTATTCTCTCCTCTTATCTTAACAAATTTGATTTCATTACCGATCCAAAAAAAAGAAAGGTTTATGACAAGGTGGAGTGGAATTTTTATTGATTCCCTTTTGGCTTGGAGAGGCTTTCGTATTAGGTGGAGAAGATGGATTAACGGGTGCAATTGGAGGGTGTCTTTTTCTCTCATTGTGAATTGTAGGGTTAGTGGTTTCTTTCATTCTTTTAGGTGGTTACTCTAGGGCTGTCCTTTATCTCCTCTGTTATCTTCTTTAGTGGGTTATTGCTTGAGTAGATGATGTCTAAATGTCAAGGTTGAAAAAGCACACCCACTCACAGTGTGGTACTGTGCCAGGCCCAAATCTCCACGTATTTTAATAAGAATAAAAGCAATCTAAATAAAGAGATTGAGACCAAGATATAATGAGGAAATCCTAGTAATCCATCTAGGTAAAACCTCGGGTCTCTTAAGGCGACCAACCCTTGTGAAACAATCCATTATGAACAAAAAGAATTACAAAAGGTTTCTGATAAAGTAGACACTACTCTACAACTTACGAAACCTTTACCAACAATTCTCTCTTGTTCACACCATGTGGAGAAGCACCAAGGTTTGCCTTTTTGGTGCCGCCTGGCGTGCTGCCAGGGGCACGAAACAAAAATCCGGCGGCAGCCTGGCGAAATATTGACGAAATGGGGAAAAAAAAAGGAAAATTGGCGAAATTGGTGGCACACCGGTGGCACATCAGTAAAAACTTGCGAAATGCACAAAAGCAGCCTAAAATAGGAAGAAAAACATATTATACATGATTGTATACAATTTATATGTAAACATAGGAAGAATAAGGAAGCATAGGTCTCTAATTTATGAACAAATACAAGTACAACTATTAAATATTAGCTATTAAACCACACAACAAAGCGCAAACAAAGTCATAGACTCATAGTCGTACACAATGCAAAATACAAGAGATGAGTACAACTACGAAGTTATAAACTACCAAGTACGAAGTCATACAAATTGCAAAGTAAAAACAAAGTACAAACTACAAAGTGGAAGACAGACTGGAGCCAATGGACACTAGATAGTATCACTATCACTATCAAATATCATTAAAAGGTGGAATGTCTAGGAGGCTGGAAATGCTGCTGTTGTTGCTGCCGTCGTCTCTCAAACATACGAATATTTCGCCTCTACGACATGCGCCCTGCGTACTGACCTCTGCAACGACGCACCACCTCATCATACTCATCCTGATCTAAATATACAACAAAGCCCATAGGATGACAATCATCATATTACTCCTTCATAATAAGATTACTCTCGTTCTCATCCTCATACTTATCCTCAGGATCTACTACGACTAGTGGTGGAAGTGGAGGATAGTAACCATATGGATATGGGATGTTCGGGACTGGGACTGGCACTGGGACATACCCGTATTCATATGCAGCTGGATATGGAGCTGGTGCAACTGGATAGGATGGAAATAACCCGTAGCTGTTAGTTGTCTGCAACTACCTGGGATATGGATATGCATATCCTTCATATTGTCCGCTTTGATCCCCATAACTATATGAAGATGTGCTGCTAGATCCTCCCATGTCCATAGTCATAAGAGATCGAGACATTTCCTCCTCCTCTCGGGCACCAATCCTCTCCTTCCCCTTACCCCGCCTCTGAAAAGTATGTGCCGCTATCTCTGATTGACCACCCTGAGCGTGTCGTCCTCCATGGTAGGAGTCCTCGGTCGCGTGTGTGTTTGCTGCCTCCCTAGTGAAAGGACTAACCTTGGCCCATGTGAGTGTCCACCTCCTTGATGATCATCACCATCATCATCGTCATCATCAGACCCTCTACCACTCCCACTATCATCATCTTTATCGTCGTCGTCCTCTGACTCCAACTCTCTATGCTCACCTGACTAAACCGGGATTGAGGCTGTCACTGCTACTGCAGAAACTGAAGGTGGCACTACTCTGGTATCTCTATTGAAAGAGTCAACGGAAGCAAATCCTCTCTCCTCCATAACAGCATCAACATCAATCCCCATCTCTGCTGCGGCACGAGCAACGACTGAACTCAGCCCACCATCAATCTTGTCTAACTCCACCGTCCTCACCCATTTTGAGAAAAGGTTGTCTTCATTAAGCTATGCTGCATAGAATGTCTAGGGGGTCCTCAACATATGTACTACGTGTCTCGATCTCCAACTGCATCACTCGTAATCTCATGTTGTAGTGACAAAACACGAGCTTTTGCAGTTTTTGATAGCCGAGCCAGTTCCTTTGCTTTGTATGAATCAACCCAAAGGTGCTCCAGTTATGCTCGCATGCAGACAAGGATACAGTTTGAGCGAGAATCTGGTAGGCAAGCTTCAACACAGTAGGGGCATCAACTCCGTACATGGCCCACCACTCGCTTGAAAAGTGTAATGATTTTCAATAAGAATAAAAAAAATAATTAGAAATTCTAAGTGAATTTAAAAAAGTAACCAAAATGTACTACATTACTTACACAGCATCATCGTATTCTGCGAGGCGATGGCGGTTGTCATTCCAAATGACTCAAAGGCATCTCTAAACATGATCAACTATAAGAGAATATTTTGAAATTAGTAAAAATGTGGAATATATTCCAAATTATAATTGATAGATTCATTATTTGTTATTTATTTAGTATTTACCTCATTGCCGAAATTTGCCTGCCCCTTTGAGTTAGGATCGAGGTGGGCGTAAACCTGATGCACAGTTGTCCACATATTTAAGCGTAACAACACCCATCGATAGATCAGGTGTTGTTACAGATCATATCCAAAAATCATAATATTATAAGCTAATTACAACACTAAATAGGGGAAAAACATCATTTAACTTTGTTTGAAAACCTTCAAAGCCTCCAAAGTACTCAAATGTTGGTGGAGATGTCCATTTTCAGTTTCAATCTATGTTGGAAGTTGATTTGGAGTGAGAAGGGGGAAGAAATTTGAGAAAAATGGGGAAAAATTTGATGATTGGGGAAGATTTCCCCCAAAACCAACATTTGGTGAGGTGCCGAGCGCACGCACTGGGTCCATGCGCTATTAAGTGACCCTAGCATTTTGCTGGGGTCTCGGCACCCTAGTGAAATGTGGGGAAACTGTTTTCGCCCCCCCATTTCGTGTTGGTAGGGGGTGAAATACAAAATTTCGAAACGTCAAACACAAAGAAGCACAACATCAACTCTAGAATCCACCAGTTGCACCAATCAACGATCAGAATCCTCTGAATGTCACCACGATCTTGATCTTGGACTCCACCACTATCTTGATCGCCAATTCTTCAAGGAATCCACCAAGAAGATCAACCACTTCAAAGACAACGAAGCAAAGGAGATTTGTCTCTGCAAATCTTAGTTGGAGTGCAAGGTTGTGCCGTAAAAAACGTCCCTCTCTTCAGAAGAATAGCAATAACAAGTTCTAAGAAGAGTTAGGTTAAACACAACCTAAAAACCTATTTATAAACCCAGATTACGATTGGCGCTGGCAGGGGGCTGGGAGAGCATAGGTTGTGCGCTTGGATTTCTCTTTACTCACGCCTTTCACATTGCATGCGCTCAGGTGGCGCGCTAGAAGCGCCTTTTGATTCTTATTCAGGAGAAACTCTTTAGGTTGGTAACGCTGCCTACGCCCACGTCGCGCGCTAGTAGCTCCTGGTGCTGGTGCTCTGTGTACTTATGAACAAGACTTGATTTAAAAACAGAGAGCAGCCACACCCTGCATGCTGCCAGCGCTACTCAACCCAGATTTGTGCCACTTCAAGTATGCTGCAAGCAGGCAGCACCAGGTAGCGGGAAGCCAGCGCCAAGCATAAAAAGGCTTGTTTTTCCCCCGAAACTCATAGAAACTGTTTCTGAACACACACTTGATGAATTTCATTAGTAACACTAGGTTTTTGTCATTCAATTGTCACGTGGTGTATAAAATACATCTTAACAAATGAGTCCCATCTTCAGTTTGTCAATTATATGATTATTTTCCTCAACACCTCAGAAGATAGGATTAAGTGGATCAAATGCATTCTTAGGTGCTTTGAGATGGCGTGGGGCCAGAATGTTAACCTTGACAAGAGCACCTTATCTGGTATACATGTCGAGGCTTCGTGCCCAAGTAAATGTGCGAAGAGATTGGATTGTTCCTCTGGGTCTTTGCCTCTCAAGTATTTAGGCCTCATGTTAGAAAGGCTGACTTTTGGGAATTGGAGGATCAAAAGGTGGAGAGCAGATTGGCCCATTGGAAAAGAGGTATCTGTTCTTAGGTAGTAGAATAGCTCTTGTCTAGTCTGCTTTGTCAAATATTCCTATCTACTTTCTTTCTCTTTTTAGGATGCCCACTAGAGTTGTTAATTGTATTGAAAGATTACAACGGGATTTTCTTTGGGATGGGTCTTGTGCTAAGCGGGGTTGTCTTGTTCGTTGGGGTATTGTGTGTAAGGAGAAGAGTAAAAACGGGCTTCACTTGAGTAATATTCGAACTCGGAATTCAGCATTGCTGTATAAGTTGTTGTGGCGCTTTAACATGGATAGGGAAGGCTTATGGAGGAAAGTGATAGCTAGTAAGTACAGGGTGCACAAGAATGGGTGGGATATCAAACCTAAAGCCAAAACCTATCAAATGAGTCCTTCAAAGGCTATCTCATCCTTATTTGCTTTTTTTTGTTTTGTTTTGTTTTTCTAGATTCATGTTGGAAATAGGGATCTACATCTTTTTGGTTTGATCTATGGTGGGGTGACAATGCCCTCTTCTCTTCCTTTCCTCGTTTATTCAAACTAGCGTCCTTAAGATTTGCTTTTCTCGCTGAAATTTTGTCTTGGTCTGGGAATTGATTTGGAATCTGCAGTTCAAGAGAGACCTTAGACCTGCTGATCTCTGGAATTTGCTTCTCTTCTTCATCTCCTCCATAAAGTTGTTATTGCCCCTGATTTTTCTGACACTCGTGTTTGGATTCTTGAACCTAATGATAACTTCTCTATAAGCTTCTTTATTTCTTGCTTTCGTGTGGATATGGAGGACACTTGTGCTCATTATTCAGTTCGTCATATTTGGAAGTCTAATGCTCCTTGTGTAGCTGTTACTTGGTCTACTTTGCTGTGTAAAATTAATACCTGTGATCTGATCCAAAGGATAAGGCCAGCTGTAGCGTTGCCTCCTCACCAATGCGTGATGTTATTCAATCATAGAAAGTCAATAAATCATCTGTTTCTCCATTGCAAATTTTCATATAGATCATGGATGGCATTTCTGCAGTTGTCACATAATTCTTGGTGTGCACCCGCCTCACTGAATGACTTACTTGAAAAATGGATATTTGCCCACTGCGGGAGGAGGGGAAGTCTAATGCAGCAGTTAATTCCTTATGCTTTCATTTGGGTATTGTGGAAGGACAGGAATAAAAGGATTTTTGAGGGAGGTGTGTCTACTTGGGAGGAGGTTTATGGTTGTATCAGGCTAACTTGTGCATCTTGGTTGGTCTTCAAGCCAATTGTTGGGTTCACAATTATGAAATTTATGTGCAAATGGGAGGAAGTGACTAATACTTCTGGTTAAGCTGTTTTCTGTCCTTGGATTATTGGAGGAATACCTCTTTCAACATCCTCCAAGGCTGCCACCTGTGTGGTGTTGTTGTTTTATTGTAGTTTTGGTAGTTTGAGGTCTTTTCTTGGTTGTATGGTAAAAACTGAAGCAGATCCTCACTACAGATTATTTGAAGATTAGGGGGATGTGATTTTGCAACAGCTGTATGATTTGCATGCCATTGAGTTGACTGTGATTCCTTTATCTTTCCATTGCAGAGAGGTATCACGCCTTAGGAGTTTCTTATTCTCTCTGAGATAGATCGGGTGCTGCCAGAAAATGTCATGGATTAATTCTGAAGCTGGACAGAGGATGCAAATGGATTAATTCTGAAGCTGGGTAGGGAATGTAAAGAGCAGCGTTTTTCATGGATTTTGATTTGTTAATTTGTATGCTGATCAATATGGAAGGAGAGGAACAGCAGATGTTTTGATGCTTGTGAGAGATCCTTAGGTGGTTTGTGTAGGAATGTTGGGATATACCTAAGAAAATGGTCTCTTTGTGTTCTTGATTTTCTGGGAATTTCTTTGGAGGATTTCATCATCGATTGGTGGTCAGTCATTTGGGAACAAGGATAAATTTCGGTTTTTCTCCCCAAGTATACCTTCTTTACCTTTTGGTAGACTCCATATCCTCAACGTGCCATTTGTAAACAGTCTCTGACAGGAATAGGAAGATTGTTACGGTTTCAAAAATAGGAACTCACATCCAAAGTTAGCAAGCCTGTCTGCCACAGTTTTTAATATTTTCGTTTAGCAGTTGTTTCTGTTTGCAGACTGTACCTATAGCATTTGTTGCACTTTAGGTTCTCTGTTATTAAGTTGATTCAGTCTTTCATTTATCTTATATAATTTGTAATGTTCTAAGATCAGGTTTATTTAAGGTATGAAGTCAATGGTTACTGGGGCTAGTAGGATAACTTATTCATAGAATGTAACCAGTTTTCACTCTTTTCTGGTTCATCTCTATCCATAATCTGATTGGATCCTCATAGAATGTCTTCATTCAAATTATATGTTTTACATGCCCAGATAATTAAAGTTAATTCTACTTTATTCTACCTCTAGTTTGGTTCACCTTAAGTAATTTCAATACTGAAAATATATAATCGCATATGTTTTTATCTATAAACAAGGATAGGCTGACATCTTGGTCCCTGAGGTTGTTCCAATTTAGATATATAATATGTCGGTCATTGAGGAAAATTTGCTAGTAATGTCAGTGACTAAAATTCTAATGTGCATTAATGCCGGTGTCTGTCAGATTTCCAACTGACCTTTTTGATATTCTAAAAAAGTTCTAAACCAGTCTTTCATTGTTACTGTCCAAGTCTTCCATGCATAGAATTTTTTTCAAGAGTGGAAAAGGGGATGAATTCTAGTGACTTTTCAAGTGGAATGTAAATCAAGGTCTAGAGTGGTGAAGTTGGCACTTCATTATCGCCTTCAATTTCATACCAGTAAGAAACTTATTGAATTTGTCATTCTATTCTTATAGATTCATTTTACATTGTTGCAGCTTTCATAGCCCAATATTCCACGCCACTTATACGAATGTCTCTTTGCCACCAAAGCAATATTGAAAAGCAATCTGACTATTCAATGAGCCAATGCTATACAGAACTTATACAAGTTATATATTTTTTTTCCCATAAAATTCCAGTCAAATTTTTTGATGAATTCTTTGACTGGATAGTGAAACCACCCTATATGCTATATAAGTTCATTTAGGTTCTCTTCTCCTTTGTGACTAGATATTGTTTGTTTTCTCGTTGAAGTGTGTTCCTTTTGGTTGTTAAGTTTCATCCCATACTAATACATATAGCATAAAATATACTGCATATTTAAGCATCAAAACAAGTTCTGACTTCAACAGAAGGCAGTTGGTAGACATGCATGCATTTTGGAATATTTGCTGGGTATTGGTTCATATTGGCACAACACTATTGGTGATAAGTGTGATACACATCACCAATATATAACGGTGGTTGACTGCTACCAATCAGGATTTGGAGAATCTCTCTCTCTCTCTCTCTCTCTCTCATCTGTTTTTTGTAAATAAAAAAGTAAAAAGTCTATTGACTTAAAAGACCATTGACCTTTACAATTGAAGTTCTATTTAAATAGATTCAAGTAAATTTTCTGGAATTTAAGGATTTCCATATCTATTTAATTTTGTCATCTGTGTTAAAATAATGCATTGATTCAACACAACAACAACAATAACAAGAATAAAATGCCTCATTCTAATTTGTGTTGGAATTGCCCAAATTAGAATTTAGTTAGAGCATGGACTTTATCTCCAGTGTGAGGCGAGATATCCATGATAAGAAGACATGTAGAATTGAATTACCTTAAGGGGTGTCTTTAGAGAGGCTTGGCCTTTAAGTAAATATTTGTTTGGTAGTTTTTATAGGTTCTTATACCTTTTTGTCATTTATCACTCTTATCTTGGCAGGACAAACATGTGCTAATGATTTATTTTTATTCCCTTCTGTCTACATAATCTTAATGATATCCTGATTTTTTTTTCCTTGTTTTAGGTAATAAAAATTTTTATAACCATTTCAGTCACATTTTTTAATTTTGTTTCTTAATTTTTTTTTCCTGTCATTTGCTTTGGGAAACTTCTCATTAACAGATGCTACATATGCCTTGTGGAGTATGAGGAAGGAGATTGTATGCGGTTATTGCCTTGCCATCATGAATTTCACCGAATATGTATAGATAAATGGCTCAAGGAAATTCATAGGTAAAAGCTGGATTTTGAATTTTGTTTTTTCAGTTATATGTTGCACTCTTGGTTTCATCTATGGATCTAATACAGACTCTTTTGTTGTTAATGTTCACTTGTGTAAACTGGATGAATGAAAATAGTTATATATAAATTCTGGATATCTTGGGCCTTCATATGCATTGATGCACACAGTTTTCTATCCCCTTTGTGCTCTATGAATAAATGTCCTGAATTTTTATGACTTTCAGCTTAGAACATCTTTGTGTTGTTACTTTCAGCCAGATACAGGCCATGATTTCTCTATATTAACTTTTGCATTTTTGCCATTTGACAAACTCTTTGTATCACAGATTGGATTGGCCAATTCAAATGCCAGTGATGATATAGTTATGAATTAGGAACCATTGACTTTTTCACTCCTTTGAGATGGCTTAAAGCCAGTAACAATATTTTATAGCTATATGAAACTTCTAAATTGTTTTTTTAGTTCATATAATTGAATAAAGGAACACTGCAACCTAGTTTAGGTCCTACTAAAGTCACATAATTTAATAAATCCATAAAAAATAATAAAAATAAAAATTTGGCCAACCAAATACTAATGCTAAATGATATCAGCATATAATTTTGTTATTTCCAAGGAACTGTCTACATTTTCATTCTTGGATTATATAGAAATGGAATCACCAACTTTTATATATTAATGATTTTTTTTTTTTGTGTGGATTTTTTTAGTATAGGATTTTAAAGAGAGTATGACCATATGTTTTTATTGATCTTGAGAAAGCATATGGGAGAATATGTAGGGGTTAATTTGTGGTTTGTGGACAAAGAAGTACCAATCAAACTCATTGATATTGTTAAATACATGTATGGCGGAGTTTTGATTAGGATATCAGTTAGCATGGGGACAAGCAGATTTCTAGTGACGATGGTTTCATATTATGAGTCATGTATGTTTGCTTATTTTCTTATTCTTTTCTCCTTTTCCTTTTTTCTTTTTCCTTTTTTTTTCTTCTGGTTGAATGGAATAGGGATGAAATGGTAGCTCATATTCAATAGATGGTATTTTGGTGTATCATTATTTGTAGATGATATCTTTACTACATCAACCTAGATATAGTCAAGGTTTTACGTTTTGTTATTGTTGTGCATTTGCCCAAGGCATGAAATGAAATTTTGACAGCACGCAGTTCAAGGAGAAAAACTTGAATCGAATGAATTGTGTGAAATTTTGGAATTTCGCCAAAACCTATTTTTATTTATTTTTTACTTGCGAAACTATATTATTTGAAAAAAAAAATAAGTAATCATATATAATATTCACTTATACAGATAAAATACATAATAATATTGGTATAAAAACTTAAGAATTATATTTGATAATCATTTATAACTCGTAAGTAGAAATACAACACATGTTAATCAAATACCATCGATTGATTGCGTGAATTAAATGGGAAGTTCCAAACAATAATAAGTGAATAACAAATAAAAGAAAACTTACAATGGTGATCTGTGGTTGTCAAAACTGTTTGGAGTATCTAGGTGGTTCAAACCCTGCTTTCTCACCCATAAAGTGTCAGAAGCACTTCCATCCCATTCTATATTGATACTGCTCCTTGTATATGTAAACATGGGCCTCATAATTGTTGTCTCATGTGCCACGATTCCAATTGGAGGATGCTTGGGATAGTAAGCATTAACTACCAAAATATTAATCCCAGCTCAGGCAGTGGTGAAGGATAACCAATAAAGTCATATGCATAGGGTTGGGGTATAGCATATAAACCATATGGATAAGGGTTCACTGGGAAGAAAAAATAAATTATCAGATGTCTACAACTGCAATCCATGATATCCGTATGAACCATCACTACTATCAAATGAATCTGCTATATCAGGCTGAGGATAGTAGTATCCACTCATAGCTTTAACCGGATATAGTATCTTCCATAGCTTTAATCGGACTGATCCGCATATCTATAAGATGAAGTACTGGATTCAAAATCCATGTTTCCAAAGCTCTAAGCTATAGAGGACTCGTCGTGTATATGCTGCCTCTCCTCTCCTTTACCCCCTGTTAAAGTCCATGTTCTGTTGGTACTGTGACTACCATAATCTTACCTGCCATGGTTCTGATCCTGTGTGGCATGCTTGAATTCGGCCTTCTCATTGAAAGGACTCAACACTGGGGCAACCTGTGTCCATTACCCCCATCATTGTCATTGCCGCCGCCACCGCCACCGCCACCACCACCACCACCACCACCACCACCACCACCATCATATCGTCCTTTGTATTATACTCCTATGTGTCATCTCTCTCCTTGATATATCAGATTCACGTCACTCTCCACGTCATCTTCCTCATATCATCAACTACTTGTATGTAGATTTGAGCCTTCAAAATTGAAAAATACACATTTTATCTTCAATGCTTGTGTCCACGAACAATCTCAAGCTCCAAATATGCTTTTAGAGAGTCATTTAGTGCTTCTATGCTACATATCTGAAAAGAGAGCGTGTCAGATTAGGCTAAGATTGGACAAAAAAAAAAAGAACCTGGGAAGAAGATAGAACCAAGGTTTTCAATTTCGCATGCCGGAGAAATTTTGTCGGGCATGCTGCCGAAATGGGGGGAAAACAGGGGAAATGAGCTTATTTTTTGCAATTTTTTGCCCTTAAGACCATTTAATACAGAAATAAGCTTAAAATAACACTCAATAATCATTAATTGGTACATAAAACACACATTCATTGAATAAAAAGCCTATACAAGTCATTAAAAATACAAATACAAGTAAATAAAAATAGAAAATGACACATTCATTGAATAAAAAGCCAATACGCTCATGCTGCGGCATGCCGAGCGGCATGCTTGGCATGTGCCTCGAAATCAGCGAAATCTGGTCGAAATGCCCCTTTGTGCCTCGAATTACACTCATGCCACGGCATGCCGCTGAAATCAACGGCATGAGGGGAAAAGCCATTTGAGGCACCCGGCACACCCCCCCCTCCCTTATTTCGTGCTGCCAAGCTAATTTCAATCAAATTTCATCCTTTTAATGGGCATCTCAACACTCCCACGTGTGACTCGCATGTGTGAGTGTCTTAGTAGGTAAAAGAAAAAAAAAAGGTGGAGCCAGGTCGAGCGAGCCCCCCCATTCCAGGCACCCAAAATGTCTTCTTCTTCTTTTTGGGGTGGGGTGGAGGGTGGGAGAGGAGGGGAGGAAGACATTGACAAGGATATTGTTCAGAACTATAGACTAATGAATTGGATTGATCTAAAATGGTGAGAGACAAAAATGGTTCTTGTACTGAGTCAGTGAAATATGATTAAGTACAAATAATAAAACTGAAAAACTGAATATGTACTTTTGACAGATTGAGATGATGGAATGGGATAAGTGTTATTGGCGTAAGGAGTTTGGATAGTCCATTTGGTTGTTTTTATTATTGAGCAATGTTTTCAATTCACACAAATCATGCTGTAAGCAGCCTATTTAGATATATAGCCTCACAAATTTTCAAAAGTACGCTGATGAAAATATTAAAATTCAAAAAAATGGTAAAATAGGAAACTTCCAGAAATAATAATCTCTAAAATTAAGAAAGAGCTATAAAAGTTAAATTAATGCTTAAACAAAAATTCTGTTTCTAAAAATTTGGAAGAGGAGATGATTTAAAAAAGGGAGCTACTTGGTTATGTGGCCGCTTATTCCTTGTTTTTTCCTTTCTAATTCTTGAATTTCACTTATGAACTGTAAGTTCCCATTTTTATTAGCTTTCAACTACTATTTCTCACAGCAATCCCAGTAAATATTTCTGGGATCAAATTGCTGGACAAAGATGTTGAAATAGATTTCCTTATTTTCTGCTGACAAGAGTCAAGTATTTAAAATTTTGTTTGCATGGATTTCTAGTTATATTTCTGTGCTTCATTGGGATCTTTCGTCTTTCTTGTTTCCATCCAGAAATAGATTGAATAAGATAATTTTGCCTTCCCAACTGAGATAATTATCCAAACATGTTCTTGATTTAGAATAACTTGCCTTTGTCTTGGTCTGCTCATTCATTGGAGCTCTCATTGAGCACTCTGTTACAGCTTAATAAAACCAAGTTTTGTTCAAGCCAAACTCTTAAACTCATTATATTCTTTTTTTCCCGTTTTTCTTTTCTCTCATTAATCTCTTCTTTATCATGACCCTAGTGTCTGGACATAAAAGCTTTTGCTTAACCTCATAGTGAGAATTATTAAAGCATAAAAAGCCACTTGCATTGATTAGTACCCTCTTTTGGCTATAGAAGGCAAGCCTGTAATAGGGATAATATTGTCATAAACATAACTGAGAGGAAGACTTTTGAAAGCCTGGAAGTGGTAGGATACAGTTCAACTGGAAAGTGCGGCTTCATTGGGCCATTTTAATGGCAAACTTGAGCAGCTATGTGCCTTCAGCTGGAGGCAGGCTGAGCAAACCCCTTTTCATTGTGTCAAATACATGCTGTGTTTTTTGATTGCTTTAACAGTCTATTAAGATCCTTTGGTGCGACTGTCTCAATTGTTTTTGTTTTGTTCTTCTTGACCCTAATCAAGTATTTGATTGCTCATAATTTTAGTTCATTTATCTCTTGCCTCCAGGGTATGTCCACTTTGTCGTGGGGATGTCTGCAGATCAGATGGTTCGTCTATAGAGAGTTAAGCAGCATGGTCCATGTTCTGTGGTACTGGGGCATGTGCACAGATTTTTCCTTGAAGATGCTTGATTTCTGGCTGGCTGATGAGTTTTCTGTCCCTTGGTGAATGTTACTACTTTGGATGTATGTACGTTGATTTGGTCTTTTCCGAGTTTCTTTGCAGCACCTCTGTAATTTTTCTGGGTGCAAATTAACAACCTGATTCAAAATTCATTAAACAGAATTATCCTCTTCCATGCCTTGCTTACACAAAGCAAGAAATTCCTTTTACTTTCCAAACAAGGAAAAGTTGCAAAATTTTTTCCATTGGCCCTCTGATTTTTTGGGGTAGTGCTTGCTAAATGATGCTGGTTACACAAATGTTACATAGAATTTAGTCAGGTTTCAGAGATAAAAAACCAGTATCAGTTCAAGCGATCATGAGTAAAATCCTTATCAGCTTAGACAACCATTCTGCCAATTTCCTTTTTTGATGGGTAATAAGAAGATATATTAAAAGGAGGCAAAAGTACAAGAGAATGGATGTGTAACTTCCAGGAACTCCAAGAGTCTGCATGATTCCAAGCTTGATGACCAAAATATCCAATGTAGATCTTTGAGTACTAGATTTATCTTTAGAAATTTTCTTACTCTTCTCTTTCCACAAAGCCCACGTGATTGCTGTTGGTATTAATCCCCATATCACCTTCCTACGAACTATAAGGCCCCAAGATTTCATCACTTGAATCAACTCTACTGAGCACCTAACTTATCTCAAACCTAGTAAGGAAATAAGACCATGCTGCTTTAGCTGAGTTGCTGTGAATGAAGACATGATCCACTTATTCCAATTGTGTTTTGCACATTACATCAGTTTATTTATGGTCAATATCTTCTCGAGAGCTGCATGAAGAAACCTACTTTTGAAGGAAGAATAGGTTGCCACAACATATCTGACAAATTGAAAATAAGATCTTGTTGAAATGGCTGTAGAAACCCATTTTTTCGTTCTTGTTTAGATTAAGCTTTTGATCATTTGCATAACCCAAGATCAAAGATAAAAGGATCCAATTCTCGATCCAGAATATTACGCCTAAAGAACAAATTCTTGCTCCATCCTTCAGGACCATGGCGTCTCATCTCTGATATGTAGGCTTGCTTGGAGGTCGATAAATCATAGAGATCCTGGAAATTTACCTTGAAAAGACCATCTCAACACCCATAATCTTCCCAAAATTTTACTGACTCTACTACCAAGCTCATACCGAATCCCTTTGACTAGAACCGGTGATAACCTGCTGATGGGTCACCACAGGTTGCACCCTGTGATGCCTTTAACTGGATCAGGCATCCAGTCGTTGGTGTTGTAATTATACTTGGCCACTATCATCCTACTCCATAAGCTTTCCTCTTCTCTACCACCAAAGCATCAACACCGTTTACCGAGAAGAGCCTGATTAAACAAACACAGGTCTTTGATACCTGACCCCCTCCTTTTTATTTTTACGCTCCTCCCATTTCACCAAATGATACATCATAGCCTCACCTTCAACCTCTCCAAAGAAAATTTCTTTGAATTTGCTCCAAAGTTTTAGCAACATAAGCCGGAAGAATAGGTATGGATGAGAGAGAAGATAAGTAGGTAAATTCGATAAAGTAACTTTTAAATTAAGTTATTTTACTTCCTTTTGACAAGAAGTTACCTTTACATGAAGCCAATTTGCTATGCATTCAAGCAATCACAGGTTCCCAAACAGCTTTTGACTTTCAATGAGCACCAATACGGATGCACAAGTAAGTCATTGGCTATGAACCTATTCAACAATGCTGCATATTACTCAACTCCAATGCTTTAGAACTATCTCCCACAATGAATATCTCGTTCTCTCGTAGATTCATTCTCAAGCCATACACCAACTTGAAACAAGTGAGTAGAACACGTACCATAAGGATTAGAGAAGAACTGGCTTTACAAAAAAGCGTGGAGAAAATTAGCTGTAAACAATATGATAACGGGAATCTTCAAGAAAATTAGCTTAACAGGGAAATAAATAAATATAGCAAATCGATAATTTACGTGGTTTGGCAAAACTCTTGCCTACGTCCACGAGGCGTGCTCCGATCACCTTCTTCACTATTGAGAAAAGTGAGTGCAATAAGCTCACCACACGAATTTTGTATTCGAAACCCGAGCTAATTTTACACCTTTATACCTTACTCAATTCTCACCTCTTAATAAATAAAGAAGAGAGTTATACAAAACTCTCAAAAAAATCTCACTCCAATTGCACCACACCTCTTAGGTTGTAAAACCAATGCTGAGGGAACAAAGGAACAAGCCTATTTATAGGCATTTTTGGGTGGTTAAATGTGCTGCCACCCTTTTAAATATTATGAGGCTTTAAAGTTTCTTTGGTTTGCCAACTTTCTTACAACCATGCAATAGCATCACGGTGGTGCACCTAACGATGCTGGATTTTATTTCTCGGGGTGATGCCGAATTCATTGAATTTGAGCCACCTTTCTAGAATATGCTCCAAGAGATCTCCACCTTGGCGAGAATTCAATGACCTCCACCTTAACACGAGGTCAGCATCATGACTGATGCCATCTCCACGCCTTGGGATGATCCACCAATCGAACAATGCAGAAGATTGATCAAGTCCAACTAATTCTTGAACTTCAATGTTGTGACTGGCTTTGTCATCATATCAGCTGCATTGTTGTTTGTATGAAATTTTATCAGATTCACCTTGCCTACTTTTTACCCACTCTTTGAGAGCATGATACCGCACATCAATGTGCTTTGTCCTGGCATGGTAAACCTTATTCCTTGCCAAATGAATTACACTTTGGCTATCACAATACAACTATAAGCTTTCCTGCTTCAATACCAATTCTTTGATCACACTTGTCAACCACAAGGCTTCCTTGGCAGCTTCCATTGTTGCCATATATTCCAGCTCAGTTGTGGATAAGGCGGGAGTTGATTGAAGCATAGATTTCCAACTGATAGGCCCTCCAGCAAGTGTAAATATGTATCCTATGGTAGACCTACTTTTGTCCAGATTACCTGCATAGTCTGCACCAACATAGCCTACAACTTGTCCTATTCCATCTTGTCCTTGATACAAGATACTGAAATCCGTTGTACCTTTCAAGTACATAAATATCTATTTAACTGCATTCCAGTGCTCTTTGTCTGGATTATCCATGTACTTAATGACAATACTGACTGCATAAGAGATGTTAGGCCTACTGAAAACGATGGCATACACAAGATTCCTACTGCACTAGCGTATGCACACGGGACATTTGCTTCACTTCATTATCTGTAGAAGGACATGATCTAACAGATAATTTAAAGTGGCTAGTTAGAGGAGTACTGACTGATTTGGAATTATTCATGTTAAATCTCTCTAGCACCTTCCACATGTACTTCTTTTGTGACATCCATAGTTTGCCCTTTTATTTGTCCCTTTGGATTTCCATTCCAAGGATCTCAATAATTTTATTTTCTTTTATCTTTTATTTATACAACCAAATCCCAAAAATTCATGCCACATCATTCCTAACATGTGGCATGTTGTGCCATTTGTGCATTCCCAATAGATGACATGTGTCCATGTAAAGAGATTTTAAAAGTCTCGTTTGCATTAATGATAATTGCACAAAAGCCCTTATTTTTCAATTTGTTTTAATTTTTTCATTTCAAGGGCTTTTTGAGTGCGATTTTTCGCAAACTTTCACAATTTGAATTCGCTCGGCATGAAACTAAGACTCTTAAAATCCTTAGTGCCAAAATTACCAAATCACCCTCATTTGCTTATTTTCTCAGTTTCTTACTCTTTTGAGGTTTTGGGATTTGTGCACACTTTTAATTTTCAAACTCGTGCAAAATTATGATGCTTACAAGTAGTAAAAAGAATTCTTCTTTCCTTCTTCATGGGCCTATGCAAGAAGAGCCTTAATGATTGCTCTTGTGCAGTAATATAAAGGATGAGTAGTTTTCTTGGAATTCGTTCCATCAACACTGAGGTTTACGAAATTTATTCTTTTATAATTTTAGAAGCATTTTTACATCGTTATATGATTAAAAAGGGACATACTTCTTCATTATTTTGCTAATGGCAGACATCTTTTGGTGAGATTGGATATAAACTTTCGAAATAAGCCGAATGACCTTGAAGGCTTTTCAACTCATGAATTTTGCTTGGTTCCAGTATATTTCAGATGACATCTATCTTTGATTGGTCAATTTAAATGCCACAGTAGTGAACAATAAACCTAAGAAATTTTCTTGATGTGACCTCAAATTCACACTTCAAAGGATCCATCTTTAATTGATACTTCTGTAACTTGTTAAATATATCGCAAAGGTCATCCAAATGATCGTTTTTTTTTGGCTTTGATTTCACGCCCAATTCATCTACATAGAATTATACCTTTTGGTGTAGACATATCATCAAAAAAATTTTGCATTGCACACTGATAAGTGGCACCTACATTTTTGAATCCAAAACGCATGACATTATCCTTTGGAGTCCAAAAAGCAGTGAGTTTTTCATTCTTTGGAGCCATTTGGATTTGATTGTGTCCTAATGAACCAACCATAAAAGACAAACCTTTATATCAAGTAGTTACATTGACCATAAGCTCTACAACAGGCAATGGGAAATCATCTTTGGCACGCTTTATTCAAATCACAAAAATCAACACACCTGTGTAAGACCCCGAATTTTCCTTAAATAATATAATAAATTAATAAATAATATCTTTGGGAATTATAATTGATGGAA
Source organism: Buxus sempervirens (assembly GCA_947561395.2). Lineage (NCBI taxonomy): Eukaryota > Viridiplantae > Streptophyta > Magnoliopsida > Buxales > Buxaceae > Buxus > Buxus sempervirens. The sequence continues at coordinate 6,715,780 of OX387187.1, read as the reverse complement.
ATAATTTATTGACGTAGGTGACCGTGATATCAGTGGATATCAAGTGTTGGATGCAGATCCGACCGTCTGATCATGAGTTATCAAGGTATGATTCATATTTCGTGTTCTGATTGGGCAGTGTGCATACAACGATAGTGAGTGAGCTACGTGGGATCAGGGGGTATAAGTATTTGTTTAATACCCTAATTTTATACGCTTGGAATACCTATTGTATTCTCTTCGTATTCAGCAGCTTCAAGACACAAAACGATCGTGAGCGACCGCTGGCGTTTGGAAGAAGAAGAAAAGGAGAAGAAGAAGAAGGAAAAGAAGAAGGAAAAGGGAGAAAGTAAGTTGATTTTGATCTTCTAAACATTTCTGGGTGATAGTGGTCGTCGTTGTTTAAGAAGAGAAGGAGAAACAACGTAAACAGAGGTAGGTGACACAGTTTTTATCGTTCGTTTTGTATTTACGTGTGTTTAATCTCCAAAGCATGTTTTTGTGATGTAGATATATGTATAAAGCATGCTATAATCGTTATATGTACTGTTTGAATGCTTAGAATAGGAAAAATCACATTTTCGAACACTTTCTGAACGTTTTTGAGTGACCGCCGACCTTACTGTACTCGGCAATCCTCAGCGCTCTTAGGCGCTAGTACAAAATTCGAGACCGCTAGACGACTTATCGTCAACGACCTAAATTGAACTACTGCCTACCTTAGACCGCCTGAGCGATCCTTAGCACTCTGTATAGAAAATGTAGAAATTCGTAATTTCAAACCCTGATTCAATTCCAAACTATTTTTAGTCAATTTTAATCATTAATTAACATGTTTTAAAACCAAAATAATTTATCAAATTTCCTGTTTTACAGAAAAATAAATTAGGGAGATATTTAGGACACTAGTTGCCAAACTTTGTATGAAACCGTGAAATTTAGTCCTTGGAAGATTTGACCTATTATTTGATTACCAGAACATCTCTAAATTACACGATAAACCAGATAATTACATAAAGAGATTTCAGATCATAAGTTCAACTCAGTTAACCCAAATATTGAAGGAAATGTCAGATTTACCCTTTATATGCCGTTAGGCACCAACCCTTATAGAATTATTAGACTTTAGGGATTTTTGGAGTCTAGTGGGCATAGCTGGTTATGGATCCATAGTTGTGGCTAGATAGCTAAGGGATATTTCATTTGGGTTGAGTTTCTTCCTTGTGCGAGCGCACTTCCTTTGTAAGTTGGTTTGTTTGGGAAGGTCTTATGTCTGGAGGGACACCCCGGTGAGCCGCTGGTGATTCCCTGTACATGTGGATAAGCAACAATCTCCATGTATTGATTCTGGTGCTACATGCTGGTGGTACATGCCAACTTTGATGAGTACGTGTGCAATAAGTTAGTGACTACGGCTCTTGTCTAGGCTACGTTGCATGGGACTTGAGTATCATTAGTAGCTGTAACACCCCGAACCCGGGTCAGTGCAATCTGGCACCCAACCCGAACCCGGTTCGCTACTGTAACAACCCAAGTCCGGTTCAACAACCAAACTCGAGGTGTTACCGCGAAGCTGGGGTCAGATACAAACCAAGATTCACAATAATTTTAAAAACTACTAATTAATTACATCAGAGTTATGATGGCCAATAAAAACAATTCTTTATTCAATAATATCAATTCAGTTTACAATAAAGTTTATTTAATCAACACGTGACCTTAATTCCAATTACAATTCTACCCATCAAATTAAAACCCCATCTTCGCGATCTCTCCAAGCAACCTGAAAAATAGGGGAAAACGGAGTGAGATTTACATCTCAGCAAGTAGCAGGTGTATGTAATAAGAAATAGTCCAATGTAATCAAATAGTCATGAGGTATTCGATTAATCAACGATAAGATGAGAAATCCAAGTTATCCATGGCAATTCCAAATAAAGCGATAAAACATACGATCATGTATAAATACTAGTAACTTGATGTTAACGGGGTAAAACCGATAAAAGCGATAAAACACATGCCATTGCAGGACTCACAAAGATGATAAGTATTTGAGATGACACTCAACTAACTGCTATTCCACTGTGCGGCTTAGGGGCAGTGCTACTTAATGACACTCAAGCCCCATGCAGCGCAGCTTAGGCAAGAGCCGTAGTCATCGACTTATTGCACACGAACCCCGCAGAGTTGGACGTACCACCAGCATGCAGCACCAGAATCAATACATGGAGTGTAGTCGCTTATCCACATGTACAGGGAATCACCAGCGGCTCACCGGGGTGTCCCTCCAGACATAGGACCTTCTCAAAGCAAACTAACTTGCAAAGGGAAGCGCGCTTGCATATAGGAGTAACTCAACCCAAACTAAATACCACTCAGCTAACCAGCCAAAACTATGGATCCATATACAGCTAAGCCCACTGACACAAACCACGATAAAACCACATACGGGAGGACACGCTAATGTAGGAGGCATACACACTTTTACCTGTAAAGGATTACACATCTCTACACAGAGGATTACCCATCTCTGCCGTAAAAGTTGGTATCAACTCAACCACAGAAGCCGTAAAATTAAAGAGAACAACATCATACCACATACCAATCTATACCCAAGTATTCCATTCCATGTGAAAATCATGATTCAATCATAACAAATCCAATTATAGGCATTTTCAGAATAACATATGCAATTCTTCCAATTATATTCAAAATAAAACTCAAGTATCATAAATCCGATAAAATCTAAATTTATGCAATTCCAGTAGCCAATATTCCTATTTAAAGCTCAAAATAAAGTAAATCCAATCTTACTTAGAGTTTTCTTTATTAATCCCTTTTATTAGAATCCAATTTCCTACCTTAGCACCTAAGCTAGTTTCTATTTGAATTTTCAGTATTTTATTTTTCCAGCATGTTCTACAGACCTAGAATGAAGTTTAAAAGATGTTTATAAGCTATAAATTTCAGTAGTATTATTTCTAGCAATATTCATACCCTTTGACTCTTTTATAAACAATCCTTTCATTATAACCTTCAATTTATTGCTTAATATTTCCAAATTAATTTTATAATTTTTATAGCCTACTTAGGTCCTTATAAAGATGCCAACATGCTTAACTAATCAGAAAATTTATTGGATAATTATTCATATTACAAAATTCCCAAAATCTGCAAAATCTGAACAGAGCGCCTACCTTTACAGGGCTGGGCGATCCTAGGCGCTCGTGCAAAATTAAACAGAAATTTCCAGATTTCTAAAGTTCGGATTTTTATGCCTTTGCCATATGTTTCTTTGGTCTAAATTAATCTAATAACATTCTAAAACATTCCTAAAGCCCTTTAGATTAATTCTTCTTATTTGAATACCATCCTATAATTATTTTCATGATTAAACCAAGTTTTCTTCTTTATTTCAACAAATCCTTCAAGAATACCAATCAATAACATATAACCCATTTGATTCCATGTAAATACTGTTTCGACTAATCCGTTCAATCAATATTAAATCACAGAAAACGAAATCATGCAATTCCTCACGTTTTCCAAGAGTTACTACTTGCCTTATACGCTAAATCCTTCTTCCATTGAAACTTCTAATTCTGGACCTGACTTTTGCTCCCAAATGCACCAAGCTAGACTCTTCCAATTCAAATCTCCACCGTACACAATGTAGTTCCATCAGTGAAGAACAAAACCTCCAAATTTGAAGGCCATCCACCGTACGGATTTTCCCCGATAATATTTTGATGGTGGCTGGTCAGACACCTCCATTAGGAACCTCCTTCCTTTCTCTCCCTCTTTTCTCTCCAGAAGAACCCACGAAAATTCCCTCTTGTCTAACCTTAGTTTCCTATTTATACTAAGCTTTAGAAATCCTAAACCAACCCTAATTGGCTAATTTAATTTGGGCTAACCTAACCATGGTCTAGTTAAAGCCTAATCCTTCTAATTTAATTCCTACTTTTTCTCCACCTTCTATTTTTCTACTTAAACAATACTAATTAAGTTTCTTATTATCTAAACTCCTATTTATAACCTATTTTCGTGTAAAACATTTAATTAAACATTATTATCACCTAAAACCTTATTTTCCCCAAATTAAGACGTGAAATCTCCTAATTACCCTTTGTCCCACTTTTAGGCTTTTTATTAATTTCTTTTAATTTCTAGATTGTCATAATAAATTATTTCCTTCTATTTTCTAATTCTAGTTATTATTTAAGGATCTAATTATTAATTACCCTTTTCTGAAAATTACCAAAATACCCTTTTTACTCTTTTAGGTTAATTTCATTAAAATTCTTTCTTTATTTACAACTTATGACTTATTTGAATTACTTACCCTCTAAATCTTCACTTAACTCATATTTTCTTTTATTTATTATTTATTTATTTATTAGGTTAAAATTCGGGGTTTTACAGTAGCACTGCTCCTAAGCCGCACGGTGGTATAGCGATTGGTCGAGAGTCATCTTAAAAGGTTTATCTATCTTTGTGAGTCCTACAATGACACTAAAATCACAAACACATGTTGTTACTGTTGCATACATGCTGGAGGCATGTAATTGGTATATTGGTTGGATGTGATTGTTTAGTGCATCCTAGTAATGTATGGGTTATGCTATCGATTTATGATATTAGATTCCTATCATAGAACTTGCTGAAATTTATATTTAAAACTGTTTATTATACTGTTTTGTATTCATGATCGATATGAATGGTTATACGAGCCTGTTTAGTTGAGATTGATTAATCGTGCATGAACTGTTATTTTTATGTATATGAACTGTTTAAACACGCATGTGTTACCTACTGGGATATTCATATCTCACCCTACCTTTATCTCATTTTTCAGTTGATACGCGAGAGGGGGATCATAGTAGTCATTTCCAGAGAGAGCTAGCTGATTATTCGCCGGAGGAGTACTATTATCCGGATATTGTCTGAGGTTGTGGATTGATATGGATTTAGTTATTTTGATCAGATTATTATTCATTTTGGTTTGATGTATTAGAGATATGAGAGATTAGTGACCCTTTTATTTTACCAGACTTTAATATTGATTTTGATGGTTAATTTATATCTTAGTTTCTTGAGGATATTAGACTATACTTCCGCACATATATGTTCCGCACTCTGATAGTTAATTAATGAATGGATCATTTATTTCTTAGTCTGGTATATTCTTGATGTTTATTTGATATGGGCTAGTAACATCTCGGATTGGTTGATGAACGGAATTCGGGTTCTTATAGTAGCGAACCGAATTCGGGTTGGATGTTGGTTTTGCATTGACCTGGGTTCGGGGCGTTACAACCCGCATTTAACCATTATTCCTTTTCACCAGAACAAATATTCGTATTAGATGTTTGCCTTCCTGGATGAAACCAACTTTGTTAAATTTATTAACTTCAACACCAATATGTGGAATGAGCTTGGGGTGATGGCGATGCTAAGCTTGTTTGATAGGACGACACCATGCTTAACTACAAGATGATGAACTGCAAATTTTAGATCTAGTCTGGGTATTTCTTTGTACATCCATGGAAAAACGTCTTTGTATCCCCTAAGTAGCTCGAAGTACTTGGCTTCTTCCATGCTTAGGAGAGTGATCATATAGATAGGCTTTGGCTTTTCTTCTGTCCCAAGATTTAGCTAGCTCTTAGAGATCATCAACAGTGACTTACCCCCTTCTTCAAAAGTAGCTTGAGCAGGCTCAAGTTCTTCTTCAGAAGAAGCTTTTTCATCTAATGATTCTTCGATTGAGTATGATTGGCTTTGGTAAATCTTTCACCTTCATAGCATCATCATTAATGGAGCATCTTTTAACAAGTAGGATATCTTTGATTGAAACATCCAAATCTTCTAATTTTTCTAAATGGGATGAGATACGACTTTGCTTGTTGCTTTTATTTTTCAATGCAGCAAGATGTTTGTTCTGTCATCATCCCTTTCAACATGACTTTTGAGAAACAAGATTATTATGAACGTGTACAGGGTGGAGATAATGACTCTAAAAAGCTTATGGTTGTGGAGCATGCAAGGTTGGAGCTTCAAATTTCTATACCAACTGTTCAAACACCAGAGTGCCCGTATTAGGCTCACCAATCCTGTAAAAAACAAAAGTACGAGGCTTCAATGGCTCTTTTGTAGTTTCAACAACTACCTAAACTATGATGGGATTTTAGCCTTCCTGACCATGATCCAATGAGGAACAACTGCTTTGTAGCTCAAGCTAGAGGCTTTGTGTGGGATTTAGAATCTTTGTTCTCGTAAAAACTTTTGCATTTTTGTCAACCCATGGAGTTGGTTCTTCTGCCACTCACATTCTTGAGAATTCTAGAAGCTTGAGAGCTAAACCACCCTTTTGGAGCTCTTTGAATTTCTGGTGCAACTAGTTTGGAGATCGACGCCTTCAGTAAGGTTGGAGCTGACAAAGTTGTGCGCACCTCGGACGCGTGGAAAAAGCATGTTACATGTGTTATGGAGTCGCTGTCATGTCGCTGAACCAGGTATGCCTCTCCAAGGCATCCTCCAGTCCCTGGTCGTCACAAGTTGGTCTTACGACCCAAAAAAAGATGCGGATAATTTAAAACTTTTTCCTAAGACAAGTGCAAGTGATATACATTTGATTCATGTGCATATCAAAAGTGTATTTGTATAAAAGAAATCTAACAAGTCACTTGGACTACAAAGTTAATTACAAAATAGTGGGTGACTAAACACTCCTCTCAAAGTATAGGGTTACAAGTCCAAAAAGAAACTATAACATGTACAATAAGGTAAAATCCTAAGTAGGCCTATAAAAGTCTTCATTTCTATACCCTACTGCCTTTTCCTTTCCTCTGTCCCCAGTTCGGTCCTTCACACCAGATGTTGACGGCTTTGAAAATAAGATGGTAAAGCAACTGTGAGACGAATGTCTCAGTAAGCAACACATGCATGCTCGGTGAAAACATAGTTGATGCAAATATCATTCGATAAAACCATGACATGCGGGTAGTTATAATGCTATGAAAACAGCGGCAACTTAATGTCATACAATAAGTGTAAGCATGTGCATAGGTGTACAAGTAATCCATTTGATAAACACTCCTTCATTCAACTTTTATCACTTGTTATTTAGGATGTTTAATATACAATGCACATGACCTCATCTAGCTTCACTGATTTCACATGGTGGCTAGGCATCTACGCCGATTACCCTTGACGTGGGCATCCATACGCCGATTACCCTTGACGTACAGGCATCCATTGTTGATTCCCCATAGCAAATGGGCATCGGCCACCGATGTTGCTGGTGCCGGGATGATATAACAATAGAGAATAAGAACAACTGTAACTTGGCCATGGCATTTATATACAAACATTTCGGTTTAAGTTTATGGATCCATAACTTAAGGGTTCATTATGTAAATATTCTTTTCATTAATACCACAACAAGTGTATAACATCTTAAGGGTAGCTTGCAGCCTTAACCGAGTCAATCTTGGGCCAAGCCCTCTTTCATTTCTCATGTAATTCCAGGCCACTGCCCTCCATATAATACAATAATAACTGGGCCAATACCCTTTCCATCTCATGATCACAATATACGGCATGCTAACAAATGGGCCAATGCCCTACAATAAATTGCATGCTTATAATAGAAATCAAATACAACAATTTCAATTTCAACAAAAAATCTTACAACTCATGGCTTACTTGGCAACCTAAGCCCCAACTCTTTGGATATAGGTGCAACCTAAATTTGGCTTTGGTTTTCTACTTCCAAGGATCATTTGGAAGGTGTTCCAAGTGGTAGAATCAATTTATCCCACTTCTGTAAGAATCTGTAACGTAAACTCTCTATGAATCCTATTTTAGAGAAAACGTACCCAAAATCTTTGTTATTTGAAATTTTGAGATAAATCCAGTTGGTACACTTCCTAGACACCTAAATCCTACTTGTACATTGGTTGGATTCCAATAAAAACAATCCGTAGTTCAATTTGGGCTAAAATCCAAGTTTTTGGAAAATCTGACTAGGTCACTCGAAGGAGCGCTCGAGTAGCACTTCGAGCACTCGGCTTACCTGGGAAAACTAGCTCTCGGGTTTTGAATTTTTAGAAAACACAGGCGGGTCGTTCAAGTCCGCGCTCGAGTGGCCAGCCAACCATTAAAATTTAACATGGGCACTCGAAGGTGCGCTTGAGCGGCACTTCGGGCGCCCCAGAAACTTCACAGATTCGCAAAAATCTGATTTTCGTGGTTTTTCTAGGGTTTTCGATTCTCACTATTTTCTATGATTTTTAGGCCCTATATTGGTTCTAGCATGTGTGGTTACCTATTTCCTACAAAACCCCCAACAATTTACTCCTCTATTTGCAAGGATAATTGATTTCGCATTCAAACCCTCAATCTTCACATGGCATACGAATTTGGGCAAAAACGAAAATATAGGTTAGGGTGGTGTTGCTTACCTCTTACAATCAACTAAGTAAGCTTCATAGCTCCTATTACAGCCCACGAACAGCACTCTTGCTTCCTTGGTTGCTTGCTCCACGAATCTCCAAGCTTCCAAACGACAATGCCCTCTTGGGTTCTTCCTTTTCTTTGCTTGCTAGCAATGGTCTCTCTCTCTTCAAATGGATTTAAAGAGAAAAGGAGTGTGATGATGGGAAGAGAATGAGGAGAAGATGAAGAAGAATGTAGAGAGTGGGAAAGAATGGAAGAAAAAGGTGTGGGTTGGGAAGGGTGTTTCATACGAATGAGGCAAAAACTTCCCTCTTTCACACTTAGCCAAAATTTCTCCCTTTTCTCCATGTTATTTCCAAGTTTGCCCTTTTCCTCCATCAAACACCAACAATCACCACTTTGCCACTCCACCTATTGCAAAATACACTTTACCACTTAGCACTTATTCATCTCACAATAATAAATCTTATTTAATGATCTAGGGATTGCTCACCTTCATAGGCTACTGACAAGCCTGGACTTAGCCACTTGGCCGGCTTCAAGTCTAGGTTTCTCCAGCTTCACCTACACAATAAGTTACTATTTAGGGTGTGCTAATGGTATTGAAATCTGGGGTTACACAAAAGATCTGTATACTTTGTACCAGGTGTCAACTTGTTCTTGATAAAAAAATTTCTGGGTTATTATTTTATGCTGTTCTTGTTTAGATTAGAGAGAGGAGAAGAGGATATCTTGTTGGGGATTTAAGGTATGAAATCTGATCAGAACCTTGGTCTTTTATCTTCAATCAAATAGTCTTGGGTTGCTGGAAAATTTTGTGAGATAAAACCTTTCTTGATCTAGGCGTTAAAGACAATACCTAGTGTTGCTCACGTTTTGAACATAAAGTGAGACAACCTAGGATTTTCTGGAATTTAATATTGCTGTTTGTTGAGGTTTTGGGTAAGGGAGACATCAGGTTTTAGGCGTTAGTTTCATTTAAAAAATATTTGCAAAGTCTCTAATATATGTACGATTATTTTATGTGCAAACTAGAACCCGATCCAAAGGCTTGTTGTGTTTTTTTGTTGGGTTGTAAGAAAGAGTTAATATCTGGAAATTTTGGAGAGAATTTAGCCTAAAACAACATGTAAGTTAGCCCCTTCAATATGCATAAAATTTCTGTTTTCGGTTTATTCAATCGACATATCATTGTTATCTCTAGTTTTGACTTGTTAGCATGCAAAATTCTATTTTAGCAAGCTCTAGCTATTGGATTGATTCTAAAACTTTAAATGATGTGGTGGGATAATGTGGGATTATTTGAATGGAGATTTCATGAGTTTTGTTTTGGTTGAGAATGCTAAAATTTTAAAGATTTCACCGAATGCATAATACTAGTTAAAATGCTCTAGTATTTTATTTGATACCATTAAAACCTTGATGGTTAGAATTCATGAGACATATAAATTATGAGTTATGTCTAGAAGTTACTTTTAAGATGCATTAAAAGGGGTTTTGATAAATTTTATCGTTAATGTGTAGTTGAACATGTTATAACTAAGAAAGGATTGGAAAATACTTAATACCCAAATTTCTGCAGAAAATTTTTGGATAGGTGGAATTTTTAAGCTACTTTAGAGACATATTTAGGTTTCAGTTTCTGAATGAAAGCTGTTCCATTACGTCTCTATTTTCACTAAAAAATATACTCTAGGCAATATTCTATGATTTAGTAATATTAAACGAATTGTTACTATTGCAGGTCAGGACAGAATTTTGAATTAAAGTAGAATTTGAAAATTTATAATAATTAACCAGGTGGAAATTTGTAAAACTGATATTTTAGTAAATTGAGTTAGCAATCTAACAAATCAGATTTCATCTAATTTGGTTAAGATATGAATGAGTTATGAGGATTTGAATCCCACTAGGTCAGAAAATGCAGAATTTATATAGTTCTGATTAAAAATTCTATAGAATATAAATAGACTATATTTTATGATGGATGTAGGTTTGTTTTGAATTCTGGAAATTCCCAGATTAATATGAAACCAGATTTGAGTTTGTTTATATCTTAGAGGCATAAAATTTTATGATGGGGAGATATGGAAAAGATTTGAGAATGGCCATTCTATTTAAGTTGGCCGTAAATTTTATGGGACTTATAGTGTCATGTGTTCATTAAGGAATTGTATGATTTATTTTGGAAAAATTCAGATTATATATATTTGGGAAGTGATCAAAATGGTTTGATGAGAAGGTGGTGGAATTTTAGAGAGCTATTATTATAAAGGTTTTTCTTAAGGTTTAGGTTTAAAAGGTACTTTAGGAATTATTTAAAACTAGAATCGAGCATTTTTTTAATGCCAATTTTTGGAAAAACATATTATTAACGGAGTCTTAAATTTTTGCTTTTCAAAATATACAGACATGATATTTTTAATTCTTGGGATTCTGTTTAAAAGCTAATCATGGTTATTTTACTTTCTATAGATTTCAAATATGTTTATAGTGGTGATCATAGTTTTTATTAAGATGGATTAAAAGGTAACCTTGATTCCGACACGTATGTGTCTCCATGTATCCGGGTGAGTTTTTGACACGTATGTGGGTTTGTTTCTGACACGTATGTGTCTTCGTGTATGCGGCTATTTTATGACGTATGTCCTATACCCAGTTTTGGTGTTTTTCATGTCTAGTGGGCTTAGCTCTAAATGGATCCATAGAGTAGCTAGTAAGTGAAATGTTTTCTAGAGTAGTTTGAATTCTATGTCATAGACACTCCATCATGTTTACGATGGTATGGCTCCGGTATCGGTCGGTTGCTACGTTATCCACTCCGGTATCGGTCGGTTTCTACGTTATCCACTCCGGTATTGGTTGGACCGTATATGCTAACTCACTTCAGTATCGGTTGAATACTTCCGCGTAGTGTCGAATAGTTTAACCGATATTGGCTGGCCCATTGATAAGTCGGTTAGGTAGCATATTGGCATAGTCTGTTGATCTATCTTTGGTTTCCTTTTATGAGTCCTACAAGACTAATTGTATGATTGCATCATTTTATATTTCATTGTGTTTATGTTTATCTTGGTTATCCTGATTACTCGCTTGCATATTTTCGAATTGTTAAAAATTTATATTTCTGCATGGCTACTTACTGAGTTTTTGTTTCTCACATTATTGTTTTTATTGGATTTGTTTTCAAACATTCCAGGAGAGGACGCTGCTGGGTTAGATATACAGGGGGGACTACGTTGAATATTGAGAGGAGAATTTCTATTGTTCTGGGTAGGTTCAGGATGCCATGATTATTATTTGATTTGGATTATTTATGTGGGATGTACTGGGATTATTTTAGTGGACCTTACCAGACTTGAAATTGATGGTTTACATTTTGGATAGTATTTTATTATTATTATTCCACGATTGTTTGAGGAATTTATCATTATTATCACACTCTGATTATGAATAGGTTTTTATTTATATCTGGTTTAGATATATTTGGGCCTTTTTCTAACCTTTAGGGTTTGGGTTTATGATCTTTAAATAAACCTGGATCTGGGGCGTTACACAGAATTCGAACTCCAAAAGACAATTTCACTTTTTTTTTATTTTGGTAAAAGAATGGGGGGAAGGGGGCTACTGGTGTGATCAACACCCCCCCCTGGGCGTTACCATAGGGGTTTCCTCCGCGTTGTGGAATGTTCGGATTGAGCTGTAGCTACCAAATCGACCTTGCCTTAGTCGGGGAAAATGGACCATCACCACAACACCATGAAAGTGCACCGATCCTATAGGCGGAGATAATTGCCTCAGTCCTTGGACTAACCCTACGCGCAGGGGATTTGATCCTTAGACCTTTATCCTCCAAACCGCTTGGGAGTGGCCCATTAGGACCACTGAACCACCACTCCCGTGACAGAAGACAATTTCACTTACTAGCTACTCTATGGATCCATTAAGAGCTAAGCTCACTAGACACAAATCGTAATAAAAAAACCATTAATAACTTGTTCATAAAATCAGCCAATACTTAACATAAGGCATAGAACATGAAATAGCTGCATATGCGAGAACATAAATTATACACTATGAAATAACAGTATATGTGAGGTCACATATGTGATAGAACAAACCCACATACGTGGAAACATATACATATCAAGAGCAAGACCCCCATACAAGGAGACAACAGCGTGTTGAATCAATTAAACATATTACCACCAAAATCTCGGTTAAAATCCAAAAAGATACAAAATAACTAAAGTCTGGTTATAAACAGGGTTCCAGATCTTAAAACAAAACCTTTATAAAAAACAAATTCACTTCCTTGTTTAATCCTTAAAACATGATTTATCAATGTAGACATGCTTAAACCACTCTTACTTAACTGTTACATATGTCATTAGATCATATCTATAAGCCTTACTCAAATCCTATACCTTCGCTAAGACTTATCTCATTAGTTTATTCATTAATGTCTAAATTTCCTTATTAATAACCTAAAGCTTCAAAACTTGTTAACACTGTTATTGACTTCTCACAGAGGTTAATTTAAGTCTATAGTGATGTGTAGGACAAGGTTTCATTCATTGATTCTAGGTATAATTAGGCCAAGTGACTATAATCGTAATTTCATGTGTTACAATCATAAAATTTCTATAAAAATCATTAAAATTGATTTGGGCACAAAAACCTAAGTTTTTCAAGATCTGACAGTAGGTGCTCGATGTGGCGCTTGAGCGGTGGCTTTTTGGGTTTAAGCTTATAAAGCATTCGCTGGGGTGCTCGAGCCTTATCTCGGGTGCTCTATGTAAGCACCTCATTTTTGTACCCTTCTAAAAGCCAGAAAAGAAAACCCTAAAAGATAGGTGAAAACCTAAGAAGCAAAAGGTAACATTTTCCCTGAACTAAATTGATTGCCATATCCTACTCAAATGGATGAGAATCTCGACACGGTTCTAATGCAACTAAGTTTGTAAGAATTGGAATTCGGATGAAGACGATATGAGCAAAACACTCTCAAAGGCAAAATGGTAATTAAATACAAAAAGTCTAGCCACGTGGCAAGTGTGCAAACCACACTTACCAAGTGACAAAATAAAGCACTGAAAGACAAAATGTCAAATTATGTCAAATCAAGATCAAATCAGAAATCAAATCATCAGATTTAACAAATGTGATGTAACCGTATAGATTATATGAGTACAACCATAATCGTATAATCTATACAGTCACATAAGATCCCTTGTAAAACCCCAAATTTTTGGAAAATAATTAAGGCAAAAATAAATAGAAGAAAATAGGGGTGTGGACTAATTGGAAAATAAAAGAGGAGAAATTAGATGATTAATAATTTGAATAAATAAGAAATAAGAATAAATAAAATAATAATGATAAAAATATTAATATATAATAAATTAAAGTGTTAGAGAATTAAAGTGTTAATAATTAATATTCTTGAGGATTATTATTGATAGGAAATTTAATATTGTAGGTGATATCATTATTAGTGGAGATCAGGAGTTTGGCGCAGATCGGACCGTCTGATCGTGAGATATTGAGGTATGATTAATATTTTATTTATGATGAGATATGATTGGGCGATGTGTGGAGTTTGATACATGTGTGTTGCGTGGGATATGAGGGTATATAAATAAGTTACAAAACCTAAGGAAATACGTGTGGAATACCTAAACGTATTTTGCTTGTATTCGTTAGCCGCACAACCAAGAGCAATCGTAGGTGACCAGAGAAGAAGAAGAAGAAGAGAAGAAGAAGGAGAGTTTGCTCTGGTTTTTCTTCATCCCAATAGCAGTATTTCGTGTCTGTGTTTGTGCTGTTCAGAGGAGGAGGAGAGAAGTCACACGATAGAGGTAGGTGACACTCGGTTTTATCATTCATTTCGTATTCATGGTTAACCGACTTGTATTGCATGATTTGTTGATGTATTTACATGTATTTAGTTTGTTTATGATGATATATGTATGTTAGAAATGATCAGAACACAAAAATCGGATTTTTTAAACACAGGTTTGCCGTTTTTGCACGAGCACCTACCTCAGGTAGGTGAGCGTCCGTCAGCGCCCGTAGGCGCTTATATGAAAATTCTGACCGCTAACCAGTGCTGACTGATAGGAGGTCGGCGGTCGATTTTGAACTAACGCCAACTTGGAACGCCCAGGCGTCCCTGAGCGCCCGGAGCAGAAAAACTGAATTTTTCCAATTTTAATACTTGATTCAATTCCAAACAATTTTAAACCAATTTTATCAATTAAATAAGATGTTTTTGAGTCAAATAAAATACCAAATACCCTGATTTGCAGAAAAATAAAATAGGGAGTTAATTTAGGTTATTAGTTGCCGGAATTTGTATATAACAAGAAAACAACCAAGTTTTGTAACAAATAGACCTATAAATTGGGTTAATTGAATTATGAGACATTGTATTAGATATTATCAACCAGATTTCTATATATTGAACATCCTGATCAGAATTTCAACCCAGATAACCCGATATTGAGCAAAATTACAGATTTACCTTTGTATGCGCCGCTAGGCACTATTATTTACATATTATTAGTCCTTAGGGATTTTTGGTGTCTAGTGGGTATAGCTGGTTATGGATCCATAGTTTTGGCTAGATAGCTAAGGGATATTTCATTTGGGTTGAGTTACTCCTTTGTGCGAGCGCCCTTCCTTTGCAAGTTAGGTTGCACTGGAGGGTCCTATGTCTGGAGGGACACCCCGATGCGTCGCTGGTGATTCCCCGTACATGTGTTTAGTGGCCATCTCCATGTATTGATTTCGGTGTTGCATGCTGGTGGTTCATGCCAACTCGATTGAGTCGTGTGCAATAAGTCGATGACTACGGCTCTTATCTAAGGAGATGTCTTGGGTTTGAGTATCATTAGTAGCGTTGCCCTTAAGCCGCACGGTGGTATAGCATATGGTTGAGAGTCATCTCAAACGTGTATATTTCTTTGTGAGTCCTACAATGACATTGAAATCATGATCACTGGTTCTTATTATCTTGTAGAATGCTGGAAGCATGTAGTTGATATATTATGCTTGGATGCGACTATTTAGTACATCTCGGTTTTACTTGGATTATACTGTCGAATTCTGGATCTTGTTTCTTGATATAAATGATACTATTTTCTCATTCTTAGAATTGTTTACATGCTGTTTTGTATTTCATATTTGTTACGAATGTTTATCAAGCCTGCTTATCCGTAATTGCTTAACCGTGCATGAATATCTATTTTCATCTATATAAACTGTTTATAGCATGCATGTATTACCTAATGAGATATTCATATCTCACCTTACTTCTTAATTCATTTTTTTCAGCTGATACGCGAGAGGGGGATTACAGTGGTGATTTCCAGGGCGATCTTGTTGACTATTCACCGGAGGAGTTTTATTATCCTGACTTGATCTGAGGTTGAGGAGAGATGATTTATGAGATTTTTGACAGTCATTTTTATTTATTTGGTTTTGATGTATCTGAGAGATTGAGAGCTATAGTGACCCTTTGATCTTTACCAGACTTGATTTATTATGGATTGGATGGTTTTATTTACTTTATTCCATAAATTTGATGATGTTAGGTTGCACTTCCCCACATTGATGTTTCCGCACTCTGATAGTTACTAATGAATGGATTATTTGATTGTTCTAGTCTGGTTTTGTGAGACATGGGAAAAAAATCAATTCAATGACTTCCTCAATCATCACGCGGGATTGGTTAAAAACACAGAGTCGCCACCATTCTGTTTAGGTGTGAATGGACACCAAAATATCAAATAAGCTCAAAAAAGCAAATTTAGGGTAAAAATAACCCTATAAAAAAAACAACCAGAGATGGGTAAGGGGATTAGGTTATGAATATGGGAAGGTGTTAGGCACCCTTATTCATCCACACAAGGTGGTTGCCCGGTATTGTTCATGTTTTTCAAAGGAAAAAGGCCTTGCTACAAAAATCATGAAAAATCATAAAAAAGACAAAAATGTATGGTTTTTTCATACGAATAGCCTGATTGATCCAGAACTTTCAAATATGATCATACCATTCCTAGGGTTTCATGATTAAAATAAAATTGAGATAAAATCAAATAAAACCAATCTAAAGTGAAAACTTCAAAAATCTGGCTTTAAGTTAAATTCTAGAAATCTAGAAAAATATGATTTTTATAAAATATTGTAGAATTGAACTTGAATAGTCCAGGACATAGATATAGCCCAAATTTCACCTTAAATCAAGAAATCAAAACAAAAAATACCCACGTTGATGAAGAACATCAAAAGGGGAGAACTTAGACCGTAGGGTCTTCTCTCAATAATGAAAAACGATTCAAAAACCATATCATGAAACCCTAGAAGTTACTTTCAGGCTTCTGAATCTAGATCTATCATATTGATCATAATAGATCCAGGATCTTAGCCTAATATCACAAAAATCACGAAAACAGTGCTATAGGTGCAAATATGTGGAAAATCCAAATTTTAGCAAAAAGTGGGGATCTCATGCTATAAACATCATAATCATATGATTCATTCAGATTCATCATAAAAACCATTAAAACATGATCAGGATATTCAAAGCAGCCACATCTTACAGATTAGAGCACATGGGGGTCTACCCTACGGATCCACCTGTTCTCTTTTCCCCTAGCTCTCTCTTCACGTTTTACGGCTAGAGAGGATTCTTGAGGTACTTGGAGATAGGTTTGGATATACAAACACAATCAAAGGCTTTATTCTAGAAAAAAAAAATGAGAAAAACAGATTATGGGGTTCTATTCTAGGGATCCACCTGTTCCCCTTTCCCCTAGCTCTCTCTTCACGTTTTACGGCTAGAGAGACTCTTGAGGTACTTAGAGACAAGTTTAGGAATACAAGATAAAAGATGGCCTTATTCTACAGCAATGGAGAAGATCCTATTACTTCTAGAATTGAAGACAGAAAATAAAAGGGAAAAGGGACTTACCTGGATTGAGCAAGTAGAGCAGCTGAGATTCCTCTCTTCCCTTAGAGCTCCTTGGACTTCAAATTTTCGTGGCCTTTTGCTTGAGGAAAGGCCCTCTATTTATAGGCAAACCCAGGGGCATGGTTGGTCAAGGTTTAGCCAGATAGAGTTTCAGATTGAGTTAAACACATGGATAATGCCCATCCATGGCCAACAAGGATATTTCGAACGAATAAAAGAGATAATTCGCTCATTTAAAGATATATTGGACTGAAGATAAAGCTCAGAAATCGAGAAAGGATAAAATTCGCACAAATCTAATGTGCCTGTAAATGATTTACGGTCCAATGGTGTCCGTATATGTATTACGGGCGCTGCATGCCCGTATACTAAATCCGGGTGCGACCATCCCGTAGGTACAATACGGTCAAGGCTCGAATTATTGCATTTTTGGCATGTTTTAAATCCCAATTATATGTTTTAATTATTTTCTCATTTTGTAGTGCAATTTGGGGTGTCTACAGGTTTATTATGATGATTGTTTGATATGGGCTCAGTAGCATCTTGGATTCAGTTGTTGAACTGGATTCGGGTTGTTACAGTAGCGAACCGGATTCGGGTCAGGTGCCGGTTTGCATTGACTCGGGTTTGGGGCGTTACAGCACGACTGCTCGTGCACCCTATGTCGATTTTGTATGTTGGGGATTTTGAGTCCAAATTAATATTTATTTTTCCAGAAATTTAATTATTGTAACATCTTTATAAGGGTTAATTTGAAGTGTAGGAATTGACAGAATTAAATTTTGAATTAAGATCATTAATTTGAAACGATGAATGTAAAGAGATACTTTAAAGGTCAATATCATGGAATTGGTGGACTAAATCTATTTAAGTGTAAGTTTAGAGTATGGAACCTATTCCTAAACTTCAATAAGGACCTGTATGACCTCTGGAAGTGATAAATAACAAAGATTGCAAGATTTGATACCTTATGGTTCTAAATAAGGAAAATATGATAGTAAAGGGTACTTTAACTTATGATGAGTGAAGCTAAGACCTAGGGGATTGGATAGGCAAGTGAACATGAATTAATAACTTAACCAACACTTAAATAGGTATGATTTAAGTATGTCTACACTTATGAAATTTGATTTGATAATTGAATCGTGGTTTTGGATGTGTTTTCTTTAAAGAGCTTATTTTTGGGTTATTAATCGGATTTCTAGTTCCATCTCCTACGGCTGAGTGATGCTGCCTCCTGTGGTTGAGTGATGCTACCTTTTATGACAGGGATGTGTACCCTCTGCAGTAGAGATGTGTAATCCTCTATAGTAAAGATGTGCATTATCCAACAATAAAGGTGTGTATTCTCTCGTGCTAGAGATGCGAATACCATGTGTTAGTAATACTGCGATTGAGGCATGTTCACCATTTTAGGGTGTGATATAATTGTTGATTTTGAATTATTACATATGAAATCATGAAGTATGGAATTATGCATATGGATTGGCAATTTAATTGTGAGCAGGACAATATTGTGTGTGTGTGTGTGTGATTTGTGTCTAGCAAGCATAGCTGCGTATGGATCCATAGGGTAAGCTACATAGTGAAGAGATATTTCCTTTATCTGGTTACTCTGACTCCACGATACGTGTTTCCTTTGGCAAGTTAGTTTGCATTGTCATATACAAATAGGACTCATTTCGGATTTATCTTGCTGGTGAGGCACACGTCAATGATGTTATCTTTGTATGTGGTGACAATACAGTTACCCCATAATTGTGATTTATCTTGTTGCATGCATGGTAGTACGTGCCAAGCTCCGTATTTCTAGATTGATTTGCTGCTGGTATGTGAGTTTCTTACACTATAAGCCGGTGGCCAGACCCCATATTTCAGATTGATTTGCTGTTGGTATGATGGGAACTGTGGTTTACTGGCATTACTATAAGACGTAAGGTGGAATAGTGGTGACTTAATTACCTTTTAAAGACTTATCTTTCTTCATGAGTCCTGTGATGTCACATGTGTTGCGTTGACTATGTATAACGCCCCGGATCTAGGTTACGTGATAAAATCGTAACACGTCTCCGGAGGGTTAATTTTTCACACAGGATCTATATATTAGAGTGAAGGAAAACATGAAACTGCCATATACCATAAAAATCAGAGTCAACTAAAAGTTCCCGAACTCAATATGAAATATCATATCTCTAATTTGAGGTCACAGGATCCTAAGCATTTACCCTTTGATATCGTCCTTGTGCGCACGTCCCTCAGGGCGCCACACGGAATGCGTTGGGGTTTCGGGGTATTGGAGTCGCCACTGCCTGAGATGTGTAGGCAGACACTTGGGTGCCTATACAGGTCTAAGATTTGCTGGTCTGCAGCTTTTTTAGAGATTTGGGCAAGTTCTTGGTTACAGTCCAGGGAAGTCCGAAAACACCCCGGTCTGCCCCATCGAATGACGGGTCCCTCGGGTCTCCTTGGTTCTGAGTCAACTTAGTCTCACCCTTTTCCTATGCCAACATGATTATTTTTGGTCTAGTGGGGACCACTGAAGGTGTAGGCCCCCTTTATTATTGATTTTATCTTTTTAGCCCTTTTAGTGAGGTGAGTCGGGTGTGGGCCCTGTTGGAAGGCCCACAATGGACTGTCAAATCCAAGGTCTATTCTGGGTTTTTGGGGTTGCTTGGAATCTGTGTGGGCTCCTATGTGGGCCCACAGAGGTGCAACACAAAAAGAGAGGCCTTGTTTGACAACTTACCTATTAAACCATCATAAAGAAGCATAAAATAGCAGAAACATAATAAAGAAGGGACTTGGGGGATTTAACGGGGTACATTAAAAATTGAAGGAGGGGGGGAACATGCTCCCCTTTTATAAGAAAAAGATGGTTCGGACATGACGAGGGCAGCCCTTCAACTTACTTTTGTAACTAGGTGGACGGCACCTCCTTACCATGATGTGTTTCTCATATGAAGTGAAGAGGGAAAATAACCAATTAAGTGAAAACAAACATGATAAAAACAAGTTGTATAACATGCTTAAATATTTACATATGTACAAATAAAAACTCACCTAGGAGCTTACCTAGGAAGTTGCTTGAAGGTGTGGAATCCCTTTGAGGCTTTTCCGGCAGCGTAACGGTACTTTTCCAAGCTTAAGAGAAGGAGTTCAAAGCTTCCTTCGGGTTTGTGATAGAAAGGAAGAAGTTGGAGAGAGTTTTAGCACACTTGGACAGGATATGGGGAATTTGGAAAGGTTTAGAATAGGAAGAGCAGGATTTTGGCCAGCATAACGGCTCTTTCTTGAACTTAGGAGGGAGATTTCTAAGTCTATTTTGGGTTCGGAAGGAAATAGAAGAAGAAGAAAAGGTTTGCTATGCTTGGGAGAGACCTGGGTTAGTTGTAGGAGGGTATGCACAAGAGCTAAAGGTTTAGAAAAGGGGAAAGGAGAAAGGGGGACAGGGGTTCAGATGGGAAGATGTGAGACAAGGAAAAATCACCGAGATGATTCCCTCCGCCATCACACGGGCTCAACAAAAATGGGAGAGTCGCCACCATTCAATTTTACGTTGTGAATGGACACCAAAAATTATCAAAATAAGCAAAAAGGCAAATACTAGAGTAAAAATAACTCTACTTGAAAATAAAATCCAGAGATGGGTAAGGGGATTAGATTATGAACGGGGGAAGGTATTAGGCACCCCCATTCACCCACACAAGGTGGTTGCCAAGGGTTGTTCATGCTCAAAGATAAGAAAGCTTGCTAAAATAATCAAAAACCTTGAAAAATGATTAAACAAATGTATGATACTTTCACATGAGAAATCCGATGAATTCCAGATCTTTTTTTATGTCAGTATCACTTCTGGGATATCACCATTAGATGGAAATCAAAACAAAACTTGAATAAAACCAAGTTGAGACAAATCTAGAAAATTCGGTAAAAGCTAGGGCCATTTGTCTTGAAATCATTCAAATCCAATTTAAATTGAATCAAACCAAATCCATTTGAAAGATTATGATAAATAGAAGGCTCATGCAAACTTTTAATCAAATCCAGTTAAAAATCCTAGGAGTTATGCTCCTTTGAAATCTACTGTTGGAAATTGTTAAAAGTAACAAGTGGGCAACTTTGGAAATTCATTTAGCAAAATTGCCTTCATATAAATCCGTGAAATTTGGCATGAATTAAGTATGTAGAGCCATATTTCAAATGAAACTAGCCTCATACAAAAACTCATCCGGATGTGCCTTGGGTGACCTCCCGAACAGGCCCCGAAGATCACAGATTAGCCCAAAAATATGCTGTTGAGCAGTTTTGAGTAAATCAGTCACCCACGACACAAATGGAATCAAAAAATTATGAAACCAACTGGATTTGAAATTGCACTTCCTAAGGAAAATACAAAAAAACAAATCACTCGAATCGGACTTAAAATGAACACATGGCGCTTAGTCCAAGTGACAGGTTCCACAATCTGGCCTGAACTGACCTATCAACTTCGACTGAGTGGTGTCAAAAATCCACTCCATAAAAATTGGTGAAATTTTACAGACATAAACTAGACAGCCTCACCTTTCCCATGGCTTTAGAATCACTCCAAAATTCATCTAGATGATGAAGTTATGAGCGTCCGAAGTCAAGGTACAGCTGTTGTCTAGTTTAGACCTTTTTGAGTAAAATCAATTCAAGACGGTGATCAAGTGTGTGTGATCCGTGCAATATAAATCGAAATCACTTGAAAAAGTGTTGAAGAACCTCTAGGAAGAAATAGGGCACAAGGTTGGCTCACCATTCTCTCCGATTGGAAAGAATATGCCAAAAACCCCAAAATTGAGCAAAATACCCAAAACCGAGAGGTTAGACCAAGAGGTCTTCAATACTTGAGATAAACTTGATTGAAATCATTGGGATATATCCCAGAATTGCTTGGGGCTGTTTATTTCAGATCTATCTGAAAGAGTAGAGGACTACTCTTAAGGTCCACGATCTATAACGATTCAGAATTTAACAATTGCGGAAACAGTACACAAAGAATTATACGAGGAAACCTGGATCCAGATCCAGGAAAAACCTCGAGTCTATATGAGGTGACTAACCCTTCAAAATCCACTATTGAATGAGAAGACAATTACAAAGAAGAACATACTTAACCTTTACAATTTGACTCACTCAACAGCAATCCACAGTTCGAATCCACGAACTGCTACACAGCTTGAATCCACAAGCTGCAGAACACGATCAGTCCAGATCGCAAACAATCACTCTCCAGTGATCCACAGTTCGAATCCACGAACTGCAACACAGCTTGAATCCACAAGCTGCAGGACACGATCAATCCAGATCGCAGCAATCCTCTCAGAATCCACTGAGACGATCCAATGTAGTAGGAATCCACTTACGCATCAATCAAGGTCGATCACCAGTCCAGGCGATCACACGATCAGATGAAGTTCTGAATTCAAGAAGAATCCACTGTCTTCAATTCCAGGCGATCTATCTCAGATCTCCCCCTCACTCAATCGTCGACTCTCTAAAGAAGATTTGATCGAATCTCAAAAACCTCAAGATTCGAAAAGCAAATGATCCAAAGAAAAAAGTCATCTTAAAAATTACAACTCGTCTATTTAAAGAATAAAACACAGATCGCGTCGAGCGCTGGTAGCGTCGTGAAGCGATCGAAGTAGACGGCTGGTAGCGAACTCATGTCCCGCTCAGAGTGAGTTGAATCTGTTAAACGCGCGCTGCTAGCGGGAGAGTACGCGGCAGGTGCACGATCCTTGCTTTTGACACACGAATTTCCTTATGTGCTGCCAGCGGGGGTGGCAGCGGCGTGGTAGCAGTGTGGTGGCACCAACTTCTTCTTCTTTACTGAATTTACTGAATTTTCATTGTTTAATCTGCACATCTTGAAGCTTTATTAGAAACCTAATTTGTCAATCATTTGCCATAACAGGAGTGTGAGTTTTCACACTTACAATCTCCCCCTTGGCAAATGCCTGACAACAACCTTACATCAGATTTTAATATCAACCTTAGTTAATGATGATTTCCATTCAAGAAATTTAAAACTACACTGTTAACCAGAGACATAATGATTTGGACTAATCCAGAATTTCATTCATTTACAAACAGATATACAGATACCAAAATCATTTACACTGTTCAAGAAAGACAGACAGCAAGAAAGAAGGACAGACAGACATTAAGAAAGAAAGACAGACATTATCTCCCCCTTACTTAATACTCCCCCTTATAAAAAATATATTCAGGAGACAACACCAGAACAGACCATAACAAAAAAAAAAACAACCATCATATCCACAGCAAGAATAACAGCACCAAACAGCAATCAAACAACAAGATTCGAAACATCAGCAGCAGCAAGCAGCAGACAGCAAACAGCAAGCATCAGCACCAACCCAGCCAAACCATCAACAGAACCAGAGACTCCAGTAGCATCATCCAAATTTCTCCCCCTTTCTGGATGGTGGTTTGGGTTCCCAAGACCTTGAGTAGTGCTTGTAGGCATCTTGAGATCTGGAGTGCAGCCAACAGAGCTTGTGATCCATCTCCAGCTGAGTCTTCCGAATGCATTCCAGAAAATGACCCGCTTCATTTTGCATACGTTGCTGAGCAGCAACGTCCCTTTGTACTTCTCCACAAGTGAAATCAACATCCTTTATCAATTGCCCCAGCTTCTCTTGGGTTTCGGATTTGAACATGCTCATCATGAGCATGTGAGACCTAACCTCTGAAAAGAAAGCCTCCTGAGAAGCTTGCATTGAATTCAGTTTCTCTATGATGGCCACAGCATCAGGGCTGGACAGAGAGGACTGAGAAGAGGAGGGATCAGAGGACATTACCCGAAATGGACTTGCTCGTTTACTGCGGGTCAGAGTGGATGAAGCAATGGGAGGACGGGGATGCATAATCAATTCAGTAGGATCAGGGAGTACCCCCTGATGAACACACATGTACGAGATGAAAATTCCAAAAGGAAGAGCTGCAGTCTTGGATTTTAAATTCCTAGACTGAAGAATCTGATGGAAGATAATGGAAGGAATACAGATACTTTCTCTGTTCCAGATGGCATGAAGAAGTCTTGCCCGATGGTGAGAGATCTCTGAGTGTTGATCAGAAGGAACAAGAGAAGCACAGACAAACAAGTTCAAGATCCGGAGAAGATCTTGAAGAGAGCCATGAGGCAAATAGTTGGGCTTGTTCTTAATGGAAGTGGGAGCACCCTCAACTATTAGAGACGGAATAATGGACTCCATAGGAGGATCAGAATGAGACTCAAGAAAGTTAAAGGAGGGAGAGTCAACAATTGGTAGTTCAAGCAGAGAGGAAATAAGCTCTTTCGAGAAGTCGAAAGAAATTCCCCTGACATAGGCTTTGACAGAGCCTTGATTGGCAAGATGAAGTTGATGAAGATTAGAGTAAAATTCACGGACCAAGTTCGGATAAGCAAAACCACCAAGTAACGCAAATTTATTCCAACCATTGTCCGAAAACAATGAGTAGAAAGGGGATTCAGAAAAAGAGTCAAGCTTGATGGCCCTTTCCAGAAGAAGAGGCCTGTGCTTGAAGAAGGTATTGAAATCAGATAAACCATTCCCCACAAATGGTTCAGAAGAATGAGAAGGGGAAGGAGGTCTCACAGGAGGAGAAGGAATAACCGGAGAAGACCTCACAGGAGGAGACTTCACAGGAGGAGACCTCACAGGAGGAGACGATGTTGAAGGAGAATCCGTTCTTGACTTTCTCTTGAGAGGCATGGTAAAAGAAATGGAAGAGAAAGAGAAAACAGACAGCACCAACCAACAAAACGAGAAAGCCCTAAGTGCTGAAAAAACTACTAAACCCTAGCTTCGAATAAAGAGAGAAAACTACAGAACTAGGAAGCAGAAAAATGGAGAAGCAGGACGAAGATAGTAAAAAAAAATTTTACCTGAACAGTAGACAGGAAGGAAGAAGATGACAGCGACAGCAGCACCGGGACACGACGCGAGAAGCGAGGGAAAAGCGAAGAGGGTGAAAAGAACAGGGGTAAAAAAAAATAGTGCACTTTCACCTATATATAGGCAAACAAAATACGCTGCCAGCGAGTAACTGGCGGCGTAGAAGGTGCACATGCACACACAAAGAAAACTACAGATTCAATGCATAAATTTATAAAAGAGGTTTGATCAATTTTTCATGACATCCTCCTACTTCCAAACACGAAGCTGAGATTTTAGCTTAACCAAAAATCATCCAGATAATCAACTTATTCAATCTAAGAAGTACTTAGCACAAAACTGATCTTGAAGTACCTATCAAAGTTAATTCAGATGTGGTACATTTCATATCAAAGAGCAAAATTTCATTTATGGTTTCTCATACTATAAATTTTCTTCAAGATATTAAGTACATATGCATACTAATGAGTCAATGCTTGTGAGAAATGAGCAACATTTTTGACTTTTACACTTCATACATATAGAAGACTATTTCAGTGTAAACAATCTTGAAAAGTATAGACATATCCCAACTTCATTTTGGTGGCTTTCGCACATCTGAGATAGGTAGCCTTTTCTGATCTCTTTTTCTTTTTAAAGAAGGCATTGACCCTTAAAAAACCTGAGTTTACAGTTCATTCCAAGAATATACCTTCTTTATCTTTTTCTTTTTGAGATTTACAGTGGCTTTCACTCTAATCTCTATGGCAGCCATTTCCAAAACTTTTCTTTTCACAAAGGTGATAGCCTATAGATCCCAAGCTTTACCACACAATAAGCTTCAATACGTACAGGTGTTTCAGACAAAGTTGCTGGTTAGAAATAAGACATTTCTGTCAATATGCATACACTCAATCTTCCTGAAAACAGATCTTAGTAATAAGAACACACAAATTCATTTTGAACAGATATGTGAGACATTTTACATCAAAATTAACTCAAAACAGAACCTGATTTTCAGTTTTGAGAGCATACTCCTAGGGATTTCCTAAGAGTTTCAAATCTGTTTTGATCTAAAGGTTTGGTAAAAATGTCAGCCAACTGTTTTTCAGTAGATATGTATTCAATCACAACAGTTTTGTCTTCAATCAACTCTCTTATAAAGTGATGCCTGATATCTATATGTTTGGTCCTTGAGTGTTGAACAGGATTCTTAGAGATATTTATGGCACTTTGATTATCACAGAAGAGAATCATTTGATCTTGATCTATCCCATAATCTGATAACATTTGTTTCATCCAAATAAGTTGAGTACAACTGCTTCCTGCAGCAATATACTCAGCTTCAGCAGTACTCAGAGAAACACAGTTTTGTTTCTTGCTTAACCAGGCAATAAGATTATTTCCCATGTAAAAGCAACCACCAGAGGTGCTTTTTCTGTCATCCATACACCCAGCCCAATCAGCATCAGTGTATCCAGTTAGATGTGGGTTTGTCTCTTTGGAAAACCTGATTCCCAGATCAATAGTCCCATTAACATATTTTATAATCCTTTTAACAGCATTCAGATGGGATTCTTTAGGATTAGCCTGATATCTAGCACATACTCCAACACTAAAGCTTATATCAGGTCTACTTGCTGTTAAGTACAGTAGACTCCCAATCATTCCCCTGTACAGGGTAGGGTCTACAACCTTTCCAGATTCATCTTTTCCAAGTCTTAAACTAGTACTCATAGGAGTCCTAGCATGTTTAGCATGAGTTAAGCTGAATCTCTTAACAAGATTTCTTGAATATTTTGCTTGAGAGAAAAAAATTCCTTGTTGAGATTGATAAATCTGAAGACCTAAGAAAAAATTCAGTTCACCCATCATACTCATTTCAAATTCACTTTTCATTAAATCAGCAAAGAGGTGAGCATGATTTTCAGAAGTGGACCCAAACACTATGTCATCAACATAGATTTGAGCAATCAAAATATGTTTGGACTCTCTTTGAATAAAGAGAGTTTTATCTACATTTCCTCTCATAAAACCAGATTCAAGTAAAAAGAAAGTAAGTCTTTCATACCAAGCTCTAGGAGCTTGTTTGAGTCCATACAAAGCTTTGTTCAGTTTATAGACATATTTAGGATGATTTGTGTCCTCAAATCCTTTAGGTTGCTCTACATAGACCTCTTCATTCAGATATCCATTCAAAAATGCACTCTTAACATCCATTTGAAACAGTTTAAACTTCAAGTAACATGCAATAGACAGCAGTAATCTGATTGATTCTAACCTAGCTACAGGAGCAAAGGTTTCATCAAAATCTATTCCTTCTACTTGAGTATACCCCTGAGCAACAAGCCTAGCCTTATTTCTGGTTACTATCCCATTCTCATCAGATTTGTTTTTAAAAATCCACTTGGTTCCTATCACATTCAGATTAGAGGGTCTTTCAACCAATTCCCAAACATTATTTCTAGTAAATTGATTCAGTTCTTCATGCATAGCATTCAACCAAGAATCATCTAACAATGCATCTTTATAAGATTTTGGCTCAAATTGAGAGAGATAAGAAGAAAATCTTACCTCATTATGTACCTGATGTCTTGTTCTGACACCATCTGAAATATTTCCAACAATTTGCTCAGTTGGGTGGTCTTTGAGAGTTCTAGCCAGAGGAACCACTTCAATGCTTGAGGAAGCATCTCTGATTTCATCCTCTTCATCTACAGCCTGCATAAATTCACTGTCATTACTTTCATCATCTATTAGCACATTAATAGATTCCATTACAACTGATTTCTGCAAATTGAAAACTCTGTAAGCTCTACTAGAAGAAGAATATCCTAGAAAAATTCCTTCATCACTTCTAGAATCAAATTTTCCTAGATTTTCTCTGTCCCTTAAGATATAGCATTTACTTCCAAATACTCTGAAATATTTCAAATTTGGCTGTTTTCCTTTCCAAAGTTCATAGGGAGTTTGTTTCCATCCAGATCTGATATAAACTCTGTTACTAATGTAACAGGCAGTGTTTATAGCTTCAGCCCAGAATTTTGTTGAAATTTTCTTGGCTATCATCATGGTTCTAGCCATTTCTTGTAAAACTCTGTTCTTCCTCTCCACAACTCCATTTTGTTGTGGGGTCTTAGGAGCAGAAAATTCATGTTTGATTCCATGTTCTTCACAGAAATTGGAAAACATTTGATTCTCAAATTCTGTCCCATGGTCAGATCTGATTCTTACAATCTTTCCTATTTGCAAGTTCTTTTCAACTTGAATTTGGCAGCACAGATGTTTAAAACAGTTGAAACATTCAGATTTTTCTCTTAGAAAGTCTACCCAAGTATATCTGCTGTAGTCATCTACTGCAACAAATATATATTTCTTTCCTCCCAGACTTTCAGTCTTTGTAGGTCCCATTAAATCCATATGAATCAGTTCTAATGGTCTTGATGTTCCTAAAATGTTGGTTTTCTTATGTGTGGCTTTGATTTGCTTTCCTTGGTTGCAAGGACCACACATTCCTTCCTTTTTATTTTTCCCAAACTTGGGAATTCCTCTAACCAGCTCAGTCTTAGAGATTTTTGACAAATCTCTATAGTTAATGTGGCCAAGTCTTCTATGCCACAAATCAATTTCATTGCCTATGGAGGATTTTAAAGAGCACTCACTGTTTCCAATAATCCCATAGCAATTATCACTTGTTCTTTCACCTACAAGAACAGTCCTACCAGATTTATCCAGTATTTTGCACTCTTTTCTGGTAAAATTAACAAATAATCTGGAATCACATAATTGGCTAATACTGATAAGATTTGCCTTCAAACCAGATACAAATAGAACATTCTTTAAGCAAACTCCATTTGGACCTGTAACAGTTCCTTTACCTTTAACTTGGGAAGTGTTTCCATCACCAAATGTAACACTTCCACCAAAATATTCTTCAAAGGTACTAAACATATCCTTCTGACCACACATGTGTCTTGAACAACCACTGTCCAAGTACCACATGTTGACATCATGAGCTTTTAAAGCTACATGAACCACATTAGCAACTAATGAATCTTTTCTTACCCAAATCTGTTTCTCAGAAGTCTTCTGAACATTACCTTCATCAACTACTTGAGTTTTTGAAGGAAGCTTCTTAGACAAATTTGAGACTTCCTGATTTAATGTTTCAGTCAATTTTAACAGAGAGTCAAATCTGTTGTATAAGTCCAGGGACTGACTTTGATTTACCTTTCTCTTATTTTCAAAATATCCATCAGGGAAACCATACAATGCATAACACTTTGGTCTTATATGACCCTTTTTATTGCAGTGATGGCATACAGGTATAAACCTATTTTCAGAAAAATCAGCATTTCTAGACTTGCCAGCATTTCTAAACTGTACAAATTTAGATTTCTCAGAAGTTGAAGATTTACCTGTTGATCTTACTTCTCTAGCAGAGATTTTCTGTGAAGATTCCTTGTTTTGATTACTTACACTCATTCTTTTTCCAGCAGAATTTGAGCTTTCAGGAACTTCCTTTGAAGTTGATTCCTCAGTAATTTGAAGATTTCCTGCAGAAGAATTTGAAGCATTAGATTTACTTGAATTTGAAACTTTCTCAAATTCAATTACTTTACCTTGTAGTTCAGAAATCTGAGCTTCCTTTTCTTTTATTTTTTCAGTTTTTTCAGTTAGAGAAGTTACCAGAGAATTTTCTTTAGCATGTTTTTCAAGTAACTTCTGGTTTATTGAATCTATTTCTGCAAGAGCTTTCTTTCTCTCTGTTTCTGATTCCTTCAATTTTTTACTCAGTTTCTTGATTTTTTTCTGAGCTCTATTGAATTCCTTATAGAGCTGATTGTATGCTTCTTGTAGTTCTTCTTCATCATCTGATAAAGTCTCTTTGTTATCTCCTGCAATTCCAGAGATTGAACTACCAGAGGAGGATGAGTAAAAAGAATTGAAAGCAGTAAAATTAGCAGACATATCCTCATCAGATTGTGAAGAATTATCAGTGTTACTGTCATCCCAAGTAACCTGATAATTAGTCTTTTTCTTTTTATCTTTTGAGGGACAATCAGAGGCAACATGTCCAAATCCTCTACATTTGTAACATTGAACCTCATCATTCTGAGAAGATTTCTTCTCCTTTCTTGGATCAGACATTTTCTTATCAGATCTCCTATTAGATCTGTCCATGGATGATGAAGAATTGAATTGTTTCTTTTTAAACATTTTCTTAAACTTTTTGGCTAAGAGAACAAGTTCATCCATATCAACATCAGAATTATCTGATTCTTCAGTATTTACAGATTTTACAGAATTTAGAGCTATTCCTTTATTTCTTTTTGGAATATTCAGATCTAGCTCATAAGTCTGTAAAGATCCTACCAGATCTTCAATTCTCATGTTATCTACATCTTTTGCCTCTTGTATGGCAGTTACTTTAGGTCTGAATCTTTCAGGCAAAGATCTGAAGATTTTTCTAATAACCTTTGATGTAGAGATTTTTTCTCCAAGATTAAAACTAGAATTAACAATATCAGAGAGTTTAGCATAAAACTCATCAAAAGACTCATCATCTTTCATATACAAAGTTTCGAAAGATGTAGTAAGTCTCTGAAGTCTGGACAGCTTGACAGCTGAGGTTCCTTCATGAGTGACCTCTAGGATGTCCCAAGCTTCCTTAGCAACTTCACATGAGGAAATTCTCCTGAATTCCTCAACACTAACAGCACAAAATAAGGCATTCATTGCCTTGTTATTCCATCCACATTGATCAGATTCAGTTTTAGTCCACTGATCATGAGGTTTGGGGATCACAACACCTACTTCTGTTGTGATCACAGGTGGATGATAACCATTACAAACCGAGAGCCAGACACGCTCATCGATTGATTTCAGGTAAGCTCTCATTCTTGCTTTCCAGTAAGAATAATTGTTACCTTCAAATAAAGGAGGTCTAGAGGCAGATCCTCCTTCTTTTCCAAAATCCATGCTATAGATCTAGATCACACTATGTATAGCAATTCAAAGTGAATTGGCTTTGATACCACTTGAAAGAGTAGAGGACTACTCTTAAGGTCCACGATCTATAACGATTCAGAATTTAACAATTGCGGAAACAGTACACAAAGAATTATACGAGGAAACCTGGATCCAGATCCAGGAAAAACCTCGAGTCTATATGAGGTGACTAACCCTTCAAAATCCACTATTGAATGAGAAGACAATTACAAAGAAGAACATACTTAACCTTTACAATTTGACTCACTCAACAGCAATCCACAGTTCGAATCCACGAACTGCTACACAGCTTGAATCCACAAGCTGCAGAACACGATCAGTCCAGATCGCAAACAATCACTCTCCAGTGATCCACAGTTCGAATCCACGAACTGCAACACAGCTTGAATCCACAAGCTGCAGGACACGATCAATCCAGATCGCAGCAATCCTCTCAGAATCCACTGAGACGATCCAATGCAGTAGGAATCCACCTACGCATCAATCAAGGTCGATCACCAGTCCAGGCGATCACACGATCAGATGAAGTACTGAATTGAAGAAGAATCCACTGTCTTCAATTCCAGGCGATCTATCTCAGATCTCCCCCTCACTCAATCGTCGACTCTCTAAAGAAGATTTGATCGAATCTCAAAAACCTCAAGATTCGAAAAGCAAATGATCCAAAGAAAAAAGTCATCTTAAAAATTACAACTCGTCTATTTAAAGAATAAAACACAGATCGCGTCGAGCGCTGGTAGCGTCGTGAAGCGATCGAAGTAGACGGCTGGTAGCGAACTCATGTCCCGCTCAGAGTGAGTTGAATCTGTTAAACGCGCGCTGCTAGCGAGCTGCTAGCGGGAGAGTACGCGGCAGGTGCACGATCCTTGCTTTTGACACACGAATTTCCTTATGTGCTGCCAGCGGGGTGGCAGCGGCGTGGTAGCAGTGTGGTGGCACCAACTTCTTCTTCTTTACTGAATTTACTGAATTTTCATTGTTTAATCTGCACATCTTGAAGCTTTATTAGAAACCTAATTTGTCAATCATTTGCCATAACAGGAGTGTGAGTTTTCACACTTACAATCACAATGAATGCAATAGATCCGAAATGCAAGCCGATTCCGACAAAAACGGGTGCTATGTGTGTATATGTGTAAAAATCATTTCTTCAAATATAACAACATAACAACATATGGCATTCATATCAATCAAATGAGGTTCTAAAAAAACCTAGGGTTCCGTTCCATTCTCGTTTTCCTTAGTTCTCTCTCCCCGTTTAACGGTTCTTCGAGATAATCTTGGGGTACTTTGAGTATGAAACGGTTTCAATAGAATCAAAAGGCTTTTCAACAAGGTTCTAACACTAAGGATCAATCCTCAGTCTCGTTGCCCCTAGATCCCGCCTTCACGTTTTACGGCTAGGGGGAGTTTTGAGGTACTTTGAGTAGAGGAAGGGTTTGCATACACAAAGATTAGGCCATTATTCTACAGAAAGGTAGAAGAAAAGAATTAATCCTAGAATGTAAAGACAGAAAAATAAAGAGGGATTTAGGCTTACCTGGGTTTCTGGAAGCAGTGCGGCAGCGGCTCCCTTCTTCACTCGGAGCTCTTCAATCTCCAACTTATTGGCCATTTGCTTGAGGAGTGGCCTCCTATTTATAGGCAAAGGCTAGGGTTTAGGGTTTGCATGATGCTAGACACAAAATGATGTCTAGAACCCCCCACACTTAACCCTAAGGCTATTTCCGAGATTTCCACTCCTTTAATGAAGGATATGATGGTAAAAAGTGAAAACTCTCGGAAAACCCTAATTTTGAGCAAAAACCTTGTATCCGACAACTCAGATCGGATACAAGCAATTATTTTTGTATCTGACACATGTCGTCGAATACACTAATATCTGCTTGTATCCGACGACTTTTATTGGATATAAAAGGATTCTCTTGTATCCGATGACTTGTGTCGGGTACAATAAAAAATGCTTAAATTTGAATTTTTGTGTTGGTTTCAAAGGAAATAATGATTTTTTCCAATTGTTCATTATTTTACCAGCGCAATTTTGGGGTGTCTACAGAAGAGGAGAGAGGGCAAAGAGGGTGCTAGCTTGCTTGGCTTTGGAGCATCCCTCCCCTTCCCCTTTTATAGGGGAGGTTGCTTAATGGTTAAGAAAGACTATTTTTTAATTATTTTTTTATCAAAAATGACTTTTTTATTATTATTTTTTACTTATGACCTTTCTATTATTATTTTTTACTTAATGGTTAAGAATGACTCTTTTGTAATTATTTTTTACTTAGGGGTTAAGAAAGACCTTTATTATTATTATTTTTGTTTACTTAAGGGTTAAGAAAGGGAGACATCCATGTGGTGCAGTTTGCCATACGAACAGTTTTTTTTTTTTACCTAGGGCTGCTCATAACTCTCTCATTTAAGCTCTGATTCTGGCAAACTTAGTGGCGTTGGAATTAGGTTGAGATTCTCTACCCACTGAGCTAGAGTTTAGCAGCAAATTTGAGTTTTTTAGCAGAAGTGCAGAGTCGCGTCCCGGAGCCAATTTTGCTCATATCTCCTTATCCGGGACTCCGATTCCAGCAAACAAAACAAAACCGGAATGAGATACAAATAAGGTTTCATCCTTATCCGGGACTTGCTCATATTTTCAATTAAGGTTTCATTCTTTCATTTTTCGGGTGCAAAAATGGGGTGCTGACAGTTCTCTCCAAGATCTGAAAACAAAACAAAACTGGAATGAGATACAAATATCTAGTAAGTAGCATATGCATGCTAAAACATTTTCATTTAGTTCTAAATCATGGATCAAATATAAAACATATAATAGTGACGATAACATTGATAATCTGAATAATCCAACAATAATACAGTGGACAATGTGATATAAACCCTTGTAATCCGTTACGTAAATCAAAACTATAGTATTGATATCAAATCACGTGAATAACCATAAAACCAAATGTATCCATGTAACAATGTGTCGATGAACCAATTATCCAAAAACAACCCAATAGATATAACTCAGATCAAAACAAGTGTTAACATGGATAATATCCACATCATAGTCAAGTTCACGCCTCCATATGTATATCCGGCCTACTTAGGGTTTCGGATATTAAAATGACGACTTAATCATAGGCCAATCATGACCAAATCCACTCTATCATGGAAGATTTCAAATACATGCCTGAAGGCGAATTTCAATAACTAAAATAGTATTTATATCAACTCAATTATGAGATAAAGCAAGTAATCCAAATCTGTAGAAATAACTTTACCATTTATCAATTCCAATCCAAGTTTTTCAATCAAAGCCAAATCAAACCAAAGTAATAAAAAATGGAACTTAAAACACCAATTTCTCAAATCTGACCAAAATTGTGTTTTCAGAGGTTTATTTATTTAAAACATGAATAAGTATGATGATTACATGAGTAAAAATCCTCAGAATCCTTACAAGTTATTGTGAAACCATAAAATCCACTTAGAACCCAAAAAAAACTAATTTAGAGTAAATAGATGGTCAAATATTTGGTATAGGCTCAAATACGTAATTGGCCTTTGGAAACACCTTAGAAAGGATCTCAAAAAGAGTCTACAAGTGGTGGAATCAAAATAAACTCGTTATATAATAATTTGGAACCAAAAGTCTCTCAAAGACCTAGTTTAGTAGATTGTGCCCAAACTCTTTGTTAAATTGAATTTTGAGATAATTCCAATGCAAACACTTTCTAAATACCTAAATCTTATTTGTACATAGGTTAGATTTGATTAAAAACCAATCCGTAGTTAAAATCACCTCAAATTCCTCAAAATAGGGTTTTCTGTGTTGAACACTTGACAGGTTGCTCAAGCGACTTGGTTGAGCATCCCTTTTCTAAGTTTGATTTCAGGCTAAAACAACCAAGACCGGCCACTTGAGAGATTGCTCAAGTGATCTTTAGCACACTTTGTGAAAATCAAATGAAATATATGGGCACTAGACCCTACCCTACCCTTTAGCGCGGGGTCGAGCGACCATGGAAAACTTTTAGTTCGCTAATTTTCTAGGTTTTGTTAATTTGATTTCACCAATTCTGTCCCAAATATAATTGTTCTAAGCACTTTGTCTAAGTTCCAAAACACCTTTAAAGTACAAATCTATGCTCCAATATTTAATTTAAGAAGATCCACACCTAATTTAGAATTTTATTCATTCAAACGACAAAACAGGGTTCTTCTTTCAATCACCGATCAATTCTTAGTCTAAAACAATTTTATGCAATATTTTGTAAATATAAAGGCAATACTCAAAGATAATTGCTCAAATTCAGCTCCTGTTAGATTTGAGTTTCCGGATCTTCTATTTTCCACAATCAATTTAAACTTTGTTAACAGAAAATTCAGTAACTCAAAGAAATTATTTCTAGATCTACTTAGAACTAGCCAAACTCCTACGAATTCTCAGTAATAAACATAAATCAATAGCTAGAATCATTCTTACCTAATTTTCCTTTTTGATCTGGACGAGCTCAATTATCAACCCACTGATTTCAGCAACCACTCTGATGCAAATCAAGAGTTCACACGTTTCATGGGATTAGTTAGTTGAATTTGTTTCAAAGTTTAAATTTGAATTTCTGTTTTCTATTCCTAGCCTTTGGCTAGAAATCAGATAGTTATTATTTCTGTTCTTGTCATTTGAATTTTGAACAACCCATTTCCTCTTCTATAAGAGGAAGTAGGAAGAATAAGAAAATCAAAGTTGAATTCCTAGTTATTATATCTTTAGAGTGAGATACTCTATATCTGGTGAGATGCCAGAATGAGGGAATTTGAGTAAAGGTGAGACTCCTTTATTCCTTTTCCCTATTCTTCTTTCTTTCCTTTATATCCTGCATCAATTTTGGTATCAGAGCCAGTCCTTCTGAAGCGCTGCAACTTAACAATGAGTACGAGGAGTGGTCGGTCTTACACAAATAGCAGATTATCACAAGCCCAACGTGAAGATTTGCTTGTGGAACTCACCAACCAAGTAGCTGGTCTTGCACAGCGAATGGAGATCATATGGCCTCATGTTTTTCCACCGCAGTGGAATAACAATGATAACCAAGCCGAGACAGCAAATCAACCGAATGAGGAGCAGCACAAAGGACATGATGTAGCTGACAATGAAGCCGAAAATCTTGCACCACGAGGAGCACCATTACATGCACCTGACCTTCCCCAAGGAGGAGCGAACCTCGATCATTATCTATGGCAACTACATCAAGGTCACGATCGCGATTTTTTTGACGAGGCCTCTAAGTGAATATGGGTTGATGTTGCAGAGTATCACGGTAACTTGGACCCCAACCATTTTCAAGATTGGCTAATGTCATTAGAGGATTACTTTGAATGGTTCAACTTATCAAGTGAACGAAAGGTTCGGTTTGTTAAAATGAAGTTAAAAGGGCAGGCTCGGGTATGGTGGCACAGCGTGGAAGAACACTTATTTCGTCTTCGACAGTCACCAATTACAAATTGAGAGGAGATGAAATTACGATTGAAAGAAAAGTTCTTACCGGTGGATTATGAGGAGACAATCTTTGAAGAATTATTAGCACATCGTCAAGGTTCATTGTCCGTGGAAGACTATACATCCAAATTTCATGAGCTTATGGTACGAAGTCAAGTGACGGAGAAGGATTGCCAAACACTAGCACATTACCGTGCTGGGCTTCGGGAAGATATTCGGAAAGAACTATTGATAGCCAGATTATTTAGCCTTGAAGAAGCCTTTCAATTGACTCAAAGTAGAGGCACAATCCCGAAGCTCCACTTCTAGACGATTCTTCCAAACTACCTTTGGGCATGGCACTTCAGACATTTCCAATCGCAACTCTTATTTTCTAGGAGCTGGACGTCATTTATCAAAGCAAGATCTCTCCATGCCTCGTTACAAATTAGCAGATAAGGTCCTTGAACATGATAATCAAAAGGGCAAGGAGATTTTAGCAGCAAGAAATAAACAATTGGAATGTTATAAATGTGGTGGCAAGGGCCACTTCGCTGTGGTCTATCCGACAAAGGAGCAACGTTTTACTTTAGTTTACGAAGAGGACATGCTCCCTGTCCAAGCTAAAGACACACAAAAGCAACCAGAGATGGTGGAACCAAATGATAACAGTGACGAGGAGACACACACAATTGAATTGGAGGGCTCTAACCTTCCCATCTATGTGATTCGTCGAGCACTCATAGGGCATAAACACACAGAGGCTTTTGATGACAACTGGGTGCGTACAAGTATTTTCTACACACGAGTAGAACATTAGAACCGGTCTATGACCCTCATCATTGATAATGGTAGCGGTTTAAACATTGTCTCTAGAGATCTGGTTGATAAGCTCCATCTCAAATTAGAAGCTCATTCCAAACCTTACCGGGTTAGTTGGATCGATGATACCTCGATACCTATTACAAGTAAGTGCTTGGTTTCATTTTCTTTGGGAAATTTTTTTTAAGAATTAGTTTGGTGTGATGTGATTCCAATGAAAGCTTGCCACATTCTGTTGGGGAGACCATGGCTTTATGACAGGAAAGTCAAGTATGATGGTTACACCAATTCCTATTCGTTGTTCTCTGGTGACAAGAAAATTATCTTAAAACCAATGCGTACAGATGCTCGGACCAACCAAGAGCACGGATGCTTTCCAAAAACTCTCAATATGATGCGTTTTGTGGATGAAAGCAATGATGTTGGTGTAATCTTTGCTATGATTCCTCATCCTGTTATGCAACTACAAGAAGATATGCCACAAGAGTTTTTGTCTATTCTGGATGACTTCTCAGATATCGCACCTGATGATTTGCCACGTGAGTTACCACCAATGCGGGACATTCAACATGTGATCGACTTGGTACCGGGCTCTACCCTGCCCAACCTCCCATATTATCGATTAAATCCAAAGGAACATCAGGAGTTGTGTCGCCAAGTACAAGACCTTCTTAATAGAGGTTTTATTCGGGAAAGTTTAAGTCCATGTGGAGTTCCTACCTTGCTTACTCCTAAGAAAGACGGTACATGGCGAATGTGTATTGATAGTAGAGCTATCAATAAAATCACTGTTAAATACCGCTTTCCCATTCCATGACTTGATGATATGCTGGATCTATTATATGGTGCATCTATTTTTTCCAAACTCGATCTATGGAGTGGATATCACCAAATTTGTATCCGACCTGGTGATGAATGGAAAAATGGCTTTTAAGACGAAGGATGGACTGTATGAATGGCTTGTCATGCCTTTTGGTCTCACAAACGCCCCTAGTACGTTCATGCGTGTTATGACTCAAGTACTTCGTCCCTTCATCGGTCAATTTGTCGTTGTTTACTTTGACGACATACTCATCTACAGTAGAAGCAAAGAGGAACATGCCGGGCATTTAAAAAAGGTATTGCGTGTTTTGCGCCGCGAGAGCTTGTTTATCAATTTAAAGAAATGCTCTTTTGAAAATTCTCGTGTTTCTTTTTTGGGATTTATTGTCTCTAACGAAGGCGTTGCAGTGGATCCCGAGAAAATCCAAGCCATTCGAGATTGGCCTATTCCTAGCAATATTCATGAAACCCGAAGTTTCCATGGGTTGGCTTCCTTTTATCGCAGGTTTATTCATCATTTCAGCACTATAATGGAGCCTATTACTGCCTACATGAAAACTGGTCCTTTTAGTTGGAGTTCTGCAGCAACTAAAGCTTTTGAAGCAATCAAAGAAAAACTTACTCAAGCTCCTATTCTTCGACTTCCTAACTGTGAGACATGGGAAAAATCACCGGTTGTGATCATCCCTCCGTCAACACACGGGCTCATCGCAAAAATGGGAGAGTCGCCACCATTCATCTTTTTGGGGTGAGAATGGACACCAAAATATTTAAAAATCATCAAAAAGTGCAAAAATGCCAATTCTAGGGTAAAAATAACCCTACTTGAAAATCAAATCTAGAGATGGGTAAGGGGATTAGATTATGAACGGGGGAAGGTGTTAGGCACCCCCATTCATCCACACGAAGTGGTCGCCAAGTGTATGTTCATGCAAAAAAATAGAAAGCTTGCTAAAATCATAGAAAACCTTGAAAAAGGACTAATGTATGATATTTTCACATGAATATCAAAATGGATTTTAGATCCTCTCTTATGTTAATATCATTTCTGGAATACCATAAAAAGATGGAAATCAAAGCACAAGTTGCTCAAAACCAAATTAAATCAAATCCGGGAAGTTTGGTAAAAAGTATGCCATTTGCCTTGAAATCATTCAAATCCAATTCTAAATTGAACCAAACCAAATCCATTTGAAAGATTAGGGTAAATAAGAGTCTCATGCAAAATTTCACTTCATTCCGATGAAAAATCTAGGAGTTATGCTCCTTTGAAGTTGCTGCTGGGGATTTTTAAAAGTGGTAAGTGGGCAACTTTGGAAAATTGTCTAGAAAAATCCACTACATAAAAGTCCACGAAATTTGGTGTGATTGAAGTTTGTATGGCCATCTTTCAAAAGAAACTAGCCTCATACAAAAATCCCTTCGGATGTGCCTTGGGTGGTCTCCCGAACAGGCCCCGAAGATCACAGATTTACCCAGAAAAGTACAAATGAACAGTTCTGAGTAAATCGGCTACCAATAATTCAAATGGAATCCAAAAATTATGAAACCAACTGGATTTGAAAATAGACTCATAAAGGAGTACTCAGAAATAAAAATCGCTCGAATCAGACTTAAAACGAACACATGGCGGTCCGTCGAAGTGACAAGTTCTGTACTTGAACCTGAACTGTCCACTTAACTTCGACAGAGAGGTGTCAAAAATCCGTTAGATAGAAATTCATGAAATTTTGTGGACATAAACTAGACAGTCTCACCTTTTCCATGGTTCTGGAATCGCCCCAAAATTCATCCGGATGATGAAGTTATGGGCGTCCGAAGTAAGGGTACAGGTGCTGTCAAGCTAAGCCACTTTTGAAGAAAACCAAATCCGAAAATTGATAAAATGTGTGTGATCCGTGAGAGATGAATCCAAAACCTTTGAAAAACATTTTAAAACACTCCAGAATTTGATTGAGGCCATTTATTGGAGATTTATCACAATGAATGTAATAAATCCCCAAATGTGAGCCTATTCACCAAAAAGTGTAATATGTGTGCAAGAGTAAAAAACCAAACAAGATTAATACACATGCATATAGATTCAACAAAATAGGTTCTATCATAGCCTAGGGTTCCGTTCCATTATCGTTTCCCTCTGATCTCTCTCCCCGTTAAACACGGATCTTCGAAATAATCAAGGGTACTTTGATTATAGAACGGTTTTCAATCATTCAAAAGCCTTATGCTACATGGGTTCTAGCACTAGGGTCAATACCCAGTCTCGTTTCTCCTAGATCCGCCTTCACGTTTTACGGCTAGGGGAGTCTTGAGATACTTTGAGCCGGGGAAGGATTTCCACACATACATACAAGGCTTTACACTACAGAAAGGTAGAAGAAGAGATCTAGATCTAGGAATGTAAAGACAGAAAAGTAAAAGAAAAGTTGAGGCTTACCTGAGTTCTGGAGGCGATTCCGCAGCGGTTTTCTTCTTCTCCTGGAGTTCTTCTTTGCGAGAATTCAAAACAAGAGTTCAGTGCCATTTGCTCAAGGAGGAGGCTCCTATTTATAGGCAAAGGCTAAGGTCATTGGTAGACACAACTTAATGTCTAGAACCCCTCCAACCTTAACCCTAAGGTCATTTCCGCGATTTCCCCTCATTTAATGAGGGACATGATGGTAAAAGTGAAAAGCTCTCGGAAAACCCTAATTTTGAGCAAACTTAAGGTATCCGGTATGTCAGACCGGATAAAAAAGGGCCTTAAGGTATCCGGTACATGGTACCGGATACACTAAGGCTCACATGTATCCGGTATGAGTATCCGGATACGGGAAGGAGTACTTGTATCCGGATTGAGTATCCGGATACAGGTAAAAGTTTATTTTCTTCAAATTCTGTGCTGGCTTTCCAGGAGATAATGATTTTTGATGATTGTTTGTGCAATTTGGGGTGTCTACACGAACTTTGAGGAAATTTTTGAAGTGTCATGTGATGCTAGCCACGTGGGAA
This sequence comes from Buxus sempervirens, assembly GCA_947561395.2. Classification (NCBI taxonomy): domain Eukaryota; kingdom Viridiplantae; phylum Streptophyta; class Magnoliopsida; order Buxales; family Buxaceae; genus Buxus; species Buxus sempervirens. The sequence continues at coordinate 6,674,316 of OX387187.1, read as the reverse complement.
TTGGTGGTGTTTTGAGTCAGAAGGGACATCCTGTTGCTTATTTCAGTGAAAAGCTCAATGAAGCAAAAAAGAAATTCTCTACCTATGATATTGAGTTTTATGCTGTCATTCAAGCACTCAAGCAGTGGCGACATTATTTGTTACATCGTGGATTTATCTTATTTTTTGATCATGATTCATTGCGCTACATCTAGTCCCAGAAGAAATTAAATGCACGTCATGCTCGATGGGTTGATTATTTGCAAGAATTCAATTTTTTGCTGAAGCATCGTTCTGGTACCGAGAATCACATGGCTGATGCATTGAGTCGGCGAACACATGTTCTCACGGTTTTATCATCTAGTGTCATTGGCTTCGAGGAATTAAAGTCTTTATACTCATCCGATCCATTTTTTGGGCCTATTTTTTTGGCTTTATCTAGTGGTGCCACACATGATTACGTTGAATTTTCTCTGATGGATGGTTATCTCTTTAAGGGGGCAAAGTTATGCATACCAGATACATCTCTTCGGGAGCACCTAATTAAAGAAATTCATGGAGGTGGCCTTGCTGGCCATTTTGGCAGAGACAAAACAATTGCTATGTTGGAGGATCGCTTTTATTGGCCTTCGTTGAAAAGGGATGTAGCTAAAGTTCTAAAGCTTTGCCGTACCTGTCAACTGGGGAAAGGAACGAAGACGAATGCGGGTCTCTATACACCTCTACCTATTCCACATGCTCCATGGGAAGATTTAAGCATGGACTTCGTCTCGGGGCTTCCAAAACCGTTCGCAGCCATGATTCTATTTTTGTGATTGTCGATCGGTTCTCAAAAATGGCGCATTTTGTCCCCTGTTCCAAGACATTTGATGCCTCTCGCATTGCTTCTTTATTTTTGCGAGAAGTTGTAGGACTCCATGGCTTACCAAAGTCAATTGTTTCTGATCGCGATGTCAAATTTGTCAGTTATTTTTGGAAAACTCTATGGACAAAGCTTAGCACACGATTGAAATTTTCTAGTGCCATTCATCCCCAAACTGATGGGCAGACCGAAGTTGTTAATCGTAGCCTTGGGAACTTACTTCGTTGTTTGGTACGTGATCATGTTTCTTCTTGGGATTTAATTTTACCTCAGGCTGAATTTGCCTATAATAGCTCTGTAAATCGTTCTATTGGGATGTCCCCTTTCGAGGCTGTTTTGGGACTTAAGCCGCATCAACCTGTTGATCTTGTGCATTTGCCAATTACCGGTAGAGTAAGTGAGAGTGGTGCAGATTTTGCACAACACATTCAACATCTTCATGAAGAGATCACACGTCGACTTGCAGTTCAAAATGACATCTACAAAACCAAAGCTGATATACATAGGCGACATTTGGAATTTAATGAAGGTGATTTGATATTGTTACACCTTAAACCGGAGAGATTTCCACGGAATTCCTATCAGAAGCTTCATGATCGCCGTGCTGGTCCTTTCAAGATTCTCAAAAAGTTGGGTCCCAATGCCTATGTGCTAGGTTTGCCATCTGAATTACAGATCAGTCTAGTTATCAATGTCCAAGATCTCCAGCCCTATGAAGGTCACCATGATGAACTCATTCCTCCACCATTAACCCCTAAGCTACCCTACAAGAAAGCTCCCAAAGAAGAAATTGAGGCTATTATTGAAGATGCTGTGGTGTCCACACGTCGTGGGGGTTACCAAAAATTTTTAGTTAAGTGGAAGAATCGTCCCTTGTCTGACTGTTCGTGGATAAAGGAAGATGAACTCCAACGAATCAACCTAGATCTCTACGAGTTTTATCAGTCCCGTAACTTGCCGGAACCGAGTTATTTTTCAGGCGGGGAGAATTGATGCAAATCAAGAGTTCACACGTTTCATGGGATTAGTTAGTTGAATTTGTTTCAAAGTTTAAATTTGAATTTCTGTTTTCTATTCCTAGCCTTTAGCTAGAAATCAGGTAGTTATTATTTCTGTTCTTGTCATTTGAATTTTGAACAACCCATTTCCTCTTCTATAAGAGGAAGTAGGAAGAATAAGAAAATCAGAGTTGAATTCCCAGTTATTATATCTTTAGAGTGAGATACTCTATATCTGGTGAGATGCCAAAATGAGGGAATTTGAGTAAAGGTGAGACTCCTTTATTCCTTTTTCCCTATTCTTCTTTCTTTCCCTTATATCCTGCAGCACACTCCACTTTCCAAATCAATTTCTCCCTTGATATACTCTTCAAGTTCATTCGGCTAAACCAATTCCTTCTCTCCTCCTTTGTTCTTCTCCCAGATCCTCTTCCCAAGCTCCAGAAGGTTCTAGCTCTAACCAACCTAACCAAAATAACAACCTCCTATTTATAGGCTTGCTTTGCCGCCAAACACCTTCTCAAACTCTTTATGATTCGCCGACACGCCACACCACCAAGACCTATGTACACAGCCAATTAAATTCTAAGACTCATATAATAGTATGTGCTACCACCACATTGAAACTCCATTTCCATTAATTAAAAAAAATTAATCACTTACTTTGTTGTCTCAATTTTTCACCTCTTATTTTGCATGAAAAATTCCCAGATAATCTCATTCCTCATTTCCTCAAAATTTTCTACCAATAAACCCATTATTAATTATAAAATTCAATTTTAAATTATTTTTTAAAATTCTAGGATTTTACATACAAGGGACATCTTATATGAAGTTTGAGATAGGACATGTGCTAGGGATAAGCTGATTAATCTTAAATTAAACTTCTGGTGGATGTAGTAATCTTGATAACTTCTCAGGAAATACATCCTCATACTCCCTCAACACTTGAACCTCTAAAACACTAACCTCCTTTTATTTATCCTTATCTAATTCCAAGGAAACCACTAAATAAACACAGGGTTTCAAAGGTCCTATTTGTTTTATATATAGAAGATTTAGATAGATAGATACAAAATTTTTCAATTATCCATTTTATAATCAAGTCCCCAAAGCAACCCGACCCCTAATTTTCACAAAACAATTAATTCTTCATGTGATGTCATGCGACTCCGATCCATGGTCATCCTCCATGTCAAAGACATATATGCACGTGTCTTCAATTCCATTTGCAAGTGTCACTCTTATACTTAAATCTTGCCCAACAAGTACTGTGAGACTTAACGGTCAAAATATCATATGCTTAACTTCGACGTGGCAAGAACATATCTTATCCAAAAAATTTGTACAAATGGCCTTTAACCGACTAGGCCATTTGTACAAGTGGTGGAATCAAAATAAACTCGTTCTATATATATAGACACCCCAAATTGCACAGTAAAAATGAAGAATAATTGACAAAAATCATTATCTCCTTTGAAACCAGCATAAAATTTGAGAAAAATGCATTTTTCCTTGTATCCGACAACTCAGGTCGGATACAAGCATACCTCTTCGTATCCGACATAAGTTGTCGGATACAAGCAGACCTTAATGTATCCGGCAACATATGCCGGATACGTGTAGGCGCTTGTGTATCCGACCTGACATGTCGGATACATGATTTTTGCTCCAAATTAGGGTTTTCCGAGAGTTTTCACTTTTTACCATCATATCCTTCATTAAAGGAATGGAAATCTCGGAAATAGCCTTATGGTTAAGGTTGGTGGGCTCTAGACATTATGTTGTGTCTAGCATCTCACCAACCCTAACCCTAGCCTTTGCCTATAAATAGGAGGCTCCTCCTTAAGCAAATGGCCATTAACTCTTGTCATTAACTCTTGCCAAGAAGTTGGAGATCAAAGAGCTCCAAGTGAAGAGGGGAACCGTTATAGTCTTGCTTCCAGAAGCCCAGGTAAGCCTCAAACCTCTCTTTAATTTTCTGTTTTTACATTCTAGATCTAGATCTCTTCTTCTACCTTTCTGTAGAATAAGGCCTCTTCTATGTGTGTGAAAACCCTTCCCCTACTCAAAGTACCTCGAGACTCCCCCTAGCCGTAAAACGTGAAGGCGGGATCTAGGGGAAACGAGACTGGGGATTGATCCTAATACTAGAACCTATTTGAATAAAGTCTTTTGAATCTATGAAAACCGTTTCATATTCAAAGTACCCCAAGATTATCTTAAAGAACCGTGTTTAACAGGGAGAGAGAACTAAGGGAAACGATAATGGAACGGAACCCTAGGTTGTTCTAGAACCCTTTTGATTGATCTAAATGCATGCCATATGTTATTATGTTGAAATAAGCCTTATGATTTTATGAAAACCGTTCCATATTCAAAGTACCCCAAGATTATCTCGAAAAACCGTGTTTAACGGGGAGAGAGAACTAAGGGAAACGATAATGGAACGGAACCCTATGTTGTTTTAGAACCACATCTGATTGATTTAAATGCATGCTATATGTTGTTATATTGTTCTTGAATGGATTTTTATACACATACACACATAGCACTTTTTTTGTCGGATTTGGCTCATATTTCGGATTCATTGCATTCATTGTGATATTAAATAATTCTAGAATATTTCTGGTTGGTTTTCAATGTGATTTCAAGCAAGTTTTGTTGAGTATTTAAGGCCTCTAGGTCCAACCTCTCAGTTTTGGGCATTTTTGCTCACTTTTTGGGGTTTTTGGCATATTTTTTCCAATCGGAGAGGATGGTGAGCCAAACCTGTGCCCCATTTCTTTCTAAGAGGCTCTTCAACATCTTTTTAAAGTGATTTTGATTCATCTTGCACGGATTACACACCTCTTATCACTGTTTTAAATTGATTTTACTCAAAAAAGGCTTAACTTGACAGCAACTGTACCCCAACTTCGGACACTCGTAACTTCATTGTCCGGATGAATTTTGGAGTGATTCCAGAGCCATGGGAACGGTGAGGCTGTCTAGTTTATGCCTGTAAAATTTCATTACTTTCTATCAAGCGGATTTTTGACACCCCTCTGTCGAAGTTGATAGGTCATTTCAGGTCTGATTACGGAAACTGTCACTTTGACTGAGCGTCATGTGTTCGTTTTAAGTCCGATTCGAGTGATTCTTGTTTCTGAGTTTTCATATGAAAGTCTAGTTTCAAATCCAGTTGGTTTCACAATTTTTTGACTCCATTTGTGTTGTTGGTAACAGATTTACTCAGAACTGCTCAACATCACTTTTCTGGGTAAATCTGTGATCTTCGGGGCCTGTTCGGGAGACCACCCAAGGCACATCCGAATGAATTTTTGTATGAGGCTAGTTTCATTTGAAAGATGGCCATACAGACTTCACTCACACCAAATTTCATGGATTTATATGGAGCCGATTGTTATAAATGATTTTCCAAAGTTGCCCACTTATCACTTTTAATCATCTCCAGCAGTAGATTTTAAAGGAGCATGGCTCCTAAAATTTTAACCAGATTTAATTGAAATTTTGCATGAGTCTCTTATTTACCATAATCTTTCAAATGGATTTGGTTTGAGTCAATTTAAAATGGGATTTGAATGACTTCAAGACAAATGGTTCTTGCTTTTACCAAATTTTTCTGGATTTAACTCAACTTGGTTTTGTGCAATTTTTGCTTTGATTTCTATCTTTTGGTGATATTACAGAAGTGATATTGACATAAAAGAGGATCTGGAATTCATTTGGATTTTTATGTGAAGATATCATACATTTGTCCTTTTTCAAGGTTTTTAATGATTTGTAGCAAGCTTTCCTATTTTTTAGCATGAACAACACTTGGCAACCACCTTGTGTGGATGAATGTGGGTGCCTAACACCTTCCCCCGTTCATAATCTAATCCCCTTACCCATCTCTGGATTTGATTTTCAAGTAGAGTTATTTTTACTCTAGTATTTGCCTTTTAGCTCTTTTTGATTATTTTTGAATCTTTTGGTGTCCATTCACACCCCAAAAATCTGAATGGTAGTGACTCTCCCATTTTACGTTGAGCCCGTGTGTTGACGGAGGGGAAATCATCCCGGTGATTTTTCCCATGTTTCACAATATAACTAGTTTTTTTTTCCACAAAAACTAGGCCATTTCATTCAAAAAGAAGATTAGTATATCAAGTAAGACCATAACCACCATTGAATACAAAAAGCATCCAAACCAAAAATGATACCTATAACCAAATTTATAGGAACACTACCAACAACATTTGTGTCTACATGGAGAAAGAACAAATTCAGATAAACGGCCAAAGCCAGAAAACCTAATGGATACCCATTAGGTACGCTTGAGATGGTAAAACATCGCCGCTAGATAGGTGACGGAACGGGGAGTGATCGGAGCTCCAATTCTCACCTAAACAAGACACAGTGACAAACATTGGGCATGGAAAGCACCCTAAAATTCCGGAACTGCGAGACATTAATGCAGGTCTTGTGAGTTGTGAGCCGATTCACCAATCATCAAATGCCACCCATTATTGGTTGATGGCATGAAACTTGGCGATAGGTGTAAGGACCTGGTCAAACATACCAAATTAATGCTAGTAAGACTTTGACCAAGACTATGAGTCCTCAATATTACAAATTTCTATTGGTTGTGTATAGTTGTATTTGTAGATGCACACACACCCTATCATATTTATCATATTGAGATTGAAAGGAAATCAATGGCTAAGATCTATTCTCTTTTAATGAAGGGAATTAGGGTTGAATTAAGAAGAGGAAGAGTCCCAATAAACTATTTTCGTTTTTGGGAGAAACCAGCCATTTTGGGGAAGGGTTTGAGAAGAAAAGTGCTAAAAAACCTTGGATTTGTTGATTTTGATCAAAGCTTGATTGAAGGTAAGTGGTTTTAATCCATTTTTTATGCTTATAATGCTTAATCTCTCTTATCATCATCATTGATTTGTTCTTATATGAATCTGGGTTTTTGAAAGGCTCTTAATGTGTTAATATGAATCTAAGGGAATAACATTATATTTTATGAATTATAAACAAGGTAGTATTTGAGATCATGTATAAAGAGGAATATGAAGTTTTCTTTGATTTATTGGTTGAATGTATGTTACTGTTGATTTCACGTTTTTGGGAATTGAAGAATCTGGGAAACATGATAGAACGTGAAGGCATGATTCAGAGAGAACTAGATTTCAATTACTTTTGTTGTAAAGGGTCGACAGGTTTAGAGAATGCAGTAGATTCAATTCGTCCTGTTAACATTGGGTTGAACTAGATTTCAATTAGTTTTATGATGAACAGTCGAACAGTCGATTGGGTTGAACTAGATTTCAATTAGTTTTATGGTAAACAGTCGAACAGTCGATTTTTGAGTTGAAATCATTGTCTTTATTTTGGTTATTCTTTTGAAGTTAAACCTTATTTGTAATTACTTTACACTTCCACTTTTTGATTGAACCTAAAATTTGGTTACTTTACTTTTCATTCGTGTAACTTTTGGACGAACCTGATTTTTAATTTAATTTACTTTTCAATCATGGGTTGCTTTTTGGGTGAACCTCATTTTTAATTATCTTACTTTCATCCGTGTGTTATGAGTTATTGTGAGATTTCCGTGAGATTACGGAATGACATGGAAATACTCTGTTGTGAACTTTATGATATTTTATTTTGAAATCTGTTTCTTGAGATGAGTGTACTGCTAGTGGTAAAACTGCTAGTTCAGTACCCAGTAAGAGTATTGCTGGGATGATTTTGTACTGCTAGTTAACACACTGGTTCAGTACCCACTGTGAATAAACATTGGGGGATTTATGATTTTGTACTGCTAGTTAACACACTGGTTCAGTACCCATCGTGAATAAACGTTGGGGGATTTATGATTTTGTACTGTTAGTTAACACACTAGTTCAGTACCCACCGTGAATAAACGTTGGGGGATTTATGAGTTTGTACTGCTAGTTAAAACACTAGTTCAGTACCCATCGTGAATAAACGTTGGGAGATTTATGAATTTGTACTACTAGTTAAAACACTAGTACAGTACCCACCGTGAATAAACGTTGGGAGATTTGTGATGATTGTACTGCTAGTTGAGATACTAGTTCAGTACCCAATTGGGAACACTTGTGGGATGGTAATTGATGTACTTCTAGTATTTGCCACATATTAGTTAAGTACCTACAAGGATTACCGATGGGAGGATTGTACTCCTAGTGCGTTACCTAGTTGAGTACCCAGTGAGGGACGCCTACTGGGATATAAATATTGATGAGTACTCCTGGCTTATAGTGCTGGTATGAGTACCCAGTGTGACTTCGGGTCTACTGGGAAATGTGGCTATGTGATACTCCTAGTGTAAATAACTAGTCAGAGTACCTAGTGACCGAATGGTCTCTTGGGAAGTTGAGATCTAGCGTTCTGATCTTATTGTGGGCTTAGTTTAATAAATCATTTAAATCTTTATTTTGTCTATTGTTATTGTTATTATTGGTTATTAGGTAAATGGTTAAATTTCATGGTGAATTTCATTCTTAATATATTCTGTTAAATTCTTTTAATGTTAATTGTTAAATTAATAGTTGATTTGATAGAGAGCATGATCCTTTGTTTTTAAGATTTATGTATACGGTATATATATTGACTATAAATGAACATAGGAAACACATGCATGAGTACAGTTTATTATATATATATACATAAATAATATTGATTGTATTTATATTAAGTAAAGTGGAAATTTAGCATGTAATCATATGGAGTGCATTAACTCCACTTACTAAGTTTTATGTAAACTCACCTCTTATTATTTTACAGGAAACTATCATAACCGTGGAGACGAGAAGAAATGAGAAGTTATTGAATTTATGATGTTTAGTGAATCTTATGAACAAGTACTATTTAGGATTTGAACTTTTGGTGTTATGTTTGGCTTCGTGTTATAGCTAAGTGGTTTAAGCTTGGTTTGGATTGATATTTTATTTATGAAATTCCGCTATAACTCTGATCATTAAGTTTATTAATGAGAATTTCATGTTTCGAGACGAAATAAATTATAGATTGTATTCGCTTACGAGCAGGGTTACGTACAGACCCACATGCGTATATTTATACGTGATGTGTGGTTTCAGGGCATGACACTAGGAGAAGTGGGGCATCAAATGAGATAGCGATAATTACAGTTTACCCCTTTGAGGTCTTCTAGAATCCTACTTTCTCCTTGAAGTTTGTGAGACATGGGAAAAATCACCAGGGTGATTCCCCTCCATCAACACACGGGGCTCAACCTAAAATTGGAGAGTCACCACCATTCAGATTTTGAGGTGAGAATGGACACCAAAAGATTCAAAAATAATCAAAAAAAGCTAAAAGGCAAATTCTAGAGTAAAAATAACTCTACTTGAAAATCAAATCCAGAGATGGGTAAGGGGATTAGATTATGGATGGGGGAAGGTGTTAGGCACCCCTATTCACCCACACAAGGTGGTTGCCAAGTGTTGTTCATGGCAAAAAATAAGAAAGCTTGCTAAAAATCATCAAAAACCTTGAAAAAGGACAAATGTATGATATCTTCACACGAAAATCCAAATGAATTCCAGATCCTCTTTTATGTCAATATCACTTCTGGAATATCATCAAAAGATAGAAATCAAAGCAAAAGTTGCACAAAACCAAGTTGAGTTAAATCCGGAAAATTCGGTAAAAGCAAGAACTATTTGTCTTGAAGTCATTCAAATCCAATTTAAATCAAACCAAATTCATTTGAAAGATTATGATAGATAGAAGACTTATGCAAATTTTCAATCCATTACTATTAAAATCCTAGGAGTTATTCTCCTTTGAAATCTGTTGCAGAAGATAATAAAAAGTGGCAAGTGGGCAAGTTTGGAAAATTATCTAGAAAAATTGGCTCCATATAAATTCATGAAATTTAGTGTGAATGAAGTCTGTATGGCCATCTTTCAGATGAAACTAGCCTCATACAAAAATTCATTCGGATGTGCCTTGGGTGATCTCCCGAATAGGCCCCGAAGATCACATATTTACCTAGAAAAGTGCTGTTGAACAGCTCTGAATAAATCTATTACCAACAACACAAATGGAGTCAAAAAATTATGAAACCAACTGGATTTGAAACTATACTTCCAAAGGAAAACTCAGAAACAAGAATCACTCGAATCGGACTTAAAACGAACACATGGCGCTCAGTCGAAGTGACAGGTTCTGTAATCAGACCTGAACTGACCTATCAACTTCGACAGAGAGGTGTCACAAATCCGCTTGATAGCAATTGGTGAAATTTTACAGACACAAACTAGACAGCCCAACCTTTCTCATGGCTCTGGAATCACTCCAAAATTCATCCGGACGATGAAGTTACGAGTGTCCGAAGTTGGGGTACAGTTGCTGTCAAGTTAAGCCTTTTTTAATTAAAACCAATTTAAAACAGTGACCAAGTGTGTGTATTCCGTGCAAGACAAATCAAAAACACTTTCAAAAGATATTGAAGAGCCTCTAAGAAGAAATGGGGTACAAGTTCGGCTCACCATCTTCTCCGATTGGAAAGGATATGCCAAAAAACTCCAAAAGTTAGCAAAAATGCCCAAAACCGAGAGGTTGGACATAGAGGCCTTCAATACTCAACAAAACTTGCTTGAAATCACATTGAAAACCAACTAGAAATATTCCAGAATTATTTGAGGCTACTTATTCCAGATTTATCACAATGAATGTAATGAATCCGAAATATGAGCCCAATCCAACAAAAAAGTGCTATGTGTGTATGTGTATAAAAATCCGTTCAAGAACAATATAACAACATATAGCATGCATTTAAATCAATCAGATGTGGTTCTAAAACAACCTAGGGCTCCGTTCCATTATCGTTTCCCTTAGTTCTCTCTCCTCGTTAAACACGGTTCTTCAAGATAATCTTGGGGTACTTTGAATATGAAACGGTTTTCATAGAATCACAAGGCTTACTTCAACATAATAACATATATCATGCATTTAGATCAATCAAAAGGGTTCTAGAACAACCTAGGGTTCCGTTCCATTATCGTTTCCCTTAGTTCTCTCTTCCCGTTAAACACGGTTCTTCAAGATAATCTTGGGGTACTTTGAATATGAAACGGTTTTCATAGATTCAAAAGGCTTATTCCAATAGGTTCTAATACTAGGATCAATCCCCAGTCTCGTTTCCCCTAGATCCCGCCTTCATGTTTTACGGCTAGGGGGAGTCTCGAGGTACTTTGAGTAGGGTAAAGGTTTTCACACACATAGAAGGGACCTTATTCTACAGAAAGGTAGAAGAAGAGATCTAGATCTAGAATGTAAAAACAGAAAAAGAAAGAGAGGTTTGAGGCTTACCTAGGCTTCTGGAAGCAAGATTGCAGCGGTTCCCCTCTTCACTTGGAGCTTTTTGATCTTCAACTTCTTGGCAAAAGTTCTTGGCAAGAGTTAATGGCCATTTGCTTAAGGAGGAGCCTCCTATTTATAGGCAAAGGCTAGGGTTAGGGTTGGTGGGATGGTAGACACAACATAAGGTCTATAGCCCACCAACCTTAAACCTAAGGCTATTTCCGAGATTTCCATTCAGTTAATGAGGGATATGATGGTAAAAGGTGAAAACTCTCGGAAAACCTTAATTTTGAGCAAAAAGCATGTATTTGACATATCAGGTCGGATACACGAGCGCCTATACGTATCCGGCATATGTTGCCGGATACATTAAGGTCTGCTTGTATCCGACAACTTATGTCGGATACGAAGAGGTATGCTTGTATCCGACCTGAGTTGTCGGATACAAGGAAAAATGCACTTTTCTCAAATTTTGTGCTGGTTTCAAAGGAGATAATGATTTTTGTCAATTATTCTTCATTTTTACTATGCAATTTGGGGTGTCTACAAAGTTTCTAAAATATATACCAGTTTATCATCTTGAGGTTTTCAATATGTAGTAAACCTTTTTTTTAGAAGTTTGACCGTTAAAAATTGTAAATAAGAAAATGTTAATTAATAAATTTACCCATCTTATTTATGTTAAAAGGAAAATGGCTTTATTTTATATATATATTGAGTAATAAAAATGTCCTAGAGACAAAATTGTTAATATACTTTTCCTCTCCTACCACCTCATCAAACTTCTCAAAGGATAACTGTCTCATATAGCAAACGCCAAGGTGGTGAATTGATATTTGAAAAACCTTAAAAGGGAAAAGTGGGATTGTCAGAAGTCTCAAGGTGTAAATTGTAAATTTCCCTAGGAAATGGCCAGGTAACCCCCAATGGTTAGGGTATGGTAACACCAGAATCGAGTTAGGGGAGGGTTGGGTTAAATCCAAACCCGCCCTAAGCCCGACCTTTAGCTATTAAATTACTATATATTTCTTAATAAATAAATTATAAATCTATATATTCTATTAAAAACAGTTTTTTTCTTACATTTTGTACAACAATCGGGTTAACCTTTACTCGCCTTGTTACCAACCCGATAGGAGAGGGGGTATTGTCTAACTCTTTATAGGGTTGGCCCGAGCCCGAGCCCGACATGTTTATATCCCTACATATACCACATGTATACGGAAGAGTTTGAGTAAGAGTGGGACTTAATTACTCTACGGTGCCCTCCAATTAAGAGTTTGAGTAAGAGTAGAACTTAATTATTGTACGGATCGCTGAAATTAGCCCATAGGGATTCGGAGACGTGATTTATGGGAAGACACTCCAACGAATAAGGCGCTTGCTAAAGGATAAAAACAAGAAAATCCGGAAAGAAGGAATTAGAGATAAATCTGGACTAAAGAACATATGGATCAAGGAACTCCAAGGACGATTGCGACTTCATCTTTATCGATTCCTTCTGCTCCTTCTTCATGGACTTTTCCCGAAGACAAACTTTTTGCTACTTCATCTTTATCGATTCCTGCTGCTCCTTCTTCATGGACTTTTCCCGAAGACAAACTGTTTGAGACTGCTCTTGTGCTATTTCCTGCAGAAACTCCTGATCGATGGGAAAAGATCGCCGGTCAAGTCCCCGGGAAATCTCTGTCGGAATTGAAAGAACATTACATGGATCTAGTTCACGATGTGTATATGATTGAATCAGGACTAGTCGAGTTGCCTTGTTATTCGGACGATGATACGACGTCGGATGATGACATGACATCGGAGGACATGACGCCATCGGGATCGAAGACAGAGAAAAGGAAAGCGAGTTCATGGACAACAGAAGAACACAGGTGAGAGTAGAAAAAATAAATTTCTGCTTCGTCCTCTTTTCATCTTTTGAACTTATAAATTTTGGTGCCTAATTAAATTTTCTTTTCCCTTGGTTTTACTTTTAAACCTGATGGAAAATCTTTATTCTTTTTATCTATTCGGAGCGATTTAAGATAATGTTTATGTACAAGATTTTCTATTATTATTAATCCAACATACAAAGTATTGTCCAATCTCCAACGTGTGATTCTCTCGTGACACCAATCTTACAGTGCCTTCGAGATTAACACGTTAATAATCACTTTCTCTTCATAACATTAAACCCCATGTATTTGAAGATGTTTAAATATCGTTTGTATGTCACAAATAGTTGATTTCAAAAACGGGTCACAAATCATGTATGTCTCATTGGCAAAGGGTATGAACTCTTTAAAATCTCTGTATACTATATCCCTTTTTGTGAAATTTTGAGCATCTATCTACACCCTTGGAGCTTTTTATAAGATTGTGTCAAGTGCAATTAAAAATTTATAATTATACCATTTATGCGGTTTTTTAATACATATGGCATGATCCTATGGATGTTCCAAATAAAAGTGCAATAGGGGCTACACAAGATCTCAATTCTCAGAAAAGATTTTAACAGAGACCAATCACATTAAATTTTTTTAACTTCATTTTGCCATGTGTTTTTATCATGCATGAGACTTGGCTACCAATTTTTTTAACTTCATTTATTTTATTTTATTTTTGAGTTAATGGAGCAGGCGTTTTTTAGATGGATTGGAGAAATACGGGAAGGGTGACTGGAGGAGTATTTCAAGGTACGCTGTGGTGTCAAAGACGCCAACGCAAGTGGCTAGTCATGCGCAGAAGTACTTCCTTCGTCAGAATTCTACGAAACCCAAGAAGAGAACGAGCATTCACGATATCACCATGCCTGAACATGGAACCAACACCATCCCAACTTCTCAGCCTCAACCATCCAGTGGAGTTATGGTTCAGCAGGCAGAAGGCTCGTCTGGGAACCAAGAGTACACCATCGCAACTTCTCAGTTCCAACCATCCAGTGGCGTTTTGGTTCAGCAGGCCGTGGGCTTGCCGGCTCGTTTGGGAACCAAGAGTTTAGGTCGTTTTCAATGTAAAGAAAGCTAGATGGGGTCATCGGAACAGGAAATATAGGATAGCATATGTTAGCAAGAATTAATATTCATTCAGAGAAGATTGGACCATGAGAACATGAAATGAGTATACATACAGATTTTGTAATATATGTGCAGAATGGCATGCTTTGGCGACAAAATTTTTTATGCTCTTTCATTAATTATTAGTATAGACCACTGGGTGTTCTAAGTTGTGGATTAATTCACTTTAAAATTTCCTTTTAAAAAGAGAGATGTTGATTTTATCTTAAAGATAATGCACCAATGATGTCCATGAACTTGGGTGCCATATCCTAGTAGGTGCACATGTATACTGCGCACTTACATAAAAATTCGGGTAATTATTCTTGCTATTCTTAAAAAATGTCGAGTCAAAATTGCCGATCTTCTCTTTTTATAGTAGTATAGATTAATGGTTAGATATGAAGCAATTGGAAATGAGCATAAAGATAACTGATGTGTGAATTCGTTTTCTTGGACGGTTGAAACAGGGATTTTTATTTCTTTATTGTTTAAAATAATCATTTTACAGAGATAGAAACTTCATTTTTTTTTTCATTTTATTCGATAATCTTAAAAGGAATATATTTCCTCTAGGCATATTGTTACGACCCGGCATTGACTAAGCGCCTGGCAAGTACGTAATTGGATTGGATGTTAAGGTGGTACAAACTTCTATAACATTCTAAAAAAAATATGAAAAAAAAAAAACACCGACTCTTATATCATATACTATGTTTACCTGAATTGGTCCCTATTGTGGCCGTGACCATCACACGGTAAACGTTTTTCATTATTTTAAATGTTTTAAGTGGGGCTCACATGAAAAAAGAAGAAGCACTAATTGTGATATGCTTCACGGTCATAGTAGGGACCAATTCACGTAAACATAGCATAAGATTTCATCCTGTTCATATCTTCTCCCTTTGTCCAGCGTCATCAATAACACATGTTTTGGAGTGGGCTCACATCAAACGAGCAAGAATGTTGCCCTCCAATACAAACGCACCACTTAGCCTTTGCCACATCTTCATTCAGGCTAGACCATGAGAAAATAATGAAATGCTCAGCACACAATAAATTTTGTAATATATGTACATAATGTCATGCTTTAACAACAAAATTTGATATGCTCTTTCATCACTAGTGAGCCATAGTATTGTGATTGGTGCATTCACTTTAAAAATTCCTTTTAAAACAGAGAAATCGGTATATATTTTTTTAAGATAATTCATCAATCACAGTATCGTGTCTATAAATTTGGGTGCTATATCTAGAGCTGTAAGTTTTGCCCAACCCAACCCGAATAATAGCAAGAACTAAGACTTTAGTTTGGGTTTGGGTTTGGCCCGAGCTTAATTTTAAGCCTGAAGTTGAGTTTGGGTTGGGCTTGGGTTCATGCTTTATGGCCCAAAAAACCTAAAAAAAACCCCAACTAAAGAATAATTTCATGAGCACATAACTTTCTAAAGAAGAAACCCATGACTCATATCGAAACATAGCTCTTTGCATGTTCTCTCTCTCTTGTTCAAAGTAATTGGGAGTTTATTTTTCCCAACATGTTATTAAGAAAATTATAACACTAATGGTTTGTCTATATGAATTTTATAGAACCTTAAAGAAAGGGTATCAACCTTGTTAAAGTGGAATCTATGGGGATGTTTTAATACATCCTGAGGAATGGTATAGTTAATTAATTAAATAGAGAGTAACCTTACTTCTATATGGAAAAGACAAATATTTACATGAACCGGGTGATTTTAGGGAAAATGCCTCTTCTATTATTGTAATCTTTGGTTTCTTTTCCCTTTTCAAAGTGTGAAACAAGGAAAAATCACCTAGATGACTTCCTCATCTTCACACGGGGTTCAAAAAGGTGTAGAGTCGCCACCATTCAATGTTAAGGTGTGAATGGACACCAATGGGATCATAAATTGCAAAAATAGAACCAAAGTAGCTCTAATTAAAGGAAAAAATCCAAAGATCAGGTAAGGGGAATTAGTTATGAGCAGGGGAAGGTGTTAGGCACCCCCACTCATCTGTACAAGACGGTTGCCACATGCTCGTTCATGTTCAAAAGGTTGTTTGCTAATCAACATAGACAAAAAGTGCTTGAAAGTAAGCAAAATGTGTGTGATTATTCCATATGAATAGACCAATGAATTTAGACTCGCCTCATGGATATACCACTTCTAGAACTTCATGAATGAACAAAATCCAAATAAAAATGAAGAAAAACCAAGCTAAGGTAAAATCTAGAAAAATCAAATTGCAATAGCTTGAAAGCTTAGATTGACCACAAATCACTCAATTTAACTCCAAATCAAATGAAATCAAAGCCATTGGAAAACTAGTAAGAAATAACATACTCAGTAAAAATTTCAATTCAATGCAATTCAAAACGAAAGAGGAACAATTAGTCAAAATTGCTGTAGTAAATAAGAAAAAGTAGCGATTAGGCATCTTTGAAACTTTATTCGTGAAGTTTGGCTCAATATAAATCCATGAAAACTTGCATGGATGAAGTATGTGGTGCCATCTTTCAAACGAAATAGACCTCACACAAAACTCCATCCATTTGTGACTTGTGTGGCCTCCCAAACATGCCTAAAGGATCACAGATTAACCCAAAACTCTGCTACAGAGTAGCTCTGAGTCAATCAAGCACACAAACCACAACTCAAAACAAAATCTCCTGAAACAAATTGGATTCGAAAATAGACTCCTCAAGGAAAACACAAAGATTGAAATTACCAAAAATGGATAAAAAAAATAAGCAAATGGTGCTCAATCAAAGCGGCAAGTTCAGCAATCTGAACTTGACTGACCTACCGACTTTGATCAGAAGGTATCAAAAAATGGCTCCATAGAAATCAATGAACATTTCCAGATGTATTAGTCACTTTCTATTCCTGAGTGGAAGTGAGAACACATTACCATGGATTATGTGTCTGGGTTGCCTTTATCAGTAAAGAAGGAGGATGCCATTTGAGTGATAGTTGACAGATTGATGAAATCAGCACATTTCTTACCTATTAGTACTTCCCAGCAGTTGAAGTCTTTGGCAGAGTTATATGTTAAGGTGATTGTGAGACTGCATGGAGTTCCAGTTTCAATAGTTTTAGACAGGGATTCCAGATTCACATTTCATTTTTGGACAGCATTTCAGGGAGCCATGGGTACGAAGCTAAATCTCAATATGAGTTTTCATCCTTAGATAGATGGTCAGTTTGAGCGTACTATACAGACTTTGGAGGACATGCTTAGGTGCTGTGTTATTGTAATGCCCCGAACCCGAATAAGTGTGAACCGGCACCCGACCCGAACCCGGATCACTACTGTAACAACCCCAATTTAGTTCAACAACCAAATCCAAGGTGTTACTGGCCCATATCATATACAACATCAAAACATACCAGACCAAAGAATTCAAAATCCATTATCTTATTATACTATCAGAGTTTCGGAAACAAGTATATGCGGAAGTGTAGTTCAAAATCCTCAACATAACATAGAGTTTGACCATCAATTAGTAATATCAAAGTCTAGTAAAATAACTGGGTACTATCTCTCTCATCTCTCAGTACATCAACCCAATGAATAATAATAATCCAATCAAATGTACTAAGTCTATAGCAACAATCCACCTCAGACAAGATCTGGATAATAGTAATCCTCCGGAGAATACTCAGCTATCTCTCCTTGGAAGTCTAAGAGATCCCCCTCTCACGTATCAACTGAAAAAATGGAATAACAGTAGGGTGAGATACGAATATCCCAGTAGGTAACACATGCATGATTAAACAGTTAGTATAAGTAAAGTAACATTTCATGCACGATTAAGCAACATCGACTAATCAGGCTCACATAATCATTTATACTATTCATGAACACAAAACAGTTTGATAAACAGTTCTAGAAATGAACTTCAGCAAATTTAATATGAGAATACACTACAAAAAAGGTGCTTTATAGTGGCATTTTGTGATGGCACTTCACTTAAAAAACGCCTCTAGAAGGTATAAAAATTGCGCGGGTCAAAAGCGCCTTCTTAAATAGCGTATTAACAGCATTAGAGCCGAAGGTGTCGTGAATGAGCCATTTTTGCAGCATATTCAACATGGACGCTGCTGAAAGCATACATGAAAAACGCCGGAAATCGCTGCCAATGTATTTTCACAATCTTCCCGCGCGATCACGTCTTCTTCGCACGCATCTTTCTGGCGAGAAAATCTTGGAGCCTCAATCGATTGCTGGTTATCTTCCAAACGTGGGCGTCGGCTGAGATTTTCATCGAGACTGGAAGCTTCCATCTCCAACCTCTGACCTCCGGCAGCGACATCTCCCATAACTGCCGAGCACGAGAGCAACACAGGTAACCTGCTCGATCTCTGTTTGTCTTATACCCTCAATCACACACAAGTATGAAACTATTTGCCCCAATTTCTAGGGTTCCAAGATGAAAAACAAATCGGCTCTGTTAAGAACTTCAGATCGAAGTAAACAATTTCTCTTCCTTCAAACCTGCAAAACACGTACCATGGATTTCGTTCAAATTTTACTTTGATGAAATTATCACTTCTTTTTTAGCCGATTTGTGTGTTTGTCGTTATTGTCGTATCACTTTGTTCAATTTTATGACAGAAAGTTGTTCTGGCTATTAATATCACAGATTAATTTTATTGGCAAGTTAGTTTTACATATTGGTGGGTGGTGGTAGCTAACTCTATCACAGACAAATGTTTTTTGGAGCATTAATGATTTGAACCTCTTAAACAAATGATTGGACCCAGCATACAATGTTTGATAATATTGTTAGGTTGATATTACATTGTCTTCCATTCTGTCGTTATTAAGAATTAATATTAGTTCAATCTGGGAAAACATTCAAAAGAATTGGAAGCTGATAATATTTTGTAGTCTTCATTGTCCTGGGCTTTGTTACATGGACTCTTGGGTGGATGGTGTGTTTAGGTGTCAAAACTCTTCCCCATAAAGTATTATGTAGGGAATTAGTCCAATACTGTGTATTTTAAGCCTTCTTAAGCTAAATATTCCTATGATGTGGTATTGCTATACTCAATGATAGTTTAGATGATTGGGGTAGTACTCAAATGGTCAAAACTAGTATGAAAAAATGACTCGCATTTATTTAAACATACTAAATTAGGTGCCATGTTTGAGCCATGCCTGTACCAATACCCTTGTGTTGGAATCTAGTCTGAGTGCACAAATTGGTCTGTGTACACATCTTAAGATATAATGGGAGGCCTAAAAGCCTTTCCTGGTTTAGCTTTTGAGCTATTTATGCTAGTTTATGCATTTTCATCAACCGACCAATCTTTCTGGGTCAAATAGTGTTGGCATGGGATTTGCAGCAGATGTATTTAGTGATTTATACAGTCATGTTGCCATAGACAGAGTTCCTTAATTGGGTTCATTTTTGTTTTCTTGATTGTAGCTTGTTGGACCTTGTTTTATATGGATTACAAGGCTTATCTTTCTTCGGTCCTTTTCTTTCTTATGAAGTTTATTTGTTTTGTTATGTTGCAGTTTTGGTCCCTTTCTGGATTCCTTTTACCCTCTCAAGATTGTTGTCTTAGACATCTCCGGTATTTTTGCTTTATCATGCTCTTGGGCCTTCTTATTCATCAATAAATTTTTTGTTACTCATCAAGAGAAAGATTTCATCCATTTATGAGGCCTTACAAGGGCAAAATAGTTATATGCATCAACAAATTAAAACTTTTCAATTGGAGGCTGATTGACTTAAACCTAGGACCCATATTACATCAAAAGAGTTCTGTTTTGGGAAATAAATTCTTAAGACATTGTCAATCAGAAATGATGTTTTTCCCAACTACTTGAGGTCTGAAGTAGAAGTCCATTCCAACATATCATGAATTGTACCTTTGGTTATTCATGCAGTTTCAAATTTTTCTGACAAAGTGCATTCTCATCTTCACTACTCTTTTCCTCGCCCTTTTGGAGGGCATATTGTTCTATTGATTTGCATTCAACATCAGCATCAAATAAATAACCAGGAAAGAATAATTAATTGATCAATTCAAGACAAACCTAGCTCAATCATAAGTTCATATATCATCAGATAAACAGAATTAGCAGTCATTGCACATATCTGAATATATTAGGACTTCTAAATTATCAACTTCTATTAACAATCAAATATTATAAGGAAGATTCCCAATCTACATTGCTTTGGAAGGATTGAGTTTAATTTTCACTTTCCTTTTTACCTTTTTATTTTTTATTTCTTGATGGGGCAATGACTTTATATTATTATTATGGTTCATTAATGATGAGGGAAGTAGGGCGGTCCCTTTCTTACTCCATAACCACCTAACCAACTTTTCTTGAATGGAAAGTCTATTTAGACAGCAAAGGCATAAAAATAAATAGGTACATTCACTAAATTAAAGATGCCTTTTTTTTCTGGTTTTTTTTCCTCTTTTTTGCTGTAGCTTTATGCATAGGAAATTATTAGAACATGTACAGGGCTTATATGAGTGGAATGATTGTCTACATAGCGTATTGAGTGTGTCCCTTATTAATTGGATGGATTGAATGAATGGAATTGGCTACATGAGTCTTGTGATAACATTTTACTTATGTAGGGCTATATTTATATATAGTGCACCCTCTTATCTAAATAAGTTACATTCCAAGTTTCTTGGTTAATGAGTTATCTAACTGTTTTAAGTACTTGTTATGTTAATCTAGGTTTAGACTATGGACGTGCAGAATTATCTTTTAGATTCTACTTTAATGAAAAGCTTTTCAGTTTATCTTTAATTTATTATTTTTGGTCTCATATAGTTGCAAGATGTCAGGGCCTTGGTGTTTGCCTATCCAGATGTGAGGCCCTTGTGCATACTAGCAACTTGCATGATGAAGTTAGTCTAACTCTTTGACTTAGAAGCTCAAGATAGAACGAAAGAGGACATGTGTGAATAGAAAGAAGAAACTTGTATTGACTTACCTTTTTACAATCTGATTTTAAAATTTTGATTAATTTGCCCTGTTGTATAGAATTGAAATAAATTTACTTTTGGTGATGCATTTTATACCAAACATATTAGATAGGCAATAGTGTTGCTTCACTGGCTTATTAATTTTACTCCCTGTTTCTTTATCAATTCAAGAGAAACCTAGCTCAATCATAAGTTCATATATCATCAAATAAACAGAATTAGCAGTCATTGAAAAGGCATAAAAATAAATAGGTACATTAATGATGAGGGAAGTAGGGTAGCCCCTTTCTTACTCCATAACCACCTAACCAACTTTTCTTGAATGGAAAGTCTATTTAGACAGCAATGGCATAAAAATAAATAGGTACATTCACTCAATTAGGTTAGGTCATTTTAAGGTTATCATATCCCTATGTAACATATTGTGTGTTATATTGGTTTAACTAGGATATATACTAACGTTTTCTATTTGTTATTGTAGAATTTTTCTTTTTCAGAAAAGTTAACAATAAAGCGGTGCGTATCCAATTTCGCTAGTTATGGATCGAAGTTGGATTCACATGCCTAGGTAAATCATGCCTATATTTCTAATGATTTAAATTTAGGTTGCTAGAACGTTGATTGATAAGTATTACGTTTTGATGAAATAGGATTAGTCCAGAGTATATGGAAGGGGTACAAGAATTCATTCAGTTTGCTTCTGCTCATGGAGCTATATTTAATGGGAGATTGAAGTGTCCATGCCCGAAATGCAACAATGTATTATATCAAGAAACAGCTACCTCATATGAACATATGATATGTTATGGGTTTGATCGACATTACACCAAGTGGGTTTTTCATGGGGAGGACATTATTCAACCAAGTAATATTGTAGATAATATGGTTGGTAATGAACGTGACGAACATGATATGGGTGATGAAATAGGTGATTTATTGCGTGATATATATGGGGTTCACAACACAGAACAAGAAATGGAAGGTTTGGTGCATGGAGCAAATGATCAATCAAATGATAATGCACTTAAATTTGACAAATTGGTACGTGATTCTGAGCAAGAGTTGTACCCAGGTTGTAAAACCACAAAGTTGGCATTTATTCTTAAACTATTTCACATCAAGTGCTTATGTGGATTGAGTAATAAGGCTGTTACTATGTTACTTGACGTATTTAGAGAGATACTACCTGAAGGATCAAAGGTACCAGATAATTTTTCACAAACAAAGAAAATTGTTTCAGACTTGGGGTTAAGTTACAACAAGATTGATGCCTGTCCAAATGATTGTATGTTATATTGGAAAGAATCTTCTAACAAAGAGTCATGTGATGTTTGTGGAGCTTCAAGATGGAAGTCTGGAGAGAATCATTCAGAAGCCTTTGAAAAGAAGAGTCCAGCGAAAATCTTACGTCACTTCCCATTGAAACCACGCTTGCAAAGGCTTTACATGTCATCAAAAATTTCATCTGACATGAGATGGCATAATGATGGCCGTACTAAGGATGACATGCTAAGACATCCTGCAGATTCTCAAGCTTAGAAACATTTTGATACTATAAATCCAGATTTTGCTTTAGATATTCGAAATGTCAGACTTGGATTAGCAAGTGATGGCTTCAATCCATTCAGAACCATGAGTATTACGCATAGTTGTTGGCCTGTGGTATTGATTCCGTATAACATGCCACCATGGCTGTGTATGAAGCAGCCGAATATGATTCTGTCATTGCTTATTCCAGGTCCTTCTGGGCCTGGCAATGACATTGACATATACTTGAGGCCTTTGATTGAGGAGCTAAAGGACTTGTGGGAACCTGGGGTGGAAACTTTTGATGCATCCAAAAATGAGACATTTAAACTACGTGCAGCACTATTATGGACCATTAGTGATTTTCCAGGTTATGCAATCTTATCTGGATGGAGCACAAAAGGGAAGTTTGCTTGTCCTTCTTGCCATAAAGACACGTGCAGCCACTACTTGCATAACTGGAAAAAGCAATGTTACATGGGGCATCGTCTATTTTTGTCATCTAATCATCGGTTTCGAAAACAAAAAAATGCTTTTGATGGTACTTGTGAGGTTAATCCTGCTCCAATTCCATTGTCAAGGACAGAAGTGTTGACTCAATTGCATGGAACTACAAATACTTTTGGGAAGCATCCTGCAAGAAAAAAGTCAAGAACCCATAATATATCGAGCATGCCCTATAATTGGAAGAAGAAGAGTATATTATTCGAGTTGCCGTATTGGAAGCATAATTTATTACGGCATAATTTGGATGTGATGCATATTGAAAAGAATGTATGTGATAATGTGATAGGGACTTTGTTGAATGTTGAAGGCAAATCAAAGGATAATATGAAAGCTCGCTTGGACCTTGTAAATATGGGTATAAGGCATGAACTTCATCCTCGGTTGTTGCCTGGTACAAGCAAAGTAATGTTGCCTACTGCATGCTTTTCTATGGACAAAACTGAGAAAGAGCTCTTTTGTAAAGTTTTAAAGAATTTAAAGGTTCCAGATGGCTACTTGTCGAGTATTGCAAGGCGTGTCAATATCAAGGACCGCAAGATATTTGGATTGAAAAGTCATGACTCACATGTTATAATGCAACAATTTCTTCCATTGGCTATTAGAAAGGTGTTACCTAAGGATGTAAGTTCTGTCTTGATTGAATTGAGTAATTTCTTCCATGGAGTATGTTCTAAAGTTTGTCAAATCAACGAGTTGAGAAGTCTTCAGCAACGCATTACTTTAGTGCTTTGCCACTTGGAGAGGCTTTTTCCTCCTTCATTCTTTGATATCATGTTGCATTTGCCAATTCATTTGATAGAGGAGATAATACTTGGTGGGCCTATTCACTACCGTTGGATGTATCCCATTGAAAGGTACGCATCCCATTATATATTAATGAATTTTTTGTTAGCACAGTGATTGAATTTACAATATCTTACATAGTTTACAATAATGGATGTAGGTACTTATATACATTGAAATCATATGTACGTAATAGAGCTCAACCAGAGGGCTCAATTGCTGAAGGATATATAGCAGAAGAATGTCTCACATTTTGTTCGAGGTACTTACATAATGTTGAGACAAGGTTAAATCGACCAGAAAGGAATACTGACGAAAGTGCTGTTGGAGGTGTCAAAGCTTTCAAGTTGAATGATATAGAATGGACACAAGCACATCGCTATGTTTTATTCAACAATGAGAATATTTCAAGTTATCTTGAGTAAGATAGTAGTACTTCATATCTCTTTTCATATAATTTTGCACAATTTGTTATAGCATGTGTTTAAGACTTGATAAGGTAACACCATTCATTACCCTGTAGGCATCACCTTACAACTCTTAATATGAAGCATCCTAGGGCAAGTGTTCATGAAATTCAGAAGCGACATAATGAAGAGTTCATTGAATGGTTCAAAGAACTTGTAAGTTATGGATAATTTTTAATTTACATAGGCTACTTTCGTGCTATTGATAACAAATATCTTAGCCTTTTTCCTTATTTTAAAATAGGTTGAATTACGGCAAAAATCAAATGTATCATTGCCTGAGGAAATTATTTTGCTTGCTCAAGGACCAAGATCTATTGCAAAAATATTGAAGGGATATATGATCAATGGATATAGATTCCGTACAATGGATAAAGAGAAGCATGGTAAAAGTCAAAATAGCGGAGTTGCGGTCAATGCTACGGCTACAAGTTATGCAAGCTCTAGAGATAGAAGACCAATTGTGAAAGCTATCACTTATTATGGTCGCATCGTGGATATTATTGAGTTGGCATATTCTGAGCATCTCAAATTCATATTGTTTAAGTGCGATTGGGTTAATGTCACGACACAGGGCAGAGGAATAAAAACGGATGAATTTGGGTTTACTCTTGTAAACTTCACAAAATTATTATTTCCTTTGCAACAAGTGAAGGACGAACCTTTTGTATTGGCTTCTCAAGCTGAACAGGTTTTTTATGTGCAAGATCCGACTGAACCAGATTGGCATGTTGTCATTAGGACTAAACCTAGAGACATATATGATCTTAATGGAGACGACGATTCAGTATTGGAGATTAGGCCATATGATGATCAGCAATTACATGATGAGGCTATACAAGATGGTAACGAAGGTTTGAGATGGGTGAGGGAAGATATGCCTGGAGAAACTGTTGATGCACCTCCACAACCCATTGTCGAGCAACATAATCATTCTAGTGATTCTAGTGATGATGAAGATGGATCGGAATCAAATATTGATTGCTAAATTGAATTGTTTTTTTAATCAATTGAAATTGATTACATATATAAAACAATCAAAAACTTTTCATCATTCTCTTGTTTGAATTGTTCATTGACTGTTTGTTAAGTCTATTGCTTTTTTGAGTTTTTAAATAACATGTGTCACACGTGGTTTTAAATCTTAGTTTTAATCCTTTTATTTTCATTAAATTTGACAGTTTTTTTTTCTTTTCTTTCTTTTTTTTTTTTGTTGTTGTTGTTGTTTTTGCACCTACACATGCAGTAGATGGATTATTCTCAAAGGACCGTTAATGCGAGTTCATCCACATCTAAATCACGACGGGGCCGAGGCCCTACCAGGTGCCTGAACTTACATAATATGCTACCTGAACAGAAAATAGCAGTTGAAAAAGATGAGTTGGGGCGGCCAGTTGGTCGTAGTGCAGCACAACTAATGAATTGGTGCGGTACTATAGCTAGAGATGGTCATATTCTACCATTACATCGCAATAGTTGGCATAAGGTTCACGACACTGAAAAGGAGCGCGCTTGGAAAGATGTTAAGGTAGAATTATGTACTCTTTTTTTATTTATTTAAATGCCAATAAGTGAGTTTGCTGAAAGGTTTTTTATTGCTAATGTGAAGGTGAAATTTGAAGTTGATGAGGACCTCAAGCATTATATTTTGAAGTCCCTTGGTAAGAAATGGAAGGATTATAAATGTCATCTCAAGAGGAAGTTTTATGATTCTTGTACGACAAATGAGGAGAGATATGCCTCTCGACCCCCTGACGTGCTAGAGGAGCAATGGATATCGTTAATTCAATTCTGGAATTCAGAAGAGGGACAGGTATAATTTAAATTTAAGAAATTAAATGAAACATTAGTTGTTCTTATATTTACTTGTCATTTAATTATTCAATTTATATTATCCAGAGAAGGAGTGCAAAGAATAAGTGTAGTCGCTCACAACAGACATTGATGCACACGTCTGGAACAAAAAGCTTTGCGAGGGTGCACCATGAGCAGGTTTGCATTTTAAGTCACTCGTTTGTGTTCAAATGTTTAGAAATAGATTGTATTTTTTAGTAGGCAACAAAGTTAACTATCAATGTTGGTACAATACAGAGACATCTTAATGCCATTGAAACCCCATTTACTCGGGCTAAGATGTTCATCCACACTCATGTGCGTAAGGATGGTACCCCAGTCAGCAATGAAGCTAGAGAGAAGATAGTATGTGTAGTTTAGCATTTTGAAATTTATTTTTACTTTATCCTTGTTAATCCGTCTTTAGAAATAAAATAATGAATGCACTTGTCAATTCACAGGAAAAGATGAAAGAGCTTATGGACCAGAATCCTGAGGGATTGGAAAATAGTATAGCTAGTCGAGAGGACATTTTTGCTAAATTGATGGGACCTGAGAGACATGGTCGTGTTCGTGCTTGTGGATTGGGCCCAACTCCCAATTCTCTTTTTGGAGCATCTTCAAGTCGTGCTAGGCATTCAAATAGTGATGCTAATGAGACAATTAAACGACTTGAGCATCAATTGCAAGAAAAGGACAACCTAATGAAGGAGATGCAGCATTGTCTCAATGAGAACAATAATCAGATGGAACGTTTCAAGGCAATGATGGAGCAGTTTTCAGGCCAGGTCATATCTTAGATTTTGAAGTTTCTGCGTCTGCAATTC
This sequence comes from Buxus sempervirens, assembly GCA_947561395.2. Classification (NCBI taxonomy): domain Eukaryota; kingdom Viridiplantae; phylum Streptophyta; class Magnoliopsida; order Buxales; family Buxaceae; genus Buxus; species Buxus sempervirens. The sequence continues at coordinate 6,647,164 of OX387187.1, read as the reverse complement.
TTGGTTGTGAATTCTCTCACGTATGTCTGAGCTGATTAATTTTTAAATTGGGACTAACTATTGCATGTGTAACTGCTGTAGCTCTTACTAATAATTGTGAAATGTGATTAATTTATTGTAATTATTAATTTTTATGCATTCAACATTTGCCCAACCCTTAACATTGAATTAACTATAGCACCGTGTAATACACAACATTGAATCCACATTATTTATATAATTACTTCATACCATAAAACTACATGTTTAGGTCTTGAACTGAAATAGTTATGTTTCTCCATAATTACCTAGCTATGAATTTCTTTTTCCATTTTATCCTGATGAAATGCATCTGAATGCATCAGCTAGCTGCATTTTATGCATTTAATATTTCATTTGTAAGTGACTTTTAACACTAAAACAGTGAAAGCAGGAGATGAAGATTATTTGTTTCTAAGCAACATTAATACTGGGAATAGTGAAAACAGGAAACAAATCAAATCTTTATTTATTAGTGTGCTTTTCCATGTGCAAATGCCTTCATTATTTGCAAAAATTTTGTGAAGTGGAGTTTGATTCAAAATGAAGTTATTTGAGGTAAATTTTAAGTCAATGCTGGAATTTGTCGGAGAATGGTCTAAATGTTTTGTTTGGACTTGAGATTGAAGGAGACTTTGGTTTTAATATGTGCATCCATTTTGATCAATATGTCGCAGAAGTTAAAGGTCTGGGGATTCTTTACGTATTTTGTTATCTTGGGCGGAACTAGTTATTTTATATTACGCTTCTAATTCAATATTGTGATATCCTGAAAGTAGAAGCAATGACAACAAGAAGGTCAATATCCATGTGTAATCTTCTAGTCCATTTTCTTCATTGAAAATCCATCTAAAATCATTTCATCCTTTCTCGAAAAATGAAAATAATGCAATTTCCAATTAGGCCATCAGACCTTTCCATCAATCTTTTGTCTACAAGTGTAATCGTTGTACACTGTTGTGTATACCTGTTATGGCCTTCTAGTTGAAAAGCAGAGGCCCCTGCATCTGCTGTGTATGATTGCATTATGGATCTAGAGTCTGAACTTGTCTGATTGCAAATAATGAGTACAATGATCCTCATTTCTCACAGCTTATACTTGTTCATGTAACTGTTAGTGCTTTTTTCTTTTTTCTGTTGCTTCCTTCTTAATTTGGTAAGACAGAGATCAAAGAAGAGCATGGGGTTTTATTTTTAATCATAAACCCCTGCTCACAAGTTTACTTCATAAAAATATAAATGTTAACTTTACATAGATTGTGATAAGAAGCAACCTTGTTTGATGATTATTTTTGAGTTTTATGGGAACATCAAGTGTTTTGTAGACTACTTCCCATGCTCTGTAGATCTATTGGACATGAAATTTTTGAAAACGTTTTAACCCTTTCTTCCAGTTTCCTATGTCAAATTACTGTGGTCATCTTCACCAATCAAGTATTCAGCAAACCATTTTTGTCAGTAGGCTTGAATAGTGAAGCTTCTAGCATGATATTTAAAGAGTCTAGTGATACTTGTATAATAATCTTTTGCAACGTGACTTGTGATTAAAAATTATATGAAGTATGAAATTTAGTATTAATGGTTGGAACAAATGTTCACCTTTTTGTCTATGGAATTCTAAAAGTTCCAAGTAGAATGTTATTTATTTATTGTTTAGCTATTGAATCCAAAGTTGAACAGACAATTTTCTTCTCCTTTGCAGCCATCTTATGAATATTATTATTCTACATAGAGTAGACAGGACAATTTTCATCTCTTTTTCAACTACGTAAACTCGTGGTTCTATGGATACAAGGCATGTCCTTGCACCCAATAATGAGAATTTGAATGAAGTGGAAAATTGGGTATTCAGTTGTTTTCTCATTAGGTTCAACTGATTCCCATGACTTCAACAATTGGAGTACGATGGAAAACTTTGTGGGATGTGTTGCCCATTATTGACCACAAGATGTATCTTTGGTTAGTCATCTAATCATATAATCTTCAGTTTTCTAAACACCTTACAGCTTCAATTGTTGTGGGTTACATTCTTTGTAATTGGTTTAATTAACACGGATTAGAAATCGTGATTTGTTATTGCCATCAATTGAATAGGTTAAATTTTTATGGATTTATGTAAAATACATGTGATTAATTACTGATGTATTAATTAATGCTTACATTGATTTTGTGAAACAATATGTAGGTTACAGAGCAAGGTGGTCCTGATGTGCATACTTCTCATAGTCAACCTTCGGATAAATGAGCGACGATGGAAAGCTGAAGATAGTTTGCTATTAGATTTTTTAGGAACTAGATGTAATTATATTTTTTTTATTAAATTTTGTAGGCATATGTAAATAATTTTATGAATTCAATTTTTGTTACATTCTTTTCTTACAGTTGTTGGAAATGATTAAATTATATAAAATGTGTCTGAATGCGTTTTTAGTACTTTATTATGAATTTCAGGTCTTGACAGGCATACAAAATGTAAATCACAGGTGTAAAATATATTCTAAAAGGGATATAATTTTTAGCGGCATTTTTTTTACAAATGCCGCTATTTGTTTAAGGGAAAAAATCACATTTTAAAAATGCCCCAATTATAAATTTGCGGCACTTTGCAAAACGCCCCAAAAAATCCAATTTACAAATTAAAGGCGTTTTCTAAACGCCGCAAATAGGAATAAATCATGATATCACTTTTTTTAGCGGCACTTCGAAAGTGCCTCTAAAAACGTTCAAATTAGCGGCGCTTGAGAATAAAGCGCCATTAATTGTTCTAGAGAACTAGGGGCATTTGCTATAAATGCCGCTAAGAATGCCGCTGTTTTAATCTGCGACACTATTATTATGGGCATTTGTACAAACGCCGCTAATATTATTAGTGGCGTTTTCAACACATTTAGCGGCGTTTTTCGGCCGCCACTAAAAACCTACTTTTTTGTAGTGATACAATAGTCAAATCAGTAACATAGTTCACACATTGTCAGGATGTACTAAGCAGTCACATCCAACCAATATCTCAATCACATGCCTCCCGCATGTATACAACAATAATACCACGTGTTATGATTTCAGTGTCATTGTAGGACTCACAAAGATAGATAAACCTTTTGAGATGATTCTCAACCAATTGCTATACCACCGTGCGACTTAGGAGCGATGCTACTAATGATACTCAAGCCCTATGCAGCGCAGCTTAGACAAGAGCCGTAGTCACCGAATTATTGCACACGTACCCATCAGAGTTGGCATGTACCACCAGCATGCAGCACCAAAATCAATACATGGAGATGGTCGCTTATCCATATGTACAGGGAATCACCAGCGGCTCACCGGGGTGTCCCTCCAGACATAGGACCTTCCCAGACAAACTAACTTGCAAAGGAAGCGCGTCGCATATAGGAGTAACTCAACCCAAATGACATATCTCTCAGCTATCTAGCCACGACTATGGATCCATAACCAGTTGTGCACACCGCCTTTCGGTCGCACGACGAGGCGAACGCGTAACGACGCGTGCCTCGGGGTTTTGTTTGGAGTCGCCACTACCTGATGGGGTGCAGGCAGACACCTGGGTGCCTAAGTTCTTCTTCTAAGGCTTTTGGTCTGCGGCTTTGAGATTCTAAGTAGGGGCTCGGTTGCGGTCTGGGGAAGTCCATAGACACCCCAGTCCACCCCGTCAAGTGACGGGTCCCATAGGTTTCCCTGGTTTGAGTCAACTTTGGTCTCTCACTCACCCGATTCCTATTCCAGCATGCAATTTTGATTAAGTCTGGCGGGACTGCCAAAGTGGTGTGGGTCCCTTTAGTTGATTTTATCTTTTTAATTAAGATGATCTGGGCCTGGTGGGGTGGGCCCTGTTGGAAGGCCCATGGTATCCCTTAGTGGGCCAAGTGTGGCCTGCATGTTCCTTGGTGGGCCAAGTGTGGCCCTTTGGATTCTGGTTCACTTTGAATTGATTTTAGAGTTCAAGTTGGATTAGTTAAGTGGATTTCATGCCAAAAGTGGGCCGAGATTGCTTTGTGGGCCCTTGAGTGGGCCCCACAATTGGTTGCCAAGTGATTTTGATTTTATCTTTCTTATCTGTGTCAAAATGGGCCAAGCATTGGGCTTGGGCTTGAAAGCCCAAGACTTCCTGAATTAGGGTTTGGACACCCTAAGTTGGTCGGGTTCATGGGCTTAGTGGGCCCGATAGGCCCTACCCGTGGTCTCGGCCAAACCACATCCTACTTTAATCATGCATGGCCCAATTAGGGCTTGGGTGGGCCTCAAGTGGTTTGGCCCACTCAAATCTTTTATTATCTTATTTAAGCATGAATGGGTTGGTCGGCCCCGTTGGAAGGCCCACCGGAAATCAATTTGGACTGGGTTGGTCCATGGCCCATGTTGGGTTTCCGGGAACCCTATTGGTTCATCCGGTTCAGTTTGGAAATAAAAAAAACCCACATTCAGCAATAATCACATAAGAAAATACACAAAATTGACACCCGATCAAGAAAAAATTGGCTCATTGTGCTGGGTCCAAGGGGAGGTACCCGGGGGTGAAGCTAAGTGGAGCCCACGGGGTGGGGTACCTCCCCGTACCAAGATACGAGTTGGATGCGCAGCGAACAAAGGGGTGGGGGGTGCGGGGGGCGAAGCCCCCCGCGATATGGTAAAGGGTATTTTTGGAATTTTCAAAAAAAATAACAATTCGGCCTGTTTTGGACCTGGCGCTCACCTCCTGAGGTGAGCGCCAGGTGGGCGCCAGATGGGCGCCAGAACCGGGCGAAATTTTTGACCTGGCGCTCACCCGATACCAGGTGAGCGCGAGCTGGGCGGGAGGTGAGCGCGAGATGGGCGCGAGGTGGGCGCCAGAATTTCACTTGGTTTTTAGGTGGGCGCGAGCTGAGCGCCAGGTGGGCGCCAGCTCGGCGGGAAGTGAGATGAAAGGGGCGCCCACCTCCTAGGTGAGCGCCAGGTGGGCACCAGATGGGCGGCAGGTCACTGCAATTTTCAACTCTCTATTTTTTTGAGATCTCCCTCTCTGGCCGGTTTTTTTCGGTCTGTAACTGTCCCACTAGCCTCCTAACATGCTCAGAACACCTCCCAACTAATCTTGGATTTAATCTAACTACATTTTATTTCAAGTTTTGAAAACCCAGAAAACTTACAATACAGACCATGCATTCGAAATACTTCACGAATAACATGCCCAGAACACTTCCCCGGGCTTCGACCACTCCCCAGAAGGCACTTAAACTTGTATTGAAATTAACCTAATCTAACATATCGCAAACCGAACCACAAAATCACACATCCACAAATTAACAGTGAAGGGACAGGGGGTTTATAATGGGGTACACGAGATGAAGAATTCATGGGGGAACAGGCTCCCCCTTCGAATCAGGCAAGCAATGACAGACCAGATATTACAGATGCACGGGAAGCTTGATTTGTATATATATTTATCAAAAGAAAATGGAGAGCTCACCTTGGTTCTAGGTCTCTGTAGAGTAGGCCGGAGGGTTCCTTGGAGCCAACGAGCAGCTGCCGGAGCACCAACAACAAGATCCTCTTCGGGTTTGATGAGGAGGAAGAGGAAGGGAGGGAAGGAGTGTGTCTAGTCTTTTCTTCCAAAATCCCGAACCCAGAAAATGCCCAACCGGAACTCTCCCACCAAAACTTCTCCAAACCCGAAATCAGCCAACCTCACCAAGAAAAAAGGGGGTGCCAGAAAAAAGGGGGTGCCGCTCACCTTGGCGCCCAGCTCAAGGTGAGCGCATACCCCCTGCCACGCCCGCTTGAGCGACCAAATGATTTCAAAGTAATAAATGCCGCCGCTCGTTTGTTTTTAAAATCTGAAAATTAGGATATGGTCCCTGGGATATTTAGGTTTAATATTATTTTATTCAGATATTTTCAAATACTTTCAGATTGGTCCTTGGGATATTTTGAATGTTTGGATATTTACGGATTTGATCCCCGAGATATTTTCCTGCGCAACTCGCCACGTGTGCAGCTTTTTGCCACGTGCGCAGTTCGCCGGTTTTGCTGCTCGGCAACTTCGCCAGCTCATATTTTCTTCATCCGGGCTCCGATCTGGGCAAACTTAGTTTCATTAGAATCGTATCGGAGCCCTCCATCCCATGACCTAGGGGTAGGCCTCCGGATCGGATTTTAGCAGAAAGTCAACTTTTGGCTCCGCGCAAGTTTGACCGCCTGCAGAACCTTCATCCGGACCCCGATTCCCGCAAACTCAGTTGCGTTGGAACCGTGTCGAGATTCTCTGTCCAATGATATGGGGCTAAGCACTTGGCACGGAATTCGAGAAAAAGTCAACTTTCGGCTCTCCCTTAAGTTTGACTACCCGCCGAACCTTCATCCGGACTCCGATTCCAACAAACTCAGTTGCGTTAGACTCGTGTCGGGATTCTATATCCATTGATATAAAGCAAGGTGGCCAAATATCACTTAATCAAAAAGTCAACTTTTTGTCCCCTCGGGGTTTGACTTTTTGCCAGGGTTTTCATTTTCAGCAATTCCAGGGGTGCAAAAATAAGGTGCTTACACCAGCTATGCCCACTAGACTCCAAAATTTCCCTAAAGTATCATATTTCTATAAGGGTTGGTGCCTAGCGGCATATAATGGTTATATCTGTACATTTACTTCAATATTTGTTCATCTGAATTCTGTATTCTCTTTAGGATGTATTCTGATTTATAATGTCATTTAGAGGTGTTTTGAAAATCAAGTGTAGTTAGGCTTTTCCAAAATCACATTTCTCAATTACCTTTGAAAACTTGGCGACTAATGTCCTAAATATCTCCCTAATTTATTTTTCTATAAAACAGGGATTTAGGTAGTTTATTTTGGTCTTAAAGTACCTTAATTAATCATTAAAATTGTCTAAAAATAGTTTAGAATTGAATTAGGTTCGAAATTATGAAAATCTGGATTTTCTGCTTAGAGCGCCTAGGATCGCTCAGGATCGCCCTGGTGGTCCCAGGTCGGCGTTAGTGCAAAATCGAGCGCCCGCGGTCCGTCTTCTCGCGGTCTACGGCGTCCTAATTTTTTAATCCAGCGCCGAGGAGCGCCGATGATCGCCGAGAACAGTCGAGGTCGGCGGTCATACAAAATCGAGCAGAAACAGTTCTAAATCATGATTTTTCTCGTCTAAACTCATTCTAATGTATTTATAACATGCTTATCTAGCTAAATACACCAATACATATAATAGAAAACATGCGTTTGCGATTAAACTAGGGAAAATCAAATTTCTGAAAGCAAAACGGAGTCACCTACCTCGTATACGCGCGTTCCTCTTCTTCTCTTCTGAACAGCAACCCTCAAATCTCTCTTCAGTTGTAAAGCAACACTCAAAGCAAGGTAACCTGGTCTTCCTCCCTCCTTCTCCTTCTTCTCTTCTCGGTCGTTCAACTTTCGTCGCTTGCGGTTGAGTAATACGAGCGACAATACGATTTAGGTTATTTAATACATATATATACTCCCTGATCCCATGTATCTCCCATGAAAACTCTCCTATACACCTCGCCCAATTAGAATACATACCTCGATATCTCAAGATCGGACGGTCAGATCTGCATCTAATTCTGGATCTCCGCTAAACTGATGACCCCCTACAATAATAAAATATTCCCATCAATCATGACCCTCAGTAATATTATTTACTAATTTAATTTATTATTTAAGGAAAATTCGGGGTTTTACATCCTCCCCTTCTAAAAGAAAATTTTCGTCCTCGAAATTTACCTTGTGGTTCTGGAAATAGGTCGGGATACTTTCTCTGCATCTCCGATTCCAATTCCCACGTAGCTTCCTCAGTTGTGTGGTTCTGCCAAAGTACTTTCACCAGTGGAATCACTTTAGTACGAAGAACCTGCTCCTTCTTGTCCAAAATCTCAACTGGATGCTCCTCGTAAGTCAAGTCCCCTCGCACTACTATCGGCTCATGCTGAATGATATGTGTAGGGTCATGCACGTACTTCCTCAACATAGAAACATGTAATACGTCATGAACTCCTTCCAGCTGTGTAGGTAAAGCCAATCTGTATGCTAATGGTCCCACTGTACCCTTAATCTCGAACGGACCTATATATCTTGGAGCCAACTTGCCTTTCTTTCCAAATCTCTTGATTCCACGAGATGGTGATATCTTCAGAAATACCCAATCACCAACTTCAAAATGCAAGTCTCTTCTTCTGGTATCTGCATAGCTCTTTTGACGACTTTGGGCTGTAAGCATATTTCGCCTAATCTGATTCACCTTCTCAATGCTATCTTGTACAATCTGTGGCCCAATAAGTTGTCTTTCTCCAACTTCTACCCAGCACACTGGGGATCTACAAGGTCTGCCATAAAGTGCCTCAAATGCTGCCATCTGAATACTCGCCTGATAGCTGTTATTATAGGCAAACTCCACCAATGGTAAATGCTGATTCCAACTGCCTCCCCAATCCATAACACAACATCTCAGCATATCTTCCAACGTCTAAATTGTACGCTCAGACTGCCCATCTGTCTGAGGATGATAGCTAGTGCTGAAATTTAGCTTAGTTCCTAAAGCTGCCTGAAATGCAAGCCAAAAACATGCTGTGAATCGTGCATCTCTGTCAGACACTATAGAAACTGGCACTCCATGAAGTCTCACTATCTCCCTGACATATAACTCAGCTAAAGACTTCAACGGCTGTGTAGTGCTCATAGGCAAGAAATGCGCAGACTTAGTCAGTTTATCCACGACAACCCATATAGCATCTTCTTTTTTTGCTGTCAATGGTAATCCAGATACAAAATCCATAGTTACATGCTCCCACTTCCACTCTGGAATAGGAAGTGACTGAAGTAAACCAGGTGGTTTCTGATGTTCAGCCTTCACTTGCTGGCATATCAAGCACTTTGCCACATACTCTGCAATCTCTCTCTTCATTCCTGACCACCAATAGATTTCTTTCAAGTTTTTGTACATCTTCGTACTTCCTGGGTGAACTGCATACCTCGATCTATGTCCCTCTGATAATATCTTCTCCTTAATCTCCTCATCAGCTGGAACACAAATACGACTTCTATATCTCAATAACCCATCTCTATCCGAAAAGTCTACAGCTGCCTCAGATCCTCTACTCATCATCTCCTTAGTCTGAATCAACTGTGGGTCAATCAGTTGTTTCTCCCGAATCAACTGAACCAAGTCTGGTTCAATCTGAACATGAGCAACTCGGATCACTCCATCCAGTGGCATGCTAAACTCTCCCTGCCAATCTCTGACTGAATCAATCAATCTACACTGGCTCATCATGGAAACTGCTAAAGTAGCTACTTGACCTTCAACTGAGCTTTTTCTACTCAAAGCATCCGCCACTACGTTTGCTTTACCAGGGTGGTATTGCAAAGTGAACTTGAAATCCTTTAGCAGATCCATCCACCTTCGCTGCCTCATATTCAAGTCCCTCTGTGAAAACAAATATCGCAAACTCTTATGATCAGAAAAGATCTCAAACTCTACCCCATAAAGGAAATGCCTCCATAACTTCAATGCAAAGACTATGGCTGCTAGCTCTAGATCATTGGTAGGGTAGTTCCTCTCATGCGGCCTCAACAACCTCGAAGCATACGCTATAACTCTGCCCTGCTGCATCAATACACATCCCAAGCCTGTGAGACATGGAAAAATCACCGGAATGATCATTCCTCCGTCAACACACGGGGCTCGACGTAAAAGTTGGAGAGTCGCCACCATTCATAATTTTGAGGTGAGAATGGACACCAAAATCATCAAAAATCATCAAAAAGTGTAAAAAGGCAAATTCTAGGGTAAAAATAACCCTACTTGAAAATCAAATCCAGAGATGGGTAAGGGGATTAGATTATGAATGGGGGAAGGTGTTAGGCACCCCCATTCATCCACACGAAGTGGTAGCCAAGTGTATGTTAATGCGAAAATAAGAAAGCTTGCTAAAATCATAGAAAGCCTTGAAAAAGGACCAATGTATGATATTTTCACATGAAGATCTAAATGGATTCTAGATCCTCTCTTATGTCAATATCATTTCTGGAATATCACAAAAGATGGAAATCAAAGCACAAGTTATTCAAAAACCAAGTTGAATCAAATCCGGAAAATTCGGTGAAAAGTAATGCCATTTGTCTTGAAATCATTCAAATACAATTTTAAATCAAATCAAACCAAATCCATTTGAAAGATTATAGTAAATAAGGGTCTCATGCAAAATTTCACTTCATTCCGATAAAAATCCTAGGAGTTATGCTCCTTTGAAGTTGCTGCTGGGGATTTTTAAAAGTGATGAGTGGGCAATTTTGGAAAATTGTCTAGAAAAATCCACTCCATAAAAATCCACGAAATTTGGTGTGATTGAAGTCTGTATGGCCATCTTTCCAAAGAAACTAGCGTCATACAAAAATCCCTTCGGATGTGCCTTGGGTGGTCTCCCGAACAGGCCCCAAAGATCACAGATTTACCCAGAAAAGTACAAATGAACAGTTCTGAGTAAATCGGCTACCAATAATTCAAATGGAATCAAAAAATTATGAAACCAACTGGATTTGAAAATGGACTCATAAAGGAGTACTCAGAAACAAAAATCACTCGAATCGGACTTAAAACGAACACATGGCGCTCCATCGAAGTGACAAGTTCTGTATTTGAACCTGAACTGTCCACTTAACTTCGACAGAGAGGTGTCAAAAATCCGTTTGATGGAAATTTATGAAATTTGGTAGACATAAACTAGACAGCCTCACCTTTGCCATGGTTCTAAAATCGCTCCAAAATTCATCCGGACGATGAAGTTATGAGCATCCGAAGTAAGGGTACAGGTGCTGTCCAGTTAGGCACTTTTTGAGTAAAACCAACTCAAAACTGTGATAAAGTGTGTGAGATTCGTGTGAGATGAATCCAAAACCTTAAAAAAATCACTTGAAAACACTCCAGAATTGATTGAGGCCATTTATTTGAGATTTATCACAATGAATGTAATAAACCCCAAATATGAGCCTATCCCGTCAAAATGGTGCTATGTATGTGCAAATGTGAGAAACCATATAAGATCAATAGAACAACATAGCATGCATCAAAATAAGGTTCTAAAACAACCTAGGGTTCCGTTCCATTATCGTTTCCCTCTGTTCTCTCTCCCGTTAAACACGGTTCTTCAAGATAATCAAGGGTACTTTGAATATGGAACGGTTTACAATCAATCAAAAAGCTTTATGCTACATAGGTTCTAATGCTAGGGTCAATCCCCAGTCTCGTTTCTCCTAGATCCCGCCTCCACGTTTTACGGCTAGGGGGAGTCTCGAGATACTTTGAGCCGGGGAAGGATTTTCACACACAAAGAAGGCTTTACACTACAGAAAGGTAGAAGAAGAGATCTAGATCTAGGAATGTAAATACAGAAAATAAAAGAAAAGTTTGAGGCTTACCTGGATTCTGGAAGCACTCCCGCAGCGATTTCCTTCTTCTCTTGGAGTTCTTCTTTGCGAGAATTCAAAACAAGAGTTGGTTGCCATTTGCTTGAGGAGGAGACTCCTATTTATAGGCAAAGGCTAGGGTTAGGGTTGGTGAGAATGGTAGACGCAACATAATGTCTATAGCCCACCAACCTTAACCCTAAGGCTATTTCCGAGATTTCCCCTCATTTAGTGAGGGATATGATGGTAAAAGTGAAAAGCTCTCGGAAAACCCTAATTTTGAGCAAACTTAATGTATCCGGTATATCAGACCGGATACACAAGGGCCTTAAGGTATCCGGTATATGGTATCGGATACACTAAGGCTCACATGTATCCGGTATGTTCCACCGGATACACAAAGGAGTACTTGTATCCGGCCTGAGTGACCGGATACAGGTAAAAGTTCATTTTCTTCAATTTCTGTGCTGGCTTTCAAGGAGATAATGATTTTTGATGATTGTTTGTGCAATTTGGGGTGTCTACAAAGCCTATCCTAGAAGCATCACAATATACTGCAAATGCCTCGTCCATAGATGGCACAATCAATACTGGTGCAGTAGTCAATCTCTGCTTCAATTCCTGGAAGTTCTGATCACATTTTTCATCCCATAGGAACTTCACTATCTTCTTGGTTAGATTAGACAAAGGTGCAGCTATACGCGAAAATCCTGCAATGAATCTCCTATAGTAACCTGCCATACCAAGGAAACTCTTGACCTCTGTTACTGTAGTAAGTCTAGGCCATTCTGCCACTGCCTTAACCTTCTCAGGGTCCACAGATATACCCTCTCCTGAGATAACATGACCTAAGAAAGAAATTTGCCTTAACCAAAACTGAAATTTGCTAAATTTCCCATACAACCCGTGGTCTCTCAAAGTGTACAATACTGACGTCAAATGCCCTACATGTGCTTCTCGGGTCTTAGAATATACTAGAATGTCATCAATGAACACCACTACAAAACTGTCCAAGTATGCATGAAAAATCCTGTTCATGAGGTCCATGAAAACAGCTGGGGCATTGGTCAACCCAAAAGGCATAACCAAGAACTCATAATGTCCATAGCGTGTACGAAAAGCTGTCTTCTCTATGTCCTCCTCTGCCACTCTCAACTGATGATATCCTGACCTCAAGTCTATCTTGGAGAACCAAGATGCTCCTCCTAATTGGTCAAACAGGTCATCAATCCTAGGCAACGGATACTTGTTCTTCACTGTTACTTGATTCAGTTGCCTATAATCAATACACATCCTCATGCTCCCATCCTTCTTCTGTACAAATAGAACTGGAGCGCCCCACGGAGCCACACTCGGTCTGATGAAACCCTTTTCCTGGAGCTCATCTAACTGCTTCTTAAGTTCCTCCTGTTCTGGTTTCGCAAGCCTATAGGGTGGTTTTGAAACCGGAGCCGTACCAGGCATCAACTGTATCCTGAACTCTACCTCTCTAGCAGGTGGTAATCCAGGTAAATCCTCTGGAAACACATCCGCAAATTCCTGTACAACAGGTACATCGGAGATGACAAGGGTGTCACTCCTAAGCTCCTCTGCTATCACAGATGCTACCAGACCAATCCGCGACTTCAACCCCTCACATTTGAAACAATGAGTGGTCTGATCTGGCCCTCTAACTATCACCATACCCGCATAACAGTCCAATGTCACATGGTGTCTACATAGCCAATCCATCCCCAATATCACATCAAAACCTCCAATGTCTAAGGCAATCAAATCACCAGACAACTCCAATCTACCCAATCTAATCATACAGTCTCTATACATATGCTCCACTCGGGTAGACTCTCCCAAAGGTGTGTGCACAGACAATGCAGTATCCAACTCAGTGGGTGACAAACCAATCCGTTGTGCACAAGCAGGTGATATAAATGAATGGGAAGCACCAGAATCAAACAGTACACATGCTGATCTACCACAGATGAAAAGAATACCTCCAATAAACTCAGGTGCCTCGGGATCACCCTCAATATCCTCCATACGATCGGGCTCACGCTCCTCATGTGCATCCACTGCATATACCCTCGCTGGCTGCGGCTGCTGAGCAGGTACTGCATGCCTTTGGCCTCCTCTCTGAACTGGTCCTCTGCCCTGGGGCTTCTGCCCAACCGGTGCTCTCTGAGCTGGCTGTTGAAACTGCTGCCTCTGTGGAAAAGCAGGCGCGGTCTCTGGCTGTGGTAATGCCGGTCGTGGCACTGCTAACGGCTGATAACTAGAAGGGAACCGACAATCCGTGATCCTATGACCTGCCTTCCCGCATCTGTAGCAGGTGCCCGGCGCTGCAACACACGGTCCAGGTACATGGTCTCTGCCACAACTGACACATGCCCTCGGAACTGCCCTATACTGTCCTCCTGCAGGCTCTGCCCTAGTCCAGTCTCTGGGTCTCTTGTTTCCACTAAGGAAACCTCTCTGATCTGCCGGCCTCATAGGCGGTCTAGCTCTGCTCTGGCTCGCTCTAGCCTCCAAGTCACTCTCAGCTCTAGTGGCTCTACGGACCACGTCCTTCAATTCGGTGCACAGGAGTACTGTCAGCATACTCCTAATCTCAGGCTTCAGACCCCGCTCAAAGTGTGAAGTCAGCCTCCTCTCATCCTGTTGTAGACACCCCAAATTGCACTGCCAAATGAGAAAATAATAAAAACCTGTAATTAGAGCTTAAAACAGGTCAAAAAGGCCTAAAAATAGAATGAACAGGCTTTGCCCGTATTTTCTTCACTGGCCGATCTCGCCCGCAAAATATCTACGGGCAGGCGCGCCCGTAGTACCAATACGGTCACCATTGGACCGTAAATCATTTACGGGCATTAAAGACACGTGCAAGTTTTGTCCTTCTCTCGATTTCTGAGCTTTATTTGAAGTCCAATATATCTTTAAACGAGCGAATTAAGTATTTTATTCGCTGAAGCCACCTTGGTTGGCTATGGATGGGCATTATCTCTGTATTTCACTCTATCCTAAAGACCAGGCTATATCCTTCTGGACCAACCATACCCCTGGGTGTGTCTATAAATAGAGGCTCTCTCCTCTAGCTTAGGGCCACGAAATTTTGAGTCCAAGGAATTCTAAGAAGCTCCAAGAGAAGAGAAAGAACTCCTGCTGCCTGCCTGCTCAATCCAGGTAAGTCCCCTATCCCTTTTTATTTTCTGTCTTCAATTCTAGAGGTAATAGGATCATCTCTATTGCTGTAGAATAAGGCCATATCTGTTTTTGTATTCCTAAACTTGCCTCCAAGTACCTCAAGGGTCTCTCTAGCCGTAAAACGTGAAGAGAGAACTAGGGGAAAGGGGAACAGGTGGATCCCTAGAATAGAACCCCATATCTGTTTTTTTCTTTTTTTCATAGAATAAAGGCCTTTGATTGTGTTTGTGTAACCAAACCTATCTCTAAGTATCTCAAGAGTCTCTCTAGCCGTAAAACGTGAAGAGAGAACTAGGGGAAAGGGGAATAGGTGGATCCGTAGGGTAGACCCCCATGTGCTCTAATTTGTGAGATGTGGCTGTTTTAAATATCTTGATCATGTTTTAATGCTTTTTATGATGAATCTGAATGAATAACATGAATCTATGATGTTTATAGCATGAGATCCCCACTTTTTGGTAAAATTTGGATTTTTCACATATTTGCACCTACAGCACTGTTTTCGTGATTTTTGTGATTTTAGGCTAGGATTTTGGATTTATCATGATCAATATGGTAGATCTGAATCCAGAAGCCTGAAAGTAAATTCTAGGGTTTCATGATATGGTTTTTAAATTGTTTTTCCTTTTTGAGAGAAGACCCTACGGTCTAAGTTCTCCCCTTTTGGTGTTCTTCATCAATGTGGGTATTTTTGGTTTTTATTTTCTGATTTAATGTGAAATTTGGGCTTTATCTATGTCCTGGAATATTCAAGTTCAATTTTGAAATATTTTATAAAAATCATATTTTTCTAGATTTCTAGAGTTTTGACTTGAAGCCAGATTTTTGGATTTTTCACTTTAAATTGATTTTATTTGATTTTATCTCAAATTTGTTTTGATCATGAAACCCTAGGAATGGTATGATCATAATTGAATGTTCTGGATCAATCAGACTATTCATATGAAAAAACCATATATTTTTGCCTTTTTGTGATTTTGTGTGATTTTTTTAGCAAGCTTTTTCCTTTATTTTAAACATGAACAATACCTGGCAACCACCTTGTGTGGATGAATAGGGGTGCCTAACACCTTCCCCTGTTCATAACTTAATCCCCTTACCCATCTCTGGTTGTTTTTTTAGGAGGGATATTTTGCCCTAAAATTTGCCTTTTGTGCTTATTTGATATGTTGGTGTCCATTCACACCTAAATTGAATGGTGGCGACTCTTTGTTTAATTTAATCCCGTGTGATGATAGAGGAAATCATGTAAATTGATTTTTTCCCATGTCTCACACCTGTGTCATGTGAGGTGCAAATCGGGACAAGGTTGCAAATCTAGCCTCGTACTGAGCCACTGTCTGGCCTCCCTGAGTGATCTCCATAAATTCCCGCTCCTTCTTGAGCCGGATTTCCTCAGAAAAGTACTGGTCATAGAAGACCTCTCGGAATCTATCCCAAGTCATGTACGTAGCCTGTGGATCCTGCCTCTTCCTGGCTGTCCACCAGTGAACTGCCTCACCCTCAAATAAGAATGCTGCCAATTGCACTCTCCTGTCCATCGGGCATCCCATGGCCTCAAAAATCCACTCCACCCGCATCAGCCATCTCTCAGCCTCCATAGGATCTGGTCGTCCACTGAAGATAGGTGGATCCAATTTCCTGAACTGCTCGAGATCCTTGGCCGTATGTATGGCCCTCTCATGTACAGGCTCCTCTCCATGACCATTGCCACCATTTCCGCCATTGCCATGCTGGCTCAGTCTCTCCTCTCTCTCCTTGGCAAGAAGCTCTGCCAAGCTGCTAACCACGGTCCATATATCACCCCCTGGAGGTGGTGGAGGTGGTGGAACATCCTGCTGCTCCTCCTCAATAGGATCAACTCTAGGACGTCTTCCCCTGCCAGCCATCTGCAAAATACAATTTCACTTGTCAGAACCCAATAATTCTAGGGGTTCTATCTAGCGTACTCACAATCCCATTCCCCTAAAGTTTGGCTAATTCTAAGGTTAGGACCATTGCTTTGATACCTTCTTTGTAACGCCCCGAACCTGGATTAGTGCGAACCGGCACCCGACCCGATCCCGGATCGCTACTGTAACAACCTCAATTTAGTTCAACAACCAAATCCGAGGTGTTACTGGCCCATATCATATACAACATCAAAACATACCAGACCAAAGAATTCAAAATCCATTATCTTACTATACTATCAAAGTTGCGGAAACAAGTATATGCGGAAGTGTAGTTCAAAATCCTCAACATAACATAAAGTTTGACCATCAATTAGTAATATCAAAGTCTGGTAAAATAACTGGGTACTATCTCTCTCATCTCTCAGTACATCAACCCAATGAATAATAATAATCCAATCAAATGTACTAAGTCTATAGCAACAATCCACCTCAGACAAGATCTGGATAATAGTAATCCTCCGGAGAATACTCAGCTATCTCTCCCTGGAAGTCTAAGAGATCCCCCTCTCACGTATCAACTGAAAAAATGGAATAACAGTAGGGTGAGATACGAATATCCCAGTAGGTAACACATGCATGATTAAACAGTTAGTATAAGTAAAGTAACATTTCATGCACGATTAAGCAACATCAACTAATCAGGCTCGCATAATCATTTATACTATTCATAAACACAAAACAGTTTGATAAACAGTTCTAGAAATGAACTTCAGCAAGTTTAATATGAGAATACAATAGTCAAATCAGTAACATAGTTCACACATTGTCAGGATGTACTAAGCAGTCACATCCGACCAATATCTCAATCACATGCCTCCCGCATGTATACAATAATAATACCACGTGTTATGATTTCAGTGTCATTGTAGGACTCACAAAGATAGATAAACCTTTTGAGATGATTCTCAACCAATTGTTATACCACCGTGCGACTTAGGAGCGATGCTACTAATGATACTCAAGCCCTATGCAGCACAGCTTAGACAAGAGCTGTAGTCACCGACTTATTGCACACGTACCCATCAGAGTTGGCATGTACCACCAGCATGCAGCACCAAAATCAATACATGGAGATGGTCGCTTATCCACATGTACAGGGAATCACCAGCGGCTCACCGGGGTGTCCCTCCAGACATAGGACCTTCCCAGACAAACTAACTTGCAAAGGAAGCGCGTCGCATATAGGAGTAACTCAACCCAAATGACATATCTCTCAGCTATCTAGCCACGACTATGGATCCATAACCAGCTATGCCCACTAGACTCCAAAATTTCCCTAAAGTATCATATTTCTATAAGGGTTGGTGCCTAGCGGCATATAATGGTTATATCTGTACATTTACTTCAATATTTGTTCATCTGAATTCTGTATTCTCTTTAGAATGTATTCTGATTTATAATGTCATTTAGAGATGTTTTGAAAATCAAGTGTAGTTAGGCTTTTCCAAAATCACATTTCTCAATTACCTTTGAAAACTTGGCGACTAATGTCCTAAATATCTCCCTAATTTATTTTTCTGTAAAACAGGGATTTAGGTAGTTTATTTTGGTCTTAAAGTACCTTAATTAATCATTAAAATTGTCTAAAAATAGTTTAAAATTGAATTAGGTTCGAAATTATGAAAATCTGGATTTTCTGCTTAGAGCGCCTAGGATCGCTCAGGATCGCCCTGGCGGTCCCAGGTCGGCGGTAGTGCAAAATCGAGCGCCCGCGGTCCATCTTCTCGCGGTCTACGGCGTCCTAATTTTTTTAACCAGCGCCGAGGAGCGCCGATGACCGCCGAGAACAGTCGAGGTCGGCGGTCATACAAAATCGAGCAGAAACAGTTCTAAATCATGATTTTTCTCGTCTAAACTCATTCTAATGTATTTATAACATGCTTATCTAGCTAAATACACCAATACATATAATAGAAAACATGCGTTTGCGATTAAACTAGGGAAAATCAAATTTCTGAAAGCAAAACGGAGTCACCTACCTCGTATACGCGCGTTCCTCTTCTTCTCTTCTGAACAGCAACCCTCAAATCTCTCTTCAATTGCAAAGCAACACTCAAAGCAAGGTAACCTGGTCTTCCTCCCTCCTTCTCCTTCTTCTCTTCTCGGTCGTTCAACTTTCGTCGCTTGCGGTTGAGTAATACGAGCGACAATACGATTTAGGTTATTTAATACATATATATACTCCCTGATCCCATGTATCTCCCATGAAAACTCTCCTATACACCTCGCCCAATTAGAATACATACCTCGATATCTCAAGATCGGACGGTCAGATCTGCATCTAATTCTGGATCTCCGCTAAACTGATGACCCCCTACAATAATAAAATATTCCCATCAATCATAACCCTCAGTAATATTATTTACTAATTTAATTTATTATTTAGGGAAAATTCGGGGTTTTACAGTTATGGAGTGGGGAGGCAACTAGAGTCAGCATTTGCCATTAGTTGAATTTTCCTACAATAACAGTTACCAAGAAAGTATACAAATGGTGCCTTATGAAGCACTTTATGGGAGGATTTGTAGATCACCAATATGTTGGGTAGATGTTGGAGAGAAACAGTACATTGGACCTTAGATTGTCCAAGATAGTGTGGAGAAAGTTAACTTGATCAAGCAGAGATTGCTTACAGCCTAGAGTCGTCAAAAGAGTTATGCAAATGTGAGGAGAAGTGATTTGGGATTTGAAGTTGGTGATCAAGTGTTTTTGAAAGTATTTCCATCTCGAGGGATCAAACGATTTGGCAAGAAGGGCAAGTTGGCCCCAAGGTTTATATGTCCTTTTGAGATAGTTGGCACAGTGGGACCAGTGGCTTATCAGTTAGCATTACCTGTACAGTAGGAGGGAGTTCATGACGTATTTCATGTATCGATGTTGAGTAAGTATGTGCATGATCCCACCCACATCATTCAGGATGAAACGTTAGTAGTGCGTGAGGACTTGTCATATGAGGAGCATCTAGTTCAGATTATGGATAGACGAGAGCAAGTTCTTTGTACGAAGGTAATTCCGTTAGTAAAGGTGTTATGGCAGAATCATGCAGTAGAAGAGGCCACATGGGAATTAGAGTTGAAAATGAAGAAGAAGTATACACACCTATTTTCAGAATTGCAAGATAAATTTCGAGGACGAAATTTTTCTTTTAGGAGGGGAGGATGTAAGACCCCGAAAATTTGCAAAAATTTGTAATTAAATAATAATCAGTAGTTATTTGAGGATTTTATTGATGGATTGTAATTATAAATATAGGTGATCACACTGATGGAGGAGATCTGGAGATTGAAGCAAATCTGACCGTTGGATCATGAAATATTGAAGTAAGTATTAATTTAAGGTTATCTTTTAATCTGATTGGTTAGTAGTATAGGAATTGATGGTAGTAAGATACATGGAATCATGAGATTAAAATAGGGTTAGTATTTAAGAAAGTATTTCAGAGAATACTAATCGTATTGTCTTGTTGTGCGCGCGTGGGAAACGCGGCACGGGGTAATTTGGAGTCGCCACCGCCTGATGGGGTGCAGGCGGACACCTGGGTGCCTAATTTTGCCTATTAGGGCTTTTTGGTCTGCGGCTTGAGATTCTAAGTCTGTTCTCGGTTGTGGTTCGGGGAAGTCCGTAGACACCCCGGTCCACCCCGTCGGATGACGGGTCCCGTGGGTTCCCTGGTTTGAGTCAGCTTACATTGGTCTCACCTGATTCCTAATCCGATATGCAATTTGGTTAAGTCTGGCGGGACCACCTGAGTGGTGTGGGTCCCTTTAGTTGCTTTTATCTTGATTACTTAGGTGATCTGAGTCTGGTTGGGTGGGCCCTGTTGGAAGGCCCACGATATCCTTGGTGGGCTTAGTCAAGCCCGTGTACCCTTGTGGACCTCAGTCTATCCTGAGAGGTCCTTTGGGCTTTGGTTAGTTCAATTGATTTTACTTTAAGTTCAGATTTGAAGATTAAGTGTTTTTCATGCACAAGTGGGCCGGACCGGTTTGTGGGCCCCTAAGGTGGGCCCACATGGTATCCAAGTATTTTTTATTGGATTTATCTTTTTAATTTTGCCAAAGTGATTTGGACACTGGGCTTGGGGCCCGTAGTCCAGATCTGGGCTTGTAAGCCCAAGTTACCAGAAATTAGGGTTTGCACCCTTCCTTGGTTCGGTTGGTGGGCTTTGGCGGGCCCGGTAGGCCCTTGCCCTTGGTCTCGGCCAAACCACGCAATTCATGCATCAATTTCACATAACAAGGCTCGGGTGGACTGCCTAAGGTTTGGCCCGCCCGGTTTAATCAGTTAATTTTACTTATCTTGATTAAGTTGCATGCATACATGTTTATTGGGCCGGGTGGGCCCCGTTGGAAGGCCCACTGGAAATCAAGTTGGACCGGGGGGTCCAAGTCCCACATTGGGTTTCCAGGTGACCCGGAAACCCTATTGGCTCATTTTGGCTTGATTTAGGTATGCCACCCATGTTTAGCAAAACTTACAGAATATACATCACAGAAACATATCAAAATTGACATTTATCAAGGAGAGACTGCCTTATTATACTGGGTCCAAGGGGAGGGATTTATCAAGGTAAAGGGCATTTTCGGGATTTTTCAAGGCAAAGAGCATTTTCGGGATTTTATTTAAGGTAAAGGGCATTTTCGGGATCTTTTAAGGTAAAGGGCATTTTCGGGATTTTATTTAAGGTAAAGGGCATTTTCGGGATTTTATTTAAGGTAAAGGGCATTTTAGGGATTTTGTTTAAGGTAAAGGGCATTTTAGGGATTTTGTTTAAGGTAAAGGGCATTTTCGGGATTTTTCAGGGTAAAGGGCATTTTCGGGATTTTATTTAAGGTAAAGGGCATTTTCGGGATTTTTTAAGGTAGAGGGCATTTTCGGGATTTCATTTAAGGTAAAGGGCATTTTCGGGATTTTGTAAGGTAAAGGGCATTTTCGGGATTTCATTTAAGGTAAAGGGCATTTTCGGGATTTTTCAGGATAAAGGGCATTTTCGGGATTTTATTTAAGGTAAAGGGCATTTTCGGGATTTTTCAAGGTAAAGGGCATTTTCGGGATTTTTCAGGGTAAAGGGCATTTTCGGGATTTTATTTAAGGTAAAGGGCATTTTCGGGATTTTTCAGGGTAAAGGGCATTTTCGGGATTTTATTTAAGGCAAAGGGCATTTTCGGGATTTTTCAGGGTAAAGGGCATTTTCGGGATTTTATTTAAGGTAAAGGGCATTTTCGGGATTTTTCAAGACAAAGGGTATTTTCGGGATTTTTCAGGGTAAAGGGCATTTTCAGGATTTTATTTAAGGTAAAGGGCATTTTCGGGATTTTTTGAGGTAAAGGTGAGGTGGGCGCACCCAAAAATCGAGGTGAGCGCGAGGTGAGCACGAGGTGAGCGCGAGGTGAGCACGAGGTGAGCACGAGGTGAGCACGAGGTGAGCGCATCCAATTTTAGGTGAGTACGAGGTGAGCGCAAGGTGAGCGCATCCAATTTTAGGTGAGCGCGAGCTCAGCGCGAGATGAGCGTGAGCTCAGCGCGAGGTGAGCGCATCCAATCTAGGTGAGCGCGAGGTGAGCGTGAGCTCAGCGCGAGGTGAGCGGACCCAAGCTAGGTGAGCGCGAGCTCAGCGCGAGGTGAGCGTGAGCTCAGCGCGAGGTGAGCGGACCCAAGCTAGGTGAGCGTGAGCTCAGCGCAGACCCTGACTCTCTGTTTTTTCTCTCCAAACTCCATTTCCGACTGGTTTTAAGCTCTGTAATTGCTTTCTGGGGATCCTTAGAACTCCAGCAGACCTCTAACATACCTGGAAATTAATCTAACCTAAGTTGTGAGGATCAAACCTCTTTGCAAACCTACAAATCCGAACAAAACACTAACAGAACATAATAAAATCCGGAAACAGACACTAACAACACCATGAATTAACAGAACCCGAATAAGGAAGAAGGGAACGGGGGGCTTTATCGGGATACATTAGATCTTCGCAGGAACATACTCCTTTAAAATGAAACCAATAACAAAAGCAAGCAGGCAAAATGAATCCGAAGCAGGCAAAAGACCAGATCTGGTCCCGGGAGAGACTTATCTTTCTAAACATGGCCAAATGAATCTAATCTTAGATATGCTGTGTAAAAAATACAAGAGAGAACATTACCTTGAATGTTTCGAGACCCTAGAGGGGGGGAGCATCTCCTTGAAGCACAAATGGTTGCCGGAGCAGTTACTCTCCACACCCACAGCGAGGTCTCCTTCAGGTTTGATGAGGAAGAAGAGGAAGAGAGGAACGGGGTCTTCAAAAGCCGAACAAAGAATGCCGAAAGAAACAAGCAACCTTGAAACATGCCCGGCCAACAAATCTCCAACCACAGGAAGGTCGGACCAAAAAAATGCAGAACCCGAGAACAAAAAAATGCCAACCCCCTGCGTGAACTTCGCGCGGCCTTATATAGGCCAGAAAAAAGGGGGTGCCGCTCACCTTGGCGCCCAGCTCAAGGTGAGCGCAAGCCCGCTCGCCACGTCCGCGCGAGCGGCATAATTATTACAAAACAATAAATGCCGCCGCTCGTTTGTCTTAAAAATCTGAAAATTAGGATATGGTCCCTGGGATATTTAGGTTTAATATTATTTTATTCAGATATTTTCAGATACTTTCAGATTGGTCCCTGGGATATTTTGAAAGTTTGGATATTTACGCATTTGATCCTTGAGATATTTTCCGGCGCAATTCGCCACGTGTGCGGCTTTTTGCCACGTGCGCAGATTGTCGGTTTTGCTGCTCGGGAATTTCATCAGCTCATATTTTCTTCACCCGGGCTCCGATCTGGGCAAACTCAGTTGCGTTAGAATTGTATCGGTGCCCTCTATCCAATGACCTAGGGGTAGGCCTCCGGATCGGATTTTAGCCGAAAGTCAACTTTTGGCTCTGCTCAAGTTTGACCGCTCGCAGAACCTTCATCCGGACCCCGATTCCTGCAAACTCAGTTGCGTTGGAACTGTGTCGAGATTCTCTATCCATTGACCTAGGGGTAGGCCTCTGGATCGGATTTTAGCATAAAGTCAACTTTTGGCCCTGCTCAAGTTTGACCGCCTGTAGAACCTTCATCCGGACCCCGATTCCTGCAAACTCAGTTGCGTTGGAACTGTGTCGAGATTCTCTATCCAATGACCTAGGGGTAGGCCTCTGGATCGGATTTTAGCATAAAGTCAACTTTTGGCTCTGCTCAGGTTTGACCGCCTGCAGAACCTTCATCCGGACCCCGATTCCTGCAAACTCAGTTGCGTTGGAACCGCGTCGAGATTCTCTATCCAATGACCTAGGGGTAGGCCTCTGGATAGGATTTTAGCAGAAAGTCAACTTTTGGCTCTGCTCAGGTTTGACCGCCCGCAGAACCTTCATCCGGACCCCGATTCCTGCAAACTCAGTTGCATTGGACTCGTGTCGAGATTCTTTATCCAATGATATAAAGCAAGGTACTCGGCACGGAATTCGAGGAAAAGTCAACTCTCGGCTTTTCCTTAAGTTTGACCGCCCGCAGAACCTTCATCCGGACCCCGATTCCTGCAAACCCAGTTGCGTTGGACTCGTGTCGGGATTCTCTATCCAATGGTATAAAGCAAGGTGGACAATTTTCACTTGATCAAAAAGTCAACTTTTCACCCTTAGGGTTTGACTTTCTGTCCAGGGTTTGTATTTTTGGTTTTTTTTTTTTTTTTTTGGGAGCGCAAAAATGAGGTGCTTACAGCTGCCCCTCTTTGCCGGAGTCACCTTGCGGATGAACGGCAAAGAGAAAAACAATCTCGTTTTTGCGCCTGGCATTTCTGTCGACACGGTCGACGAGCTTAGTCCTTTGAAGTTTTCATTTTGAAAGGGAAGCGGCCAAATCATGTGGCGTCACTTCCTGGCTTCAGAGTTTCCTTTCCCTTTGCTGTTCGGGTTTTTTTAGGGCAACTCTTCAGCTTTTTAGTTTAAGTTTGAAAGAGATTAGATTGGACTTGAGCTCGCCAACCCGTTTCGGCGTCGATGCCAGACACTTGACAATATTCTTTTCTTCTTGTTTGTTCCATTAAAGCTTTTAGGTGACTTCAGACTTCTGATCCATTTTGTGTCTTTTACTTGAAGCTTGCTTGCATTTTTCTGTTTTTTTTATTATTATTTTTGTTTTTTATTTTTAGGATTTGATGGCCAAGGGTTGGGTTGGGATGTGGACCGAATGGAGAAAGGAGGAAGGAAGAGTGGAGGAGGAGCTGCTGTTGGTGAGGAGGTGCTTCCAACGCTGTCCAGTGCCTCAAGGGAGCCCACACACCTGCTCTACTCTATTTACAAAAGTGTGAAATCAAAATTACAAAAGGGGCCATCTTGCCTGATGATATCTTCAGTTATGCTCATTCTTCTTCATGTCTTGTCATTCCTATCATTTCCAAGAATGGGAAGAACTTGTTCAACTTTCTGGAGACACTTTGCTCTGGGGACGCTTGGTCTTTCAACATTGGGAGATGCTCTGCTCCTTTAGGGATTTCAGAGATGGGAGGTGCTTTGCTCCTTTAGTTTTGGGGAGACACCTTGCTCTTTAGTTACTTCAAACGTGGGAGTCACCTTGCTCCTTGGGGACACATTTCCGTGTCATTCAAAGTGGTGGGAGACGCCTTGCTCCTTAGGGACACATTTCCGTGTCGTTCAAATGGTAGGAGGCACCTTACTTCAGGGACGCCTTGCCCTTTCAGTCTTGAGAGACGCCTTGCTCTCTGTGGTTGGGAGACACCTTGCTCCATTAGTTTTGGAGTCGCCTTGCTCCAGGGACGCCTTGCCCTTTTAGTCTTGAGAGACGCCTTGCTCTCTGTGGTTGGGAGACACCTTGCTCCATTAGTTTCGGAGTCGCCTTGCTCCAGGGACGCCTTGCCCTTTTAGTCTTGAGAGACGCTTTGCTCTCTGTGGTTGGGAGACACCTTGCTCCATTAGTTTTGGAGTCGCATTGCTCCAGGGACGCCTTGCCCTTTTAGTCTTGAGAGACGCCTTGCTCTCTGTGGTTGGGAGACACCTTGCTCCATTAGTTTTGGAGTCGCCTTGCTCCAGGGACGCCTTGCCCTTTTAGTCTTGAGAGATGCCTTGCTCTCTGTGGTTGGGAGACACCTTGCTCCATTAGTTTCGGAGTCGCCTTGCTCCAGGGACGCCTTGCCCTTTTAATCTTGAGAGACGCCTTGCTCTCTGTGGTTGGGAGACACCTTGCTCCAATAGTTTTGGAGTCGCCTTGCTCCAGGGACGCCTTGCCCTTTTAGTCTTGAGAGACGCCTTGCTCTCTGTGGTTGGGAGACACCTTGCTCCAATAGTTTTGGAGTCGCCTTGCTCCAGGGACGCCTTGCCCTTTTAGTCTTGAGAGACGCCTTGCTCTCTGTGGTTGGGAGACACCTTGCTCCAATAGTTTTGGAGTCGCCTTGCTCCAGGGACGCCTTGCCCTTTCAGTCTTGAGAGACGCCTTGCTCTCTATGGTTAGGAGACACCTTGCTCCTACTGCTTTTAATTCTTGGAGGCACCTTGCTCCATTTTGTGTTCAATTTTTTGGGTGACGCCTTGCTCCATTAGGGTTGGGAGATGCCTTGCTCCTTCTGTCTTCAATTCTTGGAGGCTCTTTGCTCCATTCTGTCTTCAATTCTTGGAGGCTCTTTGCTCCATTCTATCTTCAAATTTTGGAGGCTTCTTGCTCCATTAGGGTTGGAAGACACCTTGCTCCTTAATTCTTCAATTCTTGGAGGCTCTTTGCTCCATTCTTTCTTTAAATCTTGGAGGCTTCTTGCTCTGTCAGGGTTGGGAGGCACCTTGCTCCTTCTGTCTTCAAATTCTTGGAGGCTCTTTGCTCCATTCTATCTTCCAATTTTGGAGGCTTCTTGCTCCTTAAGGTTGGGAGACACCTTGCTCCTTAATTCTTCAATTCTTGGAGGCTCTTTGCTCCATTCTGTCTTCGTCCATTACTCATTCTGACTTGGTTATTTCTTTTCCTTCCTTGATTGCATTCAAAGTTGCCTCCACCAATCTCTGACTTATTCGCCGGCGGCTTTGGCTTCACAAACTTGGTCAACCAGTATGTGAATAAACTGTGATGACTCTTTCTGCGTCCCCTATGTGAGAATACATGGTGATGATTCTTTTCTTCCTCCAACGTGTTAGATACGCTGTGATGCCTTTGTCTGTCTATTTCAGGTCTTGGTTGGTACCTGGAAAATTCATGTGGAATTCAGTCAATTGGAATTTATTTATCAAAATTATATGTAAGCTCAAGCAATTTTTCTTTGATTAAAATCTCTTGGGAATTCCTAAAGTGTTTGGATTTTTCCCTCTCAGGTGAGTCCATTGGCAGGACCAGTAATCTTTGGGTCAGTTACCTGACACTCTCATTTAGAATTATGAAATGGTGCCTCCTGGCACTCCCTGTAAGGGTCTCAACATTTTTGCCTTCAAATAGCATGCCCCATGTAGGAACGAAGGGGATTGTTTTGGTTCAGGGGGGTTTCTTTGGCACTGCCCCACCCTGGTTTTTCTTCGATTTTCTCTCTTTTTTTCTTTTTCCCACTCTTGGTTAGGGGTTGTGGAATGGTTTTTCTCATTGGCTCCCTCATTTGGGTTAGGTGCCTTGGCCCAGTCCGAGGGCCCTGTCAATTTCCACGGATCATGATCCAATGATCAGAGAGGACTTATTAGTAGGACGAAATGTAGGCTTTGGTTCCAGTGTTTAGAAATGAAGGATAAACAAGCTCAAACCCTATATAGCTTCACTCTATGGGTAACCATTATGTCTAGCCAAAGTTCTTCTCTATCCCTTTTTTTTTTTTTTTTGTTCTATCATTACCAGTTTGTCCAAGATTCAATGTTACATTCTCTGTAATCAGAAAGGGCTTCACAATAGGACGAAATGTAGGCTAGGTTCAAGGGTTTAGAAGAAATGATCTGAAGGCTCAGAAATTGATGAATGGGGTATGAGCCATGTCCTGTCCACCTTTTTGTTAGGGCTTGCTTCACCTTTGTTCTTGCAACTTTACGCTCAACTTTGATTAGCTTCTTCTCCTTTTTCCATCTTTGTTCTTTTCTTTCTTTCCCTTCTTTCTTGGGTCTTTTGCCCCAATTCTTGATTCTTGCTCTCGGGGTTTGCCCCAGCTTTTGTTTTCTTTTTTTTCTTTTCTTTCGAGGGATTGCCCAAGTCCTTTCTTTGAATTCTTGTTTTCTGGGGTTCTCCTCATTCCTCCTTTTTGTCCCTTTTGTTCTTAGGGTGCTTTTCGCTTTGCCCTATCTTCACCTTCATCCTTTTTGTATCTCCAATTACACGAAGCTTCATGCCCCAGTTTTGAAGACAAGACATGGTAGGGTTAATGAAGGAATTGTTAGGCCCAAAGTGTTTTGCTAGGGTTTCATCTTGTGTCAGATGATTTTTGGAGAAGATCAAGGATGGCCTTCCATCCTTTCACAGAGAATGTAACACTCAATTATTTTTGCCCGA
This sequence comes from Buxus sempervirens, assembly GCA_947561395.2. Classification (NCBI taxonomy): domain Eukaryota; kingdom Viridiplantae; phylum Streptophyta; class Magnoliopsida; order Buxales; family Buxaceae; genus Buxus; species Buxus sempervirens. Next base: position 6,619,106 of record OX387187.1, on the reverse strand, counting down.
TTAACTGGTTTAAGAGACATTTTCTTCTTTGTTCATTTTGTTTTTTTTTTTTTTTTGCTTTTTGACTTTACCCCAGTTTGGGGTGGCTAGACATAACGTGGGTTAGAAACGAGACGATCAAGCTCAAGACGTTTAACTAGCGGAATTTATTTGAAGTATCTTAGCCGAAAAATGGCCTCTCATCATTTCATCGAGATCATTGATCCTGGATCATGTTAGTGACCTTCGACTGGTATGGGGCACCTTGCCCTTTCTTTTCTTTGTTTTTTTTTTTTTTTTTTTTTTTTCATATCACAACTTGCCCCTTGTGTTTGGCATGGAAGGGTTCAAATGTGGTGCTGACTGGGGATCTTTAGGCCATGTCGAGACCCGCATAGTTTGTGCCGTTTGGCACATTTCATTTGTCCAATTTGATTGTTCTAGTTTGTCCCAAAATTACGGTCATGCTTTGGTGTGGTCCAATACTTCAATGATTTCCCAAAAGATTTTATAAGCTTGCAAGAAGAAACATGTTATCAAGTTCAGAATTTAAAATGAAAAGAAAGCACAAGCAAAACAGAACATCAAACTATGCAAAAAGGGTGGCCAATGTAATTGGCCTTCTTGGAATTTAGTTGCATGCCACGGAAGGGAGCTTTCAAGTGCTCTTCTCATCATCATCTTCTCCTTTTCGCGGGAAGATGGCAGGTTCCAATGCTTGAAACGACGCTAACATATCAGAGATGTCTCGTCCTTCGATGGACCTTGGCACCTCAAGAAGTTCCTTCAAGAATCCTTGATCAATCAGATCTTGAATGTTGTGCCGCAGATCCCAGCACCGGCTTGTGTGGTGCCCTGGAGTGCCAGAATGGTACTCGCATCGTTCCACGGCATTGTATCTTCTAGCATTGATCAACCAGGGGTTCGGGGGCCTAATTTGCAGATACCCCTCCTTCAACAGCGTCGGTAGTAACTCCGCCGTTGTATATGGTAGTGGGGTAAAAACCCTCCTTATTCTAGCCTCCATTTCTTCTTTTGTTCTCCTTGGGAGACCCTCTGAATCATCCATCAGTTTGTCATGCTGCCCCTTGCCACGGTAGACATTCAGTTTCTTTGTGAGGTGGAGACCATTTGCCGCGACGGCTTTTCCTTTCTTCCTCTGCATCCGACCATCTGCGACTGTGGGCGGAAGGCTCACTTCTTGTCTGCTCATGCTTTTGATCTCTTCTTCAAGGACCCTTACTCGAGATCGCAGCTCAAAATTTTCTTCTCCTAACGCCTCCCAACATTTGTTCATTGTTTCTTCCTTGATTGTTATTGTCCGTAGTAGGCTCTGTAGAGAGGCCACTATGCTAGTTATTTGCTGGGCTACATCATGATTTGCGCCGGAGGTATGGTCCATGCTGATTGTTGAAGGGAGTTCCTGCCAGGAGAAACAAACATTAGAAATCAAAGTACCTAAAGTAAAATAACAAGATGCATGATGATTTTTTTTCTTTTTTGTTTTTTGTTTTTTGTTTTTTTTTTTCTTCTTTCTTCTTTTTCTCCCTTTTTTTTGTTTTTTTTTCTCTTCTCTCTTTTTTAATCCGACAGAGGATCAATTTTGAGTTCCCCGGCTTCAAGAAGATCTTGGACCACGTGCCGAAGGCCCCAACATCCATCAGTATCGTGGCCTTGTGCTCCCATGTGGTACTCACAGCTCTTGCTTGGATCATAGCCCTTCATTTTTGATGCCTTAGGATTCGGTGTTGCCAGTTGCAGGTGTCCTTCTCTCAGGAGCGTTGGTAACAACTCAGCCAGCGTGTACGGAAGCGGAGTGAACTCCCGGTTCTTTCTTTCCTCTTTGGTGAGAGGCCCCCTGAGGTGAGACAGAGCATTGTTGTTGGAGTGGAAGCTCACGCTTTTTGAGGAAGGGATGTGAAACGGCGCAGAAGGCTGTACACGATTGACTGCGCTTGCGTTGTCATCGTTCTCTTGCCTTATGCCACTTGAGATTGTTCCATGCAACAAACTCGTCATGGGGCCTCCGAGCTTCTTCATTTTAATTGCATCTTCAATTCTTTCTGCTGCCATGATTAGGTCAGTGAAGCTTGTAGTGCACTGTCCCAATAGCATTGTAAAGTATGGTTGCCCCAACGAGGATATGAACAGGGCAGTCCACTCTTGTTCGAGAAGAGGGGGTTGCACCACGTTTGCCAGTTCCATCCACCTCTTAGCGTAGTCCCGCACAGATTCGCAGTTTCTTTTTGACAGTCTCTGCAGTTCGGTCCTGGTCTGAACCACTTGGCTATTTAAGTGGTACCGCTGAATGAACACGGCGGCGAGGTCATTCCATGCCTTAACCTTCTGCTTATCCAGACTTAAGAACCAAGCGTATGCTGCCCCAGTTAGAGATCTTTGGAAGATTTGAACCATAATCTTCTCGTCCTTCGCATATTGGCACATGTCGCCAACATAGGATTGCAAGTGGTTCAATGGGCAGCCTGTACCGTCGAACTGGTGCAGTTCAGGGCATCTGAACTTGGCTGGGAACTGGATATCCGAGAAGAAGCAAAGACTTTCTAGCGTAGCCTCGTTCCGAACAGTGCTTGGTTGAAGCTGCTTCAAAAGGTCCTCACGTATGGCGGCCATCTATGCCATGCTATCTTCCTTTATTGCCGCCAGCTGCAGCATGTGATCCTCTTTGATTGCTGCCAATCTTTCCTCCAGCTGGGCTTCCCGTGCCCTATTCCAGTCTAGCTCTTCCTGTCTCAGTTGGATAGGCACAAACGGCTCTTGCTGTGGAGGAGGGATAGGAACTGGAGTGTCTTGTGGCGGCGGATGCCCTGCCCCGGGTGCTGGTTGAGGTGGTTGCCCCTGTGGGATTTCTGGCATTCGAATCCCTGTGGAATGTACCATGGCCGCCTGTGGGCTTGGATCCATTATGGCCGGTTGTTCTTCGGCCCTTTGCTGTGATGATGATGGAATTGGGGCCTCGGAAGAATTCATTGCAGTCTTCTCTTACTATGAAGGCCGAGTTACGAATGGTGCTCTAAAGGTGAATTATCTAAACTGTACCTGGTTAAGAGAAATTTTGATCAGTTCCTTCCTGAATGAAGTGTCGTGTGTGACGAGATCATTACACTGAGTGGTGCTTTTGTGTCGCGCTTGGTGAAAACAAATACAATGCAGCTCATGCATGAAAACCACGACTTGACAAAACAATATTGTGAATAAAGTGTGACAGTGCACCGGTTGATCGGAGAACCCCTAGGATGTGAAATTTAAACCTTGTAATATGGTCTTTTAGAGATCTGAAACTCTGGAGACCCTGCCGTACCTGGCAGTTTTCAAAAAGCGTGCAATATGTGCTTTATGAGTGGAAATCCTTGAAAAAGTTGCGAGGACTAAACCTCAAACTTCATGTCTTGATCAACAGCGATTGTAAAATCCTTTACAGTCATGCAATGGCAAATGAATTATAAAGATCAGAAAATGCATTCTGGACAGCCCACATCATGCCATAACTGGCATGGAGAATTTCTGCCAAAGATGGGTGATTTGATTTACGTCTATATGGATGGCACAATATAACCATAAATGATGGCTTATTGTGCATCGCAAGAGACGATGTTGATGTCACGAAAGACAATTCAATGTAGGCCCGGAGGCCGTTTTATTGTGTGCTTTGAAAAAGCAGCATTGATGTGCGCCCCGAAAGGCGGCTTGATGTACGCTCGAAGGCGATTTAATGTACGCCCGAAGGCGATTTAATGTACGCCCAGAGGCGACTTTGGTTTAGGAAATTCTTTTGTGCGCTTTTGAAAGCGGTTTGGCCAAAAAACATTTGTGCAAATGATCTCGAAGTGCGTGCACTTAATGTATAAATGTGCATGTACATAAGCAAAATGAACTCAAATCCTATTACCGTCTAGCAAATCTATGTTATTAAACAACCCTAAAAAACACCCAAAAGTGTGTGTACAGTCCTAAAAAATGGTTGGTGCCTATCAAGGCACGACTCCTAGACATACTTGTGTAAGGAAGCACGTTCAAGTCCTGATTGGTCTTTCTGTCTTTCATCTGTTCTTTCATCTGCTTTTGGCGTCGTACCACAGCAAAAATTACAACTTGCCATCGAGGGCGAAGGTTTACAAGATATTTATAAAAACTTCAAAGAATTCATCCTTAAGGCTGTTGGGAGCCAAAAGGGAGGATACAAATTGCTTTCCAAGCGGGTAGGCTAAAAATTCCTAGATCTAGGGTTTAGTGCCCATGTTCTGATCTCGCGTGCTTTCGTCTGTTTGTCTGATCTGGCCGGCTTTCATCTGCTCTAAAAGACCAATATGTACTTAAAGTGCTCCCAGCGGACTCTAATGGGTCAAGACCCATAGCATACAGGACTCCATGCATGGATCTGGGGTGGTTCCCCTGATCATGGTTAGGTGAGTTTCCTAAGCTAGGGCCGAGGTAGCCCAGCATCTAGGGTTTACTCCATTTGATGCAAAAAGCGGGGGTTGCTGCCCCTGATGGACTCTGAATTTTATTCCAATTTTATTCATCATTCACATCCTACTCACCCTCTCATGCTCAACGCAAGATTCATTCAGAAACGTTAGGTGGGGAAGGATACCCAGCCCGAGACATAAGCCTACAAGGGTCTGGACCAGTACTGGATCCTCGCGTGCCACGGCAAGAAACCAGTGGTGCTAATGGACTCCAGCAAACTGGGGGGATGGGTTTACCCTGCTTTCCCCGGCAAGCCACGGGAGCGTAGGTGCTAATACCATCCCAAAGATCAGTTCATAGGAATCAGAAGGGTAGGCTGCTAGAGAGGTCTAGGTTTGGTAAAGAAGTAGCAATATCCGATTTCACTCATCTACCAAGGGTCGGATCATTCACGCAGCCTCCCTCGTGCGTGTCACCCCACGCAGTTTATCTCACAAGAACGGAAATAAAAATCCATCCACGGTGTGGTGGTGTGCCCGTGTGTACAGTTGGGCTACGTGCTGTGTCTACACAGGTGAGTTTTGTCTAGATTTTGTTGGTAAAGGGATTGTTACTGTCTCGTATAGTAAGGCGCAGAATTAGCACGCAATACGAGATTCCGGGAGAGTCCCCAGGTAAGTGGGGGGTCATAAGGGACCGCTTAAATCCCACTTGCCTTAGGCAATTATCGCGTCCCTTTGACAGGACTCCCCAGAACGCGTAATTACGCGTATTCTATATCTTACTAAACGAGGTAGTAAGAAACCCTAAAAATCAACTAAATCTCTCTTATGCTGACTCATCTAACCAGGGTCCTACTGGGCTGGACTTGTCCCCAGCAGAGTCTCCAAGCTGTGCGCGCGTGGGAAACGCGGCACGGGGTAATTTGGAGTCGCCACCGCCTGATGGGGTGCAGGCGGACACCTGGGTGCCTAATTTTGCCTATTAGGGCTTTTTGGTCTGCGGCTTGAGATTCTAAGTCTATTCTCAGTTGTGGTTCGGGGAAGTCCGTAGACACCCCGGTCCACCCCGTCGGATGACGGGTCCCGTGGGTTCCCTGGTTTGAGTCAGCTTACATTGGTCTCACCTGATTCCTAATCCGATATGCAATTTGGTTAAGTCTGGCGGGACCACCTGAGTGGTGTGGGTCCCTTTAGTTGCTTTTATCTTGATTACTTAGGTGATCTGAGTCTGGTTGGGTGGGCCCTGTTGGAAGGCCCACGATATCCTTGGTGGGCTTAGTCAAGCCCGTGTACCCTTGTGGACCTCAGTCTATCCTGAGAGGTCCTTTGGGCTTTGGTTAGTTCAATTGATTTTACTTTAAGTTCAGATTTGAAGATTAAGTGTTTTTCATGCACAAGTGGGCCGGACCGGTTTGTGGGCCCCTAAGGTGGGCCCACATGGTATCCAAGTATTTTTTATTGGATTTATCTTTTTAATTTTGCCAAAGTGATTTGGACACTGGGCTTGGGGCCCGTAGTCCAGATCTGGGCTTGTAAGCCCAAGTTACCAGAAATTAGGGTTTGCACCCTTCCTTGGTTCGGTTGGTGGGCTTTGGCGGGCCCGGTAGGCCCTTGCCCTTGGTCTCGGCCAAACCACGCAATTCATGCATCAATTTCACATAACAAGGCTCGGGTGGACTGCCTAAGGTTTGGCCCGCCCGGTTTAATCAGTTAATTTTACTTATCTTGATTAAGTTGCATGCATACATGTTTATTGGGCCGGGTGGGCCCCGTTGGAAGGCCCACTGGAAATCAAGTTGGACCGGGGGTCCAAGTCCCACATTGGGTTTCCAGGTGACCCGGAAACCCTATTGGCTCATTTTGGCTTGATTTAGGTATGCCACCCATGTTTAGCAAAACTTACAGAATATACATCACAGAAACATATCAAAATTGACATTTATCAAGGAGAGACTGCCTTATTATACTGGGTCCAAGGGGAGGGATTTATCAAGGTAAAGGGCATTTTCGGGATTTTTCAAGGCAAAGAGCATTTTCGGGATTTTATTTAAGGTAAAGGGCATTTTCGGGATCTTTTAAGGTAAAGGGCATTTTCGGGATTTTATTTAAGGTAAAGGGCATTTTCGGGATTTTATTTAAGGTAAAGGGCATTTTAGGGATTTTGTTTAAGGTAAAGGGCATTTTCGGGATTTTTCAGGGTAAAGGGCATTTTCGGGATTTTATTTAAGGTAAAGGGCATTTTCGGGATTTTTTAAGGTAGAGGGCATTTTCGGGATTTCATTTAAGGTAAAGGGCATTTTCGGGATTTTGTAAGGTAAAGGGCATTTTCGGGATTTCATTTAAGGTAAAGGGCATTTTCGGGATTTTTCAGGATAAAGGGCATTTTCGGGATTTTATTTAAGGTAAAGGGCATTTTCGGGATTTTTCAAGGTAAAGGGCATTTTCGGGATTTTTCAGGGTAAAGGGCATTTTCGGGATTTTATTTAAGGTAAAGGGCATTTTCGGGATTTTTCAGGGTAAAGGGCATTTTCGGGATTTTATTTAAGGCAAAGGGCATTTTCGGGATTTTTCAGGGTAAAGGGCATTTTCGGGATTTTATTTAAGGTAAAGGGCATTTTCGGGATTTTTCAAGACAAAGGGTATTTTCGGGATTTTTCAGGGTAAAGGGCATTTTCGGGATTTTATTTAAGGTAAAGGGCATTTTCGGGATTTTTTAAGGTAAAGGTGAGGTGGGCGCACCCAAAAATCGAGCTGAGCGCGAGGTGAGCGCGAGGTGAGCACGAGGTGAGCGCGAGGTGAGCACGAGGTGAGCACGAGGTGAGCGCATCCAATTTTAGGTGAGCACGAGGTGAGCACGAGGTGAGCGCATCCAATTTTAGGTGAGCACGAGGTGAGCACGAGGTGAGCGCGAGGTGAGCGCATCCAATTTTAGGTGAGCGCGAGCTCAGCGCGAGATGAGCGTGAGCTCAGCGCGAGGTGAGCGCATCCAATCTAGGTGAGCGCGAGGTGAGCGTGAGCTCAGCGCGAGGTGAGCGGACCCAAGCTAGGTGAGCGCGAGGTGAGCGTGAGCTCAGTGCGAGGTGAGAGGACCCAAGCTAGGTGAGCGCGAGCTCAACGTGAGGTGAGCGTGAGCTCAGCGCAGACCCTGACTCTCTGTTTTTTCTCTCCAAACTCCATTTCCGACTGGTTTTAAGCTCTGTAACTGCTTTCTGGGGATCCTTAGAACCCCAGCAGACCTCTAACATACCTGGAAATTAATCTAACCTAAGTTGTGAGGATCAAACCTCTTTGCAAACCTACAAATCCGAACAAAACACTAACACAACATAATAAAATCCGGAAACAGACACTAACAACACCATGAATTAACAGAACCCGAATAAGGAAGAAGGGAACGGGGGGCTTTATCGGGATACATTAGATCTTCGCAGGAACATACTCCTTTAAAATGAAACCAATAACAAAAGCAAGCAGGCAAAATGAATCCGAAGCAGGCAAAAGACCAGATCTGGTCCCGGGAGAGACTTATCTTTCTAAACATGGCCAAATGAATCTAATCTTAGATATGCTGTGTAAAAAATACAGGAGAGAACATTACCTTGAATGTTTCGAGACCCTAGAGGGGGGGAGCATCTCCTTGAAGCACAAATGGTTGCCGGAGCAGTTACTCTCCACACCCACAGCGAGGTCTCCTTCAGGTTTGATGAGGAAGAAGAGGAAGAGAGGAACGGGGTCTTCAAAAGCCGAACAAAGAATGCCGAAAGAAACAGGCAACCTTGAAACATGCCCGGCCAACAAATCTCCAACCACAGGAAGGTCGGACCAAAAAAATGCAGAACCCGAGAACAAAAAAATGCCAACCCCCTGCGCGAACTTCGCGCGGCCTTATATAGGCCAGAAAAAAGGGGGTGCCGCTCACCTTGGCACCCAGCTCAAGGTGAGCGCAAGCCCGCTCGCCACGTCCGCGCGAGCGGCATAATTATTACAAAACAATAAATGCCGCCGCTCGTTTGTCTTAAAAATCTGAAAATTAGGATATGGTCCCTGGGATATTTAGGTTTAATATTATTTTATTCAGATATTTTCAGATACTTTCAGATTGGTCCCTGGGATATTTTGAAAGTTTGGATATTTACGCATTTGATCCTTGAGATATTTTCCGGCGCAATTCGCCACGTGTGCGGCTTTTTGCCACGTGCGCAGATTGTCGGTTTTGCTGCTCGGGAATTTCATCAGCTCATATTTTCTTCACCCGGGCTCCGATCTGGGCAAACTCAGTTGCGTTAGAATTGTATCGGTGCCCTCTATCCAATGACCTAGGGGTAGGCCTCCGGATCGGATTTTAGCAGAAAGTCAACTTTTGGCTCTGCTCAAGTTTGACCGCCCGCAGAACCTTCATCCGGACCCCGATTCCTGCAAACTCAGTTGCGTTGGAACTGTGTCGAGATTCTCTATCCAATGACCTAGGGGTAGGCCTCTGGATCGGATTTTAGCATAAAGTCAACTTTTGGCCCTGCTCAAGTTTGACCGCCTGTAGAACCTTCATCCGGACCCCGATTCCTGCAAACTCAGTTGCGTTGGAACTGTGTCGAGATTCTCTATCCAATGACCTAGGGGTAGGCCTCTGGATCGGATTTTAGCATAAAGTCAACTTTTGGCTCTGCTCAGGTTTGACCGCCTGCAGAACCTTCATCCGGACCCCGATTCCTGCAAACTCAGTTGCGTTGGAACCGCGTCGAGATTCTCTATCCAATGACCTAGGGGTAGGCCTCTGGATAGGATTTTAGCAGAAAGTCAACTTTTGGCTCTGCTCAGGTTTGACCGCCCGCAGAACCTTCATCCGGACCCCGATTCCTGCAAACTCAGTTGCATTGGACTCGTGTCGAGATTCTTTATCCAATGATATAAAGCAAGGTACTTGGCACGGAATTCGAGGAAAAGTCAACTTTCGGCTTTTCCTTAAGTTTGACCGCCCGCAGAACCTTCATCCGGACCCCGATTCCTGCAAACCCAGTTGCGTTGGACTCGTGTCGGGATTCTCTATCCAATGGTATAAAGCAAGGTGGCCAATTTTCACTTGATCAAAAAGTCAACTTTTCACCCCTTAGGGTTTGACTTTCTGTCCAGGGTTTGTATTTTTGGTTTTTTTTTTTTTTTTTGGGAGCGCAAAAATGAGGTGCTTACACTTGTATTTTGATGGCTGAAGGAAACGAGACCGAGAGAGAGAGAGAGAGAGAGAGAGAGGAGAAGAAGATGAGGAGGAGTTCGTTGATCAAGCTTTTTGACATCTTAGGAGGAGTTTTGTGGTCCTGTGAAGAGAAAGAGAGAGATCATCTCTACATACGAGGGAAGAAGAGGAAGAGAGAACTAATCGAACAGAGGTAGGTAGCACACCTTGTTTAGTCGAAAACTTGGTTTTCTTACGTTTGATCGTTCTTGATAATCTGAAAGTATTGTATATATGTTTCTACATGATTTATAAGTATGATCTATATATTTGGAAGTTATTAGAGTTGATTTGAATACGAAGATCGTCGTTTTGATGCATGAAAATTGGTTTTTGGAAGTCGGATTAGCCACTGTTAGTCGAACACTTGGCATGATCGCCTGAGCAATCTAGACGAGTGCTTTGACTGTGTACTTTTAGAAATTAGTTAGAAAGGTCGCCCAACCAGATCGCCTGAGCGATGGGGTAAGCGACCGTTAAAGTGTTATTTCTAGGAAGGTCGCCCAACCCGATCGCTTGAGTGATGCGGTGAGCGACCGTTAAATTTCTATTTTTGGGTAGGTCGCCCAGGGGGATTGCCTAGGCGCTCACCTAAGCGCCCATTGATCGAACTTTTGGTTTTAAAAAGCACGGCCGCCCAACTAGGTCGCCTAGGCCACAGGGTCGAGTGACCATTACAGTAACCTGATTTTTGCTTATTTTTAATTGCTATTCAATTCCAAAATAATTTTAAAGGAATTTTAAATACCTGAACCTATAAATAGTGAGTGTTTACAATTGTTTTCAATGACTTTGTGTATTTAATCAAATTGATGAGTGATTTAGGATATTTGCAAAAAGAATTGTTTTACTTTGAAAATAAAAAGGATTTTGGGTTATTTCACTATTTGATCTAATTTGTTTTGGAAAAATTATTATACGGCAAAATATAATTTAAAGTAACTTGATTTCAGAATTCTAGAAAAATTTTCACCACAGAACTATTTTGTAAAATCATATTTGGAAAGAGCTTAAGCTTTGGAAAATCCCTATATGCCTCTAGGCACTTTTATTAAACCATGTTAATTTGAAGTAATTGATATTGTTGGCGTCTAGTGGGCGTAGTTGTATGTGGATCCATGTGGTTAAGCTTGAGAGTGAAGAGGTTTTTCTTTGTTTGGGTACTCCTAATTTGTGCTCACGCTTCCTTTGCAAGTTAGTTTGCCTTGGGAGGGGGGGGGGGGTCTGCATGTCTATAGGGTCATTTCGAGCATCGCTGGTGAGTCCTGTATATGCGGATCAGCGGTCATCTCCATGTATTGATTCAGGTGCTACATGCTGGTGGTATGTGCCAAGCTTTGTAAGTTTCGTGTGCAATAAGCCGATGACTACGCCTCTTGTCTCAGTGATATACAAGTTTAAGGGTCTTAGTAGCTTTGCTCATAATTAAATCGCATGGTGGCATAGTGAATGGAGAGTTTTTTTTCAAAGGCCTTCTTGTCTTCACGAGTCCTACAATGTTGTATGTTGGATTGTGATGGATTCGTGGTGATTCTTGTTATTACACTATTGTGTTAGGAAATTATGTTGATGGAATTGTTTATACTAGTGAACTGTTTTGATTTGAGAACTGTTTAATCTGTTGAAATTGTATCGTAACTTGCTTATCTCATTTATTTTTATCGAGCATGAAAGTAACTATCTTCTATATATAAACTATTTATTCATGCATGTTGTTACTTACTGGGATATTCGTATCTCATTCCTATTTGTTTTGTTTTGTTTTCATTTGATACTCGTGAGAGAGACGTGGGGTTTGCTTCTGGGGGCGAGTTTGCTGATTTCCTTCTAGAGGACTACTATTATCCAGAGTAGTTGGGTTTTGCGATTGATGTTATTAATTGAGACATTGTTAATGTATTAGTTATTTTATGGTTTGATGATTATGAGAATGAGAGTGTTAGAACCTTCATTACCGACTTGATTTATATTTTTAAAGAGATGGTTGGATCACTTTAATCCACGCTTATTAGTGGTTTTATTTAATGTTAAGACTTCCACACTCTGATATGAATTATTAATTGAATGGAAAGTAATTGTCTTGTATTTAGTAATTTTTGGGCCCGTAGCACTTCGGATTCGGGTTGAGTGCCAGTTTTGCATTGACCCGGGTTCGAGGCGTTACAGATTGCTGCAATTTCATATCTAAATTTTGCTTGCAATGTTCTTTTCTTGACTGGTTGCTTTGCTATCCCTGCTTTATGCTATTCTCCATGCTCTGATGGAATTGTGTAGCATGTGGGTTACATCTCTCAAAGATGGGAAAATTCCAAACTTTTTGCTAACTCCCTTTGTAAACCTGTGATAAAACAAATTTATTAGTTAGGGAATTTAGACACTCTATAAACAAATTAGAGTTCCAACAATTAGAAATAAACCAAGAACTCTTCTGAATTAGAAAAATATATAAGAAATTTGTTTACTACATATGATTCTTACGTGTAAAAATTTTTCTTTTCTTCTCTTTTTTTTTATATAAAAAATGAAAATAAGCTTCTCTAAAAATTTTGACTGAGAATAGGAGAAATCCTCCAATGAAAATTCTTGATTTGGTTGGAAACTTCTCAAATGTTTCCTTCCATTCTCATTTTTCTTTTTCCTGCAATAAACACAATAGAATTTCCTCATTCTTATAACTGTATATGGATGTACTTATAGATTCCAGCTATGTTTCCTAAATATGTGTATGCATGTACACTTATACACTTCGAATTTTCTCTGCTCCCCTCTTTCCTGCAATCAAAACAAACTCAATCAGAAACAAAAAGAAAAATTAAAGATCATCACTTTTATATCTAATGAAAAATACACAAAATAATAAATCATCTTCTTGATTTTGAGCTCGCAGATGGTTTGCATTCGTTCAGCTTCCAAGGATTTTGCAGATGAGCCCTCCTCTTCTAGGGTTCGGAGGGATCCGACCGAGGTGGCCTCTTATTCGAGGATTAGGTGGGACCCTGATTCTTCTTCCCCCTCTAGCTCTTCAGGTTATGGTCCTTCTGGGAGTTCATGCGAGGTGACTCCAGAGGTACATCCTCATCCTTCCAGAAAACAAGTTCCTTCTTTATTTTATTCACCCTGACCCTTTTCAACTAATCTTCTTAGATTTTGGTTGAGGGTCATGGCCGAGGCAAGGGCCGAGGTAGGGGTGAGGCAAAGGCCGAGGTAGAGAGAGGTCAGAGCCGAATCATCATTCTCCAGGTGATTGCTGAGCAAATCAGGGACACATCCCTTCTACATGGTTTGAGGACTCATCCCTCTGCCTGTATTCGAGCGGATATCCCCTTGCCCTATCAGCAGTCCCATTTTTGCGGGAGTTGGGCCAGCTTCACTAATATGATCGCTAGATGTTCTGGAGCATTGCACTGAGAGTTGGGCCAGTTTAGATTTGGGTACTTTATCTCTATTGTTGGAGTTCATTTGGATCGGCCTTTGATTATAGCAATGATGGAGCGATTCTTCCCAGAGGTGTTGAGTTTCCATCTACCAGACATTGAAATTGGGATCAGGCCATCGGATTTTGCCATCATTACCAGGATTAGGATGATTGAAGATGTTATCTCGGAGCTAGTTAGACCTTCTGATGCTGATATTGTTACTCTTCTGGGATAGGAGGAGGTGCCCCTGGATGCCTAGGATGCAGGGCAAGTTTTTAGGATATCCTTGACCTGGCTTAGAGATGCATTTATAGACAGAGAGCTTCATCGGGTGACAGCGGATCATGCGGATTTTTCAGTTGCATTTCACTTCATCTTTTTGTTGATGATGGGCTCCTACTTTTGTAAAACCCTGGATTTTCCTAAGAATAAAATAAAAAATTAAAGATAAATTATAGAGGAAAATACTAAGGAATATAATAGTAGGGGAATTAAAGAGAGATATAAATGTTAAAATAGGAATTTAAAGAGGAAGGGTAATTTGGTCATTTTAATTTGTTAAATTCATGAAAAAAAATAAGATAATTAGTTATTTAGTCAACAAATTCAACTAGACAAAATCTTAGCTTAGTTGGATGTAAAATAATGAAATTAAGTCTTAAAGGGTAGAAAAGGGCCTAATGGTAATTATGTTATTTAGGGTCCAAAATATAGGTAATCTGAGTGACTAATAAAAGCCTAAGTTTAATTTAAAATTAGAAATAAGGTTAAGTACGAAAATTAATGAGGAGATCCTTTAAAAGAGAGTTAAAGGAGTTAAATTAAGGAGAAGGGTAGAAGAGGGAATACACTAAGTATATTAGAATAAACTAAACCTAATTAGAGTTGGACTAGTAGGGAGGCTATAAAAGAGAGGTTTAGAGAGTGTTTTAGGTTTTGAAAATAAGCTATAAAGAGAGGGAAATTCGTGCATAAGTGATAGGAGCCAAAATAGAAAGAGAGAAGAGAGAAAAGAAAGGAGGGAATTAGAAAGAAGAGAGTTGCAGAGATGGCCGACAAGCCAACTTCGAACAGTGAGTTAGGAATATCCAGTCGTTGGAATGGGTTGAAATTTTAGGGTTTTGTTCTACTCATGGAAGCTTTCAAACTGAACGGTGGAGATTTTAATTGGAGAAGTCTAAAGGGGTGCGGTAGAGCTTCAAAGACGGGCACAAGCGAACTTGTTGAAAATTCTGGGTTCATCATAAGGCAAGTAGCAAACACTAGAAACTGGAGGAACTGCATGTTTTCTCGTGATTTTGATGTTTGATCGTGATGTTTTTGAAGTTGGATTTCATGGGAAAAGTTGTGTTTATTAAGTATTGTTTTGGTGCTTTATCTTTCTTTTGACAATCAAGAAAATGTTGATCATAATGAGTTAAACTTAGAAAGAAACTTAAAGATATGTAGAAAGATGATGGGATTAGTTTAGGGTTGTCTCATAACTAATTTAAGATGGAAAAGAGATGTTTAGAATCAAAATAAATTAATATTTGGATTAGAAAGTTAGGAAATTTCCGCAACCAAGAAATCTAGTGTTATTAGTCGGAGCGCTCGATACACCACTCGAGCATTTCCTCAGGCAACAAGCCTTTGAAAAATAACAGAACCTGAAATCTAACCGCTAGAGCAGTCGCTCAAGCGACCCTTCGAGCGACTGACTGTCAGAAATTTCTAAACTTGGGATTCGTGCCCAGGTTCAATTCCTAATGATTTTTCTTGGAATCTTAATGTTGTAACACCTGTAAATAGAGTAATTTGAGATGTAGGAAGTAATGGAATTAAATTCGGATAAAAGAATAATTATTTGGGACAATAAATGTATTAGGAATCAATGAAGACTAGTTAGGGTAAACCCTATGCCCTCAAACCACTTTCATTAGGATTCTAGGTATAAAACCTAGTCTAACAAGTTATAATAGACTTAAATTAACTGCTGGAAAAAATCAATAGCATAACCTAAAGGTTTTGGAGATTTAGAGTATTAGTTGGATTTAAAATTAAAGATTTTAGGATGAACTAAAGTGTAGGATTAGGAGTAAACTTTGTAAGAAACAAAGAATAACCTGAATACTAAATTAGAACAATAAACTAAGTATGCTCACACTAACACGACTCAAATCTAAACCTTTTATTGTGTATACTCTCGTACTTATCTTATTGAATGACATGGAACTCTATTTAAGAACTGATCAATGGTTATTTTGAATATATTTTGGTTTAACACCGTGGTCTTTGGATTATTTTGCCATTGAAACCTGGTATTTGGACATAGGACTTGGTACATCTAGTATTGGTTCTTGGGTCACATGGTGTGACAAAGCATGGTGCCTGTTTTATCCCGCATGGGCAGATTTGGTATACAGATATAGTTCTGTATTTGGTGGGTGTTATTGAGAAGTATGTCCATCCCTGGTTTGGTTTTCCACTGTCGTGTGGGTTTCACAATTTCATTGATATGTTATCGAGTTATTCAAGGTTTTGATTGTGAGTTGTGTCTAATGGGCAATGCTTAGTATGGATCCATAGCTTAGCTAGGAAGTGAAAGGGAATTGGCTGGTAAGTTATTCTTATTCGGAACTCCCCAGTATGCGGTCCGTCGTACTAGCAGGTGCGGGCGACATAGGCAGCAATCCGAGACCGCTGCAAGTGCGGCCTGGTCATAAGCCGAGATTGCTATCGGTAAACAGTTTTGTTTTATTTTTTAGGTTACCATCCGCATGCTTTAATGAGTATGAGACCGACTTTCACGAGCTTTATATTGGTCATGATGGTAGGTTACTTGTGACTCGCACATGAGAGCTATGATTTGGCCGCGCTTGAGGATCACTTGTGACTTGCACTTGCACTGGTATTAGACGCGGTTGTTGTGAGTCCATTAATCTTTGATCGGATTGGTATGGCCTCCGTGGAAGCAGTACCCATGATGGGATTTTATTTGGACTGGATTGTACTCGCCAACCTATCTGTGTATCTCGGGGGTGATCCGCATTGATGGTTGACGGAGGAGATGGTAATGACTACAGGTGTGGGCTCCATCTATCATGTAAGTCGTGATGTGGCGAACTATGGGGGCAAGAATATTCTTACTAAGTGGTTTCAGTTCACGAGTCCTATTGGTCACACGTGTTTGTTTGGATTTTTGAATTGTTATTATTGTATTATCGTATTATTGTGGTTTTATCGTTCACCTCATGACTAGTATTGTAAAATTATGGACTATTTTACAGCATGCACCTTGCTACTTGTTGAGATTTATTCTCACTCCGGTGTCATCCCATTTTTCAGGTACTCTCGGCGAGGACGTCAAGTTGTTGGCTAGTTGTAGTTGGTTAGTCTATATAGATGTAGGATTGCTCATGTAATTGAAATCCTTGTATATCATGGTTGTTGATTAATAAAGAGAATATTAAATTTAAGTTTCCGCATTTACTCTGATTATAAAGTTAGAAAAAGTTTTAAATTGTCCAATTTCTTTAGTTGCTTTGTTTGATTACCATAACACCTCGGGTTTGGAATGCACCCGGAACCGGGGCGTTACAACTTCTGTCCTAAGGACACAACTTCAGTCAATCCTCATTTCCTGAGCCTACTGGGAGATCTGCCCCAGGCGAGAGGATACGCTTGGGGTCAGCTAGCTTTTGGTACTCTCTTGGCTGGGCTTTGCTTAATTGTATGCGGCCTTTCTGCATCATGAGGTGCAAGAGTTGGAAGTCCGTTTTTTGGCCCTTTTTGTAGGTAAAAATTTATTTTTTGCTTCTTTTTCTTTCTTCTCTCTCTCTCTCTCTCTCTCTCTCTCTCTCTCTCTCTCTCTCTCTCTCTCTCTTCTTTTGATCTTACTATTTTTTTTTCTTTTCAGTTTTTTGTCAGAGTATATGTTTCCCATTTCCATTCTACCTCTACGATGCTAGCGGATACTTTTCCGATGGCTCGTAGGTGGAGTCATATTGAGCACGACTCTAAGAAGAGTCATCCCAAGACAGCTCGGGTTCAGCTGGATCAAACTTATAGAACTGATGTGAGTATCTTTCAAATTCCTCTTCTTTATCCCTCTGTATGCTCAGATTTGAGTTGATCGTGTGAACAATTCAGAAAATTGGAAAAGATTTTCATGGTACAAACTCAGATTTGTAGATCTAAACTTCACAAGAGATTGAATCAAGCTAATCTAAGGCAAGTATCACCTTTCTAAACTAGTTTTATACTTGAATTTTCGGATTTGAAGCAAGTGATTTGAGATCGAATGATTAAACTCAGGTTTAGTAGTTTTTGATTTATTTGAAGAGAGATCTGGATCTGATCTTTAAAATTATGTTAAATTGTAGTTGGTTTAATTAGAAAGCTTATATTAATGATTTAGAAGATGTTTGCATGATTTTAGAGTGACTAAATTAGGATTTGGTAGTTCAATTTTCGAAAACTCAGAAATTTCAAAATTCTGTTCGTGACCTGAACTTTTGGCCTAGCTCCAACAATTGAGCTAGAACGTGTTTCCAAGCGCCCAGCCTATGTTTTCTTAAAAATTTAAGAACCCGAAAGTTAAATTTTCCAAACAAGCCAAGCGTCCAACAGGATGCTCGAGCGCTATGCCAGGCATCCATTTTCCAGATTTGAATCTCTTCAACGCCTTCATTGATGCTCGAGCGCTATGCCAAGCGTCCATTTTCCAGATTTGAATCTCTTCAACGCCTTCATTGATGCTCAAGTGCCATGTCAAGCGCCCAACACAAAAAAAAAACCCTATTTTGAGGAATTTTAGATGTTTTCAACTACGGAATTGTTTTTAATCAAATCCAATCTATGTATGTGAGACATGGGAAAAAATCACCGGAGTGATCGTCCCTCCGTCAACACACGGGCTCAACGCAAAAGTGGGAGAGTCGCCACCATTCATGATTTTGGGGTGAGAATGGACACCAAAGAGTTCAAAAGTATGCAAAAATAGCCAAAAGACAAAATCTAGGATAAAAATAACCCTACTTGAAAATCAAATCCAGAGATGGGTAAGGGGATTAGATTATGAACGGGGGAAGGTGTTAGGCACCCCCATTCATCCACACGAAGTGGTTGCCAAGTGTATGTTCATGCAAAAATAAAGTAAGAAAGCTTGCTAAAATCATAGAAAACCTTGAAAAAGGATTAATGTGTGATATTTTCACATGAGAATCCAAATGAATTTTGGGTTCTCATTTTATGTCAATATCATTTCTGGAGCATTAAAGAGGTGGAAATCAAAGCACAAGTTGCTCAAAACCAAGTTAAATCAAATCCGGAAAAATCGGTAAAAAGTATGCCCTTTGCCTTGAAATCCTTCAAATCCCATTTTAAATTGAACCAATCCAAATCCATTTGAAAGATTAGGGTAAATAAGAGTTTCATGCAAAATTTCAATCCATTCCGATTAAAAATCTAGGAGTTATGCTCCTTTGAAGTTGCTGCTGGGGATTTTTAAAAGTGGTAAGTGGGCAACTTTGGAAAATTGTCTAGAAAAATCCACTTCATAGAAATCCGTGAAATTTGGTGTGATTGAAATCTGTATGGCCATCTTTCAACAGAAACTAGTCTCATACAAAAATCGCTTCGGGTGTGCCTTGGGTGGTCTCCCGAACAGGCCCCGAAGATCACAGATTTACCCAGAAAAATGCAAATGAGCAGTTCTGAGTAAATCGGCTACCAATAATTCAAATGGAGTCCAAAAATTATGAAACCAACTGGATTTGAAAATAGACTCAAAAAGGAGTACTCAGAAATAAAAACCACTCGAATCGGACTTAAAACGAACACATGGCGGTCCGTCGAAGTGACAAGTTCTGTACTTGGACCTGAACTGTCCACTTAACTTCGACAGAGAAGTGTCAAAAATCGGCTAGATAGAAATTCATGAAATTTGGTGGACATAAACTAGACAGCCTCACCTTTCCCATGGTTCTGGAATCGCCCCAAAATTCATCCGGATGATGAAGTTACGGACGTCCGAAGTAAGGGTACAGGTGCTGTCAAGCTAAGCCACTTTTAAGTAAAACCAAGTCCGAAAATTGATAAAAATGAAATTCGTGCAATATGAACACAAATGCTTTAAAATCATCCGAAAGGCATTTCAGAATTGATTGAGGTCATTTATTTGAGTTTTATCACAATAAATGCAATAAACCCCAAATATGAGCCTACCCCGCCAAAATAGTGATATGTGTGCAAAAGTGAAAAAACCAAGCAAGATCCATACACATGCATATAGATTCAACAAAATAGGTTCTAGCATAGCCTAGGGTTCCGTTCCATTATCGTTTCCCTCTGTTCTCTTTAAGATAATCAAGGGTACTTTGAATATGGAACGGTTTACAATCAATCAAAAAAAAGCCTTATGCTACATGGGTTCTAGCACTAGGGTCAATCCCCAGTCTCGTTTCTCCTAGATCCGCCTTCACGTTTTACGGCTAGGGGAGTCTTGAGATACTTTGAGCCAGGGAAGGATTTCCACACATACAAACAAGGCTTTACCCTACAGAAAGGTAGAAGAAGAGATCTAGATCTAGGAATGTAAAGACAGAAAATAAAGAGAAAAGTTGAGGCTTACCTGAATTCTGGAGACGATTCCACAGCGGTTTCCTTCTTCTCTTGGAGTTCTTCTTTGCGAGAATTCAAAACAAGAGTTGTGTGCCATTTGCTCAAGGAGGAGGCTCCTATTTATAGGCAAGGGCTAAGGTCATTGGTAGACACAAATTAATGTCTAGAACCCCTCCAACCTAAACCCTAAGGTTATTTCCGCGATTTCCCCTCATTTAATGAGGGACATGATGGTAAAAGTGAAAAGCTCTCGGAAAACCCTAATTTTGAGCAAACTTAAGGTATCCGGTATATCAGACCGGATAACAAAGGGCCTTAAGGTATCCGGTACATGGTACCGGATACGCTAAGGCTCACATGTATCCGGTATGATTATCCGGATACGGGAAATGGTACTTGTATCCGGATACTCAATCCGGATACAGGTAAAAGTATATTTTCTTCAAATTCTGTGCTGGCTTTCCAGGAGATAATGATTTTTGATGATTGTTTGTGCAATTTGGGGTGTCTACAATGTACAAATAAGATTTAAGTATTTAGGAAGTACTTGCACAGGAGTTATATTAAAATTTAATTTAATAAAGAGTTTTGGCACATTTTACTAAAGTTCTTGAGAGACTTTTGGTTCCAAATTATTATAGGATGAGTTTATTTTGATTCCACCACTTGTAACACCTTTCTGAGATCATTTCTAAGGTGTTTCTAAATGCCAATTGTATGAATGAGTTTATATCAAATACTTGTCCACTTATTCCTTTAAATTAGTTTATTTTGGGTTTTAAGAGGATATTATGTTTCTATATAACTTGTAAGGATTCTAAGGATTTCTACTTATGAAATTCTCATACCTAAACATGTTGAAAGTAAATAACTCTCTGAGAACACATTTCTAGTCAGATTTGACAAATCTGTGTTTTCTGCTTTCTTTTGGATTACTTTGGTTTACAATGGACTTGATTGGAAAACTTGCATTAGATTTGGTTTATTGTGAGTTATTTCTACAGATTTGAATTATTGGTTTTGTCTCATGCATGGTTTGATATAAGATCTGGTTTGGATATTGTTCGTAGCGCCTCGGATCCGAGTTGTTCATTAAAGATATAACTCATCTTACGGCAACACTATGCATGAGCCCATAGCAAGCCAATGCCATAATATAACTCCATAATTATATCAATATCAGAGTGCGGAAACAAATCCAACTAATCTGAATCTTTATTACTTCATAAAATTTGGGAAAGTCTTCAAATAAGATAATAAATCTCCTATAAAATTTTTGGATACAAAGGTCTACTACATCACTCACTTTCATCTCTCCAATAATAAAGTACTCCCTAACTACTGAAAAGTAAACTCCCTAAAACATAAATCAACATCCTACATAAGACAATAGTAATCGTCCACTACGTAATCATCAGATGGATACTCCTCACTAGTACCCTGTGGCTCTACCCTAGCGGTATCATCCTCTCTAAGATAGTTTGAAAACAAAACAAAACAAAGCAAGAATGAGATATAAATCCCAGAAATTAACACATGCACGAATAAAGCATTTTATCATCTATATATTTCTCAAAATAGCATGTGTTTCAATTTCAGAACAGTAACGGATAATTCAGTTGCAATTCATTTTCAAATTCAATATCAAAACAATAATTTCCAAACAAATCAAATCAAATCCTTGCAATGATGTGACATCATAGGACTCATGAAAACAATACATCTTTGAAAAGCTAAATGCCTGAGTCAAGGGTTGCTACCTCACAGCTTAGGTGAAAGCTGAGATACATAGACATTGACTAATTGCAGATCACCCAACCGAGATACACGAAGGGCTAGCACGTACAATCCAATCAATTGCAACAACATGGGAATACCGGAGCAAGATACATGGTAGTAGCCCAAAATAACTACATCGAGATACATGACGGGTGGGATTGCTGCAGCATGACTAGATAGAGGAAGGCCTCGTTGAGATACATGATGGGAGCATAATGTGAAATAAGTTTAACCAAACAAAGAAAATACCATTCTCACTCCTAGCTAAACTATGGATTCATACTAAGCTATGCCCACTAGGCACACAAAACAAAACACTGAAATCATATAATCTTTGATACCCAAAACCAATACACAACATTCACAATTCATCTCAAATCATCCCCAAGGTACATGGAGGAAAAAAAAAAGATCAAACTCAAGCTACATGAGTGAGAATTAACCATTCTGAGGTACACGGAGGAAAATATATACAATTATTTCAAAACAACCTTGGAAACATCTTTAGATAGGTCAAATTCAAGTGTAAGAATCAATAAAATCAAAATAAGTTGGAAAAAAAGAGTTTGGAACGATAAACTTGAATAAAAACTATTTCAGTAGAACGTACCCAAAATCTTTATAAAAATTCAATTTAATCAACGGCTAGTGCAAACAATCTCAAATCTTATTGGTACATAAGTTGGAAATCAATTTTATAGTCAAAAACTAGGTCTATTTAAAAAATACAGATTTTCTATCAAGGGCGCTCGAGTGGTGTCGAGCGCTCATGCAGGCGCTTGTTAAAAACATGCTTTCTCAAGTTGGCCGCTCGGAGTCGCACTCGAGCGATCTCCCGGGCATTCGGTTTATTGGAAATTGACAACTCTTGGGTTTTGAAAAGTTAAAAAAACGTAGGCGGGGTGCCTTCAGTAGCGCTTAAGCGCTGTCAAGTGCCCTAGCAATCCACTCAGCGCCTAACAGGACGCTTGAGCGTGATTGCAGGCGACCGTTCAAATTCGCAAAAACCTGAGTTTTCCGAACTTTGCGAAATTTCATACTAAAATCAAATAACACCAAACTAGCATTTCAAAACACTTCAAAAACCTTCTAAAACAACATCTAGATATGTTAGATCAGTTTGAACAAAATAAAACTTCGTTTATAAATCAAATCGAATCAAAACCCATTAAAGAAACACACTTTAACAGTTTTTAAAGAAATCTAAAATATCATTATAAACCTACGAAAACTTGGTATAAATCAACATAGTTTGCTTCAAAAATAATCTCTTAATACGTATCTAAATCAATCATAACAAATACACAACAACCATGCAACGGTTAAATAAAAACAAAGATGTTACTTGCCTTTTCACAAGAATCCAACTCTAATTAGCAAAACCAGCAACTCGACTTCTTCTCCTTTGTTTTTGGGCGTGATTTATTTCTTTCAAATCCTCAAGCACACGTTCAGAGGGTCTCCTTCAATACCACACGTCCAAAACAATAGAATAAACCTTCTATTTTCTTAAAAGTTCCTTTTTATACTTAGAAATTTGATTTTAAACCTATTAGAAGTTTCTATTCTTCTAAACTCACAACTAGAAGCACATGGATGTCCAGCCATGTCCATATAGGTAATTTGCTAATATTTAATTGTGAGACATGGAAAAAATCAATTCAATGACTTCCTCTATCATCACACGGGATTAAATAAAACAAAGAGTCGCCACCATTCAATTTAGGTGTGAATGGACACCAAAATATCAAATAAGAACAAAAGGCAATTTTAGGGTAAAAATAACCCTTCTAAAAAAACAACCAGAGATGGGTAAGGGGATTAAGTTATGAACAGGGGAAGGTGTTAGGCACCCCTATTCATCCACACAAAGTGGTTACCAGGTATTGTTCATGTTAAAATAAAGGAAAAAGCTTGCTATAAAATTCATGAAAAATCACAAAAAAGACAAAAATATATGGTTTTTTCATATGAATAGTCTAATTGATCCAGAACTTTCAAATATGATCATACCATTCCTTGGGTTTCATGATCAAAACAAAATTGAGATAAAATCAATTTAAAGTGAAAAATCCAAAAATCTGGCTTCAACCTAAGTTCTAGAAATCTAGAAAAATATGATTTTTATAAAATATTTCAAAATTGAACTTGAATAGTCCAGGACATAGGTAGAGCCCAAATTTCACATTAAATCAAGAAATCAAAACCAAAAATACCCACGTTGATGAAAAACATCAAAAGGGGAGAACTTAGACCGTAGGGTCTTCTCTCAATAATGAAAAACGATTCAAAAACCACATCATGAAACCCTAGAATTTACTTTCAAGCTTCTGGATCCAGATCTATCATATTGATCATGATAAATCCAGGATCTTAGCCTAATACCACAAAAATCACGAAAACAGTGCTGTAGGTGCAAATATGTGGAAAATCCAAATTTTATAAAAAAGTGGTGGGGATCTCATGCTATAAACATCATAGATTCATGTGATTCATTCAGATTCATCATAAAAACAATTAAAACATGATCATGATATTCAAAGCAGCCACATCTCACAAATTAGAGGACATGGGGGTCTACCCTACGGATCCGCCTGTTCTCTTTTCCCCTAGCTCTCTCTTCACGTTTTACGGCTAGAGAGGATTCTTGAGGTACTTGGAGATAGGTTTGGTCATACAAACACAATCAAAGGCCTTATTCTATAAAAAAGGAGAAAAACAGATATGGGGTTCTATTCTAGGGATCCACCTGTTCTCTTTTCCCCTAGCTCTCTCTTCACGTTTTACAGTTAGAGAGACTCTTGAGGTACTTAGAGACAAGTTTAGGAATACTAGATACAAAAGATGGCATTATTCTACAGCAATAGAGAAGATCCTATTACTTCTAGAATTGAAGACAGAAAATAAAAGGAAAAAGGGACTTACCTGGATTGAGCAAGCAAAACAGCAGGGGTTCCTCTCTTCTCTTGGAGCTTCTTAGACTTCAAATTTTCGTGGTCTTTTGCTTGAGGAAAGGCCCTTTATTTATAGGCAAACCCAGGGGTATGGTTGGTCCAAGGTTTGGCAAGATAGAGTTTCAATTTGAGTTAAACACAAGATCATGCCCATCCTTTATCCACAAAGATATTTCGCACAAATAAAATATATAATTCGCTCATTTAAAGGGATATTGGACTAAAGATAAGGCTCAGAAATCGAGAGAAGAACAGAACTCGCACGAGTCTGATGTGCCCGTAAATGATTTACGGTCCAATGGTGTCCGTATATGTATTACGGGCGCTACGTGCCCGTATATAAAATTCGAGCGCGCTTAGCCCGTAGATACAATACGATCAAGGCTTGAATTATTGATTTTCATGCATTTTTGGCTTGTTTCAAATCCCAATTAATATTTTCAATTATTTTCTCATTTTAGTGCAATTTGGGGTATCTACAGCTGCCCCCTCTTTGCTGGTAATTGGAACCAATTACAAGCAGAGAGAAAAAAAAAAGACCCACCAATTGCACTTTTTGAGATCTTTGTCTTACTAATTGCACTTTGCAAGGATTAAAAGGATGATATTGGGAAAAAGAATTCATTGCGGAAGATTTGCTAAAAGTCCCTCAGCTTAAGGTGCAAATCCTCCTCTCTCCTCTCACTGAGTACTCGTGGCTATGAAGTGAGATTTGAGACAAAATTTTTAAACAAAAGTGGGTAAGGTGGCAATCTTTGCAACTTACAACTAATATAAACATTGATCTCCTGAAAAGTGTGGACAAAATGATGAAAAAGACAATTTTTCTGGGTGGCCTGCAGTTGTAGCACAATGAACAGCAAAGAACAGACACAACTCAAAATTGCACATTTGAAAGACATCTCATTAATTGAACTTGCTTTGGTCAAACAAAGAAATGATAAAAACATGGATTCGAAGATAGCCAATGAAACCCTTGCTTGAAGTCTGATGGGGTGGCGTCTCTTCCTTATCTCAGATTTCTTGGAGCTCTCGTGGCTATGAAAAGAAATCTGAGACAAGCAAATTTTGAAAATAATATGGATTTAAAATTGACCACTGCAAACTCAATTGATTTTGATGTTTTTCACTTTTTGAATTTTCCTGATTGATTTTCTTATTTGATATACCTGGGTTCCATTTGATGCCCGAACCTGTGCTCGAATATTCTGCAACTTGCTTTTGCTTCTTCATCTTCTTGCTCTCTCAATAACGATGTATGTGCCCTTACTGCCCATAACCTGTCTTCATGCTTTTTAATTGCCCAAGTGAATGCCCTCATCATGATTGATGGATCATGATCTGTTGATCTAACCTCATGCCTTTACAACCCATGATCTGTCTTTCATGCCTTCTTGCTGCCCCAGTAAAATCCTTCTTCATGATTGAAGAATTAGGAACCTTTGTTTAATGAAGAAAACATGTCATTGCTTCGAAGCCTTTTTTTTTCTTTCAAATTCGAAGACTAAAGCTTGATTGCTTCTTCCAGATGTTGGAATTCATTCCAATGAAAATCCAGAAGGAAAGACACTGAGCATGCCCCGGTTTTGATTGTTTGAAGAAGTATTTGCCCCTCAGTAGAGATGATCCTCTTTTTTCTCTTTTTTTTCTTTTTTTCTTTTTCTCTTTCTTTCTTTGGTTTTTTTTTTTTTTAACCTTTGCCATAAAGAAACCCTAATAGAAGAATGCAAATGCAAACATAAGAAAATATGTTTTATACTAGTGGCCTCAGAATTCTCTAATGCTTGCAAAACCAATGTTTTATGAAAAGATATAGATTCTCATCATAGGCCAAAAATATATTTTTTTGCTTTTTTGTGGTTTTATATTTTTTTTTTGAAAAAAATGATCCAATCACTTATTAGCATATAGTCTAAAAGAATTAAAATCAAGTTGAATAATGAGAAGATTATTTCAGAAAATGAAGAAAGACCAAAATAAGCCTTCGGAACCTTTAGAATCATTCCCATGACCATCGGTTTGTCAATTGATGCTCCAGATATGACGACTCTTTCAATCTGACTATTTTGCCCCAGTCTAGAAAGACATTTTCCTTCATCCAATTGAAGAGTAATTGTTTCTCCATTGTATCCATGATATGAGAATTTATGACTTCAACTTCAGCAATAATTTTCTAATGGCAATTTTGATGGCCATCAACTTGCTCATAGATGATTCATATCATAGTTCTGATTATGTTGTTTCAGTCTTGAAAAGAGAATTTTCCTCAATCACTTGAAGAGTGACTGTATCTCAAAATAACCACCAACATGAGGACTTCACCTGGATCTATGCCAATTCTGGACTTTCCTCTCTGACGATTTCCTTGTAGATAGCTGATTATTTGCCATGTAGCGCCCTTCCGGGTTTTCACTACATTTTTTCCTTTTCTTTTTTTTTTCTTTTTTTTTTCTTTATCCTTCATCACCAGCAACCATGTAGTCAAAACTGCCTTAATTCAAAATTTCTTAATCAAAGAGGACTTATGAATAGGACGAAACGAAGGCTTGGTCTTAGTTTAGAAAGAAAAGGAATAAAAGGCTCAAATACCCTATGATCAAATGGATTAACTAAAATTGTAATTTTTAAGGCATTGCTTCCCTTGGAAAGAATACAAAATTGCTCCCAGTAATGAAGTTCTTCCCCCACTTTCATTTCTTCATTTGAAACTTATTCTCCAGTATTGAACTTCTTTTTCCATTTTTTTCTTCACAATTTCGAAGACATTCTCATGATCTCTTTTTCTTCTTTCTTCCTCTTTCTTTTTCCTTTTTTTTTTTTCATTTCTTTGCCCCCTTTTCTGAAAACATCTTCAAAATCCCTTTTGAAATTCAACAATTGTCCCTTCATTCCCTTTTTTATGCCTTAATAAATTTGTCCCAGTGTCGGGTTACAATTCTCAGTTTAGGTTACTTGGAAAAATGTATCAATCTCAAAGGGTTTAACTAGGGATTTCAAAAATTTTGGGGATATAATAAAGAAAGGCCTCTTATCATTTTAAGAAAAATTGAATTTTCAGACTTGGTAAAGTTGTACTACATGACTAGTTCAGGAATTTTTTCTTCTTCTTTTTAAATCAACTTCTATCAAGATAAAAGCCTCTTCAAATAGGATCTCTATTATGAACAAGTTCTTCACCTTTTGATCAATCTTATGAATTTGGATTCTTTCCATCAAATAATGCCCAATTCTATTTCCAACGAAAATGTCAAATCTTCTCCCATATTTTCAAGTGCAAAGCCCCAAAATTTCTTCAAACAATATTCTCAACTTCCCTTTGAACGAATCAGCAAGTGATGCGATCCTTTCTGTATTCTAATGAAAAAACTTCAAATCTTCTTCTATCTTTTTTGTTGAAGACTGTGGGTCATCTTTGGTTCCAAAGGCCATAAAATTGGTCACTTCATAATTTTACAGAATATTCTTCTCATGACACTTAAAAGGATTTGAATTTTCTTATAAAATGTCTTTTTCTTCAATTTTGGCCTCAAAATTGAGTCCAATGTCGAAGTCATATTCAACTCAATGAAATTCAATAAGAGATATGATTCATAAGTAAAAGGACCTTGCTAAAAACTTTTTTTTTTTCTAGAAAAATGTTAAAGGGAAAAATCTTTTTTTTTTTTTTTTTTGAAGAGCCTTTATTGAAATCACTTCCTGAGAACAAGGCTCTTTAGGATCCTCAGGAAATGTGCATTCTTTTTATGCAGGTTTCTTTTCAGAGAACGTGGGAGTTCGAAAACTGCCCCTGTTCTCAAAGGCAAAAGCTGACTTTTCTTTCTTTTTTAGAAAATTTCTTTCTCCTGCTGAGTAAGGCAAGCCTTCCTGCTCATAACCAGGAGCATTTCTTTTAAGATAAACCCTGACTGTTGGACCAATAGGAGCGATAAGCTGAGAAGGGTCAAATCTTCTTTCTCCAGAGAAAATTGCCCCTATTTCATTTGAGCTGCCTGCCCCATTGTTATCGGTAGGTGGGATGGGAGTGACTGAATTGAATGATAAAGAGTTATTATCCAGAAAATCCTGAATTGCATGCTTTAGGGCCAAGCAACGATCTGTGGTATGCCCTGGACTACTCATATGATAATCACATATTGCAGATGAATCATAATTCTTCCCCTTGCTTGCATGAGGATTTGGCAACTTCAAAGCCACATAACCCTTCTGAAGTAAAGTAGGCAAAAGCTCAGATGGTCTCATAGGCAATTTAGAAAATTCCCTTCTCTTCCTTACTTCTGTTTCCTCCTTCACAAGCTGTGCAGAAAGGACATTAATTTGAATAGGCAGCAAAGGAAATTGATGGGTTGGCTTGATAGGAGGTGGATGGGCATTGATTTGAAAGGGTTCCCTGGGAAGTTGCACCATATTCACTTCTGCTTCTCTCCCTTCTTCATTCTTTATTCTTTCATTACCATTCTCCTTTTTCTGTGCAGAGAAAGTGGTGGAAGCTTCCTGGTTCAACACTGTAGAGTAATCAGCTATTTTCCCATACTTGATCCCATCTTCAATTCTGTCTGCCACTTGCACTAGGGCAGCAAAGTTGGTGGTAGTTTGACCCACCAAGTGACTGTAAAATGGTTGCCCCATTGTCATGATGAAAGTTGAAATCATTTCTGGTTCTCCCACGAGTGGCTTGACTTGTGCAGCTAATTCCCTCCACCTTTTAGCATATTGCCTTATGGTCTCATCATTTCTCTTGCTCATCCTCATCATGTCGTACCTATCTGGTATAATCTCAGAGTTGAACCTATATTGTGCCAAAAAGGAATCTGCTAAATCCTTCCACCTTCTTATTTTCCCATGATCCAAAGTGGCAAACCACCTCAAAGCAGCTCTAGTTAAACTCCTCTGGAAGAGCTGAATTAGTATGCGGTCATCCCGGCCAAACTGGCATAAAGCCCCGCAGTACAACTTCAGATGACTCATGGGGCAGCCAGTGCCATCATATTTGTCAAAGTCCGGACACTTGAATTTGGCCGGTAAGCATACATTGGGGTATGGACACAAATCTTCGAAATTGGTGCCTCCAAAGTTATTCACCCCTTTTACCTCCCTCAGTTCATCTTGGATCATCTCCAGTCGGTGCATGAATTTCTTCTCCATTTCTTCCCTCATTTTTTCCTTTTCCTTTGCTTTTTCCGATTCCACTGTCTCATTCCTAGTCAGTATAGGTTCAGGGGTGGGTTCATAAATGGGTTCAGGAATAGGTTGAACCGGAGGTGGGATATTGATTTGGGGTGGAGGTGCTGGGTTGGAAGTGGATGCTTGATTCTGGGCTTGCACTTGTTGGGCCTGCACCGATAGTATGTTCTCTAACATTCGGGCTAGTCCTACCACCTGCTCCTGAAGCAGGACAATATCTGGGTGAGGAGGATCAGCTTCATTCTCAATGGGATTCATGGTGTGAGCTCTTGATCTGGTTACAGGAGCTATGATTGCAAGTGTATTAGTACCTGGAAAAATAAAGAGAAAATATCAGTGCCAATTTAATCTCATTCACATGCCTATGTGCAAGCTGGGTGAACACGAGTTTGGATTTGTTTCTTTCTTTATTTGCTTCTTTTTTTTGAATTGTTGGAATATTCTAGGGCTTCCAATAGGTCCCACAAAAAGAGAAAAAGATCTGAAATTCAAAGGCTTTCAGAGGCCCAGGGATATTTTTGGAAAAAGTCTGAAATTCAAAGGCTTTCAGAGGCCCAGGGATATTTTTTGCAAAAGATCTGAAATTCAAAGGCTTTCAAAGGCCTAGGGGTATTTTTGAAAAAGTTCTGAAATTCAAAGGCTTTCAGAGGCCCAGAGATTTTTGAGAAAGGTCTGAAATTCAAAGGCTTTCAGAGGCCCGAGGAAAAAGATCTGAAATTCAAAGGCTTTCAGAGGCCCAAAGGATATGTGTCTATAATTCAGAGGCTTATAGACGGCCCAAAGGAGTTGTGTCTAAAATTCAGAGGCTTTTAGATGGCCCAAGGAAATGATTTGTCCAAAATTCAGAGGCTTTTAGATGGCCCAAAGAAATGATTGTCTAAAATTCAGAGGCTTTTAGATGGCCCAAAGAAATGATTGTCTAAAATTCAGAGGCTTTTAGACGGCCCAAAGGATATGTGTCTATAATTCAGAGGCTTATAGACGGCCCAAAGAGATGATTTGTCTAAAATTCAGAGGCTTTTAGATGGCCCAAAGGAAAAAGATCTGAAATTCAAAGGCTTTCAGAGGCCCAAAAGATCTGAAATTCAAAGGCTTTCAGAGGCCCAAAGGAAAAAGATCTGAAATTCAAAGGCTTTCAGAGGCCCAAAAGATCTGAAATTCAAAGGCTTTCAGAAGCCCAAAAGATCTAAAATTAAAAGGCTTTCAGAGACCCAAAGGAAAAAGGTCTGAAATTCAAAGGCTTTCAGAGGCCCAGAGATTTTTTGAGAAAAAGTCTGAAATTCAAAGGTTTTCAGAGGCCCAAGGATTTTTTGAGAAAAAGTCTGAAATTCAAAGGCTTTCAGAGGCCCAAGGAGTTTTGAGAAAAAGTCTGAAATTCAAAGGTTTTCAGAGGCCCAGAGGAAAAAGATCTGAAATTCAAAGGCTTTCAGAGGCCCAAGGATTTTTTGAGAAAAAGTCTGAAATTCAAAGGCTTTCAGAGGCCCAGGGAGTTTTGAGAAAAAGTCTGAAATTCAAAGGCTTTTAGAGGCCCAAGGATTTTTTGAGAAAAAGTTTGAAATTCAAAGGCTTTTAGAGGCCCAAGGATTTTTTGAGAAAAAGTCTAAAATTCAAAGGCTTTCAGAGGCCCAGGGAGTTTTGAGAAAAAGTCTGAAATTCAAAGGCTTTCAGAGGCCCAAGGATTTTTTGAGAAAAAGTCTGAAATTCAAAGGCTTTCAGAGGCCCAAGGATTTTTTGAGAAAAAGTTTGAAATTCAAAGGCTTTCAGAGGCCCAAGGATTTTTTGAGAAAAAGTCTGAAATTCAAAGGCTTTCAGAGGCCCAAGGATTTTTTGAGAAAAAGTTTGAAATTCAAAGGCTTTCAGAGGCCCAGGGAGTTTTGAGAAAAAGTCTGAAATTCAAAGGCTTTCAGAGGCCCAAGGGATTTTCTTTCACATATTTATTTATTTATTTATTTTTTGAAGCATTTTATTCAAACTCATTTCCCTTTTTCATCATTTAAAGGTTAAAGGAACAGGACTTAGTGGGAAAAACTGTTTAAAATTGAATATCCCGCGAAAACCGCATATTCACCACGGTCCGGCCTTGCCCGTATTCAAATTACGAGCAAGCCGTGACCGTATGATTAACACGGGCGAGCCCAGCCCGTATAACCAATACGGGCGAGCCCAGCTCGTGTATTAAATGCGGTTTTACGAAGCTCTTTTATGTTTTTCTAGTTTTTACATGGTTTGATCACTTTGATTGCTCATCCAAACATATGGTTCACCCATTGCAAGGCTTCTAAACTGTCCCAAAGTGGACCTTGGCCTTTTTGCTAAAACACATGTTTAGGAGGGCACATGTACCCTCCGAATTGATACCTCATTCTAGAATTTGGTACCCTTTTGTTGCCTCTTGTATGAACATTGGGTAGGATTGATTCCAAACAGAGTTAGAAACTCTTCCTATGGGCTGCACCAATTTTATAAAACATGCATATTTTGGGACCAATTTTATCCCGAACCAATGGGCACCATGACACCCCTATGATATGAAAATAATGCAAAACAATAGGATTACCTTGTTTACCTTCAATATAGCATCCGCATTATGCCCTGGTTTGTAAGCCATGCAAACGGCCTTCCCACAATTACAAGCCCATATCCCCACGTAATTGTGTACTTTAGCCAAAAACGTGTAACTCCACCTTCAAGCGTAGGGGTTTTGGGTTTTGGCTTAATGGCAACTTAGCACTCAAGCCTAGTGATAACCAAAATCAAAGATCCACGTTATTATCACATCATTAGCCCAAAGTTCTAAGGTGAATGTTTTCACTTCGCTTTCCGAAGTATCGACCTCGTTGCGCCAAGCTACACACATTCGGGTTCAACTTCCGATAGGTTAAGGGTAGGCTGTGTAAAAAAATAAAATGTGCACAGTGCATTGTAAAAATAGGGCGCATTCACAACGTCCCAAACCCTTGCCACTCTTTTCGTAGCCATGCATATATAAACCAAGGCATAATAGGAAAGCATATATAAAGTAAACAAATACACAAAACAATCCTATAGCACCTAAAACGTGTTCATAAAAATCATCCAATCATACAAGCATCTGATCATGTTATACATCCCAAAAACACATCATGGAGATCATGCTAAGAATTAAAACATGCTATTATAAAAATATAGCAAGAAATCAGCATGGTTTAGCAAAACAAACCTCCCCTACGCACGTTTCTAGAAACAATCCTATAAATCAGAATTAAGCTTGTTTCTACCCCCATGAATTCTTAAGCAATAATTCAGATTTAAAACATACCCAACATGCTTAAAAACACAAAATAGCAATCAAATCAAAAAAATCAAAACATGAACAAACACCAAAAGGCTGAAATCCTCAAGTCCCCAGCAGAGTCTCTAGTTGTGAGACATGGAAAAAATCAATTCAATGGCTTCCTCTATCATCACACGGGATTAAATAAAACAAAGAGTCACCACCATTCAATTTAGGTGTGAATGGACACCAAAATATCAAATAAGCACAAAAGGCAATTTTAGGGTAAAAATAACCCTCCTAAAAAAACAACCAGAGATGGGTAAGCACCTCATTTTTGCGCTCCTGAAAAAGCCGGAAATGCAAAACCTGGTCAAAAATTCAAACCCTGATGGGTCAAAATTTGACCTTTTGATCAAGTGATAATCTGTCACCTTGCTTCATCCCATTGGATAGAGGATCTCAACACGGTTCCAACGCAACTGGGTTTGCAAGAATCGGAGTCCGGATGAAGGTTCTGCGGGCGGTCAAACTTAAGGGAAGGCCAAAAGTTGACTTTTCCTCGAACCCCGTGCCAAGTACTTAACCCTATGTCAGTGAATAGAGGGCTCCGATACGAGTGCAACGCAATTGAGTTTGCTCAAATCGGAGATCAGATGAAAGAGATATGAGCTGTCGAAGTTTCCGGGCAGCAAAAGCCGGAAACTGCACACGTGGCGCAGGAACTGCACACGTGGAAGCCAACGGAGCAAAATATCTCGGAGGCTAAATCTTAAATATCCAAAAACCCCAAGGACTAAACAAAAATTCGTACGGGGCAATCCGTAGATATCCAAAAGTGTCAAATCGGTTGAATCGGTCAAGTCGAAGGGCAAATCCGTAATTTTTCGATTTGTATCCGGCATTTAATGCCGGATACACGTGCCCCTATGTATATTCGGACTCCAAGGCCGGATACAAAGATTTGCTCGGCGAGATTCGCGTCGATTCTCCGACAAATTCACGGCGGAATTAAATTTTGGCAATTATTATGTTTTGTATCCGGCCTTCAAGACCGGATACACATGAGGCTTAGTGTATCCAGCCTTGGAGGCCAGATACACATGGTACATAGTGTATCCGGACTCCAAGTCCGGATACATTAAAATTTCTATAAAAGGGGGCAGCAGCCCCCTTTCCAATGGTTGGTTCTTTTCACCATTTTGAAAGCTCCTTGCCCCTCTTCTATTGGTCCGAATCCTCCCTCCCCAGCACCCCTTTGGCTCCACCACCTTCACACTCCATCCCAAGTTGTTCCCACCCCTCCTCCCTCCATTCTTCTCCATCCTTCCCCATCTTCACTTAACTAAGAAAAAAAGCTTGGCTGCTATTGGAGGAGCAAAAGGGACTTTCCGGCCGTTGTGCAACCTCAAAAGAGGTGTCTCCACTTGGTCTAGGAACTCAAGAACCCCCAGGTAATGCTTCTCACTAACTTTGACTTCACATATATGAAAATGGGGTCTTTCTAAATATGTTAAGGTGCATGGTGTTCCATTTTTGCTGTAAGCCTATTCGAGTGCCCATATGGCATATATTTGTCTTCTTTTTCATGTCATGAAGACCTCCAAAGGTAAGAGGTCCACGTAGGTTTTTTTTGTGAGCATGGAAGTCCCTTTTTTACACACCTTGTAGTGCCATCTAGTTGCTGTTCTTAGGTTAGTTCTAGGTCTTTTATGGGGGAGCATGTTCCCCTTGGTATGGAGATCTCATGTACCCCGGTAATACCCCCCATTGCCCTTCTTGCTCCCTCCTTTTTTGTGTGGTTTTTATCACTTCTTCTTACCTTCTTGGGCTTCATATGCTGGCCATACCACCCATGGCTTGCTGTTTGTGGTTATAATATAACATGCTTCCCGATCCCTCAACCTTTGATGTTTGTCATTCCTTGTGTGCATGCGAGCATGAGTTCACTTATGGAACCTTTGATAAGGGGTTTATTGGTAGATAACACTTGCTGTTTTTATGTATGCCAACATGTTTTTTTATGCATGCCCGACAACCTTAAGATGCCCATATTTCCATGCCAAGGTTGCTGTTTTTCTATTATACACATCATGCTCCCCTTGCCCCTAGTAACTTGATGATGTGGCTCACATGAGCTGCTGCTGGAGACAGCAGCAACACACCCTCACCCCTTACCCCCTTTTGCATAAAGGCCTTTTGTTCCTACATTTTGTATTATGATTCCCCCATTAGCATGCTTAATTCTTGTTTAAATCCCCACTTTTAGTTGCTGCCTCTGTCCCTCCACAGCATGTTCTTTTAATTTCTTTCCTCTACTTTGTGAACACATGGCATGTGTCCTTGTTATACCACTTCGTAGGCATGCATGTATGAATGCAAATCCACCACCATGCGTAACCCCCCTCCATGTTGCTGTTTGACTATCTAATTGTCATGATGTTGCATGAGTATTGGTATGCTTGCTTGCCTTTGCCTTTGCTGGAAAAGTCCCAAAGAAAAGCCAAATGAGGCCTCTCCCCAAACCTGAACCAATGTGGGCCTGCCCAAGGGCCCACATGACCAGTAGAAGGCCCTAGGAAGCCCCTGGAAGCCACCCCAATGGCCAAAGCCCGAAAAGGCCATTTTTGAGGTGATCCGGCAACTCAGGCCGGATCACCTATGGCCTGCGTATATCAGGAAACTAAGGCCGGATACACATAAAAGTGTCATTTTTGTGTCTTTGTGATCCTTGGCCGAATTTTGGAGCGATTTGAACCAAAACCACTGAACCAACAGGGTTTCCGGGTGACCTGGACCACCGGTCCAACTTGGTACACTAGTGGGCCTTCCAACGGGGCCCACCAAGCCCAGTAAATCCCAAAGCATGTAAATAAGTAAGATTAAATAAAGTGAACTAATTGAACCGGGTGGGCCAAACCCAATGCGGCCCACCCGAACCTTGTTGCGTGGAATGAATATACGAATTGCATGGTTTGGCCGAGACCAAGGGCTAGGGCCTATCGGGCCCGCCAAAGCCCGCTAACCAAACCAAGTTAGGGTGCAAGCCCTAGACTTCAAAGAACTGGGCTTTCAAGCCCAAATCTGGATCACGGGCCCCAAGCCCAGTGATCAGCCCATCTTGGCAAATTTAAGCAAATCCAACATATTTTGGCAACCAACATGGGGGCCCACCTAGGGGCCCGCAAATCAATGCCGGCCCGTTTCTTGCATGGAAATCACTTAAGTATCCTACTTGAACAAACTAAATAAAACCAACACACTTAACCAAAGCCCACAGGGCCCCTAGGCTTAGACAGAGGCCCACATGGGCACATGGGCTTACCCAAGCCCGCCAAGGACACCGTGGGCCTTCCAACGGGGCCCATCCAATCAGACTCAGACAATTTAAGTTAAGCAAAGATAAAATCAACTAAAGGGACCCACACCACTTAGGTGGTCCCGCCAAGACCTAACTTAAATACATGCTAGATTAGGAATCGGGTGAGAACCAAGTGAGAAGGCTGACTCAAACCAGGGAACCCACGGGACCCGTCATCCGACGGGGTGGACTAGGGTGTCTACGGACTTCCCCAGACCACAACCGAGAACCGACTTAGAATCTCAAGCCGCAGACCCAAGAGCTCTAATTAGACAAGATTAGACACCCAGGTGTCCGCCTGCACCCCATCAGGTGGTGGCGACTCCGAACTTACCCGTGCCGCGTTTCCCACTCGCGCACAAGGGGATTAAGTTATGAATAGGGGAAGGTGTTAGGCACCCCTATTCATCCACACAAGGTGGTTACCAGGTATTGTTCATGTTAAAATAAAGGAAAAAGCTTGCTATAAAATTCATGAAAAATCACAAAAAAGACAAAAATATATAGTTTTTTCATATGAATAGTCTGATTGATCCAGAACTTTCAAATATGATCATACCATTCCTAGGGTTTCATGATCAAAACAAAATTGAGATAAAATCAATTTAAAGTGAAAAATCCAAAAATCTGGCTTCAACCTAAATTCTAGAAATCTAGAAAAATATGATTTTTATAAAATATTTCAAAATTGAACTTGAATAGTCCAGGACATAGGTAGAGCCCAAATTTCACATTAAATCAAGAAATCAAAACCAAAAATACCCACGTTGATGAAAAACATCAAAAGGGGAGAACTTAGACCGTAGGGTCTTCTCTCAATAATGAAAAACGATTCAAAAACTACATCATGAAACCCTAGAATTTACTTTCAGGCTTCTGGATCCAGATCTATCATATTGATCATGATAAATCCAGGATCTTAGCCTAATACCACAAAAATCACGAAAACAGTGCTGTAGGTGCAAATATGTGGAAAATCCAAATTTTATAAAAAAGTGGTGGGGATCTCATGCTATAAACATCATAGATTCATGTGATTCATTCAGATTCATCATAAAAACAATTAAAACATGATCATGATATTCGAAGCAGCCACATCTCACAAATTAGAGGACATGGGGGTCTACCCTACGGATCCGCCTGTTCTCTTTTCCCCTAGCTCTCTCTTCACGTTTTACGGCTAGAGAGGATTCTTGAGGTACTTGGAGATAGGTTTGGTCATACAAACACAATCAAAGGCCTTATTCTATAAAAAAGGAGAAAAACAGATATGGGGTTCTATTCTAGGGATCATGTAGAGGACAATATTGAAGGGTAGATACTTGGATCATGTGAGCTCAGATTAGAGATATGGTATTTCATATTGTGTTTGGGAATGTTTAGTTGACTCTGATTCTACACTATATGTTCATCTTATGTTTTCCTTCACTTTGATATATAGATTCTGTGTGGAAAAATTATTTAATGCCCCGGATCCGGGTTACGTAAAATAACCATAACTCGTACCCGAAGTTAATTAAAATTCCACAGGATCAACAGAGTAAGGGAAAACATGAAATAAAATAACATAAAGATTCAAAAGCATAATATCAAGGTTCACTAATTTCCCAAACATATCCAAAAGTAATACAAGGTTCATAATAAAACTTACTAAAGTAAGTCGCCCTCATGGCGGAATTACTCAAGTGACCTCACCATCATGGTGGAAACGGAGTTGCTGCAGCGCTTCCCTCATGGAAGGCCTCTCCATCATGGAGGAAATGCACGAAGGAACTCCAGACTTAAATCCAAACAAAACATACAAATTCCACCTACAACTAGACTGTGGATCCACACTAAGTCTCGTCCTTAATATTTTGGCAAAAATTCTCATATACTGTGCAATTTAACATAAAACCATGCTTTTAATGAAAGAAGACATTTTATAATTAACAAAACCAATTTTTCGATTCAAATAATCACTAAAGTCATCCATCATTAAAAATTTACAGCAATTGGCACATACCTTAGAAACACTTACAATTTCATCAAACGGAATCAAATGAACATATGAAGAATCTAGAATCAAAAACATTTTAGATTAGAATACAAGTTCAGAAATTTCCATGTGAGGTTAAATCAGTTCTATAATTCCCAAATGACCACCCTTCTTAGATTAGAATATCAAAATTCTGCTAATTCTTTACTAGTTAAGTCTAAGACCACATACGCCCTAATCCTTATTGTCAATGCTAGTTTCCACAGGTTACTATCAGTGCTGGACTCCCAACTAGGTATTGCAAAATTCAGATGAAGTAGTAACAAGGGTTAACACCAAAATAAGCTCATAACATCTCACCTATATGCTGTAGGAAATATATATATTCATGATCTTGCTTCCATCAAACTTATAACAATTTTCCAGAAAATTCAGAAATGGGAAATAGAATTTAACTATAAGAGTACACCAATAGTTTCTGCCGAACAATATACTTGCATTTACTATCATTAACCACCACAAGACTTCCAAAATCTGATTTATAATAGTAGCTGCAAAAAAATTATAACTTATCTTTAGTAATTTGTTTCCCAACAATTCTATGAAAACATGGTGCTATTTTTGGTTTCCCTACAATTCTAATAAGGACAGGTAATAAGATCAACTAGACTTGAACAAGATCTGCTCAAAGAAGCCAACAACAAATTGCTGAAATTTTGAATCATAAGTTGGTTATTTCTCTCATAACAATCATCTAGAGCTTACTACCAATTCATCCTCCATAAGGATTTCAAAAATCTGAAGGTTAAAGTTGAACTTAGATGAACATAATCGAAAGGATATAAGAGGCTAAAATTCTGTTTATGGTCAATATTAAATCAGCCACACCCTACTTATAAATTAGAGCTAAGATATTTTATAAATTTAAACCTAGAATTTCAAATCTTCAAATCGTGTCTCAGCACCTGAACAAGATTAATAATGCTGGAAACAAGATTAATAGAACAAGTTTAAGAAGCTGAACAAAGCTTCACTCAAACCACCAACAGCCGCATCATACACCCAAAATGGTGCTGGGCGTTGACCTCACCAGGTCAGCAGCCCTTGGCGCCAGGTTAGACCACCCAAACAAATAACTAGTGCTGACCTCCCAAGAGGTCAACAGCACTTGGCGCCAGGTTTGTTTTCTCTTCCACTTGCGGCAAACTCTAGTCCTTCAATTATGAACAAAATGCTTCCATCATAAACATGTCTAACATCATAAACATCCTCTAAATAACATCTCCAAACTAGCTCAAATTTAATCTAACCAAGAATAATAACACTTAAGAGATTAGACGCCCAAACATGAACAGAAATATCAAACTTTTTCTATAAACTTTATTCTCATACTTTAAACCACCTAGTAAACGTATAAATCATGAGTTTAGAAGGTGCTAACTGGCGATAGTTCAGAATTCTCAATGTCTGAATGACTCACAGATTCAAACATCCACTATGAATAGAAAATGACTCATGGATCAAATTGAGCAAAATAATGACTCACGCTTAATCTAATCATTTCCTCTTTGATGTTGAAGCTCAACATCAAAGAGAATGACTCATTGATTTAACAGAAAAAAATAATACAATCTAAATCTTTAGATGATCACCAACCACACGAAAATCATGCTACTTTGGAAGATACTACTTGCCTCTTGATTCCAACTTCACCAAAACAGCAACTCGATTGGATGCTCTTCACTTCCAGAATCTCCAAACGACTGAATTTGAACTTGGACGTTTCCTGCTCCAACAGCAATGGACAACTTCCTCTCTAATAGAACCAAGGTTCCTTCTTTCTTTCCAAGCAATCCTCTCCACTATTCTCAACTCTTAGATCCAAGTTACATCTGTTTTGCCTTCTCCGAAGTTGTAATGGTTGGAAACGCCCGGAGAGAGAGCTGTTGATACGATCAGCAAATTCCTTACGTTAAAAAAAACTGTTTGCTTTCTATTTTTGATCAAGTGTAGTGCCCTACCACCATATCACCTACACCAACAGCCTTTCATCCTTTAATAATTTTATTTAGCCACTTAAATGCAATATCAACACCATCTAATAGCTAACAAAATTATTAATTAAAACTTATTGAATACTGAAATTATATCCTAACTTTACTTACCTTTATTTTGGATAAAACCAACTTTTAGGAATTTTCCCAAATTGCCCTTGCGCATTGCACACCTGAAAATCCACCAATTAAAGGAATAATTTTATTCATTATTTCTTTAAAATAAATACCCAAAAATTAGGGGTTTTACAAATTAACCCTTCAAAAATGGGTTACGGATGTATTACGTAACCCGGATCCGGAGCATTACAACTATGTGGTTTGGTACTCATATGAACATTGATTGATTTCCTTGGGTCTTCTATGCATGTATTAGATGTTTGAACATGTCGGATTGTTGAGTTGATATTTGAGTTAATATTGGCATGAAATTGGGCTTGGAATTAAATATGCAATTATTTATGAACTATATGATGGATATGATTAGATGTGGGTTATTGTATCTTAAGGAAGGTTCTTATTTATTCTTGTAGGTATTCTTAGCCAATTATTGGCCTACACGTGAGTCGTTATCAGCCCTGTACTTAGCCAATTAATAGCATACATGTGAGTTGTTATCAACCGCATTAATCCTTCATGCCACAACAGCCTTTATGGACTTGTATTTGAGCCATCTATTTGGCACGCACCAAGCTATCTATATAGTAGTGCTCATCACCTTGCCGCAACAGCCATTATAGCCTTATATGAACATAGCTATCTATGTAGTAATGCTCATAATCTTGTAGTCATTTAAGGGCCTTGTTCTACAATAAGTAATAGTAAAGGTAAAGGAAAGCCATGTAATGGTATAGATAAAGTTTTTTGGGTGAATGTTAACATTCATAATATCGTATTATTGTTTGGATGCTTTATATGATAATGCTTCTTGTGATTGAATCTGGTATGCTTGGTGAGCCATTATCGACCGTGTTCATCCTTCATGCCGCAACAACCTTTGTAGCCTTGTATTTAAACCATCTATTTGGCACACACCTAGATATCTATGTAGTAGTGCTCACCACCATGTCGCAACAGCCATTATGGCCTTATATGCACCTAGCTATCTATGTAGCAGTGCTCATCATCTTGTAGTCATTTAATGACCTTGTTTTACAATAAGTAATGGTAAAGGTAAAGAAAAGCTATGTAATGGCGCAAGTAAAGTTTTTGGGTGAATGTTAACATGCATGATATGGTATTATTGTTTGGAAGCCTTATATGATAATGCTTCTTGTAATTGAATCTGGTATGCTTGGTGATTTATGCTTGATTGCTTGGTTTTACCAAAGGGTTTTCCAGAATCACATATTTGTATCTTGAAAGGAATTTGTTATTGGGTTTTCTATCATGCTGTTACTACATGCTGAGGATTTATATTTCATCCTTGTTTTCAATGTTTTGTTTTCAGATTGTGTTGTAGAGGACACCACGGAATAGAAGGTTAGAGGGTTTGAAGGCTTAGAAAATCAACAGGTTATTAGTAGGATTATTGATATAGGAGTTTATTTCTTTTCTAAGAGTAGTAGGAGGAGGTCTATTTTGAGAGATAGTGAATCATAGTTACCCTTTATATTTGAAGAACTTGATGTAATCTCATTTTGAGGATTTTAATAAATGAAAGAGAAGTTTCTTAGCACACTCTAAATTACCTTATTTCCTTTATGTTTATGTACTTAATTGTTTTGTTATCATTCAAGTAATGCCCTGATCTGTTGAAAAAAAAATTTTTACTGGATCCGAGGCATTACACAAAGTGATGTCCATAATAGTCTAAAATCCATTTTGGAATGGATTTAATGTAATGCCCCGGATCCGAGTTACGTAGTGAAATCGTAACTCAGCTCCGAAGGTTAATATATCACACAGGATTGCAATATCAAAGTGAAGGAAAACATGAAAAAACAATAACTACATATTCAGAGTGCACTATAATCCCAAGCTCAATTATAAAATACCATAATTTAAGCTTAACTCACATGAACCAAGCATTTACCCCTAGAATATCGTCCTCTCCAAGATCTGAAAACAACACAAAACAAAACGGAATGAGATACGAATATCCCAGTAAGTAGCATATGCTTGCTCAAATACATTTTATACAGTTCTGAAACATGAATTAGTTATAAAGTATATTTCAGTGACGATAACACGAATAATCTGAATCCATCATGTAAATCAAATCAATAATAATAATGAACTTTGAGTATTTGAGAGGTTAAGACCATGCTTCAGACAATCCAGTCTAACTGCAGCCACTCCCTCATGGAAGGCCTCATCGAGTACACGATGGAAACGCATTAAGGAGACTAGCCTTAATCCAAACAAAATAAACAGACTTCATTTAGTAGCCAAATCATATGTAAAACCCAGAAATTTTTGGTATTTATTTTGAGAAATAATTAATAAAAATTATTTCCTTATGTGGTGGACTTTCAGGTGAGCAATGCCCAAGGGCAAGTTGGTAAATTTCTTAAAGGTTGGATTTAGCTAAACTAAGGTAAGTCAAGTTATGATACATTTTTTTAACATTCAATAAGTAATATGTAATAATTTTTGTTAACTATTAGTGGTACTAATATTTCATTTAAGATTAGATAAATAAAAGTATTAAAAAAGAATAGGATGTTGGTGTAGGTGATATGGTGGTAAGGCACCACACTTGATCAAAAGAAATAGAAGACAAGCAGTTTTTTTAAAACGTATGGAATTTTCTGATCGTAACCTTTGCTTTCTCTCCGGGCGTTACCAATAACTTCAATGTTGGAGAAGGTAAAACGAATGCAAAGTAGATCTGAGAGTTGAGGTGAGTGGAGAGGATTGCTTGGAGAAGAAGAAGGAAACCTTGGCTTGGAAGAAGAGGAGGTCGTCCATTGCTGTTGGAGCAAGACACGTTCAGTTCAGTTTTGCTATTTGGAGATTCTGGATGTGAATAACATTGTTGTTTGAGGAGGTCGTCCATTGCTGTGTTGGAGATTCTAGACGTGAAGATCCTCCATTGAGTTGCTGTTTTGGTGAAGAGGGAATCAAGAGGCAAGTAACACTTTCCAAAGATTCATGATTTCATGTGGTTTCTTAAAACAAAAGTACCATGTTCAGGTTCTGTTTTGGTGTAATTTCTTAGCTCTAATAAGTACGGTAAGAATAATTTTAAAACAGTAT
Organism: Buxus sempervirens; assembly: GCA_947561395.2. Taxonomy (NCBI): domain Eukaryota; kingdom Viridiplantae; phylum Streptophyta; class Magnoliopsida; order Buxales; family Buxaceae; genus Buxus; species Buxus sempervirens. The sequence goes on along the minus strand of OX387187.1, from coordinate 6,575,690 downwards.
AGATGGTCAGATAGAGGGTTCTTATTATGCAAGTTAGCACTTTCATTTAGCATGAGCTCGTATGGGTTTTGGTTGCCTAAGAAGTGAGAGGTTTGTTAAACGAAAATTCTGTTTTTTTTTTCTGTGCATATCTGGACGTATGATCTCTGAGTTCAGTTGATATTTGATTGGATTAAATTTCGAGTTAGCTTGAAGATGTTATTTAGAGGATGCTTAATATCTTAGACATGTTTAGGATGTAATTATTTGTTCAGAATGGAAGTACCAAATTATGCTGCAAATTGGATTATGAAATAACTCAACGCCAGCTCCATTTTAATAATAGTGCGGCTAGTTCAGTAGAGTTTAGTTTCTATTGTTTAATTGGCTAAACCATGTACTAAGATTTGAACTGGGAAGATTTTAACGAGGACATTTATGAGGTAGCATTAGCATCAAAAGATCCTATTCTATTCTATGATGAGGTGGTTTTGTATGAAGAGGTATTGGCTGATAATGGAGTCTCTCTCTTAACTGTTAAAGTTAGAGTTATGCCGAATTATTGTTTTTTTTTTCTGCTGCGTTTCTGGCTTAGAGTTGTTGGTGTCCTTGTGAGATTGAGAGATACTAGAAGGTACTGTGATTTTTGTGAACAATGTCAAACCCACCATCCTTAAAGAGTGCTGCTGGAGAGAAGCCACGTTTCAAGCTTTATCAATAAAAGAATATCCTTCTAATTCCACTTCAAGTTCTATCATGATGAACAAGGCCCAAAGGCTGAATGTATCTGGAAATCTGTAACTATTCCTTGTTAAAAAACTTGGTCATGTAAGCTCTGTTTGCATCATTTGACAGTACTCACATCATCCCATGTTTTCTCTTCAGCACTAGCTAGTTATATATTATTTTTTTTCATGTTTTTTTTTCCTTACTCTGTGATCCTGTGGAATTTTAATTAACCTTCGGGTACGAGTTACGATTATTTTACGTAACCCGGATCCAGGGCGTTACATCATAATATTGATCAGTATATATAATAAGTCACAGCAGGACTCATGAAAATAAGACTGCCTTTAACTAGGGTAATCACTATGCTCACTGTGTCACCTCCCAGCTTATGTGCGAAGCTGAGTACAGGATCATCGTCTTGTTGTGGAAGAACCCACCCAGTACGGAGATGGGTTGGCAAGTACTATCCAAACATAGTCTGAGTACACGATAAAATGAGTGATAGCTGCAGCCCTCCGAGTACACGATAAGGCCTCACCGAGTACACGGTGGAAACGCGTGCGTGAATAAAGTATTACGACTAGCAAAGAACAATCCTTCGCACTATCTAGCTCCTAAATGGATCCATATCGAGCTATGCCCGCTAGACTCTAATAACAAACCAAACACGATATCCAGTAACACAACTCATCTCAATCTCATCATATCATCTCGAGTATACGGGGCATCTCTGAGTATACAGAGGCATCAACATCCCAAGTACATGGGGCATCCTCGAGTACACGGAGGTAATATATCCATCAACTCATCAAAACCACACAATCCTCCACCAAGTACATGGAGAATTTCAAATAACCATCTTAAACCAAAATAATTTGTTTAAAAACTTTTTCCATAACATTGCATAAAAGCCGCTTTTATAGTTCAAAATTTAATAAAGAGTCAATCTCGGCTAAATCGGCAATTCTGAATGTTAAAACCAAAATTAAATTCCATTACTGAATTCAGTCTTGTATTACTTGTTTTATGCCCAAAAAGTAGCTTTCTTGTAGAAATTATACTTAATTCACTCATATTTAACCTAAGTTCTCAATGCCTTCCTTTAGCACTTCCAATTCATTTGAATGCATCCCATTGATTTCCACTTCTAAGTTAACTTAATTACTACAATTGTTTCTCTAATATTTCTCCAAAAATTCCCAGATAAGATCTAAACCTAAAAAGAGACATTTATATAAGCTTTACTTTGGAATCCCAATGCACTAAAACACTTATATCACATATAAAATATCCACCAATTTTCATAAGGTTAAACCTCATTTTCAACACTAATCTAGCAACTCATTATTCACCCTAATTTTCCTAAATAAATCTCTAATTAATCCCAGATGTAATTTGCACCTTAATCGGAATTTCTATAATTTATGCTTGCCCAATTTCATTACTCTAAGAAAACTTAATCCTTACCTCACACAAGTCCCCAATTCTCTTAAATTAAAAACCTCATGTATGATCCTAATTTTTAGTATCTCCTCCTCATCCAAGGTCTTTTAATAACCATTAATTTAATCCCCTAAGAAATCCCCAAAGTAGAATTTAAGAACAATTACAAAAGGAATGAAAAATAGGCTGGGCGCCAACCTCTGGGAAGGTGGGCGCCCCTCAGCCATCCTGGGCGCTCACACTAAATTTTACAATGTGAGATGCGGCTGATGCATTTCATCTAGGACTAATCTACTGTTTCACTTAAAAACCATTTCCAGCACCTTCCGAACCCTCTAACTAGTCCATTTGCATTAATTTGGATTTAATTAAGTCACATAGCAAAACCACAAAACTTTAGCCACCCACGCTATTCTTCAAATAGAGTTTCAGCAACCTCAAGCATAAATTCAATGTTTTATATAATCTGATATAAATTTTCTCTTCTAATTCACTTCCAGCATAATTCTTACCATATAATCAACCAATTAACATGCATTCGGTTTTAGTTAAAACACAAAATCATCCTAATATATTCTAGGCACCAATAACAATCAAAACAGGAGTTCGGCTGCATACTTGCTCAAACTATACCAAACTTTCAGTTTAAATCATCCAGATCAAAACAAATTGTGCTACTTACTTATTAGAAGCAAATAAGAGTTGAGAAAGTCCTCAATTCCTCAAACAAATTCTGAAATACTGCCTCCAGAATTGATCGCACGAACAGGTTTCTGCTGAAATTCAATTTCTGGTCAGATCTCTTTAGATCTGCATTTCTCTTGATTAAAATCAACTAATTATCACCTAGTTGACTAAACTTACCTGAATTTCAAATTGAAATGGCTGAGATTTCAGCTCTTGGATCAAATCTAAGCGCTGCCGCAAATGCTCTTCAATCTCTCTCGAATAGAGATCAAACGGCCACCAATTATCCCTCTGATCACCAAAAATTCTCCAAATCAAACTCACAAACCCTAGCTCTCCTTCTTATTCTCTCTGAGATCTCCACTTCAGTTGCTCAAATGTCAAACAAACCAAATAAACTGAAATCCTCCGGCTTTTATAGTTGCCGCCTTCGAGCAACTTAAATCACTATCACCAACTGCTACACTCCACTGAATTCCCTACATCAGCACCCTTATTTGCTTAATTAAAGCATGCATGCCACATCATCACACCATAAAAACCAACCAAACACAATCCCAGCAATTGCTCATACCTATTTAAATATAAATAGCCCATCTGGGTCGACCAAAATCTCCAATTTAACTCCTTGATCTCCTTTCTCTGCAAAAAATCACCAATTAACCTTAATTTAGTCACTAAACTAATAATTTGGGATTTTACATTTAGGCATGCAAAAGAGATGTAGGCCGCATTGGAAGGCCCTCGTTATCTCAATTTTGAGCTTAGAGGCAAGCTCAAGTCCCAAGGAGGTCACTGGGCCTTCTGGCTTGATATCATTTGTTTTAAATGGATTTTAATTTTTTTAAACCAAAGAAAACAAGTCTACAAGTATTTCTGGAAGTAACCGTATGAAGCACACGGTTACTGCATAACGGTACTAAGTATATGGACTGAGTATATGGTTTTGCCAAAAAAGAGTGCAAATTCAAATCAAAGGGGGGTTTCTGAGCTCCTCCTTCTCATATGAGACTGTTGTTGACTGAGGATTGCAAGACAAATCCACAATGGTGTCCAAGCTTGATTTTAAGCACTTAAATCCTATTTTCTAGGTGTTTGAGTCAATGAGGATAAGGAAGAAGGCTTGGAACCTTTTCCTTCATACTTAAGATGGAATCTCAATATTTTTAGATGGGAAGAGGTTCCCCATCTCTATTTCAAGCAAAGGGATTAGTTTCTTATAGGAAGAAACCTAATCCACGACCTGAAAGGTCTTGTGCTTATGGATTCTCGGTCAAACCATGCATTAATAAGCATAAAAGAGAAGAAGACAAATTAAAATACAGTAAAATGAACTGTTGTGGAATATGTGCAAACATGGAATGTGAACATGATCTAAAGCATGCTCAAACAACCTAGGAGGGCATGAAATTAAGGATAGTGAGTATGTGGATCTGTACATACATGCATTCTCACACAAACATGGATTCAAAGTGAATAAGCAAATAAGTAAAATAAGACCTAAGAAGGGATATCGTGGTTTAAAGAGTTACATTAGATTTAGATTTGGGCAAGGAGGAGAAATAAGACTTCTTAATGAATAAATGGCCTTAAAGAACCTTATAAACATGGGCCTTTCTCTTCCTTTTTGTCGTACATGTGACCATGCCTGTGATGGCACAACCCTTATTCATCCCTGCAAGGCAACCACCATCAAGATGAGAAGAAGAAGAGAAGATGCAAGAGCATCTATAACCAGCAAACATACCTTTGTTTCATGATAATCACATATGTTGCATAAATCAAAGATTAGAAGCTTACCTTATGAAGTAAATGCTCCTAAAATGCCTTGAACTCATCCTAAAGCTCCAAACAATTGCTATAGCACTCTTTCTCCACCTCCCAATTGGTTCTCTTGGCCAAAACCAAGTTAAAGAGGAATTTGATGTGGTTTTAGGAAGGTGTAAAAAAAGTTTGAGAGGATTAGAAAGGTTTAGAATGGATTTTGGAGGGTAGCAGGGTGCAAGAGAAGCTTAGAAGGTCAAAAATCATCAACCCTTTGCACAATGGACCCACAAATCTATTTATAGACAAAATTTTGTGTAACCATATAGTATATACAGTTATCCGTACATACTAAACGGTTACCTTTATGTCTTTTCAGAATGATGAGATTCATCCACGTGGCAAGATACGCGCAGACGATAAGATTTCGATCACATCAAAAAATAATCCTATAGGCAATACGGTTATAGGTGTTTAGCCTATTTTTGTTGTAATCATATTTCCAATATGGTCAAATCCAATCTTTTCACAGATTTATAATCATTTAGGAGATCTTTTGTAACCGTATACTCTATACAATTCTTCATATTTTAGTAGTAACCGTATAATCTATACAGTTACTACGTATCTTATCATATCTTGAAAGATTTGATCCCCTGATTTTACTGATTTGATTTGATTGTGATTTGATGTGATCTAACCTGATTTGACTTGATTTGACATTTTTTCTTTTAATGCTTTAGTTTGCCACTTGGCACGTCTTGTCATATGTTTAGACTTTTTTTATATTTTACTACCCTTTTGCTGTTTTGCTCAAATCTTCTTCATCCGGACTCTGATTCATACAAACTCAGTTGTGTTGGAACCGTGTCAGGATTTCCTATCCATTGGAATAAATTATAGAATTCAATTCAAGTTTAGGTAAAAATTCAATTTCTGCTATTTAGGGTTTGACCTGTTTTTTAGGGTTTTCACTTCTGGCTTTTTAAAGGGGTGAAAAAATGAGATGCTTATACAATGAAATTTGCATATATATATATTACTATTATAAAGGGAAGAGTGGGGTTTTCTAGCTAACATATTGTACCTAAGTACCCTTCAATTTTTGCACATTTTACATGTTTGTTACACCACGTCAACATCTAACTAATTCAATGAAATCAATTTGCATTGTTTTTAAAGTGGGATTTGGGCCTAAATTGGCTTTTCTTTTAAAGTGGGATGCTTTCACGTGGAGTGTCCCACCATTAGTGTTTTTATGAGTACAGTGGGATGCCTTATGTGGAAGCATCCCACTTCAAATGAGCGTCTTTGTTTGTAATTTGCTACATGCATAGTGTGTGCATTCCTCCTAGTATATATATAAAACCAATTTTTTTGTATCCTAATTCAATTCAAGCTCTTTGGTTAAACATATTTTTTGGTTTCTATCCTAATTTTAACAATAATGAGCAACAGTGTCGTATTTAGCAGAATTTGATGGAATTTGTGATTACATATAGGAAATCAACCACAACATGATTTGTAGAGGTGCAAGACGACTCATGGAAAACGAGGACAATACCTAGTGTAGGTCCTGCTGAAGCAAGGTCCCAAGAGAGGAGACCTAATCTTCAAGTGTCAGCATCTGGACTTGAAACTGTGATGTCACACAAGTTGCCTGAGGCTTTTACTAATCTCGTAAGTATATTAATTTCTAATTTAAAAAATACCTTCTTTTTTATGAAATCCTACTAAAACAAATTTTAATATTTTTAATAAGATCCTTGGGTATGTAGACTATTTGTCAAGTAATTTTATTTACATTGACCCATGTACATCTAGTTAATAGTCATGTGTGATAAGCCAATATTTTATTATTTAAAGAAAACAAAATTTTCTTAATACAAAGAAATATTTTGTTAAGAATAATTATTGTTTTAAGCATAGGTTCTCTTTCTCTTAACTAGTGCTAGCACGAGCATACTGCACGTTCTCACTCTGAACTATAGCATATAAGTGGGGGTTGAAATTCAAATGTGGAAAGGAAAGAGTAATGAGGTGGCTATAGTTTGGGATTGTTTTAGTTGAGGAGGACAATAGTTTGAAAAAAAATATGGAGGAAGAATATTCTCCCTCTTCCCTTTATTAATAGTATAAGATAGATTTACCGAAAAGACCTCATGATTACCGATCTTTAAAATGTACGACAAACCTTAGATTTTGAGGCAAGGAAATATAGGATCCTATGCACAGATGACCAAGGCCCTTCAAATTGGAGAGAAATCGTTTGTCATGTTTGTCTGCATCCTTCCCTGTTGAGGCCGTGGGATGTTATCATGTGAAGCATTTCACAGTTATTGTTTTTTCATTGTTGCAAATGTTTGAAGTGAGGCTCATAGTGAAAAAAACAGTGGCCGTGAGATGCTCCACATGGTAGCATCCCACGACCCCAACAAAGAAGGATGCGGGCAAACTTGACAGACATTTCAATCCTTCCAAATTGGGGAACGAAATCGTCTACAATTTTTTTCTGAATTCCTTACTGCAATTGAAATGGGATGCTTCCACATGGAGCATCTCATGGTTAATGAATGTTTAAGTGGGTCCCACCTAAAGATATTATAAAAAGTGAAAATCATTAACCATGGGATGCTACACATGGAAGCATCCCATTTCAATTGCACTAAAGACTTCAGGCATTCATTAGATACGATGTCATCTCCCACATTGGCGTTGAAGATAAAAAAAAAAGAGGAAAAAAGGGAAAAATCGACATGAGGTGGAAGAAGAAGAAGAAGCAAAAGATCTCACCAAGAAGAAGGCCAAAACACCAACCATGGTCTCTTCGACTATCCCTTTTCCCATCTCCAACTCTCCTCCTAACCCTAAAAGCCCTCCCCATTCCTACAACCGTCAATCGTTGAGTAACCACTTCTCAAATACTCCCGTCAAAGCTCCGAAACCTGCTCATTTCAATGGAGACCCTCAAACACCTCCACAGGCCCACATTTCTCCAACCCCCAACTCAAAAAACCCCACAATTAGATCCCGTATTAGCCAATTGTGCCAAGAAGGCCGTCCTGATCTTGCCCGTCGACTGTTCGACGCCATTCCCCGCCACACCACGGTTCTTTGGAACACAATCATTATTGGTTTCATCTGCAATGGCATGCCAGATGAGGCTCTTCAGTTCTACGGCCGTATGAGGAACACACACGACACGAAGTGTGATTCTTATACCTATTCTTCTGCGCTCAAAGCTTGTGCTGAAACCCAGAAATTGAAAGCGGGAAAAGCTGTGCACTGTCAGATTCTTCGGTCTCATGGGAACCCCAGTAGAATTGTCTATAATTCCCTTTTGAACATGTACTCTAATTGTTTGAGCCTGTCTTTTGAAATGCTGGAGGATGATCCACCATCTGGGGCTCTGGAATTTTTGCGATCCGATTATGTGCAGAATGTGTTTGATAGAATGCGTAAGAGGAATGTAGTGGCTTGGAATATTATGATTGCATGGTATGTTAGGACGCAAAGATTTGTTGATGCACTGAAACAGTTCAAGCTGATGATGGTAATGGGAATAAACCCTACTGTTATTAGTTTTGTGAATGTCTTTCCATCTGTTGTAGGGATTCGCGACAGAAAGAATGCTAATATTCTCAATGGTCTGCTTCTTAAATTGGGCAGTGATTATGTTCATGATTTATATGCAGTGAGCTCGGCAATTAACATGTATTCTGAGCTTGGTTGCATGGATTCTGCGAGGCAAGTTTTTGATTGTTCTACAGAGAGAAATACAGAAGTTTGGAACACCATGATTGGTGGGTATGTTCAGAATGACTATCTTATTGAAGGTCTTGGTCTTTTCCTTCATGGCCTTGAGGTGGGACAGATTGTTCCAGACAATGTAACCCTTCTCACTGCTATAACTGCAGTCTCATTGTTGCAGCAACTGGAACTGGGTGAACAACTTCATGCTTATGTGATTAAGAATTCAATGGTATCATATGTAACAATCTCAAATTCACTTATTGTTATGTATTCAAGGTGTGATTCTGTTGAGGTGGCATTCAGTGTATTTGATAAGATGGTTGACCGAGATATTGTTTCTTGGAATACCATGATTTCTGCTTTTGTACAGAATGGGTTCGATGATGAAGGACTGATGCTTGTGTATGGGATGCAGAAGCAGGGGTTTGTTATAGATTCAATAACGGCTACAGCTCTGCTTTCAGCAGCATCCAATCTCCGAAACCAGGAACTTGGAAAACAGACTCATGCTTATCTCTTCAGACATAAGATTCTGTTTGAGGGAATGGACAGTTATTTGATAGATATGTATGCTAAGTCAGGTTTGATTGATGCTGCGCAGCGGCTATTTGTGAAAAATAGTGTTCATGATAGGGATGAAGTCACATGGAATTCAATGATTTCAGGTTACACACAGAATGGACAGATTGAACAGGCTTTTGCTGTTTTCAGGCAGTTGGTCGATCACAATGAGATACCTAATGCTGTGACACTAGCATCTATCCTCCCAGCTTGCAGTCAACTGGGAGGCATCAGTTTGGGTAAGCAGCTCCATGGGTTTGCCTTTCGCCACTGCCTGTGTCAGAATGTCTTTGTTAGCACTGCTCTTGTGGACATGTATTCAAAATGTGGTGCAATTAATTACGCCGAAAGTGTGTTTGTGAAGATAGCTGATAAAAATTCTGTTACATACACCACCATGATATTGGGCTTTGGTCAGCATGGGCTGGGTGAGACAGCTCTGTCTCTGTTTCAGTTAATGCAGAGATCTGGCATGCAACCGGATGCCATTACCTTTGTTGCAGTCTTGTCAGCATGCAGTTACGGTGGCTTAGTTAACGAAGGCCTTAAAGTGTTTGATTCAATGGAGAGGGATTATGGGATTGCACCCACAGTTGAGCACTTCTGTTGTGTTGTGGATATGTTAGGAAGAGCTGGAAGGGTCATAGAAGCCTACAATTTTGCAAAAGAACTTGGTGAGGAGGGTAATGTCCTGGGAATCTGGGGATCACTTCTTGCAGCTTGCAGGATTCATAAAGAGTATGAACTAGGTAAATTGGTTGCTAAAAGACTGCTTGAGATGGAGAAAGGAATTTGTAATATGTCTGGCTATCAAGTTCTGGTGTCTAATATATATGCTGAAGAAGGAAGCTGGGAGAATGTTGATAGAGTGAGAAAAGGGATGCAAGAGAAGGGGTTGCAGAAGGAGGTCGGCTGCAGTTGGATTGATATTACTGGTGCTTTGAACTGCTTCAAATCTCGGGATCAAGAACATCCTCAATGTGATGAAATATATGCTAAGTTGGATGAATTGTCTATGGAGATGAAGGCTGCTGGTTATAGGCCTAATATCAGTTGCCGTACAGGTGTCATGCGTGAGTATGATGAGTGAGCAGAGATCTATTTAGCAGAATTTGATGGCATTTGTGATTACAGATAAGAAATCAAGCACTCCAGGTTTTTAAAGGTGCAAGACGACCCATGGAAAACAAGGACAATGCCCAGTGTAGGTTCTGCTGAAGCAGGGTCCCAGGATGGGAGACAAAATCTTCGAGTGTCGGCATTCAGACTTGAACCTGTGATGTCACACAAGTTGCCTAAGGCTTTTACCATCACTCCATGCAGCAACAAATGCACTTCCCCTGTTTGGAGGTCAGGTTCTCGTGAAACTAAGCCCTTGGTGGCTGAAGTGATAGGGGATCAGATCAGATATAAAACTGGCTGCGAACAGCATGAGCTCAGGTCCTAAAACAGAGAACAGTGGGGTTAAGTTGCAGGCTCAACATCATATGCTTATCATAAGTTGGAACACATGTAGGTAAGATTCTATCTCATGACTGTGGAGTTGAAATTTACTGCCAATTGGTGCAAATAATAATTAAATATTTTGACTTCTGTATTATATTAGATTGAAAAATCAATTTTGAAGCTCTGTAACATTTCAAAAGCATATTTTACTTTTTCTCAGAACTACATACATAGATTTTTCTGCAATAGGTTGTTAATCATCCGACTCACATCTTTCCTTGATATGGATGAAAAATTAGAAGTTTTGCATTTTCATCATTGTAACATGTTAAATACCATGGTATCATTCTGCTTAATGAGATTGAAAAGCAGTTTGATGTTTGTTAATAGAATTATATATACTAGCAATTGTGAATGTGCATTGCACGTTGAGAATGAGTGTCATAGTTTATGATTTTTTTAGCAATCTATTTTCATTATTAGATGAAAATTCTGTTGTTATATTTAAGATATTTTTGTTAACTTATTTTAAAAATACCAGATTATAATACAACTCAAATCTGAAATGTTTACTAAGGCATGTATGTGTTCTAGAATAACCCTCAATACCTATCAATGGAACCCTACCATGTGGATGATTCAATTATGCTATTCTACATAGTGGAAAAAGCCAGATCTCACTAATAAGGCAAAGAAGAAAACATTTTGTTATGATAGAAGCCAGTGATTGAGTGAGACAATTCAGAATGTTCCATGGAAAATCAAAATGGAAATAAATAAAATGAAGGATGAATGTTCCTATTGTACTTTTAGCACAAAGTCGACATGAAACCAAAAGCTTCAGCTCATTGGAGAGCAAGATAAATGCAATCCAAATGCTGTAACAAATTAACAATCATCCAATATTCCAACACCTGATACACAAGTTTATAAATAGTCCTTCTTGTCTTGCCATATGCAACATAGAAGAATAACATGGGTCTTGAATGTGAGAATTGAAGGAAACTGAACCAGCTGTTGTAGTATTTTGAATAAGGTTCAGTTTCCTCCAATATCCCACCTTCAAAGATTCTTGTTTCATTCAATATATCACCTTCAATGGTTCGATAGATGTCTAAGCTTCAAGAGTTTATGGGAGGATGACATGGGTCTTGAATGTGAGAATTGGAGGAAACTAAATCAATTGATGAGGTAACTTATGAATTTTTTTTTGGTAAACGGTAACTTATGAATGATTTTGTTTCCTCCAATATCTCACCTTCAATGTTTCGTGAACGTCCCAAAGATACCAAAAGAAACCTGTTTATAGGAAAAGATATTCATAGTTCGGATTCTGTGGAAAAAAGCAAATCAGTTGGTAACAGATTTGAATAAAAGAACATGAAATATCGTTCATCTCTAAAACTTCACTCTATACAATACCCAAAATTTTATTCCATATTACAAGCTGTTAATCAATGATAATGGTCTCATATTACCAAAAATCTCGTATCTTAGGCTCTGTTTGGTTTAATGTAAAATCTAATATGGAAAATGTGTTGGGGTAAAATAGTGTTTTCCTAGTGTTTGTTTCAATGTAAAATACAAAATTTCGTGTAAAACTGTTTTCCTAAAAATAGATATTTTCCGGAAAATGACTTACCAGCGAATATCTTGTATGTCATCTTGCAGAAAATGGATGGCGCTCGAGAGAGCCAGGTATAGAGGAGTAATAGTAAAAGCACATTCCGTCGTCTCCATGTCCTTGACTTTGCTCCTGCCAGCCCCATTGCCGAGCTCTGCCCTTTGGACACCGCCAATAGATTCATGACAATGATAATTAACCTCCTCGTCTTCATCGCACCCTAACGACAGGACCATCTCAAGGTTAATTATTTTGGCCGTGGGTTAGTGCTAGAGATCCGGTGATAATTGACGGCAGTAGCCCACATGTCTTGACGCTAGCTAAGACCCTTTGTAAGACCCTTAGTTTGTCGCCTGTGTGAGTCAATAGGTTATAGCAAGCTTCAAATCATTTTCAACTTTATTTTCCAATGTTCATCCAAAGAGTTGAAAAACTTTAATTTTCCTGAAAATATTTTCTGATGTAAAACAATTTCAAACGGAAAACATTTTACATCAAAACAAAGAAGCCTTAATCCTGTCTGCCTTGCATCTTTAATATACTTGTTCCGGAAAAGAAAAAACAAAGTCTAGATACAACCCTTCTCTTATATACAGTAGTATAAGAATGTGCACCATGTTAAATAGTCGATCAATGTTTGACCAGCAGAGCTTCCAGCCTTCTCTTCCTTGCATCATGTTTTAGTTTCTACATGGCAACAAGCCCAACTTGCCGAACTCTTTCTCTCGACAACCCAATGATGATCACACAAGAAAAGAGCCTTTGTCTAGCTTTTTTCTTTCCTATAAATTATATAGACACGTACACACACATGCACACATATACAAAAACACTCAGAAGCATACACACACGCACGTGCAATCTATCAGACACCAGTGAGATGTAGCAAGTACTCAGAGTTTGCTAATGCCCTCCCATGTAAAGCATTCTTTGTCCAAACCATAGTAAAGGCATATTATATCTCTCTCCAACTCCCGAAGTGTCAAATTGATGAGCTTGTTCACTTCATCCTGAAAAAAATATGATGATCACGAGTATCAAGGGAGCATAATATTAATTAGCAGGTTGATATAACGTCTTTCTAAAAAAAATAAGATGAAAATTACACTAATTGATGAAGAGTAGGAGGCCTGATATTATATGAATTTATTTTAGAGACTTCAATATCCCACTTATAACGACCAGCAGTCAAGAGTGCAATATAGAGTTAAGTGAATTAGAATTAGGAGTCCTTGTCTAAGTCGGATGGGCATCGTCTTTCGAGTAGATTGATTTGGACAAGCGGGAACTAGTGCCTTGACAACTTATGTGATGACACGTGTTCATAATGTATGGCTTTGGGATGGCTTTATAAAATCACTAGCAATGTGGCCCGTTGAACGGACAAATAGAAAATTGTAACGGAAATGATGTTTCTATTAATTATGAAATGAACGAGTATATTGGATTGGTAAGAGTACAGATATAGAATAGGTTAAAGAGGCTTAAATGTTTATAAAATATACATATGTAAATACAATAGAAGGACAAAAAAACAGCAAAATGTTGAGCAGCAAATTGTTCAAGCTTCATAAGCTGTTGAATTTTCTCCTGTTCATTTGAAGAACACGTAAGAGAACTGCAAGGTCATTTTGTTGTAAGTAGACAGGATAAATATACAGGTGCACTGAAAGTGCTTGAAAACAGAAGTATAGGTTTTAACATATTGTGTTAAATGAACATGCTAACAGATCCATGCATGTATCTATAAAAGTTAGACACATGAACCCATACTGTAGACACAAGTAAATATATTTATGTTTATAGAGGATTTCTATCATCCCATCTAAGGAGTGTGAACTGGAATACACCATCTCTAAAAGCAAGTACTGTGAGACACAGGAAAAAATCACCGGAGTGATCTCTCCTCCGTCAACACACGGGCTCCATGCAAAAATGGGAGAGTCGCCACCATTCAGAATTTTGGGGTGAGAATGGACACCAAAATCATAAAAAATGAGCAAAAGGGTTAAAGAGCAAATTCTAGGGTAAAAATAACCCTACTTGAAAATCAAATCCAGAGATGGGTAAGGGGATTAGATTATGAACGGGGGAAGGTGTTAGGCACTCCCATTCACCCACACAAGGTGGTTGCCAAGTGTTTGTTCATGCTAAAAGAAAATAGGAAGCTTGCTAAAAAATCATGAAAAGCCTTGAAAAAGGAACAAGTGTATGATATATTCACATGAAGATCCAAATGGATTTTAGATCTTCTCTTATGTCAATATCATTTCTGAAATGTCATAAAAGGATAAAAATCCAAGCAAAAGAATTTACAAAGCCAAGTTGAATCAAATCCGGAAAATTCGGTGAAAAGTAATGCCATTTGTCTTGAAATCACTCAAATCCAATTTTAAATCAAATCAAACCAAATCCTTTTGAAAGATTATGGTAAATAATAGTCTCATGCAAAATTTCAAGTAATTCCAGGTGAAAACCTAGGAGTTATGTTCCTTTAAAGTTGCTGCTGGGGATATTTAAAAGTGATAAGTAGGCAACTTTGGAAAATCACCTAGAAAAATCCACTCCATAAAAACCCACGAAATTTGGTGTGATTGAAGTCTGTATGGCCATCTTTCAAAAGAAACTAGCCTCATACAAAAACTCATTCGGATGTGCCTTGGGTGGTCTCCCGAACAGGCCCCGAAGATCACAGATTTACCTAGAAAAGTACTAATGAGCAGCTCTGAGTAAATCTGTTACCAATAATTCAAATGGAGTCAAAAAATTATGAAACTAACTGGATTTAAAAATAGACTCATAAAGGAGTGCCCAGAAACAAAAATCATTCGAATCAGACTTAAAACGAACACATGGCGCTCCGTCGAAGTGACAAGTCCTGTATTTGAACCTGAACTGTCCAATCAACTTCGACAGAGAGGTGTCAAAAATCCGCTTGATAGAAATTAATGAAATTTGGTGGACATAAACTAGACAGCCTCACATTTCCCATGGTTCTGGAATTGCTCCAAAATTCATCCGGACGATGAAGTTATGAGCGTCCGAAGTAAGGGTACATTTGCTGTCAAGCTAAGCCACTTTTGAAGAAAACCAAATCCGAAAAGTGATAAAAATGTGTGATCCGTGCAAGATGAACACAAATACTTTAAAAATCATTCAAAGACATTCCAGAATTGATTGAGGCCATTTATTTCAGATTTATTACAATAAATGCAATAAACCCAAAATATAAGCCTATCCCGCCAAAATAGTGCTATGTACGTGCAAGTGTGAAAAACCATATAAGATCAAGGGAACAACATAGCATGCTTACATATTCATCAAAATAAGGTTCTAAACAGCCTAGGGTTTCGTTCCATTATCGTTTCCCTCTGTTCTCTCTCCCCGTTAAACACGGTTCTTCAAGATAATCAAGGGTACTTTGAATATGAAACGGTTTACAATCAATCCAAAGGCTTTATTCTACATAGGTTCTAGCACTAGGGTCAATCCCCAGTCTCGTTTCTCCTAGATCCCGCTTTCACGTTTTACGGCTAGGGGGAGTCTCGAGATACTTTGAGCCGGGGAAGGGTTTTCACACACAAAGAAGGCCTTATTCTACAGAAAGGTAGAATAAGAGATCTAGATCTAGGAATGTAAAAACAGAAAATAAAAGAAAAGTTTGAGGCTTACCTGGGTTCTGGATGCACTTCCGCAGCGGTTTCCCTCTTCTCTTGGAGTTTTTCTTGACGAGAATTCAAAACAAGAGTTCATTGCCATTTGCTTGAGGAGGGGCCTCCTATTTATAGGCAAAGGCTAGGGTTAGGGTTGGTGAGAATGGTAGACACAACATAATGTCTATAGCCCACCAACCTTAACCCTAAGGCTATTTCCGAGATTTCCCCTCATTTAATGAGGGATATGATGGTAAAAGTGAAAAGCTCTCAAAAAACCCTAATTTTGAGCAAAACTTGTGTATCCGGTATATCAGGCCGGATACACAAGGGCCTTAAGGTATCCGGTATATAATACCGGATACACTAAGGATTGCTTGTATCCGGTATTTGTCACTGGATACAAAGAGGACTACTTGTATCCGGCCTGAGTCGCCGGATACAGGTAAAAATTCATTTTCTTCAATTTCTGTGCTGGCTTTCAAAGAGATAATGATTTTTTATGATTGTTTGTGCAATTTGGGGTGTCTACAAGTACAGGCACATATCTATCAATGAAATATGAATTCATATGAATATTCAGCTACGTAATAACTGCAAGATCGTTTAATATTAATCCTTAGAGGCAGAAAAATATGAAAGTTAATGGTTAGTCCAACATGCGATCTTTGCTCTGCAATTGTGGTGCTTTTTCTGTCTCTCTTTCCAATTGAAGGATAATGGATTGCTCATAAAAAGGTTAAATGGAAATATGTATGAAACAGTATACAAATTGGATGCGTAGCAAATCTTAATAATGTACTAAATGCAAGTAAAAGAAGTCAATGACTATTGTTTAGAGAAAGCTTTTGCATAGATTAAGGACATACAGTTGTTTTGTTAATATATAGATTTAACAATCTTGTTATGATAGAAGGCTTCAGAAAGTTAGATAAAGAGCATAAAAAATATGGCTACGAATAATAGAATAGAGGATGAAAAAGTAGTCATCCATAACAGTAAAACATTTGGACTTTGTTTAATGCATATGCTATTTGCTAGAGGCTGTAAGCTCTGTTATATGCGTTAGACAAAATAATGACTATAATATGCAATAACAGGCCGTAAAAAATTGTTCACTAGAACTTGTCATTATGATAACAAAGCTTAGAAGACAATGAAATAAAAAGAGTGATAGAAAATTAAAAATGAATAATCATACTGTTGTTAATTTTCTTGTTCAGGAATAGGTTCTTGTGGACTTCGTATTTAGTTTGCTGCAACTTTAATTGGAAATTAAAGATATAGATTGTCAATTTGAAGGTTAGTTGGTATTTATTTTGAAAATTTTATAAAAAAATTAATGTTGCTTGAATTTAAGTAAGTTTTATCATTTGGTGCTATTCATAGCTTTCCATAAGCCTTAAAAATTCAAAAGATTCATATCCACATGCTACAAAGGAGAACAGTGAGCTGGATGAAGTAGGAAACGCAATAGACGCGATAATGAAGACGTATGACGTCCATAATCTTCTTGTGATGTACTACTCCAATAAGTGAATTACGTTATCCTATTTGAGTTATACATTTAGAATAACATAAACATGGGTGTAATAATTGGAATAACGCATTGGAATTTTGGGGCCCAATCTTTGTTGACAGTTCTTTGAGGTCTTGTGCAGGACATCCTAGGACAAATTCTATCTCTTTGCCGAAGAGTGTAAAAGTTGCTTCTTTAAAGGAATCTTTGATAGTTACACAAATTATGTACCTAAAAGATAGAGTTTACAAGTGTGAGAATTGATATGATTTAAAATAAATTTGTAATATATTTTATTTTGATTTTACCTGAGCCCCAGATCTGGATTTTTTTTAATGCATGTGCTACAGTGATATTTGTCCTATAAGAATTGCACTCTTTTGTTGCATTGCTTGCATGCATGATACCACAGTGGTCTGCTTGTGTTTATGTGGGTTATGTACGTCAATATGTGGTAGTAATAAACCTAAAGAGAAAGTGACATAAGTATGTTCAAGTATTAGTAAATGTGTAATGTTTGTAAAGGAAAGGAATTAATACCTCGAATGAGTGAAAAGTAGACTGAATGTATAGATCCATTGTTGAAATCCTCTTTGAACTTGAAAACATGATGGGCCACTGGTCTGATGGCCATGTATTCAAAATCACGTGAGGAAAATGTTTGCAGTTTGATCAAAAGAAACCCTGAAAATTTATGAATGACATATAGTTATGCTTGTATATAAAATTTTAATCGAATTGAGTTTTAAGTTGTGTATAGAAAGAGAAATTACCATGATGATAAATAGTTGCTTCATTTATGTTTGGAGTTATGATAAGCCTTGAGTTTCTTGTGGTTGAAAGTGATATACCTGCAAAGGTAATTGTTCATAATTAGTAATAATGTAAAATCCCGAATTTTAATAACATTAAAATTTAGATTTTATGCTTTTAAAACTTATTTAATTAATGGAGAACTTTAGGAACAGAGAAAAGGAAATTAATTAGAGTTAATTTCAAAAATCTAAATAGGATGAATTATTAAAATGGGAAACTTTGGTTATTGGACTTCCATGGATTTGGATTTTGGCGGTATGGTATTGGAACAAGTGAGGGTAATCTCGGAATTTCCCAAGCCTAAATTATGAAGGTTTAAAATTAAGTTAAATAGGCATCAAATATTGGTTTAAATAAATTGATAATAGTGTGTTTGAAATTTATTATAAATTGGAAGGTGCTAATGTAGGGTCTTAGTGGAGTGGCGAAAATTAAAGAGTAGGGGTTGCCTAGGTAGGATGTTGCGGTGGATGAGCACGCACCAGATCAGAGTAAAAGTTCGTCGAGCAGCAAGTGTAATTGCGGAGGGTATAAATACTTTAAGAAATTAGGTTTTGGGTTTTTGCCCTAAATGCGCGTATAGTTTACTGAGGGGTTTGCGGCTGCGACGTCTGTTTAGGGTTCTTCGAGAGAAGGAGTTGAGGAAGTTTTTGCGGGAGAGTCGAGCTGAGGAAGACTTACCACCAGTAGGTATTTGCTAATAAGGAGTTCGGAAGGGTTTTCTTCCTTCAGAGAACCTCCGTTCGACCATAGCATCTATTCGACCAGAGCAAGCCGACGGCCAAAGAGTTTGGGGTTTTTCTGGGTTGCTGGTTTCCAAGACTTGGAAGCATAGAAAGGTGAGTGGCATCGTTTTACAACCGAGTTTTCGGATTAATTCGTGTATTTGATTGAATGAATGCATCGTTTATGATTGAAGTATTCTCGGTGTGTTTTCTGGGTAAAACAGTTACGGAGGGTTTTGTACAGTGAAATTGGGGATAACTGGAAATCAGATAGATTAAATCCAAATTAGGTTTGGAGGTGTCCTGGGAGTATTAGGAGGCTAGATAAGTGGTTACAGACTGAAAAATTTCAGCCAGAGTTGGATTTCTGGGATTAACAGAGACCTGGAAATCGTAGTGGGCTACCGCCCACTTGGCGCCTACCTGGCTCCCACTTAGGAAGTGAGCGCCAAGAAAAAAGACCCGGCTAGCGCCTAGCTCGCGCCTACCTCAAATTCGGGCGCCTTTCTCGCGCTCTTCTCGCGCCCGTCTGGCGCCTAGCTCGCGCCCACTCGTCCACGAGTGAGCGCCAGCTTCAGTTAAATAAAAGGAGTTACCGCCCACTTGGCGCCTACCTGGCGCCCACTTAGGGAAGTGAGCGCCCAGTTGTTTTTCTTGCAGAATCCTATAATTTCGTAAAACCAAGGGGGTTCTGGATGCTAGAAGGTCTTCGACCACTTAAATAGCCCCCTTAATTACATGAAAGACATTTAAGTAAATGTCATGTGTATTTATTTCTCCATTTCCTTAAGTCTTTACATGTAAATAAGGTTTTACCCCCCCCCCCCCCCCCCCCATTTGGAATCAATAAAAATACTTCCAAGGTCTAATTCCCAGCCAATAAAAAGTCAACTTTCCAGTTCATGCCTAAATCCCGGTTTTAATCAAAATGCCCGGTTTGGGTTTAATACACAGATGAGTGATTCAGGAGCCCAGAAAATTCTAGGCGATGTATTTACCCATCAATAGACTACAACCAAAATTTGAGCTCGAAACTCCTTGTAGATTTGTCTAGAAAAATTATATACCAAAAGTCAACGTTTTTAACCAGACTTGGAATATTTTGAGGTCCGAAACTTTTTATCTCAGAATTGATTGCTTTTTGGTATGGTGACCTTAGAGGGGATCCTAAGACTATTCCACTCATCTGAAATGTGTTTTGAGGTTTTCACAACATTCGTTCTGATTGATTTAGATTATGAAAGCGAAATTGAGAATCTAGATGTTTTGCTGAGTTATGTTTAATTGAAGATTGGATGCTGTAGTAGAATCTATATAATGTGTTTACTTCTGAAAAGCCAGTTTTAAAACCATAATTGTTCTACTGAAATTTCATCTACACTATTATGCTAGTTCACCTTTGAATGCACGGTGCACTTCAGAAATTTATTGCATGAAAATGTTGTTGTGAGATTGGGAACCTTCGAATTATATGAGTTGATGTTCTGGTTGGAACACTTGTGAGATGATGTTCTGGTTGGAACACTTATGAGGAATTATTGTTCTGGTTGGAACACTTGTGAAGAATTACTGTTCTGTTTGGAACAACTTGTGATGTGCATACTGAATGCGGTGTTTTATCGGCTATTTATCGGTTTTGGTTTAGCTTGTCCTGGATCCAGAGTCTAAGCTTAGTAATGTGATGTATTTTGTTTTATTGGTGTAATGGCATGGCCATGGAGTGTTGCCACGACTGGTGTAGAGCAGCCAGAAACCCTGAGTAGGCCTGGTTGTCGATGCCGATACCCGGAGTAGGCCGGCATTGGATGACGATACCCTGAGTAGGCCGTCATTTCAGAGTGTCCGATACCCTGAGTAGGCCGGAACTGTGTACATGGAGGTGTGGATGTCGCTCTGGCATGTAGATTAACCAATCTAAGCAACTACATGACATTGAACAATGTTGGTATTTGTTTTTGTTTGACGTGGTATGTTTTATTCGCTGGTCTATTGGTGCGGAGTGGCCCATGATAAACACTCTAGTATTTCAAAAACCTGAGTTGTTGAACTATGTTTTTCGATATGTTGCTACCTGGTTATATGTGACTTACGGCTATATGCATGATTGATATTGTCTTTACTGCTTGGTTTATATGATGGTTTTCCTCACGGATGTAAATTGGATCGTTGAAGTCTTGTTGGGTTATACGTGTTATCATCGTGGTATATGGTTTGAAATCGGGGCATGTTTTAGAACTGAACTAAATGTATTTGTGCATGCATGTGCTGCTCACTGGGATATTTGTATCTCACCCCGTTGCTTTCGTTTTGTTTTCAGATACTCTTGGAGAGCTCGATACTTGCGGGTAGTTACTTGGACATGTGAGTTTATTTTAGTTTGGGAATATTTTAGCGCACTCTGTTATATAGCTATCGTTGTATTCATGTTTTTCCTTCACTCTGATATTGCGATCCTGTGTTTTAAATTAACCTCCGGGGATGAGTTACGGTGTTATTTCGTGACTCAGATCCGGGGCGTCACAAATAATTATTATATAAGAGAGTAATAAATCTGTAAATAGAAATTGATACCTCGAAAATTATTTGTTGCAATTGAAAGGCAAACAAAAATTACATTATGTTCAATTATGTGTTGCAATTGTTCACCTTCATTTGAAACAAAGGTATTCTATAAAGTCAAAATTCGTGGACACATGCTGCAGGGATTAAACAAAACATGAAATTAATTTAGTATTTCTTCTAATTGAAAAGATAATATGCATTTAGTAATTGACTAGTAATGAGCACGCGCGTTGCGCTTGAATAATGAGTAGGGGAATGTAACAAGAAATATATTAAGTAAAAATTTTGCCAAAAAAAAAACTGGTACGAAAATCAATTTTATATATTGTTTCCGGCATCAAATTGACAAAATAATTATATGAACAATATTAAGAACTTATTAAGGACCTCAAAACAATAATCTCTTGAATGAAAATAATATCCCTACTTACTATTGCCTGCACTTACTGATAGAAGTGGCTAGATACAAAGCTTTGAAAAAAATTCTTTAATACTCTTTCATTCCCCACAAATTAGTGGTGAAAAGACAGTCTCCAACTTCCAATGATATTGGTATTATATGCATATCCTTCTCGTGAATCCTCTCATGTCCACTGCCAACTGTATTACAAAATAAAAAATGGTTTAAAATTTTTTCCAAACAAGCACTTGCATTTCTCTCCCTACTACATTTGCTCGACTTGCGTTTCTAGTTATCGAGTTTTGTGGTGTTTTGATTTGTGGTTCTGTGGAGGTACTCAATCCATGACAACGTCCATCCTGGAAATAACAACCACAAGTATATATACAAATTTACAACAGAGGGATAAGTATGGGAAATCAATAGAAAAGAAAGAGTGATTAACAAAAAGCAGAAAATTTAACAAAAGAAAGAGTGTAATAAAAAAAAATTAAAACCAGAAAATTCCTAAGAGAACAAAAAGCAGGGATACCTAAGAAAGAGTGCTTAACATTTTTGCAAAAACAAAACCCAGTAGCATGAAAATCCAGAAATATTTCATAGTCCATATTAACCAACACTAATAGCAGCAATACCCAAGTAACAATATGTAATAAAAAAAAATTAACACCATAAAATTCCTCAGAGAACAAAAAGCAGGGATACCTAAGAAAGAGTGATTAACATTCTTGCAAAAACAAAATCCAGTAGCATGAAAATCCAGAAATATTTCATAGTCCATATTAAGCAACACTAATAGCATATGAACCATTCATGTGACAACAACCTATTCAATATAGAAATCAGCAACATATAAGCTGGTAATCAGAAATCCTAAATAGCGAGAAGAAAAATAGCACAAGTAATAAGAAGAAATGAAGGTTGTTATTATTATTGAGATTATCCATGCAAATCAAAAAGAGAAATACATATATGAATGACGGCTGAATAAATGAAGAAATAGAAGAAAAAAGGTTAGGGACATAAAAGGGTAAAGAAATTAAAAAAAAAATGAAATGGGTTGTTCAACCCAAGTGATTTCTAGCTCTGTTCGATTGGCAAGACATCAATGAAAGATTTTTTACAAAACCCCAAAATAGAAAACGACAAGAACCCCTAATGGTTATGAATGAAAATTGAAGACACCCGAAATTAGAAAAGTAAAAAAGGAAAATTGACAATTTGAGACATCATTGAAACAAATAAGCATGCTATATACCTACAAATGAACAGAGTATCATATACAGACATAACAGAAATTTATGATTCCATAAGTATTAAAAAAAAAAAATCATCAAAATGCGGAGCTTCCCCAACAGCAAAAAGCCATAGACTATGAAGTGAGCAACTAAAGAAGCATGACAAGGAACTTTCAAAAAATAAAGCTTGCTGTTTTGTTGAATTTCAGAAATTTTCTCCTCTATGAGCTGCAAAATAAGAGCTCTTGACTCTAAATACACTAAATGTAACTTGATCTAGTAACAATAAAAACAATTTTTGTATGCCATATGGGTCATATCATCTATTGAGAAAATTGTCCAAATAAGATTTGGATAAATGCCAAACTAAGTGAATGAATATACATACATACACAACTCAAAAAGAGCATCACCACAACAGGAGAAGCCAGAAGTAGTAGAAGATCAGGTAACTAAAAAACAAATTGACAATGAACAAAGTCTAGCAAAGCATTTCAAGACAAAGATAACAATTTTCACCTAGTTATTCAAAGGAAGCACTGTCATCATTTCAAAACTATTGCATAATTTTTACAAATGGCATGTACAACTTGATGTCTACCAGCCTTAGGCTTCCAGGGAGTGAAAAGTTAAGAATGAGAAAAATTAAAGTCTATGCATTTGCATGAAAATAAAGAATGTGGATCAAGTGTCGAAGATAAAAATTGTACGGCCTGCAGAACAAACCATGTCTGTTTAAAAATAGCATTAACTACCAAATGTGCAGCACTTCAATGGATTTTTGCGTGAAGTAGCCAAAAGTCTAAATTACTTAAGTGAATAACATATCAAGGGAAAAAAAATGAGTAATGTATAACATAACATTTAGGTATAAATCCATGAAACAAACCTGATGACATAATCCAGCATATATGAGTTTAAGTTGTAGAGAAGTAACTTCTACCATATCCCTGAGAGGAATGAAATTGATAAAAGAACATATAACTTGAACCATAATTAAAGAAATGTAATGCAAACTTCAAGAATAAATGATACCTTTGTCGCCAAAATGCATAATAAAAATTTGACGGAATAAGAGACTTCCAAGTCAAATATGAGGAATCCATATCCATCATCTTACAATTGTAGTACTGAAATAAGGATTGAACTGAAACATTTCCATCCTTTTCCAGTAGGATACTACTGTGATCCTTATTCATTCGCAAGTTCTTAGAGTAGGTTATGTTAAAATTTATAATACTATAGCAGTAAAGCAAATAGGCAAAATAAATAAATAAATAACCAAATCATTAACCATGCGGAAAATAACATGTCAAGAATTTAAATGTACCAAAACCAACTTCCATTGTACGTAATTGTATCAAAAACAAGATATATATATATAAAAATTCTTAAATCATCATTCATCGTCGATAAACTTCTCAATAGGAAATTAGCAAGTTCACGACCTGCAAAGTGAACATAAAAGAATAACATATCAGGAATTTATTTGATTAGGTAATATTGGAAAAGTCACTTTTGGCTACACCTTATTGATTCATTTATAAATATATTATTAATGAAAACAAAATTATATTCATGTATAAGAGAGTAGTCTAACCATTTCAATATTTCCCTTTGATGGTTGAAGATGGAATATACTCTGCGCTATCAACAACAATTTCAACAAAATCTTCACAACTGTAGTTGTATTCACCATTTCTAGCCAAACGTAAACTTTTTCGAATTGTAAATTTGTAAAGCTTCCAAACACATTTTTCAATCACGCGAACAAATTCAGCAAAGTTCATTTCCTAGACCAATATGAAATCGAATCAAAATAAGGAAATGATGAAAAAAGAATTATAAACAAACGTATCAAAATATAATAACATATGTTACATGACTTATAAATAATATAAAATATATAAAACCTTTAATTTTCGTAGTGAATCCATTGTAAGACCAAGCAACTTTTCAACCCTCACATCAAACAATGTAACCCAAAGTGATCCAGTATTATCAGCAACTTTAATTCGCATTCTGCCACTGATAAAAGTTAAAGACATTACTAAATTAAAAAACATAATATTTATACACTAAGTGCAACAATATAAACAAAGGTTAAGTAGGACAAACCTATGCTTGTATGTCTCTCTTGGTAACTTGCATGATTGGCAAATAAATGAACCATTGATAAGCTCTAATTTTGCATTGCAATCTAAACATGCAATGTACCAAGGGTCTTGTCGAGTGCTAATCGAAACGATCCATAGCTTACACTCAAATGTGTTATTCTAACATCATTATGAACACTAAAAATTAATAAAATGAAAATTGAAGTATAAATTATTAAACTAAAGTATGTAAAAAAAATTTACCTGCATAGTTGTTTCAATTTTTAGAATTTCATCAATAGTTAGACGCTCATACTTGAGTTTAACAACCTTCAAAAGAACATCTTGTCTAGCTTGAATCGCCACTTGATTAGCCATTGCCCTTGTGAAAGAAACGAATGTAAATAACCAATGACTAAGTTTAAAACCTTGAACTAATTTGTAAGTAATTTTTCAACAAAACTCTGAAAACAATTACATAATTTCATTATTGTAAGAAGTAAGCATTACCATATCGCAATTGGTCAACTTCGGTTATAATAGGGTTAACCATAACAGAAGATAAATGCACGGTAGATAAGGATCCCCCTATTAGAAAAAAAAAGCAAATAAGAGAGATGTCGAAGATATTAAAAAACAGACATATTAATAATAACTAAATCAAATAAATGATCTATAAATATTACCATATTCTTTAATGATTCGCAACTTAGATGCAACAAGAATAACTTGTCCAAATATAGTAACATCTTTCAAAAATACATCCATTGAAGAAAACTTTCCCCATAATGTTACTTGTATTGGTGCATCTTGTCTACATGTCATTAAATAAAATAGTAAATAAGAGAGAAAAATAAAATTTATAGCTAAAAATGATAGAATAAAAAATTTGATATTTGATGAGTAATGTACTTATGACATGTCCATGATTGCAATATCACGCTTCATAACTTTGGAACCATCAGCTTTGTTAAAACTTATTTCTTCACCAACCTTCACAAGAATACCAACAACATCTGCAAGAATGGAAAAATCTTTAATGTGAAACAAACATATAATAAACCAAACACAACTACAAATTTATGAAAACGTTGTAGATGCTTACCTACAAGGAACTCAGATTCCAAAGCAAACAGCTCGTTTAACTTAATAAAATTGTACTTCATGACAGGGATACTCAGGGCTTTAGATTCAACACTTACAACATCACTATTCTTATGTAACAATACCTCATACATTGTATCACCAACATTATATTTTGCATTTGCTTTCTGGATTGAGCCATTTGCAATCTTACACCACTTAGTTGCCTGTAGCAAAGGCTCAAACAACTTTATGTCCTCATTAAACATTGTTAACTGCATTTTTGTGCCCTACAATAATTTTAAAAAACACAAGGGTAAATATATAATTATAATGATTAACATAGTGAAAAAAATAACATGACTCAATAAAATAAGAAATAATACAAACCTCAATATCAGCAACAACAACATTCAACACAGATCCATAACCCTTAGCATTTTTATAGTAATGAACATCATTTTTTGATATGACATTACATTCTACAGACCACTCCTTACAACTGGCATCCAACTCTGAAAATTTGAAAAGATTTTCGCTGGGAAGACCTGTTCATCAAAAACCAATGAATTCATTATTCCTTAAGTTATACTCGAATGAAAGAAAAAGAATATAATAAATGTAAGTTCTTATGACAAGTAGTAACTTACTAATGAAATGCTTAACAAAGAAATACGAACCTATTACAAGTAACCATAAATTTCTTTATAAACAATGTTTCTGGTACGATCATTAGCTTGACCCATTTTGCCATTTAAGATAACAACCTTTGTCATTCTCATTGATACGCCTCGTGACAACGCAACATACAATTGCCCATGAGAAAAAACTGGTTCAGGCAAATAAATGCCAACCTTTTTAATTGTTTGACCTTGTGCCTTGTTGATTGTCATAGCAAATGCTAATCGAATCAGAAACTGTTTTCGTTTAAATACAAAAGGGTAATTCTCATGCTCAGCTGGAATCAATGATATACGTGGCAAAAAAACTTCCTTTCCTTTATATTGTCCAGAATTGATTTGAGCATATATTACATTCCTTTTCAATTGCCTGCAAATCAGCCGTGTACCATTGCATAAACCATTAGACGGATCCAAATTACGAAGCAAAATAATAGGACAACCAACTTTTAGAACCAGTGTATGAGGTGGAAAACCAGCTAGTGCCAATTCATTTAGGAATTCAACCCCTAAGCTCATATTTGAACCATCAACAACCGAATCAAAGCTATGATAAACAACTTCATCACCAGGGAATTTCATTATACAAAACTCATTAATCTCATCAACATATTCGTTAGTCGTTGTCAATATACCTTTGTCAGCCATAAATTCCATATGTTCAAAGTTATCTTCAAAACATGGAAAAATTTCATTCACTAACTTTTCCTTTGGATCATCATCAGAACTAATATGAAGAAGCATTTCATGTGGAATTGTCACTCTGCCATGTTCATCTTCTATCTCTAATCCATCACCAATACACAACAAGTAGTTTGCAAATTCCTCGTCATACTGCGCACAAACATTCTTATGCAAACTAAACTTTTCAACATATTTCCATAAATATGACATTATGAAAGAAGATTCTATTGTTGCCACTCGATCGGAATTCCGCACAACAGGTAGCACCTGCCTAAATCACCTCCAAATGTCACAACCTTACCACCAAATGGCAATGCAGAATCCATGATGTCTTGTAATGTACGATCCACCGTCTCAATTGAGACCTTCTTTACCATTGATGCCTCATCCCAAATAATTAACTTTGCAAGTCGTAACAAATTCGCCAATCCACTTTGTTTTCCAACGCAACATGTACTTGAATCATTTGCATCCAATGGTATCTTGAAACGAGAATGCGCAGTTCTACCACCAGGCATAATAATTGCCGCAACACCGAAGTAGCAGTTGCAAGGGCAATGAATTTAGACATCCTTACTTTAGCAAGCAATGCTCGATATAGAAATGTCTTTCCTGTTCCTCCAGGACCATCAACAAAAAATAAACCATGCTGATTAGAGAAGACTCTATCAATGATTACATTATATATTGCTCTTTGGTCTTCATTTAACAAATCTATAGCAACAATATCATCATAGGGAGTGACAATTGCCATTTCTTCAATAACTTCCCTATTTCGGTCTGTATGGCTCAGATTTATATCCATTTTTGGCAAGTCATACTCAGAAATATCCCTTCCCATGTTTTGTAAAAAAACATTTATCCTATTTAAAGCACGATTATTATATTCATTGCCATTGATTGATTTGTTGTGAATAAAATCCTCAACCATTGATGAGAAAAAATATTCCCATAACTTCCTGACATCATTTGGTTCACAATAGACCAAAATGGTATCAAATAGACGCCTTAAAGCAATTGGCATTTGATATACTGATGCTTCTTCTAGACATAGAAATGATGAATTTTCATTATCTAACAGACCTCGCTTTTGAGCTGACTCACGAAATGTTCTCAAATGCTCTGTCCCTACTATTAACAAGTCTTCAAAGGAACGGGGACCCCTAACCTTATCCAATAATAACTTCAAGTAATAACGCTCGCCTTCTGAAGGATTCACAGTTGAAATTCGACCAATTGCAAGTTTGTTTCTTCATGGCACCCAACAATTACAATTCCAAACAAAGTGCTCTGAGAATTCACGATATAAGAAATTTCTAGCGCTCGCAACATACTCATTTCTTTTGAAGAATTCTGTCAGTTTTGTAAATGTAGAAGACTCATCATCTAAAACTTCAGATAGATCTTTCTGATACCAATAACAAATGAGTTGTTTATTTGGCAAATGTATTGGTAACAAATATATTGAAGGGTACATCTCATTCAAGTTAAACTCAAAAATACGCCACATTGCTTCTTGTGGAGACACCCATCGAGCATCCTGAAATGTTTTTATTTCATCAACAATATCATTGTGTTGTGGCCCAACATAAACAGACACTCTGTCATGCCCTTTGTAGATGTACTTATATAAGTACTTAACAGCAGAAATTAATCCACAAAATTCAACATTGATATGACAATCATAACGCTTTAATAAATACTCATTGTAAGGCACAACCCAACGATTATCAAGGAAACTGCCACGCACCTTCACTTTCTTCCCATCATTTGTTCTTTGATAGATAGGATATGCATTCTCAACATTAACTGTAAATGCTGAATATGCTTTTGGGTAATGGAATTTACATCGGCCATTCACCATGCAAGAATTATTTTTCTTGAAGTTCCCACAAGGTCCATGCATCATATGTTTTAAAACATATGCATAAAGGATAGGGTCAGCATTCTCATCTGGTATTTCTGCAGAAACAAAATAATCAATGCTAGTAGGGTCTTTTATTTTGTCTTCAGGATGTAATATAATAAGGAAATGTGCATGCGGTAATCCTCTCTTTTGAAACTCAATAACATAAACCCTTGCAACAACACGACCAAAAAATCCTTTTCTAAAGATCAAATCCTTCAAGTCATCTAACTTGCCCTTAAAAACACGAGTAATTAAGTCTGGACGATTAAAGCTTCTTTCAAATGATTTTAGCTGCGACGTTATTTCCTTCCATTCTGGATTGCAAGTCATAGTTAGAAATATGTCTGGCCATCCAAAACGATGTACTAAAGCCATAGCATCCAAATATCGTCGTTTCATATCCCTTGGCCCACCAACAAATGAAGCCGGCAAAACTATTCGTCGGCCAACTTTACACCCACGTTGTTCACCATCAGCAACGGAACCAACAATCCCTTGGTATAACTAAGCACGAATCCCATCCTGATGCTGATAAAAATAATCCAACCTATTTGATTCAATCTTAATATAGGTGTCAACCACAAATTGTTGAAATAACCGACCACCATACAACAAGATCGATTGCAAATTCTCCCTAACTTGGAAACGGTAACAATAATATTGTCTACAAGAAATAAAACTCGTGCCACCTTCATCATGTCCTGCCCAACATATACAAGCAAAACTTATTATTTATATATATTAAATTAATGCATATTAAAATAAGGAACTAATATAAATTATATACATACCTACTCCAAGTTTACTTATAGTTCCTTTAGCAACAGCATCAAGGATGTCAACTCGATTAAGCAAGGAACTATCCCTTACATCATCAACCACCATAGTTGTGGACTTTGGAATACATGAATGCCAACTAGATTCACCATAAGGAAAAAGCAGCGGGTATTGCAAAGGATCATAGCAACCATAATAAGGTTTAACTGTTAATATAGAGTTGCATTTGCTATGAACAACAATATCTCTTGTATATCTACTTTCAACATTGTTGCCTTCAACCCAAATTGCTGCAACTTGACTTGCTGAAGGAGCATTGTATACCCTTTGATCCATGCCACAGTTAGTTTTAATAACAATAGCATGTTCTTCCAAAGAAATATAACTCCGTAAACCACGTAAGAACACATCATAAGGATTGTTTCTTAGTATCCCAATTATTTTTGCAATTGTTGTTGGACGAAGATCAGGTGCATATTCCAACCTATTCGATATCTCATTATCAGTATCATAAAAATACAACTGCATGAACCTTGCTTTTCGTCCATCAGGAATCAACTGAGGCAAATAATGATACAGTTGTCCTTGTACTCTAAATGTATATACACCCGTAGTCATATTAGCTAACTCTTTATCTACTCTAGCACCCATTGAAGTAAATGCAAATATAGAATTGTATCCTTGAATATACCTTCTAAAGTCATCAGACTCATCATTGTCACTCATGTACAATTCATACAAGGCATTAGGTGGTGGAGTATGAGAAAGAGTTACCGCTGCTCTGTAACAACAGAATGTCGGAACCTCTTTTAAAAATCTTATTGCATTACAAGATTCACAAGTCTTCCCCATTTTCAAGACAAACAAATCAGGATTTACAAGTCCTTGGCTAAACTTCCGCATATGATACCTCTCTCTTCGTTTTGTTAAAATCGTATTTTTCTTCTCAATGCTAAGCTCATTATACCGTTGCCTTTTCCGGTATTGACGATACAAAACTGTGGAGAATGATTAACAAAGGCAAACACAATATAAGCAACCAAATGCAACTTCCAATGCTCCAAACTTAAGTAAACAACTTTTGAATTCATAAAATGTATGCACATGTCTACATTTTTCTGTTGCTTATGTCCATCTTCAATTACTTTATATCTAATTTTATTAAGAAATATTAATAGTCATATTAAGTGGTATCGGCATAAAAAACAAGTTGGATCACATTTGCTTTGAACATGTTGTTAACTATACAATTTTAAGAACACTAATCAAACTAAAAAATTTAATATGCAATCTTTTTAATTAAAAGAAAACATTTAATAGATTTTACAAATATTTTACCATTTAATAATATTAAAAATATTTATAATTAAATCTATTCATTTAATAACGATAATTAAACCTATTCAATTTAATAGATTTTCCATTTAATAATAATAAAATAAAATTAATTGTCAAAACAAGTAAAACAAATCTTGGACCACAAAAAATCATAGATTTGTAAACAATAAAGATTACATGCATAATTCAATTAATATAACAGTTCTCAATAAATAAACACAAAATTAGCAACACAAAATTCAATTAATATAACAGTTCTCAATAAATAAACACAAAATATGACAAGAAATAGAAAAGGAGATCTAACCTTCTACAAAAGTTGGAAATTTTCACATAATAAAATTACATTGTTTTATACTGCCACTAAGAAATTGGTAAATAAACACAAAATTCAAATCGATAATTACCTCTTTCTTCTACATCTTTGCCTTTTGATAGCTGTCCACTATCTTTGTCTTGGTTACTTGTAGCATCATGAATTATAGCCTTTTCAGATCCATTTTCCATAGCATCTAAATATACAAAAAACATAGATAAAGTACAAAGTTATACAAAGAAAAAAAAAGTTAGAAAATTAAAGAAATATTGACATAAACAGAAAAAAACTACAAACTTCAAAGAAGTATAGAAGACAATAATAAATCTGCAAACACAAAAATCAATACCAAAACAATGTAACTAATAAATCTGGAAACACAAAAAATGGATAACCATTTTTGAAACATCAAGATTAAGTACCAAAGTAAAATACAACATATGGTTCTAGACAGATGTCAAGCAATTCAAAATTAGTATCATACCCTAGACATGAATGAAAGGCTATAATTTGAAGAAAAAAAATACATCTATAAGTGACTGTTCAGTTAATAAGCAAGAAGCTTGATAATTACTTAAGGAATTATAATCAAATTGCCAAGATTTTTTTCTAATTGTTTCTAAATCTTAAGAAAATAAATCTATAAGTACTCTTTAGTTAAAGAGATGAAGAATTAGTAATAGATGAGTTTGGATTAAAAAGAATCTTGTAAGGTAAGAAATTGACAAATAAATATACTACCACCAACAAATTGGCAAATTGTTTTATAGTACCACTAACAAATTGGCAACTAAACACTAAGATCGAATTGGTAATTACCTTTTTCTACATCTGCGCTATTCAATAGATGTCCGCTATTCTTGTCTTGGCTGCTTGTACCATCATCATCTACGACCTTCTTAGATGCATTCTTCATTGCATCTACATAAATAAAAAACATAGATAAAGTTTAAAGTTATACAAAGTAAAACACTAAGCAAGATATTTGTTACAATTACAAGACAAAAATGAACAAACACCATTTGACATCAAACCTCGCATTGTCCTTCTCTTCTTTTTTGAAACCAATGAACTAAGCAAGAAATCTGTTACAAAGCATTAACATTTTATAATTAATGAACATTAGTGGATCGTAAAAAAAAAAAACTTAACATGAGACAAACAAAATAAACAAATATAAAACAATCATTGAATTTTAATAAATACCGTCACCATCATCATCAATAGTAATATCAACTGTGTTAGGTTGCACACCACTTTCTTGTTCTGCCATATCCCAAATTTCGTAATCTACATAGAAAAGCGAATACATTAGACACAATTAACAATATATAAATACACCCCTAAGAACATAATAAGAAGTAAGTATAGAGCTTGTAAACAGTAAGTTAACCAAAAACTATCAGCAAATAAAACTACAACAGTGAATATGTTTTCCATATAAATGTTTTCCATATAAACATTTAACATGGACGTTCCTTTATGCACT
This sequence comes from Buxus sempervirens, assembly GCA_947561395.2. Lineage (NCBI taxonomy): Eukaryota > Viridiplantae > Streptophyta > Magnoliopsida > Buxales > Buxaceae > Buxus > Buxus sempervirens. The sequence goes on along the minus strand of OX387187.1, from coordinate 6,542,419 downwards.
TTAGGATTGGGATATTTATATGGTTTGAAATCAGCATTACCTTCTAAAGTGAAATGGCTTTATACCATATAACATTTAACAAGTAATATGGCTTTATACCATCAGCAAATAAAACCATATAAACAACAATCCTCTTGCTGAAAATGAAAAATAAATAAATATCCCAATCCTAAAGTGAAATCAAATAATCAAAACTACCTGTGTCCATTCGTAAGATGTTTCAGATCTGTAATTTTCTGAACTTAACATGGAGGGACTTAAATTTACTATTATGAGCTGCTAGAGTAATAGTCTTTTAGGACTATAGCATATTATAATGTCTCTGTCCTCAATGTATCCTTCTTCAGTAATAGTTTTACTCCTTTAGCATGGTGGGTATCTACTTTCAATTCTTGGCCAGACAAGAGGAATATGTGCTTGCACGGAAAATAAACAGATTACAGGAATAAGCAAGAGCACAAATATATATTGCCCCTTAAGAGTGAAGGTAAGAGATTTAAAACACCATGGCCAACATTTTCCTCTTAAGTAGTTGAAAATTCTGGTGAGTGTACTAAGGGCCACCATGAGCAGACGCACTAACAATCTGTTCCCTCCCGGAAGTTGGCCTTCACGAATTGATCTGGATGCAAATGCCGAACATGGTAACAATTGGAACCAGAGGCCGCCCATGATACCTCAAATCATCCCCTACAGACCACCACCAACACTTGAGGAGAGAGTAAGAACAGGATCCCATCGCTTCATCGGGTAAACATTAACACATTTTCCTCATATTAATGTTATAGCCTTAATAGAATCATAGTTAGATAACAATTTCTCTATTTTTTTTTCCTTCTTTGCTTTTATGATAAAATCTTCTGTAGAAGAGCTAATATGGCACTGACAAACAAAGAGGGCATGTTCCAAGGCAACCTCCTCCTCCAGGGAGAATTACTTTCCCTGACAATGAAATGGTGCCAGAGGTGAACCCAAGGCCCAGGCAATTTGTTCAATAAGATCCTCCTACTCCAAGGTGTGAGACATGGGAAAAAAAATCAAAATTCCATTGACTTCCTCAATCATCACACGGGATCGAATAAAACAAAGAGTCGCCACCATTCAATTTAGGTGTGAATGGACACCAAAATATTAAATAAGCACAAAAGGCAATTTTAGGGTAAAAATAACCCTCCTAAAAAAACAACCAGAGATGGGTAAGGGGATTAGGTTATGCACAGGGGAAGGTGTTAGGTACCCCTATTCATCCACACAAGGTGGTTGCCAGGTATTGTTCATGTTAAATTAAAGGAAAAAGCTTGCTATAAAAATCAGGAAAATCACAAAAGAAGACAAAAATATATGGTTTTTTCATATGAATAGTCTGATTGATCCAGAACTTTCAAATATGATCATACCATTCTTAGGGTTTCATGATCAAAATAAAATTGAGATAAAATCAAATAAAATCAATTTAAAGTGAAAAATCCAAAAATCTGGCTTCAAGTCAAATTCTAGAAATCTAGAAAAATATGATTTTTATAAAATATTTCAAAATTGAACTTGAATAGTCCAGGATATAGGTAGAGCCCATATTTCACATTAAATCCAGAAATAAAAACCAAAAATACCCACGTTGATGAAAAACACCAAAAGGGGAGAATTTAGACCGTAGGGTCTTCTCTCAATAATGAAAAACAATTTAAAAACAACTTCATGAAACCCTAGGATTTACTTTCAGACTTCTGGATCCAGATCTACCATATTGATCATGATAAATCCAAGATCTTAGCCTAAAACCACAAAAATCACGAAAACAGTGCTGTATGTGAAAATATGTGGAAAATCCAAATTTTATAAAAAAGTGGGGATCTCATGCTATAAACATCATGGATTCATGTAATTCATTCAGATTCATCATAAAAAGCATTAAAACATGATCAGGATATCCAAAGCAGCCACATCTCACAGATTTGAGCACATGGGGGTCTACCCTACGGATCCACCTGTTCTCTTTTCCCCTAGCTCTCTCTTCACGTTTTACGGCTAGAGAGGATTATTGAGGTACTTGGAGATAGGTTTGGTTATACAATCACAATCACAGGCTTTATTCTAGAAAAAGAGAAAAACAGATATGGGGTTCTATTCTAGGGATCCACCTGTTCTCTTTTCCCCTAGCTCTCTCTTCACGTTTTACGGCTAGAGAGACTCTTGAGGTACTTAGAGACAAGTTTAGGAATACTAGATACAAAAGATGGCCTTATTCTATAGTAATAGAGATGATCCTATTACTTCTAGAATTGAAAATATGAAATAAAAGGGAAAAGGGACTTACCTGGATTGAGCAAGCAGAGCAGCAGGGATTCCTTTCTTCTCTTTGAGCTTTTGAGTCTTCAAAATTTCGTGGCCTTTTGCTTGAGGAAAGGCCCTCTATTTATAGGCAAACACAGGGGTATGGTTGGTCCAAGGTTTGGCAAGATAGAGTTTCAGTTTGAGTTAAACACAAGATCATGCCCATCCTTTATCCTCAAAGATATTTCGTACGAATAAAAGAGATAATTCGCTCATTTAAAGGGATATTGGACTAAAGATAAGGCTCAAAAATCGAGAGAAGAACAGAACTCGCACGAGTCTGATGTGCCCGTAAATGATTTACGGTCCAATGGTGTCCGTATATGTATTACGGGCGCTGCTTGCCCGTATATAAAATTCGGGCGCGCTTAGCCCGTAGATACAATACGGGCAAGGCTCAAATTATTGATTTTCATGTATTTTTGAACTGTTTCCAATTCCAATTAATATTTTCAATTATTTTCTCTTTTTGGTGCAATTTGGGGTGTCTACACAAGGAGAATTACTTTCCCTAACAATGAAATGGTGCCAGAGGTGAACCGAAGTCCCAGGCAATTTGGTCAACAAGATCCTCCAAGGATCAACCTATGGCCTATGCTACCCCCTCCATTGGAAGAGCAAACCAAATTAAACCAGGAGGAGCAAAAGAAGGCCTTAAAGAAGCTGAGCAAGCAAGTCTACCATCCTCCCCCAAAGAGGAAATCCCAAAATTGGTGCCTATACTATAGAGATATTAGTAATAGTTTCAGAGGAAAAGAAGCAGAGAAAGACGAAGAAGAACAGCGATGCCCCATTTGCTGGGAAGATTTTGTTGCTAGGGAAGAGCTGCTTGTGACCCCATGTAACCATCTGTTCCAAGAGGATTGCATAGTCCCCTGGGTTAAGAGCCATGGTTAGTGTCCAGTATGCAGGTTCACACTTTGTGAATGAAGAAGAGAGTGTGCACCACCTATGGCAAATGTTGCTGTCAATGACCTTCTGGTGAATGATCCCATTGCATTCATAACGGCCATGCAGGAAGCCTTTCAGATTATGACCATCCCTCTATAATATGTTTGAAGATTTACATTAAGGTTTAGTCATTCAATTCAGGTAGGCAAAAACCTAATAGATAGTTCTTGACAGATTTGGATATGTAAGAGTGTTCCTGTTGCTAATCACTTAAGAAGTTAATAATTTTTTTCTTTGATTTCTAGCAAGATAAGCAAAATGAGTAACTGACTTACAGATGGGTTGGAAGCCCTTCTTTTTTTTTCCCATTTTTTGTTGTTGTTTTTGCTGACAAGGATACAAATGATTTGTTAGTTTCATAAGACTAATGCCCTAGAGAACAAGAGGAAAGATAAACCAAAAGAAAGCAAAGTACAAAGAATCAAATACCCCTTTTATAGAGACAAGACTCAGGCAATAGCCAAGAGGTGATGACAGCTCCTTCAATTGCAGTAAACAATTCAGAAAAAAACTCAGAAAAAAAGTAACCATGGAATGCTCCATGTGGAAGCATCCCATTTCAATTGCAGTAAACAATTCAGAAAAAAACTGTAGACGATTTGGTTCCCTTCTATCTTAGATTTCAATGCAAGATGTTGAGTTGATCTTTGGTCACTCAAATACTCTTTTTATGCTAAAATATGAAACCAACAAGAAAAAATCTACATCAATCCTTAAGTTCACAAAATCCTGTCCCACCTGTGCCTGGGATGCTTTTTTGAGTAGTCACCGGGCACATACTTAGAGATCCAAAGTCTATATTCTCCACCTCTGAACGTGTAAAGAAGCCTCTTTTGACACGATGTAAAACGGGGAAAAATGGTTGGATTCCTTGTCTAGACTTGTGGGCATCTACTTTCATTTCGTGGCCAACCAAACCAAATATATACTCGTATGAGAAACAAATTAACTACAGGAATAAGCAAGAATATAAAGATATGTTTCTCTCACCTCTAAAGAATGTAGAAATATAAAACTTCATGGCCACCATTATTGGAAATTAGGAAGGAGCTCCATGAGCAGATGCACCAACAATCCGTCACCTGCCGGAAATTGGCCGTTGAGAATCAAGCCTGATACCGGTGGTGAACGTCACAATGATTGGAACCAGAGGCACCCCATGATACCTCAAATACTATTTGACGACAGAGTAAGAACAGGACCCCAAGGATTTCCCAGGTAAATATCAACAACACCTTCTGAAATAATTTATGTTCTAGCCAACACCTTAATAGAGTTTCATAATATCTTATGGAAAACACAGACGGCATGTTCCCAGGCAGCCTCGTTCTCCAAGGAGAGCTCTCCTTGTCAATGAAATGGTGTCAGAGGTTAACCTCAGGCCCAAACAATTTGATAAACAATTTCCTCCAGGACTCAAGAACCAACGGCCTATGGAATTCCCTCCATTGGAAGACAAAACCAGGTTAATCCAGAAGGAGAAAAAGGCACTAAAGAAGTTGAAGAAGCAAGTCTATCTTCCTCCCCTTAGGTGGAAATCCAAAACTTGGTGCTTGTACAATAGAGATGTCAGTAATATTTCCAAGGGCAGGGAAGAGGAGAAAGATGAAAGATGCCCCATTTGCCGGGAAGACTTTGTTGCCAATGAAGAGCTTCTGCTCACCCCATGTAACTACATGTTTCATGGGGATTGCATCGTCCCCTGGGTCAAGAGTAATGGTCAGTGTCCTGTATGCAGGTCCTTTATTTCTTGAAGAGCAGCCCTAAAAAAAGATGGCAAATGTTGCTGTCATAAGGGCCATAATAAGCTAATCCTTTCAGATGCTGACCATCCCTCGCTAATTCATTCAAGAATGAAAATTCTTAGTTTATCATAAGATGTGTGATGTGATATTACTACAAAGTTTCCAATTTGACATATTTTCTCTTGTGGAAATCAATGTTCCTATCTTTATTTTCTCTTTCCGGGCTAAGAAGTCAAAGAACATCCAATTGAGCTGGCCATGATTGTTGAATAAATGCTAAGAATGAGACCTAGACAAGCAAGCGGAATTGTGTAGCTTACATTTGATATGGAGTTGCATGTCAAGACAAGCTCACATGACATTATAGTTTGGTTTGAAATTGGAATACAACCTGTTTGCAGATTTTTCCACTGGGCACGAAATGGAAGATCCTTTAGCATCTTTCAATTGCTCATTTGCTAGGGCACTGAGAAGATGACTAAGGGAGGGAGGGTGGGCACACAAGAAGAAGAAAAATCTACATAGGTTTTATTTGAAAAGAATTTAGAGAGGGAGAGAGATGAGATAAGACTAAAGAAAAAGACTTTGCTGAAATCAGCTAATTGAAAATGACATGGTTTTCAAAGGTTCTAATTATTGAGATGTACTTACTTTTCTCTTCTTTTCTTTCTTACTATAAATCTACTTTCAGAAATTTTCCATCTACAAGAAAATAAGATCTACCCAAGTAGGAAAGAATTGATAAGGTGATTCTTTTGTTGGTAATCAGAAGGAAACTACACTAATAAGTAAATGAAACAGAACAGCAGGAAGGGAGACCTAGAGAACCACAGAAAGAACTAAACTCATATCACGTACTTTCTAAGCTTTTGCTCCCACCAAGTTTTCTTTAAGATAAAGTCCAACTTCAAGTAGGGATAACACAAACATGAATCCCATTTGCCTGCAATATAGGCATTTCAACTTAAATTTTCTTTTATGAGCTGTAAGGAAATTTACTATTATAATCACTGAAGTTCAGATTTTATGAGCCAAAATGTAAAAATCTCAATAAAAAGATAGCCATGGAATGTCTTAAGGAGGCATATTCTAATGAGCCAATGGCCATCTGAAATGGCTACACAAACATTATGAATCTCAGAAGCTGAAAGGTATATTCCTCTTCTTTTACTTTTCTGTGCATTTCCTAGTCCTTGTTTTTAGTATCCAGAGGATTTGGGTAGAAAACTAAATATTCTCAAGATCCAGCAAATATTGATTTCTTCTTAATGTGAGACATGGAAATGTCATCTAGGAAGACCTCCGATATCGTCACGCGGGGATCGATAAATGTATAGAGTCGCCACCATCCATCTTAAGGTGTGAATGGGCACCAAAGGGTTCATCTATGCCTAATAGAGCCAAAGTAGCTCTAATATAAGGAAAAATCCAGAGATTGGGTAAGGGGAATTATTTATGAGCAGGGGAAGGTGTTAGGCACCCCCACTCATCCGTCTAAGACGGTTGCCACATGCTTACTTATGCTAGAAATTGTTTGCTAATAAAATGAACAAATAGGTGCTTATAACAAGCACAATGTGTGTGACCATTCCACATGAGAAGTCTAATGAGCTTAGACTCTCTTCATGGATTCATCACTTCTAAAACTTCATGAGTGAAGGGAAATTAAAGTAAAAATGAAGAAAATCAAGCTAAGGCAAATCTGGAGAAATTGGATCAAAAGAGCTTGAAAGCTTCGATTAACCATAACTCACTCAATTTAAATCCAAATCCAATGAAACCAAAGCCATTTGAAAACTGGTATATAATAGAGTATACAGTAAAAAATTCAGCTCAATCCGATTTAAAACAAGGGAGAAATCCACATCTGAAATCTGCTATTATAAATTGGAAAAAGTGTTAAGTAGGCATTTTCAAAATCCTATTCGTGGAGTTTGGCTCAATAAAAATCCATGAAAATTGGTATGGAGGAAGTATGTGGTGCCATCTTTCCAAAGAAAAAAAAACCTCACACCAAACTCTACCCAAATGTGGCTTGTGTGCTCTCTTGAACAGGCCTAGAAGACCACAGATTAGCTCTGGACTATGCCAGCGAACATCTCTGAGTCAATTGAACACCCAAGGTACAAAACAGATCAAACTCTGCTGAAACTAGTTGGAAATGAAAATAGACTTCTCAAGGAAAACTCAGGAATTGGAATCACTCAAAACGGATTAAAATTAAGCAAACGGTGCACCATCAAAGCGGCAAGTTCAGCAATCTGGGCTGAACAGACTTACAGACTTTGAACAGATGGTGTCAAAAATTGGCTCCATAAAAGTGAACGAAATTTTCCAGATATGAAGTAGGCCAACTCATCTATCACATGTCTTTGGAATCATTCAAAAATTCATCCGGAGGATGAAGTTATGAGCATTCTAAGACAGGCCACAGATGCTGCCCTGTTTTGAAATATTTGAAGAGAAAGCCCAAAACTAGTGCAAGTGAATTCGACCAAAATAACTTGAAATCATGAAAAACAACTCATGAAGTCCTAAAAATTCATTCTAAGGCCAGAGATCTCAGATTTTCCATATTGAGCAAGGAGAATCCAAGATCTAGCCTATTTGATGCAAAACAGTGAAAAAGTGTGTGATATTGGTAAAAACACATATCTAGGAGAAAATTAAAATCCATTGCTATAGATAGCATGGATCACATCTCTTCTCCAAATCTAAAACATGATCAAATCAGAAAAGCAACCATAGGTTCAAAATAACCATTAAACATGCTCTTCATCACATGTAGGTTCTAATCCTAAAGGATCCATCCCGTCTTCCTTTTCCCAAGGCTCTCTCTTCACGTTTTACGGCTAGAGAGGATTCCCAGGTACTTTGGAAGAGGTTTGGGGCTACAAAACAACACCCAAGGCCTTACACTACAGAAAGGTAGAAGTTGGGAGTTGGAAATGTAAAGAGGAGGCAATAAAACCAAATGGAGCTTTACCTTTGATGACTTGAGCACTTGAGGCAGCAATCCAGCAGAGTTTCCCTTCTTCTTGCAGAGCTTCCAAGCTTCAAATTATCAGCCATTTGCAAGAGGAGGACCCCTCTATTTATAGGCCAAGCCAAGGGTAGAAGAGTCCCAAGGGTAGGCCTAAAAAGCCTTCTAGATTATTCCAATTCTCCTCAAAGGCTTGAATTGGTGTAATACTAGAAGTTTCGGAGGGTGAAATAGGGAGTTCAAGTCTTTGAGAGAGAGGTAATATGCGTAAATAAGGCTCAGAGATCGAGCCATTTCGCAAATCCTCGAAACAGCTAAAACTGTATACTCAGTGCGGTTTCAACAGAACCGTCACTCTAATACGGTTTCCATGCAAATTCAACCAAACCACACATACAGGGCGGTTCAATTCAGTTACGCTCGTCATGATTGCTGTCGACGTGTCTCAACGGCCGAAGCTTACGGAAGCCACGTGGCAGCTCACGCAACAAGCATGAATATCAACCGTGCTGTGTGTGCGGTTGCAACCGTACATACAAGGCGGTTCAGACCAAATTAACCAAAACCGCACATTCAGTACGGTTAGCACCTTTTTGGTTGGCTTTGAGCCTTAGCTGCACAGGCCAGGCTTATTTACATGTAATATCGTTTAAGTAAATGTCCTCGTATTTTTTTTATCTCCATTTACTTAAGATATTACATGTAAATAAGCAAACACCCCCCATTTGAATCCATTAAAAATATTTCCAGAGCCAAATTCCAAGTGAATAAAAAGTCAACTTTCCAGTTCCAGGCTAAATTCCGGTTTTTCAGGTCCGGTAAAAAGATTCAACATGTTGACATAAAGGTATTCGTCAAGATTTAAAATCTCAAAAAATTCATTTATGCAATAACATTGCTAAAAACCTAATTACCGGGAAAAATTATCTTCAAATCTTGCTTTAAAAAATATTTTATTTTCTGGGGTCAAAAGTCAACAAAATTTAACTTGAAAAATTTTGACTTTGCATAAAAGATTGAATTCGGGCCTTTTCCTTTGCGGCTTTGGATTCAAATGGATTAAGGATCTCAAACCCAATGCTAAGAATTGAAAATTCCAATAAAATATTTCTCTCCTTCAAGACTTATCAAAAATCGTGCAATTTTGGGGTGTCTACACTTAATAGTGTCACAACTTAAAATTTGAGCACAATTTGATGGCCTATTAAACTCCAGACAGTGTTGAAAGAAAATTCTAACCTGCACATGAACATGTTTCTAGCTGGGGCTACAAAAGGACACACTTGCCATTGGTAAGTTCTTATAGAAACTAAAAGCCAATCCCCAGAAAATGCAATTCCCAATAACCCGAAAATGCAAAGGACCAAGGAAGGAGAAAACAAATGAAATACTGGAATTATCAAAACAATCCCAATAACTATTGACATCACTCGCAATTCCCCAGAAATGTTGAAGCGGAATCGATCATAACCCAACAAACATGTAGCAAATCCTAAACCGAAAACTATAAACAAAACAGTATAGAGGAAAATAATCCTTACCTGGAAGTCGATCTCCTGAACTGGCACAACGCAAACCAAGAACGGGAACAAATGCAGCAAGTCGACTGAGGAAAAGCGTTGGTATCGAATGGAATAGGGAAAAAACCACACCGTGATGTCTGAACAAGGTAAACTGGTGAAGTTTGAACAGGGTAAACTGCAATCGATTCGTTCATAACGGAAGAAGGAGGAAGTCATAACGGAAGAAGGTGAGCAGCTTTCCATCCGACCGTTACGGAAAGGGTAATAATCTGCACAACGATTGAAGAAGAAGAATGGATTGAGGAAGAAGAAGAATGGGTTCTGTTCGTTTGCAAAGAAGAAGAAGGACGTTTTGTTTCCACCCTTTTTTTTTAAATTGGCCTAGTGAACGTTTTGCAAAGAAGAAGAATGACGTTTTGCAAAGAAGAAGAATGGGTTATTGATTGTTTTTTGTTAATTAGGAACAGTGTGAGGCTTTTATGAATGAACTTTTTGTAAGGGTTTTTGTTGATTTTATATTGACTTTTATATGCTTTTTGTTTGGACAATTGGGACGATCAATCCACTTTTATATTGAACGTTTTTTTTTCTGGTGAGGAGTAGTGAACATTTTGTTGCCTTTTGTTTGCAATCAATGCAATCAATCTACTTTCATACAAAATTTTATAAGTAGAACGTTTTGTTGCCTTTTGTTTACAATCAATACTTTTATAAGTAGTGAATTTTCATATCAAATTTATATAGAATTTTATAAGTAGAACGTTTTGTTGCCTTTTGTTTGCAATCAATGCCATATAGAAGTTTTTTTAAAACCTTTTTTTTGCAATCAATCTACTTTCATATAGATTTTTTTTTAAAAGAAAAAATTCCCCTAATTAGGGACGACCAAAGAGTAGAGTTAGCTTTGAGAAGGTGAGCAGAACATGCAGCATAGAACTTTGATGAGTAGAACGTTTTGTTGAGGAGTAGAACGTTTTGTTGCCTTTCGTTTGCAATCAATTCCATATAGAAGTTTTTTTAAAACCTTTTGTTTGCAATCAATGCAATCAAACTACTTTCATATAGATTTTTTTTTTTAAAGAAAAAATTCCCCTAATTAGGGACGACCAAAAAAAACCCAATCCACTTTTATAAGTAGTAGGATAAATTATTTGAATAGAAAAATAAATGAGATGCTGTTATTGTTATACCTGTTGTCAAAAAGTATGATGTCTCTTTTTAAGGTATTGCAAGTGCAGTGTGGATGTGTTGGAGAAGTTGAAGATACAATAACCACGACTCCAATGATATCTTCAATTATTTGATTTTAAATAAGAAATTTATATTTATATTTGATAAATAGATTATGAAAAGAGAGAAGAATACCTGTATAATTTTGCTGTGAGTTTGAATTGAGGGTAATTTGATTTAGTGGAACAAAATTGTACTTCAAGTTTGGAAATTCTGAGCAGTCATTGAACACTTCATCACTTGATATCTGATTGGGCAGTAGTAGCTGTAATTGATTTTCTGCAATTCTGACTTTCTTGTCAGATGGTATCACTTTTATAGCTGAAAGGCCATAAATTTTTCCTTCTTCAAATTCTGGTTGAAACTTTTGAATTGTTTCATTCCAAAGAAGTGTTTGCGTAGGTTCTCTCTAAAAGAAAGAATGTGGAAGTTAGGAAAAAACTAACTAATGTATAAGTGCTTGCATAATATAGTATATAAATCTATAAGTAGTTGAACTTAAATTTTTATCCATGAAGATAATCTTTCAGACTTAGTTTGTTGAATTTCTTCTGGTAAATGCATAAACATTTAGAAGGCAAATGATTCAAGCTTTAACTCTCCAATATGTCTTGTACTGATGTAAATATTGAAATAGTGTATAGACTTGTGATGCCATCTTGCATATTCAAACAATGAAAGTTAGAACATCATTATAATAATAATCAATTGTAACTAAAAGTGGAGCAAATAAAAATTGTTTATTTTAGAAAAGCATGATGAACTTTATAGATATTATGTCATTGAAGTAAGAATATAATTTGATTTGTAAGGTCTTCGTACCTGTGTTGTTAAGATTAGTTGGTGTGAGTAGTGGTCGCTTATGTTTAATTCCAAATTTCTTCAAGTATCTCTTTGAAGACGAAATTTCTTGTATAGCCATATGATTTGTCTTTATTAATAATTAATATTTTCAGTCCATCTGGTGATGTAGTACGCGAAAGTGCAACATAAAGTTGGCCATGAGTGAATATTGGATTTGGTAAATATATACCAATATTTTGTGAAGCTTTGTACTTGACTTTTGTTAATTGTCATTGCAAAAGCAAGCCTAATTAGAAATTGCCTTCATATAAAGTGAAATGGCATATCTACATTTGAAGGAGACATCACAATCCTTGGTATTTAGACTATTTGACAAATGTTGGTTCCTGTGATTTGTTTCACTTCAATAACTCGTCTTTGAAGCCTTTGGATAATAATGCGTGTACCATTACACAACCCAATTAACGGATCCGAATTACGTAATAACATCACAGGTGCACCAACTTTTAGTTGCAAATGATGATTTGGCAAACCATTAAAGTTTAAAGAGTTCAGGTATTCCATGGGATGCATATTGTCTTGTCCGTCTATAGTGCCTTTAGTAGGGCTGCTAGTGTCAATTTCAATATTTCCAGGCAGCGTTGAAAGTATTTTGTTATTTATAACATCTATATCTTCAGTTTTTTGGTGATAAAATTGCACGTTCTTGGAAGTATGAAGAATTTTGACATCTTTCTTTGAATTCAAAATATATTTCTTCAATCAATGCTTCAACCGCTGATATTCTGTCCTTGATTAGTAAGTCATCTGGAATTTTAATCCAATGAGAGTCTCCATTTTCTGATAAATCAAAGCCAGATATAGAGCCATTTCCAATGTCGAGTATCCACTTCGTAAAATTCTCAATCTTTAAATGCTTTTCGTTAGAGGAGAAACTAGAGGATATACACATATCAATATTTAAATGAAATAGCTTGTTAAACCTTACAAAGTATATATGGTATTTTTTTCGTTTTCTGTTTCTTGTCATTTATGCACGCAAGGTATAGATGTACTTATCTTCTACACTTGTATTTAATGTATTGTTAAATAGTTGCCTCTTAAGAGTTATGTAAAAGCTTTAGAAAATGGCAATTTTGATCTATCTAGTGGCGAAAATAGCAGCATATCTAAAAAGGAAAATATGGTATATATGATATAATTTTGTCTTTTTTCTTTTGTTTGCCAGTTGTTTTTTTATGGTTGAATGAAAAAGTTTTTCATCTTTTTCTTTTCCTGGAGGTCGATCTAAATTTTTTTCATTTTCATTTCTTCTCAAAAATAAAAAATTTCATAAACAAATAAATATAAAAGTATAACAGATATTGAATAAAAAGTTTATGTATGCAAGTTATAGATATATTTATTTCCTATAGTTGTGTTTCATGTTTTGCTAAGTAGTTTGGTATTGAGAGTCGATTAAAAGCTTTATAAAATAATAATGTAATGCCCCGAACCCAGGTCAAAGCAAAACCGACACTCAACCCGAATCCGAAGTGCTAAGGGTCCAAAGCTTCTAAATACCAGACAATTAAATTCAATTTGTTTAACAATTAATATCAGAGTGCAGAAGTCTTATCATTAATAAAAACCAATAATAAGCGTGGATTAAAGTCATCCAAACCATCTCATCAAAATATAAATCAAGTCTCGTAAAACAGGTTCTATCACTCTCACTTTCATACACATCAATCCATAAAATAACAGAAAATAATCAATGTCTCAAATAACAATATCAATCTCAAAACCTAACTACTTTGGATAATAATAGTCCTCTGGAAGGAAATCAGCAAACTCGCCCCCAGAAGCAAACCCCACGTCTTTCTCACACGTATCAGTTAAAAACAAAACAAAACAAATATGAATTAGATACGAATATCTCAGTAGGTAACAGCATGCATGAATAAACAGTTTATATATATAAGATAGTTACTTTCATGCTTGGTAAAAATAAACGAGATAAGCAGAATACAATACAATCTCAACAAATTAAATAGTAATCAAATCAAAACAGTTCACAAGTATAATCATTTCCATCAACATAAATTCCAACACAATAGTGTAATAACTAAGATAAAAACTAATCCATCATACATCATGCATCATTGTAGGACTCATGAAGACAAGTAGGTTTTTGAAAAGAAACTCTCCATTCATTATGCCACCACGCAACTTATGAGCAAAGCTACTATGAACCTCAAACCCATATATCCACTGAGACAAGAGGCGTAGTCATTGACTTATTGCGCACGAAACTTACGAAGTTTGGCATGTAACACCAACATACAGCACTTGAATCAATACATGAAGATGGCCGCTTATCCACACATGCATGCAGACCCTCCAAAGCAAATTAACTTGCAAAGGAAGCGCGAGCGCAAACTAGAAGTACTCAAACAAAGAAAAACCTCTTCACTCTCAAGCTTAACCCTATGGATCCACATGCAGCTATGCCCACTAGACACCAGCAATAACAATTTTCTCAAACGAACATGGTTCAATAATAGTGCCTAGTAGTAAATAGGAATTTCTGAAGCTTAAACTCTTTCCAAATATAATTTTAAAAATAGTTCAGATGTGAAGATTTTTCTAAAGTTCTGAAATCAAAATACTTTAAAATGTATTTTTGCTGAGTAATAATTTTCCCATTCAAATCAAATCAGATAGTGAAATAACCCAAAAAGCCTTTTATTTTCAAAATAAGACAACTCTTTTTGCAAACACCCTAAATCAATCATCAATTTGTTTAAATACACAAAATCATTGAAAACAGTTGTAAACACTCAATATTTGTTGGTTCAGGTATTTAAAATTCATTTAAATTTATTTTGGAATTGAATAACTCTTCAAAATAGGAAAAATCAAGTTTTTGTTATGGTCGCTCATCCCTATCACTCAGGCGACCTGGTTGGGCAGCCATGATAATTAAAACGAAATTTAAACAATGGGCGCTCAAGGTGGGCGCCCAGGTGATCCCCTTGGGCAACCTACCCAAAATCAATTCTTTTAACAGTCGCTCAACCCATCGCTCATGCGACTTGGTTGGGCGACCTATCTAACTTATTTCTAAAACAACATAGGCGAGACGCTCATCCAGATCGGTCAAGCGATCGTGCCAAGTGCTCGACCAACAGCGGCTAATCCGACTTCCAAAAACTAATTCTTATGTATCAAAACAACAATCTATGTATTCAAATCAACTCTAATAACTTCAAAACATATATATCATACTTCCAAATCATGTAGAAACGTGAATACAATACTTTCAGGTCGTGTAGAAAGATCAAACCGTAAGAAAACTAAGTATCGACTAAACAGGTGTGCTACCTACCTTTGTTCGACCAAGTTTTCCTTCCTCCTCTTCTTCCTTCGTAGTGTAGATGTAGACTCTCCTTCTACAACACACAGAACTAATGCAGAACCTTCAAAGCTCCTTGTCTCCTTCTCTTCTCTCTGTGTCTCTCGTTCCCTTCAGCTGCCAGAGAATACAAGTCTAAATACGATTAGTATTCCCTGAAGTATTCTCTTAAGTATTAACCATATTTTAGTCTCATGATTCCACGTATCTCACTTCCATCAAGTCCTATATTACTAACCCATCAGATTAATAAATAGCCTTACATTAATAATTATTTATTTATTTCATAATCCAACGATTAGATTTGCTTCAATCTCCTGATCTCCTCCGTCAGTATGATCACTTATATTTATAATTACAATCCATCAGTAAAATCCTCAATAAAATACTGATTATTATTTAATTAAAAATGTTTGCAAATTTTTGGGGTCTTATAAATAATTGCTATTGATATTCCCAGAAAAATAGGAATGTATTTGCAAGTGAATACAAAAAATTTATTGTCACAAACTATATATGATATATATGCAAATCTGTTGAAATATAAAGACAGAAGCATGGCTTACAAATTAAAATATATATATATATATATATATATATATATATATATATATACTTGCAAGAAAGGATGAAAATCAAAACAAAATAGATAATAAGCAGATAGGAAGGAAAGCATTACCTCTGTCTGCTGAGTTGTGAGATAAAAGCAAACAAATATATGGAAAAGAAATAACAAATATTTGAATTCACAGGTAGATAAAAGTACCATTTTCAAAGACAAAGAGAATCCAATCTTTTTATGAAAGCATAAACATATAATTAATTAACTCATGAGAGATTGGCAATAACCTTACGTTTACATTAATGGCTCATATACTCAAAATATTTCCAAATACAAATAAGACTAAAAGAAGCAAAGAACATTGGAAAAAAATTTTTGTAACGCCCCGGTTCCGGGTCCATTCCCAAACCCGAGGTGTTATGGTAAAAAAAACAAAGCAACTAAAGAAACTGGGTAATTTGAAACTTTTGCTAACTTACTTATCAGAGTAAATGGGGAAAGATGAAGTAAATTTCATTACTGATTAATAATTATCATATACAAAGGATTCCAATTCCATGAATGGATCTAAATAAACTGCCCCATTACAACTAGCCCAAAGTTTGACGTCCTTGCCAAGAGTACCTGAAAAATGGGATAAACCAGAGTGAGAATAAATCTCAACAAGTAGCAAATGCATGATATAAAACAGTCCATAATTTTTACAATAATAGTCATGAGGTGAACAATAAAACAAACCACGGTAATATTCACAAATCAATTATCAAACCAAACATGTGTAACCAGACATGACTCATGAACTGAAACCACTTAATAAGATATTCCTACCCCCATATTTCACCACATCACGACTTACATGATAGATGGAGCCCGCACTTGCAGTCACTGCCATCTCCTCCATCAACCACCAACACGGATCACCCACAAATGGGTTTGCGAGTATAATCCCCAGTCCAAATAACAACAAAACCCGCTTCCGCGGAAATAATAAACCAAGAGAATACCAATCCAATCAAAGATACATGCACCCACGACAACACGACTAATATCGGTGCATGTGCAAATCACGAGTGAACTTCAAGCACGGCCAAATCATAGCTCCAAAGGTGCCAGTCACAAGTAACATATCAACATAACCAATAAAAAGCTCATGAAAGTCAATGTCTCATTGAAGCACACGGTGGTAACCCAAACCAACAATACAAAATAAACCATTGCCGATCAACAAACTCGGCTACGACCAAGCCACACCTGCAGCGGTCAGGGATTGTTGCCAACGTTGCATTGCACCTGCAAGTACGACGGAACGTATACTAGGGAGTTCCGAATAGGAAGTAACTTACCAGAAAATTTCATTTCACTTCCTAGCTAAGCTATGGATCCATACTTAGCATTGCCCACTAGACACAACTCACAATCAAAGCATTGCAATATTCAGTGATAAACCTCATACTAGTAATCATAAACGTGTCTCAATGATGTGTCGAACAGTAATTTCCAAAACCACGATGTCAAACCAAAAGATATTCAAAATAACCATTACACAGCTCTTAAACAAAGTTCCAGGTCATTTAATAAGAAAGGTACGAGAGTATACACAAATTCTTAATGAAAAGGTTCAGATTTGAATTGTGTTAGTCTGGGCATTCTTAAATTATCTTTCTAAATCAGTATTCATGTTAATAATTATTTCCTACAAATTTTACCCCAAATCCTACACATTTGTCCATCCTAAAATCCTTACTTTTGAATCCTTATTTGCCAATTATTACCCTAAATCTCTAAAGCCTTTGGATTATGCTATCGACTCTTTCCAGAAGTTAATTTAGGTCTATTATGACTTGTTAGATAAGGTTTCATCCCTAGATTCCCAATGAAAATTATCTAAGTGTATAGGTTTCACCTTAACTAGACTACTTTGATTCTAAATGCATTCATTGTCCCAAATAATTACCCTTTAATTCGAATTTAATTCCATCACTTCCTACATCTCAAATTACCCTAATTACAGGTGTTACAACCTCAAAATTCCAAGAAAAATAATTAAAAATTAAATCTAGGCATGAATCCCAAGTTTTGAAAATTCTAACATATAGTCGCTTGAAGGGGCGCTCGAGCGACTGTTCCGGTGGCTAGGTTTTCAGGTTTTGTTAAATTCTACAGGCTTCACGCCCGATGTAGCGCTTGAGCGGCGACTTGAGCGCTCAGACTATTACACTGTTTTTCTTCTCTTTGCGGAATTTACGAACTTTCTATACCTAATATTAATTTGATTTGATTCTAAACATCTGATTTCTATCCTAAATTAGTTCCGAAATAGCCATAAACTAATCTCATCATCTTCCTACTTATCTTGAGTTTCTTTTTAGATTTAAAATCACCATGATCAACTCTATCTTTGTTTTTAACGAAAGTTAAAACATCAAAACAATTCCTTATAAACCATTAAACTTTTCCCAATGAAATCCAACTTAAAGAACAATACGATCAAACATCAAAATCACAAGAAAACATGCAATTCCTCTAGTTTCAAGGGTTTGCTACTTGCCTTTTTTGATGAACCCAGATTTTCAAAGACTTCTTCTGTGCCCATTTTAGGAGCTCACTCGCACCCCTCTAAATTTCTTCCATTTAAATCTCCACCGTTTAGTTTGAAGTCCTCCATGAGTAGGTCAAAACCCTAACATTTCAGCCCATTCCAACGGTTGGATCGTCCTATCTCGCCGTTCGAAGTTGGCTAGTCAGCCATCTCTACAACTCCTTTTGTTTCTAATTTTCTCCTTTCTTTTCTCTCTTCTTTCCTTCTATTTTTTTGCTCCATAACTTATGCACGAATTTCCCTCTCATTCTAACTTGTTTTCAAACCCTAAAACTTTCTTTTATAACCTTACTAATTAATCAAACTCTAATTAGGTTTTACTTGCTTTAATACACTAAGTGTATTCCCTCTTCTACCCTTCTTCTTAATTCATCTCTTTAACTCTCTTTTAAGGAATCTCCTAATTAAAATTTTGTGTTTATTCGTATTCCTAATTTTTAAATTGTAATTAGACTTTTATTATTCACTAAAATTTGGACCCTAAATAATATAATTACCCTTATGTCCTTTTTCCTCCTTTAAAACTTAATTTCCTTGTCTTACATCCAACTAAGCTAAAATTTTGTCTAATTGAATTTGTTGACTTAATAATTAATTATCTTATTTTCTTTCATGAATTTAACTAATTTGAAATGACCAAATTACCCTTTCTTTTTGAATTCCTATTTTTAACCCTTATATCTCTCTTTAATTCTCCTATTATTTTATTTCTTAGTATTATCTCCATAATTTATCCCTTAATTATTTATTTTATTTTCAGGAAAATCTAGAGTTTTACATTTTTAGTGGCTGATTTAAACAAACATTTTGACATATCCATGTAGCGGCTCAAAACAAAACTATTGTAGACTAAATATTCAGTGTTGAGAAGATCTTAATTAGACAGAAGTTATAAATCATTATGGATAAAACATATCTTAGTTGATTACAATAGATGTTCATATGAAAACTTGTTCTCCTTTCCACCATTATATCACAACAAAGTGTTTGCATTGGATTCATTAAGATAGTCTTGGTCTTAATGTAAGTAATATATAATGAGCAGTCCTTCATCTCAATGTAAATATTAAAACCTTATAAACAACACTACAAAATTTCAGGTGAATTAGAGGCGAATTGTTATCGGCGGTTTAGAAAAACCGCCGATAATAACATATACAGGGGCGCCCCCAACCCGAGCGCCCCAAAAACCCGTGGTGGATTCGTTTTTATTACTTACTAACGGCATTTATTCTTATAAGCGCCGTAAATCGTTTTAAGTGGCCGCCGCTAATAGATGGAAACCCTTTTCTAAATCGTTTTAAGTGGCTGCCGCTAATAGATGGAAACCCTTTTCTTCCATCGCATTTCTCTCTCTACCATTTTCATCTCTCCCGAGCAGCTTTGCATTTCTCTCTCTGCTGTTTTCTTTTCTTCTGCACATCGATTCGAGCTTCCAACTCATCTGGCGAAGCTTCCTGATTAATTGCTGTAGACACCCCAAATTGCGCTGAGAAAATAATGAATAATTGGCCAAAACATTAAAAAAACAGTTTGTTTTCTCGTGGCCGACACAAAAATTCGGATAAAATGATTTTTCTTTGTATCCGACAGAAATCATCGAAGACAAATAAAGTGTATTGTATCTGATGTATTTTGTTGGATACAAAAAATATGCCTTGTATCCGACCTGAGTTGTCGGATACAAGGATTTTGCTCAAAATTGAGGGATTCCGAAAGTTTTCACTTTTTACTGTCTTATCCTTTGTTTAAGAAGTGGAAATCTCGAAAATAACCATAGGGTTAAGTGGGAGAATGCTAGACACTACCTTGTGTCTACCATTAGGGTTCCCCCTAACCCTAGCCTTTGCCTATAAATAGGAGGCCTATCCTCAAGCAAATGGCCAAGAGTTGGAGATTGAAAAGCTCCAAAGTGAAGAAGGGAAACCTCTGCCCCATTGCTTCCAGAACCCAGGTAAGCCTTAACTCTCTTTTAATTTTCTGTTTTTAAATTCTAGGGTAGTTCTCTTCTTCTACCTTTCTGTAGAATAATGGCCTATTGTTTGTGCTTGAAACCCCTTTCCATACTCAAAGTACCTCGAGACTCTCTTTAGCCGTAAAACGTGAAGAGAGATCTAGGGGAAACGAGAATGGGAATTGACCCTTAGTCATAGAACCCTCTTGAATGGCCTATGATTGTGTGAAACCCCATTCCCTACTCAAAGTACCCCAAGATTATTTCTAGCCGAAAAAGGCAAAGAGAGAACTAAGGTAAACGAGAACGGGAATGGAACCCTAGTTATAGAACCCCCATTTGATTGATATGCTTTGAATGTTATATGTCATGATGCGTTGAGGCGATTTTTTACACGTGCACCCATTGCACTTGTTTTTTTCGAATCGGCTTGTATTTTGGATCTATTGTAATCATTATGATAGATCTGAAATAAATGGCCCCAGGCATTTCTGGGATATTTCTTAATGATTTTTAAGCAAGTTTATCTTTGAGTATTGAAGACCTCATGGTCTAACCTCTCGGTTTTGGGCATCTTTGCTCTATTTTAGGGTTTTTGGCATATTCTCTCCAATCGAAGAGAATGGTGAGCAAATTTCGTACCCTATTTCCTTCTGGAGGTTATGCAATACTTTTTCAAATGATTTTGGTTTGTATGGCACGGATTACACACACTTGATCACTGTGTTGGGTTGGTTTTACTTAAAAATGTCAAAACTGGACAGCATCTGTACCTTAACTTCAGACACTCATAACTTCATCATCCGGATGAATTTTGGAGTGATTCTAAAGACATGTGAAAGGTGGGACTGTCTAGTTATTGTCTGTAAAATTTCAACCATTTTTATGAAGTGGATTTTTGACACCATTTGATCAAAGTCAACAAGTTAGTTCAGGCCAGATTGCTGAACCTGTCACTTTGAATGAGCACCATCTGT
Source organism: Buxus sempervirens (assembly GCA_947561395.2). Lineage (NCBI taxonomy): Eukaryota > Viridiplantae > Streptophyta > Magnoliopsida > Buxales > Buxaceae > Buxus > Buxus sempervirens. The sequence goes on along the minus strand of OX387187.1, from coordinate 6,521,363 downwards.
TCGCTTTAAGTTTGATTTGAGTGATTTTGGTTTTTGTGTTCTCCTTTGTGAGTCTACTTTCAAATCCAGTTGGTTTCATAATTTTTTGATTTTGTTTGTGTCTTGTGTGACTGATTTACTTAGAACTACCCTATAGCACAATTCTGTGCTGATCTGTGATCCTCTGGGCATGTTCGTGAGGTTACACAAGTCACATCTGAATTGTAAAATCCCTAATTTTTAATGGAATTAAAAATTTATTAGTTTAGTAATTAAGTTAATGTTAATTAGTAAATTTCAAAGAAATAAGGCCAAGAAGTTAAATCCCAAACTTTTGGTCAAACCAGAAGGGTTAAGTATATTTAATTAAGAAGGAGTATTGTTTAAATATTATTTGGTTGGTTTGGGATTGAGGTGGCAAGTAAATAATTTAGTGTTAAGGAGCTGCTGGTATAGGAAATGCGGTAGTGTGGCATCGCAGCAAATCAGGAGTTAAAATGGGTTGGGCGGCAAGTATAAAACGAGGGGAAATGTTGCTGGTTTGGTCGAGCTCTTGATCAAATCGATTGGGATCTCAGAGGAAAGAGGAGAGCAGCAGTATTTCATGGGAGCTGAGTTGGAGAAATTCCAACATGTGGAGAGCTCGAGTTGTATGAGAAATCTCGGTTAGTAAGAGGTGAAGCAGCCTTGCCGTTTGCAACCAAAAGTTCAGATCGGAATTGGGTTCTCGTCCAATCTGAGTGCAAACTTCAGATCGGGGCTGAGTGTGGGGATTTTGAAGTGAAAATTCAGAAGGCTTAATGTACAAATTGAAGGCTCAGCAAATTAGATTCAGTAGCTAGGTAAGTATCATAATATGATTTCAGTATTTGTCGTTTGAAATCTAGAAATGGAGTTGTTTCAAACCTGAAATTATGGTTCTGAGTAATACTGAGTTGGCATTTCATACCTGATTAATAGTTAATTTTTGATTCAATGAATGCTGGAAATGTGGTTCTGAATGAGCATGAGTAATCGGATTTCCTGTTCTTGTTTAGTCATGGACGAGTGGGCATGGATGGTGCTGTAATTGGTTTCAAACAAAAAATAAAAGAAATAGGATTGCTGAGTTAGCAAGTATATTAAACAGTGTTGTAGATGATGAACAGGAGAACGCATGGACTAATTCGATTGGGAAATTGTTATAGTACTGATGTAGCAGAATTTTTAGAGGAAATTCTATGAGTGGCTGATGTTTGTAATATGGTCTGAATGACTTAAATTAAACTCAATCTAGTAGCATCATATTACTTTGTTTAAATGATACAAATTGAAAATATATGGGTTCGAATCTGAGTAGCAACTAGTTATAGATGGTTGTTAAATTGTGTTGTGAACAGATCTGAGTGTTATAAATTTAATTATTGTTCCATTTAGATTCTAAGAGAAGAACCTGTGTTGCTGTTTAAGTTAGTACCGTAATGATAAATATGATATCCTCAACTCATTCTAGTTTAAGTCAAAACAGAATAAGATTATGCTATTGAAATTGGAATTTAACTAGAACAATGGCTTGTATTATGAATGAAGGTATTGTTGAGATATAGAAATGTACTGATTCCATGGGGTTATTTAATATGGTTGAAGAAAAGTGTTGGATTAAAAATCTGGAAATATATGAAATCTGTACCAATTGATTTTGTTGTTTAAATCTGAACAGGTTTTGGGTACGGGTGTCAATGCTTGGTTAAAGTTATAAATTCTGGTGTTAAAGTTATACTAATTCAGGATTTAAAATGTTATACTTAAAGTTATAAATTCTGGTGTTAAAGTTATACTACTTCAGGATTTAAAATGTTATACTTAAAGTTATAAATTCTGGTGTTAAAATGTTATACTTTAAGTTATAAATTCTGGTGTTAAAGTTATACTACTTCAGGATTTAAAATGTTATACTTAAAATTATAAATCCTGGTGTTAAAGTTATACTACTTCAGGATTTAAAATGTTATACTTAAAGTTATAAATTCTGGTGTTAAAATGTTATACTTAAAGTTATAAATTCTGGTGTTAAAGTTATACTACTTCAGGATTTAAAATGTTATACTTAAAGTTATAAATTCTGGTGTTAAAATGTTATACTTTAAGTTATAAATTCTGGTGTTAAAGTTATACTACTTCAGGATTTAAAATGTTATATTTAAAGTTATAAATTCTGGTGTTAAAGTTATACTACTTCAGGATTTAAAATGTTATACTTAAAGTTATAAATTCTGGTGTTAAAATGTTATACTTAAAGTTATAAATTCTGGTGTTAAAGTTATATTACTCCATTCCCAGCAGTAAGTTATACCTCTATTATTTTACAGGTGGTACTAAACCTATTTAGAACAGTGACTCAAATGTTATACTTGAAATTTGACTAAAGAATCTCTGTAGTGTATAAATGAAAGAAAATGGTAACTGTTAGTGCATATAAAATTCTGTATGACCAATCAGTAAGCAGCAACGATTCTTGACTGTTTGTGGATTAGTGTTGACTCTAAATTAATATTTAGATGAGTTTGTATGGTAAAGGGCATGGTAGATAAATGAGATCCAGGTTTCAATGGATTATTTACTTCTTCAGGGATTATCATACATTGGAATGGTTTTAGTGGAGATTGCCAAACTAATGATGAATGGACGAATTGAGTTGCTGTAAATATTCTTGAAATGGGCGCACAGCACTTTTCAGATTTAACATACAAAATGTATAATTGTTTTTGATATGGTAATTAGGGATTTATTTTGGGGAACTTAAATAGGTGTAATGGCAGTATTTTTGGGTGACATATAGATGCTGGAACTGGGTACGTTAAGGTGTAAACAATGTATGCAGAAAGTGTTATTAGTTAATAAATTATGAGTTATTATGAAATCAGATTTCTGTCTAGCTATTCTACTTTGTAAATTGGTAAACCTTAGGTGTTGGTTTTTGCCTATAGAATCAAATAGCAGTGATTGAAAGGAAAGGGAGTAAACAGAAGTTAAAAAAAAAGGGGAAACAGATTGGTAGTTAATTGCTGATTTTAAGGTAAACCAGAGTAGGAAATTGGTAGGAGTTCATAGGTGAGTTAAAAGTATTAATGGAAAGCATTAAGAGGGATGATAGATGGTTTAAACTAATGGAATATTCTGCATGTAAGTTACTGTTTGGGATTTGAACAGGTAAAACAAGTTTAAATTTTAATATGAAGTTAAATTTTGGTTTGAACATTCAAATTTTCCTGTTTAGCTGGAATTGAGCAATTACACCAAACTTTAACTACAAAAAGGAAGGTTTTTGCAATAATTTGAAAAATAGTTTGGAATCAAATTATTTTGGTTAATGAGATTAATTGTTTCCTCACTACACTTGAACAATGTTTTGGATTTTATTGCATTTGATGAAATGATAGTTATTTTTCCTCCGTGTATCTTGGAGATGCCCGTGTAGCTCGGGATGGTATGATTGAGATTGAGATGAGTTGTGCTGAATGGATTTCTGTGTTGGTTTGGTTTTAGAGTCTAGTGGGCATAGCTCGATATGGATCCATGTTAGGAGCTAGATAATGGGAAGGATTGTCCTTTGCTAGTTGTAACACTTTGTTCACGTACGCGTTCCATCGTGTATCTCGATGAGGCCTTCACTGTATCTGGTTGGCTGCGGCTATGTTTGGGATAGTACATGCCAACCCATTACTGTATTTGAATGGGTTCTCCTGCAATAAGTCGATGACCGTGTAGCTCGGCTTCGCTCATAAGCCGGGAGGTGGCATAGTGAGCATGGTCTTACACTAGTTAAAGGCAGTCTTATTTCATGAGTCCTGCGGCGACTTATCAACTGTTGATTTGATGTTACATATATGGTTGTTGAACTGGATTATTCCTGTATCTTATACTGATTGATTGGATTACTGTTGAATTACTCGGATTATTCAAAATGAGGTGATATCGCTACTGTTGCATGATTTACAACTGTATCATATTTTAGAACTGATGAACTGTATTTGAGCATGCATGTGTTGCTTACTGGGATATTCGTATCTCATTCTTTTCCATTTTGTTTTGTTTTTAGATTCTGGTAAGGATGGCACCAGCGGGTATAGGCTTGGTTAATGTGAGTTAGCCTCGGCTATGGTATTTTATATTGGAGCTTAGGTTATAGTGCACTCTGATTTTATAGTTATTGTTTAATTCATGTTTTTCCTTCGCTCTGATTTGCTATCCTGGGTTATATAATAACCTTCGGAGATAAGTTACAGTTTTATCTACGTAACTTGGATCTGGGGCGTTACATGAATGGAGTTTGGTATGAGGCCTATTTCATTTGAAATATGGCACTTCATACTTCATTCATGCAAATTTTCACGGATTTATATGGAGCCAATCTCCCCAAATGGATTTCCAAAGTTGCCCACTTGTTACTTTTATCGATTTCCAACAGCAGATTTCAAATGAGCATAACTCTTAGGGTTATAACCAGATTTAATTGAAAATTTTCATGAGTCTTCTATTTATCATAATCTTTCAAATGGATTTGGTTTGATTCAATTTGAATTTGATTTGAATGATTTATGGTCAAATAGTTCCATCTTTTATCGAATTTTCCAGATTTGTCTTAACTTGTTTGTGTTCAAGTTTTGCTTTGATTTCCATTTAATAGTGATGTCCCAGAAGTGATACTTGCATAACAGAAAGTCTAAGGGTCTGTTTGGATCGCGTGAATTGGAGGGTGAGAATTGGAATTGAGACAAAAAAATTCCAATTCCGGTGTTTGGTTCACCAATTCTTATAAGAATTTAAAATCCCACATGACTTTTTTAGACCTCAATTCCTGCATATCATAAGAATCATAAGTCAGACCTATGGGGGTGTTTTTTCTAATTCACGTGAGTTACAAATCACGCGAGTATTAATTCATATCGACTTCCTCGACAACTTCGACTCCTCTTCGTTCTTCCACCGAAAAAAGACTCCTCTTCGTTCGTGTTGAACGATTGCCTTCCTAAGAACGTCTCGACTTCATCTTCATCTTCATGGGTGACGATACTTCCTCGTGGGTGACGATACTTCCTCCCTTAACAGTTTCTTGATTATAATTGAGATTTTCTTCTTCAGGAGTCTTCTTCGTCACCGTTCGTCTGCTTTCTTAGAGTGATCGTGAAGAAAGCCTCTCTCTGTTTCTCTCTTTAACTCTCTGCATCTGTGTGAAGAAAGCTTTACAAAGCTTGTAATCAGGTTCGTCTATTGTCCTCTTTATTTTTTTATTCTGTTCTTTTGTAACATCCCTTGTAAGGTTACCTTGGAGGAGCACCTTCTTGTTTTGTGTTTTTGTAATGTCCCTTGTAAGCTTCTAACCAGGTTCGCCTATTTTTTTCTCTTTACAATCTCTCTTTATTTTTTTTTATTCTGCTTTATTCTGTTTTTTTGTAACGTCCCTTGGAGGAGCACCTTCTTGTTCTTGTTTTACAAATATTTATTTTTCTTGGGGCTACAATTGATGCCATTTTTCACTTGAGGAGAGAATCTCTCTCCGTTTTTCACTGCCATCTGGGTTCTAACTTACCGATTTGGAATGCCCCTGATGTGTTTGACAAAAATCCAGCACCGAGAAACCCATGGACAATGATTGGATAATAAAGCATATTTTATAAGAAAAAGGGGGTGATTTGTAATATTTAGCAATACTCTATTGCAGATGTTGCAATTGGCTTGCAATCGACCATTCTGAATTTTCTTGTAGCTCTATGTTCACAAAGAACATGGTTTCCTGTGGGAATTTGAAATAAGACACTCATGATTCAGCTCATTCCCTCTTTGCAACTAGGTGGCTGACTTCTTTTTTTAGGACATATTCTGCTTTTCTTTAACACTTCTGTTAGTCTACAGGATTATGCTTGAGTGAACTTCGTGGAGATACTAGCTTATAATTATTCCATGTTGTAATGGAAGACTTGGTTTTTTTTCAATTCTGTTTTTGATATTATGTGCTATATAAACGGACTATTTTAGGCCCTAAATGGATATATATATATATAGGGTTCTGTTTCCTTTCTCACTAATTTATTTCAATTCTAATGCATATCTGATCATGTTTCTCTGTTATGTGTTTCCTTCTGCAACTGCCATGTTAATTACATTAGTGGCTCTAGCATCAAGTGGCTTTAGGTTCTTACATTTGTTACACTGAAAGTGACATTTCAAGTTTTTATAATCAAAGTTGTTGGTTCCTTGAATTTTCAACTATGATGCTTCATAATTCAAATATAAAAAAATGAGACTTGATGGGAAGGACCATTGAGCATTCTTGCGCCTTGGAGTTCTAAATATTTCTGTTTGAGTCTTAGCAAAACTTTTCTATCCTTTCTCTTTCGTTCTACTATGAATCTCTTGTGTGTCTTGGGCATCACACAAGCCAACCAATCAGCTTTCTTTTTTAATGATCTGAGATCATCTTAGTTACAGCATATAAGTATGAGTACAGTCACCACCAATATCTCTACCAAATTCCCGTTACTAGGAGCTGGTGTCATCGATTTTTTCTGTTAGGTGTTGAGTCTCTGTTAATGATCTGAGAAACCCATGTATGATAATATGAAATGCTTCTGCCCTCTATTTTTGATATTAATCCATGGACAATGATTGGATAATAAAGCATATTTTATAAGAAAAACGGGGCGATTTGTAATATTTAGCAATACTCTATTGCAGATGTTGCAATTGGCTTGCAATCGACCATTCTGAATTTTCTTGTAGCTCTATGTTCACAAAGAATATGGTTTCCTGTAGGAATTTGAAATAAGACACTCATGATTCAGCTCATTCCCTCTTTGCAACTAGGTGGCTGACTTCTCTATTACATTTATTTTATTTATTTATTTTTGTTCTCCATAAGTAAGTTCTTTCAGATATTTGCATTTTAGAGTAAACTCCATATATTTGTTTTGTTCTTTTCTCATGGTCATAAGTAGCAACAATATTTGCAGTGATATATCGGGAAAAATCAATTTTTATTTTGCTAATAAAATAAAACTTGCAGCCTCTACCTGTAAAAGGCCATGGTTGGTAGGTATAAGACCATGTTTTATCTTCTTTATCTTCACATAAGTGTGATGGCCTTGATTTCTGGGGAAAACTGATGGTCATGGCTAGCGGTGACAAATAGTGATATAACAAAAAATCAGTGTTCTTAAGAGTGGGAAATTTTGCTACATTTCTGGGAATGTAAAATGCTGCTGATGATTGACTTTCAACTTATATCTGATATTCATGACATGAACCTGAACTTGAATTCTTTTCTATGATCCAGAACAGTTGGAAATTCAGTAGTTGATATCTCTTCACAATAATCTTCAGATGAAATGTATATTTTAGTCATTTTTTCAATATTTGCCTCTTATGAAGCAGTGGTGTGAACACAAGAAAACATCACATTGCCCCCCGCACCCCCCAATTCCCACTTCCCACATGTGGATGTGGCCAAATCAAAAGCTGGAGAGGGTATTGCCCAATGACCATGATCTCAAGATGTTATCCATTTGCTAAATGGGTGTTTTAGATTTAAGTCACTGATCTCCATACCCTACTGATCCCTTTTCTGCACGTACTGTGCCTTAGTGCCCGGATAAAGTTTTGTCCACACCATGGTTCTTTCCATTTTCTTTCCTTCTATCCCTTTTCCAAACTATAACAGAGTAATTTCCCCCTTCTCTGAAAAAATCATGAAGCCTCCAGTTTAAACTTTAAAGTGTTATTGAAGTTTGATTCTTTAGTTTTGGGGTTTCCATAAAATTATAACTTTCACATTTTCCCATTTATAATCTGAAATTTACAAAGGCTAGGTTCATAGTTTTTGTACCAATGACCATGATGTCGAGATATTAATCATTTGTCGAGTTGGTTTCTGAGGTTTAAATCACTGAACTCCTTGTTACTTCTGTAGTTTCTGAGATAATGTACCCTAGTACCCTTATAAATTTCCTCCACATTAGTGTTCGTCCCATTTTTGGTTCCTTCAACGCCTTCTTCGAATTATAATTGAGTGATTTCCCCCATTTTTTCTGAGGGAATAATGATATTATGTAATGGAAGACTAGCTTATAACTATTCATGTGATTTCCCCCATTATAATTGAGTGATTTCCTCCATCTGTTCACGCAGTGGAGATACCAGCTTATAATTATTCCATGAGAATTGTTTGCACTTGTTTTTGGTGCTTTGAATGTAATAATTTCTTTTAACTTCTTTGTTTTTGGTGCTTTTAATTCATGCTTTATGGGCAACTACACAACTTGTATGTTAGAAATTAATAATTGTGAAAATTGTTTGAACATTTCATTTTTTTTATGAAAACAAATAACTCTTTTAGTATGTCATAAGTTATGAGTTTATTATTAATATTTTAATTATCACATATAGGATGGATCACATTGGGTATGATAGTGATGAAGAAATCATGCCCATGATTGCTACTATTGTTGGAGCTACTATGACTGCCGTTGCGGTATGGTATCATCAAAGATATCTTGCAAAAGAACCTTCACTAAGTCATGACTATTTGAGACGTAGGTTCTTAGAAGGAATGTACAAAGAAAGCAATCAAACTTGTCGTGATCAGTTAAGGCTTGATCAGACTGCATTTTATAGATTATGTCATCTTTTAAGGTGTAATCAAAGGTTGCGTGATTCGAGGTATGTAACTATGGAAGAACAAGTAACGATATTTTTACACATTATTGTACATAATGTCAAAATCAGAGCTATCCGAGGATATTTTAGGCGTTCTACAAAAACAGTAAGTCGGTACTTCAATAAGGTGTTAAATGCAGTCATTAATTTGCATCAATATTTTTTAAAACCTCCTGATCGTTTACTGCCTCAAGAAATCATCAATGATGAAAGACTGAAGTATTTTAAGGTAAAAATATACTACATGAACCTATTATTTTAGCTTTTTTCTATTTATATTTTCTTATACTCTTATGAAATCCAATAGGACTGTATGGGAGCTTTAGATGGAACATATATTTCAGCAATGGTTCCACTTATCGACCAAGGCAGATATCGAAATAGGAAGCAATAAATTTCACAAAATGTTTTAGGGGCTTGCTCTATGGATATGAAATTCACCTATGTGTTAGCTGGTTGGGAAGGTTCTACCTCTGATTCTAGAGTCCTACAATCTGCCCTTAGAAGACAGAATCCGTTGATTGTTCCTACCGGTATTCTTTTTCTTCAATTTTGGCTTGTAAATTTAATTAAAATATCATAAAAATATATAAAATGATATAATACCTTTTCATCATAGGTAAATATTATCTGGTGGATGCAGGGTATGCAAATGCTACAGGATTTCTTGCTCCATATCGCGGTGTTCGCTACCATCTTAACGAATGGGTTGGTCGTACACCACAAAACCCTAAAGAGTTATTTAATCATCGACACTCTTCGGCACGTAATGTAATTGAACGAACGTTTGGGTTATTGAAGAAACGTTGGGCGATTTTGAGAACTGCTCCCTTCTTTGATATAAATACGCAAGCTAAAATTGTGATTGCATGTTGCATTATTCATAATCACATCAGAAATGTCAATCCAGATGATTATCTTCAAGATTTTGAAGAGGAGTTGCAACTTGAGCCTACATCACAAGAACATGATGAAATGATCACACAAATTGAAGTTACTGAGCAATGGCAAAAATTTCGAGATGATCTTGCTCAGAAGATGTTTGCTGATTTTCTATTAAGTCAAAATTGATTCAATTTATATTTATTTTTTTCTGCCAAATAGTTAGCTTTTGAATTCTATTCTTGGGTTTTTTTTATTTGGGATGTATTCATCAATTTATAGTGTGCTTATTGAAATTGATATCATTTATTGTTCCACTTGGATATTTTGTGAGTTGAGATTATATAAAATTTATTGGTTTAAGCTTTATTACAATTTTCACTTTGTTTTTACTCCTTGTTATTCTACGTGGTAGTACAATTTTTGTTTCATATTAGAAGAATATTTTGAAATCAAATATTTATTTTTCATATTACTAGGAATGGAAAGAGGAGAAGCTCAATTTCAATCTCAAGACACAAATGCTAAAGAGAAGGGAAAATATTTATCATGGACAATTGAGATGGATCGTGTATTAACTGAAACACTTGTTGATCAAGTACACCAAGGAAACAAAGCAGGCAATGGATGGAAACCTGTGGCACTTACATCTGCAACAAAGGCTATATATGAGAAATGTAAAGTTCATATATCAAAAGAAAATGTAAGATCTCGCTTAAAGACATGGGAGAAACACTACAGGATCATTAATGAACTTCTCAAACAAAGTGGATTCGGATGGAATGAAACAAAAAAAATGATACAAGTAGATGATGAAACTGTGTGGAATTCTTATATACAGGTATTTTTTTAGAGTATTGATGTTCTTATTTATTTATTTATTTATTTATTTATTTATTTATTTATTTTTTGTATCAACTATATACATGTATGATACTTCGTTAACAATTTTTTTTTTGCTTTTAATAGTCCCACAAAGAAGCTAGAGTATATCGATTCAAGGTTATTGAAAACTTTAGAGATCTCGCAATTATTGTTGGAGCTGATCATGCAAATGGAGATCGTTCCGTAAATGCTAATGAAATTGATATCGATATGGGGACTACTGAAAATGACAATAATGATGATATCCTACCCAATGAAGTAGGTCTTGAAGACATTGATGAAATTGAAACAAATGCAACCAATACTGTAGGAGGTCAAAATCAAAGAACAGGATCATCTTCAATATCAACTGCACAACATCTAACCAGAAAGAGGAGGCGCAGTAGTGACGGACTTGCTTTTGCTGTTACTTCAATGACAGAAACCATTAAAATCATGGCAGATGCATATGCTCAACGAGTTAAGCCCACATCTATTGCAGAAAAGTTATATAAGGAGGCCCGCAAGATCCCAGATATTGATGATGATCGAGTGCTTGATATTGTAGACTTTCTGTCTTCTGATGATAAAAAAGCAGAGATATTTTTGAGCCTTGATGATGAAATGAAGAAACGATGGTTGATGAGGCACATGGATAACATGAATCTTTAAAGACTTTCTTAGTTATTTTTTTCCTAATTGTTGATTCTCTAAATGTTTATAATTTTTTTTTTTTTACTTTAGACCTTGATATAAAATATGCTTACTTTGGACTTTCAGAGCCATTCTACCAACTGTTAGAATTTATTTTATTTACTGTTAATTGGGCACATTAATGATTATTAGTTGTTTTTGCTCAATTTATGTTGTTTAGTCCATTTATGAGGCAATAATAATTTTCAATTCGTTATACTTTTTACTATAAAAAAAACTATATTTGTGGATTAGGTATTCCACCTAAGAGCACCAAATGCTTATATTTGATTGGTTGTTGCCTATTCCGGATGACATCTTTTCATGATCATCTTGTATTGTGTGGGCTCGATGAACCATGTATTGCTGTAAATGCTTACATCATATAAATTATCTTTATAAAATCACTAACAAAGATTCATGGATTTGTTTTCATCCAAACGGTGGAATTGAAATTCACATGTGAATTTCAAGAAAATTCCATAACTTAGCCAAACACCAAAATTCTAATATCTATTAATTCAAATTCATTGGATTTCAAATTCATGTGTATTCGAATTCTCATGGATGTTTAAATTCACGCGATCCAAACGGACCCTAAGATTCATTGGAATTCTCATGTGGAGGGATCATACATGTTTTTTATCCTTTTCAAGCCTTTTTTTATTTTAGCAAGCTTTCTTTATTTTGAGCATGAACAACACTTGGCAACCACCTTGTGTGGGTAAATGGGGGTGCCTAACACCTTCCCCCCTTCATAATCTAACCCCCTTACCCATCTCTGGATTTTATTTTTAAGTAGAGTTATTTTACTCTAGTTTTGCCTTTGTGCTTATTTTGATGATTTTGGTGTCCATTCACACCTAAAAAGAATGGTGGCGACTCTCCCATTTTATGAATCCCGTGTGATGACCGGAAAGTCACTGGATTGATTTTTCCCATGTCTCACAGTTGCTTACCTCCGGTGATTCAATCAACGCCTTCCTTAAATCGGAGTAAGATTGTGTCGAGAAAGTAACACTACCTTCCTTACCAGGTAGTAGTTTGATCTGTCTTCATTGATTTATTTGTTATCTTTTAGATCATGGTGCCACACAAATTAACTTGAAACAGAAGTGAAAATCAGGAAATTACGATGATGTAATAGAGATCTGTTTCGAAGTTTTCTCTCAAGGAGTTGCGACAAAGGAGAATGCTCTCTTTGTGAGGTTAGAGGAATTTTAAGCCCTAATTTTTGGTTCCAATTTTTTTTTAGGGATCTGAACAATTTTCATCATTCCTAGCTTTTCAATGTGTTCGTGCTTGATCAATGTTGTTTTATTTTGTTTGATCTGAACAATTTTCGTAGTCCTGAATCTACAGACTAAAATAGTATAACAGAACAGGACAAAACCAGAATCGACATATACTGAGCATATGTGCGTAATAGAGCTTGGTTTAGGTTTGTATGAATCAATGAAAATGGACGGGCTCTGTTTGTAACATTGGCCCACTTCGATTCTTTCTCCTCCGTAGATCCGTCTATCTTTGTATTTCTCAGAAACAGAAGAATTGAAAAGCTTGCATGTAGTCTTTCCATATCACTCAAATATCTTTTTCGCCAATTCCTAAAAATTCTGTAAACTAGAAGAATCTATAACACTATTTTCCCTAGATGATAAATAAAGAGGAGGTGTAATCATGGGCGTTGTTCCTTACAAGTGAACCTCATTTTATCCATTTTATTTTTGCAAAGCAGAAAGCTCTGTGCAAGGGCAATACACATTAATTCCAAAACGAAAATCATCACCTTCAGGCGAGAGGCAAAGTATTGTTAGTTGCTATTTTCATGGTTTTATTAAATTAATCAGTTTTTAGAAACCTCATTTGTTTCTTCTTTGTAGCTTTAATTTTCCATGGTTAACCTGTGCTTGTGGTCTCTGAATTTTTATTTTCATTGTGCTTCTTAAAATTTTTTAGTTGGATTGTATTTTGGGAGACTATTATTATTGGTAATCTGATTAGCTTCATGTTAAAATTTAAAATTCCAAATGCTTTGCTTGGAGCTATGTTTGAAACTATGACTCTAGTACCCTTGATCTTCCCTTCTGAACCAGAAGGAAAGAGAGGCCTTTAGCTTCCACTTTAAGCTAATTTCACATGATTCCTGATGAAAAGGAACGAAAGAAACCTTCGATTTTTGGCTTCTTCTTGGACTAAATTTGAAGCTCTTGTTTTCTTGTACAACAGATCAACTGTTATGATCAATGATAACATTGTTTTTATCTGGTAACACACACACTGTGGAAACTTTAACTTGTATTTGAAATGTAATAAATATTTTTCATGTAATATATCATGTACTTTTTTCACCTGTACTTTTTCTAGGTAAATATGCTCTGTTTACTTACCAGAGGTTGGTTTAGGTCTACGTGGAAGGACCAACAGGGCCTACTGGAGGAGCAGATGCCACTGCTATTTTAATGTGGCTCATGTCTATGATTTTTACAAGCCCAACCTTGAAAACTTAAAATATTAAAATGCTTCTACTCCTATCTTCTTCTGCCTATCACAGTTTACCTATATAATTAAGGTTACAACATAAGAATTCTTATTTTTGAGTTGTAATTTTTGGGCTTTCATATGTTTGAATTTATATCTTGCATTTTATGGTTTTTATTGCAAAGTTTTCCTTCTGAAAATGTATTTTCATCAGGTTTCTGGATACATTGTTGGGTGTTGAAGGAAAATCCAAGGATAACTTGAAATCTCACCTTGACTTAGTAAAAATGAGGGTGAGACAGTCACTTCACCCAAAGTGGCTACCAGACACAAGTTAAGCATGTCTTCCAAGTGCATGCTTCTCCATGGACAAAAAGGACAAAATGATATTATGCAAAGTTTTGAAGAGTTTGAGAGTTCTAGATGGTTACTCTTCTAATATTTCAAGGCATGTTAATGTCAAACAATGCAAAGTATCAGGGTTGAAAAGCCATGACTCCCATGTCATAATGCAGCAATCTCTACCACTTGCAATTCGAAACGTATTACCAAAGAATGTGACAGTTGTAATTGTAGAATTAAGTAACTTCTTTCATGAAGTATGTTCTAAAGCATGTCATGTTGAGAAGTTGAGGAATCTTGAGGATCGTATTGCTCTAACACTTTTTCATTTGGAGAGGATTTTTCCTCCAGCATTTTTTGATGTCATGGTACACCTACCCATTCATTTAGCATCAGAGGCAATGCTAGGTGGGCCTATTCAATACCGATGGATGTATCCCATTGAAAGGTGTGTCTTATGTTATCTAAATCATGATTTTTATGGTCTTATGTAATCTTACACTTATTCAAAATTAAACCACTTACGTATAGGTACTTGTACACTTTGAAATCATATGTGCGTACTAGAGCTCAACCGGAGGGCTCGATTGCTGAAGGGTACCTTGCAGATGAATGTCTCACATTCTGCTCAAGATACTTGCACAATGTAGAGACAAGGTTGAACAGACCTGCAAGGCATTATGATGATAATTTTATAGGGGGTGCCACATCATTTCAGCTTAGCAACATAGAATGGACTCAGGCACATCGTTATGTACTATTTAACAGCATGACGGTCAAAGATTTTCAAGTGTAAGATGATATTTGTCCATACTTTTTATGTCTTTCAATAAGGAATTTGCATTTAAAGACTTGAGTATATTCCATATTCATTTCTTTGCAATCAACATGAGATGATTCTTAAGATGCAATATCATAAGTCACAACCTCATGAAATACGGAGTGTAACGCCCTGGATCCGGGTTACGTGAACTAAATCGTAACTCGTCACCGAAGGGTTACTTTTCCACCCAGGGTCACAATATCACAGTAAAGGAAACATGAAAAAACAATTAAATATGTAAACAGAGGCAACTAAAACCCAACTCAAACTAAAATATCAAAGCTCTAATTTGAACTCACCAATTGCCAACATTTACCCTCTGATATCAACCTTTCCAAGATCTGAAAACAAAACAAAACAAATCGTCTGAGATACGAATATCCCAGTAAGTAGCACATGCATTTTCATAAACATTTTTATGCAATTTCAGGTAATAAAGTAACATGCTCGAAATACAATACGATTAAACCCCATCAAATTCATGCTAAAAGCAGCTCGAATATGAAGAAGCAGTTCATTCGCGTATAAACCATCATTTCACTACGCAGAATCATAACAATAAGCAATTAAAAACCAGATTAATCTAAACTACGATATCAACAGAAAGTGCCTATAAGTCGAGATACTTACCCTTTTTCCTCTAACCAAGATTCAAGGTCTAGCGGAGTGCTCCTCTACGCTGCCTATTCATACCAAGTGGAATTCCCTTCCACTTCCCAAATCATACGAAGACACAATTCTGTAAAACAACACAATGTTTCCAGGTAAACTCATAATTTCAAATAACTCAGGGTCTTAAAATACTGGAGTGTTTATCATGGGCCACCCCACACCAATAAAGTATTTTATCATGGGCTACTCCGCACCAATAGAGTATTTTATCATGGGCTACTCAAGACCAAAACAATCCTCACTGGATTGTGTCATTTTTCGGTTAAACCGATAATCTCGAATATTACAATCTGATTTCGATGCTATTGATAAATTCAAACTTGTTTTGCTCATTTTAAGGTTAAACCATTACCTTCCTATAAGGATTTTTCCTTAAGTTACTATCTTCTAAAGTTAACCACAAATCCCGCTTTTTAAAACTATAATCTAGCTGGAGGAAATACTAATTTCCCACACTTTTTGTTAGCTTATTATTTCTGCAATGATCATCTGGAACACTTTCAATTAACACTTCTTTTGCTGCATACAAAACGAAGCCTTATAGACTAATATTTAGCAAAGATTAACACTGAAGTGTAGTTATGAGTAATTGAACACATGCAATACTTCCTTTTATATTGAATCATTCCCATTATAATCCTTGAAATAAGTAACACTTCCTCTCTCTAATTTCCTCTAATTAACTCAACTTAAACCCCTAAATTAAACCCAAGTTGAATTGCCATTTAACGCTCAACATATGCTGTTTTTACCCCCTGGGCGCCTAAAATTTTATTATTCTTAAGAATATGAACTAGCTTTTCATTAGTGTGTGTGTTTCATACTAAACATTACATATGTTTGAACATACGACTAATTTTCTAATATAGTATAAGTTTTACACTAAAACTTAATTACTTTCTAAAATAATACATCAATTTTAATTACTTTATGGTCTTTGCACCAAAATTTAATTATTTTTCAAAACCATCTATTCCGTTCCGTAAAACCTAGACTTCGAAGGGTTTTCATGCTCCATATATAGTACCAAATGACTTGAAATGAACTACTAATTTTTAAGCATACCAACTTAAATCAAGCCTAACAATTTCATCATTTTAAAATCATCATTTTATAGTTTCACACCAAATTCCAATTCGTGAAAACAGCAATAGAGAGAGAGAAAAAGCTACTTACTTCTAAAACTTCAATCTGATCTTAATCAACCGCTAATTCCACGAGTTTGAGCTCCTACAGGTTCGTCTCCATCTCACGATCTGACTTTGATTTTGATCCAAAACAACCAGGTCTGAAATTCAATTGATTTGATCGAATCTCTCTCTCCTATTCAATTGTAACCATAGAGTTGTAGGTGTATAGTCTATGAACAGATGGCGTCGACTGATGCTTGAGTATAGGCTGGAAAATCAAGGAAGATTATTACACAGTCGATAAATCTTCTTTAAAGCCCCCCCCCCCCTCCCCCAAAAATCGGCTACAGAGAGTTATTTGGGGAGTTAGATTGAGAGAGAGAAAGAGATCACCGCGGCTAATCAGCAACTAGGAATGCTATCCGATAGTCGATGCTTAGCACTAGTGAAGCTTGCCTGAAAATAACAAAGGATGCTCTCAAGGTTAACAGTGGTAGAGAAGAAACCACTTAAACCGGTTTAAGTGGTTTCTTCAAGTTATATAAAATTTTTAAATCAAACCACTTAAACCGGTTTAATTGAACCGAACCCTTACTAAACCACCAAACCACCCAATCAACTTATCAATTAGACTATTCCACCACCAATCAATTAATTAAACCGAACCCACTAAAATAATTCCTTCCCTCAAGTAAAGTAACTCGATTTAAACCCATTACGGCCAAACCAACTAAAACAACTCTAACACTTAAGCTGGTTCACTTGAATGAACCAAACCACAAAAACCTAACCCTATCAATTTAACCAGTTTACTCAAAGCAAACCCACCCAATTAAGCATTTTCTTTAAAATTGGATTTAAGTAACCTCATTAAATCCTTTAATCCCCTAATTACCCTTAATTAAACATTTCTTGACAATTCAGGGTTTTACACGAAGAATGCATAATGAGAAGTTCATCAATTGGTTAAGAATCATGTAAGTGATTCTAATTTCTTACCACAATAATTACCACTTACTATGTGATTAATGCAACACATAAGAACATTTTGTTTACTTTAAATAGGTCCAGTTGTTGCAAAGGACAAATGCAACAATTCCAAATGAAGTTGTATGCCTTGCCCAAGGTCCAAATATTGTTGCCCGAAGTGTAAAATCCCAGATTTTAGTAACTATATTAATTGGTTAATAATATGCAGGAGATGAAATTTTGGTTCAACCCGAAGGAGTTCAAAATGAACTGGATATGATAGGAGAGCCGGTATAAGGTGAGCACCTAATTATTGACCCAAATATAATTTTATTATATTAATTATTGTGCTAATATATTATTAGTAAGAATTAATTGAATTATAATCAAGGAGAATACAAAGGGGTTGGTCGAACCCAAGGATAGTGGGTTGACCCAAGGAATTTAATTGGTTTAAGAATTAGATGAGTTTAACGGTTTAGTTGTAATTTGGTCAATGAAGGAGGGGCAGTTAAGTAAAAGACTTTAAATTAATAAGCAAACCTAGTATGCATGAGAAACCCACGTCCAACTCAAAATAGAATCAATCATGAGTTTCCTTATTGTTTCCTATTCTTCCACTTAGTTGCCTTGTGATCAAAACCTAAACCCTAAACAAATTGTAGGAGCCGTCTTAGAGAAGAAGAAGGAGTATTTTCATGCATAGAGAACTCAGGTAAGAGCAAGTTAATAACAAGTTCTGTTCTGGAGATTTTCGTATGTTAAAGAGTTTTAAAAGTGTGATTTTTAACCCAGACGTGATCGGACTTGTTGGGATCGTTTGACAAAACTTTTGGGTGATATTTCGAGGCTTTTAGAGGAGATTTAAGTTCCTAAAACCAGGTAAGTAGTCCCTTGACACTTACATAAAATCTAAATTCTCATTTAGACGATATTCATGGTTATTCGATGTTTGATGCGTTGATTTCGTTATTTATGATGTTTTATATGTTGGGAATTGTTCTAGCATGTGTATAATGTATTTTGGAATGATTTAGAAGGGTTTTTATGCATTGAGTATTGAGTTGAGGAATTTTTATTAAATTTCGCAAAGTTATGGATTTTTCACGTATCGGACCGCCTGAACAGTCGCTCAAGCGATCTATGTATATAGTTGAAAACCCGAGAGCAATTTTACCCAGATTGTACTACCGCTAGAACAGTCGCTCGAGCGACCTACCCTGAAATTACCTATTTTGTAAGGCCGATCGAGCACCCTTGGCCGCTCGAGCGACCAGTCTGTCAGATTTTGGGAAACTTGACTTTTCCACCTAGTTTTCACTAAGGAAGTGGTTTTATTCAATTTTAGACCATGTACCATCAAGATTGGGGTATTTGGGAAGTGTTTGCATTGGTGGATGTTTAAAATTCAATTTTATAAAGATTTTGGGTAGATGTTTCTAAAGAAGAACTTTTACATGATTCTATTGTTCCAAAAGGTTTTATTTTTAACCAAGGTTGGTTTTGTGTGTTCATACACCTGTGGTTGGGTGATATGAAGGTATTGTGTGCATCGATGGAGTCGATACACATTCGGGACATATTGACTCGTTGAAACCTAGAGTTTTGGACATATGACTTGGTACATTCTGTTTGGTTTTTGGGTCACATGGTGTGACAAGGCAGGTGCTTGATTTATTGTATCCCACATGGGCGGATTTAGTTACAGATATGGTTCTGTATTTGGTGGGTATCATTGAGAAGTATGTCCATTACCCTGGTTGGTTTTCTCACTGTTGAGTGGGCTTAGCAATTATGTGGATCCATAGAATAGTTAGTAAGTGAAATGTGCATTAGAGGGGTTTGAATTTTGTGTCTAAGGCATTCTATCATCTCGAGGATGGTACCGCTCTTGGATTGGTTGGTCGCTACGTTACCCACTCCTGGATTGGTTGGGCCGTACAGGCTAACTCATGGTACGTTGGTGTTGAATAGCTAGACTACAGGGCGGCTAGTCCATTGTAATTCGGTTAGGTAGCATATTGGCACATGTCTACTCTCTTTATCTTGTATACTATTTCATGAGTCCCATGAGGTGGACAAATTGTATTTCAATGTTGTCTTGATTCTTATTGTGGCTATTCGGATTAAGTGTTGCATATTTTATTATTGTCAACTATTTGCATGACTGCTTACTGAGATAGTGTTTCTCACATTATTGTTTTATCGGTTTTGTTTTCAGATATTCCTGAAGAGAACGTTGCCGGGGTAGAGACACCAGGAGAATACTGTGAATACCAAGAGGAAGATTATTTTATTCCTGTGTAGGACTTAGAGAGACATTTAGATTTATTTTCTTAAGGATTATTTTCAGTATTTTGATTAAGGATTTTGATTGTCATTTAAAGGATGATTGGTATCTTTAATCCACAACTTGGTAGATGTTATTTAGTTGAACCCTTTCCAGACTTCATAGATGAAAAATAAAAGGATTATTTTGGTAGTTTAATTCCGCGCTTCTGAATGCTGATTTTATTTCCGCACTCTGATATAATAAATGAAATTTTTTAAGTCTGGAATAGTGTTTTGGGCTATTTTCCCTAACGAACCAGATTTAGGTTTATGTGTTTAAATAAACCTGGATCCGGGACATTACACGAAGATTTAAGCGATACGTGATTAATGGATACAAATTCTGCACCATTAACAAAAAGAAATTAGGTAAATGTCAAAACAGTGGTGTTGCCGTCACAGCTACTACTGTAAGCTTCGCCAGTGCTAAGGATAAAAATCCTATTGCTAAACCATTGGCTTATTATGGTCGATTGACGGACATAATTGAATTGACATATACTGAGCATCTGAAGGTTGTATTGATCAAGTGTGACCGGGTTGACATAACGGGACATGGAAAAGGAGTAAAGACTGATGAGTTTGGATTTACGTTAGTGAATTTCAAAAAATTGATGTTTTCCGTAGAACAATCAACAAATGAACCGTTTATATTGGCGTCTCAAGCTGAGCAGGTTTTTTACGTACAAGATCCAACTGATGAGGATTGGCATGTTGTCATGAAAAGTAAACCAAGAGATCATTTTGATGTTACTATCGATGATGATACTTCATTAGATAGCGGACCATGTGAGTACACAGTCAACAATTATTGAACATGATGGCAATGATGGCATGAATTGGGTTAGAGAAAATGTGCCTGCAATAACTGTTGATGCTCCTCTTCATTTAGAAGAAGAGTATCACACCCAAACTGACATTGATGATGAGGAACTTGAATAGCATCTGTGTATTTGTTTTCAGTTTAAAGTAACATGAAACATTGTATTCATCTAGTAACAATTCATTACTTTCGTATAATTGTATTCGTTTGTGTTCATTTTCATTGAATGATAACCTATGTTTTTGTAACATATTATTATATGCTAGATGTACAGTATTGTTGAATGTTACAGATGGATGACCAAGTTAGACAGAGGAGGGGACAAGGGCCTACACAATGTATTGATGTTTATAAAATGCCACCGGGACAAAAGGTGTCGGTGGAAATTGACAGCAGAGGGGGGCTTGTTGGTCCAAATACATCTAAATTTACAAACTATTGTGGTATTATCGCTAGGGATTGGTGTGCGCACCTAAATCTGGCCTAGATCACACACCGGGCGCACGTGGAGGTTCGTGCGTACCTCGGGACTTTCGGAGTCGCCACTGCCTGAGAAGTGCAGGCAGACACGGTGTTTGCCTTATCCGGGTCTAAGTCTGGTCTGCGGCTTTTCAGAGTTCTAGCTAAGTCCTCGGTTACGTCCGGGGAAGTCCGAAGACACCCCGGCCCGCCCCGTCGGTTTGACGGGTCCCTCGGGTCTCCCTGGTTTTTTTGAGTCAGTCTCACCCTTCCTAGACCAGCATGCTTCTTTTTGGGTCTGGCGGGGTTCTCTGATGGTGTGGGCCCCTTTTATTTCATTTTATCTTTTTATTTAGATGAGGTGGGTCGGATACGGGTCCTGTTGGAAGACCCGTCGGTTGTCAGGTTTGGGCTTGGGCCCAGCAGGGTTATTGGGTAACCCTTTTTAGATTATTTGTTTACTAAACAAGCTAAAAAGCTAAAAGGATCTACTGGACTTGGTTTTGGCCCGGAGATGATTAAAGAGGCGACCTTGGGCCCGTTTATTGCAAACGGGCTGAGTTTGGGCCAGTCAAAATGTGGGCCACACATGTGGGCCCGGGGTGTCCTGGTGGGCCCATGATCTTTCAATAGGCTAAAAATGGCCCAAATAGCCTATTTGAGTCGGGTTAAACCAACTCGGGTCGGTTCAAGCTCATTCAGGTCGAAAAAGTTAATTTTTTAAGTTATTTTTCAATTTGACCGTATTTGATTCACGGTCTGGTCAGAACCGTAAATTTAATGCGGTTCAGGCCAGACCGTATATCAAATACGATCATGCCTGGATCGTAGATTTAATGCGGGTTTTGCCCGAATTCATTGTTTTGCTCCGATTTCGCCAAGGATCATCTTGATTGGCTTATTGGGAGGTCCGACGACCTCTGTTGACATTTTCCAGCTTTCCATAGCAATGCATTCGCTCCAATTGGCCTTGAAGTTCTTCCCTTTCTCTCTTTTGCACTCTTTGAAGAAATAAGATTTTCTTTTAATCACCCACAGCCACTACCAAGAAGGGAAATAGAGAGGGAGAATAGGGGTACATGGGATGATTTAGGAGGACAAATCTCCCATAATCAACAAGCAAAATAACCCAAGCAAAGCAACTTAAGGTTAGTTTAAAAATCCTTTTGAACTTAAAATTGCTCTTCTCCCTTCAAATGGAGTTTCCTCCTTATTATGGAGAACTCATAATTATGCAAAAATGAGAAGAAACGGGTGAGATAAAGACTATAAAATAAACAGTAAGTTAAAACCAATTTGGAAAAGATCAAAATGAATATATATGAATTACAATGTTACCTGAAATGTCTTTATACCATTACCTTTTCTTTTCGATGTGTGTGTTGATTCTCTGAGAATTTTGGCAGCGCTTCCGCACTCCCGTTGATTTCCAAAAACGGGATTGAAAAGAGCCTCCTTATCTTAGGTTTGGAGAGAAGGAGGGGAGGAGAAATTTGGGCAGCGCTCCCGCGCTACTGTTGATTTCTCAAAATGGGTTTGAACAGGGTCTCTCCTACTTTGGGTTAAAAGGGATAGAGGGTAGAGACAAAAGGGTGTGGTATATGGGCAAAATGGTAAAGGTTTTAGGCTAGTAGAGTTTGGGCAGAGTAGGGTCGTGGAAAAACACCACAGAGGAGAAGGGGAGAGCTTATGGGGGTTGGCCTCTCTAGGAGGGAGAGAAAAGGGAGAGGGTCAAGTGGGAGAGAACTAAAGGGGAGAAAGGGGGAGATTTTTCCCATGCTTTGGAATGGGGGGGGTGGCCCCCCTTTTATAGTTGAAAAAATGACCCTTTTTGGAATTTTAATCACCTTTTGTGACTGAATTTTTATTCCATATTTCATGTAACTAAAACATAAATATTTTCATTCTTATCCATCCAACTCATCTTTATCATAAGTATGTGGTTAATAATTTTTGTTCAATTTTTATTTATTTTAATTGAAAGATTCTTTTAGGTTTTAATATTATTTTATTCTTAAGACTAGTTTGTTAGAAGACACATGTCTTTTGTATTTTTCTTTTTATTTTTGATTTAATTTAATTGTTAGATATTTACAAAATATTATTACTTTATTCTTAGATTTTTATTTTTTTGCCCTTTCTTCAATCTTGCCACATGTGCAGATTTTCCAAAATTTTTGATTGCTCATAACTTTTTCATCTGGTGTCCGATTTGAGCAAACTTAGTGTCGTTGGAATCAGCTCGGAACCAGCTATCTATTGAGATCAAGTTTGGCAGTAAATTCGGGCTTTTTAGCAGAAGTGCAAATTCGCGTCCCGGAGCCAGTTTTGCTCATATCTCCTTATCCGGGACTCCGATTCCAGCAAACTCAGTTGCGCTGGAGTCGTGTCGATGTGCTCTTTCTGCTGATGTCCAATTGAGCAGCTAATTTGGAGTTTTGCAGAAAGCCGATTTCTGCTATTTCCAGATTTGACCAGCCCATAACTTCTTTATCCGGACTCCGATTTGAGCAAACTCAGTGGCGTTAGAACCGTATCGGAATCCTCATTCCAATGGTATGAAGTTTGGTAGTCAATTTGCACCTGATCAAAAAGTCAAAATTTTGACCCTTTCAGGTTTGACTTTTAATTTTCTTCATTTCAGGGGTGCAAAAATCAGGTGTCTACAATTGGCATTTGTTGCCTTTGAGTAACTAGAGTTGGCTAGATATCTGTAATGCCCCGAACCCGGGTCAGTGCAAACCGGCACCCGACCCGAACCCGGTTCGCTACTGTAACAACCCGAATTTAGTTCAACAACCAAATCGAGGTGTTACCACGAAGCTGGGGTCAGATACAAACCAAGATTCACAATAATTTTAAACTTTACTAATTAATTACATCAGAGTTATGGTGGCCAATAAAAACAATTCTTTATTCAATAATATCAATTCAGTTTACAATAAAGATTATCTAATCAACATGTGCCATTAATACCAATTATAATTCTACCCATCAAATCAAAACCCCATCTTCGCGATCTCTCCAAACAACCTGAAAAATAGGGGAAAACGGAGTGAGATTTACATCTCAGCAAGTAGTAGGTGCATGCAAGTAAACAGTCTCATTTAGGCAAATAGTCATGAGGTATACGATTAATCAACGATAACGCGATGAATTCAAATCAACATGGCCAATTCCAAATAAAGCAATAGGATATGCAATCATACATAAATACCAGTAAAAAGATGTTATCGATAGATAAAACCGAAGATTAGCGATGAAACATGTATTCATAATTAATGGTCCATCTCACAAATCCGATAGTAACATTCTCCCATGTAGGATGCAAACACGTAGTATTCAAATCTCTCCTACATGAGGTTCCTCCCGCAGGAGCTAACACATTTCACCCGCAGGTGGTAACACACACATCTCCCTTGTGGGATGCAATCATATCGTGATTACATCTCCCCCACAAGAGGTCTCTCCCGCAGGAGTTACACATCTCACCCGCAGGTGGTCTCATATCTCCCCTGTGAGATGCAATCCAATAAGGATCACATCTCCCCCAACAGGAGGTCACATCTCTCCCGCAGGAGGTCACATATCTCCCCTGTGGGATGCAATTCAATAAGGATCACATCTCCCCCAACAGGAGGTCTCATCTCACCCGCAGGTGGTCATCTCACCCGCAGGTGGTCACACATCTCCCCTGTGGGTTGCAATCCAATCAAAATTACATCTCCCCCAACAGGAGGTCTCATCTCACCCGCAGGTGGTCATCTCACCCACAGGTGGTCACACATCTCCCCTGTGGGATGCAATCCAATCAAGATTACATCTCCCCCAACAGGAGGTCTCATCTCACCCGCAGGTGGTCACATACATATCTCCCTTGTGGGATGCAATCACATTGTAACTACATCTCCCCCACAAGAGGTCTCTCCCGCAGGAGTTACACTTCTCACCCGTAGATGGTCTCATATCTCCCCTGTAGGATGCAATCCAATAAGGATCACATCTCCCCCAACAAGAGGTCACATCTCTCCCGCAGGAGGTCACATATCTCCCATGTGGGATGCAATCCAATAAGGATCACATCTCCCCCAACAGGAGGTCTCATCTCACCCGCAGGTGGTCATCTCACCCGCAGGTGGTCACACATCTCCCCTGTGGGTTACAATCCAATCAAAATTACATCTCCCCCAATAGGAGGTCTCATCTCACCCGCAGGTGGTCACACATCTCCCCTGTGGGATGCAATCCAATCAAGATTACATCTCCCCCAACAGGAGGTCTCGTCTCACCCGCAGGTGGTCACATACATATCTCCCTTGTGGGATGCAATCACATTGTAACTACATCTCCCCCACAAGAGGTCTCTCCCGCAGGAGTTACACTTCTCACCCACAGGTGGTCATATATCTCATCCGCAGATGGTACAAATCTCTTATTGCAATCATGGCATTTAATCCACAGTTCAAAATAAAGCTCCTGAACATAAATTCCATTGAAATCAGAATTAAAGTAATTTCCAGAAAATCAGTATTCATATTTAAAGCACAAACCGAAGAAATTCAAGTCTTGCTTAGAGTTTTCCTTATTAATCCCTTTATTATAATCCAAGTTCCCATATTAACACCTAAGATAGTATTTATTTCAATTTTTTGTATTTATAATTTCCAGCATATTCTACAGACCTAAATTATAGTTTAGAAGATGATTTTAATTCATAATTACCAGTTAGTATTTGTCCTATTATTATTCCCCATCATTTAGTCCTTTACATACACTATCCTACCAGTAAGACTTTAATTATTTGGATGTTTATCAAATTTAATTTTTATAATTTCCATACCTCAATTAGGCCTTTATAAAGATGTTGGAATAGTTAAGATACTAGAAAAATTATTAGAAATTTATTTGGATTACAAAAATACCATAAATATGAATTTACTGCATAGAGCGCCTACCTCTACAGGGCTAGGCGATCCTAGGCGCTCGTGCAAATTTTAACAGAAATTTCCAGATTTACAAAGTTCGGATTTTTGTACTTTTGCTATATGTTTCTTTGGTCTAAATTAATCTACTAACATTCTAAAACATGCCTAAAACCTTCTAGACTAATTCCTATCAATTAAATACTATCCTATAATTAATTTCATGATCAACGCAAGTTTTCTTCTTTATTTCAACAAATCCTTCAAGAATACAAATCACTAAAATATAAACAATTTGATTCCATGTAAATACTGTTCCGACTAATTCATTCAATCCATATGAAATCACAGAAAACAAAATCATGCAGTTCCTCACGTTTTCCAAGGTTACTACTTGCCTTATACGCTAAAATCCTTCTTCCATTGAAGCTTCTAATTTTGGACCTGACTTTTGCTTCCAAACGCACCAAGCTAGAGTTCTCCAATTCAAATCTTCACCGTTCACATTGTAGTTCCATCAGTCATGAACAAAACCTCCAAATTTGAAAGCGATCCACCGTACGGAGTTTCCCTGATCATGTTTTGATGATGGCTGGTCAGACATGTTCATGAGCAGCCTTCTTCCTTTCTCTCCCTCTTTTCTCTCAATATGAAACCCACGAAAATTCTCTCTTGTCTAACCTTAATCTCCTATTTATACTAGGCTTTAGATGTCCTAAACCAACCCTAATAGGCTCCTTTTATTTGGGCTAACCTAACCAAGGTCTAGTTAAAGTCTAACACCTTCTAATTTAATTCCTACTTTTTCTCCACCTTCTATTTTTCAATTTAAACATTACTAATCAAATCTCTTTTTATTTAAACTCCTCCTTACACCTATTTTCGTGCATAACATTCACTTAAATATTAAATATTACCAAAACCCAAATTAAGTTACTTTTCTCCCAATTAAGACTTGAAATCTCCTAACTACCCTTTTTCCTCATTTAGGCTTTTATTACTTTCTTTTAATTTCTAACTTGTCTAAATAAATTATTTTCTTCTATTTACAAATTCTAGTTATTATTTAATGATCTATTTATTAATTACTCTTTTTTGAAAATTACCAAAATACCCTTTTTACTCTTTTAGACTAATTTCATTAAAATTCTTTCTTTATTTACAACTTATGACTTATTCGAATTAATTATCCTCTAAATCTTCTCTTTTTATTTTAACTAGGATTTAACTCATATTTTCTTTTATTTATTATTTATTTATTTATTAGGTGGAAATTCGGGGTTTTACAATATCGATGAGAATTCGAAGGAACAAGCTTGGATGAGAGTACAAGTAAACTATTTATAATGCTATAATTTTATTCTATAGCTTGATCATTGTTCTTTTTCATAGTACTTTACTAAACCTTGAATTTAATAATATTGCACAACCTAAATTTAATGTTCGGACTATGTTAAAGAGCTTCCTCATGAAGTCACTTAGTAAAAAATGGAGAGACTACAAGTCATCCCTCAAGCGAAAGTACTATGATGCTTGCATGACTGATGAGAAGAAGTAAAATGCATGCCCTCATAGTGTAAATAAGTTCCAATGGCGGGCTCTAGTTAATTTTTGGGACTCTAGAGAAGGACAGGTATCTTTTTAATTATGGATACTAAATCATGTTAATTACGGTAATGTGTAAGATTTTATTTTGTTATATTAGCTGCATTCTCACAAAGAAATTGGTTATATAATGCAGAAGCAAGTCAATTGAATAAAAATAACCGGTCACACCAAAAATTGCTCCACACTTCTGGTACTAAGAGTTTTGCTAGGTTGTATCATGAGAAGGTATGGATTCAAAGTGACATGATTGTATTTGTTTTAATTTAATAGCCATAGTTAATTAATATGATTGAGAAAATTCTTAATGGTTGGTTGATTTTACAGAAATTAATGAGCTCCACTCAGACATCTCCTACATGAACAGAACTTTTCATTGATACTCCTGTACATAAAAATGGAAATCCTATCAATAGTGTTGCGGCAGAAAAAATAGTAAGTTTGGATATCTTATTCATTCTCTTTAAGTAATTAAAATGATTTCCAACTCATAGTTTATACTTTTCTATTTAATTAGCAACAAATGAAAGAGATGATGGGACAACAATCAGAGGGATCACAAGAAAGTACAGGCCGACACGATGTGTACTCTCATGTCATGGGACCAGAGAGGCATGGACGTGTTCGTGGGTATGGCTTAGACCCAACACCTACAAAACTTTAGGGGTATTCCTCGAGCTCTTCTAGACCATCTAGTGATGCATCAGAGATGGCTGCCTTGAGGGAGAAAGTAAAATCGTTGGAGGAGAACATGTAGCAACAAGTGGAGGTCGAGATGCAACGTCTCCAGAATATGGTAGAGATTTTATCAAAACAGGTAGTCTCAACAAGCCTCCTACAATTTATTTGCTCATATATTTCTTTTAAGCATGTTGTAGTTTTGCTCATACTATATTCAATAATACTCATGGACAGGTCTACTAATTGTCATACTTTTGGTAATGCAGCCTATGACAGGAGCTGTTTCAAGGTGATAGTGGTGAAGGGAAGCTCATCATGCTTCAAGGTTGTAACGCCCCAGAACCGGGTTACGTAGTAAAAACCGTAACTCGTTCCCCAAGGGTTACTTTTATACACAGGATCGCTATATCAGAGTAAGGAAAACATGAAATGGCAATAACATAATCAGAGTCAACTAAAATTTTCCCCAATTCACCTAAACCAAGCATAAACCCGCCTGTGTCGTCCTCTTTGGGATCTGAAAACAAAACAAAACAGTGAGATACAACTATCTCAGCAAGTAGCAATGCATGCCTAAAATATAGTTGTAACAGTACTAAAACATGTACAATTAAAAATACATGACGATTAACCACGGTAATCCGTCTAATCTCGGAAATACATCGTCAATCACATTCGGAAAATCTTATGTATTGGGACTCGTGAAGTTTGTCTATTTTGTGTGGCTAAGCACTAGAGTTCCAGACAATCCAGTCTAACACTGCAACAGCTCGAACATCCAATATCGTCGCCCTCATGGCGGAAAACTCAAGTGACCTCACCATCATGGTGGAAACGGAGTTGCTGCAGCGCTTCCCTAATGGAAGGCCTCTCCATCATGGAGGAAACGCATGAAGGAACCCTAGACTTAAATCCCAACAAAATATACAAATTCACTACAACTAGACTGTGGATCCACACTAAGTCTCGCCCTAGTACTTTGGCAAGTAGTTATCATTTACTGTGTAAATTTATCATAAAACCATGCTTTATATAAGAGAAGCCAATTTATAGTGAAAACTACCAATCTCAGTTTCAATTAAACAATAAAGCCATCCAACAGCAGAAATTATATACAATGAAAACACTTACATTTTATCAAGATGGTAACCCATGAACATACAAGAAATCCATGACCAATTACAGTTCAGATCATAATAAGAGTTCAGCAAAAATCAGTGAATGGTTAGCTCAGTTCCATAATTCCCAAATGGTCAATCCTCTCAGATAAAAATTCAGTTTCTGCTATTACCTTTACTATTTAATATCAAAACCACTTATGCTCTAACCTTGTTGACAATACTGCTTTCTACCGGTTACTATCAGTATTGGTAATCCCATCAAAACACAAGTTAAAATCTGCATTATCATTCTCACATTAGCTAATATTTTACACAACAGAGTTCAAATTTGCTATCTTTCTCTAAATATCTCTATATAAAGTATTCCATAGATTCTATTGTCCAAACTAATTTTTAATAGACTTCTGACAGTTCTGGATTCCCTTATTTATCATTACATAACTCAGGTACAGCAACTAAATAGTTTGACATAAAAATAAGTTTTTAAAGAGTTACAAATATTTGTTGTAGACAATTTCACAGGTATTTAGTATCATGAATTTTTCTCCCAATAAGTCTCTAATCCATATTAGTAATTAATCTTCACTTGAATCTACAACTCCAGATGTTAATTTGAAATTTTATAAACTCATTTGAATAGGTTTAAGAAGCTGGAACCAAGGTTACTCACATATGTCATAATAGCCGAAATATTTCTTCACAATTAAACATGGTGCTAATCTGCACCATTTGGCACTAACCTGGTGAGGTTAGCGCCAGGTATATAACCCCTTAGCGTTAGTTCAAATTGAGTCTGGTGCTAGCCTATTTGAGGTTGGCACCAGGTCCAAGCACTAGGCGGCAGTGTTATTTTGGGTCTAGTGCTAACCTCTTTGAGGTTGGCACCAGGTCCATTAGGTTGGCACCAGGTACTTTCCAACTCGAGGACTTCTCAAACTTGCTATAAAATGTAATCCCTCATTCCGAATCACACACATACCTCAAGAAATCTTCTAATACAACACATAGATCCTTCATAACTCATTAAGCCTCCTTTGAGATTACATAACCAAATTATACAACCATCAGACAGTATTCACCCGAAATGTTAACAGAAACTAAAAATGACCTTAAACACATTTCCTTTTTTTTATAAGATCTTAAAACACAGAAAACATGCTATTATCAAAGGTGCTAACTTGCCTTAGGTTTGCTGAAAACCAACTCCACAGAGAACACTGCTTATCAGAATTTTTCAACATCTAATGAACCACCGATGAACAGAAATTTCTGCAGAAAATTTCTAAATCTTAGATCCTAATTCCTCCTTCTTATTTCTACTAACAAACAGATAGAAATGAACCAAAATAACCTATTTCGAACATGGATTAGACTTTCCCGATTAAAAGCTGGACTTTGAACGACTTGTGCTCCAACTGAACACAACTCTTCTGACGAACAAGAATCTCTCTTTACTCCCAATCCTCTAGATCAAAACTCTTAGTTTCAATGAATGGGTTAACCCTCCTCAGATCTAACCCTTGCCGTTTCTGTTTTCTCCCAACAGTGAACAGTCGACTGTTACTAAACGTTTTCGGAGACCAAACGCTCTTACGTTTCACAAATCTCTTCAACTCCTCTTCATGATCCGGTGTAACTCTACTCCACCGATTGCCTACACCAACAATCCAAAAACCCTTGATAATTTGATTTAACACCCAAATCATTTCAACAGCACTACATATATTTTATTAATTTAATTCCTATATAACATTTACTATTGAACTTATAACATCACTTACTTAAATCTATTTAATTCATCTTACATTATCTATTTAAATATTACAATTATAATATAAGAATCATTCACTTTAATTCACCTAAGCTGACTTTTCTGAAATTCCTAACTTGTCCTTGTGACACAACTACATGAATTATCCCTTATTATTTATTTTTAATAATATTAACAAATTCCTTATATTAGGCTAATCAAAAATCCGGGGTCTTACAAAGGTGGAGAGCATTTGATTTCTTTTTTTACTAGAGAATGTGATGTTAGAGATGTCTTGAATGCCAATTAACTTTTTGGTGAATAGTTAGGTGGATTGGTCTTAGCTTTCGATCTAGAGATACCTTGCAATTTGTTGAGAAATTTGATTTTAGTAGCAATCCAGAATCTAGATCATATGAATAGAATTTTTTTTGAATCTATGCCTGTTCTTTCTATGCAGCTTCTTATAAACTAGAATTTGTTTTGAAGGGGAGTTTGTTTTGGGTCTTAGCTACTAAAAAACCTGTTTTTTTAGTAGTGTGAGTGGATTGTTGTTACGCTATTTTCTGTTTTTCTAGCCTGGTGCACTTTCAAGACTTGCAGAGCCGGCATCTTCAGGGAGACAAGCATGGACATGTCTCATTTAAATGAAGTTGGTTCAAAGCATAGGGTTTGTTTTAGGTTCTGAAATCTGTAATCCGAAATAAATTCGGTTTTGTTTTCTGTTTTATTCTTCCAATGGAGATGATTCTTACAAGTTCTTGCTCCATTCCTATGTTTTCTTGTACATGCATTGTAAGTTCTTTTCATTCCCCCAAATAAGATTGTTGGTTTCCTTTCTATTGTACATTGGTAAAGCTAATCGTTCATTTTATATATATACAGTGTGCATCGATACTTCAAATGGTTCAGTGGCTTGCCAAATACCCTGGGAACAATAAGCAGTTCAAAAGCTATAGTCAATTCAAGTATGGGGAGAAAACCAGTTTTCAGTTTCAAATGTAGTCTTATGGATGAAGTTCTACAAGTATATGACGCAGGTAATTAACCTCCTATCTTGACTTGAAGAAAAAATTATAAGTGAATCCATCTGCAGCATCCTGATAACAAATGAAGTTAGAGAATTGAACACCTGTGGCAGATACCTCTCCTGCAACTGATAAAGGCAATGGCAAGTGGAATGCACATCAATCTTCTCAGATATTGTCTTCCATCCCTAAGGCTATTGAAGACGTCCGTCAAGGCAAGGTAAGTCATTCTTTCTGATCACTAACTGTGCGTAAAGATATAAAATGTTGTTGTGATTACATTGACTCTTGACGTCTTTGGCTTCAAACTACAGTTTGTGATTGTTGTGGATGATGAAGATAGAGAGAATGAGGGTGATTTAATAATGGCAGCATCGTTGGTAACACCAGAAGCCATGGCCTTTATTGTGAAGCATGGAACAGGGATCGTTGGTATTGGAGGTGGCATGCTAATAAGCCCACTTCTTCTTGAGGTCGGAATCCCACCTGAGGTAATTTCTCTTGGCTCTTTTGCACCTAAACAATGAATTAATCTTCTTAACTATTTTCAACTATCAGTGAAGAAAGTACAAAGTTAACTATTTCTACTCTAATTGCAGATAGAGTTGTGGGATTTCCTTACAAAACATGAGGCTTCTCGAGGCGGAAGGTACTTTCCGAGGAGAGACCCTTCAAGAAATAAATCCATTCTTGCATCAGAAGCCAACTCAGAACAAATGGCGAACACCCTTTTGGTGGTTGCAACACTTTATGCATTAACTTTCACAGCTGCCTTCACAATCCCAGGTGGATACAGTGATGATGGTCTTGCCATACGTGCAAAGAAGGCGGCCTTCAAGGCTGTAATGCCCCGAACCCGGGTCAGTGCAAACCGGCACCCGACCCAAACCTGGATCGCTACTGTAACAACCCCAATTTAGTTCAACAACCAAATCCGAGGTGTTACTGGCCCATATCATATACAACATCAACGCATACCAGACCAAATAATTCAAAATCCATTATCTTATTATACTATCAGAGTTGCGGAAACAAGTATATGCGGAAGTGTAGTTCGAAATCCTCAACTGAACATAAAGTTTGACCATCAATTAGTAATATCAAAGTCTGGTAAAATAACTGGGTACTATCTCTCTCATCTCTCAATACATCAACCCAATGAATAATAATAATCCAATCAAATGTACTAATTCTATAACAATAATCCACCTCAGACAAGATCTGGATAATAATAATCCTCCGGAGAATACTCAGCTATCTCTCCCTGGAAGTCTAAGAGATCCCCCTCTCGCGTATCAGCTGAAAAAAAATGGAATAACAGTAGGGTGACATACGAATATCCCAGTAGGTAACACATGCATGATTTAAATAGTTAATATAAGTAAAGTAACAGTTTATGCACGATTAAGCAACATCGACTAATCAGGCTCGCATAATCATTTATACTATTCATGAACACAAAACAGTTTGATAAACAGTTCTAGAAATGAACTTCAGCAAGTTTAATATGAGAATACGATAGTCAAATCAGTAACATAGTTCACACATTGTCGAGATGTACTAAGCAGTCACATCCGACCAATATCTCAATCACATGCCATCCGCACGTATATAATAATAATACCAAGTGTTTCGATTTCAGTGTCATTGTAGGACTCACAAAGATAGATAAACCTTTTGAGATGATTCTCAACCAATTGATATACCACCGTGCGACTTAGGAGCGATGCTACTAATGATACTCAAGCCCCATGCAGCGCAGCTTAGACAAGAGCCGTAGTCACCGACTTATTGCACACGTACCCATCAGAGTTGGCATGTACCACCAGCATGCAGCACCAGAATCAATACATGGAGATGGTCGCTTATCCACATGTACAGGGAATCACCAGCGGCTCACCGGGGTGTCCCTCCAGACATAGGACCTTCCCAGACAAACTAACTTGCAAAGGAAGCGCGTCGCATATAGGAGTAACTCAACCCAAATGACGTATCCCTCAGCTATCTAGCTACGACTATGGATCCATAACCAGCTATGCCCACTAGACTCCAAAATTCCCTAAAGTATCATATTTCTATAAGGGTTGGTGCCTAGCGGCATATAATGGTTATAACTGTACATTTACTTCAATATTTGTTCATCTGAACTCTGAATTCTCTTTAGAATGTATTCTGATTTATAATGTCATTTAGAGATGTTTTGATAATCAAAGTGTAGTTGAGCTTTTCCAAAATCACATTTCTCAATTTCCTTTGAAACTTGGCAACTAATGTCCTAAACATCTCCCTAATTTATTTTTCTGTAAAACAGGGATTTAGGTAGTTTATTTTGGTCTTAAAGTACCTTAATTAATCATTAAAATTGTCTAAAAATAGTTTAGAATTGAATTAGGTTCGAAATTATGAAAATCTGGATTTTCTGCTTAGAGCGCCTAGGATCGCTCAGGATCGCCCTTGCGGTCACAGGTCGGCGGTAGTGCAAATTCGAGAGCCCGCGGTCCGTCTTCTCGCGGTCTGCGGCGTCCTAATTTTTTTAACCAGCGCCGATGATCGCCGAGAACAGTCAAGGTCGGCGGTCATACAAAATCGAGCAGAAACAGTTCTAAATCATGATTTTTCTCGTCTAAACTCATTCTAATGTATTTATAACATGCTTATCTAGCTAAATACACCAATACATATAATAGAAACATGCGTTTGCGAGTAAACGAAGGAAAATCCGATTCCGAAAGCAAAACGGTGTCACCTACCTCGTATACGCGCGTTCCTCTTCTTCTCCTCTGAACGGCAACCCCCAAATCTCTCTTCAGTTGCAAAGCAATGCTCCGAGCAAGTCTACTTGGTCTTCCTCCCTCCTTCTCTTTCTTCTCTTCTCGGTCGTTCAACTCTCATCGTTTGTGGCTGAGTATTACGAGCGACAATACAATTAGGTTATTTTAATACATATTTATACCCTCTGATCCCATGCATCTCCCATGCAACTCTCCTATACACCTCACCCAATTAGAATACATACCTCGATATCTCAAGATCGGACGGTCAGATCTGCATCTAATTCTGGATCTCCACTAAACTGATCACCCCCTACAAGAATAAATTATTTCCATCAACCATAACCTTCAGTAATATTATTTACTAATTTAATTTATTATTTAAGGAAAATTCGGGGTTTTACAAAGGCCTTTGTGTTCTTTGATACAGTTGCCATGTGTTGCTCCATGACACTGTTGATGCTTTCTGATTCATGCGGTCAAGTATAGCTTATGGCTTTTTTTCATATCCTTTTTTGCGACATTAGCTGACTGTGTAACAGGCATATACTTCAAATGTGTAACAGGCTCCAGTGTTTATTTGTTATTGGGCATTCTGATTAAACGTTCTGTTTACATGCGGGGGTCCAAATAAGCTTTACACGCGGGGGTCCAAATAAGTTTACATGTGGGGGTTAAGGGAGGGGAGCGCCCCCAACGGCTAAAAAAAAAATTTAATAGGTAATTACCGGCGGTTTACAACCGCCGGTAATGGTCTAAACACAACAATGACAAACAGCGGCAATTGGCCCCACTAAAAGTTTTTTTTATTACCGGCGCTTATAAAAACGCCACTTAAAGCGCCGCAAATACAATCTGTGATGCTCGATTTAATGGCAGTTGGGCAAACGCCAGTAGTAGAATTACCGGTGGTTTTTTATTTTCACCGGCGGTTTTAAAACCGCCGGTAAAAACCTGTTTTTTAGTAGTGCAAAGTCAACTGCCGGTAAAACCTGTTTTTTAGTAGTGCAAAGTCCTTCCTCTTTACATGCATTTAACTTCGAGAAAATATGGAGGGTCCCATCACTCCCTCCTCCCCTCTGAATGCATTAATATCAATCCGTTTCTGAGCTCCTTAGTTATTTCTCTACTATAGAATCGTTGGGCTCTTTTATGGTGAACTGAATGCAGCATGCACATTATCGGTTATAGTTGTAGTGATTTATGGTGCTAATTTGACAATAAGAGATTCAATGACCATGGGTGCTCTTACATATTCCATTTGAAATTACATGGCTAGTGTTTCGTATGGGGCCAACTTGGGAGACCGTGTGCATAGGTGGGTGACATACCAGGGGAGCGTAGCAAAATCTTGCTTTTCAAGTAGACACTTTACAATGTGGGGTATCAAGTTTCTTGTTGTAGTGATTTACATGGTTTGTTATACTATTAGAAACCGTGTGTAATGTGCTCTTACATAGTTTGACCATAGGAGTTGGAACAAAAACCGTGTGCACCGATCAAATGTGATTGGTGCATCCAAAATGTAATTTACGAATGAAAACAAATATGTTAATCTTAATTGCTTGTAGAGATTGAAATTCATGGGATGCTTATTGATGACAATGACCACAAGTGCTCTTACATATTTCTTTCTTTAAACCCTCACAGGTATAGACCTCTCATTGTTCAGTCTTTAATGGCATAGTCATCTGCCATCTGATAGATTATTCACCATAGCTGATGATTTGGATGCAAGCAAACCTATGCAAAAGTGTGATTTAATATTTTTAATGCTTCATGGCTGCAGTTGGGTCCTTTGTGTCTACACTGTCAGGATTATATACATGGCAATGAAATTAGCAAGGGCAGGCAGGAGGGTTTCTCAACTTTCAGGTTGTTTCATTGGATTTCATCTCTCCCCCCCCCCCCTCTCTCTCTCTCTCTCTCTCTCTCTCTCTCTCTCTCTCTCTCTCTCTCTATGTATGTGTCTGCCACTCACGACCCCATCTTGCTACTTTAAGTCTAAGATTATGTATAGTGTATTTTTACTTTGTAGATGTCCTACTTAATGCCAATGTTATAGGGAAGTAAAATAGTTTTGAGTTTGTAGATGACCGTTTTTGTAACTTGACACGTCACCTATATAATGATTTGGCATGAATGATTTGTCACATGATAGAAACAAATTTGTCATGGGTTATCTGTTACCCGACAGAAACAACCCATCATGGGTCATCTATTACTCGACAGAGTAGTCTGTCATGGGTTATTTTTTACCCGACAAAACAATAATAATAAAATATGACATGATTTATTTATATTAAATGTATTTGGCATATTGGAGTGGAGATCTTCATCTTGGGCCAAAGCCCACTTGGGGGGGTTTCTGGCGATCCTTAAGGTGTGGCGGACACGGGCATTAGAATCGTCGGCAGCCAGTGACGAATCATGGCATGTCGACCTAGAATGACGAAGACGTCAAGTGATTGATAATTCCACATCCTGACATGTGGGCCGCTGTATACAAATCAGAGAGCTCTATCTTTTCTCATCACTATCTCTTATTTTATTCTTATCATGAACCTAGACATCTATGAGACCAGATTCAAGATAAATATGAGAACATCTTAAAGCCTCAGATTGTGACAAGTGTCACAATCCTAGAGACCCATTCCTTCTATAAATATAAGAACCCTCTTCCATTGGAGGGACCCCCCTGGATCTTTGGTGGATGAGAGCAGTACTTCTTTTCCTCTTGACCTTCTCCAAGTCTACCAGGAATTCTCTAAGTCCATCTTTGGATTTCTGTCTTCTACACTTTCTGGAACCATGAAAGGAGCTCTCTGGCTTGGCATATGTGAAGAACACTTGAGTATCTCCAGTCTCTCATTCTAGCCATTGCCTACCTCTCACGCCTTATCGACTCCAACCCCTCTTCTGTTCAATAACGGCGTGGGAACGGCTACTGAGTCGGCGGTTTAGGCCAATGTCGGACATACCTCTCCTACTCAGAATCGAGATCTGAAGACACGTCATCGGCATTTCAACACCGTGGAGATATCATTGGACACGTGGACGTGGATTCAAAAAAGGCACCTACATTTTCTGGCGACCCCGCTGGGGAGGTAAAGTCACTAACAGAAGAAGCTTTGAGGAATTGGCGATATGGCAAGAGCTAGAAGGACGCGAGACGAACAAAGTGATTTGGCACATGCTACATCTGGAGGATTTTCCCAACATCAACAGGCTCCATCACATGATGAGAATGCGAATTCACACCCAGCGCAATCTGGCCAAAATACAGGTAGACTGGCGGAAAATACTTAAGAGTTGAACGGACCCGTTGAGGAACTCTTCCACATCATTGATGCCAAGGAACCAAAGGAGTATCCTCTTATTGTTGAGGAGCATGACGAACAATAGAAGATACTCTCAGGTCCAGTTGCTGAAAAATAAGAGACAAAGTTTGGTGATTGTATCACCATGTCAAACTTTGAAAGCTTGCTGAGAAGGCGGTATTTCTGGCTCTATGTCAAAAGCTACAAGATCATGTGGTGTGCTTCAAAAATGCACCAAACCTTGCTACAGCTGCCACATCTGGCAAATCTTCCCAGAACCAGCCGCGAAACCAATAGAATGAGGATGCTCGCAACGAAGTCAATTCTCATGGCGCGAAGGCGAGCTTGCAACAAAATTCGGACTTGCGTGCAACGTATCATGATATGAATGCTTACGTGGAGGAGATGTACTGGATGATGCTCGAAATATTTGCAGACAAGAAGCCTGCCGGACAACCAGGAGGTGTCGTTGAGCGTCAAGATCCATTATCGAACATCGTCACTAGCAAACTAGATGAGAAATCTGTGAAGTTTGTTACACGGTCATATTTGAGAGACATACTACAAAAAGAGAAGAAAAAGCTGGATTCTGAATTCTAGTGGTGTGATTTTACTCCACCATATCCACTTTCTCTACTGGACAAGGAAATGCAGCATGGTATTACAAAATTTTCATGATGGGTTTTTATATCCTAATGATTGCTAAAATCATGACAGCTTCATTATCAAGCATATACTAGAGATCATTATAACATGACTAGACATCTTATATTTGGGGGCTAGATCTTGTCAAGCTTGAAGGCATGGATTTCAAACGCAAAGCAAACGAGTATGCTGAATGAACACATCTGAAAAAGTCAAACAGATGTCTCTTGGCAAAATGAACCTGACTCTCTGTCCAAGTCACTTTCTCAGAGGCCTCGATATAACCTCATCATGCTACATCCTAACTCAGACTGCAAGTCCATATATCTCTTATTAAGACTCGAAGAACTTACAACAAAATGAGCAAAGATTTGAATTCAAGACAAAGCAATATAAGTGAGATACTACAAAATATGTTTATTGAGAAGCTGCATGAGATAGAGTATGAGATACTGAATGAGAACCTATACGAGATATTGTATGAGATCTGATTCTTTTGAGGCAAAAGATTGTGTATGGCACCGATCTGGCTAGCGATCTAGACGGGAGCCACATTCTTTTTGTCGAAGGAAATCAGTCCTATCAGCCAAAGGTTTGTGCATGGCACCGATCTCGCTGACGAGCTTGACAGGAGCCACATTCCTTATGGCCAGATTATCAACACTATAGGTTTGTGTATGGCACCGATTTTGCTAATGAGTTTGAAGGGAGCCACATTCCTTATGGTTGCATTATCAATGCCAATGGTTTGTGTATGGCACCAATCTTGCTGACGAGCTTGACGGAAGCCACATTCCTCCTGGCAAGAAAGAGATTAGCCTAGGGTTTGTGTATGGCACCAATCTCGCTGATGAGCTTGACAAAGAGCCACATTCCTTATAGCCATTAACACCATAGGTTTGTGTATGGCACCGATCTCGCGGACGAGCTTGATGGGAGCCACATTCCTTATGGTCTCATTATCAATGCCAATGGTTTGTGTATGGCACTGATCTTGCTGATGAGCTTGATGAGAGCCACATTCCTCCTGGCAAGAAAGAGATTAGCCAAGGGTTTGTGTATGGCACCAATCTCGCTGACGAGCTTGACGGGAGCCACATTCCTTATGGCCAGATTATTAACGCCAAGGGTTTGTGCATAGCACCGATCTTGCTAACGAGCTTGACGAGAGCCACATTCCTTATGGCAAGTTTTCAACACTAAGGGTTTTTGCATGGCACCGATCTTGCTGACAAACTTGACGGGAGCCATATTCCCTATGGACGAGGTTATCAACGCCAAAGGATTATGCATGGCACTAATCTAACTGACAAGCTTGACGAGAACCACTTTCCTAATGGCTATCTCAAGAGTATCATATTAATTGTGCAATTATGACAGAGGATTCTTCGAAAATACACTTTGCCGGCATATTATTTTTGTTTATTTGTCTAATCGAAAAACAAAAAAGAAGATGTATGAGATATGCGATAAGTATATGGCTTGCATATGGAAATCTCATTATAGTGACAGCTACAACCTACCAATTATCGTTGGACAAAGATGGAATGCGATGCGACAAAATATAAATCCTTGGGTAAGGGCCCTGGAATGACGTCAAATCCTAGAAAAAGAAGAAAGTGACTAGATTTTTCATAAAAATAGAAGCTAATTCGCCAAGCCAACAATGAACAGGCATAGAATGTGTATCAAGTGACGAAGCTAAAGAACTTCTACACTAACAGCACTCTGACGAATGTGGCAATTATGGAGAAAGCAAAGAACTCTTTCAACATCTACAAAGCCAATGGAATTATTGGCCTATGATGAAAAAGCTGCCATGGAGCTGTCAACAAATGTCACAACAAATATTTGACAACCTAAGCTGAAGATTGTGCATGACACTGCTTAGTAAGAGCCACATTTTTCATGGCACAAGGTATCATGACATACATGAGAACAAAGGACCTACGCCGGTGTTTATGAATGGCACTGCTTTGCAGAAACTCTATTCCCTATCGTAAAAGGCGTCAAAAGAAAATGAGAATAAAACAAAGTCCTGAGGTTATAGGTTTGTGTATGGCACTGATCTCACCGGGTGGTATAAGTGGACAAGAGCCACATTCCTTATACCCACGGGCATTATTTATGAAGAAAAGGATTTGTTTATGGCACTTACCCCGCCACAAAATACAAGTGAATAGAAGCCACATTCCCTAAAAGCTGAAGACAATATTGAGTTGGGTGGAATGCCATAAAGTTATTAAAGAGGCTGACACAATAAAACAAGGCGCATGATGACGAATTGAAGAAAGCATGAAAGCATACCCTTTTAGGGTGTGTAACCACAATGCCTGGAAGGTTGTATTAGTTCTTCAATAGAACATGACAGAATCGTCAAGCCAAATAGAAGAGCATTTCTCCGTCGTCTCATCCATCTTGGCGTAAAGCTTTTCTTCTACCAACTGCAAGGGTAATAGATCAACACTAAAGCTGACCCTTGAAATCTTCATCATGACCTGAGACTACTTACTGAGAAGAGGCCTTGTCAAAGCCAAACACTCTACATGATGCATCTCATGAATATCTTAGTAAAGCTCTGTGAATAAGGTGCTATGCCAGCCCCTGCATCATCAACACGAGGATCAGAATTCTTGACTACTGCTATCGCTTTTAGTAGTGGAACAAGATATAATGACCTTTAGACATACCTTGCACTGAGACGCATCCTCAAAAGGAGAGGTGATCTATCAAGACATAAAACAATAAGAACTATGATGAAGTATGCATTATGAGAAAGTTGAGTAGCAAATTTATCACCTATCTTCAAAAGCTTTGACAGACTATCCTTGGTTTTCGTCGAAGTCTCCTTCCTCTTTGTTGCTTTATTCCATGATGAAGAAGCCCTTAAAAGATTCTAACGCGAGTGCAAGACATGTAGAAGACGAGATAGGAGCTTCGATTAGTGTGCCACGTTCGTGAGTATGCCAAGACAATTTTGAGAAGCCTTCTAAATGCATATCTGTTCACAAGTATAAGTTCTAGAAGATTCATGTCAGAAAAACGTGGATATCGACGTATTCGTCATATGCCAACATTCGGGCGGAGAAGATGAAAAAATTTGAACAAGTCCAAACTGTCTAATGACGCGGTAAGGATTATGGCAAGGCAAAGAGAGACACCCATCATGATGATCCATGGATGGACGATGGCATGATGATAGCTAAGTAGATCTGATCACTCGGCATGAGGCTATCCTAGGTCACTTATGCTGATTGATTCAAACCCAGCTTCTATATCAAAGATGAAAGTGATACGTCAAGACAGGGGGCTTTGCCCAGCTATCTCCAAGCCCAAGGCAATTTCATTCGGCAGACTATAAGGTGCTCGGTATCATCATACTTGATAGATTCTTTAGCTCCAGTGGGTGCAAATTCGTCAAATCAAGTATGAACCAATACACTCAATTGGCTGAGTTCTAATCCGCTTGTGGTCCTGCGAGCACGGATTTGAACATGAACACGCTTCCAGCGGGCGTGGGTTCATCTAAGCAAGCCAAGCCTAAATCCGCTTGTGGCCCTGTGGGTACGAATTTAGGCACAAACACGCTTGGCCCTGCGAGCATGAGTTCGTCATGTCAGGCAAGGCTGGAATCCGCTTATGGCCCTGCGGGCACGGATCCAAGCACGAATACGCTTCCAGCGGACGCGAATTCGTCAAAGTCAAGCCAAGCCTGAACCCGCTTGTGGCCCTGTGGGCACGGATTCGGGCACGAACCAGTATGGCTCTGGGAACATGAGTGCGTCATATCAGGCTAAGCTGGGATTCGCTTGTGGCCCTGCGGGCACGAATCCAGGCACGAACATGCTAGGCCCTGCGGGCATGAGTTCGTAAGGTTAAGCCAGGCCCAAACCCGTTTGTGGCCCTGTGGGCACGGATCCAAGCACGAATACGCTTCCAGCGGACGCGAATTCGTCAAAGTCAAGCCAAGCCTGAACCCGCTTGTGGCCCTGTGGGCACGGATTCGGGCACGAACCAGTATGGCTCTGTGAACATGAGTGCGTCATATCAGGCTAAGCTGGGATTCGCTTGTGGCCCTACGGGCACGAATCCAGGCACGAACATGCTAGGCCCTACGGGCATGAGTTCGTAAGGTTAAGCCAGGCCCAAACCCGTTTGTGGCCCTGTGGGCACGGATTTGAGCAC
This sequence comes from Buxus sempervirens, assembly GCA_947561395.2. Classification (NCBI taxonomy): domain Eukaryota; kingdom Viridiplantae; phylum Streptophyta; class Magnoliopsida; order Buxales; family Buxaceae; genus Buxus; species Buxus sempervirens. Next base: position 6,478,196 of record OX387187.1, on the reverse strand, counting down.
GAACTTAGTCACGGGTTCACTGAGTTTCAGGGGCACAAGTAGAGAATCTTTAAGATTGCTTTCTTATGTGTCATGAGTATGCATGTGACGCTTCCTTTAGATCCTCGCATGTGTGAATCTAGCATACCTATATTAAAAAAAATAAAATATAAAGAGAAATATGTTAGACATAGAAAAGATAAAATAAAGAGTGCATGAGATCTTTAAAGAAAAATGTGTGAATAAAAATGATGAGATATGAATATATGTGTGCATGAGATTAAGAAAAAAGAAAAAAAAAGTTCAGTGTAGTTTGTCGTGTAAAGAAACTTAAAAGTGTAAATTTATCTTTGGGATTACACGTACACCCCTTGAGGTTTGGGAAAGTGTCACGGACACCCCCTGTGGTTCAAAAGTGATCACTTACTACCCCAGTGGTTTCGAAAAGTGTCGCCCGTTTGGTTTTTTTTCAAATGGCCGAAATGCCCCTCTTAAAAGCCTCTCTTCATTCTTTCTCCACGATTGAAGAGAACTCCACCCAAAAAAAAAACCCTAATCCCCGATCTCTCCACTCTTCCTCAACACATCCCCTTTGCAAAATGCTAAAACCCCTAATCTCCGATTGTGTTTTGTGACTTGCGGCTACTGTTTCCAGCCCTAGTGATTGGTGGTTGCTGGTGTTTTTCTCCATTTTGAGGTGTTCGACGGTGGTTGCTACAGTTTTTGGAGTTCCGGCTGCTATTTCCTTCCTCCAACCACACCATTAAACCACATTCCTGTGTTGGCTTTAGCAGAAGAGAAATCGCACTATATGTGCGGTCGCAACCGCATACACAGTGCGGTCGAAACAAAATGGTCAAAAACCACACGATATGTGCGGTCAGCACCTTTTCTGAATATTTTTGAGTTTTTGACACTTGTCAAAGCTCAAACAAATCATTTAAAATTCATTTTTATTGCTCTCTCATATTGTAGTGCAATTTGGGGTGTCTGCAATCCTGACATGTGGGCCCCCGTATACATCTCTTATTTTATCTTTTATCATCACTATCTCTTATTTTATTCTTATCATCACTATCTCTTATTTTATTCTTATCATGAACCTAGACTTCTATGAGACCAGATTCAAGATAAATATGAGAACATCTTAAAGCCTCAGTGTCACAATCCTAAAGACCCATTCCTTCTATAAATATAAGAACCCTCTTCCATTGGAGGGACCCCCCTGGATCTTTGGCGGCTGAGAGCAGTACTTCTTTTCCTCTGGACCTTCTCCAAGTCTACCAAGAATTCTCTAAGTCCATCTTTGGATTTTTGTCTTCTACACTTTCTAGAACCATGAAAGGAGCTCTCTGGCTTGGCATACGTGAAGAACACTTGAGTATCTCCAGTCTCTCATTCTAGCCATTGCCTACCTCTCATGCCTTATCGACTCCAACTCCTCTTCTGTTCAGTAACGGCGCGGGAACGGCTGCTGAGTCGGCAGTTTAGGCCAATGTCGGACATACCTCTCCTACTTAAAATCGAGATCTGAAGACACGTCATCGGCATTTCGATACCGTGGAGATATCATTAGACACATGGACGTGGATTCAAAAAAGGCACCTACAGAGTTTTGTCATATCTCAATGTGATTAGAAGAAAATCAAGCTAATGGTTCGTCAACAATGAGCTTCCTTTCAAATTTCAATTTTCTACGCACAGTTTAAGCTTTCAGATTTCATTCTGCTGGAGCATTTGAGGAAGACGATGAACAATGTGCTAAACATTCAATGGCAGAATAGGGATAGGGAACATTCATTCAATGGCTGAAGATAAACAATTAAGAGAATCCTAGCATTAAATGTTCAACAGTTAAGAGAATCCTAGCATTAAATGCAAACATTAAAGAAGCTATCTGGTTGTCTTGCGTTCTCAAAAATTAAAGAAGCCATTAGGCTACCCGAGCTACCCGGTTGTCTTGCGTCCTCAAACATTAAAGAATACTCTAGGCTACCCGAGCTGCTCGGCTATCTTTTTTTTTTTTTGGTAATGTGCCCGGCTATCTTTCTTTTTTGGTAACGATGTGCCCGGCTATCTTGTAACGCCTCGGTTTCGAGTCCATTCCCAAACCCGAGGTGTTATGGTAACTAAGCAAAGCAACTACAGAATCTGGATCATTTAAAACTTTTTCTATCTTTATAATCAAAGTAAATGCGGAAACTTGAATTCAATTCTCTTTATTAATCAACAACAAGGATATACAAGGATTTCGATTCCATGAACAACCTACAACTATATAAACTACCCATCTACAATTGGCCCAAAATTTGACATCCTCGCCAAGAGTACCTGAAAAATGAGGAGAAACCGGAGTGAGAATAAATCTTAACAAGTAGCAAGGTGCATAATATAAAACAGTCCATAATTTTATAATAATAGTCATGAGGTGTACGATAAATCCAAAACCACAATCATTCGACGATATAACAATAACAAACACCAATCCATATCAAACACGTATGACATAATAGGACTCGTGAACTGAAACCACTTAATAAGAATATTCTTGCCCCCATAGTTCGCCACAGCACGACTTACATGATAGATGGAGCCTGCACCTGCAGTCACTACCATCTCCTCCGTCAACCATTAACGCAGACCACCCATGCATGGGTTGGCGAGTACAATCCACAATCCAAATAAAATCCCATAAAGGGTACTGCTTCCGCGAAGGCCATACCAATCCGATCAAAGATTAATGGACCCACAACAAACACGTCTAATACCAATGCAAGTGCAAGTTACAAGTGATCCTCAAGCACGGCCAAATCATAGCTCAAATGTGCGAGTCACAAGTAACCTACCAACATGACCAATATAAAGCTCGTGAAAGTCGTTGTCTCATTGAAGCATGCGGATGGTAACCTGAATAACAAAATAAAAACCGTTTACCGAAAACAACCTCGGCTAAGACCAGGCCGCACCTGCAGCGGTCAAGGATTGCTACCTACGTCGCCCGCACCTGCTAGTACGACGGACCGCATACTAGGGAGTTCCGAACATGCATCTGGTTTTGTTCACTACTATATCAAGCCTGATAATATCCTATTCATGGAGTGAAAAAAAGATAACATAAGGATTGCCAATTTTGGGTTCACAAAGATAGTGTGACTTAATGGGAATTGGGTGTACGAGGACTTTGAGTTCAAGGGAACACCACAGTTCATCGCACCAGAATCTATTGCATTTAGCTTTTAGGGACCTTGCTGCGACAATGGGCTCTGGGTTGCACTATATTGAAGATGTTAACAAGGAAACCAGCATGAGAGTAGGCTGAATTGGAGGTTTTACATGACAGGATTGCTGACACCCCTTGACGAGCCCAATATACTAGGAAATTTGTCAAGCGTGGCTCGTGATTTTCTGAGTAAATGTATGGTTAAGGATCCTAAAAAACGATGGATGGCAAATTTGCTTTTAGGTCATCCATTTGTTGCAGCTTATAGTACTATTCCAGTTGATTGTATAGGGGCTTGACTGATCCCTTTTGAATGGATTGAGCTTAATGACGGACGCAAAATCCCCTGTTCTACTCCTAGCTTAGATAAGGATGTTGTGTGGAGGAAGAGGAAAGTCTTTTTATAACCTAAAGAAATTCATTATTTTATTGACTGCTCAAATATGTAGGTTTCAATAATGAATAATTCTTGTTACCTGAAATTTATTAACTGTTGAATATCCAATATTTGGTTCTTATTGGTATCTTATGTTCATTTTGCATCCATGTCAATGTATTGTAAATGATTCTAAACATTAAAACTATAATACCTTGATTTTTCACTATTTATTTTATTTGGATAATATAAGGATGATTATTAGTGACCTAAAGTGATTGATATGTAGGTAATGAGGAGAAGGAATGATATGGAGATTTTAGTGAAGATCTAACTGTTGGATTTGAATTTATAAAGGTAAGGTTATTTATGTCATTATCTTTATTCTTATTAGTTGTATTTATGATGTATGATAGTATGGCATTGCGTAGGATTATATTTTAATTAGAAGTATTATTTGGGCATGTGATTAATATGGAAATTCCCAAATTAAAGAAGAGTTGTAGAGAAAAGGGAAACTTGGTATATAAATATGATTTTTAGGAAGTAAATTAGATTTTTTATGAACCCTAACTTATTGGACGACTGAAGCAGTGTTTTCTGGAGAGAGAAGATCATGAATTTGCTAAGGAATTGAAGATTTTCTGATCTTAGTTGATTGGAGTGATTTACTTCAGTTCTAGTGTTTTGGATGATTTTTGAATTGCTTTGTAGAGGTAAGCAACAACCCTTATTCGAAAAGATATATTGTTTTACAGATTATTCATAAGGGTATGTTTTTTGGGTGTATTTGTGATGATTTGGATTGAATATTTATATGATTTCGATTCTTTGTTATATTAAAGATATGGTTTTACACGTGTTTTCTTGGTTGAAAGTGTAAAATCAGAATTTATCAGTTTAAACTTGTATTTGATTCATGGGTTTTGTTTTTAAGATGTTTTTAGGATGTTTTGAAAGCACAGAAATAGTTTTTATTAAGTTTGTAATTGAGAAAATTGGATTTGTATTAAATGGATTTTGGAAAAACCCAAAATTTGCAATTTTACTCTGGCACCTGAACCTGCATTCGAGCATCCTTATTTGGCCGTAGCGCTTGCTTCATGGTTTGAACGCTAGATCGAGCATTCTACCTGTATTTTTTTTAGTTTGAAACCCGAGAGCTACTTAATTGCTTGACTAGCACCTTAGCCACCACTCGAGCAACAATTCGAGCATGAGTTCATTTTCTTCAACGTTCGAGTGCCACATTGAGCATCAGCCTTATTCTTTTGTTTAAACCTTGAGTGCTTGATCCAACACCCCATTTGATATCAAGCACCCTTTGACAAAATTTTCTAGATTTGCCTATTTTGACCCCAAATCAATTTTAAAGGATTTTTCTTCGATTTTATTGATTCTAACATTTGTTTTAAGATTATTTTAAGCTTCTGAAAATGGGGTTTTGCATTTTTTGATTAAAAATTTTGATTTTGGAAAAGTGAATGTAAGTTTTGGCTTGGTTTTGGCATAAGGATTTCTTATTTAAAATCATTGGTTTTTAAAAGAATTTTTTGAGTTTCTAAAATTCTATTTTGGTTTTGTTGGAATGGCTTTAACTCTGGAAATATATGGTTACATCTGATTTGGGCAAGTTGCCTATTCGATAATGGATTTGGCAAAAAGGGCCTATTCCTATTGGTTTTGGTTTGGCTAAAGGAGCCATTGGATAAAGGATTTAGTCTTGGTTTTCTAGTGTTGTGGGCATAGCACGCCGTGGATCCATAATGTAGCTATATAGTCAAAGTTGGGTTTGTCCTTATTTGGTTATTACATAGTGGCCAATACACGTTGCCACCATGGGGTGAGGTTTTTCAAAGGGGAAGACTGCGGCAAACCAAGCCACCATTTGGTGAGGTCTATTGGTTTTATTATTTGGTATTTGGTTTTGAGTTACCTAGACTGGATTGTACTTGTCAGGCTAATACCTATAGCATGTTTAGGTGCTCCACTAAATTTATATGGTCGTGAGGTGGCATAACTTCGAACTATAGATGTAATCTTGTAAAGAGGCTTTTATTTTCATGAGACCTATTTAAAACACGCTATTGGTTGATTTGGATTTACTGTTGGATTTATTTTTGTATTTCATTGAAAAATACTTGATTTGGTTGTTATCTATGATTGTTTTAGAAATTGTAAAAGTTATTAGTTTTGTTCATGCATGTTGTTTATTGAGATATTCTTACATCTCACACCGTTGTTTTCAAATGTTTTGCTTTCAAATTTGCAAGGTGAGGATGATTACAGGAATGTAGAGACGTACGGGGATTGTGAAGATGAAGATTATGATGATCATATTTGCATATAATTGGATTAGTTTATTTTCAATTTTATTTTGTTATCTAGAAGTGTGTAGGTGAACTTTGTTATTTGAATTGATGAGGGTGAGAGACTTACCCTTTTTAATTCATACAAATATTGGATGATCAGATTTCTTTTTATTAGAAATTGTTGAATTTGAGGTTGTTTGTTTAGCTTCCGCATTGTTTTAAATTATCAGTTACTCTGATATTGTTATATTAGGTCATTTGAGGCTTTTGGGCCAATACAGGTTGCACTCTTCAGATTTGGTTCTACTGTTTTTGGGGTACACTTGGACCCTGAGCATGACAATAACAACTAAACAGAATAAGGGAAAAGAAAAAGAGATGCAAGAAGGAGAAAAGGAAGCAACTTGCAGAATCTAAATGATATAATTTTAGAATAGAAAGATAGTTGTAATAATAAAACGAATTTGATAATTGAAATGCCTTGCTTTATTGATACCTCATGTTTCCATATTTGTGGGGCTTGTCTATAGAAGCGTAATATATGAGGATTAGTTGAGAAGAGGAACTCATTATCATTAAGTTGGAACTAGAAACATATGCTAGAAAATGTTGATTTAATAAAAGTCTCCAATTTAGGCTAGAGATAAACCTCAATTCAAAATACTCCTCTGCCTTCTCTATGGCTGATAGATTTATTTATAGTAAGCAACCTAAATAGACTCCACGATTAAACACCTTCCTAACAATTCTTGTGCCCAAGATAATTATCAAGTCACATGTGTTCATGTTAACCAGACCCACCGTTCTTATCCCTTTGACTTGGTCTTCCTGGTGTCGTGGCCTCTATAGCATAATAATGGGAATTATGTCTCATAATTCTAAGATGGGCTAAGGCGTAGCCTATATGTCCTATTCTTGGGCTTAGTCTAAGCCTAGAAGCCCTTTAGGATTTGGTTAAGTTCAGTTAATTATTTAATTGTGAGATTAAAGTTGAGAGATTAGATTTAGGATTTTATGCCCTTTTAGTGAGCCTAGAAGATTTGTGGGCCCTCTAGGCGGGCCCTATAATGGTTCCATTTAATTTTATTATCTTAGCTTTAATTTGATTCCCAATGAACTAGGGATGGGCTTGGGGCCTGTCTCCTAGGCTTGGATTTGAGAAGCCCAAGTCCTTTGTGGGTAAGGGATGTGTATCCCCTCCCATCTTGGTTTGATAAACGGGCTCTCCTTATAGAGGTCGATAGGGCCCGATAGGCCCATACCTTAAGTCACGGCCAAACCATATAAAATTATCAAGCATACGACAAATTGGACCTCATGTGGTATGACCCTTTACTAAGTTTTATTTTGCCTATTTTAATCAAGTGAATTAATCGGAAGAGGTGGGCCTCGTTGGAAGGCCCACCTGTATCAAATTTGGGCCCATGAAGGGCCCAAGTCCTAGTTTGGGTCAAAGAGCAATCTAAAACCCTGTTGGATTTATTAGTTTATGATTAAAGAGGGAACAATAAAAGGTTCAAAAATAACATTTCTAGGTTTTCTCTGGATTTGACCGAAAAGATAGATCAGTCAAACCCATATCTGTTCATGACCGAAATTCAATTTCGGCTATGGACAGATTTATGCTTGACTGAAATTGACCGAACTGAGTTTTCAATCAAGAATAGAAAATCACAAGTTGTGTATTTTCTAAACAGGGGATGGATTCAGTAGTCTCTAAGAATGACCAGTGTTTTTGTGGGCCCTTGTTCAAGTCCACAGTGCTCCGAGATTGGGGTGTTGAACCTAATTAGGCTAATTAAGTTTGATTTTATACCAACAAGAATAGTGAGCTGGGATTGGAGCCCTGCTCCACCACCCATGAGTTGAAACTCATGTACTTTAGAAGAGGCCAAAATGTCTCTCCTGGGGGGGGGGGGGGGTGCGTGGGTGGGTGTGTGCTCACCTCTTCCATGAGACGAAGGAACTGAGTGACCCAAAAGGTCTCCCCCCTTGTCTAATCTAGCCAAACCATGAAGCATACCCACACAACATACAAGATATATAAAAGAGGGAAGAAAGCAAGAGAATACATAAATAGCATCTTAAGAAAATTGTAAAACCCCAGAGAAGTCCAAGGTGAATCGAAGGAGAACTTGGAAAGCTAAACTAAGGTGAGATTTTTAAATTTAAATTAAGGAGAAAATTATAGATGTTATTGTTTAGATTGTTATAGTGTAGAACTAATTAAAAATAAAATATAAGAATATTAAGGGAGGTGGTCGAACCCTATAGATATTGGAAGGTTGACCCAAAACCAGATTAGGTTAGAGGTTTAATGGGGTTTGGTTTGGTTTAATATAAAAGGGGGTATTTTAGTAAAAGGGAAAAGAACAATTAAATAACCTAAACATATGCATGCTTTTGTTGACGTTTTAGAAAAGAGAACAGCCGCACGTCCTCTTCTACTTCTCTTATTCTTCTCATTGCTTTCCTAAGACCAAACCCTAATCTTTGAACACCTTTGGAGCAGACTTTTCAGAAGGAGAAAGAGAGGATTTTCATCCATAAAACTCAAATAAGAATAAACAACAGAAAAGTTTCTGTTTTGGGAGATAGAGCATTGTTTTTGGTTTCCTAAAAATATGATTTTGATCCAGAAAAGGATAGAGGCTTGTTGTGATCGTTTGGCATTCTTAGGAGTGATCTTGGATTGCTGTTAGGAAAGATTTTAGCCCCAAAAACAGGTAAGTAGTCCCTTTAAACATTGCACAAACTGAATCTCGAGTTTAGTCGATAACCATGATTAATCACATGTTTGGTGAGTTATTTGCATATTATATTGTGTTTTAATTGTCAAAAATTGTTCTAACATGTTTATGAAGTATCCTAGAATGATTTAGAGTGGATTTGATGTATTGGTTTTTAAGTTTTCGATTTTAGAAGGAATTACCAACTTTTCGGAAAAATCAGGAAATTTGATTTGTGACAAGCCGCTCGAACCGTCGCTCGAGCACCCATGTGTGTCTTGAGTTTGGTTTGAGAATGCCCGAAGGCCATTCGAGCGGTATTTAAGGCGCCCCGCCTGTGTTTTTCATTTTCAGAAAAACCCAAAAGTGATCAAAACCCAGAAGGCGAAAGCCCAAACCGTTGCTCAAGCGACTTCTCGAGCGAACACCCCTAAATCAACCTGGTTTTACCCATTTGGTCGCTCGAGTGCCCATCTGTCAGATTTTGAGAACTTGCCAACTAGCCTAGTTTTTCGCCACGAAATTGCTTTTATTCAAATTAAACCTATGTATCACTAAGTTTAGAGTATTTAGAGATAGTTTGCTTTGGTGGATGTTGAAAATTCATTTTTATAAAGATTTTGTGTACGTTTTGCTAAAGAGGCTTTTTAACTCAGTACCATTGTTCCAAACAATTCTCTTTTATACCAAACTTGATTTTAAGAGTTCCGACACCTGTATTTGGGTTATTTGAGTGTGTTTTGTGCATCGAAGGATTCGATACACATCCAGGACATAGTTGCCCGTTGAAACCTGGTGTTTGAACATATGACTTGGTGCCACTGGTGTGGATCTTTGGGTCACAGTTGTGACAAGGCAGGTGCCTAGTTGTTATTCCGCGTGTGCGGGTTTGGTTATTGATACAGTTGTGTTTCCGCATGTGCGGGTGTTATTGGGAAATATGTCCATCTCCTGGTTTGGTTTTCCACTGTTGAATGGGCTTAGCAATTACTTGAATCCATAGAATAGCTAGTAAGTGAAATGTTTATTAGAGAAGTGTGAATTATGTGTCATAGGTATTCCATCATCTCGAGGATGGTATCGCTCCTGAATAGGTCGGTTGCTACGTTACCCACTCCTAGATAGGTTGGGTCGTACATGCTAACCCATGGTTGGGTCCTTCTGTTGGTGTTGAATAGCCGGTTAGCAGGTGCGGCTGGTCCACTGGTAATTCGGTTAGGTAGCATATTAGCACATGTCTACTCTCTTTCTCTGGTTTTCTATTTCATGAGTCCCACGAGGTTGAATTGTTTGTGATTGTTTCCTTTTCACTTTATTAATATCGTTCTGTATTTATTTTGACTAGGCCATTGCCTATTTTGTTTATTCCGCCATTGTGGTTTTGTTTCTGGCACAATTGTGTCTCCGCAGTTGTGGCTAATTCATTGATGTATGTTTATATCCTCAGTCCGTGTACTCGGTGGGAAGCTGGTTATTTGTGGTTATCCTCAGTCCGTGTACTCGGCAGGATACTTCCTCAATCCGTGTACTCGGTGGGAAGCTGGTTATTTGTATTTATCCTCAGTCCGTGTACTCAGCGGGATACTTCCTCAATCCGTGTACTTAGTGAGAAGCTTGTTATTGATATTTACTTCCTCAATCCGTGTACTCGGTGGGAAGAAGGTTATTTGGTGGCTATTGCCTTTTTATCCTCAGTCCGTGTACTCGGTGGGATACTTCACTGTGTTTGTAGTATATTCCACCATGCTTGTATTTATATTTCATTGTATCTGAATTTATCATGATTAGTTAGATTAAGCGTTGCATATATTATAATCTGTTACAAACTATTTGCATGATTACTTACTGAGATGTTGTTTCTCAAATTATCGTTTTATCGGTTTTGTTTTCAGATATTTCTGGTGAGGATGTTGTAGGGATAGACACTTCTAGGGATTATACTAAGTACCAGGAAGAAGATTACTTTATTCCTGTGTAGGTTTAAGGATCTATATTATTAAATTTGACTTGGTATTGGAAAGATTGTTTTAGATTACTTTTATTTAGATGACATTGGTGATGTACATTTTATTTTAGTTAACCCTTTCCAGACTTAGTTGAGCAATTGGTATTGGATGTTTCATTTTCGTATTCCGCGCTTCTTGAAAAAAAAAATTTATCTGTTATTTCCGCACTCTAATTTTATTAATTGAAATTGTTTAAGTCTCAATTAGATGTTTTAGACCATTATCCTAACGTTCTAAGTTCGGGTTTATGTTTTTAAATAAACCTGGATCCGGGGCGTTACAAAAATAGTGAGGATGTGTGTCTTCCCAAGGAGTGTTCATGAACATTGAATAAATGGATTAAAATAGGATAAATCATTGGACATGCTTACTAATTGTATCACATGTGTATCGTACACTGTGACGCCTCGGACCCGGACATGTTCATTAAAGGTATATGTCGGTTCCTTGACATCAGGTAAAGTCCCAGAAACGCTTCTTAATCCTGATTGACCAATGTATATCAGAGTGCACTAATAATTCAATCAGAATAAAGAGATTATAAAGTGGGTGTAAGTGTTGACAAAAACTAAACTTGTATATACATTTACAAAAAGAAGGATCTACAGATAAAGTTCCACTAAGTTTTATACACACAATCCCTCTCTTTATACACAAATATACAAGATCCCAAAAAATAGACAACCAAAAAGATATGTCATCTAGTCCTAGCCAGGATAGTAATAATCCTCAAGACGATATCCATCAAGATCACTACCTCTCTCTACCCCAGCTCGTGTTCGCCCCTCAGATCTATCTGAAAACAAAACGCGTGCGACTAATGTCCCAGTAAGTAGCACAATGCATGATAAGAACAGTTTATGCAAATTTTCCAAACAATTAGTTAGCATGCTTATATACTATACGATCAAACTCGAACAAATCATGTTAAGAAGCATATCAATCTCATGTAAACAATACTTTGAACTTTGTGCAATCATAAATCATAAGTAGGTAATTTCAGATTAATCTAAACTGTGATATCAGTAAAACCAAAACCAATAACCACGATGTAACACTGTAGGACTCATGGGTTGGAATACCTTGAGTGATTTAACACAAATGTCCAATTCGTCACCTCACGGCTTATAGGGAAAGATCTAGCAAGGATCGCTCTTCTAAAGCGGAGCACTCAAGCATGAGACATGCAAGAGCTGGCAAGTACAACCTAGTCGAACTAGTTAGCAAAGTTAGTGAACTTTATTAGACCATCGATTTGACTTTACGGGTTGCTGCGGCACATTTTGAGGTGGATGCAAGTTCACTACCCCCGGCCCCTCACGAGCTAGGGTGAACGGCCGTCCACTACCCCTAGAACTAGTGTATCACATACTGGACAAGAGTATTAATTTTCACACAAGTCACCCCAACAAACTATCTGGCTTAGACATGGATCCAACTCTACAACCAAGCCTACTAAACCATAAAACAAACCACGGTTAAACGATTTCACAATTTTGAACTTCAGGGGTGAATTTGGGTTCACTACCCACAATGCCTCCAAGCACGTGGTGAACTTCAATTCACTACCCCCAGATTCCGTATTTGTGGTGGATGTAGGTTCACTACCCCTAGCTAAGGTGAACAATAGTCCACTACCCGCAGCCAAGGTGAACAGCAATCCACTACCCACAAATACCCACATCTGTGGTAGAAACAAGTTCACTACCCCCAGTTAGGGTGAACATCAGTCCACTACCCCCGACTAAGGTGAACAGCTATCCACTACCCACAGAGACACCATACCATAGGCCCCTCGGCCTTTCAAAATACTCATTTACCATGAAAATATCATTTGGATCTTTGAAAAACCTTAGAAAAGATCTCAGAGGAATGTTCTAACTAGTGGAAACAAAACAATCTCATTCAACAAGAATATGGAACCAAGAGTACCATAAAAAGAATAGTTTAGTAAAACATGCACAAAATCCTTATAAAATGGAATTTTATTGAAAATCCTATGCCAGTACTCCCTAAATACATAAATCTTAAGTGTACATGTGTTGGATTTGTTTAAAAACAATTTTTTAGTGAAAATCAACTTAATTTGGAAAAATATGATTTTTCTGTCTTGGGCGTTCGAACAGGCGCTCGAGCCTGCTTCAAGCGGCTAAATTTAGTTCTTGGGTTTAGAAAACTCAGGCTAAGCGCTCAAACGGTCGCTCGAGCGGACTACAGGCGCTCGGTTTTTGGTGTTAAAATTGGCTAGTCGCTCGAAGGGTCACTCGAGTGACACTTCAAGCGCTAGGCCAAAATTTCAGGGTTTTACAGGTTACGAAACAGCCGCACTTTTCTGGGTGTTTTTCGGAAGTTTGGCTACCAAAACCTCATTTGTTGGTTCTAAAACTGCAAGAATATCTTCTGAATCACTAGGAAATCCTCTCTAAAGGTTTCTACAACAATTTATCCTACAAATCACGATAGATTTGCGGATAATCTTCAGATGAACCCTAAAATGCCTAAATCTGAAATTTTACTCTAGAATTCAATTCACAGCAATTTAAAGCACGAAAATCTTCAAAGAACACTCAAGAATCAACATCTAACCATTTCCAACTTGTTTCACATGTTTTAAATGATAAAACCCCAATTCGCAATGAAACCACAAACACATCTTTCTCATATAAACTCCGAGTTCGATGAAAACAGCAAGTTGAAGGGTGCTACTTACCTGTAGGTGTGCAAACCAACTAGAACCCTCTCCTTCTTCTTTTCTTCTTTTCTTCTTCTCCTTCTTCCTCTCCTCCCCCTACGGTTTTTCTTTTCTCACTCACCTACTGTCGAACGAAAGAACCTTTGGTTCTTTTAAAATCAAATAGCATATATATATATATATATATATATAATTCACTTAATTGGGTTAAACCACTTGACTAAACCGAACCGATCTGAACCGAAACAAACCCATTTTAACTTATTTACTTAAAGCAAACCAAACCCAATAGACCAACCAAACCAAATCAACCAATTGGAGTTAATTACTCTAATTAAATATTTTAATCTCTACTTTCTCTTAATTAAAATTACTTAAATATGCAGGGTCTTACATACACCCTATGTGTGCTAGGGGATATTCATAACAATTCATGTGAGTGAAAACATGAGTGTGTGGATCACACCTCAAGTGTACATACATAATCACTCATTCATACAACCATTCTCACATGATAAAGGAAATAGTACTGAGACTAAACTTAACTTAACTAACAAAGCATATGAAGAAAGGAAGGTGGGGATTTATGGGGTACACTTGATCCAGATAAGAGAGGAGGGAAGGACATGCACTTCCTTTAAAAAAATAAAAATCAACATGAACTAGAATGATCCACTAAGTAATGTTATTGCACCCTCTCATCCTCCCATTTACCTCACCTATCTCCCCTTACCATGGGAGTCTCCTCTTAAAGACAAAAATGAAACAAGGAAGGAGGAAGATGTGGAAGAACTATAAAAAAAAGTTAAAAATGAGCTTTTACTCACAACATGCTCAAATAGCATGGATCTTCATATATGGAGAATGAAATGTGGAGAGAAGGCTTACCTTGGGGATAAGAGCCTTCTTGTAGATATGTGGAGGCTTCCTTGAAGCATAGACAGCGATTGAGCTCCTCCTTTTCAAACTCCAAGTGTTCTCTTGGTTCTCTTCTTGCTTAAGATGGAAGAAGAAAAAGGTTGGAGGTGATTAGGAGGGGTTTGGAAGGGATTAGGGGTCTTGGAGAGTGAGGAGGAAGGTTGGGAGAGAGAGGCATACATGTGAGAGAGTTTGGAGAAAGGAAAAATGGTTGACACCTTGAAATGCGCTGAAAATCAACTTTTGTACTAGAAAATAATGTGACCGAAAACTCAGTTCAATCACACTTATTTTCATGTATAGCCAAAATTAAATTTCGGCTATACATATTTTCTCTAAGGACCGAAATTAAATTTTAGTCACTTTAAGGTCACTTCAGTCAGATTTTGTCAGAGATTTTCAATGATCAGTCTAACACAAGAATCTGGGGAAAAAAATCTATGAATTGAAATTAAATTTCAGTCATACATTATTTTGTATATATTCGAAATTTAATTTCGATTATATACGAATCTTTTTAGATTTTATTTTCTTTCTCCTATTTGGCTGAAATGACCTTGGATTTGTCATGATTTTCTCATAAATGAGAAATCAGAATCTTTGATTTTATGAATTAATATATTAATTAATTAAATTAAGATATTTTAAGAAATAATATTATTTTAATCAAGATATTTTCTTTTATGTTTTGTCTTACTCTTATTTTGTCCTTTAATTTGCCACTTGGCCAATGTAGCTTGCAAATTTGCCACGTGGATAGATTTTATGCATTTATTTACAGTTTTGCCCTTAGGGTTATTCTGCTCATATCTTCTTCATCTGGACTCTCCAATACTGGCAAACTCAGTTGCGTTGGAATCATGCCGGGATTTCCTATCTATTGGAATGGGGTATGGCAATCAATTCAAGTTTGATCAGAAAGTCAATTTCTACTCCTTAGGGTTTGACCTTTCTTTTAAGGTTTTCATTTCTGGCTTTTAGAAGGATGCAAAAAATGAGGTGCTCACACCTGCTTTATCCAACGAAAATCCTTATCATCAATTCTTTCAAGCACGAGGTAACCATCTTTTGAGACTGGGGGTGTTGGGCACTTTGTAACTTCCAAATTCCCTACATGCCTCTTGAGACATGAAATACCGAATACGGGATGGACCCTTGAATTTTTATAGAGCTCCAACTTGTATGCAGCCTAACCAATCTTCTCTATTACCAAAAAAAGAAAGCCTAACCAATCTTCTCAATCACCCGATACGGCCCAAAATATTTGTTTGCAAGCTTTTTATTGGCTCACCTAAAAATAGAATGCTATCTAACAGATTGCAATTTTAGGAAAAACCCAGTCATTTACTTCAAAAGAATCATCCCGCCGGTGAGCATCTGCTTGTTGCTTCATCCGATTCCTAGCCTTCTCCTAATTTTGCTTCAAATGCCTTAACAACTCATCTTTGTCACATAACTCCCTATCAACTTCTTGTACCGTAGCACTCCCTAATAAATAACGAGTAATTACAGGGGGAGGTCTTCCATATAAAACTGAAATGGGGAGGCCCCAATTGCTTGATGAAAGGAGGTATTGTACAGGAATTCCGCTTAAGGAAATTGGTTGCTCCACTATTTTGACGACTGGATTGAAAGACATCGAAGGTATTGTTGAAGACTTTGATATACTACTTCCATCTGGCCATTAGTCTTTGGATGATAGGATGGTGTCATCTTGAATTGCGTTCCCTACGGCTTGAAAAACTATTGCCAAAAATCTCTGTCGCTCATAATAGTATGTGGAATTCCATGAAGGCCTGCCACTTGCTCTATGTAAACTTCAGCAATTTTCCTAGCGGAAAAGGGGTGCGTCACACCAATGAAATGAGAGTATTTCGTCAAGCGATCAACGATGACAAGTATGGTATTTTTCTCATTAGAAGTTGGTAGCCCCTGTATGAGGTCCACGGATGCATCCTCCTAGACTTGAGATGGCACCAGTAAAGGTTGAAGGAGACCTACACGTGATCAAGAATCAGCCTTGTTTCTTTGACATACATCGCACGCAGCTTCTTAATTTTGAACATCTTTTTTTAGGCCGACCCAATAAAAAGCTTGGGCAATTTCTTCCATGTTCGTAGTACTCCAGAGTGGCCTCCTGTTTTTGTGTCATGAAATTCTTGGATGAGATGCATCTTTAATTTAGATTCTAGTGGCACCACTAGATAGCCCTTGAACCATAAGTGACAGAGAAAGCAAACTAAAGATATATTTATTCAAGTTATCTACTGATGCTTTACACAGTGGGTTACATATATAGTGTTAGACACAAAAAACTAATTTCATCTCAACCATTGATCTGTAACTGATTTCATCTCAATCATTGATCTGTAACTGAATACAATTCTAAAATATTCACTTTGTAGTGTTGGGCTGATTTGCTGACTGAGGTGGCATGGTGGACCCAAGTGAGATGATATTGGATATGCTAACAGGCCCCCTTGAGCCAAGAGGTTCTGATAGTACTCGAAGGCTCGTTCAAAGTTGATTAAAACGAGCAGCTGGTAAGGGCGTCAGCAATTTGATCCTTGCTTGAGATAAAAGAGACTGTGAGAGAGCCATTGGCAACGCGGTCCCGTACAAAGTGATAGTCAAGATCAACATGCTTCATGTGGGAGTGAAGAATGGGATTCACCGAGAGATATGTTGCTCCCAAATTGTCACAGCATAGTGTTGGAAAGAGTGGCAGGAAGACACCCAACTCAGCAAGAAGTTGTTGTATCCATATTAGTTCACAAGTAGCATGGGCCAATGCTTTGTACTCAGCTTCAATGCTGGATCTTGCAATGGTTGCTTGCTTTTTGGACGACCATGATATAAGATTGGATCCAAGGTAAATACAATAAGCATTTGTGGAATGACAATCATCTAAGCACCCGACCCAGTCAACATCCAAGTAAGCAGAGAAGTGAAAATTGGTGGAAAGTTGAAGGAGAAGACCAAAGTTGATAGTATGCTTTAAGTATCTCAGAATTCTTTTGACTGCTGTCCAATGTTCCATACGTGGGTTGTGCATGTATTGACACACTTTGTTGACAACAAAGGCAAGATCAGGTCTGGTGAAAGATAAATATTGCAAGCTTCCAACAATACTACGATACAAAGAAGGATCTGAAAACGGGTGGCTATCTATGATTGAGAACTTAGTAGAAGTGGACATGGGTGTGGCCATGGGCTTGGTAGCAGCCATGTTTGACTTGGTGAGAAGGGCATTGATGTAGGATTTTTTAGAGAGAAAAAGACCTGAGGATGTATGCTGGACTTCAATACCAAGAAAGTAGTGTAATGGTCCAAGATCTTTGATAGGAAAGGAAGAGTGTAAGAGAGAAATCAAATGATGTACAGTAGAACTATTGGAACCAATAACCAAGATATCATCTACATACACAAGAACATAAATGGATAAACCTAAACTGTTGTAGATGAAAAGGGATGAGTCAGACGTGGATGCAGTAAAGCTAAGATCAGAAAGCCTGTTGCTGGTACAGGAGTACCAGGCTCGTGGAGCCTGCTTTAATCCATATATAGTTCTTCAATTGACAGACGGAGTTGGGAAACTGCGGATGTTGAAACCCAGGTGGTTGGGCCATGTAGACTTCATCTGACAGTGAGCCATGGAGGAAGGCATTTTGGACATCAAGTTGTCGAATTACCCATTGAGCTGTGACAGCCAGAGACGAATGGTTGTCGTCTTCACTACTGGACTGAGTGTGTCAGTAAAATCAACTCCGGCTTGTTGGTGAAACCCCTTCGCAACTAAACGAGCTTTGCACCGTTCGATGGTACCATCAGCAAGATGCTTGGTCCTAAAAATCCATTTGCAGCCAATCACATTTTGTTGAGGAGAAGCAGGCACTAACTCCCAGGTTCCATTGGAAAGTAAGGCTTGGAATTCAGCATTCATGGCGGCACGCCATTCTGGATACTTAGCAGCTTCAGTAACACTGGTAGGCTCCTCAGGAACATCTGAAAAATTGGTAAGATGTGCACAAGGTGGTGCCCACCGTATGGTCCCATCTGAGCTGACTTTGGGACGATGAATATTGTGCCGTGATCTGGTGATAATAGGAGATCGTAGGGGAAATGAGGGTGTAGGTAAGAGTGGTGGAGGGGCAGTGAGAGTTGAGGTGTGTTGTGGGGATGAAGAAGAAGTGGATAATGGAGAATTAGAAGAACACGAGTGCTGTAGGCTTGGGCTGTGTTCAGATGAAGTGGTGGGTTGTAATGAAATGTTGGATGGGCTTGCAACAGGAATGGGCCTTGTGAGAACGGTAGAAGGGTTTGATGAGCTTGCAGGTGTGAGACATGGGAAAAATCAATTTAATGATTTCCTAATCATCACACGGGATTAAATAAAACAAAGAGTCGCCACCATTCAATTTAGGTGTGAATGGACACCAAAATATCAAATAAGCACAAAAGGCAATTTTAGGGTAAAAATAACCCTCCTAAAAAAACAACCAGAGATGGGTAAGGGGATTAAGTTATGAACAGGGGAAGGTGTTAGGCACCCCTATTCATCCACACAAGGTGGTTGCCAGGTACTTGTTCATGTTAAAATAAAGGAAAAAGGCTTGCTATGAAATTCAGGAAAAATCAAAAAAAGACAAAAATTGTATGGTTTTTTCATATGAATAGTCTGATTGATCTAGAACTTTCAAATATGATTATACCATTCCTAGGGTTTCATGATCAAAATAAAATTGAGATAAAATCAAATAAAATCAATTTAAAGTGAAAAATCCAAAAATCTGGCTTCAAGTCAAATTCTAGAAATCTAGAAAAATATGATTTTTATAAAATATTTCAAAATTGAACTTGAACAGTCCAAGACATAGATAAAACCCAAATTTCACATTAAATCAGAAAATAAAAACCAAAAATACCCACGTTGATGAAAAACACCAAAATGGGAGAACTTAGACCGTACGGTCTTCTCTCAATAATGAAAAAACGATTTAAAATCATCTCATGAAACCCTAGAATTTGCTTTCAGGCTTCTGGACTCAGATCTACCATATTGATCATGATAAATCCAAGATCCTAGCCTAAAATCACAAAAATAGTGCTGTAGGTGCAAAAGTGGCAAAAATCCAAATTTTAGGAAAAAGAGGGGATCTCATGCTATAACCATCATAGATTCATGTTATTTATTTAGATATATCATAAAAACATTAAAACATGATCAAGATATTCAAAGCAACCACATCTCACAGATTTGAGCACATGGGGGTCTACCCTACGGATCCACCTGTTCTCTTTTCCCCTAGCTCTCTCTTCGCGTTTTACGGCTAGAGAGACTCTTGAGGTACTTGGAGATAGGTTTGGTTACACAAACACAATCACAGGCCTTATTCTATGAAAACAGAAAAAACAGATATGGGGTTCTATTATAGGGATCCACCTGTTCCCCTTTCCCCTAGTTCTCTCTTCACGTTTTACGGCTAGAGAGACTCTTGAGGTACTTGGAGACAAGTTTAGGGATACAAAAACAGATATGGCCTTATTCTACAGCAATAGAGATGAACCTATTACATCTAGAATTAAAGACAGAAAATAAAAAGGGATAGGGGACTTACCTGGATTGAGCAGGCAGGCAGCAGGAGTTCTTCTCTTCTCTTGGAGCTTCTTAGAATTCCTTGGACTTCAAAATTTCGTGGCCTTAAGCTAGAGGAGAGAGCCTCTATTTATAGGCAAGCACAGGGGCAAGGCTGGTCCAGAAGGATATATCCTGATCCTTAGGATAGAGTGAAAATTGGAGGTAATGCCCATCCATAGCCAACCAAGGTGGCTTCAGCGAATAAAATACGTAATTTGTTCATTTAAAGATATATTGGACTAAAGATAAAGCTCGGAAATCGAGAGAAGGACAAAACTCGCACGTGTCTTTAGTGACCGTAAATGCACTACGGTCCAACGGTGACCGTATTTTCACTACGGGCGCGCCTGACCGTAGATAATTTTCGGGCGCGATGGGCCCGTGAAGGAAATACGGGCAAAGCCAGTTTTGTCAATTTTTATGCATTTTTGACCTGTTTTAAGCTCTAATTACATGTTTTTATTATTTTCTCATTTGGCAGTGCAATTTGGGGTGTCTACAGCAGGACAAGACATGGTTAAAGGAAAAGGTAGGGAAGTGAGATTGGGAGAGGGGGAAGAAATAGAGGAACTTGGTTTGCAATAGGAAAGTTGGTTTCATCAAACAGAACATTCTGGGATATATACATGCAAGAAGTGGGTTTATGAAAACAGAGATAGCCCTTATGATTCGGTGCATAGCCCAGGAAGACACATTGGGATGATCAAAAATGAAGTTTGCTATAGGTGTAAGGTCGAAGACAAGGCCAACAGGCACAGCCAAAGGTGCGAAGAAATGAGTAGTCCGGAGGTTTGTGAAAGAGCACCTGATAAGGAGATTGATGAGAAAGAAGTGGAGTGGGTAAGCAATTAATTAAATAGACTACAATTTGGAAAGCTTCAGGCCAAAATTGAGTGGGAACAAAGGACTGGGAGAGAAGGGCCAAGCCAGTGTCAACAATGTGTCGGTGCTTTCTTTCAATAGCACCATTTTGTTGGTGACAATGAGGACAAGTGATGCGATGAGAAATGTCGACAGAGAGGAAATGTTTGTGAAGTGAATGATACTCTCCACCCTAGTCCAATTGCATTGTTTTGATGCGAGAATTGAAGAGATTTTCAACCAATTTCTGGAAAGTTAAGAAGACAGAGCACACATCTGATTTAAGCTTTAATGGAAATAACCATGTGTATTTATTGTAATCATCCAAAAAGGTTACATATTATCGAAAACCAGAAGGAGAGATCAAAGGAGCAGGGCCCCATACATCTATAAAGACTAATTCTAAAGGTGAACTAGAAGTAGATGGAGATAACTGATATAGGAGAGCATGACTCTTTGCTTCATAGCAGGCTCAACAAAGACCATGTGAGGCTTTTGTGGAAACAGTTGGAAGATGAAACTGGGAAAGAATCTGACGAACCAAACGAAGAGAAGAATGGCCAAGTCGTTGATGCCATTGTCGAAGTGGGACACTTTCACCAACATGAGCAGATGGAGAGGGCTGAGAAGACTATGGGAACACGTAGAGGCCCTTCTTAGTGTGTCCTTGAAGGAGTAGACGACCTAATTTGGTGTCCTTCACATTAAAACAAGAAGCGTGAAATTCAAAGAACACATGATGATCTTTACAAAATTTACAAACAGATATTAAATTTTTAGTAAGAAGAGGAACATGCAAAAGATTTGAGAGGAGAAAATTGCCAGAAGGAGTGGGTAGCAAAGAAAAACCAATGGATTGAATCTGGAGCGGGGAGCCATCACCAACCCAAACTTGATCTGTGCCTTCATAAGGTGCTGAGTTGATGGAGAGGTTAGCAAAGTCATTTGTGAAGTGATGGGTGGCTGATGTATCAGGATACCATGAGCTGTGATCTTCAGATAATGAAAGACAAGTGCAATTAGCAGAAAAACTAGGAGGCGGAGAGGGCTGAAAGGCTTGGTTAAAACGATTGTAGCATGCAAGTGCTGTGTGCCCAGGTTTCAAGCAAACTTGACAAAGTGGACGATTGGAAGTGAAGACAGCACCAAGAGGAGTTGAGATGCTGCAACCTCGACCAAGGCTGCGAGATGCTCGGTAGTAGCCACGTCCACAACTGCAACCACGAGAAGAAGAGAAACGCCCAGTGATATTAATAGATATATCTGTTGGATCTATTGTTTGGGTGGAGTGATGAGCAATACGAGCTTCATGAGTGAGGAGATAGCTCAAGATCTGTTCGGGAGGCAGAGGATCAACCCGAGTTGTTAGAGAGGAAACAATGGTATCATACTCAGATCCAAGACCAGCAAGAAGATATGTTGTGAATTACATATTGGAAATAGGCTTTCCAGCAGCAGCCATTGAGTCAACCAGAAGCTTGGTTCTGTTATAGTACTTAGTGATGGTAGAGGTGCCTTTGCGCAGAGTAGCCAGCTGATAGTGATAGTGCATAATGCGAGCTTGAGTCTGAGATGCAAAAAGAGATTCAAGAGTGAGCCAAACAAATCTGGAACTATAGTGATTAATGACCTATGAGATGAGAGACTCAGATAATGAGGAGATGAGAGCAGAGAGGATTATTTGGTCTTGTTGAAGCCACTGTAAGTAAGATGGATTTGGATTACATGTGTTGGGAAGACTGGGTGGAGGAGGTGGTATGGTTCCATCAATATAGCCAAAGAGACCTTGTCCATGCAGATATGGTTGCATCTATTCTCGCCATATGAGGTAGTTTTCGTTGTTGAGTTTAACAGTGACGAGATGAGGAAGAGTGGTAAGTAAAGTTGGGGTTGCTGTAAGTGATGGAGAAGAGGGTTGAGGAAGAACGAAGAGGTAGGAGGTGGTTCTCGGGTTGAGGTAATTGATGGAGAAAGGTCTGAAGTAGCAACCATGTTAGGAGGTGGTTCTTGGGTTGAGGTTGATGGAGAAAGGTCTGAAGTAGCGGCCATGGCAGACGGTGGTCATGTCACTGGCTCTGGTACCATGACAGAGAAAGCAAACTAAAGATATATTTATTCAAGTTATCTACTGATGCTTTACAGAGTGGGTTACATATATAGTTTTAGATACAACAAACTAATTTCATCTCAACCATTGATCTGTAAATAATTTCATCTCAATCATTTGAGTCGAGTTAGTGTGAGCATACTTAGTTTATTGTTCTAATTCAGTATTCAGGTTATTATTTATTTCTTACAAAGTTTACTCCAAATCCTACACTTTGGTTCATCCTAAAATCTTTACTTTTAAATCCTTATTTACCAACTAATACCCTAAATCTCTAAAACCTTTGGATTATGTTGTTGATTCTTTCCATAAGTTAATTTGGGTTTATTATAACTTGTTAGACTAGGTTTCATACCGAGATTCCTAATGGAAATGGTCTGAGTGCATAGGTATACCTTAACAAGGCTTCTTTGATTCTTAATACATTCATTGTCCCAAGTAATTATCCTTGTATCCGAATTTAATTCCGTCACTTCCTACATCTCAAATTACCCTATTTACAGGTGTTAAAACATTTAAATTCCAAGAAAAATCATTAAAAATTGAATCTGGGCACGAATCCCAAGTTTAGAAATTTCTGACAGTTGGTCGCTCGGGCAACTGCTCTAGCGGTTAGGTTTTCAGGTTCTGTTATTTTTCAAAGGCCTATCACCTGAAGAAACGCTCGAGAGGTGTATCGAGCGCTCCGACTATTAACACCAGTTTTATTAATTGCAGAAATTTCCTAACTTTCTAATCCAATTATTAATTTAATTTGATTCTAAACATCTAATTTCCATCCTAAACTAGTTCTGGGACAACCCTAAACTAATCCCATCATCTTTCCATTATCTTTGAGTTTCTTTTTAAGTTTACCCATCATGATCAACCTTTTCTTGATTTCCAAAAGAAAGATAAATCACCAAACAATTCTTTATAAACAAGTAAGCTTTTCCCATGAAATCCAACTTCAAAACAATACGATTACTCATCAAAATCACGAGAAAAGGTGCATGCCTCCTAAAAGGGTACAACGGGAAAAGGGAGTCGCCACTGCCTGATGGGGTGCACGCAAACACCTGGATGCCCTAAGGATACCTATTTTGGTCTGCGGCTTGAGATTCTGAGAAAGGGCTCGGTTACGGTCCAGGGAAGTCCGTAGACACCCCGGTCCGCCCCGTCGAGTGACGGGTCCCATTGGTTTCCCTGGTTTGAGTCAACTTGGTTTTCACTCACCCGATTCCTAAGCCAACATGCACACTTATTTCAGGTCTAGGTGGGAACCACCAAAGTGGTGTGGGTCCCCTTCTTTTATTCTATTTTTATCTTTTTATCCAGATGATGTGGATCTGATATGGGCCTCGTTGGAAGGCCCATTGGAATCCAATTTGGGCTTAAGTCAAGCCCAAGGCCCATCTAGGGTTATTCGGTAACCCTTATTGGATTTGGTTATTTGGTTTAAAGATTTGTTAAATATTTACAAAATTCGTGAGTTAAAGCTTTTGGGGCCCAATGGGCTTGGATTTGGCCCACGGGCAATTAATCAAGTGGCCTTGGGCCCGTTTATTAAAAACAGACCTTGGTTGGGCTGGATTGGGTGTGGGCCCCATTGGAGAGCCCACAAAGCCTGGGAGGGCCCAGATGAGCCCACAGTCTCAAAAGGGATTTGGGTTGACCCTAAAAACCCCATAGGTTGGGTCATGTGCATTCGGGTCGGATTGGGTCCAACTAAGTCCAAAAATGGATTTTTTTCTAAATTTATTACGGAATTGACCGCTTTTTAACTGTGGTCTGGGCTGGACCACACAACTTATGTAGTTCAAGCCTGACTGCATATTGTTAGCACCTTATTTTCGCACCCCCAAAATAAAGAAAAATGAAAAGTCAAATTAAAAGTCAAACCCTGAGGGGGTCAAAATTTGACTTTTTGATTCAAGTAAATTTGGCCATCAAACTTCATCTCATTGAAAAGAGCATTTCGACACGGTTCCAACGCAACTGAATTTGCTGGAATCGGAGTCCGGATGAGAAAGTTATGAGCTGGTCAAACTTTTGGGGAGCGAAAAGTTGACTTTTTGCTCGGCCCCAATCCAACTGCCAAAATTGATCTCAATAGATAACTGGTTTCGAGCTGATTCCAACGACATTAAGTTTGCTCAAATCGGACACCAAACGAAGAAATTATGAGCAGTTGAAATTTCAAGAAAACTGCCCGTTTGGCAGAATAGCAGCAAAAAAGCAAAATGAATTAACAAAATCAATAAAAAGCATTTAATAAAACATATCTAAATAAAAAGTATCTTAATATTTTAATAATATAATCTTAGATTTTTTAATAAAATATTAAGAAAATCGGACAAGAATCTTTAATTAAATCAAATTGAATAAAAGATTTCGGATCCGGCATTTAAAAAACGTGCTTAACCGCACTTGAAGTACGGTTTAGTCTGAACCATGCTTCAACTACGGTTTTGATCTTCTAGAAGGTGGACGCGTATCCTGTACGGCGACAGCTGGCAGATTCGCGCAGATTTGCACGTGTTGAATGCCAACCGCACTTAAAGTGCGGTTTTTGATTTTTTTTTTTTTAGTGCAATTTTGTCACAACCGCACTTCAAGTGCGGTTCTGACACTTTTTTGCCTATAAATAGAAGGCCACCCCCCCCCCCCATTTGGAGCAAGCTGGTCCCTCGTGTGCGCGCGTGGGAAACGCGGCACATGGGAATTCGAAGTCGCCACCGCCTGATGGGGTGCAGGCGGACACCTGGGTGCCTAATCCTGTCTATTAGGGCTTTTGGTCAGCGGCTTGAGATTCTAAGTCTGTTCTCGGTTGTGGTCCGGGGAAGTCCGTAGACACCCCGGTCCACCCCGTCGGATGACGGGTCCCATGGGTTCCCTGGTTTGAGTCAGCTTCCATTGGTCTCACCCGATTCCTAATCCGATATGCAGTTTGGTTAAGTCTGGCGGGACCACCTGAGTGGTGTGGGTCCCTTTAATTGCTTTTATCTTGTTTAATTAGGTGATCTGGGTCTGGTTGGGTGGGCCCTGTTGGAAGGCCCACGGTATCCTTGGTGGGCTTAGTGAAGCCCGTGTACCCTTGTGGACCTCAGTCTAGCCTGAGAGGTCCTTTGGGCTTTGGTTAGTTAAACAGATTTTACTTTAAGTTCAGATTTGAAGATTAAGTGTTTTTCATGCACAAGTGGGCCGGACTGGTTTGTGGACCCCTAAGGTGGGCCCACATGGTGGCCAAGTATTTTTATTAGATTTATCTTTTTAATCTGCCAAAGTGAGCTGGACACTGGGCTTGGGGCCCGTAGTCCAAATCTGGGCTTGTAAGCCCAAGTTACCATAAATTAGGGTTTGCACCCTTCCTTGGTTCGGTTGGTGGGCTTTGGCGGGCCCGGTAGGCCCTTGCCCTTGGTCTCGGCCAAACCACGCAATTCATGCATCAATTTCACATAACAAGGCTCGGGTGGGCCGCATTGGGTTTGGCCCGCCCGGTTCAAATTGTTCATTTTACTTAAGTTATTTAATGGCATGCTTTGGTGTTTATTGGGCTGGGTGGGCCCCGTTGGAAGGGCCACTGGAAGTCAAGTTGGACCGGGGGTCCAAGTCCCACATTGGGTTTCCGGGTGACCCGGAAACCCTATTGGTTTATCCGGTTCGGTTCGGAAATGGCATTCACATCTAGCAATAATCACAGAAAAAACACAAGATGGACACTCTGTCAGAAAAAAAACTGGCTCATTGTGCTGGGTCCAAGGGGAGGTACCCGGGGGCCCTGTGGGCGGAGCGAAGCAGAGCCCACGGGGTGGGGTACCTCCCCGTACCAAGGTACGAGTTGGATGCACAGTGAACAAAGGGGTGGGGGTGCGGGGGGCGAAGCCCCCCGCGGTACGGTAAAGGGTATTTTTGGAATTTTCAAAAAAAAAAACAATTCGGCCTGTTTTGGACCTGGCGCTCACTTCCTGAAGTGAGCACCAGATGGGCGCCAGAACCGGGCGAAATTTTGACCTGGCGCTCACTCGATACCAAGTGAGCGCGAGCTGGGCGGGAGGTGAGCGCGAGATGGGCGCCAGAATTTCACTTGGTTTTAAGTGGGCGCGAGCTGAGCGCCAAGTGGGCGCCAGCTCGCCGGGAAGTGAGATGAAAGGGGCGCCCACTTCCTAAGTGAGCGCCAAGTGGGCGGCAGCTCACTGCGATTTTCAACTCTCTGTTTTTTTGAGATCTCCATCTCTGGCCGATTTTTTTCGGTCTGTAACTGTTCCACTAGCCTCCTAACATGCCCAGAACACCTCCCAACTAATTTTGGATTTAATCTAAACACATTTTTTTTCAAGTTTTGAAAACCCAGAAAACTCACAATACAACCATGCATTCAAAATACTTCACGAATAATATGCCAAGAACACTTCCCTGGGCTTCGACCACTCCCCAGAAGGCACTTAAACTTGTATTGAAATTAATCTAAACATGCTTCATGCTTCATCCCACAACCCAAAATCTCTTAAAAAGAAAAAAAAACGAACCCAATAAAAAACAAACAGGTACAGATGTATTAACAGCTAAAAAAAAGGGGGGTGATGGGAGCATGCTCAAGGGTGCATAAGCAGCAAATAGCATGTTAGCAAGTCCAGCACAATAAAAACAAAGAAAACAACATGCAGACATTACATGCACTTTCATCCACAGCCTTGTCCTTCAAGCAGGCACACTAATCACTACTCACTAATCACCCGAAGAAGGGAATGAGGAGGGGGGTTTACAGGGATACATTAGATGAGGTGAATGAGGGGCCGATTCTTCGTGGGAATGCCAGGTACCTCACAAGCATTCGATGGAGCAATAAACCCTTACCTTCTTGAAGGGGTCATGCAGGGGTCTCCCTTACCCTAGGAGACCTCCAGGTCACTCGAAATGGAGGAGCAAAAGGAAAAAAAAATGCATGACAAAGAAAGGAACAAAAAAACAGTAGTGATAACATGCTTATATGACTCCCATTTTTATTTATGTAAACGAGTGAGGAGCAGTACCTGAGGTTCCTACACTCTTGTGCAAGGCAGCGGCTTCTCCTTGAGGTAGCACGATCCTTGGAGCTCTCCTCTCTTGCACCTCCAGCAGCAACCGGCCTTCGTTTGTTAGCGTGAGGATGAAGAAGATGCAGACTGGGGGGTGTTGGCCCAAGGTGGGGAGCTTGGGGAGGCCGAAGCCACTGAGACAGGTAAGGTTCGGGTGGGGGAAAGAGCTTGGGCACGGCACCTAGAGCTAACCAAAACTCCCTCTCCAAAAATCCTTTCACCCAAATTTTTTCAACACTTAGCTTTTTTTTTCCAAATCTTCCCCAACCCTCTTGCGAGAGATTTCGCGCGGCTTATATAAGGGAAAAACAAAGGGGCGCCCACTTGCTTGCCACGTCCGCGCGAGCGGCATAATGATGAAAATCATTTAATGCCGCCGCTCGCCGGTCGTAAAAATCTAAAAAATTCGGATTTAGTCCCTGGAAATTTTTGGTTTAATCCAATATTCTCAGATTTTTACAGATTTAGTCCCTGGGATATTTCGACTGTTTGGATATTTACGGATTTGATCCCAGAGATATTTTCCTGCGCAACTCGCCACATGTGCAGCTTTTTGCCACGTGCGCAGATTGCCGGTTTTGCTGCTTGAGAATTTTGTCAGCTCATATTTTCCTCATCCGGACTCCGATCTGGGCAAACTTAGTTTCATTAGAATCGTATCGGAGCCCTCCATCCCATGACCTAGGGGTAGGCCTCCGGATCGGATTTTAGCAGAAAGTCAACTTTTGGCTCTGCTCAAGTTTGACCGCCCGCAGAACCTTCATCCGGACCCCGATTCCTGCAAGCTCAGTTGCGTTGGAACCGTGTCGAGATTCTCTATCCAATGACCTAGGGGTAGGCCTCTGGATCGGATTTTAGCAGAAAGTCAACTTTTGGCTCTGTTCAGGTTTGACCGCCCGCAGATCCTTCATCCGGACCCCGATTCCTGCAAACTCAGTTGCGTTGGAACCGTGTCGAGATTCTCTATCCAATGACCTAGGGGTAGGCCTCTGGATCGGATTTTAGCAGAAAGTCAACTCTTGGCTCTGCTCAGGTTTGACCGCCCGCAGATCCTTCATCCGGACCCCGATTCCTGCAAACTCAGTTGCGTTGGAACCGTGTCGAGATTCTCTATCCAATGACCTAGGGGTAGGCCTCTGGATCGGATTTTAGCAGAAAGTCAATTCTTGGCTCTGCTCAGGTTTGACCGCCCGCAGATCCTTCATCCGGACCCCGATTCCTGCAAACTCAGTTGCGTTGGAACCGTGTCGAGATTCTCTATCCAATGGTATAAAGCAAGGTGGCCAAATTTCATTTGATCAAAAAGTCAACTTTTGACCCCTTAGGGTTTGACTTTTTGTCTAGGGTTTGTATTTTTGGTTTTTTGCGGGAGCGCAAAAATGAGGTGCTTACACCTCGGTCCCCACACCCTCTCCCTGTCATTTGCTAATCCGAAACCCTGTCCAAATGCTGTAGCACCCAATCCCCAAACATTAAAATCCCTAAAATACCCCTACCTTGCTTAAACCTTGCCTAAACCCTCTCCTTCCACCATTGTGACCAAGGAACCCAACCAAACCCTGTTCAAATCATCTCAAGAAATCAGTAGAGACGCGGAAGCGCTGCCCAATTTGATTGGAAGAATCACAACAACAAAATAAGCAAAAGGACCTATTGTAAGTTTTTTTTTTTTTTTACAATTTCCCTTTTTATAAATTTCTTTTTATTACATTTAACCTGTTTGTTGATTTGTTGAGTATCTCAAAGAGTTCCAATTCAAGGTGGAGATTTCATAAGAAAAAAAAGGATGGGAAGAGATTGCCTTAAAAAGAAGAAAAAATGTTCTCATGTCTATTCAACTAATCTCTTTACTTTCACCTTTCTTTAAAAGCAATTATATCCCTGTAAATTCCCCTTTCCCTCTTGAATGATGGCTGTGGTCGTTTGAGCAAACAAAAAGAAGAAGGAAGCCCATGACTCCAAAGAAAGTGAAAAGAGAAGAAATGGCTTTATAAGCCAAATGAAGAAAATGTAAGACCTGGAAGGAAAGCAGAAGCCCGGCGGAGGTTGCCAGAAGTCCCAGAAAAGTCACCAAAGTGATCCAGATTGAAATCGTCGCAAACAAGTGAAACTGAGCAGCAACCGCACACACAGAACGGTTCTGACCAAACCGCACCAAGAGTACGGTCA
Source organism: Buxus sempervirens (assembly GCA_947561395.2). Lineage (NCBI taxonomy): Eukaryota > Viridiplantae > Streptophyta > Magnoliopsida > Buxales > Buxaceae > Buxus > Buxus sempervirens. The sequence continues at coordinate 6,448,132 of OX387187.1, read as the reverse complement.
GATTAGAAAAATGACTAAAAAACTAATTTATGTGGCCCGGTTGAACCCAATTCAACCCAAACCGGCCTGAACCAGTCTCTTAAATAATTTGGGCTATCTTAAGCCCATTTTTGGACTATAGGCCCAAATGGGCCCACTAAGACCACCCTGGGCCCACTTGTGGGGCCCATCTTAGACCGGCCCAAACCCGGGCCACTGGACTTTGGCTAATGGGCCCATTCCAAACCCACTAAGCCCAAACAAAAAATTGTAAATAAATAAAACTTAATAAAATAACCAAATGGGTTACCCAATAACCCAATTGGGCCCAAGGCCCAATCATGGCAGCCCATGGGTCTTCCAACGGGTCCCGGGTCCGACCCACTTCACTTAGATAAATAAAAAAGATAAAATCAAAATAAAAAGGGACCCACACCTTCAGAGGGTCCCACCGGACCAAACAAGGCAGCATGCTGGTCTAGGAAAGTGGTGAAATTGACTCAAAAAACCAGGGAGACCCGAGGGACCCGTCAGACCGACGGGGCGGACCGGGGTGTCTTTAGGACTTCCCCGAACCGTAACCGAGGACTTAGCTAGATCTCTAATAAGCCGCAGACCAGACTTAGAGCCGGTTAGGGCAAAACCGTGTTTGCCTGCACTCTCAGGCAGTGGCGACTCCGAATGTCCCGAGGCACGCACGAAAAGTGCGCCCGGTGTGCGATCTAGGATCCAGGTTTTAGGTGCGCACACATATGCAGTACGGTCAAGCCCGAACCGTACTGAGAGTGCGGTTTCGGCCCGATCTCCAAAAAGGCCGCCACGGCCACCGGATCTGGTTCGTCCGCTCCTTGGGGGTACCCGCTGACTTCTGTGGCCTCCGGAACCTTCTGCGAATTGCTCAAATGCTCATTTCGAGCTCAAGCATCTCACTTTGTTGGTGTTCCATGAATGGGAAAGGTCTCAGCCCTTCGCGGTCCATTCAAACCATTCACACGCACACATATAAGCTGATCTAACTAAGAAAGGAAATAGGGGGATTAAAGTGGGGGTACATGTGAGCAAAGCTATAGAGGAACAAGCTCCCCTAGTGAATGGAATGGAAATTTAACTCGGACAGAACTTAAGGACCATGAGGACCTACGAAGACACCTCTCGTTCTCCCATGGAACCACACGTATGGTTCCTCTTACCTTGGAGACCTCCATGTGATGCAAATGGGGAGAAAATATATGAAGCTCGTGTAGGAAAGAAGCTTAAAATAGAATAGAAACTATACTTTTCTAAACATCATGCAAAAGAGCACATTCTCATATATGTGGTGTAAAAAGTATCAAGGAACGATACCTGCGAGCTTTGAAACCCTTTTGAGGTGTGTAGGTTCCTCCTTGAAGCAAGAATGGCTGCTGGAGCACCTTCTTTGGCCACAAACAGCAAGCTTCTCCTCCTCTTCAAGTTCTTAAATGAGGGATAGATGAAGGAGGGAGGGGTAGGATAGAGTTTGAATGGTATTTGAGTAGCTAAAGAGGCAAAGGAAGGTGATCTCGTACCAGGAACAATGGGGGAGAATCAGTGGAAATGAGCAAAGAATGGCCAACTCCTATCTACTATTTGGATTTTCTATTTATAGAACACAGAGACAAAACCGCATACTCAGTGCGGTTGGGCCGAAAATGACGGTAACCGCACATACTGTGCGGTTTGGTCGAAACTGCAGGGTATGTACGGTTTTGGCCCCGTCTTTTCAGCAATGATTATGGGACAAACTCGTGCAGGCACAATCTGACGAAATGCAAACCGCACTTACAGTGCGGTTACTTTTTGTCCACCGCTTGCACCTAGTGGCTTGTGCAAGCGGTGGCCGAAAAAATCACTTTTCTCCCTCTTTTTTGGTTGAGTTGATGGCTGAGGTGACTCAGCCACCCACTCGAACAAATTAGACTTCCCCAATTTTTAATATTTCCTATTTATCTTAATTAGTTTAATTAAGACATTAAACTTTGATTGATTCACCCCTGGGACTGTTTTGCTCATATCTTCTCCATCCGAGCTCCGATTCCAGCAAACTCAATTGCGTTGGAACCGTGTCAGGATTTTCTATCTACTGGGATAAAGCAAAGAGGTCAATTATCACTTGATCAAAAAGTCAACTTTTATCCCCTCAGGGTTTGACTTTTTAGCTAGGGTTTTCATTTTCAGCATTTCCAGGGGATGCAAAAATGAGGTGCTTACAGCAGTCCCTCTTTGCCGAAGTCACCTTGGGGATGAACGGCAAAGAAAAAGAAGAACCTCGTTTTTGCGCCTAGCATTTCTGTCGACATGATTGGTGAGCTTAGTCCTTTCAGATCTTTTCAATGAGAGGGAAACACGAAATGGCTTCCATCTCCTGGCTTTGGATTTTTTCAGTGAAAGGGAAACACCCAACGGCTTCCACTTTCTTGCTTTGAAGCGTGCTTACCCTTAAGTCTCGGGTTTTCTAGAGCAACTCCTTGGCATTTAGCTTAAATTTAGAAGAAGGGGTTGGACTTGAGCTCACCAACCTGTTTTGACGTTGATACAAGGCACTCAACAATTTTCTCTTTCTCTTGTTTGTTCCATTAAAGCTTTTGAGTGATTTCTATTCTGATTTCTGATTTGGGACTTCTGAGGACAGTTTTCTTTTTAGGGAATGGCAGGAAGGAAGGAGGAAGGAGGAGATGCTCTTGGTGAGGATGTGCTATTAGCGTTGCTCAGTGCTTCAAGGGAGTTCGCACACCTGTCCTATTCTATTTACAAAAGTGGGAAATCAAAAATTTACAAATGGGGCCAATCTACCCAGCATTTATTTGCTTTGTCTTCTTCTTTATGTTTCACCAAATTCTTTCCTTTCTTTTGCATGGCCTTCTTGGCTGGGGAATGGGTGCTTCTGTCAATCCCCCCTTTTTTCCTTTGGTGAGGTAGGGGCTTCCCAATGTGGGGTAACTCCATTGGGATTGGCGGGAGCCTCTACCATCTTTTCCTTCTCGCACAGCTCGCTCATTCACCACGGGTGTGAGTTGATTACATTTATGGGGGCTTCTCCTGGGGATCTGTGGAAGCCTTCTTGCATTTGTCTCTCTTTTCAGAAAACCAGCCTCTTCAGACTAGGCATGGTCTTGACATGCAGTTTCGGGTTTCTTCAAAATTCCACTGGGGGAAAGAATCTGTTTTGGGGGACAAAGGAAGTCTTCACCATTCCCCCGCCGGTGTATTACTGACCCAGCTTTTCCCTGTTTTGCCTTTCTTCTACTCTCGGCTTCAAGGTGCTTCTTGATGTCCTCCAGTTATTTTGCCTTGCCTAGGTCTACAAAATTCTCACAGAGCAGTGAGGTATCTAAAATTCAAGCTGCAGGCACTTATGACTTACTTGCTTTTGTGTGTGCAAGTGCACATAACTGAAATGAAGTATTTTTTCAAAAGGTTTTTTTTTTTCACGATTCGTACAAGTGATTTTAAAAGAGAAGCGGGACCAGCGACCATGGTGAATTGCCTTGTGACCCGAAGTGTTTTGGGACGGTGTGTTTGACACTCATTCCCATGAGATTCTTGACTTGTGCCAACAGAGGCTTTGCAAAGGTTTAAGAGTTGAGGGTCATTTCAAGGGATGTTCTCCCTTTCCCAGTTTTGGTTTCTCTCAACCTTGACCCACTTTTTCAAGGTGGTTTCAGGTTTTTGCAACTAAGGGCTCTTCCCTTTTTCTTTTTCCCTTGGGTTAGTGCTCACCCCATCTTGAGGGTCTTTGGCCGACTTTTGTGCATCATGTCCCCTAGATCAGAGAGGTCTTCATATTAGGACGAAACATCGGCTTGGTTTTGAATTTGAGAAATGATGGATATAAGGCTCAAGTTTTTATCTTATCACTTTCAAGTTTTACTTTGTGTCTCACCAAAGCTTGTTCTTATTTTTAGATTCCTTCATCATTGATCTGCATGAATTCCATTGTCACATTTCCTGCAATCAAAAAGGACTTTCTAATGAGACGAAACAAAGGCCGAGGTTTTAGTTTATGAAAGAAAGGGAAGGACGGTTCAAAGTCTTTTGGTAAATGGGTCGAGTCACGTTCCACCCTCTTCTTGACTGCTTGGGCTTTGCCAATTCCTTTTCACTTTCTTTCATTTTTCTTCTTGAAGCCTTTTGTGACCTCCGCTTTTTCCTCTATTCTTTTTTATTTTTCTTTCCTTTTCTCTGGGGGTCATCTTGACTTTTTACTTTGATTAGCAAGTCCCAGTGCGTTTTTGTTTTCTTTTCCCTTTCTTTGTTTTTGCTCATTCATGTCTTCTCTTCTTTTCCCGGGAACCAGATTTAGGGCTCATGACTCAGTGGGTTAGAAGAAAGAAAATTAGGCTCAAAAGGTTTGACTAGAGATATGACTTTGAAAACTGGGGAAATAAAGCAAGGATGGCCTTTCATCCTTTTGCAGAAGTTCTGACAACTTGGTTGAAATGTTCATCCAAATTCATTCAGGAATCTATTCATCCTTTTTATTTTCCTTTTTTAGCTTTGCCCCAATGTGGGGTGGCTAGACACAACACGGGTTTTTTGAATAATACGATCAAGCCCAAAGTGTTTTAACTAGCGATTCTTAAAATTCAGGATGCGTGAAGGATGGCCTCTCATCCTTTCTTAAAGACATGATGTTAATGCCGGCCTTGGCCCTTAACTGGTTTAGGCACTTTTTCTTTTGTCCTTTCCTCTCTTTTCCTCTCAGAGGTTACTCTGCCCTAGTGTAGAGATAGGTTCGGAAGGAAAATCAAGGTCTAGATCAGGAAGGGATTGCCTTCGGCTCAGTCAAGGTTCTCATGGGACAGTGTACTGCACCCAGCTGAAGACACCCTTCAGCAACTTGGCATTTTTTTTTTTAAAGTTATCTTCTTCTTTTTCTTTTTCTTTTTTTGTATTTTCTTTCAAAAAGGTTTTTTTTTTTACAAGAACTTGAACGAAAGTAAAAAAAAAAGCATTTAAAATATTTACAAAACGACCCCCCACCCACCAGGGGTGTTTGGAGCAAAAGGTAGAGTTAAACTTATCCTGGTCATGGCAGACTAGGGGTGGAACCGCGCCTGGTGAAGATTTTGGATTTCGAGATTGCTCTTTGCCTTGCAGTTTTACCAACTTGTTCAGCTGATGCCACTTGAAGACGCCTAATTGTGGTTAGGGAGAGGATTCGCGGCTGTGGTCGTAGGAGGGGTTGATACTGGAGGATCGACCGAGATGCGCTTGTTGTCAATCAAGTCCTGGACATCGTGCTTCAGTTCCTAGCAGCGATTGGTATGATGTCCAGGGGCTCCCATGTGGTAGTCGCAGTATTCATTAGGATTGTAGAAGCGGCTGTTGGATGGTTGTTGAATCAGCTGCTTTTTCTGTAAATACCCTTTCTTCAATAGGGTTAACAGCAAATCTGACAATGAATAAGGCAAGGGCGTGAACACTCTGTTCAACCTTGCTTGAAATTCCTCTTTGGTCCATCTCTGTCGTCCTACGACTTGTGCCCCCTGGCCACTGCTCTGATTTTCTCTCTTGTCTAGTGCCGAGAAATGGAAGGGTCGATTCTGCTGGACGTAGTTGATGGTCTCGTCTTCTTTCTTTCTGTTCATGCCCCTTCCACCATTAGGGTTCCTTCTTTGCATTGACAGCTCTGAAAAACCTGCCACTTTGCCAGATTTTCACTCCATCCTCTATCCTATCTGCCACCACAACAAGGTCTACGAAGCTCGCAGCACATTGCCCCAGTAGGAGTGTGTAGTATGACTGCCCCAAAGTTGAGATGAACAGTGTCACTATCTCTTTCTCCAGCATGGGAGGTTGGACCATTGCTACTACCTCCTTCCATCTCTTCGCATACTCACGAATGGATTCAGTGCTCTTCTTGGTCATCTTTTGCAATTCCATTCGAGTAGGCAAGATCTCAGTGTTGAATTTAAAGTGCTCAAGGAACATGCTTGCAAGATCATCCCAAGTTCTGATCTGGTTCCTGTCCAGGCTAGCAAACCATTTCTGTGCTGATCCCGTTAGCAAGCGCTGAAATAACTAGACCATAATCCTTTCGTCGTAAGCATACTGGCGCATGTCCCCATGGTATGCTCTAAGGTGAGACAATGGGCACCCACTTCCATCGAACATTACAAAGTCCGGACACTTAAACTTTGGTGGGAGTTGCAGATTCGAGAAAAATCCCAACCTATCCAATGAAGCTTCCCTCGGCATGGGGCCTCGATTTGCGTTCAACATTTGTTCCTTCAGTGCTTACAAATCTGCTTGCATCTGTGCTGTGACACCTACTGCCTCCTGTGCTCTATACCACTCTTCTTCTTCACGCTCCATTCCTTGTGGCATTACCGGTTGTTGTGGAATAGCAGGGGGTGCCGGAATCTGTAACGGTTGCTCTAGTTGAACTGGCAAATGTTGTAGAATTTGTTGCTCTGGTGGCTGCAGATTCAGCTGTGGAACGGCAGGTGGTGGCTGCTCTGGCATGACTGGCAATGGCTGAGGAGCCAACTACTGTGGTCGTGGTATTGGTGGCTCTTGGGGAGGCACCGGCTGTTGTGGAGGTATTGGCATCTGCTACTGCAGCTACACAAACTGTGGTGGCGTTTGTAGCCTTTCAATTTGCTGCATCATGTTTGCCATCATAGCCGATATGTTGGCCATCTGCTGATTCAGACCTGTGATCACTGGGTGCTCTTCCAGTTTCCCTTGTTCCCGGGGTGGAAGTGGAGGTGGTGCTCATCCTTCAGTAGGATCCATTTGTAGTCTTCTTCTGGAACGCAAAAGGTACGGGCTGCGAAGCGCAATCTTCAAACCTTGGGCAACAAAAAGACCAAATTAGTATACATAATTAATATGGTATTGAAACATGATGCATGTTGATGAAGATTACTTATGATCTTTTTTCATTTAGATGGAAACACGAAAATTTAATTTCCACTTTATTGGGTTCTGGAAACGCAAAGGATTGATTTCCATAGGTTTTTGGGAAACGCGAAGTGATTTCCTGGAGCAGCGGAAACGCAAAATGATTTCCATTAGGGTTTGGGAAACACGAAATGATTTCCTGGAGCAGTGGAAGTACTAAATGGCTTCTACTAAGATTTTGGGCAATACGAAATGGTTTTAGAGCCGCAGAAGCACGAAACGGCTTCGACTAAAATTGGGAAACACAAAATGATTTCCTAAAGAAGCAGAAGCACAAAAATGGCATCGACTAAGATTTGGGAAACACGAAATAATTTCCCGGAGTAGCAGAAGCACCAAATGGCCTCGACTAAGATTTGGGAAACACAAAATGGTTCCAGATTTGGGAACACGAAAATGGTTTCAGATTTGGGAAACACGAAATGGTTCCAGATTTGGGAACACAAAAATGGTTTCAGATTTGGGAAACACGAAATGGTTTCAGATTTTGGAATACGAAATGATTCCAGATTTGGGAAACACGAAATGGTTTCAGATTTGGGAAACACAAAATGGTTTCAGATTTGGGAACATGAAATGGTTCCAGATTTGGGAAACACGAAATGGTTTCAGATTTGGGAACACGAAATGGTTCCAGATTTGGGAACATGAAATGGTTCCAAATTTGGAAAACACGAAATGGTTTCAGATTTGGGAAACACGAAATGGTTTCATATTTGGGAACATGAAATGGTTCCAAATTTGGGAACACGAAATGGTTCCAGATTTGCGAAACACGAAATGGTTTCAAATTTGGAAAACACGAAATGGTTTCAGATTTGGGAACATGAAATGGTTCCAAATTTGGGAACACAAAATGGTTCCAGATTTGGGAAACACAAAATGGTTTCAGATTTGGGAACACGAAATGGTTTCAGATTTGGGAACACGAAATGGTTTCAGATTTGAGAACACAATATGGTTCCAGATTTGGGAAACACGAAATGGTTTCAGATTTGGGAAACACGAAATGGTTTCAGATTTGGGAAACACGAAATCGTTTCAGATTTGGGAAACACGAAATGGTTTCAGATTTGGGAACACGAAATGGTTTCATATTTGGGAAACACGAAATGGTTTCAAATTTGGGAATACGAAATGGTTTCAGATTTGGGAACACGAAATGGTTTCAGATTTGGGAACATGAAATGGTTTTATATTTGGGGAACACGAAATGGTTTCAGATTTGGGAACACGAAATGGTTCCAGATTTGGGAACACGAAATGGTTCCAGATTTGGGAACACGAAATGGTTCCAGATTTGAGAAATACAAAATGGTTTCAGATTTGGGAAACACAAAATGGTTTCAGATTTGGGAAACACAAAATGGTTTCAGAGCAGAAACACAAAATTGTTCTACTAAATTTAAAGATTGGGAATTGATATACTTGATCTCTCTTTTTATTTAAGGTTTCTTTTTCTCTTTGTTCTTCTTCTTTCTTTTCTTTCCTTTTGACTAATGGCCATCAGCAAGGATCAGACTTATCCTTGATTTTCTTGACTGATTATTTTGAGGCTGGGTCACAGCCGACTGATCTCACAATTTTTCTGATTAGGCTAATGGTGATTAAGGCCCAGGAAATTGGAGCCATTCTGAGCCCCGATGCAAACTTGATGCACATTCAGATGCCATTTGATCTTGGGAATTTAAAACTTTGTTCTTTCTTTTTTTTCTTGAGAAATGATTTGATCAAACATGCTTATACAGATGATCTTGAAGTGTGTGCACTTTATGCATGAAAATGCGTACACAAAATTAAAGCCAAGATTCAATGATATTACCATTCAAAAACCTGAATCTGAGAATGAATGTGAAAAGTACATCAAAAGGGTGTGTGCATAGCCCTAAAAAGGTTGGTGCCTCGCAGGGCACGACTCCTAGACATACTTGTGTATGGAAGCACATCTGAGTCCCAGTCAACTTCTCTTTCATCTGTTTTTTCGTCTGCCTTCGACCTCAGGTGCTAGACCAAAAGAATTTACAACTTGCCAGCGATGGCAAAAATTACATGATATTCACAGAAATCTGCAAAGGGTTCATCCTTAAGGCTATTGGGAGACAAAAGGAAGGATACAAATTTGCTTCAAGGCAGGTAGGCTGAATTCCTAGATCTAGGGTTTGGTGCCCCTGTTCTAATCTAGCCTGCTTTCATCTGATTGTCTGATCTGGCTGGCTTTCGTCTACTCAAAAGGCCAATCCGGACTCAAATTGCTTCCAATGAACTCAATGGGTCGAGGCCCATGGCTCGCAGGACTCTATGCATGGATCTGGGGTTGCTCCCCTGATCAAAGTTAGGTTGGCTTCCTAATTTAGGGCTGAGATAGCCCGGAGTCTAGGGTCCACTCAATTTGATGCAAAAGGAGTCGGGGGTTACTGCCCTTGATGGACTCTTTAGATTTTAGATTGATTTTACTCTTCTTGTATCATCATTCACAATCAAAATCATCACAAAGGTGTATCAGAACGTTGGGTGGGAAAAAGGGTACACAACCCGAGACAAATGCCTACAAGGGTCTGTGCCAGGTCCAAGACTCCTCGCGTACCACAGCAAGAAACCAGCGGCCCTATAGGGATCTAGTAACCTGGGGGGATGTTTTACCTTCGCTTTTCCCTGGCAAGCCAAAGGCACGTGAGGCTAATATCATCTCAAAAAGTAGTTTATACGGTTAAGAAGGGTGTCTGCTAGAAAGATCTAGGTTTTGGTGAAGAAGAGCATTCACAATTCCATTATATATCCATTCAAGTTGGATCACCCACGCAAACTCCCTCATGCGTGTCACCCCATGCAATTATTATTAAACTGAAAAAACATCCACAGTGTGGTGAGTGCATGTGATGTACCTGTGATTCAGTGCTGTGCACTAAACTAGGTGAGTTGACTCTTTTCCTAACCAAGGTTCGACTGGGTTGAGAAATCCCCAGTGGAGTCGCCAGGCTGTGTGCATGTCGCACCAGCGAGCTGTGAGGTGCACGGAAAAGATGCGTGCCTCCTAAAAGGGTACAACAGGAAAAGGGAGTCGCCACTACCTGATGGGGTGTAGGCAGACACCTGGATGCCCTAAGGATACCTATTTTGGTCTGCGGCTTGAGATTTTGAGAAAGGACTCAGTTACGGTCCGGGGAAGTCCATAGACACCCCGGTTCGCCTCGTCGAGTGACGGGTCCCATTGGTTTCCCTAGTTTGAGTCAACTTGGTTTTCACTCACCCGATTCCTAAGCCAACATGCACACTTATTTCAGGTCTAGGTGGGAACCACCAAAGTGGTGTGGGTCCCCTTCTTTTATTCTATTTTTATCTTTTTATCCAGATGATGTGGATCTGATATGGGCCTCGTTGGAAGGCCCATTGGAATCCAATTTGGGCTTCAGTCAAGCCCAAGGCCCATCTAGGGTTATTCGGTAACCCTTATTGGATTTGGTTATTTGGTTTAAAGATTTGTTAAATATTTACAAAATTCGTGAGTTAAAGCTTTTGGGGCCCAATGGGCTTGGATTTGGCCCACGGGCAATTAATCAAGTGGCCTTGGGCCCGTTTATTAAAAACAGACCTTGGTTGGGCTGGATTGGGTGTGGGCCCCATTGGAGAGCCCACAAAGCCTGGGAGGGCCCAGATGAGCCCATAGTCTCAAAAGGGATTTGGGTTGACCCTAAAAACCCCATAGGTTGGGTCATGTGCATTCGGGTCGGATTGGGTCCAACTAAGTCCAAAAATGGATTTTTTTCTAAATTTATTACGGAATTGACCACTTTTTAACTACAGTCTAGGCTGGACCACATAGCTTATGCGGTTCAGGCCTGACCACATATGCAGTGTGCTAAAGCCCGAACTGCACTGAAAGTGCGGTTTCGGCCCGATCTCCAAACAAACGCCACCACGGCCACCGGATCTGGTTCGTCTGCTCCTTGGGGGTACCCGCCGACTTCTGTGGCCTCCGGAACCTTCTGTGGATTGCTCATTTCGAGCTCAAGCATCTCACTTTGTTGGTGTTCCATGAATGGGAAAGGTCTTGGCCCTTCGCGCTCCATTCACACGCACACATATAAGCTGATCTAACTAAGAAAGGAAATATGGAGATTAAAGTGGGGGTACATGTGAGCAAAGCTACAGAGCAACAAGCTTCCCTAGTGAATGGAATGGAAATATAACTTGGACAGAACATAAGGACCATGAGGACCTACGAAGACACCTCTCGTTCTCCCATGGAACCACATGTATGGTTCCTCTTACCTTGGAGACCTCCATATGATGCAAATGGGGAGAAAATATATGAAGCTCGTGTAGGAAAGAAGCTTAAAACAAAATAGAGACTATACTTTTCTAAACATCATGCAAAAGAGCACATTCTCATATATGTGGTGTAAAAAGTATCAAGGAACGATACCTGCGGGCCTTGAAACCCTTTTGAGGTGTGTAGGTTCCTCCTTGAAGCAAGAATGGCTGCTGGAGCACTTTCTTTGGCCACCAACAGCAAGCTTCTCCTCCTCTTCAAGTTCTTAGATGAGGGATAGATGAAGGAGGGAGGGGTAGGATAGAGTTTGAATGGTGTTTGAGTAGCTAAGGAGGCAAAGGAGGGTGATCTCGTACCAGGAACAATGAGGGAGAAGCAGTGGAAATGAGCAAAGAATGGCCAATTCCTGTCTACTATTCGGATTTTCTATTTATAGAACACAGAGACAAAACCACATACTCAGTGCGGTTGGGCTGAAAATGAACGGTAACCGCACATACTATGCGGTTTGGTCGAAACCACAGGGTATGTACGGTTTTGGCCCCGTCTTTTCATCAATGATTAGGGGACAAACTCGCACAGGCACAGTCTAACGAAAAGCAAACCGCAATTACAGTGTGGTTCCTTTTCGTCCACCGCTTGCGCCTATTGGCTCGCGCGAGCGATGGCCGAAAAAATCACTTTTCTCCCTCTTTTTTGGTTGAGTTGATGGCTGAGGTGACTCAGCCGCCCAATCAGACGAATTAGACTTCCCCAATTTTTAATATTTCCCATTTATCTTAATTAGTTTAATTAAGATATTAAACTTTGACTGATTCACACCTGGGACTGTTTTGCTCATATCTTCTCCATCCGGGCTCCGATTCCAGCAAACTCAGTTGCGTTGGAACCATGTCGGGATTCTCTATCTACTGGGATAAAGCAAGGTGGTCAATTATCACTTGATGAAAAAGTCAACTTTTATCCCCTTATGGTTTGACTTTTCAGCTAGGGTTTTCATTTTCAGCATTTCTGGGGGGTGCAAAAATGAGGTGCTTACACTCGGGCTGACACGAGGCAAATAGGCTCCCTCTTCCTCTTGGGGTGCTTTTGGCTACAAACATAAAAAAATTGCTTTCTTCATTCGGACGAGGTGTGAAAGCTTTTTGGAGAAGAAATCTTTCTTCCCAAAAAAAGAAAAAGGGGCTCCTTCTCCAATACATGCTTTACTTGCAATTAATTCTCACGTTTCGTGAAACGTGAACCCTTTACCCCCTCTAACTACCTTCCCTGCGATCGAAGAATGGTCTCAGCGGCTAACTGTGGTTTCGTATCCATCGCCTTGTTCTCCTAACCCTAGTCGCTCTCCTTTGCTCGATCTGCAACTACCGCCATCAACGATTGCTATCTAAAATCTGCTTCTATCCTTCGCAAGCTAATCTTCCTTGATATCCTTTAGTTTCTCTGTTTCAATCCTTCTTCCTAACAAAGTTCTAGATTCTCAGTGGCTCTGGTGACATGGAAGAGGTGACGAAAAAACTTCAACTAATGTTCCTTCCTTCTCGTACTAAAGAGGTGTTTTCTCTACCGAAGGATGAAAAAACTCGTCTGCAATCCAAATGGTGTTATCCTATTATCCTCAACACATTTGGAGTGGCTATGTCGGTGAACTCCATCCGGAACTTTGTTGAGCGAGCTTGGCGACTACCAAAAGAAGTGTAAAAGCCCAAATTTTAGTAACTAAACTAATTGGTTAATAATATGCAAGAGATGAGATTTTGGTTCAACCCGGAGGAGTTCAAGATGAACCGGAGATGATAGGAGAGCTTATATAAGGTGAGCTCCTAATTATTGACAAAATATAATTTTAATATAATAATTATTGTGCTATTATATTATTAGTAAGAATTAATAGGATCATAAACAAGGAGAATACAAGGTGTTGGTCGAACGCAATGATAGCGGGTTGACCCGAGGGGTGAGATGGTTTAAGAAGGTTTGGTTGCAATGGGTTTAATAAAGAGAGGGTATTTAAGTAAAAATACTTTAAAATAAATTAAACAAAGACCTAGTAGTGCGTGGAGTTATACATGTCTATCACAAAAACAGAAACACCAGCCGTGTGTTTCTAATTTTTTCTCTTATTCTTTTCTTAGTTTCCTTGTGATCAAAACCTAAACCCTAAACAACTGTTGGAGCCGTCTTAAAGAAGAAAAAGAGAGGATTTTCATGCACAAATAACTCAGGTAAGAGCCATATAGATATAAGTTCTATTCTGGAGATTTTCGTATGTTAAAGAGTCTTAAAAGTGTGATTTTTAACCCAGACGTGATCGAGGGTTGTTGGGATAGTTTGGAAAACTTTGGGGTGATATTTCGTGGCTCTTAGAGGACATTTAAGTTCCTAAAACCAGGTAAGTAGTCCCTTGACGCTTGCATAAAATCTAAATTCGTGTTTAGACGATATATATGGTTATTCGGTGTTTTGATGCGTTGATTTTGTTATTTATGATGTTTTATTTGTTGGGGATTGTTCTAGCATGTGTATAAAGTATTTTAGAATGATTTAGAATGGTTTTGATGCATTGAATATTGAGTTGTGGAATTTTTATTGAATTTCGTAAAGTTATGGATTTCTCACATAGCAGGTCGCCTGAGCAGTCGCTCGAGTGCCCTATGTAATTATTCAAAACCCGAGAGCAATTTTACCCAGATTGAACTACCACTAGAACAGTCGCTCGAGCAACCAATCGAGCGAGATACCCTGAATTAACCTGTTCTGTAAGGCCGATCGAGCGCCCTTGGCCGCTCGAGCGACCAGTCTGTCAGATTTTGAAAAACCTGAATTTTCAACCTAGTTTTCACTAAGGAAGTGGTTTTATTCAATTTTAACCTATGTACTATCAAGATTGGGGTATTTGGGAAGTGTTTGCATTGGCGGATGTTTAAAATTCAATTTTATAAAGATTTGGGTAGATGTTTCTAAAGAGGCACTTTTACTTGATTCCCTTGTTCCAAAAGATTTTACTTTTAACCAAGGTTGGTTTTGTAAGTTCATACACCTGTATTTGGGTGATATGAAGGTATTGTGTGCATCGATGGAGTCGATACACATTCAGGACATAATGGTTCGTTGAAACCTGGAGTTTTGGACATATGACTTGGTACATTCTGTTTTGGTTTTAGGTCACTGATGTGACAAGGCTGGTGCCTAATTTATTGTATCCCGCATGGGCGGATTTGGTTAGAGCAATGGTTCTGTATTTTGGTGGGTATTATTGAGAAGTATGTCCATTACCCTGGTTGGTTTTCTCACCGTTGAATGGGCTTAACAGTTATATGGATCCATAGAATAGCTAGTAAGTGAAATGTGTATTAGAGGGGTTTGAATTCTGTGTCTAAGGCATTCCATCATCTCGATGATGGTACCACTCCTGGATTGGTCGGTCGCTACGTTACCCACTCCTGGATTGGTTGGACTGTACATGCTAACTCATGGTTGGGTTCTTCCATTGGTGTTGAATAGCCATAGTGCAAAGCGGCTAGTCCATCGTAATTCGATTAGGTAGCATATTGGCACATGTCTACTCACTTTATCTGGTATACTATTTCGTGAGTCCCATGAGGTTGACAAATTGTATTTCCTTGTTGTCTTGAATTCTTATTGTGATTATTCAGATTAAGCGTTGCATATTTTATTGTGGTCAACTATTTTCATGACTGCTTACTAAGATGTTGTTTCTCACATTATTGTTTCATCGGTTTTGTTTTCAGATATTCCTGGAGAGGACGTTGCCGGGGTAGAGACACCGGGGGATTACTGTGATTATCAGGAAGAAGATTATTTCATTCCTGTGTAGGTCTAGAGAGACATGGAAAAACATTTAGATTTATTTTCTTAGTGATTATTTTTAGTATTTTGATTAAGGAGTTCGATGTTATTCAAAGGATGATTGGTATCTTTATTCCACACTTTTGGTGGATGATATTTATGTTATTTAGTTGAACCTTTTCCAGACTTTTTAGATGAAATACGAAAGGATTATTTAGGTAGTTTAATTCCGCGCTTTCTGAAAGATGATTTTATTTCTGCACACTGATATAATAAATGAACTTGTTTAAGTCTAAAATTGTCACGACCCGGAACCAAGCCTGCCCCTCCAAGGCACGACCCGTCCCAGACCGTGGCAAGTGGGCCTTTATACTCACCAAAACACGAAGGATTTTAAAACTTTTTCTAACAAGTGCAAGTGATAATACAATTCATCCTATGCATATCAAAAGTGTGTTCTACATATAAAGAAATGTAATAATACACGTGAGTTAGTTACAAAAAGACAGGTTACTATATCACTCCTCTCAAGCACAAAGCTACAATCCAAAACTATACATGTATTTCAAAATAAAAGCCTAAGGCCTACAGAGTCCTCTCAATACCCAAGGCTTTCTCTTTGCCTCTATTCCCCAGCCCGGTCCTTCACACCGGATGTCGATGGATCTGAAAAATAAGAAGTAAAGCAACTGTGAGATGAATGTCTCAGTAAGCAACACATGCATGCACGAGAAAACACAGTGTATGCAAATATCTCGATGAAACCATGATATGCGGTTTATTTGAAATCATAAATCAAATATCACAATTTAGTGCATGCTTGTGCTTCAGTGTACAGTTTATGCAATTAACATAATCATTCATTCGATCTCACAATTGATCATACAGGTGATTTGGTATCATTTTATACATCATCAATACCTCTCATCTAGCGTCACCAATTACATGCGGTGGCTAGGCATCTATGCCGATCTTACGTGACGCAGGCATCTAATACTCTAGTTACATATGTCGTATGAATATCATAGATGATTACTCAATAATACTTAAGGTGGTATCCCAATACTATCGATAACATTAGTCACAGTTATTCATCTAGCTTCACCGTTTACACATGGTGGCTAGGCATCAAGAACAATAATATTCACAAGTATCATCTAGCTTCACCGTCTACACATGGTGGCTAGGCATACATTACACATCCATTGCTGTCTACATATAGCCAATGGCCATCGGCCACCGAATACACAGGGTGCCGAAAGAGCATATACCTCCATTGCTGATTACACATAGACAATGGGCATCGACCACCGAATACACATGGTGCCGGAAGATCATGTACCTCCATTGCTGATTACACATAGACAATGGGCATCGGCCACCGAATACACATGGTGCCGAAATGATACTCATCCATTGCTGATTACACATAGAGAATGGGCATCGGCCACCAATCACATGGTGCCGGAAGATACGGTATAGCAGGAACAGTAGCAATGGCCCTTGGCCATGGAGCATGTATATAAACAACCCTACTCATAAGGTATGAACAATGGTAGTGTTACTCTAAAGGTATCAGGTGGTTCATGCACTTAGGCATGCCAGATCTCAAGGGTAGCCTTTGGCCTTACCCGAGTCATTCTTGGGCCAAGCCTTTATTTATTACTCATGGATTCTGGGCCATTGCCCTCCATTCACTTTCAATAACCAGGGGCTACTGCCCTCTTTTCAATGTGTGTGTATATATATATATATATATAAGTACCATGGGGCCACAGCCCCTTTCACTTTATGCCACAAATAGTGGGTCAATGCCTTTGAGGTCATAACTCAATATGGGTCAATGCCCTTGGTATCTTACAATTCACTACAGGCTAATGCCCTTAAGATCATGCAAATCAAGATGGCCATTGCCCTTCCTATCTCGTAATTTAATTACGGCTAATGCCCTTCCATGTCTTGTGCCAAATTCCAAGCTGAAGCCCAACATACCAAGTGGGGTATACTCACTATAAGGGTCAAGGGAAAAGGATTTGCTTTTTCGGAAATTCCACCTTTCGGGTCTCACTCAAGCAACCTATGCCTTAATTCTTTGATATTTGCACAACTGGGTCTTGGATCTTGATTTCTACTTCTAAAGGTCAATTGAAAGGTGCTTGAAAGGATGGAATCAAGTTACCCTAATTCTGTAGTAATCTGGGACGGCAACTCTTTATAAGATCTCCTTTGGTAACACGTACCCAAAGTCCCTAGTACTTCGACTGTCGAGATACTACTAATTGGGACACTTGTCATGAAATTTTAGCTTATCCAGCTGTTTGATTTGAATAAAGACCATCGGTGGTTCAATCTGGACTAAAGTCCTTTTTTTTTGGAACTGTTATTACATTTCATGACTCAACTTGGAAATCTATGCCTCAATCCTCTCGAGACTCATATAACTTGGGTTTGGTTCTTTTATTCAACTTCCATAGGTTATTTGAAAGGTATTCGAAGTGGTGGAATCACTCTATCCCACTTCTATAAAAGTCTGGAACACAACTCTCTCTATGAGACCTATTCTAGCAAAACGTACCCAAAATCTTTGCTATTTGCAATTTGGGGACAACTCCAGCTGGAACACCTCCTAAACACTTAACTCTCACTTATACATGGGTTGGATTTGAATAAAATCAAAGGGTAGTTCAATCTGGGTTGAAACCTCAAAATTTGGGAAAACAGGGCAGGGCGCTCAATGGGTCGCTCAAATCGGCTTCAAGCGGCTACAATTTTTGCTCTCGGGTTCTTTGTTAAAACTGGGCGCTAGAACAGTCGCTCAAGCGATGCTAGGTTTTTCTCAGTAGCTCGTGAAATCTGATTTTTGGGGACTTAATCTCAAATCTCAATTGTTTTGTGTGTTTTTGGGCTCGAAATCACTCCTAGCATGTGTAGAAACTTGCTACCTACAAAATCCCTCAAAGAAAACTCCCCTATTGGCTCTAGAACTCGTTTTCACATCTCAACCCTAAACATTCATCTAACATACGAAAATGGCGGAAATCTTAAAATAAGGGTTGGGGTGGTGTTGCTTACCTCTTGCAAACTCTTTAGCAAGTCTTCTTGCTTTCTTTGCAACCCACGAACAGAACCTTTGGTTGCTCTTGGTTGGTTTCACCACAAATCTCACCAAATGCTCCCAAACGAAAAATGGCTTCCCTTGGTGTTCTTCTTCTTTTCTTGCAAGCATACACTTCCAAAGGGTTTACAATGAATGGGGAAACGAAATGGGGTGATGAGGGAAGACAAATGAAGAGAAGGAGAAGAAGATGAGGGTGGGAAAGAGAGAAGAGAGCAAGGAAGGGTTTTGGGGCAAGGGTTTAGTCGTATGGGTTTTAGGTTTCCTTTCTCACTTAAACAAAGTCTACAAAGCACAATAATTACGAGTTTGCCATTCTTCCTCCTTATTTGGCCATACATCGATACTTAGCTATTTTTCCCACTTAGGATCAAACTTTATTCAACAATTAGAGATTGCTCACCTCCCCAGGCACTACCTAGCTGGGGCTCTACCACTTGGACTGGCTTTGGGCTTGGGCTTCTCCAGGCTCACCTACACATCAAGCTCATTGATTAGGGCATGCTAGGGATACTGGGACAGGGTTTCACAGGAATAGTGTTTTGGGCCATTTTCCATAACGAACCAGATTTTGGTTTATGTGTTTAAATAAACCTGGATCCAGGGCGTTACAAGAAGCATCGATATCTCCTATATCGTCATCACGATTTTTTATTTCGCTGGGCTCTCAAGATATCCTTTCAGTGGTTTTAGATGGCAGACCTTGGTTTATTAACAATACCTTCACTAATATTGCTCAAATATCTGATGTTTAAATTGCTAATACGTTTGAGTTTTCATCTTTTGTTGTCTGGTGCCAACTTCTGAATCTCCCCAAGGTTTATATTGGTGAAGATGTGGTTTGTCAACTTTCATCGGCAAATGGCACAATTCTTGCTGTGGAAATACCAACAAATCATGAACATCCATATGTGGGTGTCAAATGGAGTTTATCACTATCTGCACCAATACCAGCAGGCATTTACATTGAGGATCTTTAACTTCAAAAGCAATGGGTAACGTTTTCTTATGAGGGCAGTCCCGATTTATGTTTTTATTGTGGATTTCTTGGACATATGAAGAATGCCTGTCCTCGCATAATGTCTGGTCAAGCTTTATGCATGTTTTCTTCTGGATTGGAACCGTTATATTCGCCAGCTAACAAGTCTCCATGTAGACGAAGACCAATGTCTATTTTGCAGAAAATCCTAAAAGGGAAGAAGACCGAGTCATCTCCCTCCTGTGAGACATGGGAAAAAATCAATTTAATGATTTCCTCAATCATCACACGGGATTAAATTAAACAAAGAGTCGCCACCATTCAATTTAGGTGTGAATGGACACCAAAATATTAAATAAGCAAAAAGGCAAATTTTAGGGCAAAATATCCCTCCTAAAAAAAACAACCAGAGATGGGTAAGGGGATTAAGTTATGAACAGGGGAAGGTGTTAGGCACCCCTATTCATCCACACAAGGTGGTTGCCAGGTATTGTTCATGTTAAAAATAAAGGAAAAAGCTTGCTATAAAAATCACACAAAATCACAAAAAAGGCAAAAATATATGGTTTTTTCATATGAATAGTCTGATTGATCCAGAACTTTCAAATATGATCATAACATTCCTAGGGTTTCATGATCAAAATAAAATTGAGATAAAATCAAATAAAATCAATTTAAAGTGAAAAATCCAAAAATCTGGCTTCAAGTCAAATTCTAGAAATCTAGAAAAATATGATTTTTATAAAATATTTCAAAATTGAACTTGAACAGTCCAGGACATAGGTAGAGCCCATATTTCACATTAAATCCAGAAATAAAAACCAAAAATACCCACGTTGATGAAGAACACCAAAAGGGGAGAATTTAGACCGTAGGGTCTTCTCTCAATAATGAAAAACAATTTAAAAACCACATCATGAAACCCTAGAATTTATTTTCAGGCTTCTGGATTCAGATCTACCATATTGATCATGATAAATCCAAGATCCTAGCCTAAAATCACAAAAATCGCAAAAACAGTGCTGTAGGTGCAAAAGTGTGGAAAATCCAAATTTTATCAAAGAGCGGGGATCTCATGCTATAAACATCATAGATTCATGTTATTCATTCAGATATATCATAAAAAGCATTAAAACATGATCAAAATATTTAAAATAGCCACATCTCACAAATTAGAGCACATGGGGGTCTACCCTACGGATCCACCTGTTCCCCTTTCCCCTAGTTCTCTCTTCACGTTTTACGGTTAGAGAGACTCTTGAGGTACTTAGAGATAGGTTTGGTTACACAAACACAGTCACAGGCCTTAATCTATGAAAAAACAGATATGGGGTTCTATTCTAGGGATCCACCTGTTCCCCTTTCCTAGTTCTCTCTTCACGTTTTACGGCTAGAGAGACTCTTGAGGTACTTAGAGACAAGTTTAGGAATACAAAAACAGATATGGCCTTATTCTACAGTAATAGAGATGATCCTATTACTTCTAGAATTGAAGACAGAAAATAAAAAGGGATAGGGGACTTACCTGGATTGAGCAGGCAGAGCAGCAGGGATTCCTTTCCTTCTCTTGGAGCTTTTGATTCTTCAAAATTTCGTGGCCTTTAGCTAGAGGAGAGAGCCTCTATTTATAGGCAAGTACAGGGGCAAGGCTGGTCCAGAAGGATATAGCCTGGTCTTTAAGATAGAGTGAAATACAGAGATAATGCACATCCATAGCCAACCAAGGTGACTTGAGCGAATAAAATACATAATTTGCTCATTTAAAGATATATTGGACTACAAATAAAGCTCGGAAATCGAGAGAAGGATAAAACTCGCACGTGTCTTTAATGCCCGTGAATGCACTACGGTCCAATGGAGACCGTATTGTTACTACGGGCGCGCCTGACCGTAGATAATTTTCGGGCGCGATGGGCCCGTGAAGGAAATATGGGCAAAGCCTGTTTTGTCAATTTTTATGCATTTTTGACCTGTTTTAAGCTCTAATTACATGTTTTTATTATTTTCTCATTTGGCAGTGCAATTTGGGGTGTCTACAGCTGCCCCCTCTTTGCTGGTAATTGGAACCAATTACAAGCAGAGAGCAAAAAGACCCACGAATTGCACTTTCTAAGATTTTTGTCTAATCAATTGCACTTTGCAAGGATTAAATGGATGATTTTTTGAAAAAAGAATTGATTGTGGAAGATTTGCTAAGAAATCCCTCAGCTTAAGGGCCAAATCCTCCTTTCTCCTCTCACTGAGCACTTATGGGCTATGAAGTGAGATTTGAGACAAAATTTTTAAACAAAAGTGGGTAAAGTGGCAATCCTTGCAACTTACAACTAATATAAACATTAATCTCTTGAAAAATGTGAGAAAATAACAAAAATATGCTATTTTTGGCCTCGCCCGTATTTGACTTACGGGCTGATGCTGCCCGTAGTTTGTTCATGGGCGGTCGGGACCGAATTACCTTTACGGGCGCCTGAAGCCCGTACTGAGTTTACGGATTTTAGGATTCTTTTTAAGTTTGCGATCGCGGCCTTTTCCTCTTCTGCTCGCACTGTGCCCTATTTCCTCCGCGACCGTGCTTTCTTCTCCGTTCCTCTCTTCTCAATCTTCGTCCGCACTTGTTGTTCTCCAGCGACTCTCTCCCTCCGGCGACGACTTGCTCATTCCGACGACTATTCCCATTTCGGACGACCACAATATCTTCAGCAACCATCGACTGTTCTTGGATTTGGGCATTGCCGTGGCCTTGATCAATTCATTGGAGTGTTTCCTCTTCTATCAATCGACTGTGGACATTCTCTGCAGCTTTGATAGAGTAAGGGCTTTCCATTTACTTGCCAGATTTCTTCCATTTTGATCGAATCTAGTAAGTTGCCGAAATTTTTCTGATTTTTCTTATGAACAGTATGTGCAACAATCCATGGACGAAATTTTGCTCTTGATTGAACTGAATGTTTACTTTGTCTTCATTATCTTGATTTGATTCGAAACCTCTATGTCCTTGAATTTTAGAATGATTAAACTTCCCAAGCATTGTTTTGTTCATCCTTGTGACATGCTGCTTTTTTTTGTAAATGATATGTCCGAAATGACATTGGCAAATTTTTGAATGATAATTATCTCAAGCTACAAATTTTCCATCTTTCGAATGCTGGGTAATTCCTCAAGTTATAGATAAATCTTTGGTTCTGAAATTTTGAACTCCTGTTGACTGAAATTTTGAATGAGCAAATCTTTGTATCTCTAAGTTTGTTTCCTGTGGACTGAACTGATATTTGCAAATCTTCTGATTGAGACTGGATTTATGTTTTATCTGCATTATGCTTTCCTTTGAAATTTGTATTCCCTTTTGACATTGATCATCATGGAATAATCTTGCTATTGTCATTGGGTCATCTTCGCTTTAGCATGTTGTTTGCGTCTGCTCCTGCTTCCATTTCAGTATTCTGATTGTAACCAATGTAAACCAATGCACTGATTCTTGACTGAATTTGATGTTGAGCATCTTGTCCCACTGTCTTGGCATGAATACAATGAACTTTTGACTTTGCCTTTCTTGTGTTACCTCAGTCCCACTACAAATATGCTTGAAATTTTATCCTGAAACCAAACAAAAAAGAGATGATTAAATCAACCTTTAGTACCTTTATAAGAAGCCTTCACTTCCTATAAATTTTATATTTTTTTCTTGATTAAAGCAAAGACTAAATAAATATCACAATAAGCCTTATTCAAACAGAAAATTAAACTCCTTTTCTTCCATCCTCCATTTTTCTTTCCCTGCCAATCAATTAATATTGGTTAAAATTAAGCAATTTGAAAAAGAAATAATTAGCCAACTCCCTGCTTTGAACCGTAGATGGCCCATCTTCGATCAGCTTCTAGGGATCCTGCAGATGAGCCTTCCTCTTCGAGGGTTAGGCGAGATCCTGCCGATGTGGCCTCTTCTTCGAGGGCTGAGAGGGATTCTGATTCAGACCTTCCTGATCTCTCTTCTGGGGATTCGCGTGAGGCGACCCCAGAGGTATTCTCTCACTCCTTTGAATTTAATATTCCTTTTCAAAACACATCATCTTGATTCTTTCCTCCCTTTAATTATTTTCTTTTAGCCGGCTGTTGAGGCTTCGGGCAGAGATAGGAGCCGTAGCAGGCGTCGAGCTGGAGGCCATGATGAGGACCGTAAAGGAGGCCGCAGAGGGGGCCGTGGCAGAGATGAGGCCAGGACCAGGGTTGAGATCCCTGAGGAGGTGGCTGCCCAGATTAAGGATACCGATCTTTTGCATGGCTTGAGGACTCATCCCTCAGCGTGCGTTAGGGAGGATATCCCGTTGGAGTATCCGATGTCCCACTATAGAGGGAGCTGGGCCAGCTTTACTAGATTTTTGGGAGCTTGCAGTTCGGCCTACCGTCGGGAGCTAGGCTTGTATGGTTTTGGTATGTTTATCACCATCCCGGACGTTTGCTTGGATCGAGCCCTCATTGCCGCATTGTTGGAGAGGTTTTTCCCGGAGACATTGAGCTTCCACTTCCCAGATATTGAGATTGGGATCCGGCCTTCTGATTTCACACTCATCACCGGGATTAGGATGATCGGTGATGTTATTCCTGAGATGACGATGCCAGAGGCTGATGAGATTGCTAGTTATCTTGGATATATTGTACTGCCTCCAGAGGCCTGGGATCGGGGGAGACAAGATTGTCTCTGACATGGTTGAGAGAGACTTTCAGGAGGAGGCAGTTTGGCCAGCTTGCTACCGGTGACCATGTTTTTCCTTTCGCCTTCAGATTTATCTTCTTGTACATGATGGGTTCCTGCTTCTTCCCAGAGGACACGACTTCAGTTAGTCCTTATTTTCTGAGTCTTCTGGAAGATCTGCAGCGGGCGAGGAGGTACGCCTGGGGCCCGCTCATATTTGGTACTATTTTGGCTGGCCTTCGCCGATCAGTGAGTGGCCTCTCTACATCCAGAGGGGCTGGAGTTAGGTGCAGGTTCTTCTGGCCCTTTTTGCAGGTGAATCTTATTTCCCTTCTTTTTCTCTTTCTCTCTCTTTCTCTTTTCTCTTTTTCTATTCCTCTGACTCTTTTCTTATTTTTGCAGTTTTTTGCTAGGGTTTATATACCCTATTTCCGCCCTACCTCTACGATGCCTGAGGAGACGTATCCCATGGCACGTAGATGGTGTCATGTAGAGCACGACTCTGAAAAGAGTCGTCCCAAGTCCGCCCGGGCCCACTTGGACAGGTTGTACCGGTCTGAGGTAATCTCCTTTAATTTCTCTACTTTCTTCTTTTCTTTTCTTCCTGGATCACATATCTGACATCCCATTCTGTTTCTCAGCTATTTGTCCCCAGGATGGAGGACATTCATGAGGTGCTGGCCCTGCAGGCAGCCAGAGATGATGCATTTGTCCCTGACCAGAGACGACAGAGATACCAGTTCTTTATTGGTCAGCTGGGCAGCATCTGGTACTGCGGCGAGCGCTTCTTCTTTCAGCATGTGAGAGAGCCACGGATTCCTTCCATCCCGCCAGATACTACTCCTTCCTATCCTCCTATGCCTGTTGATCCTGCCCAGTTCCTAGATTGGACTGAGGCAGAGACATTATTGGAGGAGGGTGACTATGATGCCTGGTTCAGGCGAGCTTCTGTTGGGTGCCTCATGCCACCCATGCCTGTCCGTGGTGGAGTCACGGAGATAGGAGGAGTAGTGATTAGGGCCTACGACACTACGGTATGCCTTCTTCCTTTTCACCTTTCTATTTTCATTTCATCTGCACTTAGCATTTTTCTGACTCTTTTTTTTTCTTTTCTATTTCAGGAGGCCCAGTTGGCAGAGATCCGGTCTCGCTATGCTGATCTAGAGCGCCAGCGAGATGCTGCGATCGCCGAGCGGGATGCCCTCTATATTACCATTTCAGACCTCCGGGGGCAGCTAGCCAGAGCACAGGGCCAGGAAGGTCCATCTGATGCACAGGACCAGGCGGGTCCATCTTATACTCAGGTTAATTTCTTCCTTTATTTCCATTCCTGCTTTTGCATTAGTTTGTCTTGTTCTGACTGAAATTCCTTTTCTTAGTTTCAGGAGGACACAGCCGACCCTTCTTCACCTGCTTCACCCGTGCCTATGCATTTTCGGGATGAGGTATTTTCTGTGGCACGGGTGGAGTTCGTGACTTCTCCCAGTCCAGTAGAGGTTCCTGCAGCAGAGCCCGAGGTTGAGGCTGATATTGTACCTGCTGCTGAGGATGTGCCAGAGTCTACCCCAGTAGCTGAGACTACTCCTGATGCGTCTGCTAATGTAGATATGGATTCGGCTATGGACGCCGCTGTGGTAGAGCCGACCTTGGAGGCCGTGGTGATGGAGGAGGCTACAGCTGATCCTGTAGAGCCCGGTCCTGATGCTGATGTACCTGGGACCTCTGCTCCTGCTAGTCCTGCTATGGAGGATGCTGAGGTGACGCATGCTGCTTTTGATACGTCAGCGGAGTCTTCTCGTACTGATTCTGATGTAGATACTTCAGGGTACGTCCCTCCTGATCATCCCATTGCTGGCCTTGTACCTTTATATATGTGGCATGATATTCAGTCTGTTTTGAGCAGGATGACGCGTAGCACAGCCCGCAATGTTGTGCGGCATGTCTTTGAGCGCAGGCGATCTTCAGGCCGTGGTCGAGGCAGAGGACGAGGCCGAGGCCGTAGGGATGGACCTGCGTAGATAGTAGATTAGGATTATTCCATGTACATTTGTATTTTTTTGGCAAAAGTGATGTAAACATTCATGTATATAAAAGAAGTTTGATTTATTTCCATTTGTGTTCTTTTCTTCTTTATTTTCAGTATTTATTACCTGATGAATGTTAAAACAGGGACAGGTGAAGCTTAGGGAAACAAAGAAATTAAAACTTCCCATTTTTTTTGCATTTTTTCGAAGGAACCGTATTTACTCTACGAGCAAGCCGTGCCCGTAAAGTTACTACGGGCGCACTCTGCCCGTGAAGTTTCCACGGTCAAGGGTGTCCGTAGTTCCTATACGGGCGAGCTTTGCCCGTAGTATCATTACGGAATTTACTGCCTTACGATTTTTTTCTATATAAACTCATAGGGAACGTCATTGTGACACTTTTATTAATTGAAGAACTCCCTGAGCACGTCTTTTCTCGCTTTCCTTGGCTTCTTTGGCGCTTCCATGGCTTCCCCTACGCCGCTTTCTCCTACCGTTGACTCTCCTCCTGCAAGACAACCTGTTAGATCAAAACCTCCTAATCTTACCATGTACAATATTGTGGATTCCTTTTATGATAGATGGGTTAACTCCATGACCCTTGATGAGGAGATTCGTTGGGATTCCATCCACTTAGGGCACATCCTACACCTCCCTAAAATTCCCTTTAAGTGGGAAATCATTGAAGCTTTGATTGGCCACTGGGTACCTGAGCTGAATCTCTTCCGTTTTGATGACAAAGAGATGACTCCTACCATAGAAGAAATTGAAACCATCCTTGGCCTTAGATTTTCTGAAAAAGTTGTGAACCCACCCCTAAAGCTTAGTTATAAAAAAGAGGCTTCCACTTTCTTGGGTATAGGGAAGAAGGACCTAGGAAATTCTGATGCACTATTGACCTTGTCCAAGACCTTTTTGACTGAAAAACTTCTGAGGAGTAATGACAAGGACGCTAGGTTTAATGCATTGACCTTGGTAGTGGTCAATCAGCTGCTTTTTCCACGGGGTGATGACCAGGTTGACTTGGCTCTCATCTCAGTTATCTGTCAGGTTAGGGAACGCGAGAGGTTGGCCCCTATGATCCTAGCAGAGATATATCAGGCCCTTACTGACTGTTATTTCAGGAAGAAGAAGCGCTTCCTTGCCTGCGCCCCTATCCTACAGGTAAAAAATATGCATATATTTTTTTCTTTTCTCTTTTTTTTATTTTTTTTTCTTTTTATTCTTTCTTTCCTTTCTTCTTCTTCTTCTCTCTCTTTTTTTTTCTTCTTTTTTCCTTTTCCTTTTTTTTTTCTTCTTTTTTTTTTCTCTCTTCTTTTTTTCTCTTTTTTTTTTCTTCTTTTTCTCTTTTTGGAAATAAATTGAAATACTCCCTTTTTCTGCAGCTTTGGTTGCTTGACCATCTTAGCCAGGTTGAAGAAATAACTCGCCGCTTTTTTCCAAGATTGAAAGTTCCTGTTTTGATGAGCAATAGGGGATGTCCTAACATCCAAGGTGGCAAGCAAGGCTGGTTCGCTTTCTTGGGTACTCTCCAGGATGATCAAGTGAGATGGCCTGGCACTTATCAGCCCACTCCAGAGACAGTGATCAGCTTTAGAGATAAAAACTTTCTGGTCCTAGCAGGCTTGAAATCTGCTGTTCTCTATCTTCCTTTGAGGGTTCTTCGGCAGTTTGGAGCAACCCAGGGAATTATGATCCCTACTGGATATGAGAAGCTTTTAGGGCCACTTACACCAGCCTCCATGGGGCTAACTGCTCAATTAATGAAAGAGTGGTCCTACGTCCGTTTTCTGCAGGGTCCTGTCTTTTCAGAGTCCCATGTGAAGGACTATCACTTCTGGATCAAAGAACAGGTGCAGAGTCATGCCCCAGTACCAGAGGATCCTCCTGCAGTTCTTCCTCCTACCTATGAAGATATTCTGGAGTCAGAAAGGGCAACCCATAAGCGGCTTCAACAAATATGGGTACGGGAGGCTCAAGAACTTAGGATAAAAGTCCTTGTTCTGGAGAGGAAGCTTGAAGAGCAGAAGTCTGGCCACATTGCCATGGAGAAGAAACTTGAAGAACAATGGCAGGCTCGTCGCTTTGAAGTCCGAGTGATGCAGAAGAAGTATCTGGATTCCTTGGCCGACCTTAGGGCGTTGAAGATCAAGCTTTCTTTTTCAGACGAGGTCATCTCCTTTTTGAGTGATCCTGATGCAGAGGGTGCTTCTGGAATCATTGCAACTCAGGCAGCTAGGATTAGGGAGCTTGAGGAGCAGTTAGGGAGTAGGGATTAGATTCTTTTATCTCTTTTTTTTTTTTCATTCATCATTTTTTTTCATACTTTTATACAAAAGCAAACTCCATTAGTGGGAAGATATTAGATTTAATTCAAAAATAGGTTTTATATTATTGGCCTCAGAATTCTCAGATGCTTATAAAAACATAAGTTTTATGAAAAAGTATTTGATTTCTCATCACTGGCCAAAGTATAGTTTTTTTTTTTTTTTTTTTTTTGAAAGCTGATCCAAAACACTTAATCACATATAATTAAAGGAATTAAAATCAGGTTGAATAATGAAAAGGGTAGTCCAAGCAATAGGGAGAGACCAAATCTATCTACCCCGTGACCTTTAGAATCATCCCCTAATGATTTTACCTTCATGATGGACCCTGCTAATCTGCTCAGTTTCCAGTGCTCATGCTGATTAAATTTAGACCACATGATCAACTCAACCTTTGATTTTTTTTTCTCTTCTTTTTTTTTTCTTTTTTTTTTCCTTTTATTTTTTTTTCTTTTTGCCCTTCTTGCCCCTAGTGCCAATTACGGTTTTCAGTAGGGTTGGCCTCTGCATTCCGTCATCACCAATCTTACTCTGAAAGTTGAATGAATATACTAAAATCACCGAGAGCTTAATAATAGGACGAAACAAAGGCTAAGCTCGGTTTATGAAAGAAAAGGTATTAAAGGCTCAAAATTTTCTAAGTGTGAAAATGGGTCAACTGGACTTACAGTCATGGTGAATTCAATCCCATTCCCCTTCTTTTGTATTTGGCTTTTATTTGCCCCTATTTTTTCTTTTCTCTCTTTTTTTTTTCTCAAAATTTTTTTCTTTTTGCCCCTATTGGCCTTGCCCTTATTGGCTTTGCTCCAGTATAAGGCTGTAAGTCCAGTTTAGGTTTAACAAAAAAAGATGAACAGGCTCAAATTGGTTTGACTAGGGATTCAAATTTTGGGATATAAGGAACAATGGCCTTAGATCATTTCCTAGTAATATTCATTCATGGAAAATATCTCTTTACTGCATCAGAGTTAATTGGCTCAGGAAAATCCTTCCCATCCATTTCTGTTAAGACGAGAGCACCCCCTAATAGGACCTTCTTGACAACGTAAGGTCCTTCCCAATTTGGTTTGAACTTTCCACGAGGATCTTCCAAAAAGGGTAAAATTTTCTTCAATACTAAATTTCCTTCTTGGAAAGTTCTGGGCTTTACCTTCTTATTGTAAGCCCTGGCCATTCTCTTCTAATACAATTGGCCATGACAAAGCGCTTTTAATCGCTTTTCCTCTATTAGATTGAGTTGATCATGTCTTGATTGTATCCATTCAGCTTCTTCTAATTCTGCTTCCATTAGCACTCTTAGTGAAGGTATTTCCACGTCCACTGGTAAAACTGCTTCCATTCCATAGACTAGGGAATATGGGGTTGCCCCTGTAGAAGTTCGAATCGAGGTTCTGTAAGCATGTAAAGCAAGTGGCAGCATTTCATGCCAATCTTTAAAACTCACTACCATCTTCTGAATAATCTTCTTTATATTCTTATTTGCTGCTTCCACTGCCTCATTCATCTTTGGTCTATACGGAGCTGACTTGTGGTGGGTAATTTGAAACTGTTCACACATCTTCCTCATGTCTTTGTTCTTAAGGTTTGAAGCATTGTCTGATACTATGGCACTTGGCAAATCGTAACGACAAATGATATTGTGCTTTAAGAATTTCAAAACGTGGTTACTTGTAATGTTTGCATATGAAGCTGCCTCTACCCACTTGGTGAAGTAATCAATTGCTACAAGTATAAATCTGTGTCCATTTGATGCCTTTGGAGATATCATTCCAATGACGTCTATACCCCACATAGAAAAAGGCCACGGAGATGTCATATTGTGTAATTCGCTTGGAGGTGCATTCTTGTTATCTGCGTACACTTGGCATAAATGACACCTTTTAACGTGTATGTAGCAATCATGCTCCATAGTCGACCAGTAATATCCCAATCGCAGAATCTTCTTGGCAAGCATATGCCCATTCATATGGGGTCCACACACTCCTCCATGTACCGTTTCAACTATCCTTTCTGACTCAGTCTTTGCAACACATCTAAGTAGTATATCATTGTGTGATCTTTTGTACAACTGCCCACCACTTAATAAGAACTGTCCTGCCAGACTCTGTATTGTTCTTTTCTCTGTAGAGGTGACATTTTCTGGTAAACTTCGATCATTTAGGAAATTCTTAATGTCTTGAAACCATGGTACTTCTTCTTCTGGGGTTTCTTCTAGAACAAGACAATAAGCTGGTTCCTTCCTGACTTCAATTTCCAATGGTCTAATATCAACACCTTCTGGCATACTGACCATTGAAGCCAATGTTGATAGAGCATCCGCAAACTGATTTTTGGCCCTTGGCATATAATTAAAGGAAATTCGAGTAAATTTATTGCTTATTTCTTCTAAATACTGGTGATAGGGGATCAATTTATGATCCTTGGTTTTCCATTCACCAGTTGTTTGGAAGATGATAAGACTCGAATCCCCATATACGTCAAGTTCCTCCACTTCATGGTCTAAGGCAGCTTGCAACCCAATTATGCATGCTTCATACTCTGCTATATTGTTCGTGCATTGGAACCTTAACTTCACTGCGATTGGGATATGTGCCCCATCTGGCTTGATCAACACAACCCCTATTCCATTTCCATTCATATTGGTGGCCCCATCCAAAAACATTTGCCATGAGCTTTCGCCTTCTTCCTCTTCAGCAAACAGGATTGCCTCATCAGGGAAGTTGGTCGTTAAGGGTTGGTATTCTGGTAAAGGGTGTGCAGCTAAGTGATCTGCAATGGCTTGACCCTTAATGGCTTTTTGTGTGATATAGGTGAGGTCAAATTTAGAGAGTAATAACTGCCACTTCGCTGTTCTGCCAGTTAAAGCCGGTTTCTCAAATAGATACTTCAAGGGGTCCATTCGGGATATCAATAAGATGGAATGACTAAGGAAATAATGCCTCAGTCTTTGAGTTGCCCACACTAAAGCACAACAAGTCTTTTCTAGAGAGGAATATTTTGCTTCATATTCTGTAAATTTCTTACTCAGGTAGTAAATCGCCCTCTCCTTTCTGCCTGTATCGTCATGCTGTCCTAAGACACACCCCATTGACGTCTCTAAAACTGACAGGTATAGAATTAATGGTCTTCCTGGAGTTGGTGGCACTAGCACAGGTGGATTCAATAAATACTCCTTTATTGTGTCAAAGGCTTCTTGGCAATCATTATTCCAGACTGTCGGGTTATTCTTTCTTAGAAGTTTGAAAATTGGTTCACAGATAGCGGTGAGCTGTGCTATGAACAGGCTTATGTACTGAATCCTTCCAAGAAACCCCCGAACTTCCCTCTCGGTTCTAGGTGATGGCATTTCAATGATGGCTCTGGCTTTAGCTGGGTCAATCTCAATTCCCTTCCTGCTTACTATAAAGCCCAATAATTTTCCTGATGTGGCCCCAAAGACACATTTCGCAGGGTTAAGTCTTAGACTGTATTTCCTGAGCCGGTCAAACACCTTCTTCAAGTTGATAAAGTGGTCTTCTTCTTCACATGATTTGGCTATCATATCATCCACATAGACCTCCATCTCCTTATGGATCATATCATGGAATAAGGCTGTCATGGCCCGCTGGTAGGTTGCCCCAGCGTTCTTAAGTCCAAATGGCATGACAGTGTAGTGGAAGGTACCCCAAGGGGTGATAAAGGCTGTCTTCTCTTGGTCTTCCTTAGCCATCTTGATCTGATTATAACCAGAAAACCCGTCCATGAATGAGAACAAGCTATGTACAGAGGTGTTATCCACCAAGATGTCTATGTGTGGAAGTGGAAAGTCATCCTTTGGACTTGCCTTATTCAAATCTCTACAATCTACGCATATTCTGACTTTTCCATCCTTCTTTGGCACTGGCACTATATTTGCAAGCCATTCGGGGTATGTGGAAACTGCTAAGAATCCGGCTTGGAATTGCTTAACCACTTCATCTTTGACCTTTAAAGTCCATTCTGGTTTTAACCTTCTCAGTTTCTGTTTAACTGGCTTAGCATCTGGCAGAATTGGTAGCCTATGTACAACCATATCTGTGTCTAACCCCGGCATATCCCGATACGACCATGCAAACACATCATCATAATTAGCCAAGAATCGTATCATTTCTTCCCGCTGTACCTCAGATAGACATACCCCAATCTTCACTATTTTTGGGTCATCTTCAGTCCCTAGGTTTATTGATATGGTCTCTTCAATATTGGGTTGGACCCCCTTTTCATGATGCTCTAATTGATATGTGATTTCTTTTGGAACGTCGTCTTCTTCGTCCTCGGTCTCTTCCTCAACCCCCATTAGGTCAAAGTCGAGCTCAAGGTCGAAGTCATATTCATCCTGATCCAATTCCGTTTGCTTATATGGTTCATAAATGGTTTGGACCTTTTTGAAAAATTTATCTTTTCTAGAAAAAAATGGAAAATCTTTTTGTGTTTTTTGAGAGCCTTCTACAAAATCTTTCCCTGAAGACGAAGGCTCATTAAAACCTTCAGGAAAAGGGCATTCCACTAATGGAGTTTTTTTTTGGAAGCCATGTCTGTTTGCCAAACAAACGCGGCTTCAAAAGTAAGGGGAGTTTCCTCCCAATTATTCAGAATGAAAGAATCTGGGGCAGGGATACAAGCCTGCTCCTCAAGCTCAGGGTCTGCATCTGAGATCACCAGTACTGGGTGAGTTGCATTGCCTGCTTCTTCTGTAGGGCTAGTTCTAGATGGAACTTCTACTGCAGCCATATCAATAAAAGGTAGCTCCTCTGCTACTTTTTCTTGGTTGCCTTCTGTCATGGCAAAGAATGCCCCTACGTCCTCAGAAAAGTCCTGCTCCTATTCTGCCTGTGGCCCAGGCCCACCAGATGCTTGTGGAGGTGGAGGTGGAACATATGGTTGTATTGTGGAGGGTTTGGGTTTCTGGAATGGGTTGACATTGTAGTATGGAGGTTTGGACTGATCCTCAGGAGGAGACAGTTGAATCATGTGAGAAAGCTTTGGAAAGGTTTCCCTGATATGCAGGAATTTTATGTCTTCTATCTGCCCCTGTCTTCTCCATTTCCTTGGCTTGGACCCCAATCCTGCTCTGTGAACCATCTTCTTAACCTGTACTGGTTCTATCCTTCCTTGTAGGTTAACCCCCAGACCTTTTCCAGGGTGAAAATGGTACTTTTCTAGCACATTTTTGACCATTTTTTCAGCACAGGTCAATTTTCCTTCTTTTTCCTGATACCCCCCAGGTATATAATTCACAGCTTCAAATTGGAAAGAGTGAAATGTCATCTTATCAGCAGTCATTTCCATGTTAATACAGGGTACATCAGGGGACCACATGGGGGGAACCAAATTTTCGGCCAGGACGGTAATCACCTTTTGCCCTCTAATATATTTGACACTTTGGTGGAGGGTAGATGGTATGGCCCTAGCTGTATGAATCCACGGCCTTCCTAAGAGCAGGTTGAAAGCTGCAGGTATATCCATCACCTCAAATGTGATGTTAAAAATATACGGTCCAATTGTGACCGGTAGTTCAACCTCCCCAAGGGAGTGTGTTTTAGAGCTGTCAAATGCTCTTATGATTCTTCCATTTTGCTTTATTTTGTTTCGCTCCAAATTGAGCTTAACAAAGGTTACTAACGGGCAAACATTGAGGGCCGACCCATTGTCAATCAAGACCCGGGCTATCATGCAACCCTTACTGAGCACAGCAATGTGCAAAGGATCCACATGATGGTACCCTGCCGGACTGATCTCAGTCTCAGAAAAAGTTATCACATTGTGGGATAAAATTTGACCAACCATCCGGCCTAGTTGGTCTGGTTCAATATTTTTAGGCACGTGGGCCCCCTGGAGTATCCGTAACAAGGAGTCCCTATGTTTTTCAGAATTTAACAATAGTCCCAGAATTGAGATCTGGGCAGGGACTTTGTTCAACTGCTCGATGAAATTGAACTCACTCTTTTTTATTATCTTCATGAGATCAGCAGCCTCACTGTTAGTTACCTGAGGGGCCTCTTCCCCTACCTTGGCCTTGCCTTTATTTTTTTCTTCTTCTTTCTCCTTCTCTGTTTCTTTTTGTTTTTCTTCCACCCCTACACATTTTCCTGACCTCATCATGAGGTTTACTTCTTCCTTGCTTTCAACTGCAGGGCATGTAGTGGTAAATGCTTCACTGTAGTTCCATGGTACAGCCGATTCAGAGTAGGAAGGCTTAGGGACATTCACCACCAATGGGGGAAGTTTGGACTTGGCGATGGAAGTCTGAGTAATAGGAACATTAACAACCAATGGAGGAAGTGTTTTTGGTTGGGGGTTTGCAGAAGTGACTGATGCACTAAGGGGGTCACAATTTATGACCAATGGTGGCTTAGACTGAATGGGCGGAGTAAAAGTGGATGGATTGTAATTAATGACCAAAGGTGGCTTGGCGATGTTCATCTGGGCCATGAGGGATGAGACCCGGTCCAAAGATGAGCTAATGTTCTTTGCAGCACTATCATTCTCCTTTGAAATCATATTTATTTCTTTGCCTTCACTTCTCCTGTCAAAATATACTTTGACCGTTGTCCCTATGGGAGCAATTAATTGAGATGGGTCAAAGGTTATTTTGTCAGAAGAGATGACTCCTATGACATTAGATGGGCCTGCCCCGTGATGCTGAGGCAGTGGGTTTTGTCCAATATCGGTTCTTGGAGGATTGGGAGCCCCTGTATTGAAAGACAGGGTATTCTGGTCCAGTAAATCCTGAATGGTATGTTTCAAAGGCCAGCACTTGTCGGTAGGGTGCCCAGGTGCACCCATATGGTAATCACAAGTGGTGGAGGGGTCAAAATTTCTCCCCTTAGATGCATTCGGATTAGGTTCTCTTAAGGTAATATACCCTCCTTGCAATAAAGTGGGCAGCAATTGAGAGGGAGTCATTGGAATAGGGGTGAAAACCCTATTTCTCCTTGCCGCAAAATAGGCATCCTTTTCCTCTTTGGTAAAAACCCTTTTTTGGTCTGAAGGTGCTGCTGGAACACTAACCCTCATGGGGGCCTGGGATGATGAAGCAGGTGGGGTAGGAAAATGGGCAGGTATGTTGATTTGTATGGGCTTGTTAAGGCCAGATGGTGGCTGCACCATGTTCACCTCACCCTCCTTCTTGTTCACATTCTTTTTTATCCCGCCTCCTTTCTTTAGGTTGGGGTCCTGCTGGCTAACCATGGCAGAGTGGTCAATTATTTTACCTGATCTTATTCCGTCCTCAATTCGGTTAGCCACTTGAACCAAAGCTGCAAAATTAGTGGTGGTCTGACCCACCAAGTGGCTGTAGAATGGTTGACCCAAAGTGCTTATGAAAGTAGAAATCATTTCCTGTTCTAGCATGGGTGGCCTGACCTGGGAGGCCGTCTCCCTCCACCTCTTGGCATATTGCCTTACAGTCTCTTCCCTTCCTTTGCTTATTCTCATTATGTCGCACCTATCTGGCACGATTTCTGAATTGAACCGGTATTGAGCCAGGAAGGCATCGGCTAGGTCCTTCCATCTTTTGATCTTTCCATGGTCCAGAGTGGCGAACCATCTTAATGCGGTTCCAGTCAGACTTCTTTGGAAAAGTTGGATCAAGATACCCTCATCCTGCCCGAACTGGCATAGGGCACCGCAATATAACTTTAGGTGGCTCATAGGGCAACCAGTGCCATCATACTTGTCCAAGTCTGGGCACTTAAACTTAGCCGGCAGGTTAACATTGGGGTATAGGCACAGGTCTTCAAAATTGGTGCCTCCAAAGTTGTTTACCCCTTTGACTTCCCTTAGTTCATCTTGGATCATTTCTAGCTTATGCATGAACTTTCTTTCAACCTCTTCCCTTATCCTTTCCTTTTCCTTAGCCTTGTTTGACTCAGCTGTCTCATCCCTGGTCAGTATAGGTTCAGGGGTAGGTTCATAGACGGGTTCAGGAGTTGGTTGCACTGGAGGTGGAATGTTGACTGGGGGTGGAGGTGCAGGGTTGGATGTGGATGCCTGGTTCTGGGCCTGCATTTGTTGGGCCTGCACTTGTTGGGCCTGTACTGACAGTATGTTCTCTAGCATTCGGGCTAGTCCTGCCACTTGTTCTTGGAGTAGAACAACATCTGGATGAGGAGCATCAACTTCATCTTCAATGGGATTCATGGCTCGAGCTCTTGATCTGGTTACAGGAGCTATGATTGCGAGTGTATTAGTACCTGGATAAATAAAAAGAAAATATCAGTGCCAATTTAATCTCATTCACATGTCTAGGAATGCCTATGTGCAAGCTGAGTGAACACGAGTTTGGATTTTTTTTTTGCTTCTTTTTTTTTGTTTTTTTTTTTTGTTTTTTTTTTTTAATTGTTGGAATATTCTAGGGCTTCCAATAGGTCCCACAAAAGAGAGAAAGATCTGAAATTCAAAGGCTTTCAGAGGCCCGGGGGGTTTTTGAAAAAGGTCTGAAATTCAAAGGCTTTCAGAGGCCCAGGGATATTTTTGGAAAAGGTCTGAAATTCAGAGGATTTCAGAGGCCCGGGATTTTTGATGAAAGTCTGAAATTCAAAGGCTTTCAGAGGCCTAGGGATGTTTTGATGAAAGTCTGAAATTCAAAGGCTTTCAGAGGCCCAGGGATATTTTGAAAAAAGTCTGAAATTCAAAGGCTTTCAGAGGCCCAAAAGGAAAAGGTCTGAAATTCAAAGGCTTTCAGAGGCCCAGAAGTTCTGAAATTCAAAGGCTTTCAGAGGCCCAAAAGTTCTGAAATTCAAAGGCTTTCAGAGGCCCAAAAGATAAAGGTCTGAAATTCAAAGGCTTTCAGAGGCCCAAAAGTTCTGAAATTCAAAGGCTTTGAGAGGCCCAAAAGATAAAGGTCTGAAATTCAAAGGCTTTCAGAGGCCCAAGAGTTCTGAAATTCAAAGGCTTTCAGAGGCCCAAGAGTTCTGAAATTCAAAGGCTTTCAGAGGCCCAAAGATCTGAAATTCAAAGGCTTTCAGAGGCCCAGGATTTTTGAAAAATCTGAAATTCAAAGGCTTTCAGAGGCCCAGGATTTTTGAAAAATCTGAAATTCAAAGGCTTTCAGAGGCCCAAGAGTTTTTTTGAAAAGTCTGAAATTCAAAGGTTTTCAGACGCCCGAGGATTTTTTGAAAAATCTGAAATTCAAAGGCTTTCAGAGGCCCAGGATTTTTTTGAAAAATCTGAAATTCAAAGGCTTTCAGAAGCCCAAGAGTTTTGAAAAAGTCTGAAATTCAAATGGTTTCTGAAGTCGGAACCTTTCTCTCACATTTTTTTTTCAATTATTATTATTAGTATTTTTTTTTGAAGCATTTTATTCAAACTTGTTTCCCTTTATCATTATTTAAAGGTTAAAGGAAGATTTTAATGGGAAAAACTGATTAAAGTTGAATATTCCGAGAAAACCGTATACACAGTACGGTCCAACCCTGCCCGTATTCAGATTACGAGCAAGCCGTGACCGTATGGAAAACACGGGCAAGCCTAGCCCATATAACCAATACGGGCAAGCCCAGCCCGTGTACTAAATGCGGTTTTACGGAACCCTGTTATATTTTTCCAGTTTTTACATGGTTTGATCACTTTAATTGCTCATCCAAACATACGGTTCACCCAATGCAAGGCTTCTAAACTGTCCCAAAGTGGACTTTGACCTTTTTGCTAAAACACATGTTTAGGAAGGCACATGTACCTTCCAAATTGACACCATACTCAATAATTTGGTACCCTTTTGTTGCCTCTTGTGTGTACATAGGGTAGGATTGATTCTAAACAGAGTTAGAGACTCTTCCTATGGGCTGCACCAACTTTAGAAAATATGCATATTTTGGGACCAATTTTATCCCGAACCAATGGGCATCATGACACCCCTATGACATGAAAATAATGCAAGACAATAGGATTACCTTGTTACCTTGTTTGTAAGCCATGCACACGGCCTTCCCACAATCATACAAACCCATATTCCCACGTAATTGTGTACTTTAGCCAAAAACGTGTAACTCCACCTTCAAGCGTAGGGGTTTTGGGTTTTGGCTTAATGGCAACTTAGCACTCAAGCCTAGTGATGACCAGAATCCCAGATCCACGTTATCATCACATCATTAGCTCAAAGTTCTAAGGTGAATGTTTTCACTTTCGCTTTCCGAAGTATCGACCTCGTTGTGCCAAGCTACACACATTCGGGTTCAACTTCCTATAGGTTAAAGGTAGGCTGTGTAAAAATAAAAGGTGCACAGTGCATTATAAAAATAGGTTACATTCACAACGTCCCAAACCCTTGCCACTCTTTTCATAGCCATGCATAAACAAACCAAGGCATAATAGGAAAGCATATTTAAAATAAACAAGTAAATAAAGCAATCCTATAGCACCTAAAAAATCATCTATCATGCAAACATATGATCATGTTATACACCAAAAATCATCATGGAGATCATGCTGAAAATTAAAACATGCTATCATGAAAATATAGCAAGAAATAAGCATAGTTCATCAAAACAAACCTCCCCTACGCATGTTTGTAGAAACAATCCTATAAATAAAAATTAAGCATGTTTCTACCCCCATGAATTCTTAAGCAATAATTCAGATTTAAAACATATTCAACATGCTTAAGAACACAAAATAGCAAGCATAAAAAAAATCAAAAACATGAACAAACACCAAAAGGCTGAAATCCACAAGTCCCCAGCAGAGTCGCCAGTTGTGAGACATGGGAAAAAATCAATTTAATGATTTCCTCAATCATCACACGGGATTAAATTAAACAAAGAGTCGCCACCATTCAATTTAGGTGTGAATGGACACCAAAATATTAAATAAGCAAAAAAGAAAATTTTAGGGCAAAATATCCCTCCTAAAAAAAACAACCAGAGATGGGTAAGGGGATTAAGTTATGAACAGGGGAAGGTGTTAGGCACCCCTATTCATCCACACAAGGTGGTTGCCAGGTATTGTTCATGTTAAAAATAAAGGAAAAAGCTTGCTATAAAAATCACACAAAATCACAAAAAAGGCAAAAATATATGGTTTTTTCATATGAATAGTCTGATTGATCCAGAACTTTCAAATATGATCATACCATTCCTAGGGTTTCATGATCAAAATAAAATTGAGATAAAATCAAATAAAATCAATTTAAAGTGAAAAATCCAAAAATCTGGCTTCAAGTCAAATTCTAGAAATCTAGAAAAATATGATTTTTATAAAATATTTCAAAATTGAACTTGAACAGTCCAGGACATAGGTAGAGCCCATATTTCACATTAAATCCAGAAATAAAAACCAAAAATACCCACGTTGATGAAGAACACCAAAAGGGGAGAATTTAGACCGTAGGGTCTTCTCTCAATAATGAAAAACAATTTAAAAACCACATCATGAAACCCTAGAATTTATTTTCAGGCTTCTGGATTCAGATCTACCATATTGATCATGATAAATCCAAGATCCTAGCCTAAAATCACAAAAATCGCAAAAACAGTGCTGTAGGTGCAAAAGTGTGGAAAATCCAAATTTTATCAAAGAGCGGGGATCTCATGCTATAAACATCATAGATTCATGTTATTCATTCAGATATATCATAAAAAGCATTAAAACATGATCAAAATATTTAAAATAGCCACATCTCACAAATTAGAGCACATGGGGGTCTACCCTACGGATCCACCTGTTCCCCTTTCCCCTAGTTCTCTCTTCACGTTTTACGGTTAGAGAGACTCTTGAGGTACTTAGAGATAGGTTTGGTTACACAAACACAGTCACAGGCCTTAATCTATGAAAAAACAGATATGGGGTTCTATTCTAGGGATCCACCTGTTCCCCTTTCCTAGTTCTCTCTTCACGTTTTACGGCTAGAGAGACTCTTGAGGTACTTAGAGACAAGTTTAGGAATACAAAAACAGATATGGCCTTATTCTACAGTAATAGAGATGATCCTATTACTTCTAGAATTGAAGACAGAAAATAAAAAGGGATAGGGGACTTACCTGGATTGAGCAGGCAGAGCAGCAGGGATTCCTTTCCTTCTCTTGGAGCTTTTGATTCTTCAAAATTTCGTGGCCTTTAGCTAGAGGAGAGAGCCTCTATTTATAGGCAAGTACAGGGGCAAGGCTGGTCCAGAAGGATATAGCCTGGTCTTTAAGATAGAGTGAAATACAGAGATAATGCACATCCATAGCCAACCAAGGTGACTTGAGCGAATAAAATACGTAATTCGCTCATTTAAAGATATATTGGACTACAAATAAAGCTCGGAAATCGAGAGAAGGACAAAACTCGCACGTGTCTTTAATGCCCGTGAATGCACTACGGTCCAATGGAGACCGTATTGTTACTACGGGCGCGCCTGACCGTAGATAATTTTCGGGCGCGATGGGCCCGTGAAGGAAATACGGGCAAAGCCTGTTTTGTCAATTTTATGCATTTTTGACCTGTTTTAAGCTCTAATTACATGTTTTTATTATTTTCTCATTTGGCAGTGCAATTTGGGGTGTCTACAGCTCCTGCTCAGTGAATGTGGTTCCTGAATCACCTCACTTAGAATCGGAACCAACCAAGTCGCAGCTAGTCTCTAAAGGCCTAAGCCCATCATCTGGTCAGGTTAACCGATCTAACTCCAACCCAGAGGCCCAAACCACTCCTATGTCAAGTGAAGGAGAACCCCAATGCAAGGCCCAAGCATCCTCAAGCCCAATAGTATCATCAGACTGTATCAAACATCCTAATAGCCAAAACCCATTTCTCTTCATGGCCAGCCCAGTCACAACACCCCATCTGAGCTTATCTGAGATCACTAAAAACCTTCCTCATTTTCGGTTAAGTACCCAGAGGACGTGGAGACGACAACCTCATTCACATAAGCCTCTTCCATCCCAGGAGCCTATCACTGAGAATCTTGAACATGGAGAATTAAGCCCATCATACAAGAAGAGGAAGTTACCTCCTTCATTTTCTACTCACTCCAATATACCTTGTGACTCGTCGGAGAGTCCTCCCCAATGAAGATAATGTTCCGGAACTGTCGCGGGCTAGGGCATCCTGCGACACAAAGATACTTCTTAGCCCAATTATCCTGTCAGCATCCTGATTTAGTTTGTTTATTGGAAACAATTGCCCATGAAAAAACTGTGAAGAGAGTTGTGCGCCGGACTGGTTTTTATTCCTACTACATGCAACCACCAAAAGGACGCCGCAATGGTTTTTTGATACTATGGTCATCAAATATTTCTGTATCCTTTCTTTTTACTACTAACTGGTTACTTGAAATGTAATTATCATACAGGGGAAAGAGCTGCAATGTGATGTTTCTTCATGTTGATTACCATTGTGCAATACAAGAGAAACAATGGCAATTGATTGAATCATTAAGTAATGGCTATACCTCTCCATGGTTGATATTTGGAGACTTTAACGCCATGCTACAAGTGGCTGACAAAAAAGGAGGTACATTGATTAACCGACGGCAAGCCACCACATTTGCTTCCTTCATTGATCAGTGTAATTTGTGTGAACTGCCAATCAAAGGTCCCCAGTTTACATGGACAAATGGTCAACAAGGGTTTTGGAGAATTTCTGAAAAAATCGACAGGGCATTTGTATCCATTGATTTTTTTGATCTATTTCCTTCCCCCACTTTATTTTCCCAACCCCATTAATTGGTCTGACCATTGTCCAATGGTGCTAGAACTGGTAAAGGCACCCAAAAGATGTTCTCGACCATTTCGGTTCGACGCATTCTGGCTTCATGAAGAATCATGTGCATCGATGATCTCAGATTCATGGAAACTTCAAGCCCCCTCAGTTCCACTCTGCTATAAGCTAAAGCGATTATCCGGAGATCTTAGGACTTGGAACAAGTCCACCGTGGGGAGTATTCATCTCAAATTACAAAGGTTGCAAAGCCAGTTAATGGCTGTTCAAGAAGAAATGTCACATTCTGTTGATGTCCAACTCACACGAGAAGAACAGGCAATCCAGAACGAGTATCACAAATTGTTGGCTCAACAAGAGTTATATTGGTACCAAAGGTCTCGCATCAACTGGCTTCAGTGGGGAGATCTTAATACCAAATTCTTTCATAAGTCCACTCTTATAAGGCCACAGCACAATTATATATACTCTTTA
Organism: Buxus sempervirens; assembly: GCA_947561395.2. NCBI lineage: Eukaryota > Viridiplantae > Streptophyta > Magnoliopsida > Buxales > Buxaceae > Buxus > Buxus sempervirens. The sequence goes on along the minus strand of OX387187.1, from coordinate 6,405,878 downwards.
CTTGATTCATCTAATATTGAAATTTCTAATCGTAAATTATTAGAAGAGCACATAATTTCTCATTTCCAATCTCTTTACAGGGCTCAACCACAGTGGACCACCATCGAGCTGCGCAATCTAATTTGGCCTTTGTAAAGAAATAAAAACCTTATTTGAAAATTTTGACCAAGGTCAAAATTTGACCGGTCAAAATCTTTCATATTTGCTTTTGCTTGGTGCTAAACACACAACTCCCTACCTGCACACACACCCAATCAAACCATTTAAAACCCTAACCTTTCACAACACATCACATCCTCTTTTCACTTTTTTTTCTCTCAGCCGCCACATCCACTCTCTCTCACGTCTAGCCCTCTTTTCCTCTCCATTTCACTCACTCTCTCTTCCTCTCACATCTCCTTCTCATATGCTTACCTCCATGTTTTATTTTGTTCTTGGGATTAAGAGAAAGATGGAAAAGACAAAAAGAGAGGATGCATGTAATCCAAAGGTTTCATACAAGTAAGTGGGTTTAATGGATTTCTCATGACCTTGTGCATTGTGTTTTTGTTTCTAATTGGATGATATATATAAGTTATTATAAATCTACTCTTGTCAAGAGGGAAATCAAGCATGTTTAATTTTGTGGGTTGTTATGCTCCTCCTCTTTGATTAAGTTTTCTGGTTTGATTATGTCAATATGGGATTGATTGATGCTCTATTGTTCAATAAACCACTCAAGGTTGTTTTGTATTGAAATGGATTTGTTCGTACATGTTCATTGAATTTTAATTGTGCTGCAATTATCATCTTGTATTATATGTGTTGACTTGCCTTCTTTAAGTATGTTGGAAAACCCATGAAACCCCTTTTCGTGTGTACACAATCGGCCCTTGTTTCGTGTTTCCTGTTCATCCTCCTTTAGTGTACAAATCTCTAGCAACACTCAAGCAACCATTTTTAAAACCCACACTACATTGTTCTCTTCTCGTCATCATCCCTTAGTGGATGATGACATCATCATCTAGCAAAAGTCCATTAGCATAGGAGCATGTTTGGTTCTTCTCATTATAACTGTTTTAAATTAGTATTTAGATTTCTTACGTTGGGTAATACAAATGCATGCTATTCACCTTGTCATGAGGGTTGCTATTGGATATTAGTACTACTAGTATCTTGAAGAGAGATAAAGTGATGGGATTGGCTATTATGTCTTTTAGTTAAAGTGGAAGAGAGAAAAGGAGATGGGGTTGTTTCATGTACCATAACATAAGCATACACCCTATTGTTGTTTATATATTTGAAATTATATGAATTGGTGGAATGTTTAATAATTGTTGAAATTAAATCAAAGCATGACATGTTGAGTTGGTAGTTGTAAATGTGACATGATTATATGGATATTAGTACTACTAGTATCTTGATACTAGTCTAGTACCCAGCACCAAGTGTTGTTGGGAGATATAATTTTTGTACTGCTGGCACGAGTTGCTAGTTCAGTACCCAGCATTTTGAGATGTCTGGGATGATGATTAAATTGTACTGCTAGCCACGCTAGTTCAGTACCCGGTGTGTGATTAACCACTGGGATGATTGTGATGCGATTGTACTGCTAGTGGCAAGGGTTCACTAGTCCAGTACCCAATATGAAGACTAGCAGACACCTATATGGTGGTACTTCTAGTTGTGAGACCACACACTAGTTAAGTAGTCTGTCAAGGACGTTCTATTGGGAGTGTGTTTACTGCTAGTCTATACTAGTTCAGTACCCAGTGAGGGACGCCCACTGGAAGAGGATATTGAAATGATTGTACTGTTAGCAGACATAATGCTAATTCAATACCCAGTGTGACCTAGATGTTTACTGGGATGTAAGGATGATATTTGGTGGTTAATATTTCTTTACATTCGGTTATTTTATTTGTTATTTATATTTCTACAAGGCATATGTCCATAAAAATCACAGGTAAGTATTTCTAACACTTAGATTAAGGTTTATTTATTGTATCTCTTTATCATGTTTAATTTATTGTTCTCATGTTAGAATTCGTGATCCCTTATGTTTAATATTGTTAATATTAAAATATATACGTAAATATGTTATGAACCCAACTTAGGAAAACTTTGCATATTTAATGATAATACTATTAAATAACCTATTTGGTGTAAATATATTATTGAAATAAGGAATATTATGCATATTCTCATGCGAGGTGTATTAGCCTCACTTACTAGGTTTCTTTGAGACTCACCCCTTATATTTTTACAGGAAACCAACAATCTTGAGATAATGAAATGAGGTGATAGGATGGTGATTGGTATGATGAAAACATGTTGTTTAAGATGTTATTGCCTTGGCAAGAACTTTGATGTTGATGTATTTTATGAACCATTAGGGTTCAAGATTGTATCTGGGTGTATTTGGATAAACCATGGTTTGGGCTGGTTCAATTTTGATTTTGAATTATTATTTTGGTTTAATTTCCGCTATAACTCTGATTGTAGAATAGCAAGTGAAATTTAATAGTATTTATTGGGAAATAAATGTATTTTGGGATTCGCTTACGAGCAAGGTTACGCTCGGTCCTACTCACGCAATGTAAGTCGTGACGTGAGGATTTAGGGCGTGACAGCCTTGCATCTCAGATTTGCACAATTCCATTCTTGGCCAAGTAGCTTCTCGTGATGATATTTGGAATGTTATTAAAAAAATGCCTCTATTGAAAGCTCCAAGTCCAGATGGGTATCTAGTGGCCTTCTTCCAACAATATTGGGACGTAATTGGTGAGGATGTGACCTCTTCCATTCAAGGCTTCTTCAAAACAGGTTGTATGCCTGAGAACTTCAATCATACTTTTATTACCTTGATTCCTAAAGTCAATCATCCTAGAACCTTAAACCAATATCATCCTATTAGTTTGTGCAATGTGGTTTACAAGGTGATAGCAAAGATTCTTGCAAATCGATTGCGACCTTTACTTGACCAAATGGTCTCACTAAACCAGGCTGCCTTTGTGCCAGGTAGACTCATAAGGGACAATATATTACTTCATCATGAAATTTGTCATTTTTTTCATCGAAAGCGTAGGGCCTTTAAGAATCCGAAACACAGAAAACATCGAAATGGATTCTATGCTCTCAAGCTTGATTTCTCCAAGGCCTATGATAGGGTAAGTTGGAGCTTTTTAAGCTCGGCATTGAAGGCTTTTGGTTTTAATTAATGAACATAAAATTAATCTTATTATGACATGTGTCCAGTCGGCCTCTTTTAGCATACTTTTAAATGGTGCTCCTATAGGGAGCTTCAAAGCCCAAAGGGGACTTAGACAAGGAGATCCCTTATCTCCTTATTTATTTTGTGTCAACAAGTTCTCAGCCTTGCTATTAGTCGAGCTGAATTTGATGGTCGTTTCTGTGGGGTTAAATTAACTCCCCGATGCCCTTTTTTGAGCCATCTCATGTTCATTGATGATGTAATTATTTATGGCCAAACCAAAGCCCGTGAGGCTCACTGCTTATTGCGGTTGTTACACAAGTATTGTGTTGAGTCTGGTCAAGAGTTAAATTTTCAAAAATCTTCTATCAGACTCAACAATAATACTTCTAAGCATCAGCGAACAATGATTAGACATCTGTTCAATGTTAAAAGTGTTAATGGCTTGGATCGATATTTGGGAGTGCCAATTCTACACAAAAAACGTACAGCTAAAGACTGTCAGGACATTATTGAAAGAGTCACTAATCGATTGGCGGGATGGAAGTCATTATTATTATTATCTCAGATGGGTAGAGTTACCTTAATTCAATCTGTGTTATCAGCACAGGCAAACCATATCATGTCATGTTTCTTGTTACCTAAGTCTATTTTACATAAATTAGACCAATAAGCCCGCCAATTTTTCTGGAAGAAAGGTGACTCAAATCAGGCAATGGTCACATTATGTTGGAATCGCATCACTCTCCCATGGAGAAATGGTGGATTAAACATTAAAAGACCAGATCTCATGAATAAGGCTTTGTTATTGAAGGCTACATGTCACTTGAAATCCCAATGCCCAGGACTCTGGGAGAGCATGATGTAGAGTTTCTATTACCCATCAAATGATTTCATGGAGGCACATACCAAACAAGGACATTCCTACTGCTGGAAGCAACTTTAGCCTTTAAAAAGCAAGCTAAAGGAAGGACTGTCTTGGATTATTGCAAATGGCGAGAAGATTGATCTCTATCATGACAACTGGATCTCGAGCAAAGAACCAATTGAGCTCCCTCCAGCGGAAGGCACTGAGGACACTATTAATCCAGTTAGTCATTTAATTTCTCATGATAAAGCTTCTTGGAATATTTCATTACTAACTGCTATGTGGCCAAGTCATATTGTTTCCAAAATCATGTCCACCCCAATTTCTCCTTTACTCTCCCAAGATAAGCAGGTATGGAATCGCACGACAAATGGTGACTTCTCCATTTCTTCTACTCACCAATCAACCAGATAAAATATGGCTACACGTCTGACACTTGAAGTCCCCAGCTCGTAGTAGATTCTTTCTCTGGAAAAGTCTGCATAAAGGTATCCCTACAAAGGATCCCATCTGCACCAGATTAGAAGGAAGTGTTAATGCATGTGTTTTCTGTAACTCGGCTCAGGAAACCATGGAGCATATCTGGTTGCAATGTCCCTTTTCTCGCGCGACATGGTTGCACACAATTGGTGGTTCTTCCCAATCTTATGACCTCAGGATTCACTGTTAAAATGGCTTCGTGCACTGGTTTATTTACAAGCAGCTTCTATTAATTTAGATATGAACAATGTCTTATCTCAAATAGCTTTATTTGGCTAGGTGCATGTTATGGAACCATTGAAACCAGATTCTCTTTGATGATATTAAACCTAATGTGTTTCTGGTAATTCGTCATTTTTGTTGTCTACAACAAGAGCTTAACACATTGGAACAATCATCCCAGATTTCTTCAACGCGAAAGCAAACAGTATCGATCAGCTGGTCTAAGCCACCTTCAGAATTTATCAAATTAAACTTTTGTAAGTGTGAAAACTCACACTCCTTATATGGCAAATGTTTGACAAATTATATCTTCTAATAATCTTCAAGATGTGCAGAATCAAAATATAAGTTCTGTGAATTTAATAAAGAGGAAGGTAATGCTGCCACACATCTACCACGCTGCTGGTAGCTCAAGGAAATGTAAGTTTTCTAAATAAAGAACATTTCGTAAAGGCACTTGCGAGGAACAACGACGCTACCACTCCGCTGGCAGCGCATAAGTGAAATAGTGCTTTGAAAGTAAAGTACGCGCACCTGCGTCGTAAGGCGACGCCGACACGCCGCTGGTAGCGCAGAGCAAGATTGAAGAATCTAAAAATCAGCTGTGCACATGCCGCGTTCCATCCCGCTAGCAGCGCGCTGGCAGCGCGCCCTTAACTGAGTCTATTTGGATTTGAGCGTGACTTGAGTTCGCTTCCAGCCGTCTACCCCGATCGCAAGGCGACGCCACCAGCGCTCAATGCGATCTGAGTTTTCTTCTTTAAATAGACGAGCTGTATTTTTTTTGGGATGACTTTTTCTTTTGATCAATTCAATTTGGATCTTGAGGTGTTCGAGATTCAATCAATTCATCTTTAGAGAGTCGGTGATCGAGTGAGGGGGAGATCTGAGAGAGATCTCCTGGAATTAAAGTTTGAGGATTCTTCTTCATTTCGGAACTTCACATGATCGTATGATCTCCTGGATTGGTGATCGAGCTTGTTGGATGCATAGGTGGATTCCTATTGCATTGGATCATCTCAGTGGACTCTGAGGTGATTGTCACGATCTGGATTGATCGTGAATTGCAGCTTGTGGATTCAAGTTGTGTTACAGTTCGTGGATTCGAGCTGTGGATCTGGATTGATCGTGAATTGCAGCTTGTGGATTCAAGTTGTGTTACAGTTCGTGGATTCGAGCTGTGGATCTGGATAGATCGTGAATTGCAGCTTGTGGATTCAAGTTGTGTTACAGTTCGTGGATTCGAGCTGTGGATCTGGATTGATCGTGAATTGCAGCTTGTGGATTCAAGTTGTGTTACAGTTCGTGGATTCGAGCTGTGGATTGCTGTTGAGTGAGTTCAATTGTAAAGGTTAAGTGTGTTTTCCTTTGTAATTGATTTTCATTTAATAGTGGAGATTCTAAGGGTTAGTCGCCTCATATAGACTCGAGGTTTTTCCTGGATCTGGATTCAGGTTTCCTCGTATAAATTCTGTGTGTATGTTTCCGCATTGTTAAGATCATAATTGTTGTAGATCGAGGACCTGTAGAGTAGTCTCCTACTCTTTCAACTTTGATGTTGCCCTTCGACAATCAAGTGGAGAAGCTGGAATCGGTGTCATCGCTAGAGACCATAATGGGAGATTTTTGGCAGCAATAGCAGCAACTTGCATGGTTAATAATGCACTCCAAGCTTAAGCTTTGGCAGCTTTAGAAGCTTTAAAAATGGCTGATGCAATGAACTATCCAAATATCATACTTGAAGGGGACTCGGCTTTAATGGTTAGTTTTTTAGGTAATGAGCATCGGTTTATACCATGGAAGATTTCACCAATACTAGATCAAACAAGAATTCTTCTCTCTTCATTCCAACAAGTCCAAGTGCTTCATACTTATAGGGAGGGGAATAAGTCGGCCGACTTATTAGCAAACTTTGCCATTGATAACTACCCTTGTTTTTGGTTAGATAAACCACCTTCCTTTTTGTATAAAAAAATACATATCTTGAAAGTAACTTCTTCTCAAGAAATACGTCATTTCCCTTCCAGAGATCAAGATTCATATCTTGAAAAATAACTTCTTTCTCCAATGACGACAATACCCTTCAAGTGTCAACTTGGATGGGTTTCGTTAAAAGCCTTTTTTTCTTTTTCCTAATGTATTTGTTTTCAAATAATTAAACCATCTCTTAAGATTCATTGGCTCCAAAAAGCCACGTAACCATGTGGTGATCAATATTCTTAACTGGGGGGCTACAGCTTTGCTACATCACCAGTTTTTTTTTCTTTTGAAGAGAAAATGGGATTTATATTAATATGGAATAAAACGAGGGGTAGATCTGCCACATCCATCATCAAGCACAAGTTGGTGGATGGGCGGTGGGACCAAACGGGTCCAGAAACAGGGATATGAGTCTAAGGCAAAGTTTGACAAGCCATCGGCAACAAAATTAGCCTCCCGAAACACCTTTGAGAATTCTACAGCGTGGAACAAGGAGCACAGGTGACAAGCTTCATCCAGGAGGTGGTCGATACGCCACAGGTGAGAATTGTTGTTCAACAGGCAGGATATGATCACCTGAGAATCACTCTCAATCAGAACCTTCTGCGCATTGATAGCAAGTGCAAACTTGAGGCCTTCTACAACTGCTTGAGCTTCTGCTTGGATTGCATTCGCCGTGCCGAGACAGTGTGCCAAGGCACATTTAAGTCTTCCGTCATCATCATGGATAACAACACCAACCGCTGCCGCACCTAGAGCTCCGCGCGCTGCCCCGTTGACATTTACTTTAAGCCATGATCCACAAGGTCTGACCCATCTGATGCATTCAAGAGTTCCTTTCCTTTGAGCTATGCGAAGCCTATCCTTGGCCAGAAACTTTGAGTTTTCCTGCAGAGAGAAGAACTGAGATGATATTAGTGGGATAGATGGCACAACCTTCTCAAACATGAGCTTGTTCTGAGACAGCCAGATGGCCCAGCACATGTTGGCCCAAGCGGCCATTAACAAAGTTTGATCCTGGTCACCAGATCCCTGCAGTTTCAACACATGTTCGAAAAAGCAATCGCTATTACTCCTTACCATATGACGTTGAGGCAACCTACCACCAACACAACCAAACCACAGTGCTCGCACAAGTTCACAGTTGAAGAATAAGTGTAACGAAGATTCCTGCTCGCTTTTGCAAAAGGCGCACACCTCTAGCGGGAGGCCAATTCTTCTATGCAACAGCTCATTTGTGGCGTGGCCATCAAACACACTCTTCCATATAAACAGTCGGATTTTCTAGGGCAGTGGGAGGTGCCATAGCTTAAGCCACTTCTTTTCATTCTCAGGATTGCCATGCTTTCCAGCCAACATCTTGTACGCCGAAGCCACGGTGAAAAAACCGGATGATGTTCCCATCCAAATCAACCTATCGTAGACGACGAATTTGCTAATTGGGATTTTGCTGATTTGGTTTGCAATGGGGGGCGGCCAAACTGCAGAGAGCTTACACCAATCCCATTGACGGAAATTTTGATCAATGAACTCCTCCATTCTCGTATTAGGATCTAGGTAGTTCAAATGGTCTCCATCATCAAACACATCTTTCCACCACCTGCAATCACTTGCTTTGATAAGTTTGCCATTTACAAATTGCCATCTACTGCCTGAGAGAAACAGCTTCTTCGATTTGCACACCTGTTTCCACAACCAGGAGGATGAAGAGGAAGCTACACCATCTTCAAAGTCATTAGTAGGAAAGTATTTAGCCTTAAGAAGAGATTTCCATATTTTACCTTCATCCGACTTTAAAATCCACACAGTCTTGGTAATCATGGCATCATTGAATTTTTTACTATCTTTGATGCCTAGACCACCATGGCGCTTGGCCATACACACACGTTCCCAACATATTGTATGTAGAGATCGGTCTTGGCCCCTCTTATACCAAAAAAAGGCACGAGCCTCCCTATCCAAACTATTAATGGTTTTTGTGGGAAGTCTAACAGTAGACATGGCGTACTGGCCGGAGCTAAGCAAGGAAGAGTTTATAAGGGTGGCCCTGCCCGCTTGGGTTAGAAACTTGGCCTTCCACCCTTGTAACCTCTTATTAACCTCCTGCAGAAGGTCATGGAAATGGCTCGGCTTTGGCGCTTGGAAAAAGATGGGGATTCCAAGGTATTTACCTGGTTTGGATGTCGGGTGGATGCCGAATAAACGAGCCAACTTACCTTTCTCCGCTCCCTTAATGCATGGGCTCAGGTACAATTCAGATTTTGTCAGATTAAGCTGATGACCTGCCATCTCAAAAAAGCTATTAGCGATGAAAAGGAAATTGGAAATATTTGAACACCCAGCCCGACCAAAAAGAAGGAGGTCATCGGCGAATAGGAGATGATTGATAGGGTCAGCTCCTCTCACAACTCTAATACCATGAATGTAATTTTCGTTCTCAGCTTTCATCATCGCAAAAGATAGGACTTGCTGGGTGAGAATAAAGATGAAGGGGGATAGAGGGTCCCCCTGGCGAATCCCCCTGGAAGGGCTAATGTTTCCACAGGGGCAACCATTCACAAGCATAGAGAAGGAGACCGAGGAGATACAATACATGATCGAATTAGTGAAAGTCTGATTGAAGCCGAAAGCAAGGAGGGTGAGCTTGATGAATTCCCAATTAAGTCTATCGTAGGCCTTGGCAAGGTCAAATTTTACAGCAAAAAGGCCATTTCGCTTACCTTTTTTCTTAGACCTAATTGTGTGGTAAAGCTCATTGGCCGCCAAAATATTCTCTTGAATAATCCGACCGAGGACGAAGGCCGCTTGGTTTGGGGAAATCAAACGGTTCATGAGAGGTCTGAGTCTGTCTACAAGAATTCTTGCTATAATTTTATAAATGAAGTTGCATAGACTTATGGGACAGAAGTCACTGATTTTCCTAGGGGTGTCGACTTTAGGAATTAGCACAATGTGAGTGGAGTTCAACTTGGGGTCAAAGGTACCCAAACAAAAGAACTCAGAAACAACCTTACAAACATCCAATCGCACAATATCCCAATAGGTTTGGTAAAAAAGCCCCTGGAACCTGTCAGGGCCAGGGCTTTTGAGCATACCCATTTTCCTGATAGCCTCCTAGATTTCCATTTCAGAGACCCCCCTAGTAAGACCTTCATTATCAGCATCATTTAAGATTTTAGGCATGGACTCAAGAAAGGAAAAATCTCTTACCAAGTTATCAAAGTTGTAGACACCATGGTTGTAGTCGACAATATGTTGTTCAACTTCCTTGCGATCCGTAATTTCCTCGTTGAATTCATTTCGGAGAGACACAATTCTGTTCCTATGCTTACGGGCGACCGTAGAAAGGTGGAAGAATTTGGTATTTAGGTCACCATCACGAAGCCACTTCACTCTGGATCTCTACATCCAAAATTGCTCTTGAGCCCTTAGCGCACGGAAGTACTCAACTTGTAGATTCCTCTCAATTCTTTCCTATGGGGGATCATCATGTGTTTCAAGGTGTTTTTGGATCCCTTTTAATTCCTCATAGAGCTTATCCACCCTCTTATTGATGTTTCCCATAGACTTTTTGCTCCACTCATTAAGACATCTCCTCAACTTTTTGGTCTTCCATTGCCAATTACCAGAACCACTCTCCCAGCACTCACGAATCACCTTACCACAGTTTACCTCTTCCATCCAGTATTTTTCAAATTGGAACAAATGTTGCCTCTTTTGATACTTGTTATTGTTGAGATTCAGACACAGCGGGGCATGATCGGAACCCACAACGAGGTCCTGCCACAGAATCGCATTGGGATAGCACAAATGCCAGTCAGAGGACGCTAGCACCCTGTCGATTTTCTCTTTAATTCTACCCAGCCCCTCCCTTCCGTTGCACCAAGAAAATTTCATACCCTTGCAGGGTAACTCCATGAGCGCACAATCATTTATGAAATCAGAAAACTGACGAGCCTTGTGCACCTGGCGAGTTTTACCTCCACGTTTCTTGGAGTCATATAACCCTACATTGAAGTCTCCAATAACACACCACAGCGCCATACATCTGGCCTTAATGTTTTTCAAAATCTCCCATTGAGCTGCCTACAAATAGAATTTCGAACTTGCATGCACAAATGTTAGATCAAAAAAATTACTATTCTCAATTACAAATAAGTGAACACACCAGTCCAGTTCCTCCTTAACATCAATGGAACAGGAATTATCCCAAAAAACACAAAATCCCTCAGCATGGTCAGCAACAGCCGACCACCAAAAGTTAAGAAACCCCAATTTCCGTGCAAAAGACTCCGACGAGTTAGGATTCAAAAGGGTCTCCGATAGCAAAAGTAAGTTGGGCTTATTTAAGCGAATGAGATTGCTCAAATGCAATCTGGTCGGGGCCCGCCCAAGGCCCCGGCAATTCCACGCAACTACCTTCATTTAAGGAGGTAGATAGAGGTTGATCTGATTGGGTGGGGTAGAGTTTGGGGGGGCGGAAGAGCTACCAGGACTAGGAAATGAGTTACAGAATCGTCTGCGTTTGTCTTTGATGATCACCCCCTCCCTATGGGCTTCAAACAACAGGTCCCCAACAGGTGTGGCACGGCGTTTGGGCTTCTTTTGTGATTTGTTTCGGCTGGATTGGGGATCAAGGTCCATAGTGGTGGGTGGACTTATCTCGTGGATTGTCAAGTGAGGAGAGGCCTTAAGGACCACCGAAGGTTCAGATAGACTGGGCTGGGCGCCGAAGGTAAAGAAGTTAGAAACCATTAGGTTAGGCCCATCCCACCGGGGCCCAACCTTAAAACCTGCGAAACAATTATTGGGCCCATCAACAAACAGGCCGTCCCACTGGGTATCACCGGTCGATTCAGAGACAATACCAAGCGAACGTAGGGTTTGGGTTGATTGGAATTAAATAAGCAATAGGGCACGAATCTGAGATAGAGAGTAGAGAGGTCGAATAATTGAAGGGGCAAAGTTGGGAAATGAAAAGTGCAACAATTTTTTGATGCTTACGATAAAATTTTGAATCCTTTCAATGCACTTGTCTTTGTTGGCAACTTCATAGCTTTCTACTAGAAACTTTCCTCCAGCTTAAAAAGGTAATAGATTCTTCTATACATTCGGGTGCACAAACACATATGGTAGAGATGGGGATGTTAGTATGTTACCACATATATTGCAGTTTACTGACCCTTGGTACATCTATTCACAAGCCAAGGTTGATTGATTTTTCCATTTTTATGTGTTTTAATCATTTGAAGTCCATTTCCAATCCATGGCCTGATAATTACAATATTCATTATAGCTAAAAATTAATAATAATTGCCATTTATTATATCTTATTAATAAAGATTGAGCTTGTAATAACAATACTATTTTAATTATTATATATTATTAATAATTAATAATAAATGTCATTTATTAATATAATTATTAATAACATATTGTAATAACATTTTTACTTATTATAATATTATTAAAAGTTCATGTTCATCCATTTCAATTTGACTTTAGAATGCTGATTATTATAATATATTATAATAGGTTACACAGGCATGTAGGTTATTAACATTTTAATACATCGATAACATTAATTTGAAAATAGTCAAGACGGGCAAATACATTTAATAGTTTAAGATAATATATTATTTTTCCCTTTTTTAAAGTGATATACTATAAACATGTTCCCAACTCCAATGATAATAGGCTGTTTGCTAGTCTTATATTAAACAAATTGAAACATTTAAAAACTCATATTTAACATTGAATATTTTATAATTTTGCTTTTTTGCATATATTCGTTTCTTAAACACTTTTTACGTGCAAAGATATGCGCGTGAGTGTTTAGTTAAATAAGTACCACTAAGACCAGGGCCAAAGGCCTTGCAAAAAATTAAAATCTAAGTAAAAATAGGATGTAGTCACCCAAGTCGACACAAATAGGAATTCCTTGCACCGGCCTCCAAAGCCAATATGGAGAAAAGGTTCTCTAGACCGCTCCCCAAAGCGGGTATAGAAGGAAGATATATGTATCAGCCTGAGAAAATGGGATAGCCCATAATTGCCCCATAACTCAAGTCTAAAGCTGGTCTATAACGGAAAGACCGAACCAATTGAACCAGAGAAGGACCTGGACCGAGCCAGCCCTCTTACACTAGATTTTGGGCTCAAATCCTTGGCCCAAAAGGAAATAAGACTTCTAGCGGGACCTACCACTCAGACTCATGAGAAATTTTCTATAACTTAGACTAAAACCCAAAGCCTTTTGGGTTTAAGCCCACATATGGAGCTAATCAAACCTAGTAACTTTAAAAACCAAACATGCTTTCGTATAAAAGGAGTTGACAAGAGACAGAGTCATTTGAAAACAGTTTAAACCGAGTTGACCAAGGGAAACAACCTTTTAATGGGATAACCTAGGGTGTTTATAGACTTCCTTGTATCAAAACTGGGACAATTAGCCAAATCTCTAAAAGACCAACTTAACTCAGGTGTTTCAAGACTCCGTCCTAATTGGCAAAGTGGACCAACCCCTAGAACAACAAAAAAACAATACATGGAGCGCCAACGCTAGCTCAACAATTTTTTTTGGTAGGAAAAACTAAAAAAGGAAATTTAATTCAAATTAATTGTTCTTACATGGGTACCCCCAATGAAATCGTCATTGAGGGCTTTGGACAAAAATTTGGGTGGTTTACCAACCCACAAACACGAGAAGTGATCAAGAGCAAAGTTTGATAAAGAATCCGCCACAAAGTTGGCTTCTCTAAACATGTGATCAACTCAGAAATACTCGAATTGAGAACTCAATTCTTTGGCTTCAGCTAAGATGCTCCATGTAATATTCTGAATTTTTGGAATATAATAATATAATAAAATAAACCAAAATATTAGAGAATAAATTAGAATATTGAGGAATAATGATTTAATCTAAGTATTTAGAGGAGTAACATTTTAATCCAAAAATACATTGATAATTAGATAAATAAATAAAAATAATTTTGAATAACTCAAAATTAAAAGAGTAATTTTAATTAATTGAAGCAATAATTTTATTACAAGGAATTGGTGAAGAAAAACAATAATCCAAATTCATATTATAAAGAGAAATAATAAGGGGATTAAATCTAGGAAATTTGGTACAAATTCAATGGTTAATTATAATATAAATAAAGAAAGGGCATTTTTGTCTTTTCTAAATAGGCCAAGTAACAAATTGATTAACTAAAATGACTATTAGACTTAAAAATTTAATTAAACCTAAGTTGGGCTCCATTTGACTTTAAATAGCATGATTCATAGTATGATATGTGAGAAAAAGGCGTATTGGTAATTATACTTAATTAAGGGCCTTAAATTTGGAAATAAGAGTGGTTTGGGGTGATTTGGTAATACTTAAAAATGGGAATTAAAAATAGCACGAAAATATATTAAAATAGAAGTTTCTTTATAGGGGAGTTAGGAAAAAGGATTTCAAAGGAGAGTTGAGATAAAATAGGAAAGCTGGATTAATAGGGAAGTTTCCAAATACAATTAGGATTCCTAATTAGGTGATTGTATAAAAGGAAGGAGTTGGAGAGATTTGGAGTTTTTCTTTTGGATGATCCTATGACTAAGAGAGAGAGAGAGAAGAGAACTCACGGTTGGAACTAGGAAAAGAGAAAGAGAGTGATCTTGATCGGCTAGAAGAAGAAGAAGAAGAAAGAAAGAAAGGATTTATTGCATTCTAGAAGTAAGTAGTAACCCTTTTCCTTGGCAAACTTGCATGCTTTTATGTTTAAACGAGAAACATGGTGTTCTTCTGATTTTGATGATTGGGAAGCATGTTTGTAATGATTTTGATGAGTTTAATTGTGATTTAAAGCACTTAAAATATAATATTTGTTCATCATGTTCAGATTCTTATTTATTGTGATTTTCAGATAAAATGTATGATCTTGATGATAAAAAATGGTTTAGTATTTATTTAGAATGATTGGATATGCTTTGAAAATGGTTTTAGATGTGGTAGAGTGGATTTTGAATGATTGAAATAATATCTAGAAAAAATAAATTGAAAATTCAAAAAGTTATTGAAAAACTCAGTTTTCGCCAATCTATACGAATGCCCAATATCTCGCTTGAGCGCCCAAGCAAGCGCCCTGTTTTATGCTTTGGCCGCCCGATTTGGGCTAAGCGCCCAATCAAGCACCTTGCCTATGTGTTGTTTTTGAAAATTGAAACCTAAGAGTGAATTAGTTGAGTACCTAACATCGCTCAAGCGTTGGAGCAAACGACCAAACCCAGAAACCAAGGCTCAAGCGCCAGGCCGAACACCCAAGCCAGTTTTCTGAAATTTAAGTTTTGATCTAGTTTTTCAATATAAAATGATTTTTGGGCAAATCCAACTTATGTAACAATAAGATTTAGGTGTTTTCATTGGTCAAATAATTTTATACGATTTATTGAAGATTTTGGGTAAATTTTGGCAGAATAGGTGGTTTAAGACTAGAATGGTGGACTTGAGGATTTAAGAAGTGCTTTTATAAATTCTACTTGATTTAAACAGTTTTCTAAGATGGTTTAAAATATATTTTAACCCTAGAATTATTCAAATTTATATATAACAGTTTTTAGTATCTTGGTTGATAATTTTTGGTTTATAACATTATGATATTCTTAAGAAATTGGGATTCCTATATGTGTGATGAAATACATTGGATTACGAGGTTTATCTTGTGGAAAGTACTTCTATTCTTATATGTATTATTAAGTCAATTATTGGCATACACTTGAGGCATTATCAGTCATGTTCTTAGCCAATTAATGGCATATATGTGAGCCATTATAAACCGTGTCTTTAGCCTATCTTCATCAGGGAGTTATTCCTGCCAAGGGACTATGGTATTTTGTTATCTCCTCAAGGGAGTGATTTTGCGAAGGGACAATGATTAATTGGTTTCTCTAAGGGGAGTAACTTAAACCGTGATGACAATATTGGTTTGGGCCTATAGAAAAAGGCATTGGTTTGGAATTATTTATATTGGTTTTGATTACATAATATGGTTTTTGGTTGTGATTTGTGTCGATTAGCTCATTATGGATCTATAGCTTAGCTAGATAGTGAAGAGTTAGTTACCTTTATTTGATTATTCCATAGTGCCAATGTGCATTGCCACCATGAGGTGAGGTTTTCCAAAGGGGAAGACTGCGGTAATTAGAGCCACCATGGGTTGAGGTTTATTGGTTATATTATTGAAAATTGGTTTGGGGTTACCTAGACTAAGTTGTTAAATTGGTACTATGGACTAATCTTTTTTTTTTTTGTAACCGGTAATAAGGATAGATTATATTAATAGAATAAGGAGTACAAATGCACTACACAACAGGTGTACCACTAAGGAAATGCCCCCCTCCTTTATAGAGTCATATTTTTGAAAAACAAGTACACGATAGAAATCTCTCCATATTGGTGGAAGATGAAGTAGATGGCCAAGAAGACCACCAATACATCAACTTTAGGATCGCCGATTCCAAAGATTCAGTCTTCCTTTCCAAATTCTGGAATATTCTCCGGTTTCTCTCCCCACAAATCATCCATGAAATGGCAGCGGAAACAACATTCCAAAGCACAACCAAACTCGACTTGCCCTTCATACAGCCCCAAGCATCTAACACACTGATGTACTCTGCCAGCTGCACCCATGAAAAGTTAAATCTCTTGATGATTGCTATTATGCCCCTTCGGTCTCTCCCATCTAATAGTGTAACGGCCCGGTTCCAGGTCCATTACCCAAAACCCGAGGTGTTATAGTAAGTAACAAAAGCAACTAAATCCCAAATAATTTAAAACTTTTTCTTTCTTTTATTTATCAGAGTAAATGCGGAAAGATGAAATAAATTTCATTACTGATTAATGATTATCATATACAAAGGATTCCATGCAGTGCCCCAAATCTGGGTCTGCCCTATCACGGCAACTAACTCCCTATTTTAGCCTCTCATCTGATCATTTTAAAATTTATACATATTATTATTATTATTAAATTCCAGCAACTCCTTTTTCCTTAATTTACATTCTTCAAAACTTAGTCCGGTGAAATTCCAAAGTTACCCTTGCTCGCTTCACCACCAACCCCAACCAATGAAACTCAATTAACCAATTTGCTATTTTAATAATTTCTCATATATTAATTTTTGACATTTTACTCAGAATAATTCCCTTTTCTCTATTTCTAAGATTTTCCATTAATTACACTAATTAACAAACAAAAACCTAATTTTTAATGTTATTACTAATTCAAGATTTTACACTCCCAAACTCCTCTACCACTTGATGCTACCAGACCAATACGTGACTTCAACCCCTCACATCTGAAACAATGGGTGGTTTGATCTGGCCCTCGGACTGTAATAGTCCCAGCATAACAATCTAGGGTGACGTTGTAACGCCCTGGATCCATGTTGTTCAATTAAGATATAACACGTCTCACAGAGTGTTAGGTAAGGATCCAATATATATGTGATCGCTGGATAATCACCGTAATTTTACCATATCAGAGTGCACAAGCAACTATCAAACAAAAAAATCCAAATAATCTTAAATTATAATAAAAAGATTCAATATCAACCTACTTTATTACACTTCAAAATTAAACAACAAAAGTTTCAATCCAAAAATAAACCTACTAGTCTAATGAACGAAATAATAATCCTCCTCCCTATAAGTATCAGTCGGATCTACCCCGGTAGTTGCCTCACCACAAATATCTGAAAAACAAAACAAAACAAACGGAGCGAGATACGGATATCTCAGTGAGTAGCATATGCATGCAGAAATAGTTATTACAGTTATAAATATGCATCGATAACAACCAATACGATTAAGTCAACAAAGATAATTCCGAATTATAAATCCAAAATCCCAATCAAACTCTCCACAAACAACAACTACAATGCCGATTAAACAAAGAATGGTCAATGTCATGCATATTGTTTACATCTGTTAATTGACATGCCAAGGAGACATCCACACCTCCATGTACACAGTTCCGGCCTACTAAGGGTTTCGGAACTCTGAAATGACGGCCTACTCAGGGTTTCGTCATCCAATACCGGCCTACTCCCCGGGTTTCGGCATTGACAACCAGGCCTACTCAGGGTTTCTAGCTGCTCTACACCGGTCGTGGCAACACATAAGGTGATGAAATTACACCAACAAACAATACCATCAAATTACTAAGCTTAGACATGGATCCAAGTAAAGCTAAACCAAAACAGTAAAACAATTCCATGAACTCAAAACTGACAACTTTTCAAACAAATATTTCATCATCATGTATAATCCCAATACAATTCATCACAAGTCATTCCAACCAAAACAGCAACTCATGTAATTTCAGTAGGTATCCCAACCCTAAAACAACAAATCTCATCGGCAGTAAAATCCTTTTACTCACACAAGAAAATTTACAATACTGTTCAGCCCTTTGAAATTAAGCAAATCCAGATTAAACAAATTCATAATCGGAAAACAAATATAAGACCTAAAAGAAAACTAACTCATTAACCTATAGTGTCAGGAACAGCAAAATAACCTACCCAGATTCCTTCAATTATCACTTCGAAAACTTATAGAAATACCAATAATTTGATTTAATGCTCTCCCAAATGTTTTGAACAAATAAAATATTTCTAATATCCTAATCTAGTCTTTGGCTAAGAGATTGAAGCCTCACAACATCAAAATTTGGCTTGGATTGGTCAGACGCACCTTTCTGAGGAATTTAGTTGGTGCGCTGACCTCTTGCGCTTGGCGCAAGGTTGGCACCAACTTGGCGGTAACCCAAAACACACTCGCGCTGACCCCAGACCCTTGGCGCTAGGTCGGCGCCAACTCGGCGAAATCAAAACTCATCTCACGCTGAGCTGCTGTTGAGGTAAGATAGTAGGCGGCAACTCGGTGGATCCGACCTACGATTTGCGGCTCTCTGTTAACTCTAAAACTCCATGACTGGCCAAGTTTTAGACCTCTGTCACAACTTTTCTATGCTTCTACCATCCCCAAAAGACGTTTAAGCAGCATTCGAAATTAATCTAAACAACTTCATATCACGACCCTAAAACTCAACCAAAAATCCACATTCGAAGAATATGTTTTTCCGAAACCATGCTTCATGGCTAACTTAAAGATCAAAATCAAAACACTGATCAAAACAATGCTACACACCTCTTATACGCTTATCCTTGCACTGCAACTCCTACGACAGTAGGTCCAACAGTCGATCTCTCCTCTTCACAAGATGACGTTCTGAACTCTCTGAGCGACCAAGAACCACACAAGTCTGCTCTTCTTCCAAACACCCTAGAACTCCAGCCGAACTCTTCCTTCGAAATCAAAGTATGCGAAAAGAAAAACATACGGCCGCAATACCTTAAGTATTTATACTTAAATTTTTTATTCGCTGCCTACTCGCCTATGCATATCCATACATGTGCAGCCTCCTAGCCGTTTGATCTAATGAAACTATTCTCTACATCATCACCCCCATATAAATAAAATTTATTTAGAATGACTGAACTCAACAACATAATAATTCTAATTTAAAAATTGACACATTACTCACCTTAATTCCTCTGGCTTCACTCCCAAAGTCTCAAATTCCAAATATACCCTTGCTCAACAAATTTCGACAATTTCACCCATACGGACATATTAATTTCCATAAATAATAATCATGCAAAAATTTGGGGTTTTACATTCTCCCCCGCTACAAAATTTTCATCATCGAAATTTACCTCAAGATGAAACGAATAACTCTGGATACTTCTTGCGCATCTCCTCTTCACCTTCCCAAGTGGCTTCCTCTGTGGAATGGTTCTGCCATAGCACTTTCACCAAGGGAACCACTTTGGTGTGAAGAATCTGGTCACAACGATCTAAGATCTGAACTGGCTTCTCTTCATATGTCAAATCCTCCCGAATCACCAACGGTTCGGAATCTATCACATGACTGGGATCGGAGATATACTGACGTTACATAGAGATATGGAACACATCATGCACCCCTTCCAAATGAGCCGGTAAAGCCAACCAATATGCTGCTTGGTTAATCTTCTTCACTATTTCAAAGGGACCAATGAATCTAGGAGATAATTTCCCTTTCTTCCCAAATCTCCTAATGTCCTTGGATGGTGAAATTTTCAGAAAGACCATATCTCCCACTTCAAATTTCATCTCCCGCCGTCTAGTATCTGCATAACTCTTCTGACGGCTCTGCACAGTCAATATTCGCTGCTTAATCAACTTTACCTTTTCCATACTGTCTTGAATAATTTCTGGCCCAAAATACTGTTTCTCTCCAACCTCCACCCAACATACTGGAGATCGGCACACCCTGCCATATAAAGCCTCGTACGGTGCCATCTGGATGCTAGGTTGGTAGGTATTGTTGTAGGCAAATTCCCTTAAATGTAAATACTTACTCCAATTGCCACCCCAATCCACGACGCAACACCTCAACATGTCCTCCAAGGTCTGTATAGTCCTCTCGAACTGACCATCAGTCTGAGGATGAAAGCTGGTACTAAAACTCAACTTGGTACCCATGGCTTCCTGAAAGCATTGCCAAAAATGAGATGTAAAACGGGAATCTCAATCAGACACAATCGATACTGGAACTTCGTGCAACCGAACTATCTCTCGTGTATATAACTCAACCAATGATGCTAAATTCTGAGTGTTCTGATAAGGCAAGAAATGATGAAATTTATGTTAACACCTTGTCATGCCATTTGGGCTGACGAATGCCCCGGCTGTCTTCATGAACCTGATGAATCGAGTATTCCATACTTATCTGGACAACTTAGTGGTAGTATTTATTGATGATATTCTGGTGTACTCTCAAAGTAGAGAGGATCATATTCAAGATCTCAGGACTGTATTGCAAATATTGAGAGATCACAGATTGTATGCGAAGTTCAGTAAGTGCCAGTTTTGGTTGAGAGAAGTGAGCTTCTTGGGGCACGTGATTTCTGGGAAAGGGATAGCTGTGGATCCAGCTAAGGTACAGGCAGTGGCAGATTGGCCTAGACCTTCCTCAGTGTCAGAGATTCGTAGTTTCTTGGGGATGGCTAGGTATTATAGAAGGTTTATAGAGAACTTTTCCAGAGTGGCAGTACCTTTATCTAATCTCACTAAGAAGGCAGTCAAGTTTGAATGGGATGACAAGTGTGAGACTAGCTTCCAGGTGTTGAAAAGTAAATTGTCTACAGCTCCAGTACTAATTGTTTCTTCAGTGAGTGAGGGATTTTCGATCTATTGTGATGCTTCCCGAGTAGGATTGGGCTATGTTTTGATGCAGCAGAGGCGAGTAGTAGCATATGCTTCGAGGTTGCTACGTCCTCATGAAGGGAATTATTCTATGCATGATCTGGAGTTGGCAACGATCATGTTTGCACTCAAGTTATAGAGGCACTACTTGATGGGAGCCCAATTCAAGATATTCTCATATCATAAAAGCTTGAGGTATATATTTTCCCAACGACAACTAAATATGAGACAAAGGAGATGGATGGACCTCCTGAAGGATTATGATTTCACCCTTCATTACCACCCTGGCAAGGCAAACGTGGTGGCAGATGCTTTGAGCCGTAGGGGTGTGTCACAAGATGAGGCGGCCACCCTAGCTACTTTCATGACTAACCAGTGCAGACTAATTGATTCAATGGTAGACTGGCTAGGAGAGTTTACCCCCATGGGAATGGTTTGATTTTGTCATGAGTTCAGGAGGAGCCTGAGTTGATACAGCAGATTCGTGACAAACAATTGACTGATTCAGATTTGACTCGTACCAGGGAACTAGTATCTAAAGGTGATGAGGCCGCTAAAGAGTTTGAGATAAGGGATGGATTGCTGAAATTTAAGGGCCGGATTTGTGTCCCGAATGATGCTAAGAACAGAGGATTGATACTTGATGAGAGTCACAGGTCTAGATATGCAGTTCACGCGGGTGGTACCAAGATGTATCAGAATTTGAAGGTGGTATATTGGTGGTTGGGAATGAAGAAAGACATTGCCGAATTAGTAGCTAAATGTCTCACTTGTCAGCAAGTAAAAGCGGAACATCAGAGACCTCCAGGTTTGATGAGACCGTTACCGGTGCCCAAGTCGAAATGGGAACATATCACGATGGATTTTGTGACAGGGTTACCGCCTACAGCTAAGAATTACAATGCCATATGGGTGATTGTTGATAGACTGACAAAATCAGCTCATATCTTGCCTTATCAGAACACTCAGAATTTAGCATCATTGGTTGAGTTATATACACGAGAGATAGTTCGGTTGCACGGAGTTCCAGTATCGATTGTGTCTGATTGAGATTCCCGTTTTACATCTCATTTTTGGCAATGCTTTCAGGAAGCCATGGGTACCAAGTTGAGTTTTAGTACCAGCTTTCATCCTCAGACTGATGGTCAGTTCGAGAGGACTATACAGACCTTGGAGGACATGTTGAGGTGTTGCGTCGTGGATTGGGGTGGCAATTGGAGTAAGTATTTACATTTAAGGGAATTTGCCTACAACAATACCTACCAACCTAGCATCCAGATGGCACCGTACGAGGCTTTATATGGCAGGGTGTGCCGATCTCCAGTATGTTGGGTGGAGGTTGGAGAGAAACAGTATTTTGGGCCAGAAATTATTCAAGACAGTATGGAAAAGGTAAAGTTGATTAAGCAGCGAATATTGACTGTGCAGAGCCGTCAGAAGAGTTATGCAGATACTAGACGGCGGGAGATGAAATTTGAAGTGGGAGATATGGTCTTTCTGAAAATTTCACCATCCAAGGACATTAGGAGATTTGGGAAGAAAGGGAAATTATCTCCTAGATTCATTGGTCCCTTTGAAATAGTGAAGAAGATTAACCAAGCAGCATATTGGTTGGCTTTACCGGCTCATTTGGAAGGGGTGCATGATGTGTTCCATATCTCTATGTAACGTCAATATATCTCCGATCCCAGTCATGTGATAGATTCCAAACCGTTGGTGATTCGGGAGGATTTGACATATGAAGAGAAGCCAGTTCAGATCTTAGATCGTCGTGACCAGATTCTTCGCACCAAAGTGGTTCCCTTGGTGAAAGTGCTATGGCAGAACCATTCCACAGAGGAAGCCACTTGGGAAGGTGAAGAGGAGATGAGCAAGAAGTATCCAGAGTTATTTGTTTCATCTTGAGGTAAATTTCGATGACGAAATTTTTGTAGCGGCGGAGAATGTAAAACCCCAAATTTTTGCATGATTATTATTTATGGAAATTAATATGTCCGTATGGGTGAAATTATCGAAATTTGTTGAGCAAGGGTATATTTGGAATTTGAGACTTTGGGAGTGAAGCCAGAGGAATTAAGGTGAGTAATGTATCAATTTTTAAATTAGAATTATTATGTTGTTGAGTTCAGTCGTTCTAAATAAATGTTATTTATATGGGGGTGATGATGTAGAGAATAGTTTCATTAGATCGAATGTAAAATCCCTAATTTTTATGAAAATAAAAATTATATTAGTTTAGTATCTTAAATAAAAACTAATTAGTGGTTTTTGCAAAAAAAGGTGACCACATGGACTTAAATTAAAATCCGGGTGAATCATCTTGGAGATCTTTTATTTATAAAGGTAAGGAAAAATTTTTGTAGTGTTATTATGAGAGTTAAGTTGGTTGCTGATGTGGAAACTTAATGTGCAAAAATAAAATAAGTTGCTGTTGTAGGAGAAATGTGGTGGAGTGGCACACATGTGAACATGAATAAAAAATTTCTACTGGGCGGCAACTATAAAAGCTAAGTGAAAATTCAGTCGATGCTTTTACATTGGTTGATCTGAATTTGGAGCTCTCTGAAAAGAGGAGAAGGAATTAGGGTGAGGGGCCAGATCTGGAGATCGAGAACTGCTCAAGAGGATTGGTTGTGGTTGTCGATTGCTGTCCAAGAGAAGTGGAAAAAAAATTCCAGCAGCACCTGAGTTAGGCCGGCAAGAACAATTGGAGCAGATTTAAGCTCAAAGGTCAGAAGAAGAGGGCGGCTAGGTTGTTTTTGAATTTGGGAGTTGTGCATGCCGATTGAGAAGGTTCATATTGGTGGAATTGCGTTACTCAAGTAAGTGGCAGTTTTCTCTTATGATTTCGGATGGTTTTGTAAGTAGCACAAAATGTTCGTTTAGATGATTCAAAATTTTATTTAGTTTTCAATTTTTGAACTAGAGATTGCCGATCCTCTGTTTTACCAAAAATCTGGTGTCTAGGCATTGGACAGTAGTAGTGTGTGGATTTACATTTAATCTATCGTTTGGTTTACTGTTTATGTAGTCGATTGCTAAATTAATAATGATGTGAATGATCAGGTGGTATACCTATTCAGTAGTAGTAATATTGTTGCTGATTTTCGATTGAAGTATATGCATGAGCAACCAGGTCTGTGCAACTGTTTTGGTTATTTACTTAGATTCAAATATGGTAAATGATTGAACCTGGATTCCTGTTGGTAATGGCAGGGACGACAAGTTGTAAATAGCATGAATTGAACTGGCTTAGATGTTTTAAATGAAAATGTGGTACTGAATTAGCATTAGTAAATTGTTGTCCCTGTTTCTGGTTAGTCATGGGCGACTAGGCATGAGCAATTATAAATTTGGTTCAACAAGAATTAAGGGTAGAGTTGCTGTTTTATTAGGTGAATTGAAGTGGATTGGGAATGAAGAACAGGAGAATGAATGGATTAGATTAATTGGGAATTAAGTTCATGTGGATATGGTAGAATTTTTAAACGAATGTTTAAGAGGGGCTGCTATTTGTGTTATGGTTTGAAAGACATAATTAAAATCAAAGTGGGTTAAATACTTGAAGAGAAGACTTAGGAATATGTTGTAAGAAATTTGTGAGTGAAGCTCTAGTTCAATCTTAAAGCATTTTGAATTATGCAGGGAATGGTACTGCAATAGATTGCTGGCGCCAGGTCTGTTAATCATGGCCGAATGGTGTTCAGTCCAGTACCAAGGTTTTAGGTGCTGATATTCAGCCTATTTGCAGCTCATGTATAATTGTTGTTAAATGTATTTTTGAAATTTCTTAGGAAACTCATTAAATTGTTGTTGCTGAACTTCCAATGGAAGGGGATACTCTAGAAATGGGAATTGGATTTGAGGTCAGTTAATAAAGAAAAATCAGAAGTTGGTGCTTAGCTTCCTTTTAGTTTTATCATTGTCTAAAACAAAATATGGGTTGATAATTCTCACCATTTCTAGCGGCTGTGGAATAAAACCAACATCAAAGGTTTAACTCTCTTTTAGCTCTCTTTAAACATTCTTTCAACTGAACCTGTAGTAGCTATACCAAAGGAGAATTAGGTAGTTGAGGTCAATAGTATGTGCTGGAGCCATGTATCTTATGGTGTGAGTTAGTTATGTAGAAATGGTTATTCATTTCTAGTCTTGAGGTGTCTTTAGGGAATAATGAATTCTGGTCAACCCTTGTTTCCAGTTTATAAAGTTTAAATCAAAGTGTAGTGTTGTATGAGTATATACTCAGACTTTTCGCTGTTTTGGGTTAGTCCTTGGCGCCTAGTTATGTATAGTATTGAAGATTGAATTAAATTAAATCCAAGAGCATGCTTGCTGATTTTTAGATGATTATTAATGTACTGAACATGAGGTGGTGAAGGAAACTTAGGTCAGTCCATTTAGGAATTGAGTTCATGTTTTAGGATGTTGCTGAAACCTGTTTTGAAGAGATGATGCTGGCGGCTACCTTAGTTGTTTTAGTTTCTGTGCGCACCCGATTTCGGTCGCAAGACGAGGCGCACGCAAAACGATGCGTGCCTCGGGATTTGTTTGGAGTCGCCACTGCCTGATGGGGTGCAGGCAGACACCTGGGTGCCTAAGTTCTTCTACTAAGGCTTGGTCTGCGGCTTGAGATTCTAAGTAGGTTCTCGGTTGCGGTCTGGGGAAGTCCGTAGACACCCCAGTCCACCCCGTCAAGTGACGGGTCCCATAGGTTTCCCTGGTTTGAGTCAACTCTGGTCTCTCACTCACCCGATTCCTATTCCAGCATGTAATTTGATTAAGTCTGGCGGGACTGCCAAAGTGGTGTGGGTCCCTTTAATTGCTTTTATCTTGATTACTTAGGTGATCTGAGTCTGGTTGGGTGGGCCCCGTTGAAAGGCCCACAGTATCCTTGGTGGGCATAGTCAAGCCCGTGTGCCCTTGTGGGCCTCGGCCTATCCTAGGAGGCCCTTTGGGCTTTGGTTAAGTGTTTTGATTTTACTTTAGGTTCAGGTTTAAAGTTTAAGTGTTTTCCATGAAAAGGTGGGCCGGACTGGTTTGTGGGCCCCTAAGGTGGGCCCATATGGTGGCCAAGTATTTTCATTGGATTTATCTTTTTAATTTTACCCAAAATGAGTTGGACACTGGGCTTGGGGCCCGTAGTCCAAATCTGGGCTTGTAAGCCCAAGTTACCGGAAGTTAGGGTTTGCACCCTTCCTTGGTTCGGTTGGTGGGCTTTGGCGGGCCCGGTAGGCCCTTGCCCTTGGTCTTGGCCAAACCATACATTTCATGCATCAATTTCACAAATCCGGTTTGGGTGGACCGCCGTAGGTTTGGCCCGCCCGGTTTAATCGGTTAGTTTTTCTTATCTTGATTAAGTTGCATGCATACATGTTTATTGGGCCAGGTGGGCCCCGTTGGAAGGCCCACTGGAAGTCAAGTTGGACCGGGGGTCCAAATTCCATGTCGGGTTTCCGGGTCACCCGGAAACCCGATTGGTTTATCCGGTTCGGTTCGGAAGTGGCACTCACATCCAGCAATAATCACAAAAAATACACAAGATTGACACTCTGTCAGAAAGAAAAACTGGCTCAAGATTGGTTAAGTGGTATAAACCCCAAGACATCAAAATCCCCCTTGGTTCAGTCAAGAATCAATTTCGGCACGTAAAATGGGGTATGCGCTCACTTCCTGAAGTGAGCGCCAGGTGAGCGCCAGTAGGCGGCTAAGAACCAGGCAAAATTTGGACCTGGCGCTCACTCGATACTAAGTGAGCGCGAGCTGGGCGGGAAGTGGGCGTGAGGTGGGCGCCAGCTTCGCGCGAGAATCGCGTATGGTTTTAAGTGAGCGCGAGCTGAGCACCAAGTGGGCGCCAGCTCGGCGGGTAGTGAAATTAAAAGGGCGCCTACTTCCCAAGTGAGCGCCAAGTCGGCGGATACTCACTGCGATTTTTGACTCTCTGTTATTTCGAGATATCCATCTCTGGCCGATCTTTTTGGGCCTGTAATTGTTCCACTAGTCTCATAATATGCCCAGAACACTTCCCAACTAGTTTTGGATTTAATCTAAACACATTTTATTTCAAGTTGTAATTCACTTTCATGCTCGGACTCATGATATTCCAGAAAACCAGAAAACTCACAATACAACCATGCAATCAAAATACATCACGAATAATATTGCCCAGAACACTTCCCCGGGCTTCGACCACTCCCCAGAAGGCACTTAAACTTGTATTGGAATTAATCTAACCTAACATATCGTAAACCGAACCTCAAAATCACACATCAACAAATTAACAGTGAAGGGACAAGGGGGTTTATAATGGGGTACACGAGATGAAATGACCACGGGGAACATGCTCCCCTTCAAATCACACAAGCAGTATTAGTAAACAAAATGGTAGAATGTAAAACGTCATGACATGCTATGCTCGAAATGAGCTTATATTCGAAAAAAGAGAATGGTCGGGAACATTACCTGGGTGTCAAAACACCTTTCTGAAGTGAGCGGGTAGGCTCCCCCTTTGAAGCTCCAGCAGAGGCTGAACTCTCCTCCTTTGGGCTCACTCGGCAAGCTCCTTCTTCTCCTTTGAATGCCGAAGAACAGCAAACCCTCAAATCCAACCTCCACAATCCCAACCTCCAAAATTTCCGAACCCCAAAAGTCCGAACCCCTTTGCGCGAAAAAGTCGCGCGGCTTATATAAGGAAAAAAAAAGGGGGGTGCGCTCACTCGCTTGCCACGTCTGCTCGAGCGACCGCATGATGAAAAATCATTAAATGCGGCCGCTCGTTTGTCTAAAAAATCCGGAAATTACGATTTAGTCCCTGGTAATTTTCAATTCAATCCGATATTCTCGGATTTTTACAAATTTAATCCCTGGGATATTTCGTATATTTGGATATTTACAGATTTGATCCCCGAGATATATTCCTGCGCAACTCGCCACGTGTGCAGCTTTTTGCCACGTGCGCAGATTGCCGGTTTTGCTGCTCGGGAATTTCGTCAGCTCATATTTTCCTCATCCGGGCTCCGATCTGGGCAAACTCAGTGGCGTTAGAATCGTATCGGAGCCCTCTATCCCATGACCTAGGGGTAGGCCTCTGGATCGGATTTTAGCAGAAAGTCAACTTTTGGCTTCACCCAAGTTTGACCGCCCGCAAAACCTTCATCCGGACTCCGATTCCTGCAAACTCAGTTGCGTTGGAACCGTGTCGAGATTCTCTATCCAGTGACATAGAGCAAGGTATCTGGATCGGATTTTAGCAGAAAGTCAACTTTTGGCTCCGCCCAAGTTTGACCGCCCGCAGAACCCTCATCCGGACTCCGATTCCTGCAAACTCAGTTGCGTTGGAATCGTGTCGAGATTCTCTATCCAATGATATAAAGCAAGGTGACCAAATATCACTTAATCAAAAAGTCAACTTTTTGTCCCCTTGGGGTTTGACTTTCTGCCAAGGTTTTCATTTTCAGCAATTCCAGGGGTGCAAAAATAAGGTGCTTACAGTTTCATTGAGTTAATTAAATCTTAATGGATGTTAAAACATTGCTTAGAGGATTAGGAAGGAGGTAAAATTAGTCTGAAAATTTTTGACAAAAAGGTACTTTATACAATATTTCGGACACAAGATTTTAAAAAAATAGGTTTTGAAATAAAGCTGAGTATTGGAAATTCTCCGTTTATTTGAAGGATAATTTTGTTGTTTTCTAATGAGAAGATGTTATTTTATTTCCATGTATCTCAGAATGAATTTAGAACCTTTCCATGTACCTTGGAGAGAAGTTTTGGTTACTCCATGTATCTTGGAGAGTGACGATGATTGACTGGCACTATTAAATTGGTTTGGTTATATTTAATTATTGGTTTTGAGTCTAGATGGCATAGCTCAGTGTGGATCCACATTTGTCAAGTTAAGAGCTAGGTAGTGGAATAGATTGATCTTTGCTAGCTGTAATACCTTGTTCGCGCACGTGTTTCCGTCGTGTAGCTCGATGAGGCTTTCTCTGTATCTGGTTGGCTGCGGCTATTTTAGGATAGTACATGCCAACCCATTACTGTATCTGAATGGGTTCTCCCGCAATAAGTCGATGACCGTGTAACTCGGCTTCGCACATAAGCCGGGAGGTGGCATGGTGAGCTTGGTTTTACACTAGTTAAAGGCGGTTTATTTCATGAGTCCACCGTGGACTTATTTCTAATGATTGCACGTTATGGATTTCCATTATACAGTGATTGTAAACTTTTCCCTCTTATCAGTATATATGTGGTTTCGGATTATTCGGTTTAACCGATAAGGTGAGTTATCGTTATTTAAGCATGTTTAATTCAGAAGCATGTTCTAAAATTGTTATTAAATGTTTTATGCATGCACATGCTACTTTCTGGGATATTCGTATCTCATTACGTCTGTTTTGTTTTGTTTTCAGTTTTTGGTAAGGACGGCACTAGCGGGCATATGCTTGGTTCATGTGAGTTAGCATTGGTTATGGTATTTTATTGTTGAGCTTGGGTTATAGTGCACTCTGATTATCCAGTTATTGATTTATTCATGTTTTCCTTTACTCTGATATTGTTATCCTGGGTTATATATTAACCTTCGGAGATAAGTTACGGTTTCTCTACGTAACTTGGATCCGGGGCATTACATCAAACGGCTACGAGGCTGCACATGTATGGATATGCATAGGCAAGCAGGCAGCGAATCAAAAATTTAAGTATAAATACTTAAGGTATTGCGGTTGTAGGTTTTTCTTTTCGCATACTTTGATTTCAAAGGAAGAGTTCGGCTAGAGTTCTAGGGTGTTTGGAAGAAGAGCAGACTTGTGTGGTTCCTGGTCGCTCAGAGAGTTCAGAACGTCATCTTGTGAAGAGGAGAGATCGACTGTTGGACCTACTGTCGTAGGAGTTGCAGTGCAAGGATAAGCGTATAAGAGGTGATTAGCATTGTTTTGATCGGTGTTTTGATTTTGATATTTAAGTTGGCCGTGAAGCATGGTTTCGGAAAAACATATTCTTCGAACGTGGATTTTTGGTTGAGTTTTAGAGTCGTGATATGAAGTTGTTTAGATTAATTTCGAATGCTGCTTAAACGTCTTTTGGGGATGGTAGAAGCCTAGAAAAGTTGTGACAGAGGTCTAAAACTTGGCCAGTCATGGAGTTTTAGAGTTAACAGAGAGCTGCAAATCGTAGGTCGGATCCGTCGAGTTGCCGCCTACTATCTTACCTCAGCAGCAGCTCAGCGTGAGATGAGTTTTGATTTCGCCGAGTTGGCGTCGACCTAGCGCCAAGGGTCTGGGGTCAGCGCGAGTGTGTTTGGGGTTACCGCCGAGTTGGTGCCAACCTTGCGCCAAGCGCCAGAGGTCAGCGCACGAACTAAATTCCTCAGAAAGGTGAGTCTAACCAATCCAAGCCAAATTTTGATATTGTGAGGCTTCAATCTCTTAGCCAAAGACTAGATTAGGATATTAGAAATATTTTATCTGTTCAAAACATTTGGGAGAGCATTAAATCAAATTATTGGTATTTCTATAAGTTTCCGAAGTGATAATTGAAGGAATCTGGGTAGGTTATTTTGTTGTTCCTGACACTATAGGTTATTGAGTTAGTTTTCTTTTAGGTCTTATATTTGTTTTCCGATTATGAATTTGTTTAATCTGGATTTGCTTGATTTCAAAGGGCTGAACAGTATTGTAAATTTTCCTGTGTGAGTAAAAGGGTTTTACTGCCGATGAGATTTGTTGTTTTGGGGTTGGGATACCTACTGAAATTACATGAGTTGCTGTTCTGGTTGGAATGACTCATGATGAATTGTATTGGGATTATACATGATGATGAAATAGTTGTTTGAAAAGTGTTGTCAGTTTTGAGTTTATGGAATTGTTTTACTGTTTTGTTTTAGCTTTACTTGGATCCATGTCTAAGCTTAGTAATGTGATTGTATTGTTTGTTGGCGTAATTGTATGGTCTTGTGTGTTGCCACGACCGGTGTAGAGTAGCCAGAGACCCTAAAATTACATGAGTTGCTGTTCTGGTTGGAATGACTTGTGATGAATTGTATTGGGATTATACATGATGATGAAATCGTTGTTTGAAAAGTGTTGTCAGTTTTGAGTTCATGGAATTAGTTTACTCTTTTAGTTTAGCTTTACCTGGATCCATGTCTAAGCTTAGTAATGTGATGGTATTGTTTGTTGGTGTAATTGCATGGCTTTGTGTGTTGCCACGACCAGTGTAGAGCAGCCAGAAACCCTGAGTAAGCCTGGTTGTCAATGCCGAAACCCAGGGAGTAGGCCGGCATTGAATGACGAAACCCTGAATAGGCCGTCATTTCAGAGTTCCGAAACCCTGAGTAGGCCGGAACTGTGTACCTGGAGGTGTGGATGTCTCCTTGGCATGTAAATTAACCGATGTAAACAATATGCATGACATTGACCATTCGTTGTTTAATCGGCAATGTAGTTGTTGTTTGTGGAGAGTTTGATTGGATTTTGGATTTATAATTCGGAATTATCTTCATTGACTTAATCGTGTTGGTTATTATCGATGCATATTTATAACTGTGATAACTATTTCTGCATGCATATGCTATTCGCTGAGATATCCGTATCTCACTCCGTTTGTTTTGTTTTTGTTTTCAGATACTCATGGTGAGGCGACTACCGGGGTAGATCCAACTGATACTTATAGGGAGGAGGTTATTATTTCGTTCATTAGACTAGTAGGTTTATTTTTGGATTGGACCTTTTGATTGTTTAATTTGGAAGTGTAATAAAGTAGGTTGATATTGAATCTTTTGATTATAATTTAAGATTATTGGGATTTCTTAATTTGATAGTTGCTTGTGCACTCTGATATGGTAAAATTACGGTGATTATCCAGCGATCACATATTTATTGGATCCTTACCTAACACTCTGTGAGACGTGTTATATCTTAATTGAACAACACGGATCCGGGGCGTTACAGACGTGATGTCTAAATAACCAATCAATCCCCAATATCACATCAAATCCTCCAATCTCCAAGGCAATCAAATCACCAGGCAACTCCAATCTTCCTAATCTAATCATACAGTCTCTATACACAGACTCAACTCTAGTGGACTGTGAAACCCCAAAATTTTAGTATTTATATTTGGAGAAAAAAAATTAGAAATTTTAATAATTAATATTTGGTGTAATTTTAGGTGGATGTTTTGCAAAAACAAATTGGGAATTCTAAAAAGTCGACCGATTTGAATCAAGAGTAAGTAATGTTATGTTATGGTTACATTAGTCAATGATATTATTCAAGAAATTTTATTAGATAAAAATATGTGGTATTGTATTTGGGTAGGATGGTAAATTAAATGATCGAGAGTCAAATAGGGTGTTGGTGTAGGCTTTCGGTGGAGTTGTGCAACATCAAATCATGAAGGAAGCTGAAGATTTTTGAGCGCATGAAGAGTTGCTCAATGAGAGAGAGTTAGAAGTCCATATGTTGCCGGAGAAGTTGGCTTTTGGACTTCTTTATATTGCTGGAGAAATCAGAACAGCAGAAGGTTTAGAAGAAAATTTGATTATTGGTGGTGAGATTAAAAATCTGATCTGAAGAAATTCAGGTGTGTGAAGAGAACAGAGGCTTTGTTCATGGAAGAAAGGGGCGTTTGATCATGTTGATCTGAATTTTCGTCCAGATCTAGTTCCAGATCAGGTAAGTCCAATTTCACGATGAAATTAATCTAATCTATGTTAGGTTTTATTAAGAAATTGATGGAAATATAAGATCAGTTTTTAAAAGTAAGTTTTATGTGAAATTTCAGATCGTCGGAGAAGTTCTAGTTGTAGAAAAAAATCTGATCCTCATTACTGATTTCGTTGAAGTTGAATTTCAGCAATTTGAGGCAAGTAGCACTTTTCAAACACCGTTATTCATAAGATTTGTGTATTTATGAAATCAGATTTGAAGAAATCAGAAATTGATATGTTCTGTTCGTATATTTGTGATTGAGATGTGTTTTCAGTTGTAGTATGTTTAGATTTAATTGGGATAGTTTAGTGGTGTTATTTGAATGACTTCCATGAGATTAGAAGTATTTGGAATGAAGAAAATTGGTTCTAGTGTTTAAGAGATTGAGTTGCAGTAAAGAGTGTAGATGTGGGGTTTCAGAACTATTGGGCGCCAAGTGCTGCTAACCTCTTTA
Organism: Buxus sempervirens; assembly: GCA_947561395.2. Classification (NCBI taxonomy): domain Eukaryota; kingdom Viridiplantae; phylum Streptophyta; class Magnoliopsida; order Buxales; family Buxaceae; genus Buxus; species Buxus sempervirens. Next base: position 6,372,668 of record OX387187.1, on the reverse strand, counting down.
AGGTCAGCGGTGGTTCACAAAATATAGGAGGGCTGACCTGGCGCCAACTCTCCAAGTCAGCCCAGGTCAGCGCCAGCAAAAATGGAACAGCAAGTGCGGCTAATTTTGTTCCATTGGTAATTAACAATTTTAACTTGAAAATGCTAACCTATGGAGACTATCTAAGTGTGAGTATAATATTATGGTGGATGTTGGTTGATTACTCGTGTAAGCCAAACCATAGTTGGTGCCCAATCCCTGTTTCATAAGCAGGTGCAGCTATTGCTATTGAGTCCAAAAATTTTCAGGTTGCTCTCCTTTGATATCAACCCATGCAACTTTGATAAACCTTAGCAAAGTGTTGTAGGGACCTTTCAGTGGGGCCCTCAAGTGAATTCTTTCTTCTAAATAAATATGGGGGAAACCATCAGTAGATAATCTAGTCGGGTTCTAGTTTTCAGCAATGATGTAATATAAGTTTAATTCGCTAAATTTGGTCGATTTATTACCAGATTTGCCAATAACAATCATGTGTGGCAGATTTTCCTTTTAGTATCACTAAAGTTCAAGCTTACTAATCCTATCGAAATGAGTTAATCTAAGTTCATTTGGCGTCCAAGTGTTATTAGAAACTTATGGAAGATAAATTGACAGCATGATTTAGAGGATTTGTTAGGAGATAAAATAGCCAACTCATAATACAAATTTCAGAAAATTGTGGTTTAGTCTTATTGAGCATATCTTGTGTTTTAGTCTAATATACCATTTCACCTGAATTATTCAATGGTCAAATGAGAGTCAAGAGCTGTTAGCAACCTAGGGAAATTAGTTTTGACATTAGAAATTAGAAAGTGTTGGGTAGTAAAAATCAAATAGAAAAAGGGAGTAGCAAATCTGAATTTTTATGAACTTAGGGGGTTGATTACTTGGGGAAAAACCCTGTGAGTCTACGTTGTGTTCAAGTATATTTTATTCTCTCACATGAGTTATCCAAGAGTTGTCAGAAACCTATAGAAGTTAATTTGACAAAGGAGATTAAGGACTAATTAGAATTGGGATCACTTATTAGAAAATTTTAAATTTGAATTTATGCATTAAGAAGATTGGTTATTCGGTAAACTCTTGAACCGATTTTTTATCTCATTGAATTAGTTAAAAAAATTTTATAATCTGAGTTAAATTGATTAATTTTCTTAGTATGTTGCTGGTTGTCATTTTTATTTCATTGTAAAGCATTTTACGGGTTGTGCCAGAATCTTGGAAATTTTCACTGTTGATTACTTTAGTGGAGATCTATATTGAAATTGGTATTGTTAATTATGAAATTACATCATATAATTTGAGCAATATTCTGATTTGGCTTGAGTTTATTTATTTAGTAAGTTGGACAGCTTTGAATAAAATGGGATTTCATGTTTGAATTGATAATGCATTTTTATTTATTCTTAGGATTCACTTGAGAAAGTATTTGTGGAAACTCCATGGGGGAGTAGGTTTCGGTCCTGAGTGGCCCATATTATATTGATTGCACTCGGTTATATGTTGTTTTACACGTTGGAATACTTTTTGACTTAAATCAAAGCTTTTGTTCACTGGGTGGTTAATTTAAAACTGTTTAGGGCTTAGCTCGTTATGGATCCATAATCTAGCTAGTAAGTGAAGTCGGTCTATTTTGTTTGATTAAAGTCTAGCATCCTTTATGCGTTTCCTTTATGCTGAGAGGCCTTCCATGAGGGAAGTGCTGCGAACTAAGAGGGATTTATTTTACGCGTTTCCTCCATATAAAGAGGCCTTCCATGAGGGATGTGCTAAAGCAGCTCCGTTTCCACCCCATGAGGGGGTGAGGTCTATTATTGGCAACAGTTTTCAACAATGGTTCTCAGACTTGATTGATATCCGTTTCCACCCTTGGAGAGAGTGAGGTCTTGTGATTTCCACCAAGAGACGATATATTGGAATCAGTTTACAGAGGTATCAACTTTGGTAGAGGTTCTCAGACTGGACTGTTTTGGAGCTAGAACTTAACTTTACAAAGTGGACAAATTTCACGAGTCCCATCTTACTTTGTGGTTTGATATTGTTTTGCTGGATTATTCAGATTAATCGATTTATCCATGGTTAATCGTTGAGTATGTTTTAATCGTGCATGTTTTAGAAATTAAATTAAATATATTTGAGCATGCATGTGCTACTTGCTGAGATAGTCATATCTCATTCCTTTTGTTTTGTTTTGTTTTCAGATTTCAGAGAGGACGATACAGGTGGGTATATGCTTGATTCAGGTGAATTGGGGATTTTTAGTTGACTCTGATTATATTATTGTTTATTTCATGTTATCCTTAACTCTGATATAGCGATCCTATGTATAAAAGTAACCCTTTGGGAACGAGTTACGGTTTTACTACGTAACCCGGTTCCGGGGCATTACATGGACTCTCCCAATGGTGTGTGCACAGTCAATACAGCATCCAAATCAATAGGTAACAATCCAATCCGTCGTGCACAAACAGGCGATATAAAAGAATGTGAAGCACCAAAATCAAATAAAACACATGCTGATCTACCATAGATGAAAAGTAAACCTCCGATCAGCTCAGGTGCCTCATGATCAGCCTCGATCTCCTCTACATGCTCAATCTCACGCTCCTCCTCATATGCCTCTACTGCAAATGCTCTAGCCTACTGCGGCTGTGGAGCAGGTACTGCCTGCCTCTGTCCTCCTCTCTGAGCTGCTCCTCGGACCTGGAGTCTCTGTCCCACGGGTGTTCTCTGTGCTGGTTGCTGAAACTATGGCCTTTGTAGTGCGGCGGGTGCTAGTGTTGGCAATAGTCCATTTGGCCGTGTCATTGCCAACGGCTGATAGCTTGAAGGAAACCTACAATCTTTCATCATATGGCCTATCCAACCACACCTGTAGCAAGTACCTGGAGCTGCAACACATGGACCCGGTACATGATACCTGCCACATCTGATACATCCCTTCTGAGCTGGCCTGTTCTGACCTCCAGAACACTCTCCTCTAGTCCAATCTCTAGGCCTCTTGCCTCCATTAAAGAAACCTCGCTGCTCAACTGGCCTCATCTGCTGTCTAGCCCTGCTCTGTCTAACTCTGGTCTCAAGGTCACTCTCAGCCCTGGTGGCTCGACGTAAAATATCCTTGAGCTCGGTGCACATGAATATCGTCAGCATACTCCAAATCTCAGACTTCAGACCTCGCTCAAAGTGGGACGTCAGTCTCCTCTCATCCTAAGTAATATGGGGCGCAAAATGAGACAAAGCTACAAATCTGGCCTCGTACTGTGCCACTCTCTGGCTCCCCCTGGGTGATGTCCATGAATTCCCGCTCTTTCTTAAGTTGAACCTCCTCAGAAAAATATTGCTCATAAAACACCTCACGAAATTCATCCCATGTCATAAAAGTAGCCTGAGGGTCCTGCCTCTTCCTAGCTGTCCACCAGTGAACTGCCTCACCCTCAAACAAAAATGATGCCAGTCTCACCCTCCTATCCAATGGGCATCCCATGGCCTAAAAAATCCACTCAACTCGCATCAGTCATCTCTCTGCTTCCATCAGGTCTGGTCATCCACTAAAAATAGGCGGATCCAACTTCCTGAACTGCTTTAAGTCTTGAGCTATCTGAATCTCTCCCTCCTGTCTAGGAACATTCCTGTGTCCATCACCGCCATTTTCATTCAGGTTCTGACTCATCCTTCCCTCCCGTTTCTTGGCAAGAAGTTCTGCCAAAGTACCAACAGCAGACCACACATCTCCTCCAGGTGGAGGTGGTGGTAATGGAGCGTCCTGCTGCTGCTCCCTAGCGTCAACTATCTCATCAGTAGTATCAGCTCGTGCGCGTTTCCCTCTACCAGCCATTTACAAAATACAAATTCTATTTGTTAGAATCCAATACTTCTAGGGTTTCTATCTAGCGTACTCACAATCCCATCCCCCTAAGGCTGGCTATCTAAGGTTAGGACCATTTCTCTGATACCACCTCTGTAACACCCCAAACCCGTGAACATCACATCCAACCATAGCATCCAATACATGTGTCCAGCATGTGAACAATATCAGAAATAAGTGTTTGTGATCTCAGTATCATTGTAGGACTCACAAAGAAAAATACACCTTTGAGATGACTCTCAACCATATGCTATACCACCATGCGGCTTATGGGCGACGCTACTAATGACACTCAAACCCGTGAACATCACCTTAGATAAGAGCCGTAGTCATCAACTTATTGCACACAAACTCAACCGAGTTAATACGAACCACCAGCATGCAGCACCGAAATCAATACATGGAGATGGTCGCTTATCCACATATACAGGGAATCACCAGCGGAGCACCGGGGTATCCCTCCAGACATAGGACCCTCCAGAGCAAACCAACTTGCAAAGGAAGCGCGTTCGCAACAGGGAGTAACTAAACCCAAATAAAATATCCCTTAGCTATCTAGCCAAATGGATCCATAACTAGCTATGCCCACTAAACACCAACAATCCCTAAGGACTAATATTTCTATATGTAATAGTGCCTAGCAGCATATAATGGTTAAATCTGTAATTTCTTTCATTATCGGGTTAACTGGGTTCAAAATCTAATCTGGAAATCCTGTATATGATATTCTGGTTAACAGTATAATTTTCATGTCTCTTAATTAATTAACTCAAATTTACAAGTTTAGTTCTCCCAAAACTTAGGTTTCTTGTTATTTACAAAGCTTGGCAACTAATTACCCTAAATACCTTCCTATTTTTATTTCTTTGCAAACCAAGTAATTGGTAATTTATTTTGGTCTTAAAACATCTTATTTAAAGGTTAGAATTGGTTAAAAATAGTTCAGAATTGAATCAAGGGTTAAAAATACAAAAATCTTCATTTTCTACACAGAGCGCTCAGGATCACCTAAGATCGCTCAGGTGGTCTAGAGTAGGTGGTAGTTCAAAATCGATTGCCGACGATAAGTTAGTAGGCGATCTTGGGCGGTCTACATATTTCAACGAGCACCTAGGAGCGCCGAGGATCGCTGAGCACAGTAAGCTCAGCGGTCTCCCAAAAACAAACACATAGTGTTTAAAAACTTGATTTTTCATGCTCTAATCAATACTAACATACTTATAAGATTGTTATCAATCTAAATACATGAATATACAACACAAAAACATGCAATAGAGATTAAACCAATCGAGAATACAAAACACTCGATAAAACAGTGCTGCCTACCTCTATTCGTGCGTTCTCCTCTTCCTTCTCTAAACAGCAACTCTCAGACCTCTATACGATTGCAAAACAAGCCCTGGAGGGAGAAGAAACCTGGTTCTTCCTCTCTTCTTCTTCTCTTCTCTTCTCTGATCGCACACAGTCGCTCTCGGTCCTTTTCTCTCTTTTGCAGCTGTTGAATACGAACGAGTATGAGCCAAGGTATTTTCAACCGTATAATTCTAAGGTATTAAACTTATTTATATACCCTTGTATCCCACGCAACACCTGTGTATCAAACTCCACACATCGCCCAATCAAAACACAGCTTACTTAAAATATTAATCTTACCGTGATAACTCACGATCAGACGGTCGGATCTGCGCCAAACTCCTGATCTCCACTAATAACAATATCTCCTACAATAATAAATTATTTTCATCAATAATAATCCTCAAGAATATTAATTATTATTTTACTTTTATATGTAGGAAAATTCGGGGTCTTACAAAATCTACAAGGTGTTTCGGACTCGAATTCTGGTTGTAGTCTAATGGAGGGTAAACAAATCTTCTAGAATTTTATGGGCTTCTGAAGCACTCATTTGTGTATCAAACTCCAAAAGTTGTCTTTGAAGAAAATCGGGAAAACTGGAAATTTAGGCATGAACTAGAAAGTTAACTTTTTATTGGTTGGGAATTGGGCCTTAGGAGTATTTTTAATGGTTCCAAATAGGGGTAAAACCTTATTTACATATAAAGACTTAAGTAAATTGATCAATAAATACACATGACATTTACTTAAATGTCTTTCATGTAATAAGGGTGCTGTGTAGGAGGCTTGGGTTGTTTAGAAAAGGATTGGAGAAGAAAGGGATGAAAAACTGTCAAAACAAGGTCCACGATGAGCCCTTGGATTAATCGCCCAGGGGCGATTAGCTTTAACGTGCAGGCGTTAAGGTGATAGACAAGGCAACGTTTGCGTGTTCAGGTTAAAAACAGAGTTGACATGCGCACGTTGAAGATAGATGTTCACGCGTCTAGGCCACAACAAGCCAACATTCGCGCGTCCCTTATGGACGTTCGCGCGTTGAAGCTCGCAATTAGCCTCGCGATTAATCGCGGGACTAATCCTGCCTTAACAGAAACTCATTTTTTGGGGTTTTGGCTCAGGATTAATCGTCAATTTCCAGGATTAATTGCCAAGTTGGGTTTTCAAATATTTTTGGCTATTTTCAACACAAAACTCATACAATCATTCCTAACTTTTCCAAAACCAAATGGGATGACGATAAATCATCCCAAAACACTTAAAAACACCTTCCAAAACAGATAATAATCCCAAATCCACAAGAACACAAATCTAACACATGAAACCTCATTCCAAACATAAAACTCAAACCAAAATTTGAAATATGATCAATAGAGTTGGAAATCCATGTCAAATCAATAGAAAACTAAACAAGATTATCATATAACCAAAACCTACGAATTTTAGAAACAAAAACCAACATGCAAGATCATTTTTTCAAATAAATCAAACCCTAAAGAGAGAATACGAATTTTTGTAATACATTTTGTTTTGAAGGGTTTGCTACTTACTTATTAATGGAGATGCACAACTCCTCTTCATGCTCTCCTCTCCTCCTTCTTCTTCTCCTTCCTCTTGAAGCTTTCAAGTAAGCTTCCACAACTTTCTCTCTTGTTCTATACGTCCAAGACAAGAGAGAGTGTTCTCAAAAACACTTAGAATAGAAATTAGGGCATCCTTTTATATGCCCAAGTTTTGGTCTTTCAAATCTGCCCCTAAATAAAGCTTTTATTCATCTAAAACCTTAGGGTGTACCTAAGGTATGCCAAGGGTACCTTAGTGTTATTTGAGGGGGTACCTTGGTGTTCCAAGGGGGTTTGCCTTAGTTACTCAAGGGGGTATACTTTAGGTATACTTGGGGTGTACCTTAGTCAACACAAGAGGGGGTACCTTAGTTATAGAAGGGGGTACCTTACTTATATGAGGGGGGTACCTCTAAGTAATACAAGGGGTGTACCCTAGGTAATGTAAGGGGTGTACCTTAGTAATATAAGAGAGGTACTTTAGTTATACAAAGGGGGTACCCTAGTTACATAAGGGGGGTACTTTAGTTATACAAAAGGGGTACCCTAGTTATATAAGGGGGTGTACCTTAAGTAAAACAATGGGGGGTACTTCAGGTAAAACAGTGGGGTACCTTAGTTATATAAGGGGGGTACTATAGTTATACAAAGGGGGTACCTTAGGTATTTAAGTGGGGTACTTTAGGCAATACAAGAGGGTACCTTAGGCAATACAAGGGGGTACCTTAGGTATAATTAGGGGGTACTTTAGGCAATACAAGTGAGATACCTTAGGCAATACAAGTGAGATACCTTAGGCAATACAATGGGGTACCTTAGGTATTAAAGTGGGGTACCTTAGGTATACACAAGAGGTACCTCAGGTAAATCAGAGGGGTACCTTAGGCAAACACAGGGGGTACCTTAGGTATACAAGTGGGGTACCTTAGGTATAATTGGGGGGTACTTTAAGTAACACTTAGGTTGTACCTTGGGTAATACATGGGTATACTTTGGTGGTACCTTGGGTAATACTTGGGTGTACTTTAGTTATACTTTGGTGGTACCTTGGGTAATACTTGTGTGTACTTTAGGTATACTTTGGTGGTACCTTGGGTACACTTAGGTGGTTACTTTCGGTATTCTTATGGGTACTTTAGGTAAACTTAACTCTAAGTTTTTAGAATTTGATTTCCAATTCACTAAAGCTAATTGGAGGGTATCTTAGCTAATTAAAATTAATAAATAACATTAACTAAGCTTACCTTAATAACTTTAATAAAGTTCAATTTGATTTTCCTAAATTCTTAAGTATAATCCACATTTACCCCATTTTCATAACATGAGTACTTAATTAGTCTAATAATCTTACTTTAGATAATTAAGCTTAATAATTAAGCTATAATCCGGTGTAAAATCCCAAATTTTAATAAAATAAAAAATTCAGATTTTATGGTTGATTAATTTATTTAATTGATGGAAAATTTCAGAATTTGAGAAAAAGGAGTCAAACCAGAGACTTTGGTTGAATCGGATGGGTTATTTATATTTAAATAGGTATGAGGAATTTTTGGGAATGTATCTGGTTAAATTGTTTAGTTTGGTGATGTGGCATGTAGGGTTTAATTAAGCAAGCTAGCTGCTGGTGTAGGGAGGTATTGTAGTGTGGCACTGTAGGAGATCTTGATTCAAGTTGTTGATTGGCGGCAATTATAAAACCAAGAGAACTCAGTTCGTTGGTTTTGTTTTGGACATTTGAGCAGCCGAACTGAGATCTCAAAGGAAAGAAGAAGGAGAGCTAGGGTTGGGTGTAGAATCTGGAAAATTTTGGTGATCAAAGAATTAGATTGGCGCTGTTGAGCTCTGTTCGTAAGAGTTGAGGAGATCACTTGCGGCATAACTTGAATTCGTTTAGGATCTGCAACCTAAACATCTGTGAGTCGAAATCTCAATTATGATTAGCTAATTTAGGTAGGAATTCGTGAAAATCTCGTCTAATCTGAAGAAGGAATTCAGATCTTGATGGATCTGATATGTATGTTAAATTTTTGCAGAACATAGTGTGTTTCGTTTGGTTTTGGAGGGAGGATTCAAAGATTTGCTTGTGCAATTAGGTTTCCAGCATTTGTAATTTGAAGTTCAGAGGTAAGTAGCACCAATTTACATTATTTGGATGTTTTAAATTTGAATTAGATTCCGTCTGGGACTAGAGATTATTCGAACTCTGTTTTTACAAAATTTTCTAGCGTTTAGGTTTTAAGCAATAGAACAGTTGAGTTAATTAAATTCTTAGCATGATTTTGATTAATTAGTGGAGTTTTAAGTTTCTGAAGATGTTATAATGGAGAAAATCTAGGCAGGTTTCATACATAAATTTATTTGTGATGGTTTGCTGAAATGTTGGTACGAAGAGGAGGCATGAGCGGCTGATTTTGTATTGACTGTTTGGATGTTGCAATTAAATCCAAACAAGGCTAAATGTGATACTTAAGGGGTTAAGATAATTAGTGAATTGGTTTGGAAGTTTAGTTTAGGGCAGTCCTATTAAATGCTGATTGATTGCATAGGAGTGTAGTGAAATAGGTGTTGGCGCTAAGGCTAGATATCTGGCGCCAACCCTCCCAGGGTTTAGCGCTAGTTACATAACTCATATCCAGTTTTGGCTGCTGTAGTAAAATCAGTAATTTTGTCTTTTAATTCAAGGTGGTTAGTTTAGATGATCTAATTAATTGTTATTGATAGTACCAGAAGGTTATTAGTTGGATAAGTGCATAAGTTAGTAGGAAGATGGTTACTATATAAATGGACTAGGCGCTGAATGCTGCTGAGTGGTGCTTACCTCTTCAGAGGTTGGCGCCCAGCACATTTCCAGCACATTTGGTATTGGTTTTAAGTTCCATTGGTGAGGGAATATTTAAGGAAGTTAACTAGGAGTTATTAAAAGTCTGTTGGGAAATAAAGGATGCTGGATCTAAGAGTATATTCAGGTATAAAAGTTTGAAAAGCAGTAAACTGTACAGGTTAATAAGTGAAGTGTTCTTATGAGTTTCTAGAAATTGTCCAACACTTATAATTTCAAATTCGTAAAACTTCTGTGAGGATATTACTTAAGGGATAAAGTAGAGATTGTGAAAGGGGATTGGAGTGTAATAATAGTTGCTGGTATGAGTGCATAAAAGAGGGGTTTTAGTCCAATAAAGCATGGTGAATGTTCTCAGATGTTGATATGGTTGGGTTAGGTGCAGTAAAGTCAAAGTAGAGATCATCGAGAAGGTTTCTTTGGGTTTCAAATTTCAGCTGCGTTATTGGGATTGTATTAGAGAATTACATTATAGCCTGAATTAACTAAAAGTAGAAAGATTGGTTTGCATAAGATGGAGTTAGATGTGTTAGTAGAAGATATGTTTGGTCTACATTAAAGAGAGTGAGTTAGGGTAATACTTGAAGGAAAATTCTACTTTTTGAGTCTAAAAATGAGTATTACAAGTTTGAACTTAATAATAGTATTTAACTCTGATTTTAACATCCAAAATTGTCGGTTTAACTTAGGACATCACTTTTACATAAATTTGACTTTTAGAAGGGATTGTGTGGAAGTTAATGGAAGGAGCTGGTAAACTAAATATAATGGTTAATTTGAGTTATCGGAAGGTGTGCTAGGCTTTTGGAAACTACAAATTTTAATACTAAATTGTTGGAGCATGAGAATGTTTATTTTTAACAAATTAGAACAAATCGGAATAAGAAGGGTATGGAGTAAATTACCATAATGCAATTATATAGAGAAACCATTTATAAATATAACTGTTAAGTTATTTGGGGATAATGCTGGAATTAAATGGAAATAATAAGAAGTTTATTTTGAGAAATTGGAAAACTCTAAGCTAACACTTATGAGATTTGCTATTTCAAACTAAAAGGTGTCTATAAATTTCTGCTCTTCTGAATATGGTTAAACCTTGATTATTAGCACTGGGTTTCACCTCGGTTTATACGAGATGGTCATGATTATGGAATCTTTACATCGAACCGGTTTTATGCGGATTCTATAGAAAGAGGATTTTAAATTAAATATGGATGTTTGGTTTTCTAGTTTGGAATTGGTTTTTCCTTCATGTACTTGGAGAGACGGTTTGTGATGCCCATGTACTTGGGATGTTTTTGCTTGCGTGTATCTCGGGGATGCCTCGTGTAGCTCGGGATGATATGATTGAGATTGAGATGAGTGTGCTTACTGGATTTTCACTGTTGGTTTTTGTTTTAGAGTCTAGTGGGCATAGCTTGATATGGATCCATGTTAGGAGCTAGATAGTGGAAAGGATTGTTCTTTGCTAGTTGTAACACTTTGTTCACGTACGTGTTCCATCGTGTATCTTGATGAGGCATTCGCTATATTTGGTTGGATGCTGCTATCCCTCATTTTATCGTGTATCTTGGACAATGACTGGATTAGTACATGCCAACCCATTACTGTATCTGGATGGGTTCTCCCGCAATAAGACGATGATCATGTAGTTCGGCTTCGCACATAAGCCGGGAGGTGGCATAATGAGCATGGTCTTACACTAGTTAAAGGCAGTATTATTTCATGAGTCCTGCGATGACTTATTGACTGCTAATTTGATGATACCGATTTGTTGTTATACTGGATTATTCTTATTATCTCGTACTGATCGATGATTTACTGATGTATTACTTCAATTATTCGAAACTGATGTGTTACCGTTACTGTTGCATGATTTACAACTATATCATATTTTAGAGCTGTTAAACTGTATTTGAGCATGCACATGCTACTTACTGGGATATTCGTATCTCATTACGTTTTGTTTTGTTTTGCTTTCAGATTCTGGTAAGGACGACGCAGCGGGTATATGTTCGGTTCTGTGAGTTAGCCTTGGTTTTGGTATTTTATATTTGAGCTTGGGGTTATAGTGCACTCTGATTATATAGTTATTGATTTATTCATGTTTTCCTTCATTCTGATATTGCAATCCTGGGTTATATATTAACCTTTGGAGATAAGTTACGATTTCTCTACGTAACTTGGATCCGGGGCGTTACATTCGGGTCTGGGTTTTACATTCCAATTCCATGGATAGATCTATAACTATATAAACTACCCCGTTACAACTAACCCAAAGTTTGACGTCCTTTCCAAGAGTACTTAAAAAATGGGAGAAACAGGAGTGAGAATAAATCTCAACAAGTAGCAATGTGCATGATGTAAAACAGTCCATAATTTTACCAAAAATAGTCATGAGGTGAAATGATAAAACAAAACCATGATATTATTCACGAATAAATTATCAAACCAAACATGTGTAACTAGTCAGGACTCATAATCTGAAACCACTTAATAAGATATTCATGCCCCCATATTTCCCCACATTATGACTTACATGATAGATAGAGCCCGAACCTGTAGTCACTGCCATCTCCTCCGTCAACCACCAACGCGTATCACCTACGAATGGGTTGGTGAGTATAATCCCCAGTCCAAAACCAACAAAACCTGCTTCTGCGAAAATAACAAACCAGGGAATACCAATTCAATCAAAGATAAATGGACTCACGACAACATGTCTAATACCAGCACATGCACAAGTCACGAGTGATCTTCAAACACAGCCAAATCATAGCTCCAATGTGCGAGTCACAAGTAACCTACCAACATGACCAATATAAAGCTCATGAAAATCAATGTCTCATTGAAGCACACTGTAGCACCCCGGAACCAGGTCCACCGTATCGGGTTTATATTGGCTCCTGAGCGCTAGCTTAGGGCCCAAAGTGGTGAAAACTAACTTAAGAACTAACCAGAAACAAAAATAGCATCCCAAAATTTTTCAAAAAAATGGCTATATAACGCCTGTACATACTAGAATGGGCTAAGCCCCCAATCACAAATAATCACTTGATAAACACAATTTATATATCTCATGCACATCACACACTAACCTTTCCACAAGAGTACGTTATCAAAGCTTATCTATCTCTCAACTTTCTCACTATATACAATATACACAGTTTCCAAAAAATGAATATACAATTATCAAAAGGTTGCCTTCTCTGTCACTAGCTATGATAGTGATCCATCGGCCTATACTCCAGATCTCCCTGATACCCTGCCCCAGTATGCGGCTCACCAGTAGAATCTAAAACAAAACCGATAAAACAAAACACGCGTGAGACTAATGTCCTAGTAAGTAGCACATGCATGATATAAAACTGTTTATGCAACTTTAAGTTAATGAAATAACATGCTAACATATCATATGATAAATCTTATCCAAATCATGCGAATAAGCAGTCCATTATCATTTACATAATACTAGTAATGAACAGATTAAATCAGAGTAAACCAAACTACAATGTCAGCATAAAGTGTATGTACAAAACTCGTGGATTAGTGATTCTATAAATCGAGACAACCACCCTCAGCCGGTTTGCCACCTCACGACTCACGGTTCAAGCCTGATCAAGGTCCTCACTCGGAGTAGAGCACCCACGCATGGGCTGGCAAGGAAACAACCCACACACGCACCCACACATACACACGCATACTCACACGTACAAAGACCCGCCGATCCCACACGGTGGATGGGTTGCCGCAACCCTTTATCCACAAGAGAGCCTCACCGATCCCATACGGTGGTAGCACATGTGGCCCTGGGTGTTAACTCGACAAGCCATCACTAATACATCACCTAGATTGACTATGGATCCACAACCCTATACACGACCTAGACTAATATGAGAATTAGTCATTCAAATCTTTTACTAAACAAAACCCTTAAAAGATTCAACTGCCCAAATACAACTAAAACCAAGTGAACCTTGCTGTTCACTTACCATTTAATCCCTAGGCCATTCTGCCTTTTAGGATACCATAGGTTCATTGCCTTTCTCACTAACAAGAAGCCTCCGCTTCGATTTTCGACCACACAACTCCAAACGTTTTATCAAACCAATCATTAATGAATAAAGGTAAAGAGAAATTCTATCAACTACTTCTTGAACACTAGTTAGAAGTAAATCAATTTCATATTTGGAGGAGACCAATACAAAAGATCCACTGTTGGTTGCAATCGCTGTTTACTCTGCAGATTTAGTTTTAATTAGTTAATTCAATACTAAACCTGATCAAATCTATAAGGAATTAGGATGCATGCCATATATCGTTTGAAAGCTCTACGAGTCTAGTCTCCAACGCAATAAACGGTTTGTAATTCGGAGTTTCCTACAGGAACTTGTGGCTGTTTTACTACAGGTGGTTTAAACTTGCCGCGAAACCTAATGGACGGAAATCATCACTTTTGTTTGATTTTTCTTGCAATACCTCGAGTTCCAATCGGTCCTAAACCACTTCCAATCAACTACAAACACTCTAAACTAAATTTTAGACTACTAATATGAATTTTTAAGTGAAGATTCTAAGCCTTCGCAAGCCACCGAAATCTTACACAGATTTAAACCAGATAACAGAATGTGTTTTGTTTTTAAACTTCAGATTGTTTCTACGCAAACCTGAAAATTTCCTAACACATACCTCCTTCATTTCCTACTTCTAATCCTTGCAAACACCTTTTTGAATAGTCCCTTAAAATCCTTAAAAGCGAGAAATCCATTTTAATTTTTTCTAGACCCCAAAGTCTGAACTATCAATTCCGAACAAGAAATGGGTCTTTTCCCCTTTTTAAATTACCACATCATGATCATTAGTAGGTTCCAACCATCTAACGGCAATTAACCGCACCTAACAGGAACTAAAAGCTAGGCTGGAAAGACCACGCTCGGCCAATGGAATCCAAAACAATCCTTAGATTAAGTAAACCACCCAAATTGTCACTGTCCACCTAATACATCCATCAAGCACTAACAAGATCAACAACAAAAATCCTAGGAAGAAACCACAAAGTAAATTTGATCAAGCACCCTCCTCTTATAATTGCTTCAAACGAAAGCAAATCGATTCACCGATAAACAAGACATTTAAATTTTCACAATCAACTTAGAACCTAAGATCAGATATCTCTAACAGAACCCCAAATTAGAACCTAAATTGGATGTTTCTAACAGAACCCCAAATCAAAACTCCCATGCCCAATCAAACCTAAAGTAAATCAGAATTTTTTTTCTTACACCATACCATTAGAACCCAACTAATCGAAATCAAATTAAGAGAACCTAAACAGAACCCAATCAAATTAAGAGAAGGAAAAATTAGAAAGAATTTTCAGAAGAAGAAAAACAACAATTTTAAACACACGACTGCTCTAATATGGGCATTTTCTCACAACCAGAAATACCAGATTCAAATCATGCTCAATAACCATCCAATAATCTATTCTAACACTTAATTTATCAAAATAAAGGAAATAAAAAAAAATCTATTTGCTGCAACAAAATGGAGAGTTAACTCATGCTACCAGGTCTAAGAAACCAACCCATAATCGATCGAACGACATCCACAAACAATCCATTGAAGTAGTTCACGTTTTTACTTACCTATGAGCATGCCAAAAAAAAACAAAGAGAAATTTCTATACACCAAAAACCAGAAATCTCTGTTTGCCAAAACCACAAAGAGAAATCGTTTACTAAAATTTAAAAAAGTGCTACTTACCTACGTTTTTCCTCCCTTTTCCTCTTCTTTCTTTCTTCTTCTTCTCCCCTTCTCTGCGGTTTTTCTCTTCTTTCCCCCAAACCCTTGACGCCCAAAAGAGATGAAAGAACAACCAAGATGGACGAACCCTTCTCTTCCTCTTCTTCTTCTTCTCTTTTCTCTTCTTCCTCCTGCGATTCCTCCTTTCCTTGCGGTTTTTCCCTTCCTCCACGTTTTCTTCTAACCCAAACGACCCAAACACATATCACATAACCCACGATTTCCCCGTCCCTACTTCTAACCCTCGTTTTCTCCTTCCTTTTTTTTTTTAAACCACTGAACCATCGGACCATTGAACCATTGAACCAATTCCAATTTAAACCCCTATCCTAACCAACCCATCAAACCAACTGACTTAACTAAATTTTTAATCTTCTATTTATTTTATTCTTACTTAATATATTTAATCTTAATTATAAATTTTTTTCCTCAAAATTCCCGGATCTTACACACATGGTGGTAACCCAAATAACCAATAATCCAATAAACCGTTACCGATCGACAAACTCGGCTAAGACCAGGCTGCACCTGCAGCGGTCTGTGATTGCTACCAACGTCACACTGCACCTTGCAAGTACGACGGAACACGTACTGGGGAGTTCCGAACAGGAAATAACTTACCAGACAATTTCATTTCACTTCCTAACTAAGCTATGTATCCATACTAAGCATTGCCCACTAGACACAACTCACAATCAAAACATTGCAATATTCAATGATAAACCTCACACCAATAATCATAAACATGTCCAAAATGATGTATCCAACAGTAATTTCCAAAATCACGGTGTCCAACCAAAAGATATTCAAAATAACCATTAACAGCTCTTAAACAGAGTTCCAGGTCATTTAATAAGAAAAGTACGAGAGTATACACAAATTCTTAATGAGAAGGTTCAGATTTGAGTTGTGTTAGTGTGGGCATTTTAAAATTATCTTTCTAAATTAGTATTCACGTTAATAATTATTTCCTACAAACTTTACCCCAAATTCTACACTTTGGTCCATCCTAAAACCCTTACTTTAGAATCCTCATTTACCAACTAATACCCTAAATCTCTAAAAACCATCGGGTAATGCTATTGGTGCTTTCCAGAAGTTAGTTTAGGTCTATTATGGATTTTTAGACAAGGTTTCATACCTAGATTCCCAATGTAAGTTATTTGAATGCATAGGTTCCACCTTAACTAGATTACTTTATTTCTAATTGCATTCATTGTCCCAAATAATTATCTTTAATCCAAATTTAATTCCGTCACTTCCTACATCTCAAATTACCATAATTACAGGTGTTACAATCTTAAAATTCCAAGAAAAATCATTAAAAATTAAATCTGGACACAAATCCCAAGTTCTAAAAATTTTGACAGTTGGTCGCTCGAAGGGGCGCTCGAGCAACTGTTCTAGCGGCTTGGTTTTCAGGTTCTGTTAAGTTATACAGGCTTCACGCCTGAGGTAGCGCTCGAGCGCTCCGACTATAACACTGTTTTTCTTTTCTTTGCGGAATTTTCGAGCTTTCTGTATCTAATATTGATTTGATTTGATTTTAAACATCTGATTTCCATCCTAAACTAGTTCTGAGACAACCATAAACTAATCTCATCATCTTTCTACTTATCTTGAGTTTTTTTCTAAGGTTAAAAATCACCATGATCAACCATTTATTGATTTTTAAAGAAAGTTAAAACATCAAAGCAAATCTTTATAAACCATTAAGCTTTTCCCAATGAAATCCAACTTGAAGAACAATACGATTAAGCATCAAAATTACAAGAAAACATGCAATTCCTCCAGTTTCAAGGGTTTGCTACTTGTCTTTTGATGAACCCAGAATTTTCAGAAATTTCTTCTATGCCTATTTTAGGAGCTCGCTCGTACCCCTCTAGACTTCTCCAATATAAATCTCCACCGTTCATATTGAAGTCCTTCATGAGTAGATCAAAACCCTAAAATTTCAGCCCATTCCAACGGTTAGATCTTCCTATCTCGCCGTTCAAAGTTGGCTGGTCAGTCATTTCTGCAACTCATTTTCTTTCTTATTTTCTCCTTTCTTTTCTCTCTTCTTTCCTTTTATTTTTGCTCAAAACTAATTCCTCTTTTACCCTTCCTTTTAATTCATCTCCTTAAACTCTCTTTTAAGGAATCTCTTAATTACATTTTTGTACTTATTCTTATTCCTAATTCTAGATTTTAATTAGACTTTTATTATCCACTCATAATACTAAAACATTGGACCCTAGTCAACATAATTACCATTATGCCATTTTCTTCCTTTTAAATCTTAATTTCATTATTTTACATCCAACTAAGCTAAAATTTTGTCTAATTGGATTTGTTGATTTAAAAATCAATTATCTTCCTCCTTTAATGAATTTTACTAATTTGAAATGACCAAATTACCCTTTTCTCTTTCAATTTCTATTTCAACCTTTAAATTTCTCTTTTATTTTCCTACTATTATATTTCTTAGTACTTTCTCCATAATTTATCCCTTAATTATTTATTTTATTTTTAGGAAAATCCAAGGTTTTACAAATAGTCCTCTGTTCTTTCTCAGGTGGCTTCTCTTTCTCATTAGTTTCCTTGAATCATCTTGCAATGAATTAAACACAAAAATATTTTGGTCGATATTGCATTTAGTTCCCTCAAAAAATACCTGGTTGCGAGCCTTCCACACGGTCCAACATGTGTTTGCCCATGTTGTTGCCATCTTGTTATCTGAAGCTATTTTTTGCAGTTTCTCAAACCACCAATTTTTAACATTATCCTGAATACCTATTCTATCCAACATACCACCAGTCGTAGCAAACCAGATTGTTCTAATAAAGGAGCAATCAGCAAAAAGATGAAGAGCTGTTTCTGATTTGTTATTACATAGAACGCAGTCATGCACTTGGGTTCCCATTCTCAGATGGAACAAATCATTTGTAGAAATTCCATTTTGAATAGCCTTTCACACAAAGAATCGAATTTTTTTGGGGGCCATGGGATTTTCCAAATCCTGTTCCATAACTTATTCGTGGCTAGCTCACTTCTCTTGCTTCTCTTGGTAATAAGGTCATAAGTTGAAAGTAATAGTGAAAGCACCATTTTTACCTGCCCTCCATGTGATTTCATCCTTGTTTTTGCTATGGCTTATATTTATAGTTCGAATTTCATTAACTACATTTGCAGGTCATTTTGTTTTAAATAAGAAATTATTTACATGGATAAGTATATAAATAAGATAACTTACCTATAAGTACTTATCCATAAACACCGGCAATCCAAACGCCACCTAAATATTTTTTTACATAAATGGTGTAAAAATTTTTTTATGATAACTAGTTGGAAAGCACGTGCTTTGCACGTGCCCATGTTATGTGCCTATGTTATGTATAACAATTTGGTATTTAAAAATTAGTGAAAATTTTTTAAAAATAACTGTGAATCTGTATCATTTTACTCTTCATGAAGGATTTTTTTTAAAAAAAAATGCCCTAAATATATACTTGTAAAATAATTTGTTTGTTAAGAAGTTTTTTGAGGGTATTTTTGGAAGAAGAGTTATATGAACAATAAAATGACTTATATGAACAATAAAATTATAGTCCTGTTCTGACTAAATCTTAATTATTTCTAAAAAGTATCACTTAAAGCCAATTTTCCATTTTTTTTTTCTTGATCATTCTCTTTAATACAAAATCTCATAATAACACTTTTAATAGCATTTAACATTTTAACACTGACGTTATCTTCATGGACGTGAGAGGCATCATCAAATAGTTATGAGCACCATGGTAAGATTATTTTCCAAAATCATTAATCGGGATACATAAGTAGCAAGAAATAAAAAGGTAAGTAAAAATAATTTTAAAATATAAGAACACAAGGTGGCAATTTTATGTAAATTTTTTGTGCATTAATTTCTGCTGTTGGTATAAAATGATGCCAAATGGAGCATTTCACAGTTCAAAAACTAACTTTTGTTGTTCAAATGAGGCTATGTTTTAAAAATAATTCAAATCCAATCAACGACTTTCCTGTAATTGAGAATTATTCAGAAGACCGAAGCAGATAAAAGCAAACTCCTTTTATATGAACTACTTAAAATTAAATTACGGGAAAAAGTTAAATGCACATTAAATGCAATTGCTTTTTTTGCAGACGAAACTGGTTTTTAGCGTGAATTTTTCCGCCTGAATTTTTTCTCACCAAAAAAAAAAAAATAGCATGAATTTTTAAACATATTGAGTCACTAAATTCTTAATAATTAGAAATTAGTGATAGTTTTTATAAATAATTGAGAATGAGTAGCATTTTAATGTTCACGTAGGTCTTGTTCCAAAAATACCCTCAAAACACTTCCTAACTTCATTAAAATCTTGATATAACAAACAAATTATTTTACAAGTATGTTGAAGGCATTTTTAAAATAAAGTTCTTTTATACAAAATACTTAAAATTAAAGGGTAAATTGGTTTTTAGTGATACTTTATCAAAATAATTCAGACTTAGTCGGCCAAATCTTGGTAATTGGTTTTTAGTGATACATTTTTAACGTAATTGAGAATCAATTTCATTTTACCATTCATGAACAAATTATTCCAAAAATACCCTCAAAAGACTTTGAAAACTTTTTTACTAATTTTGTTATAAGTGAGGTTTGCAAGTCTTTTGAAGGCATTTTTGAAGAAATTTTTAATGAATAGTAAAATGTCAATGATTCTCAATTGTGTTAAAAAGGTATCACTAAAAACCAATTAGCAAGATAGGGTCAACTGAATCTCAATACTTTTGAAAAAGTAACACTAAAAACCAATTTTCCCAAAATTAAATGAGTGCCTTTTTTATGAAGACATTTAAGTGAATTAAATGACTAAATTTAAATTTATTTTTTAGAAAGCACCCCTCCTGTCTCGTATGATGTCATGAGATTACTTGCGTAGCAACACATCCGCTAACAGTAAAATGTAGCTATTTTCAATTATTTTAAAAAATTTATCACTAATTCTCACTATAATAAACAAATTATTTTACGAGTATGTTGAAGGCATTTTTAAAATACAGTTCTTTTATACAAAATACTTAAATTAAAATGAGGGATAGATTTTGCAATTGGTTTTTTTTTCCCAACGAAACTGGTTTTTACTATAAATTTACAAAAATAACTCTGATTCAGTCATTAAATTCTCGGTAATTAAAAATTCGTGATAATTTTATAAATAATTGAGAATGCGTATCACTAATGTGTGGTTCTATTAATACCAAAAAATTACAAATTTACAGTTCTTTTAAGAAATATCACTAATGTTAATTACCAAAAAATTGATGACTAAATCTGTTTTAAGAGACAATTCCATGTTTGTTGATTTCTCATTTTTTTTATAATATCTTCACTAAATTTTATGTATATTTACGAAGTTTTATTAAAATTATATTACATTTTATTAAATGTTATTTATATTTTTTGATTTCTTAAAATTATGATAAGTTATTCTCATTCAATAAATTGTAAAGATTTAAGAAATTATGTATGGTTCTATTAACATCCTAAGTTTACTCAACATAAAACACATATTTTTTACCGTCAATAGTTAAATCGATACTTTTTCAATAATTTATGAAAATTATCATTAAATCTCAATTTAAGTGAATTAAATATTAATAATGTATTTAATGTAATGTATTTAATATATTTAAATATAGTTAGTATAATATTAAATATATTTAGTATAATATTAAATAAATTTAACTCATTCAGAATTGTTTTAAAAATATCACTAATTTTTAATTACATATATTTTGGATACTGGATATTAATTAATTTTAGCAAGTATAACTCAAAACCAATTTAAAAAAAGAAATGTAGAAAATTGAAATTCAGTTGCCAATTGTTGGCCTTATTAGGCGACCGCATTCGCCTCTCTCTTTATTTTTATATAAAAGACGAAATTAATTTTAATTGTAATTACCAAAATTTGGTAATTAGAAATTGGTGATACTTTTTACAAATAATTGAAAATGATTACCATTTTACGATTCACATAATACTTCTCCTAAAAATGCCCTCAAAACACTTCTTAATCTCATTAAAACATGATAACAAACAAATTATTTTACAATTTCTTCTATACAATCACTGTAAAGCCAGAAAAAAACATGTCAAAGAATATTTAAATAGCAGGTGAAATTGGACAAAAAATAAAGCACAAAAAGACAAAAATATGTACAAAATTCTTTATATTAGGTAATAGATATGCTATGTCATATACGTTAACAAAGGTTTTAAAATCTATATAACTTATATCACTAATTAAGAAATTAATTTTTACAATTACTTTAATCACTTATAGTAATTAAAATACTTGGACTTGTAAATCAGAATATAGTGCACATGATACTCTGGTTTTTAAAAGAAGATTATAATTGATTTTAAAAGAAAGTTATTATTATAGATAATAATACTTAGTTGCAATTACAATTATAACTATAATGAATTAATATGATGAATAAAATTCTTATAATTAATGAAATTATACTGATTCTCAATTATTTTAAAAAAGTTTAACTAATACAATGCATCAATAATTAATTTTATGACTGAATCTGAATTAAATATAATTATATTTATAATACAAATAAATTAATACATTAAAATCTTGGTAACTATAAAATAGTAATACTTAAATAAGGAACATTCTAAATTTTTAAATAAGGTAAATTATAGTTAACATTTAGTTAAAACATATAATTCATAATTCATTTAAGTCATGACTATACGTATAAATTTTTCAATAATGTACATTATGCATAATATAGAATGATAAGTCATTTAATTTTAAAAAAAGTGTACTTTTTAAATGCATTTATATTTTACAATTATCTTTAAGTGGTATTTTTTTTTTGAATATTACAAAAAAAAAAAAAAAGTGGTATTTTTTTAATGAATCTTTTGTGAATAAAATGAAATGACACTTATTTTTAATTATTTTTAAAAAATTGTGAAATACAATAGAATTTGTTTTATAATATAACACTAAAAACAAATTTTTGGAAAATTTGAATGAGTTTTATTTTATAATTCAGAGATGTTTTCACCTAAAATTTCATTTAAAAGGCTTATAAACATTATGTTGGGTGTATTTGGAAGAAATGTTTTGTGAGCATTAATATAACTTTCAGTCTCAATATATGTATTTTAAATCATTATTTTATAATTATATGAAGAACAATGTGACCGAATCTGAATTATGTTTTAAGAAGCATTACCTAAAACTAAAACTAATTTTCAATACTTAAAATTACGAGAATAACCAACAGAATCATCAAGAGCGCATTTAATGCTTCTGTTGCATTTAATGCTTGCCTTTTTTCGGACGACATTGGTTTTTAGTTTAAGTTTTCATAAATAATTATGATTCAGTCACCAAATTTTGGTAATTAAAATTAGTGATGCTATATATCAGGATTACTTATATATCAGGATTAGAATTAGAGTTATTTCTTAATCTAGAACTCTTTTGATTCTAATCGGATGTGGATGCTGTCCCGTGCAAATTTTTAGTATAAAAAATGTTGTTGAACTTCTATAAGAAGGCTAGTCATTGAGAGAGAAAAAAATGATATTCAAACATTTAGAAGAAAATCTGTCTTTGTAAGGCATTTTATCGATGGAACAGATTCAAATCTTCCATGCTTTTTGTCTGTTTTCTGTTCTGCAGGAAAAAATTAACAAAAGATGCAGATTCAGGTGAAATGTAGCTGTGGTGAAGGGAACTGCCCAGAGTGGGCAATAGTAGAATTGCAAGGCATCGTTGAAGCTCAATCCTCCTTTCAAGATCGCCTCCAAAACCTTGAAATTGGATGCCTTTGTCGTCCTTCTTCCCAGGTTTTTATTTTTCTACTGAGAAAAATCAGTTCCCTTTAACTCAGGAATAAGCTCTTCAAATCTATATATATATATATTTTTTTTCTCTTCAAATCTATATACTGTGTATCTATGTATGAGCTGGGTAATAAATGATCACTTTCTACTCTCATTGTCTTTAATATATGTTGAAGTGATTTTTGTTGGCTCCTCAATCTTCAGGAGAGCTATACATTCACTATGGGGTACCATGAATTATCAGGGTCAAAACTTCCGCTGAAGAAGCCACTTTTGGTATTGAGAAAAAGGAAAGTTATTTGTGATTCAGACCAAGTTAATGATCTCAACTCATCAAGTGTAGAATTGGATGTTATTGGAATCATTCGCCAGCGGATTTTGTTCAAGACCAGACCCAAGGCTTTGATATCCAGTATGTATTATTTGGAAGAAATTCAAGCATTCTTGTTACAGTTCACAAATAGATAATGATGCCTGAATTTTAAATTATCCATCTTTGAGGGGAGGACTTCATCCCCATTTACTATAATATTGCCTTACTCTTCTCTCAGTCCATGAAGCAAGTTCCAAAATCAGTTTATGTTAGATTTTTAAAAGACGAAAATGTAACTACTGTTAAAAATTGATCTGAAAGGTATTCTCATGCTTCCTTTATTCTCTTCAGGACCCCAAGCATCAGTGAAGGAAAAGAATGTGCAGAGCTCCACATTGTCAAACCAATGAACATAAGGTGACTCGTTGATTTTTGAAGATCGCATTGTACATGTCACAGGCTAGTGAATTTAATAGCTTATTGTCCTTTTTGTAATTACCAGGTTTAAATGTGGGGATTTATTGCCCATAACTCTGATCGTAGTGCATGTCCCACCGTTTTTCCTCTGTTTTGTGACGGTCAGTCAGCGTAAATAGCGACCCATTTAAGGACAAAAGCGGAAAAAAGATGTTAGAAACACATGTCAAAATGGGAAAAAAAATCAGGACAAAATAAGGACGAAGAGATTCTTTTATAATATATATATATAAATAATATATATATAATATATATATATATATATATATATATATATATATAAATAGGTGGTAATAGAAACATCATAACAGATTTTATTCTAGGGTGAAAGTTTGAATACCAAAAAGTTGGTTTGTGAGAAATTGTCAGAAATCTCAGAGATGCAAGTCTTCCACTTTTATGACGCTAATGACATCACTAAATGGCTATCGTCTTCAGAGGTCAGCCAAAAAGTCTTCAGAGTCCCATGACCTCTTATAACTTTTCTGTCGAAGCTATCGGCGATTTTCCGGTTCGACCAGGCGGTTCATTAGCGGTTCTTTTTTCTCTCTTTTCCATCTAGAGAGAGAACGAGAAAGGAGTTGTTTCGGACGAGGAGGGATCCCAAAAAAAAAAAAAAAGGCGAATAAGGAGAGAGAGTGGGGAGAGAGAGTTGCTGTAAGGGAGATGAGGTAATGCCAAAGAGATGAATAACAGCAACAGCAACGTCAAGCGAGATCTCGACCCTCATAGCGACCACAGCTCCGATCACTACTCGCAGCCCCAGCAACAACCTCAGCCCCAACGGCGCCCCCGTGGCTTTGCAGCGACGGCGGCCGCAGCGGCGGCCGTGGACGGCGCCAGCGGCGGAAAAGGGAAGAAGGAGAGGGAGAGAGAGAAGGAGCGAACGAAGCTGAGAGAGCGGCACCGCCGTGCAATCACAAGCCGGATGCTGGCCGGTCTTCGTCAGTACGGCAACTTCACGCTTCCTGCTCGTGCTGATATGAACGATGTTCTTGCTGCTCTTGCTCGTGAGGCTGGTTGGATTGTTGAAGCTGATGGCACCACGTATCGTCCCTCACCGCCTCCTTTACAAATGGTTGGTAATCTCTTCTCTTCGTTTTCCTATGTTTTCTCTTCTTCTTTTTTTTATTTTTTTAAAATTTTATTATTATTCTCTTGTTTCCTTTTATATAGTCTAGTTTTATTGTGTTTAGAATTTCTGTTTCCAGTCGGAAGGGTTTTTTTAGCTGATCATTTCTAGTACTTGGATTGCTTCTTATATCTAGAATTAACTTTCACCTTTTGATTTTTGAGTTGTAAGACTATATTGTAGCTGATTTTGCGGTAATTGAATTCAGATTAGTTGATTTCAAAAATCGGAGTTTCAAATTTTGTAACTTTAGCTGTGTCTGTCTTCTGATCTTTGATTTTGCCTTCAATTTCTTTTGTTTATGTTCGTTTTGAGTTGAAAGAGTATCTTTTTAGCTGATATGTAGTAATTGGGGCGTGATTAGTTCACTTCTTTTTTTTTTTTTTTGATCGGTAAAAGAGTATGAATATATTGATAATATAGGGGTAGAAGAAAAACATAGTTATGGTACACGGACCAAACACAAAGTACTCTAGGCAGGAAGACCATCCGAAAACAATACAAAGAAATCCTTCCACAACCCTTCCCTAATCTAATCTAGGAAGCTCATCTTGGCCAAAATATCTTCATATTTGATGCCGTCCATAGAAATGTAGACTGCCAACTAGCTTTGGATTAGGCTTAAAACCTTCCTCCTCAAGACTTTGACCTTTAACTCTGTATCTCTGAATATCCTTCTGTTTCTTTCTCCCCATATCACCCACGCTATTACTGCTGGCGTAACATTCCACGCCATGATCCTAATAGATTTCCCTTTCAACAGTCCCCAGGATTCTAACACAGTTCTAAAGCTTCTTGGTTGTACCCAAGGGATCCCGAACTTAGCTATAGCCACATTCCATACCTTCCAAACCTCTGTGCAATGAACAAGTAGGTGGTCTACATTCTCTTCATCCCTCTTACACATAATGCATCTATTTGGTATTTGCCATCCTCTACTCTTAAGATGGTTTACTGTTAGTATCTTATCAATAGCTGCCACCCATATGAAAAAAGCTACCTTGCTTGGTAGGAGTTTGGACCAAATCACTTCATGCCCTTCGAAATTGCTTCCTTTAAGGATCATGGACTGAAATGCTGATTTGACTGTAAAGAGTCCTGAATTCCCTTTAATCCACTTTCTAATATCTTCCTCCCGGCTCATTTCAATATTGTATATGTCTTGCATAAGCTCTTCAAACTTTTCTACTTCCCAATCAAGGAGGTTCCTTCTCAATACTATATTCCATGCGATTCCAACTTCATTAGTAGTAATTAAATCACTAATGAAAGCATGTTTATCCCTGCAAATGTTATAAATACCCATGTACTCATCCTTCAGTCTCCCATTTCCACACCATAGGTCATCCCAAAATCGAATCCGCCTTCCATTACCAACTAAAAATCTGCATTCTCTTTCAACTGAGGCAACTAATTTTGCAATTGGTTTCCATAAACTCGTTCTGATGGAAGAACTAGATTGGCATGGGTACCATCCCCCCTTCGAAGAACCGTACTTGAAGTGAATCACCTTCCTCCATAGATTGTCCAACTCAATCCCATATCTCCACACCCACTTTTGTAAGAGAGCTTTATTAAAAGTGACTAAGGGTCTCAGCCCAAGACCCCCTTCCTTTTTTGACTTGCATACAGAATTCCAACTTACCAAGTGATATTTGGCCTCACCTCCCGGATCTTCCCACAAAAACCTTCTTTGGATTTGTTCCAACCGCTTTGCTACTGAGATAGGGATCTTTAGGACAGACATATGAAAGGCAGGAATGCTTGCCAGAACACTCTTCAGCAATGTTAACTTCCCACCTTTTGAGAGAACTTTACCCTTCCATGCAGATAGACGCCTCTCCATTTTTTACACAATAGGGTTCCATACCGTAGCCTTCTTGTACCTTGCCCCTAGGGGGATTCCGAGATAGGAAGTTGGAAGCGTGCCTATAGAACACCCCAAAGAGTGGCCAAGGTAGGATATGTTATCCACCTCATCAATAGCATACATCTCGCTCTTTGCCATATTTACCTTCAAACCAGAGCACGCTTGAAAACTTATGAGGACTCCCTTTAACCATTGAAAACTATGATGAGAGGGATCACAAAAAGTCAAAATGTCATCCGCAAAGAGTAGATGATTTATAGATAGGGATTCATGAAAGGATACACCATTCAGCACTCCAATTGCGGATGCTCTATCCATCAATTTACTAAAAGCATCCATTACCACCGTGAAAAGAAGAGGTGATAGGGGGTCTCCTTGGCGAAGGCCTTTGTGGCAGCCAAAGAAACTTGCTGCTACTCCGTTTACCAACACCGAGGTTCGAATAGATGATATGTAAAACGAAATCCATCTCCTCCACTTTTCTCCAAACCCCATACATCAAAGCATGTAAATAAGGAAGTTCCAATGGACATTATCATAGGCCTTCTGGAGATCAAGCTTACACATTACCTTACTTTTTCCCCCCCTTATGCATGAGTCGATACATTCACTAGCAATTAACACTCCATCTTGTAGCTGTCGGCCCCCCACAAAAGCACCTTGATTTTGAGAGATTAGGGGTTGTAGTGCCACCTTTAGCCGATTGGCTAGAGTCTTTGCTATTATCTTGTACACACTAGATACAAGGCTGATCGGTCTATACTCCTTCAACTTGATTGTTCCTTCCTTCTTGGGTATAAGTACCATGAAGGTGGCATTCATATTTTGTTCAAATCTGCCAGACTCGTGAAATTCCATTAGGGTTGCCATAAGATCATCTTTGATGATG
Organism: Buxus sempervirens; assembly: GCA_947561395.2. NCBI lineage: Eukaryota > Viridiplantae > Streptophyta > Magnoliopsida > Buxales > Buxaceae > Buxus > Buxus sempervirens. The sequence goes on along the minus strand of OX387187.1, from coordinate 6,344,675 downwards.
TGCCAACATGATTTGAAGAATGCCAATGAAAACCCATCAGGCCCTGGTGCCTTATCACCATTCAATTGATCAATCGCTCCTTTAACCTCCTTTTCCGTAAATTGCCTTTCCACCCTATCTCTTTCTTCATCCGATAGCATCGAAAATTCTAACCCATCAACTATAGGCCTTAGGGTATTCTCTTTCTTGTGTAGGCTAGCAAAATAGTCTGAAATCTTTGATCTAATAGTTACTTCCCCTTCAAAGACTTGACCATCGATCTCAATCTTTGATAGAGAGCTTGCCCGACATCTTGCATTTGCCATCCTTTGAAAAAATTTAGTGTTCTTGTCCCTTGCCTTCAGCCAAAGGGCTCTTGATTTTTGCCTCCAACTCGTCTCTAATAAACCAGCCCATTTTCTAGGGTCCATCTTAAGTCTCTCCCTCAATACCCAAGCTTGCAAATTTAGTTGCTCTTTGTCTTCTTTTTGATCCAACTCCTTTATTTTGACCATAAGATTTGACATGTGCTCATCTACATTTCCAAATACCTCTCGATTCCACTTCTTTAGGATTGCTTTCAGCATTTTGAGTTTCTGATTTAGCACATAGCTAGGTTTTCCAGCCACCTTGAACTCATCCCACCACCCTTCGATCTTTCTAATAAAATCTGGATCTTGAAGCCACATATTTTCGAAACGGAAGGGAGCAGCTCTTCTTATCTGATCCTCACATCTGAGAATCAGAGGCACATGGTCCGAAGTGGGTCTTGGTAAGGCTTCCACATTCATCTTGGGTATCAACGCCTCCCATTCAAGTGATACCAAGAACCTATCAATCTTGGAGGCAGACTTGAGATTAGAGCATGTGAAGTCTGCACCACTGATAGGCACATCAAGCAATGCATTTCTGTGGATAAAATCTGAGAAGCCTTGCATTGCTGATGATATATGATAGCATCCCCTTCTTTCGGACGGAAATCTGACTATATTGAAGTCCCCCCCTAAACACCATGGATAGTGACAACCTCTGCGAACTTCCTCCAACTCCTCCCAGACCTTATGAGACAAAGCTGCTGAGTTTGGGAATTTAGAATTGATTAGTTCACTTCTTGCATTTGGGAATTTAGAATTTTGTTAATTTGGTGCATCTTTATTCTGGAGTTCATTTTATACCTTTTGATTTTGAGTTGGGGCGCCACTTTCTTTTAGCTGATTTTGTTGGAATATTAAATTGATTTATTTGAGTATCTTATTGGTGAGAAATATTAATTTGAGTTTTTTATTTTAATTGGCTTCTGTTATTATTGTTAGAACTTATATTGCTTTTTCAATATAGAATTGTTTTCTTTCTCTTGATTTTTGTTGGAAGACTTTTTTTTTTTAATACAAAATTATTTTATATCTTTTGATTTTGGGTCGGGACGCCCTTTTTTTAGCTGATTTAGTTGGAATATTGAACTGAGATTATTTGAGTTTTGAATTTGGGAGAAATATTAAAGTGAGGTTAATTCGAGCTTGTTACTATAATTGGCTTCTGTTAGTGTTGGTCGAACTTAGAGTGCTTATTCAATATAGAATTTGTTTTCTTTCTCTTGATTTTTGTTGGAAGCCTATTTTTTTAAGCAGATTTTGTATTGTCTAGGAAACTAGCGAATTCCATGCATTTTGGAATCTGAACCGTGGATGCCTTAATTATGGTCATATAGGTTGTGTTTGGGATTGCTTCTTAGAAAAAGAAGCAATTCCTTTAAAATTGATCTTTGTGAAGTGCTTCATAAAATCTGCTTTAGAAGAATAGAAGATATTTGTTAAAGACATTAAGAAGGCACTTTTAAATTAATGATAAAATATAAATGAGAGGGAGAAATAAATCTACGCCAAGTAGAACACGTCCCTAAGAGAGGGATGAGGGAGATTTTGTTTTGTTTTTTTTTTCCTTTCCCTTAGTTTGCTTTTGTATTTGTCTTATGTGAGAGATCTATGCTAAATTGGAAGCAAGAATTTGAGGTTTAATTATAGAGATAAGTCCTATGGATAAAATAGGTATTAAAAAGTTATAGTAGGACATGTGTTACAATAAGATAAGTTTCATTAAAACTCCAAATTGATTTATGCAAACGGGTTTTGAGAAGTGGAGAATTGATAGTTTCTCAAAAATCAGCATTAAGATAAATCAATTCTTATTGAATTGCTGTTAACATGGGTTTAATGAATGCATATTTATAAATTTGATGTACTTTTAGGCCTAGAAATTGCTTCCAAGGCCCGAAGAAGCAATAAAAAAGATGTACCAAGTCTCTGAAAGAGCTGGAATTGCTTCTTCAATCTATGCATCCTTTTATTTTTCTTGTTTTTAATTGAGATGACTGTCCTTTTAGCCTCTTCTATGGTAATTAGCCTAAGATTAGTTGTTTTCTTGCGTTGGCGAATTTAAAATTGGGTAATGGTGTTTGGGGCTTGGGATCATTGAGTGACATGTCGGTGCCCAGTGTGGCATAACTTTGCTTTTTAAAAGATACAAAAATCAACCGGGGCAAATTAGCTGTTAAGACTTTTTGTCCCCTTGCAATGCACCGGATGTTGCTTGAGTTCATTCAGGGTTTGGGAAGATTTAAAAAAGGCTTAGGACTATCAGCGAGTGTGCTCTCACAATACAAACAAATAGCTTTGGAAAGGAAGGACATTTTGGGGATAGATCACGATGATTAGGGGACTGTTAGAGTGATTTTAATGTGGGAAAAAATAAGGATTGAGTAAACCTGGATGTGTGAGCTTGATATAATATATGTTTTTCTTTGGATCCTACTTTAAGTGGTAAATGTGTTCGGTGCTTGATAGTATAGTTACGGGGATTGTTAAACTCAATTGATGTGTGTAAAATATTTCTTTAAAGTTTTGCTTTGCATTTAAAGGAATCAAACTGGCACCAAAATAGCTCTAAGAAATTTGTATGTGAATTTAGTGAAGATAGAATAGCCATGACTGTGTATTTGCATTTGTAGCAAACATTTCTCAACTTTTTTCCAATTCAATTCTAAAATTGATATAATAAGGTATTTATACATTGATGCAGATGTGAGCCTCTATTTACTTTCATTTATAGCTTTGAGTTTCAAAGTGTATCATGAACAAGGTTACTAGATCAATATTATTACCACATATAGTATGGAATTAGAGCACATTAATTGGTGCTGAAAAGAAAAAAAAACTCAAAAGTTCTGAACATAGAGTTGACACAAGACTTTTAGGAAATTATTCACCGATCTGGATTTATTTAAAAGTTCAAAAGCTCTGAACATTGCAGTTTTTTTTGGTGGACATTGATAGTGCCTGCTTGTAGCGCCTCAGATCTGGATTTATTTTAAAAAAAAATATAAATCCAAATCCAAGTGCTAGAGTTGCGGGCTCAAAGCAACTAATATCCAGACAAAATCATTAAAATTCTCTTTTATAATTACATCGGAGTACGCTTAATAAATTCAAAATTTCGATTTAATACCTTTGTGCGCATCCCCTTCGGGGTCACACCATTGAAGTGGGCCTGGGTTTCGGAGTCGCCACCACCTATTGGGTTTGAGTGTAGGTGGTCACCCTGTCTAAAAAATAATGGTTTGGTCCAGAGACTTGAGTAAGTGACCCAATTATGACTCGAGGAAGTCCGTAAACGCCCCGGATCATCCCCCCAAGTGGCGGGTTCCCGTGTTTTGGTTGAACTGGTGTTTTGGCTTTGAAATTCATCTTGGATCGAGCTTGTCAGAAGGCTCCAATTGTGGTTCATCTTGGGTCTGGCTCATCAGAAGATTGAATGATGGATTGGCTCACTTATTTTTTTATTTTGATTTTACCGAAAAGAAAGATGACAAAATACACTAATTTGAACTAATCGTAAAAATAGAATGATAAAGTCAAATGAGCATGAAGCTATAGAATAACGTAACTAGCAAAAGTGTACATGCACAAATAAACTAAAAAGAAACAATATGAAATTCGCATGAAAATGGATATTTTTTAGGAAAAAAAAAACCTAAGAGCACAATCTAAGATATGAATAAAATAGCAAACTTGCAAAACTAAAATAAATCATAAGAAAAATTGGGATCACAAATAACAAGTAAATTTATTCTAAAAGTAAACATGATGCAATAATAAAAAAAAACGAAGGCAACTTAACTTTCTAATATAACATGAACGCATAACATAAGGTGAACCTAGAATATTCATGAACTTAAGCATGGTAATCTGATAATAGAGTAAAATAAAAGATTAAAAAAAATTCTAAAGCATGCATAAAATAAAAACGAAATGAGTTTGGCCATGTGCATTTGCTAACTAGAAAGATAACGAGCATCCCACGTAAGCTTCATATGATGATTTACGTAACGAGGCTCCAGCAATAAAGACAACCTAATAATCATTAAAAACGCAAGGTCTAGTATCAAGCACAACATGAAAATATTCAGGCTGGATAAAACAATAAAAAAAATATAATATGATCAAACAAATATGAGAATTTGACTTACCTGATTCTCGAGAGAGCTAGAATTTGAATAGAGCCGAAAGCTAAGATCAATATTGCCTGAGTTGGCTTATACTGCCGAGAACTCTGAAGGCTTGCACACGAGTCTAAGGGAGCACTCTCATCGATTCATGGGAGGGATCATTCGCTAGAAGTAAAGCTTGGTTCATCAGTGATCACCAAAGCTTAAGATTGCTTCTTTGGAGTGGTGCTCAATACCCAGGGTTGATTAACAATGGCTAAAGAAGGGTTATTTGCCTGAGAACACAAGAGATATCGGATGTGGCTGAAAAGTTAAGGGAGAAAAGAAGCGGAACACCCTCTGAAAAGTTAAACGAGAACCCTTTTTATTCCTTTCCTTTTTTTTTTCTTTTCTTTTTTGTTCTTCTCTCTCCAATTTCACCTCCCCCTCTTTGAACAAGAGCTTTCCCTCTTATAGTTGGCTCTCCGACCCTATCCATTTGGATCTCTCTCTTCTAGTCTTCTTTATCTCTTGAGATTCCACTATTTTTCAAACTCCCAATTGTTATCTTTTGAACGAATCACTCCTGCTCTTCCTCTCTTTCTTTCTTATCACTTGTGACCTCCCTCATCTCCCAACGTCCCAATAAAATCCTTTCTTCATTCATATTTTTTTCCTTTTCTTTTTTTTTCTTTTCTCTTTCTTTTTTTTTAATTTTTAATTTTGTTTGACTTGGTCAACACCCTATCACCTGGACCCATGTCACATTGAGTGTGTGCCAAGTGGTACCACATGGCACAACATGGCCATGCAATATGCCACCAAAAATAGTGACATATGGTACCTCAAAAAATTCCAAATTTGCCCTTAAACTTTATTAGCCCATAACTTGCTCATTTTTCATTGGATTTGGGTCTGGTTTTTTGCATTATGCTCAGTTCAATGCGCTTTGTCACATGAGCTAAGGCTTGTAAACAAATTTGGGTATTTAATTTAACCTTGATTTTTATGCCTAGTTCAGGGTGCAAAATTAGGGTGCTTACAACCTCAAAGTGCAGATATATGAACCAATATAAAATCGATATCCATGTGATATATTTTCTGAACGTGAAGGGTTCAATTAATTCTCACAATCCCTAATTATAAACTAACCACATCCAGCTGATAACAACGGGATTACAATAGTAATCCAAGCACATCTAATGAAAATAAAACCCTATTCTTTTGATGCTTTTGATCTATATCCTCACCTTGGAATACTTTACCCCATCTGTTAGTCCTTGCCAAGAATATCTAAAAAATAAAGAAAATTGTAGTGAGATATACATCTCAGTAAGTAGCAACATGCATGCTATAAAAACAATATATAATGTTTTCTGAAAGTCATTTCATGAGGTATAACTGATAGATCCAAATATCAATAACCAAAAAATATAGTATAAAATCCAAGTTCATAAATTGTCAATACAATACCAATAATATTTTCATATAGCAAGCCACACAATTGTCACACGACTCTGTTAAATATGACTCATTTTTAAGGTTAAGACCTAGTCCAATTATCACCTTACGTTTTTTGTGTGGAGCCGACATACTCTGAGTTTCGGACATCCATTATCGCAGTGGAGCACCCAATCCATCATGGAAGGATTGATGAGTACAATCCAGTCAAAGAACAATATTGCAACGTATCCAAACAAGAAACCTCACCCTCATGATGGAAGCAGATCGTTGCAATTTATTCCCTTATGGAATAGCTTCTCCATCATGGAGGAAACGCATAATTGGAAAACTAATCTTAAATCCAATAAAGATAACCAAATTTTGCTATTTAGCTACAACTATGGATCCATAGTAAGCTGAGCCCGTTAGACACGAATAAAACCAAAACACAAACTTGGGGCCTCAGGGCCAAACTCACTCGTTCATGGAGGATAACAACCAAATGCCATCATGACAAAACACTTCCTCTTGGAGATTCAGACCAAACTTTCCAAAATCCTCAAAACAAGACCCACTATTCCAATTCCAAATTTGGTAGAAAACCAATTTAAACAATTCCAAAAGCCAAAACATATGCCAAACCATTCCAGAAACCATTCAATGCCACAAAATCATTTAGAAAAACCAAGTTCCTCTTTAAGACTCAAAAACAAGAATGTACCCAAAATCTTCTAGAAATTTTATAAATTCATGTGGCTAGTGAAAACCACTTTAAAATGCCTAAATAAAGTTGGGATGTGAGTTGAAATCATTTGAATATCATTTTATTGTTGAAAGCTAGGTAAATTGGAAAATCAGCAAAATCTGGAAATTTGCACTCGAGCTAGGGTAGTGTGTGGCTTGTGCGTCACCTAAAGTCTAATAAACTGAACTTGGCGCTTAATGTAGCGCTCGAGTAGAGGTACTGCATGATGTTCATGCTCAAGCTAGCGCTTGTGCGTGGGTCGTGTTGTAAAAATAGCTCTCGGGTTCATAAAATCAATAACAAATGCACGATGTAGCGCTTGAGCTAGGCTTGTGCGCACCAAATTATAACGTGATGCTCGCTTTGGTGCTCGAGCTAGCCTTGTGCGCTAAGGCTAAAAACAGTTTTTTTTTGGGTTTTCTTAGAACTTATGATAAATTTAATCGTTCTTCTAAAATTATTCATAAAAATCAGATGAAATCACTACCAAAAACTACCAAAATCATTCTGAATCCTTTATAACAATAAATCAAAGAACTATAATCAATTTACATGTTTTTAGAAAATCAATACAACCATACTCTTTGATAAACCCAAGACGAGATCCGTCAGACACCAAATCATGCTATTCCTCTAGTTTTCAAAGTGATGCTACTTACCTCTAATGTGAGAACTTTCAAGCCAACTTCTTTTGGAATTTTGCCCAAGTTCTTCAATCTCTCCCTTTCTCTGAATTGATCCTCTCTCTCTGTGTCTTCCTTTTTCCCAATCGACCATAACAATCCTTAATCCTTATTTCCCCCAATTTTTATCTCCCCAATTCACACGCCCAACCATTCCCAAAATAGGAACCATACTTTTTAGCAACTTTCTAAAATATTCTAAATTCCCTCAAGTATAGTCTTTTATATACTTATGATCCAATGTGGTGTCACTCCATCACTCTTTTCCAAACCACTTTCTCTTATTTAAATTTTATTCCACCATTTGATTTATTCCTAAACTTTCAGATTTACCTTTCTCATAAGTCTTCCCAAATTATTTATTTGGTTTATTTGCTTAATTCCCTAAATCCCCGAATCTGAATTTATTCTTCCAAATAAATTTGAAATCACTCTTTAAGTTTCCAATTATTCAAAATCACTAAATTTCTATTATTTAGATTTCCCAATTTTGAATTTATTATATTAATTCTCCCAAGTCTCATTAATCACCCCAATATTCTAGGATTAATTTATTTATTATATTTATAGTCTTACACTGTTTATAATATATTATTAAAGTGATATTTTCTTATCTTGGGACTGTTATCGTAAAAATCAAAACCCAGGTGTCATTGGGTTCCCTGCAGCAAAAAGTTTAATTGATGATGATAAATTATGAGAATTTTGTTCTTATCAATGTTCTAATTCTACTCATTGATTCTGAACGGTAGTTGGATGCTGCTACACCTTTTCGTTTTGCTAGTTACAAATTTGATAGATAATCTTAGGATTGAATACTATTGGGGACCAGTGAAATTTTCAGATCACAAAAGAAACATATTTCAGTTCTTTGATCATTTTCTTGTCCTGTTTCTGGGTAACTCGAAATGAACTGAGGCTACAGCTCTTCTATTTGGGCTAAGTTAATTGAAGTGCATGAATTTTTCCATGTGGCTGAGAATTTTCTTCCAAGGTTTTGAAGTGTGTCTGCCAGATCTAAAGGTCCTTGGCATATCATATATCTTGAAAGAAACCCAGGCTGTGGCTTCCTTTTAGGAAACCTTCTGCTTGAGTGTAAAGGTAGCCATTTATGTCGTGGATTCTCTAGATTTCTGTTTCCACATAGGAAAAAGTAAATGAAAAGAAAGTTCTTCCCTAGTTTGTCTTTTTTACAACTGTATAATTTTGTTTCTCTCACCATATCTATACTTTCTAAGTCTCTATTCTTTCTCTATAATGCATATACTTGTGTACATATTTCCTTTCACTTTTGATGCAGAAGAAGAGGGAAAACAGTTTGAAGGCATTTGACCATTGGTTTCAATTTTAATTGTTAGAACTGCCGGGCAAAGATTGCTTCAGTCACTGTGTCTTTCATCTGTTAAGGTTGAAGAGCTTCTTAAGCTCCCATCTTCTATGGCAAAGAGATTCCGCTCTCTCTGTCTCTCTTCATATGTATATAAAATATTGTATTCTATACTGCATATATATGTATGTCTATATGCATATGCATACACACATATGCTTAAAAATGCAGATATACACATACATATCTGTCTCATTATTTGTGTGTCTACGTGAACATTGTGATAATGACCTGTGAAATTTATGTTTTTCTGTCTCTGTATAACAAATGAACCTAGTGAACCCTCTTTTTCTTTTGTATATTTGTTACTATCCTAATTCCTGTGAATTTTCAATGTACAGGCACCATTTCCTGTTACGTCGGTTGAAAGCCCTCTATCTGCTAGTTCTTTGAAAAATTGCTCCATCAAAGCATCTTTGGACAGTCAGCCATCAGTACTCAGGATTGATGAGAGTTTGTCGCCAGGATCTCTTGATTCTGTTGTTGTTGCAGAGAGGGACTCGAAGAGTGAGAAATATACAAGTGGTAGTCCTATGAACTCCCCTGAATGTTTGGAGGCTGACCAGGTAAAGTTTTATTATGTAAATGACAGATGCATACAAGTGTAATTTTTTAGTCTTGTTAGCAGAGAACGCTTCAATTTTTATTTGCCTTCTTGATTCCCTTTTTATATTCCCCCCTTTTGATCTTCTGGAGCTGCAACAGACTTTACTAATGTCATAAAAAAAAAAAAAATCGTCCATTGTGATTGATAATCTCTTCAAAGTCAGCCATAACTTATAAATGCAGACCCATGCCACAGGTAATATATATATATATATATATATATATATATATATATATATATATATATATTTGTATGTATGTATGTGTATGTATGTATGTATTTATTTATGCATATATGTGCCACACTAGTTTAATACAAGCAATGTAAAAATATCATTTTGACTATATCAAGGTTATAAATTTTGGAAATTTTAGGGAAATTTCACATCTCTGTAATGCATTCTGGACTTATACAGTAAAATGTTGATGCAAAGAAATTCATGTGCATTTTGAAAAGGGAAATTTTAGGGGAAAGTTTCTGAATTTGGGGGAAATTTGGACCTGTTATTATTATAGCTGTACTAAACAATCAAAAAAGATAGTGATGGCTTCTTTATAATCCTTGATGTAACGCTCTGGATCTAGGTGTTGTATTTTTTTTTTTTTTACGAATCAGGGCATTACTTGAATGATAACAAAACAATTATGAACAAGGTATAAAAGATAGAGGATAATCAGAGTACGCATAAAATAACCAATATCCAATCATAAAACCATAATTATGTTCAAGTCTGGACAAGCCCAACTAAAGTATCCTATTACAACCCATAACTGGAATTCAAATATCCTAGCTCAAATAAAAGTAACAAATCCTAAACCTACATAGTAAAATAAAAGCCTTTTTCTCTGAAATCAGAATAATTCCCTTGAGAATCAAATCCCACGATATCGTCTTCTTTTGGAGTATCTGAAAACAAAACCGATAAAACGATGTGAGATATAAAACCTTAGCAAGTATTAATGCGGAAAATATATCTTATATAGTTCTAAATATGCAACGAATAATCCGGTGAAGCAAGACAGACCATGTATATTAAGAATAACAAAAACATCAGTAAACAGGAAGACATCACTATCTAACACAATACAAGAGCCCTTATTCTGTATAAGACATGAACTAAGCAATGTAATCAAATAATCCAACTACCTTCCTGCCGAGTACACGTGCTAGGAAGAACAAGCACATTAACAATACCACATTCTCACTGAGTACAGGGATTTAGCATGTAAGTAAGTCCACTCGAGTACACGGATGGGGAACAATAAGGCATACGCCACAAAACACAATTGTCCAACCATATTATCAATACCGCATTCCTACTGACTACACGGATTTAGAATGTAAGTAAGTCTCGTCGAGTACACAGATGGGGAACAATAAGGCATACGCCACATCCCAAGTACATGGGTGAATCAAAATATCAATACTAGAAGTAATGCATACGCCATGAAATAGCCGCATACGCGAGAATATAAGGCATACGCCAAGTCACATACATGATAGAACAAGCCCACATATGTGGAGACATATACATGGCAAAAACTAGGTAATTGTGAATTTCATTTCTTTAAACCATAGACCAAAACATGGTCTAAATACACAAATTAGGCTCAAGTTTGATTTCAATTCTTCTGGAACTTAAAACATGCCCAAATAGTTCTAGTACAAGTGTTGGAACCAATAAATACTTCTTAAGTTCAAAGAATTCCACATGTTTTCCTAAAACCCCAAACTATGAGTCACTTTAGTAGAACGTATGCAAAATCCTTATACAAAATCAAATTAATTCTTTCGCCGGTGCAGACACTTTCAAAATACCCTATTTAAATTGGTACATGAGTTGGAATCCTTCAAAAATAGGTTTAGAATTGAAAACTAGGTCAAAATCCCTAATTATGCAAATCTGTCAGTTAGCGCTCGAAGTAGCATTCGAGCAGTCTATTGGGCGCTTGGCTTAAACCAATTTAGTGTAAAGGCACTCAATATGGAACTTGGGCGTCCTATCGGACGGTGAAGATTCTAGGTTTCAGGCTTTGGGTGCTCGTTATAACGTTTGAGCGACGGGTTGGGTGCTCGTTTTTGGGCTTAAGGTATATCGAGCGCTTGATGGGGCGTTCGAGTAACAGGACGGGTGCTCGTACAATTTCCTAAATTTAACTCTCGGGTTTTAAAAATTCGAAATAAACCAAAGGTGGAGCGCCTGATTGGGCATTCAAATGATAAAGTGGGCGTCCTAAACATAATGATATACAACAAAGGGCACTCGATACAGCGTTCGAATCATGACTTGGGCGACAATACAATTCGTTAAATTCTCCAAATTTTCTGTATTTTACGAAATTCAAAACTAAATTCATAAATCATTCTTTTATCACACCAAATCAATTCTAACACATCATATCCGATCTTCTAAGCATGTTTAATCAATTCAAAACCATTCAAGCATTAAATCATAATATTCTCAATCCAAAATCCATCAAAACCACAATAAAACATGCGTATAAACATGGATCCCGATAAAATCAAAAATTTGATTTTAATACAAGTTAGAAAGGACTACTTGCCTTGATTCTTAGATCAAATCCTCTTCAACGAATCTAGATGCCACCTTCTTGAAACCCTACGAATCTCCTTCTTCCTTCTCTTTCTCTCTCTCTAGCAGTGTGAAACCACCAAAATAATGAGAGAAACCTAATTTCTCTCTAACCTTTTCTTTTTATACTCACCAAACTAGGAGTCCTAATTAGATTTGGAAATTTTCCTAATATTTCAACTTTCTTATTTTGTCCCCAACTCTCCTAAATTCCTTCTCCTAAATCCCATATAAAAGAAACGTCTATTTTATCAATTTTCGTGCTATTTAGTTTTCCTATTTTTAAATATTATTAAAACTCCCCAAAACCTCATTTATTCCACAACTTAGGGTTTCTAATTAACTATAATTACCAATATGCCTTTTTTTTTTATCACTTATTAGGCTATAAATCTCATTATTTATGTTAAAATCAAACCCAACTTAATTTCTCAAGTCTAATAATCATTTAATGAATATAATAATAATTTGGCTAATTGGAAAAAGACTAAAATACCCTTTATTCTTATAATTCCATATCTAACCATTCGATCTTTCGAAAATTTCTAGATTTAATCTCCTCATTATTTTAAATCAATTATACGTCCTAATTGATGAAAAGTTGTCCAAGCTTTAGACTATAATTAATTTTCCAATTTATTTTCAAATAAAATCATTAGTTCTCCAATTATTCTTTTTTAATTCTTTTTATTTATTATCTGAAAATTTGGGATCTCACACTTGAAGGCGAACGTTTCAGTGACACATAAGAACTTGAAAGCATTCCTTTTTTATGGGAACAAATTTGAGAGATGATTATTGCTGCTTTTGTTTGTGGAAACCCAGTCACAAACTGTTTGTTGATATTGTTATGTAGTGCAATAGACCTTTAACAACCTGCTATGTGGCCTGAACATTTAGTACAGATGCCTGAATTCAGCAACATTAATTAATTAAAAAAAAAAAGAAATTGGGATAGCCAATGATTTGGAGTAACTGAGTAAGAATGTGGTGATTTGGATTCTAGAGAATTGAATTATTATTATAAGAGAAACAAAGTGGTCTATAATGTCGCACTAATGCACTGATAACAAGTATTGAAAATAATATAGAAGCATAATGGAATTAAGAGTTGAAAGTGATGGAATATGTGTCAGAAAATAAAATTAACTGAGTAAATATACTCATTGGATCAGAACTCTAGGATAGCGAAATAAGTCACTTTATATAGGATTTTTGAGACATCATGAGTGGGTCCATAAAGGATATTATTTTTTAATTTCTTTAAAAATCATAATTTATTTAATTTCAATATTCAGGGTCTTTTATATGCTTATTTTTCACCTTTAATATTTTCTAAACACTCTTAACCAAATATTGACGTATGGAAATTCCTTATAACTTTCTAAGAGTTGTGAATGAGAGGGAAATGAGTGCTGGATGAGTGATTAGTTGAATTTGGGATAGATATAAAGAGTGGATTGTTTTAGCATCAACTGGTGCCTATTAAAGGGTAACCCTAGGTATCAAAGGGGCCACTGGCCACACACTATATCCTAAAACATCCATGAATTTCAAATCTAACATCCTCTACGCATGCTACCCTTGTAAAACTTGAACTTCTACCTTGAGACTGTTTAAAATCATCTCAAGATCAGCTATATTTGTTGTATGGGACCTCATTTATGTACACATGATTGAAAATATTGAATCTAGGTAAAGTTTCAATCCCATGAAAAAACATAAATATATCAAGAAATGTCTGAATACACTTGGAAGCAGTATAAAAATTCATAGAAATGTGGAAACTCATGGGAACTTTGTGAAAACAAATACTAATCTAGATTTAAAGATAAATACAAAAAAAAAAAAAAAATGGTAGAAAACCAAATATTGTCCTATATGTAAAAGATGGTAAAAAAAATTTAACTTCAGCCCCAAATTGTCAATCTTAACTTTTTTTTGGTATAAATTTGATGTCCTTATGGACTCCATAAATTAAAAAAAAGAAGTTAAGTTCTGAATCATTGATGAATAATTTCGACCATTGATGTTAGCTCCCTCTCTCTCACTCTCACTCTCTCTCTTTTTTCCTAAAACAAATTTAGCTTAATTAGTTCATCTTAATTGTTATAGAAAATCATTCTTAAATCCATTATGGTTTCTAGCAACTGAAAATTCCTCCCCTTAAGGTTTCTAAAATGAAACCTGCCTCCCTTCTGGTCTTGCTAGCTACTACATCTCCCCCCGTTTTATACTAATGTTATTAAAATTTTAATTTTCTTAGATGAATTTGCCCTTCTTTTAGCACAAAAATTTTGAGATTTTTGATAGTGAAAAATGATTTTTTTAAGGTTTAAATAGAGAAATAATCAACTTAAAATCATCCACGATTTAATCATTTAAATTTTTCTTACTTTAAATATGAATAGTGAGGCATAAAATGGTCAAATTACTACTTTCTTTGACTTGTCAACTCTGATAAGGGATGTTAGTGTCATTTCAAAAATCTTAGGGGAGGTATCTGAAATTGTTAGAAACTATAAGGGAGGTAAGTGTAATTTGCTGTAATTGTTAATTTTAATTTAATTGCCAATTAACAACTTGAACACTAATGCTGATTATTAATTTATTATTTGTTTACTTTCATATATGAAGTAAACAAAAGAGTGGAACAATGTTTTGACAGGACCTGCTTCAAAGATAAATTGTACAAAAAATTACCTTGATGAAATATGGTTTGTAGTTGAGTTTATTATTTTCTTTTAGACAGGCAATGAATCTCTACCTTAAAACCTAACATTGAACAATGTTAAAAATCAATCAATAACTGATAGACTACACGATACTACTAAACCACACACCAAACCCCCTTCCCTATCTCCTCTCAACCCCCTTTCTCTCTTTCTCTCTTTCTTCACCAAATAAATCAACTGATAGATTGTGATGGTCTGCAACGTCATGGTTTGCGACATTGGTGTGTGTGTGTGTGGATAGTGTAGACGAAGGTCTGTGACGATGGTGGTGTGCATTGTAGTGTGTATTGATTTTGTGCATTGAGATCGAGAAGACGGCATCTTGGGGTGTGAGGGTGGTGTGCGTTGATGGTTGGCGACGGCAGTAAGTCTTTGGCATCTTGGTCTATGACAGTGGTGAGCCAATGGCAATGGGTCGATGGAGAGACCATGATTCTCATAAGTAGTTGTAAAATTGATTAGACATTGGTGTGCGAAGGTTGGTTCAGGTTTGCAGTCGTGGCGGATGAAGAATGGACTGTAGCAAGGAGCAGTAACCGGAAGAAAAAAAAAGTAGGAGAGAAGAAGATTTTAGGGTGTATCAGAAGGAAGTCTATCAAAATTCAAAGGAAGCTGATTACATTTGAAGGTCTTGTAGAAGAAAGTCATCTGTGGCCATCGCTGAAAATTTCAGACGATTTTCAAGCTGGATAAATTTGGAAGATGAAGAAGTCAACACCTTCATATTCTGGCCAGGTTAAATCATACGAAAAAAACCTCCGGTCTCTGAACTTGTTCTGCCGCAAGGATAGAGTTTCAGTTGTTTTGAAGAACCACAATATTTGCGGTGGTTTCAGAGATAGATTCCCTAGTTTGTGCAATATTAGTAGAAATCAGACATCTACAGTAAGCAATGTACTCTGTCGATACAATTCAGATCTTGTGGGGGACATTGAGTTTAGGAGAAACTTGTTTGATTGGGAATTAAAAATGATGGTAGAGCTGCTGGACAAAAAGGACAGGTTAGTCAGTCAAATTAGCATTCAAGGTTTTGGCATTTAAAGGAACTGCTCCTTGCTGGGTTAAATTATCATGACATAATCATCTTCCCTCAGAGGTTGATTTCTTCCTATGGACCGTTTCTCTTAATAAAATCCTAATGGTGGACCACTTTCATAGTGGAGGATGGCACCATCCTAACAGATGTATTATGTGAAAATGTTCGGAGAAGTTTGTTGACCATCTCTTGTTACATTTTTCAGTGGCTAGCAAGGTATGGACTGCTATCATTAAGAGTTTTGATTTCTCTTGGACTCAAGCGGATAAGCTAAGCTATGCTCTTGAATCCTTGAGTTTGAAGAATAGTAATCAAACATGATTAAGATCTGGAATATGGCTCTTGCGGTAATATGTTGGTTGATATGTGGGGAGAGAAACTGGAGAATTTTCCAAAATAAGGCGAGGAAGCCGGAAGTGTTGGAGCAGATGGTGCTAAACCTTATGTTCTGGTGACATCTCAGATTTCATCCTTCTTGGCTATTCAACTTGAAGCTCTTATTTCTTGTAAACATTTTTCTAAAATTTTGGGGGGTTAGGAATTTCTTCTCTTTCTCTTCCCTCTCTTGGAGATGTTGGCTTTCTTGATGGTACATGGTTTTTGTACTTCTATAACTAGACACTTTTATTAATACAGTCATTTTATTATTTATATTTACTGATAAAAAAAATCAATCAATAATCAATGCCTTATCCCAACCACAGTTTTGAATATCGTTGTGAAAGGTCATGCCATTGATCGATCGCCGGAATGGGGGAAAACTCTGAATTGATTTTTACCATTGATCAAGTAATTTGTTGAATAATTATTAACTAGTTAATGAATAATAAAATTAATGCAATGATTAACTTTTAAACATATATTTTGTATAGAAAATATATATATGCAAAATATATATTCTTAAAGGAGCTTCAAATTATCAAATCCACACAAATGAGATGTTGTGGGAAATTTGAAACACTCCCATCCCGCCCTCCAATTTGTTGTGCTGCAAAGGTCCCAAATAGCAACTCAACATGGTGATTATATTGTAAACTTTGATCCCAACTATTTTGTGTACAACATGAATCCTATTTTCCATCCCTTATGTCAAAAACCATATCTTCAATTAGTTTATGGTATTTGATCCATTCTAACCAACTCCATACATGTTCTTTTTTGTCTTCCCTTTGCCCCTCTTACTTCTGTCAGTAATTGCCCCTCACACCTTCTCACAGCTGGCTCCTTAGCTCTTTGCTTTACATACCAAAAATATCTTTTGTAACTTCCTTTATGTCATCAACTTCTTGGGCAACACCTAAAAGATTCATGAATATGTTCATTACTGTCTTTCTTGATCTTAAGCAATACTCATCTGTGTAAGTAATTGGCCCAAGATTTTTTTATTTTTATTTATTTTTAGTTTTTTTTAGTTTATTTTATTTTTTTTTATTTTGAGCGGGTCAGCCGAGCGAGCCAACCCTATGGAGTTCCACAAATTATGTAGGCCATATGTCTTGATAGCCATACAGCACTCACCGGTCAAGGGCGAGCGTGGCATATTTAGCCACTCACCGGTCCAAGATAAAGGAATTGATTTTTTCAGGAATCTATTGATTCTTAATTCTTACTTTTGCTTCACCTTTTCCATTCTTTGTACTAAAGTTACATTTTGGTCTTAGTTTGACTTATTTTAAACATAACTCCAATTTTGTATGTTTACCCTCCCTAGTTTGATTCACCAAAACTATATCATCTGCTATGGCAAGACATAAGGCACCTCCTTGGATATGACTCGTTAATTCATTAGACCTAGATAAAATATGAGCCATTATCTCTAATTTTTCTATTGCATGTGCCATCCTGATTGTGGTGATTTTGTGCACATTTTTCAGTTTGTAGAAAGGATCATGAAAATTCAACTTCATTTCGCTTTGTGACATCTTTCTTTTGACGTGATTTGTGGTTTTTTGTTGCAGCTTATGCATGATGTTCGTTCTGGGGTGCATGAAAACGACTTCACAGGAACCCCATATGTCCCAGTTTATGTGATGCTTGCTGTAAGTGGTTGTAGCTCTGTGCTTTGGATAATTGTTGCAATTTTCTAATAGACATAAGTTCAAAATGCTAGCTGTTTTCATCATTTATTTTATTTTTTCCCTCAGCAGAACCTGCTTTCTTTTGATAATTACCTTAAAATCCTTGCCTTTTGTTTTCTTTTAATGTTGTGGCAGACTGATGCAATCAACAACTTCTGCCAGCTGGTCAATCCAAATGGGATTAGGCAGGAGTTAAAACATCTAAAGTCCTTGCATGTTGATGGAGTAGTTGTAAATTGTTGGTGGGGAATTGTTGAATGCTGGAGCCCACAGAAGTATCAATGGTCTGGATATAAGGAACTGTTTAACATCATTCGGGAGTGCAAGCTTAAATTACAGGTAACTTATTTGGATTTTCTGGACCTGTGTATGATTTGGATTATCCTTGTAAATTTGAGACATGCATTTTGTCGATCTACATTTAATCTATTTGGTTTTTTTTTTTGATGAATAATGAAAGTGTGAGAGATATATTATATGGATGTATAAGTATGGAGTATACACATGTAAAATCAAAAGATCACTCTACAAAAACCTGGCAACCCTCCAAATTGCCCAAAAAAACAGCACCCCTGTCAGCCCACTATACAAGTCATCCCCCAAAAAACACCATCCCAAAGCTCCTAACAACAAAGCTGAACAAGCCGTTCAACTTTAGACCACCACCGTAGCACCCTTCCGCTCTCCTCCTCTCCTAGCTCATATCAAGTATCCTCCCTCTCGCCAGGCCATCCTTCACACAAAGAGACGAAAAACACCACTTCTTCCACTCCTTCACAATCTCTGTAGGCCATAACTCCCGAAATTCCGGAAGGACCGAAGCCCACGATGCTACAGCAATCGTGGGTATGAAAACCACGATTGATAAATGGCTTGATAATCTATTTGGTTATCAAGCCATTTATATGAATGCATCAAGTTTAATCTATTTGGGTATGCAAACCATTTATATGATTGCGTCACCTTTTAGTGTTCTTTCTCCCTTAACACATAGTACATCTTGATTTCCAGTGTACCTAGAAGACTGCACTAATCACTACTTTTCCACAGAAATTTCATTTTCAACAAAATTATGCTGCTGTGAATAGGGGATCTTTTATATAGATTGGAGATATTCTTATTTTGGTGTAACTTTTTGAAAGTTCAAGGCCAATGAAATTCTCAAAGTAAATGAATAAATGTTCAAAGGATTCGTTATATATGATTGCACACTTAGGCTTAAAATGTGGCAAAACCTATTTACAAAAATATCAAGAGAAAATTAGGGAACCAAGATAAGTGCTAGTAAGATTATATCAAAGACATACTTATTATTTAAGCCACACAATTACTTATCAAATATATATATTTTTTATATACATACATATATATGAGGCAGAAGATTTTAGAAGCTTCCAAATAAAGGTTACAAGTTGTCTTGACAAATGAAGTTATGTTTTTAAGTAGTTTCCTATTTCAATATTATGAAAGTTTCTATTTCCTGTTTTAGTATTAGGAAGATTGATGTAATTTCCTTATTTCTACTTCAGAAAGTTTCTAATTCATCTTTAAGGAAACTTTTATAACCTCTATAAAAGGGGAATAACTACATAATTGAATGTTCAAAATTATACAGCAAATTACTTGTTCAAGAGGAGAGATTCCCTAGAGATTTTTTGCTCAAAGTGAGAAGCCAAGGGCTTGGTGGGTGAGACTCCTCCTATAAGTCTTTCTCTTGAGTTCTTGTATTACGATTCTTGAGTATACTAGCTTGAGAATTCAGTCGTAAAATTCTGAAGCTACATCAGTTGGTATTAGAGCTGAAGGTTGGAACATCCCTACCATCTCTAATCCATCATGACTACAAGAAGCGGGGTATCTTTTAGTACTGAAGGAGCGATACTAGCGAACCATAAACTGATCAAATACTTACAATGATGGAGATGTTGCAGAAACTTGAAGCCAAACTTGACACAAGTGTGGGAACATGGCCCGTGGGGTCGGTTTGGGTCAATGAAGTCGCCACCATCCATGGTTCAATCTTGAGTGTGGATGGACACCAAGAAAATTAATTAATTACACGAGAATTTAAAATTTGGTTCAACTAGATTTTGGGTTATGGGGTTCAATTAAGTGGTTGGAAAGGTGTTAGGCACCCAATCACCCCTGGTTCAATGAACAAATTACCTTATCTAAATTTCACCCTAAAAATTTTTATCTATTTACAATTTTCTAAAATTTTAATGAAAAATATTTATAAATCCTAAAGAAAATGAAGTTTCTAAGTTTTTGCTAAATTTTATACAAATGGAATATTTCTAAAAATCATAATCTCTACAAATTTCTTAAATTAAATATAAAAAAAAAGTTTCTAAGTTTACTAAAAAACGAAGATTTCTAAATTTCTAACTGTTTCTAAATTTGTAAATCTAAAAAAAAAAAAGTTCTAAGTTTGCTAAATTTTATATAAGATGATTATTTCTAAAATCCTAGTATATACAAATTACTAAATGTTAAAAGGAAAATTTATAAATTTTTTACTAAAATAGGAAAGTTTCTAAATTTCTAAGTGTTTCTAAATTTGCAAATCTAAAAAAAGGGAAAAATTTCTAAGTTTGCTAAATTTTATACAAGATGATTATTTCTAAAATCTTAAAAATTACAAATTCCTAAATATTAAAAGGAAAGTTTCTAAATTTACTAAAAAGGGGAAAGTTTCTAAATTTCTAAATGTTTCTAAATTTGCTAATCTAAAAAAGGAAAAATTTCTAAGTTTGCAGGATTTTATACAAGAGGATTATTTCTAAAATCCTAATATTTAAAAATTTCTAAATATTTAAAAATGCCAATAAAAACTTTATTATTCCTAAATCATCTAAAACATTCTTCCTTTTTTTTATTTAATAAAATTATTTACTAACAATTTCCTAAAATAAAAATAATCATAATATTTACAAATCCTAAAAAGAGAAATTTCCTAATTTAACTATAATTTATACACAAACTATTTCTAAAATCCTTAAAATGACAAGATTTCAAAATTCTAATATTTACAAAGAGAAAATTTCTAATTCTAAAATTTATACAAAGGAAATATTTTTAAAATGGAAAGATAAAAAGGGATTTCAAAATACTAATATTTATACTAGGGAATTTCCAATTTTGTTAAAATTGTATAAATAGAATATTTCTACAATGGCAAGATTCAAAAAAAAAATCTAGAATTTCATATGTACAGAAATTCCTAAATTTAAACTATAATTTCTAAAAGTCCAAGCTTTCACAAAATCATAAAAAATACAATAATTTAAACCTAAATATTTACACAAAAAAAGAAAGATAAAAAATAAGAATAAAATAAAATAAAATGTGGGATTTTAGGTTTTTATAACATAAGATGATATTTCAATGTGACATAAACCCAATACTTTAATGAAAAATCTGAAATATGACCACATGAAATTCACATTTAAAGGTAAAAAAAGAAGTGATTAAAATCAGTAAATAATCATAATATTTATTTTTTGTCTTTTTGTTTAACCCATCAATTGTAGTAAAAGTTGAACAGTAACCCTTATAGATGGTATTTAAACTTAAAAAATTTCGCAATTCTCCTAGATTATAATGAAACTATATATTAAAACGTGAGAAGAATTGACAAGACAAACAACTCAGATAACTGTAAGAATTAAAAAGTCATAGTGCTTGTATACAGCAAATATATGATAAATAATGGAGGCAAACACGTTGATCATATAACTAAAAATATCTAAAAAGCCAACATGATCGATGACTTTTATTATGCCCAAAAACCAAGGTAGAATTTATTTACTGATTTGATACACATCAATGAAAATGAAAAAAAAAAAAAAACAAAGTTTAGTGTGTTTCACTAACTTAAATTTGTGAATACAGAGCACATGTTTTAATTAAAAAAATCAAATAGCTAAACTCTCCAACCCAAAACTGGGATAAATGCAAACAATAAGAGGCTTTCAAGGCTTACTTGAGTTTGAGAGGGAATGAGAGCAAGCACAAATGGTGGTTCAAATAGGTTTGCTTCAACAGAGAAGAAGGACTGTTGATTGCCTGCGACAGTGCACCTTGTAGCTTCTCTGTTTTGGAGATATGATAAGGAAGACCCAACAGAGATGTGTGACATCCAAAGAACTTGTCTGCGAGAGTGCTAGGCTGCGAGAGGGGAAATGACAACAGCGAGAGAGTTGCTGCAAGTGATGGTGAGCAATAGAGAATGTGACAGAGAGATAGGGTGAGAGAACTTGCGAGACAGAGATAGAGAGGAACAGAGGCTTGTTTGAAAAGTTTTTTCACAGGAGAAAAAGTCGTCCCCTGGAGATGAGAAAAGCTTCCTCTTTATAACGTTTGATTGCTGTTTTTGAAGAGGGAGAGAGTTGGAAAGGGCTTAGCTTTAGCAAGAAAGAATCTCCAACCCCTTCTGGAAGATCTCAGGCCAAGGGAAAAATAGGAGAGTGAGAGAGCATACCGAAGAGATCTTTGTCGACTGTTAGCTAGTCTGCAGAAAGTTTCTGAAATTAGAAAAAATTGTAAAATTCTTCAAGAAACCTTCTAATTCTTACCTTAACCACTTTATTTGATCATAGGATTTATTTTAGCATGATTTTTCTTGATTTTGGTTGCCAAAATAGGAACCTATGAATCAAATAAGGAAAGGGCAGGTTCGTGAGATTCTAGGGCACATTTTTGTAAATTTGGGAAAGTCAATTCCACTCTTGATATTTTAAAAAGTTTAGCGTAAAAAATTAATTTTCAAATTTTCATTTTCCTACTTTTATTTAAAAAAACCCTCTTTCTGTTTTTGCAATTTAAACCTCCAAAATTGGGGTTCTGACAGTCATTATCACCTCTCAGGTATATTTTGTCTGCCCGGCAGAAGGAATATCACCCTTATCACTGTCTAGTTTCAACCTGCCCGGTAGAGGATATGGCATAGTTCCTAGTCCTTACCACCACACAGGTATAACTTGTTTGCCCGGTAGAGGGAATATAACCCTTACCACCGCCCAGACTTAGTCCGCTCGATAGAGGATATGGCATGGTTCCCAGTCCTTACTTCCGCCCAGGCACTACATCATTGTTACTGATACACCGTTCATGCATTTTTTTTCTTTTGTTTTTGTTTTTGTCAATATGTGGCACTAACATCATGTTTTCATTTACCATAGTCTAATACAATAGCATCTTGAAAGCTTTCGGCAGGCAGAAGCCCTTATCTTCTATGGTTAAGAAAAGTGAATACTGAGTAGTCAATCGACTCATCATCTTTAGAGATCTAGAAATTAAAAGAGCAGGTTGCCAGTCTGACTAAAATGATCGAGCAAATGATGCAGAATCAAAATGGGAATAATCATGCTTGCACCTCTCAACCCCCACCTCAAAGTCGTGCATTTTTAGCCCCTGTGCACCTTCAAGAAGTAGTGGAAGTTGAACATGAAGAGGAGGAAGAACTCAGAAGGCAGGAATCATTTGAGGAAAAGATCGCTCACAAGTTCAAGGTTATTCAAGATGAACTACGACAAGTGAAAGGAGTAGATTCTTATGGTGCTGTGAATTTTGAAGAGCTTTGTTTTTGTCCAAATTTGAAATTTCCGTATAAATTCAAGTGCCCGGATTTTGAGAAGTAAGATGGAACTGGCTGTCCTCTGTCACATTTAAAATTATACTATGGAATGATGGGACAATATGGGAAGAATGAGAAGTTACTGGTGCCACTATTTCAAAGGTCACTTATGGGATTTGCCTTGAAATGGTTTTCAAACCTAGATCGTGGAAGGATCCGGACCTGAAAAGTCTTGGGTAACGTTTTCTTAGCACAATACAAATTTAATGTAGAGATGGTTCCTGATCGTTATGATTTGATGAGGATGACAAAGAAGAAAGAAGTAACGGTCCGAGAATATGCCCATCGGTGGAGGGAGATGGCAACTCAGGTTCAACCCCCATGACCGAACCAGAAATGATCATAGTATTCATCTCTACACTAGGGCAGCCTTAATACACCCATCTAGTGGGCCAAACTGCAACAAGCTTTGCAGGGCTGATCCAGGTCGCAAATAGAATTGAGGATGGAATTCGATCTGGAAAAATAGTTGATTATAGTACAGTGCAAATGTCAACATCACAGTTGGGAACTTGGCAAAAGAAAGGTACAAATGGATTTCGGAAGAAGGAAGGGGAACCTATAGTAAATCAGATTCAAAATCAGCAGCCCTTCAATGTTAATATTGGGACACAGAATGGACTAGCCGCTCAAAATAGGCCAGTCATGATAGCAGAAGAAGCAGCAGCAAGACATCAAGCAAGGAGAAATCAAGTGTTGACACCCTTACCTTACAGGCCTTCTGAACTATTCCAAAGTTACTTAAGGGAGGGTATCTTGTTCAGAAACAGCCACATCCTAATTCATCCCAAAGTCCAATATCAACTCTAATGTTACTTGTGACTATCATATGGGATATCCAGGGCACACGACGGATGCTTGCTGGCCTTTAAAGCATGCTATACATGATCTGATTGACAACAACACGATTGTACTTAATAATGTTCAACCACATACAACTCAAGCTTCTGTCATCAATCAGAATCCGCTACCAGATCATACTAAGCCAGGAACATTAGGAGGTGTGAACATGGTAATGCCTACTGAAAGTGTCGATTTTGATGCATCCCAATTGATTGCACATTGTGGGGACCTGAGTTAGGGTTTACTTGAAGAAGAAAGACTGGACTGTGCCAAGCTGGAGTTGTCTGTGGTTGAACGTTATTAAGTACAATCGTGCCGTTATCAGTCAGATCTTGTATAGCATGCTTTAAAAACCAGCAAGCATCCGTCGTGTACCCTGGATATCCCATATGATAGTCACAAGTAACATTAGAGTTGATATTAGACTTTGGGATGAATTAGGATGTGGCTGTTTTTGAGCAAGATACCCTCCCTTAAGTAACTTTGGCAACCATTCAAAAGGCCTGTAGGGTAACGGTGTGAACACTTGATTTCTCCTTGCTTGACGTCTTGCTGCTGCTTCTTCTGCTGTCATGGCTGGCCTATTTTGAGCGGCTGGTCTATTTTGTGTCCCAATATTAACATTGAAGGGCTGCTAATTTTGAATATGATTTGCTATAGGTTCCTCCTCCTTCCGAAATTCATTTGTACCTTTCTTTTGCCCAGTTCCCGATTGTGATGTTGACCCTTGCACTGTACTATAATCAACTATTTTTCCAGATCGAATTCCATCCTCAATTTTATTTGCTACCTGGATCAGCCCTGCAAAGCTTGTTGCAGTTTGGCCCACTAGATGGGTGTATTAAGGATGCCCTAGTGTAGAGATGAATACTGTGATCATTTCTGGTTCGGTCATGGGGGTTGGACTTGAGTTGCCATCTCCCTCCACCGATGGGCATATTCTCGGACCGTTACCTCTTTCTTCTTTGTCATCCTCATCAAATCATAACAATCAGGAACCATTTCTAAATAAAATTTGTATTGTGCTAAGAAAACGTTACCCAAGTCTTTCCAGGTCTGGATCCTTCTATGATCTAGGTTTGAAAACCATTTCAAGGTGGATTCCGTAAGTGACCTTTGAAATAGTGGCAGCAGTAACTTCTCATTCTTCCCATATTGTCCCATCATTCCATAGTATAATTTTAAAAGTGATAAGGGACAGCTAGTCCCATTGTACTTCTCAAAATCCGGGCACTTGAATTTATATGGAAATTTCAAATCTGGACAAAAACAAAGCTCTTCAAAATTCACGGCGCCATAAGAATCTACTCCTTTCCCTTGTCGCAGTTCCTCTTGAATAACCTTGAACTTGTGAGCGATCTTTTCCTCCAATGATTCTTGCCTTCTGAGTTCTTCCTCCTCTTCATGTTCAACTTCCACTACTTCATGAAGGTGCACAGAGGGTAAAGATGCACGGCTTTGAGATGGGGGTTGGGAGGTGGAAGCATAATTATTCCCATTCTGATTCTGCATCATTTGCTCGGTCATTTTAGTTAGATTGGTGACCTGCTCTTTTAATTTTTGGATCTCTGAAGATGATGAGTCAGTTGACTGCTCAGTATTCATTTTTCTTGACCATAGAAGATAAGGGTTTCTGCCTGTTGGAAGCTTTTGAGATGCTATTGTGTTAGACTATGGTAAATGAATGCCACATATTGACAAAAAAAAAAAAAATGCATGAATGGTGTATCAGTAACAATGATGTAGTGCCTGGGCGGAAGTAAGGACGGGGAACCATGCCATATCCTCTACCGAGCAGACTGAGTCTGGGCGGTGGTAAGGGTGATATTCCCTCTATCGGGCAGACAAGTTGGCGGTGGTAAGGATTGAAAACCATGCCATATCCTTTACCGGGTAGGTTGAGTCTGGGCGGTGATATTCCCTCTATCAAGTAGACAAAATATACCCGAGCGGTGGTAAGGACTGTTAGAACCTCAATTTTGGGGGTTTACATTGCAAAAACAGAAAGAGGGTTTTTTTAAATAAAAGTTGGAAAATAGGGGAAAATGAAAATTTGAAAATTAATTTTTTATCCTAAACTTTTTAAAATATCAAGAGTGGAATTAGCTTTCTCAAATTTACAAAAATATGCCCCAGAATCTCACGAACCTGCCCTTTCCTTATTTGATTCATAGGTTCCTATTTTGGCAACCGAAATCAAGAAAAATGATGCTAAAATAAATCCTATGATCGAATAAAGTGGTTATGGTAAGAATTAGAAGGTTTCTTGTAGAATTTTACAATTTTTTTCTAATTTTAGAAACTTTCTGTCGACTAGCTAACAGTCGACAAAGATCTCTTGGGTATGCTCTCTCATTCTCCTATTTTTCCCTTGACCTGAGATCTTCTAGAAGGGGCTGGAGATTCTTTCTTGCTAAAGCTAAGCCCTTTCCAACTCTCTCCCTCTTCAAAAGCGGCAATTAGCCTTTATAAAGAGAGTTTTTCTCATCTCTAGGGAATGACTTTTTCTGCTATGAAAAAACTTTTCAAACAAGCCTCTGTTCCTCTGTATCTTTGTATTGCAAGTTCTCTCACGTTATTTCTCTATCACAATCTCTATTGCTCACCATCACTTGCAGCAACTCTCTCGCTGCTGTCATTTCCCCTCTCGCAGCCTAGCTCTCTCGCAGACGAGTTCTTTGGCTGTCGCACATCTCTATTGGGTCTTCGTTATCATATCTCCAAAACAGAGAAGCTACAAGGTGCATTGTCGCAGACAGTCAGCAGTCCTTCTTCTCTGTTGAGGCAAACTTGTTTGAACCACTGTTTGTGCTTGCTCTCATTCCCTTTCAAACTCAGGTAAGCTTTGAAAGCCTCTTATTGTTTGCATTTATCCCAGTTTTGGGTTGGAGAGTTTAGCTATTTGATTTTTTTTATTAAAGCATGTGTGCTTTGTATTCACAAATTTAAGAGAGTGAAACACAGAACTTTGTTTTTTTTTTTTTTTTTTTCATTTTCATGGATGTGTATCAAATCAGTAAATAAATTCTACCTTGTTTTTTGGGCATAATAAAATTCATCGATCATGTTGGTTTTGTAGATATTTTTAGTTATGTGATTAGCGTGTTTGCCTCCATTATTTATCCCATATTTGCTGTATACAAGCACTGTGACTTTTTAATTCTTACAGTTATCTGAGTTGTTTGTTTTGTCAATTCTTCTCATGTTTTTAGTATATAGTTTCATTATAATCTTGGAGAATTGAGAAATTTTTGAAGTTGAAATACCATTTATAAGGGTTACTGTTCAGCTTTTACAACAATTGATGGGTTAAACAAAAACAAAAAATAAAGATTATTTATTTACTGATTTTAATCACTTCTTTTTTTTTTTTACCTTTAAATGAGAATTTCATGTGTAGTCATATTTCAGATTTTTTATTAAGGTATTGGGTGTATGTCACATTGAAATATCATCTTATGTGATAAAACCTAAAATCCCACATTTTTATTTTATCTTATTTTTTATCTTTTATTTATTTTTATTTTGTGTGTGTAAATATTTAGGTTTAAATTATTGTATTTTTTATGATTTTGTGAAAGCTTGGACTTTTAGAAATTATAATTTAAATTTTAGGAATTTCTGTACATGAAATTCTAGGTTTTTTTTGAATCTTGCCATTATAGAAATATTCTATTTGTACAAATTTTAGCAAAATTGGAAATTCCATTCTATAAATATTAGTATTTTGAAATCCTTTTTTATCTTTCCATTTTAGAAATATTTCCTTTGTATAAATTTTAGAATTAGAAATTTCATCTTTGTAAATATTATAATTTTTTAAATCGTGTCCTTTTATGGATTTTAGAACTATTTTATTTGTATAAATTATAGTTAAATTAGGAAATTTCCCTTTTTAGGATTTGTAAATATTATGATTATTTTTATTTTAGGAAATTGTTAATAAATAATTTTATTAAATAAAAAAAGAGAGAACGTTTTAGATGATTTAGGAATAATAAAGTTTTTATTGGCATTTTTAAATATTTAGAAAATTTTAAATATTAGGATTTTAGAAATAATCCTCTTGTATAAAATCTTGCAAACTTAGAAATTTTCCTTTTTTAGATTAGCAAATTTAGAAACATTTAGAAATTTAGAAACTTTCCCCTTTTTAGTAAATTTAGAAACTTTCCTTTTAATATTTAGGAATTTGTAATTTTTAAGATTTTAGAAATAATCATTTTGTATAAAATTTAGCAAACTTAGAAATTTTTCCCTTTTTTTAGATTTGCAAATTTAGAAACACTTAGAAATTTAGAAACTTTCCTATTTTAGTAAAAAATTTAGAAATTTTCCTTTTAACATTTAGTAATTTGTATATACTAGGATTTTAGAAATAATCATCTTGTATAAAATTTAGCAAACTTAGAATTTTTTTTATTTTAGATTTACAAATTTAGAAACAGTTAGAAATTTAGAAATCTTCGTTTTTTTTAGTAAACTTAGAAATTTTTTTTTATATTTAATTTAAGAAATTTGTAGAGATTATGATTTTTATAAATATTCCATTTGTATAAAATTTAGCAAAAACTTAGAAACTTCATTTTCTTTAGGATTTGTAAATATTTTTCATTAAAATTTTAGAAAATTGTAAATAGATAAAATTTTTTAGGGTGAAATTTAGATAAGGTAATTGGTTCATTGAACCAGGGGTGGTTCGGTGCCTAACACTTTCCCAACCACTTAATTGAACTTCCTAACCCAAAATCTGGTTGAACCAATTTTTAAATTCTCATGTGATTAATTAATTTTCTTGTTGTCCATCTACACCCAGAATTGAACCATGGATGTTGGCGACTCCATTGACTGGAACCGACCCCACGGGCCGTGTTCCACAACAAGGATGTATGATCAAAACAAATTTCTTGATAGTCAACAAAGGAGCCTTAAAACTATCATCCAGCGCATTGGTTCCTTGTGGAAGGTAGTGTTTGATTCAAGGCCTGAAGTATGCACTAATGGTGATTCGAAAGGTATTAATTCTTGTTCTGATCAGCCTAGAAATGAACCTGGAGATGGCAGCAATCATGACTTTGTGATTGCAACATCCAAGAGGAACAGGAGGATCCTTAACGAGTCTTTAACTAGCACTAATCGCATTAGCAACAGATTCCTTATCTTACTCCTTATCTTTAAAATAAGGAAGAAAAAAAGGGAATAAGGCAAAATTTGACTTGCAGTAGCTTCCCAATTCTTATATTATTCTCTAAATATTCAGAGATTGCTACAGTGCTTCCTCGAATTTGAGGGACCACTGTAGCTTCCCTAAACTCAAACCACTTTAACTTTATGTTAAATCGGTATGCTTTATGTCAAATCATTATAATTAAAAACCACTAAAAATGCTTAAAAGTAACGATGTTTTAAAAAAGGTAATATTTTAATATTTTCACCCTTTTATTTAGGGAATCTGACAACGTTTTAAAACTCGGCCGATACCGAGAAGTATCGGCAGAGTTAACTCGGTATCGGCTAGAGGCGAGCCGATATCAAGGGTCGATACGAGGGAACCTTTGAACTCGGTAAAGACTCGGCCGAGTTTGAGACAACTTGGGTGATACTGCGACAACTCGCCCGAGGTGTCACGGTATCACCCGTGATTCAATGAGAAAATCAGAAAAAAGGCTTTAAAAGCCTACGTTGAGTTTGGCGGAGGCTTTTAAACCTATGTTGGTAAAAAAAAAAAAAAATGAACAAGGAGGAGGAGGAGAAGAAGGAGAAGAAGAAGAGGAAGAGGTGAAGAAGAAGAAGAGGAGGAGAAGAAGAAGAAGGAGAAGAAAAACCTGTCGGCAGTAAAAAAAAAAAGGAGGAGGAGGAGAAGAAGAAGAAGAAGAGGAGGAGGAGGAGGAGGAAGAAGGAGCGTACCTGAAGGCTGAAGCCGCGAAGAACAGCTCCATCCATTGGTTAAAAGTGAAAACAGGTTAGTATCTTTTCTTTTCTTTTCCCATCTTCTCCTCCTCTTTGTCCTTCGTCTTCTCCCTTTCTCCTCTTCTCCATTCTCCCCTCTTCATCGACGGCGGTGAAACATTCTCCTCTTCTCCCTTCCTCTTCGTTTTTTTCTCCTTCTATATTTGGGGAAGTGAAGAAGACCTGCACGAGCAGGTCTTCTTCGCTTTTTTTAAATTTCTGGGCAGTTGGGTCGGGTCGACCTAACTCGGCCCAACTCGGCCGATACTGCCCGTATCGGCCGAGTTAACTCGGACTCGGGCTGGTCCGATACCGAGCCCGAAACTGAGAATTTAATCATTGGAATCTGATGTAGGTTGAAGGATCCCTAAAATACAAAAGTTGTAAACTTCCTTAAATTGAAGGAAAATTTTTAGGGAATTTGCTGCTAATGCTCTAAGAAGGCAGATTTGACCACATTCAAGAGTTTCTTGATTTGGCTAGAAAGCATGTCAAATTTGAAGTCCTGGATTTCAATGGAAAGGTAGAGCTTTATTTTTTTTATGTTTGGTTAATTATAATTGAAGATTTCTTTTATTTTTCAAGATTTCTTGCAGATCAAAAAGTCTGGTTCGTAACCATGAAACTAAAGGGACAAGCTCGAGTTTGGTAGGAAAACATAGAGCAGCAACTTTATCGAATGGGGCTTGATGGGACTACCAATCTGGACTGCCATGAAGGAGAGATTACAAGAAAAATTCTTGCTTGCTGATTTTAATGTAGGCATGTATGAGAAGTATTTAAACATTCAACAAGGAATCAACTCTGTAAGTGATTGCACGAATAAGTGTCATGAACTTAACACCAAGGGGCATGCTCGTGAAGATTTGTTCTGGCTTGTCACTCATTATGGGAATGGGTTGCGAGAGGAGATCAAGGATCAGTTGAGAACCTTGAGATTTTCAAGTGTGGGGAAGCTTATTAGATGGAATTGAAGATAGAACAACAGCTGATGAACAAGGCAAAGAAGAGTGTTCCTAGTGCTGGATTTTCTATTGCTTTAGGAAATTTTCAGCCACGAGGCAACTTTCGGTGTTGGACCAATTTCCTAAACCCCAAGGGTATAGAAACCATTCCAAGAATTCACTGGCAAATTGAAGCAAGCTATAGAGTGTGTTCTAGTTGATTAAAAGCCTTGTTATAAGTGTGGCCAGTCAAGTCACTTTGCTGTTGTATGTCCTCATAAGCATTAAAGGTATGCCTTATTATGTGAAAGAGACAGTGGATGATGAGCAAGCTGAAGAGGAAGTGGTTGGCATATCAGTGCATGAAGTTGAAGAACAAGATGACAAGAGGTTCTGGAGGCATTGGATGTTTTAACATACGTGATGAGACCACTTCTCACTATATAGAAGCAGAAGGCAGAGGAGGACTGGTGGAGATCCAACATATTTCATACCCGAATCAAGTTATGGACAAGGGTTTGAATTTGATCATTGATGGAGATAGTGGCGTGAATATCATCTCAAAGGAATTGGTTTTGAAATTGAAGCTTCCTCCACAGCAAATAGTCGAGCCTTATAAGATTAGCTGGGTAGATGACACTTCAATCTTAGTTACGCATTGATGCCTTATATCATTCGAACTTGGAAGATACGCTGATTTAGTTTGGTGTGATGTGATACTTATGAAGGTTTGTCACATTCTTCTTGGACGACCATAGCAGTTTGGTAGAGATTCTAAAAATGATAGAAAGCATAATACTTGCACATTTATGTTCAACAAGAAAAGGATTGCATTGAAGTCACTCAAGTTCTGATGGAAGCATCAATTAAGGTATTAGCCATGCATATATTTGAGGCTGTGGGAAAGGAGTATGGATTAATTTTTATGCTCTTTGTACAAGCTGTAGGGTAGGGATTTGAATTGGCACGACATCTAATCATTCAAAAGTTGGTTAAAGAGTTTAAAGATATCATGATAGATGAGTTGCCATAGACTCTCCCACACATGAGGGACATCTAGCACGCGATTGACCAGATCCCTGGGAAACTTTGTCTAATATACCAGCATATAGAATGAGTCCAACTGGGCATGTAGAGCTGCAGAAACAAGTCCAAGACTTGCTGAAATGTAGTTTCTTGAAGGAGAGCATGAGCTTGTATGCAATGCCATCGCTTTTCATGCCAAGAAAGATGGGAGTTGGTGTATGTGCATTGATAGCAGAGCAATAAACAAGGTCACAATCAAATATCACTTTCCAATACCACTTTTGGATGACATCTTGGATGTTGCTTAGCCCATCAATCTTTTCAAAGATTGACTTAAGAAGCTGGTGTCATCAAATTAGGATTCGTTCAGGAAATGAATGGAAGATGACATTTAAACTAAGAAAGGTATATCTGAGTGGTTAGTGATGCCTTTTGGACTCGCCAATGCACCAGCAACGTTCATGAGGGTAATGACCCGATTTTTAATGCCATTCTTAGGAAAGTTCATGTTTGTGTACTTCGATGATATCCTCATCTATTGTGCTTCTTTTGGGCAGCATATTGACCATCTTCATCAAGTTACTTAAGTTTGAAAGTTTCTTTACAAATATAAACCTGAAAAAGTTTACTTCTATGCAATCATAAAGTAGTATTCTTGGTGTTCATTCTGTCTAAACGGGGAGTTGAAGCTGATCCCTCCAAAGTGCAAGCCATCCTGGAGTGGTCGACCCCTACCAGCATGCATAAAGTACGAAGTTTCCATGGACTTGCAATGTTTTGCAGGTGATTCATTTGCAACTTTAGTAGTATTGTGGCCCCCATCATAGATTTCATGAAGAAAGAAACTTTTCTATGGAGTGCAGGAGCACAAAAGGCTTTTGAGGTGGTCAAGAAGAGGATGACAGAAGCACCTATATTGCACTTATCAGACTTTTTCAAGGGGTTTGAAGTTGCATGTGATGCCTCATAAGCTTGGATAGGCTGTGTAGCAAGCTAGGAAGGCCATCCGATTGCCTATTTTAGTGAGAAATTGAATGAGACGAGGAGTAGGTATTCGGCCTATGACTTAGAATTCTATGCACTAATTCAAACTTTGAAGCATTGGAAACACTATTTGGTGAATAGATAATTTGTTCCTACTTTGATGATGGCGCATTGAAGCATCTTCAAAGCTAATCTTAGCTGAGTGCCACACATGCTAGATTGATGACTTATTTGCAGCAATTCACATATATGATTAAATATAAATCAGGGAAGGAGAACAACCTTAGCTGCCAATGATATTTTCAAGTCTTTGTACTCTACCGATAAGGATCTTGGATGCACTTATAGGGTCTTGAAGAGTCTTACAGCAGTACAGCTATATTTTTATACTACCATTGATGATTACTTATTCTTTCGGAATAGATTGTGTCTACTAAATTCATCACTATTACAGCATGTTATCATGGAACTTCATTCAGGGGGGCCTAGTAAGGCATTTTGGTAGGGATAAGTGCATTAGCCTTGTGGAAGATCACTTTTATTGATAAAGGTTGAAGAGAGATGTATTTAAGGTTGTGAAGTATTGTGAAACATTCCAATTTGCTAAAGGGCAGCAGCAAATACAGGCCTTTACATGTCATTACCGGTTCGAGAATGACAGTGGGAAGACCTTAGCATGGACTTTATGCTAGGACTATGGAAAACAGCGTGGGGACATGATTCTATCTATGTAGAGGTGAATTGATTCTCGAAAATGGGCATTTTATACTGTGTTCACGAATAGATGTTTTCCAAAGGCTAATTTCAGATCGGGATGTGAAATTCGTGAGCTATTTTGGAAACCTTGTGGGCAAAGACTGGATCAAACTTGCAATTTTCCAGTGTTTTTCATCCACAGAATGATGGTGATACAAAGGTAGTGAATCGACGTCTTGGCAACTTATTGTGTTGCCTTGTGACCGATCACAGGCTTGCATGGGATTTATTATTGCCACAAGCAGAACTTGCTTACAACAACTTTGTTAGTAGAAGCACCTTGATGACAACATTTGAGATTGTCGCATGCAGCGCAGTCGTTGATTTGGTGCCTTCGCCAAATAACACTAGATTTAGCAAAAGTGCGGAGCACTTGTTACAATACATGTAGTCCATACATGGTGATGTAAGGAAGAAGATTGAATTAAGTAGTGAAACCTGCAAGTATAACGTGGATGTTCATAGGCAAGAGTAAGACTTCAAGGTTGGAGACAAAGTGATGGTCCACCTGAGGCCAGAGAGATATCCAAGAGGAACCTTGCACAAGTTGCACTCTAAATGTGCGCGACCTTCTAAAATACTAAAGAAGCTAGGTTTGAAATTCCCATATGTTGGAGTTACTTGATGGTATACAAATCAGCCCAATCTTTAATGTGATGGCCCTTACACGTTATTATGGAGATGATGGCATTTCAACAAGCATAGCACAACCACGAGTTCCATTTGTTCAACAACAAAAGGAAGAAGTTGAAGATATTTTGGATGATCAAATTATTGCTACTTGCAAATGTGGTTATCAGAAGTCTCTATAAAAGTGGAAAGGATGTGCAGTATCAAATTGTTCTTGGATTACTACGTCGGAGTTGCAGCGTCAAACTCCTGAACTTTATTACTGGTGCATTTCCTTATACTAATCCGAGCTAAGTGTCGTGATGGGGAGAAGAAATTGATGCAGAAGTTTTTAGAAGCTGCCAAATAAAGTGTACAAGCTGTCTTAACAAATGTAGCTCTGTTTCTAAATGGTTTTCTATTGCAATAGTTTCCTATTTCAATATCAGAAAAGTTTCTATTTCTTGTTTCAGCATTAAGAAGGTTGCTGTAGTTTCCTTATTTCTACTTTAAAAAGTTTTAATTTCTCCTTAAGGAAACTTTTGTAATCTATATGAAAGAGGAACAATTACATAATTGAATACATAGAATTATACAGCAAATCGCTTGTTCAGGAGGAGAGATTTCTTACAATTTTTTTGCTCAAGCTAAGAAGAAGACTCCTTCCATAGGTCTTTCTCGAGTTTTCTGTTTTACAATTCTTGGGTATATTAGCATGAGAATTTATCGTAGAATTCTTAAGCTACATCTATATATATATATTCACACACATACACACCTTCATAATGCCAAGACCTCGTGGCCAATGCCCATAGGAAGTGCTTGTCTCATGCCTTGTTGTGGCAATAGGAAGGGCCAAGCACAACCACCCTTCCTTAAGGAGGATATTCAACTTCACCATTCTACTGGGAGGAAACATCAACCCTGCCGATACAATCATACTGGGGTTTTTCGAAGTTCCAGGAGGAGTTTTCTCAACCCGTCTGAACCAATAGCTTCGTGCCGTCATCCTCTTAGCTCTAGACTCAACTTGGACGTCCAACTCTTTACCAATTCTTCTCCACACCTCCAAACCCTTGTGAGGCCCACACTTTAGAAATATACTCTCTGAGCATTTTCACCGCATCACCACACTTCTATCTAGGTACCCATGTGCCATGTAGAAGTACCCTAGAGTTGATCCCCAAAAGCTCATCTCTTGTTGGTCACACTTGACCAAACTCAGCCCTACCGGGCCAAGTTATGTGCCAACCATGGCATTATCATGGGCCAAGAATCATGCAAGTTGCTTGCCCATGACAGCTGGGCGTTTCGCCTAGTGCCTGAAACAAAATTTTGGCAATTCAGGGGCAAAACCTGAATCGCATGAAATGCTACAAATTTTGACAAAATCTTTGGTTTTTTTTTTTTTTCATTTGCCAAAGAAAAAAAATGGAAATAATGATTGTTAAATAAATAATAATCGTTCATTTAAATGAGTAATCTACCAATAGTTTCCCAGATTATGTCCTATTTGGAACGAACACGAAGTGACAGATCCAAGTATATGGCAGAAAATAACCAATTCTGCAACCCAAATTGACATGTAAATCATCCAAGTTGACCACCTCATTACGCATATCTTATATATATATATTAAGCGAAGCTGGGTGTTTCATTGATCGCCACGTCAGCGTTACCACCCCGTCCCCATTATAAATAGAAGAAAAAGCGGGTCTTCTTTGATTTTTAATGATACTTTTTTTTAAAATAATTCAGGTATAGTCATCTAATTCTTTGAAATTAAAAACCAATGATACTTTTATAAAATAATTGAGAATGAGTGTCAACGTCAAATTAGACAGCCTTCTTTGATTTTTAGTGATACTTTTAAAAAAAATTCAGATATATTCATCTAATTCTTTGAAATTAAAAACCAATGACACTTTTACAAAATAATTGAGAATGAGTATCATTTTAATACTCATAAAAGATTTCTTTCAAAAATGCCCTCAAAGACTTCTTTTCTTAACTTCATTAAAAGATATTGACAAAAAATTTTATTTATAAGTCATTTGAGGGATTTTTTTTTTTTATTAGTAATATAGATGTTTGTATATATATATATGTGAGTAAAGAAAGAGAACTATACAAGGCACACAAATCCGTGCGGATGTCAACATGACCAAAAACCAACCAAAAACCTCCTATACACCAACCACAAAAAGCCCCCCAAGAAATGATTACCACCCTCTATCAATGCTCATATCCACAATGAATCTTGGCTCATTACGAAACAAGACGTTCAATAATGTGCCAAGGACGACCACCCTCCACCAGAACTACCCAACATCCCATGGTAATTGTGAACCCATCCCTCTTACCGAACTCCCCTCTACAGTAGATGTAGAGTAGCACCATCTATGCCACTCCCTGACTATATCTGAAGGTAAAATATCCATAAACTCTGGAAGAACCGAAACCCATGATGCCACTGCTATTTGAATACTCCCTATCAGCTGGTCCACCGTCGACCGACTATCCCGGAAGATCATTTCATTTCGCTCCAACCATATAGACCACACAATAGCATGAAACACTGCTCTATACATGGTATGACCTCTTCTCCCCAATCCCCCCCATCTGCCATTGAACAAAGCAATCCTGAAATGTCGCAGGTAGAACCCATGACATCCCAATCATCTGTAACATCCGCATCCACACGGCTCTTGCAAACTGGCACTGAACAAACAAATGATTAATGCTCGCCCCTGCTTCCATACACATAAAGCACACCTGCGGGGATTTGAGGGAATTTTTGAAAGAATAAAATGACACTCATTCTCAATTATGTTAAAAAAGTATCACTGATTTCTAATTTTTGAGAATTTAGGTGATTGAATCTGGATTGTTTTAAAAAAATATTACTAAAAACCAATTTTCCTGTATCAAGGGAAGCGGGTCTTTGGAGTTATGTGGCATGTGGAGAAAAGCTTTCATAAAATTGGCAATGCCTGGAGTTACGGGTCTTGGAGTTACGTGGCATGCACAGGATTCCAAGAAATGATGCATCTCACAAAAGGCAAAAGCTTCGTAAAAGTCTTTTACCAGCTATAATCTACTCCTGTAAAGGATTAATACCTATTTTCTTTCCGTAAACCATATTGAATTTAATTATATAATAGGAAAAAGTTGGCAATTATCATTAAAGGTAATATAACTTCATTACCGTTATACAATTAATTATCTTTTCCTTATTAATTTATAATTATCCTAATTATAAATTTATAATTAAATGATATTATAAATTAACTATCGGTAAAATTTAATATAATTAATTAAATTTGTAATCTAAAATTAATTATCTTTTCCCTATTCAATTATAATCGTCTTAATAACTAATAAGTCCACTTCTTAGTTGACAAGTGGGGTACGTGCCATATTGAGTTCTACATGTGATGCTCATGCATTGCACGGGCTGTTCGCTAGTCTTGTCTTAAAGGAGTTTCACCCTCAGGCCTGAAACTGCTGCAAGTATTCATGTATGTTTCTAAACTAAGGTTTTTGATATTACTGCCTTGGGTCATGTTGCCCCTTATGCCCGAAGATATATCACCAGCATCCCGCTGATATATCACCTGCACAGAAAAAAATTTCTGGGCTGGAATTCTTCTTAATTCAGCATAATGAATTTATCCCTTCATGCTGCATATATTGTTCCTTCCTGCTGATACAGCATGGAGTGGAAACATTTCCCCCTTTTATTGTGCTGTCAGAGCCTCTAGCAAGTAAATATCATTGGCATGCCAGCAAACCATGGTCTAGATTTCTACTGCCTATCTTCACAGACAGAAGACGTAATTAGTAAACGATAAACAAATTGTTCTATTTTACCACTTATATCATTTTGTTCAATGCCCCCTAACAATTAGGAGAGAAAAGAGGCAATTGATTCCCTGATTTATCTCAATGAAAATTTTGAAAGTCTCTTTCTAGTCCTATTTATCAATAGATTCAATATAAGGAAGTAGTAAAACTATGAAAACCACTATTCAGTCCCTCCATATTGCTTCCCATTCACTTTAACATTTATAGAATAATTGTTTAATTAACATGATGTCAGGACTTCCCAATTCAACATTGCACAGTGCACACAATAGCTGGAACCTCCCATACAGGTTATACTTGCTCCTGATTAATGTACTTGGAAAAGAAGAGATAGTTAAACTCAAATTTTTATTCAGAGTATCTGAAACTCAAATTTTTATTCAGAGTATCTGGTAGTACATCTGAAACAATTCTATGCGCTGAATTTTTTTTTTTTTTTGTACCAACAGTTCTGATATTTTTTGAAATTTGGGTGATAAGCTTTTGTATTTGTGCTTTTTGCACTTTATCAAAATATTTGGTGTATTTTGTACTTTCGATCTTGAAAAATGATGCCAGCCCTGAATTCCCGATATAATAATATTAATGTAAATTCTTTGGATTGGAATATGATTGCAATTCCCATCTCATGTTAGAATTAAGCAATTTTGGGTGCCCTACACTATCATATTCAATTTAAAACAATGAATAAAATAAATTCAAATAATAACAGGTTATTAGGCAAAATTAAAATATATCTATCAAAGTACGATAATATTTAAATGAAACTTGTGGAAGCAACAAATAAGAATAGAATATGTAAATCCTGCAAAATTCAACCTTTAAATAAATAAGTAAAACACCCATAAATCAATGCAACTGAAATAAAACCATAAAATAAAACCGTAAAATCTAACAAAGATCTCTTATAAACTAAATAAAATTCTATCTACTATAATGAAACTTATATTGTTGCCTTAGAACATAAATTTTGGTGAAATATACTATTCCCATTATCTTATTTCATACCTACATGTATTAAAATAATTAGAATGATCAAAGCTCAATAGGTAGTATCTTGCATACTTAGATTTCATTGGAAACTTTTGGACATGTAGAATAGACTAAATAAAATAAAGTCAAGAAAATAAAATAAAATTAAAGTCATGCAATAATGCAATCTTGTGTTTTTTTGGGATCAATGATACAAAAAGATGGAGAAATTGATAAAGATGTTGCACATAGGATTAGAGTTGGTTGGCTTAAGAGGAGGGATGCTTCTAGGGTTTTGTGTGGTAAGCGCATTCTACTTAAGTTAAAGGATAAATTTTATAAGACAGCAATTAGATCAGCTATGTTGTATGGTGCAGAATGGTGGGTGACAAAGAATCAACATGTTTAGAAGAGATTGTTACTGAGATGAGGATGCTAAAATGGACTTGTGGCAAAACTAAGAAAGAAAAAATAAGAAATGAAGGCATTCGAAAG
The DNA here is from genome assembly GCA_947561395.2 of Buxus sempervirens. Lineage (NCBI taxonomy): Eukaryota > Viridiplantae > Streptophyta > Magnoliopsida > Buxales > Buxaceae > Buxus > Buxus sempervirens. The sequence goes on along the minus strand of OX387187.1, from coordinate 6,304,826 downwards.
TGGTTAGGCATAGCATGCATTAGAGATAAAATGGAGGAAAGTAGGTTTGGTCATATAAAGCAGAGACCTAGAGATGCACTTGTTAGAAGGTGTAAGATGTGCAGATTGAAAGGTCTAATCGAGCAAGAGGGAGATTTAAAAAGACATGGATGGAGTCTATAAAACAAGATTTACAAAACATAAATTAACTGAAAATATTTTTTTTGGATAGAGCAAGATGGAGAGATAAGATTCGTGTCGCCGACCTCACTTTGATGGGAACTGGCTTATGATGATGATGATGATAATTTCACACAACCTAGGATACATGCATGTCTTAACTAAAATCATTGAGAATGCTATGTGATGCAAAAAAAAGTAAAAGCATGTTGATTAATCAAAAGAAGAAAAAAAAAAGTAAAAGCATGTTTATGAAATGGTGCAATATGCAAATGCAATTTGTAGTCTGTGTTTACAATGGCATGCCGTAAAAAAATCGACATTTTTTTAAGTTGCGATGCGTTTTTGTTGAGGACCCGATTAAGAATCCAACCACAAACCCTAGCTGCCCTTAGATTGCTCCCAAAGTTTGATGTCTCCTTCAGTTACTCACGCCAACTTTACAAGAATATTGGCTAATTAGGTGGTTAGGGATTCCAATTTCAGATCTAGGATTTATTCTAGATTGAAATTGGAAAATATAGGGATGTAGGTAAAACTCAAAATTCAAGAGAGATAGAACAGAAAATTGATTCAATCAAACTCACAGGATTGACTTGGTTAAACCTCTAGATTAAAATCAATGAATTATTTTAATTTAGCCCAAGCGATTCAAAGAAGTGCTACTTTGAAAAGCCGAATAGAACCAAAAACAAATCAGCCTCCAGCCGCCAGTCTCTAGATCCCTCTTTCATTTAGGTTTTCAGCTGGTATTTGTTCCCCGTACCGTAAAGCAGAAAATCCAAACTACCCCTACTAGTAAAGACAGAATTACATAATTAACGTTAATGATAGCAAAAATTTAAACTACCCATATTAATAAAAACAGAATTACCCAACTGCCCTTAATGAAGTAATTAGAAGCTTTTTAATTAAAATAAATCAGATCTGTTGCATCTTCTCAAATAGGGCTGCTACATCTCTCTTGTTGCTCTCTAGTCTTCTCAGCAGCCATGGATCTCTTTGATCTTCTTTTTTCTGATCGGTAATAAAGATTCTATTAATTTAAGACAGTTAAATAAAAGAAACATAGCTGTACACCAAGAGTGTACCGAAAACATCACCCAAACCACAAACCATTACAAAGCACTAAAACTTTCACACATCAATACATCCTGAAGATCTAATCCATTGCACGGCCCTGTAGCCGATGCCCAATAGAGGATAAGGCTAAGAGAATACTTAAACAGAGCACTTGGTGATCGCTCTTTGTTCTAAAAAATTCTGTTGTTATGTTCCTTCCAAACAGCCCAGAGAACAGCCCTTGGAGTCAATCTCCATAACACCTGAATCCGTGAGTCCCTTTTACCACTTCTCCAAGATGACAGAAGCTGTTTCAGATTTCTAGGCTGTACCCAAGCCACTCCAAACCTAGCTAGATATGCTGTCCATATCCCATTTGTGACCTCACAATGAATAAAAAGGTGATTCATTGTTTCCTGATTCGCTTTGCACAGAACACATCTGTTGGGTAGCTGCCATCCTCTCTTCATCAAATTCTCCATAGTCAAAATCTTCTCCAGCACTGCAGTCCACATGAAGAAGCCTACTTTAGATGGAAGAAGGGGTTGCCACAGCTCGCTATAGACACGGAGATTCGCTTCCTGCTTACTTAGATGGCTATAGAAGCTTTCACTTGACCCGGAAGCCATCTTGCAATATTATAGCCATACTTGACTACTATAAGATCCCTCCATAAACTTGAAACCTCCTTACCAAACCTCCAACACCATTTTGCAAGTATTGCTTGATTGAACAACCGAAGATTCCTAACTCCCAAACCTCCTTCTCCTCTAGCTTTGTATACCTCTTTCCATGCCACAAAATGATACTTATTGGTATTGTCATTTCCTTCTCATAGGAAATCTCTTTGAATCTTCTCAAGTTTCTCAATGACGGATACCGGAGCAAGATAAGACGAAAGCATATACGTTGGAATGTTAGATAAGGCAGTTTTTATGAGAACCACCTTACCCCCTTTGGAGAGAAGTGACCCTTTCCAAGAGGATAATTTCTTCTTCATACGTGAGAGCACTGGCTCCCATACAGATTTAGTTTTGAAAGAGGCCCCCATTGGAACACCAAGATATGTGGTTGGGAGAGAACCCATCCTACATCCCAATAAATCACATAAATCTGATGCTGTGACACGACCCCCTACATTGAATAACTCGCTTTTCTTTTGATTAACCTTCAAACCCGATATGGCTTCAAAACATGTCAAGATTGCTCTCACCACAAGTATTTGAGGGGCTTGAGACTTGCAAAAGCTCAGTGCATCATCCGCGAATAACATATGTGAGATAGTTAGAGTTCCTCTTCCAAACTCCACTCCTTCGATTAACCCCAAATTAGCTGCCCTGTCCACCATTCGGCTTAAAGCCTCAATCACCAGCAAGAATAGTAGAGGAGAAAGAGGATCCCCTTGCCTTAGACCCCTAGGGGATCGAAAAAATCCCACTGCCACACCATTTACCAAAATCGAATGATCGTAAGCTTTCTCTATGTCCAATTTGCACATTACCTTCTCATCTCCCTCCCTTTGGATTGAATCCACGCATTCACTTGCAATCATAACTCCATCTAAAATCTGTCTCCCTCCAATGAATGCATTCTGAGACCGAGATATAACATCCGGGAGAACTTTCCTCAATCTTTTTGAACGCACTTTTGATATAATTTTATTGAAACTTCCCACTAAACTAATCAGCCTATAGTCTCTTAAAGACGCTGCTCATTCCTTCTTCGGGATGAGGGAAATGAAAGTGGCATTTAAGCTTCCTTCAAAATGAGCTGAATCATAAAATTCATAGGCTGCTCTCATGAAATCTTCATTAATGTGCATCCAAAATTTTCTATAAAACTTTATTGTAAAATTTTATTGGCTGCTCTCATGGATCTCTTTGATCTTCTCCTAGTGCTTTCATTAGTTTTGTGGTTGGAAAATTTTCGATTTGTATTTTTTTGATAAGTGATGAAATTTCATTCAAAATAAGACATGAAATTTGTATTTTCGATTTGTATTTTTGGTGATTGTTCACAGCGTGTCGGTGAAACGAGGTGGGGTACTGAGCAAAACGGCCCGAAATAGGCGAAACAGAGGGAAACACATTTTTTTGGTGATTTTTCGTGGCATGCCGGCGAAATAGGGCGGCATGCTGACAAAATTTTGTGAAACTTCCCCAAAATGAAAAACTCCCAGTTTTTGCCTTTGTTGATTTTTTTGTTTCGTGCCTTGCATTATTGCATGGGGCTACACACATTCCCAACATAAACTTCAAGTATCAAACATCTCAGTACATCTATGGTATTATATATGTACATTATAATTTTAGGAGCTTTCAATCGATTGGATCACAACACCAAGCTTCTATTTTTGGAAATACATAATTTACTGGCAGATGTCCCAGACATTCCCTTGACAGTCTAGCTTCAATATCCAACATGGTCTCAATCTAAGATTATTGCTTGACCAATCCAAGGGCTAGCATTTATGTCATAATTTCTTATAAACTGGTTTGTAACAACTTTGCCAAAACCCTCATCATATCATGTAAGAACATCCCAAAAGAGTTGTTGATGACTTTTGTATCCTAGATGCACCACACTCTTGTTATGAAGAGATGTTGGTGGCTTTTGAATCCAACACTCTCATACCTCACTCTTTTACTGAGTGTGGAATTTATGTAAATTCTATTAATGCATCCATGTGGTTCCAATCATTCTTCATAATTATGCAAGTTTACTAAACTCTCACGTATGCAGTTCATAATAACTTAAATTTCTTACATGCTTTCATGAATAAAGAAATAAAAGTAATGAAGAACACTAAATATCAAGAATCAAGCCATTAAGAACTTCATGTCACTCTATTAATTTGTTCAATTACAATAATACAGATACATCTTGAAGATTGCCACCATACTTTTATAATATAGCACCGAAGCTCATTCAATAAATAACACAATCAGTAAATGTTGACTGTGGTAGTGCACCTTGTGAGTATCATGTTATGTTTATGAATTATTCTAATTGTTACAGGCTATAATTATTTAATTTCTTTTAACTAATTCAGTTATCATAAGATAGAGTGGAATGCATTTAATTTCTTGATATCAGTTAGCTTATTGAAAATAATTATCTCAACACATAGGGTATGTCATTTAGGACAATGTCTCTACGGAAATGAACTTGTAATTAAAAGTAACTGACAATTAACCTAAAACTTAATAATTGATTAATTAAAGATTCCCTTATAATGATTAATTAGTTTATCATTGGGAAGATTTTTATTTTACTTTTAATAACTACATAGTAACTAATTATTTGAAAAGCCTTGTGACTAATAAATTTTTAACAACTTACAATTAACTAGCTGTTGTAGGTTGGACCACAGGGACTGATTGCGTGATTATTTAAATTACTTTAATTTAAATAATTATCACAATAAAGGACTGTCATCAAGAGCTAATATCTGTATTATAATAAAAAGCTTAAATAGACAACTCTCGTTCCTAAGATTAAGAAGGTCCTTTGTTTATTTTATAGATGACTCTCACATTTAGGGCTTAGATTAATTAATCTTTAAAATAATAATTATCACATTATTTAGGGGCTAAAAGCGTAAAACCCCAAATAATGAAGTGAATTTATTGATAACTCGCACATGTAAATAGGTTTTTTCAGTGACTCAATAAATACTTCTTTACTAAGATCTAAATCCCCAAAATAACGGAATGATCAATATTACCAAATCTTTTGTAAACATAGGATTTGTTGATAGGACAAGACCAAATGAAGTTTAGAATACCCTTAATCTTATCAAACTCCTTCAAATTTAGCCTGTTGACTAGGCCTGGCTTATTATAATACATACAGATTTTTATTTGTCATATTTTATGCTAAACAGCACCTGTTGAGTGTTGACATGACTAAAGTTTATGATCTTCGAGAAAATTTTTACATTATCAACATTCTACTCAAAACTTATGTAAACTAGATCAAAACCTTATAAATTCTAAACAATTTTAATCATCAATTACCCCACTCATGAACCTGTCGTGTCTATTTCCCCAATTTTTTTAAAAGAAAATTTACAAAACCATACTCCCATCTATTGGAAATTTCTGTACATGCAAATTGTGATTGTAACATTAAGATTTCCATATTTCTACAAACAAGAACATCAAAACACTGTTTAATCATCTAAAATCTGCTAACATCATAAATATTCTGATTTGAACAATCAAGAACAACCTAATATCATCAGCAACGAATTTAAATTATCAAGAAAATACTGATATCATCAAGAATCTGATCTAAGTCTTGAACAAAATACTGTTATCATCAAGAATCTGATCTAAGTCTTGAACAAAATACTGTTATCATCAAGTATTTGATCTAGTAATGAATAACACAGCAATACCATCAAGAAACTGATTTTAAGTCATCAAGAAATCATTGAACATCTTTGAGAGTCAATTTCTTTGGTTTCTTCAACTAGTCTAAAACCCCCAAAAGAATCTAAATATATATAGTCCACCTACCTTTGATGTTGGAGAATTTTTCTGCAGTTGATTCTTCTCCAGATATCTAGAATTCTTCACTTCTTCCAAGAGTAAATCTACTCTTCTGTTTTGTCTTCTATTCCAATCGTCCACTTCAGGAGGAAAACAATGAGATCAAATTTTTAAGTGTTTAATTACTCATAAATTTAGGGTTTCATTTGATTAATTAAATTTGCTACAATGCCCTCTAGTTGCCTAGCCGTCCACTCCTTTTCCATATTCAATGTCGTTTCGCTGGTATTATATGGAGGCGGTTTTTTGACATGATTGATGTTCCTTGGGTGTTACCAGACACTTTTGAGGCATGGTTTAATCAGTGGAGAATCACGGGACTGGGAAGGAGGGGAAAAGTGTTGTATGATATGCTGTTCCATGCAGTTGTATGGTCCATTTGGATGGAGCGTAATAGTAGGATTTTCAGGGATATCAGGGTATCAGTGGATCAGGTTTTTGACTCCATGATGATTGCTGTAGCATCGTGGGCTGTGGTTTTTCCTGAATTTCAGGGGTTATGGCCTTCAGAGATTGTGAAGGAGTGGAAAAAATGGTGTTTTTTTGTCTATTTGTGTGGAGGATGGCTTGGTGAGAGGGAGGGTATTAGGTATGAGATAGGAGAGGAGGAGAGAGGGAGTGATTCTTGGTGGTGGTATCAAGTTGAATTGCTGGTTCAGCTTGTGCGTTATTAGTTTTGGTCGGGTTATATAGCATTTTGTTTTGTATAGTGGGTCATCAGGGGTGATGTTTTTTGGGCTTATTGGAGGGTTTTGAGGTGGTTGTAGAGTGATCTTTTGGTTTTATGGTTGTATACTTCATTTACTATACTCTACTTTTACATCCACATAATATATACTTCACATTTTCATTATTCATCAAAAAAAATTAATTCAAATAATCTCAATACTTCAAAAGACTCTTTTGCCCATTAAGGTTTCTTCTTTAAGTTTTTTAATTAATGGGATGCACACCTAGCTTATACGCCAAGACCTAAGCCCAACTGGGTTCTCAAGCCCAAAAGTTAACTAATTCCTTATTAGTCTCTCAAACTAATTATGGAAATATTAAAGTAACTCTAGTATTGATTCTATGTCCTTAAAAAATGCAGTTGTGGAAGTTAATCACAGGGGGTTGAAAATTATATTTTTGGCTGAAATTTTTCCAATAGTCACCAAAGTCTAAAGCTATTTCAATATTTAATGTCCTTTTAATTATGCTTAAAGGGCTTGGAAATTATGACATTCACTTTCTTTCAATTAGTTATTTTTCTTATGGAAAACACTAAGTATGGATTATTTGTTGCTGTTTCAATAATATTTTACTAATAGTTGAACTGCCTATCAATTGTATCTAATTTGAAGGTTGTAATGGCGTTTCATGAGTCGGGGGGAAGTGAATCTGGTGTGCTGGCTTCTCTTCCCAAGTGGGTTTTGGAGATTGGAAATGATAACCAAGACATATTTTTCACAGATCGTGAAGGGAGGAGGAATACAGAATGTCTTTCCTGGGGAATCGACAAGGAACGGGTATTACAGGGAAGAACTGGTATTGAGGTACTCGATTATGAATGTAATTATCTGTTTCTGTTCAGAAGCGAGAGTTAATAAATTTCCTTTTTGTTTATGATCATTACGAAATTCATAGGTTTATACTTCATTTAGTGATTTTGCTTCTATTATTTTGCACATAAAGTAGTTTTCATTGTTCTACTTTCCTGTTTAATGTTGGCTTTTTCCATGTAAATATATACATGGAAAGATTTCGTCTAGAAAATATGCACTTGTAATCTGAATCACATGTAGATAAATTTCCACTTGCATAAAGGTTTTCATTAAAGCAAACTTCGTACACAAAATTTCTACAAAATAACAAAACAGAAAGATGTGTTTTGCTGAGAAAATTGAGAAAGAATCAAAAGGAACCAACTGAGAAGCTATACTCCAGTCCGTTCATTGTTTATGGAGACCAAAAAGCGAAGAAGTGGAAACAGAGTCTTGGTGCAAATTGATATCTGGTAAGGTGACATCACAATATCTGCTGCTCCTCTTCTTCCAAAGATGCCAAATGATTACAAAGAGGGCCATCTTCCATATAATACTTCTCCTTTTATAAGTAAATGAGACCAACTGGCTTGAAAATGCATTTGCCAGATGGGTGGGTTTACCAGTTGATCCCAAGATTTCCAAGGCCTTGTTTGTCATTGCTTTCTAAGAAGGAGAGGCAATTCCTTCAGAATTGATTCTTGTGAAGCTCTTCTTAAAAACTGCTTCAGAAATAAAGATTGTGTTTGGTAAATGACTATTTAACAACTGCTTTTATGCCTTAATGATAAGAAGTGTCAAAATTATATTATGAAAATTTGAGGGTATACAGTATCAACGAAAATGGCACTTAATTAACAGAACTGATTCCTGTGAGAGCAATTTGGAGAAAGGGGGAGTCAACTGCATCAATGGAATCAGCTTTTCGATGCTTCACTTTGTCAGGGATTTCTTCTTGAATGTGTTTACCAAAAAGTAGATATGCAGCCTCAAAGAAGGAATGCCAAGCATACCTCAAAACAGAAGCTCCAAACTGCATTAGCCACTTTATGGTGGATCAGAAGGTGATTGACTGATTTTAAACATTTGCAGTGCAAATCCATCTATTCAGATCATTCATTTTCTGCTAATGAGGTGGTCAATGGTCAGAAATCAGGATTTTGTTTGGGGGCTGTGTGCCAACCAAGGAAAGCGACCTTGGAATGATCATTATATCTCCAGGTTAGGCATTCATGAAAATGTGTCTTTATATGATTTGCTTGTGCCTTGATGAAGGACTTAACTGTAAATAACATATTTGCATGTGAATGATGAAGAGGTTATTCCATGTGGCATGTGATATTGGCACTTTCTAGATCCAGCTCCATTCTGGTCCAAAGAGACATCTTCTGGAATATGCTTTTGACACTGGCTATGAGCCAAAACCTGATTTCATTCTCTACTCTGTGCCTGAATCCTGTTAGTTTTCTTAACTAGTCTGCCACTGTGTCTCATCATATTTTTGCTTCTAGTTCTGTAGTTTAAAATGTCAAAAAGGTCATTTTTTAATAATAAAACCAACTTCCCGGTTGCTTATATTGATTTTGGCCTGCTATTGATATAGTTCACATCTTTCTTTCACCTTCAAACCTTTGGCATCAACATCTATGTCATATAAGTACTAATAGAGTGAAATAACTTGCTACTGGGGGGCTGATTTCTCAACTTTAATGAACAAACTCTGATCATTGCAGAGCTTTTATTACTGGTGAGATGTCTAAAAGGCCATTTCCTAAAGCAAAGCATTCTAAAAGGCTTTTTCAGATTATTCTTACCAAGGTTTTCAATTTTGTATCGGACGACATTTCGCTAGGTGCCGCCGGCGAAATTTCGGTGACTTCAGTGACATTTGGCAAAATGTTGCCAAAATGAGGGAAAAATCGCCACTCCAAAAAATAAAAAAAGCATAAAAATAGTAAATTACTGAAATATTATGCTATTCCTAGGCTTAAATGAGACTAAAATGCACCTAAAAATATAAGAATAGTGAAAAAAAATATATTTAAATGGATCATTTGCATGTTTAAAGGAAGTTTGATGAAAAATTGACGATACAATGAAAATGCACAAATAGAAGGTGCAAAAAGATACCAAGGTCACAGACAAGCTCATGGCCACGAAGAATGTCGAGCTGGCTCAAATTAACCTCCATCACCATTGTCATGGTGTGCTGACTCATAATGTACGTGCTCCAAGGTATGACAATAGTGCTGCCAACTCATAGATTGATGATACAAAGTCGTGTACTTCCTTACATACTGCTCGGAATCCTTCATAGTCATTTGTACTAGAATGCCCATTGGTTGATACCGAGGATAGTAAGCGTAAGTAATAGACACACTAATGGGCACTAGGACAGGCTGTGGTCTTGGTGGTGGTGGATATGCAAACATCTGAGGATAAAACCTTACGGGGTATGGATGCTGTGGGAAAATACCATAATCATATCTGTAAGTATATCCTCCTCCATATGGTATACTCCCATAGCCATATGAATGCGACTCTTCTTGTGAGCTGTAACTTTGACCAATTATAAAATGTATAAGATGATTAATGCTGCTCCCTTGATCCACCTATAAGTCTATAACACACATGGACCCAAAGCTATGGGAAAGGGATGCCTCATCCTCTTCTACCGTATGCTTCTTTCCTTTTCCTTTTCGCTGGTAATGGCGCTTGTGGGCTCAATTCCTTGACTCTAAGGCACTATAGGGGCAACACCATGGCTCTAGTCCTGTGTATCATGGTTGAAACATGACTGCCCAGTAAATGGCACATATGGCCTTTGTGAGTTCCTACTCTGATCAACGGAACTACCTCCTTGATCCTCACTATTGCTATCGTCTTCATCCTCGCCATCATCATTACTAGTATCACTATCACTACCATCATCCCCCGACTCCTCCCCACCCACTACCATTCTCTGACTTTGATGCACATTTGGTGGCCTCCTTAGTTGTTACCGCCTGCTTGCTTCTATCAGCCTCTCTACGCTATCTACCATATGGTTTAGATCCATGAGATAAACGAACAATCCTCAAAGCTTTGTTGAATGATCTCTGCTCATGGAACTCGCCTCCTCCATCACAACATTGACATAAACATCAATCACCAAGTTACTAGCTGCATTGGCAACATGCTCACAAAGTCGACCATTAGCCCCATCCATCTTGGAATACTTAACCGACTCTGTGAACGTGTCATACTCATCGAAGTAATCCTGTACATAGCTTTTAATGGATCCCTCAGTACTGTGCTCTGTGACTTTATGGTTAACTGCTTCAATTTGAGTTTCATGTGGTAGTGGCAGGAGATTAACTTTTGTAACAACTCATAGGCCAAGTGATTCTGTTGCTTTGTGTGAATGAGAGCAAATATGCTCCAGTTTTGCTCACATGCATATGAGGATGCCATCAGAGCAAGGACTCAGGCAACAATTGCTTGAAGTGTAGGTGCATCCAAGCCATACATGGCCCGCCACTCACCTGTAAATATGGATATGGATCCATTCCTTAGTTATATGAATTCTGAAAGATTAAAATTAAGAACTTAATAGTCAATACCACTCAAGGGGGAATGGGATAACTTACAGTGCATCATCCATGTCTTGACTTGATAGCTACTTGGCAAGGATTACCGTTTTGATGCTGATGGGTGTGCCGCCCATCGCACAAAACGAAATTTTTCAGCATGCTGGAAAAATCAAAGAAAGAAAATTTTGGACAAAAATTGGATTTTTTTTTTATTTTGTCGAAATTTCACTAGCATGCCGCCAAAAATTGCCAATGAAAATTAAAGAAATTTCCGTTTCCCCTCTCTATTTCGCCTATTTCGACCGTTTCGTCCCATTTTGCTCGACACGCAGCTAAAAATTGACAGAAATGCAAATCAGTGATTTTCTTGCTGTGAAACGCATCGTTAAGTCCAAAAAAAATGAGGTGTGCTGCCGAAACTGTAAATATTGCTACTTGGCGACCAAATGACCCCATTGAATCTCAAAACATGATAATCCGTCAAGTTCCATAAATCCTTTTTTTTTCTTTTTGGTAAGTTCCATAAATCCTTGTTAATATCAGATTCTCAATTTCCAAGGCTAGTATTGAACATATTGATGTTTGTCACTTACCTTATTGCCAGTCACCTTTTGTCTCTAACTTTGGGTCCAACTTTCCATACAATTTGTACATAGCATCTACAAAAGTCATGGCATGACTCGAGCCGATGAATGTTGTGATATTTCGAATTCAAGATATTCTGTGTATCTTCCATATAGTACATTAGTGTTTAGTAAATAACTATATTATATTTCAAAGTTCAAACCAAATAAGTTAAATCATTCAAGTTAATATAAAACTGACCTGCGCTATGAAGTTAGTGGCCCAATGTCTTATACCATCAGTCATCTATGAAGTTGTGGACCCACTAATATGATTTATAAAAGGCAGCCTTGATTTGTTTTTTCATTAGTCTTATGGATTCATAAATAGAACCTGTAGGTGGGATATGCATTAGTGTCAACTGCACGTGGTACACAATAAATCGACTCTAGCATCACCACCAACTCGCGGACCCTATCCTAGACTGGACTAGAAAGTACAATCCCCTCCATTCTCTTCCCAGCAGGACAACTACTCAAGGGGCAATGGCTGCATTGCTCTCCTATAAACATTGTCCTCAAGCCTGCTCTGTGACTCAAAATGCTATCAAGCACTACATAATTCTTGGCAAAGCACGTGATGCCCGGTCTAAGAATGTCACCGCCACAAGCCTCTCTCATCATAGTCAGGACATATGAATGATCATATATAAAAGTGGTAAATTTCCTAGCATCTGATAGCACTGAAAGGATGCTTTTCTTCTTTGCAAGGGCCTCTAAAATCAAACCAGTGCGGTGAGCTACACATTGTGGTTCAATATAGGCTATATTTCTCCTGAAGCATCTTTCCTGCCTTCACATACACACTCCCATTATCTGTAACAATGTGCACCACATCCTTCTGCCCAACTTCTTTAATAATTGATTTCATTAAACCCGTTGTTTACTTATGATCTTTAATTTATCACTAGCATCCATTGATCTAAGGAAGATGGCCCTACCCTTACAATATACTACGATGTTTATAATAGATAGCAGTGTTGGGCCAATCCAAGCGTCACACATAATGGTAATATCAAACTCACGCCAGTGTGGTCGTAGGCTATCTATTTAATCTCTTATTTCTTTCTCTTCCTCGTCTAAATATTTGCTCATTATCTCATGGGGTTTGGGAGACCATACTCCTTTTCCAGCTTCTTGTGTATCGTCTATCATGTTCTTGAAATGTGGGACGTGGCTGCATTTGCTCGAATGTGACTAAAAATGAAGAATTTTGAGATTGCTCTTCTTCCTCATACTGCCCCCACTCCATACATCTCTTAATCTTATCTGCGTTGCGTCCTTTGATTTGTAAAATGAAGGCTCTATAGGAGGATCCGGTATCCTCGTGTTTTTTTTTTTGATTGGTAATATAGATTCATTCTTATATAAATTGGTAGAGAACATTTTATAGGTACTCAGAATGTGTATCTAAGATAAAAATCTCTATTTCAGACCCCTCACATTCCCTTCATTTGAATGGCATCTTGAATGATTCAAGATCCCATAACTATTGAGAATACAGTATTAGACAACCTGAATAATACAACAAATATCCCTTCCCTAATTAGGAAACATTTCACACTGGAGCAGATCTTGAAGTAGTATGTTAATCATCATGTTATGAGCTGTTAACTAGTTATACAACAACCTCAAAACTTTCTTCATGAAGTATTCTAAACTCCTCTCGTGACCTCTAAATATTCTGTTGTTCTGTTCTCCCCAAATGACTCGAGCAATAGAGGCAAGTGCTAGGTTCCATATCAAGTTCTTTCGTGAAGTCCCTTTACGCACTCCCCACGTCTGTAGCACTTTTTCAAAGTTCCTTTCTTGGACCCAAGATATTCCTAACCTTCCAATTATGTTACTCCATACATTATTTGCTGCCTTGCAGTGAATGAATAAGTGTTCTACTGATTCTTCGTCTTCCTTGCACATTATGCATCTGTTTGGTAACTGCCGCCCCCTATTTTTTAGGTGCTTTAGCGTTAGTATCTTATCCAACGCTGCTGCCACCATAAAAAAACTCACCTTGCTTGGTACATATTTTACCCAAATCAACTTGCCTTCATGCTCCCACAAACCTGTAGAATGTAAGGCTTTAAAGGCTTCCTTCACCGAAAAGGAACCAGCTTTTCCTCTTATCCACTGACATCGGTCCTCTTCTTGTACCTGCTGAGACCTATAAACCTCCTGCAGTAGTTCTTCGTAAACCTCCAGCTCCCCATCACCCAGATTTCTCCTTAGCGTGATGTTCCACACCCGACCAGCCATTGTATTTTCCAAATAATCACTAACAGCAGCTCCTTTATCTCTACAAACTGTATAGAGACTTTGATATTTGTCTTTTAATCTCTCATTTCCACACCATATGTCCTCCCAGAATCTAACTTTAGTTCCTTTTCCCACCTGAAATCTGCAATCCTTTGCCACCGAGTCAACTAACTTTGTTATTGGTTTCCAAAGGCTTACCCCATATGACTCCTTTGAACTACACGGAAACCATCCTCCAAAAGTAGATCCATTTTTGGTGGATCACTTTCCTCCAAAGGTTGTCATTCTCAATACTATATCTCCAAATCCATTTCTGGAGTAGAGCCTTATTAAATTCCTTTAGAGGTCTCAACCCAAGCCCTCCCTCCTCCTCCAATTTGCATACATTCTTCCAGCTTACCAAATGATACTTAGACTCACCTTGTGGCCCCTCCCACAAAAACTGCCTTTGAATTTCTTCCAGCTTCATAGATATAGATACGGGAATTTTTAGAATAGACATATAAAATGTAGGTAGGCTTGCTAACACACTTGTCACTAGTGTTAACTTACCTCCTTTAGATAAGATGCTTCCATTCCATGATGATAACCTTTTCTCCATTCTTTCCACTGTTGAATTCCACACTGAGGTCCTTTTGAAACCTGCTCCTAATGGTATCCCAAGATATGTCGTTGGCAACTCTTTTACATTACAACCTAGTATCTGGCTTAAACTGTATATGTTGTCCACATCTCCAATTCCAAACAATGCACTCTTGACTAGATTCACTTTCAGTCCCGAGCACGCTTGGAAACAAAGGAGAATGCCTTTTAACCATGTGATGCTTTGATAGGCAGGTTCACAAAATGATAGAATGTCATCAGCAAATAGCAAATGATTTATAACCACTCCTCCGAAATTAACTCCCTTTACAATACCCATCTTTGAAGCTCTAGCCATCATTTTGCTAAATGCCTCCAGTACAACTGTGAATAAAAATGGAGACAACGGGTCGCCTTGTCGGAGACCTTTTTGAGTATTAAAAAGGTTGACCTACCTATAACACGAGGATCCGGTATCCTCGTGTTATGGGATCGTTTGAAAGCTTGACTTCCAACCCCCTGGCATCCTACCACAACCACCAAACCTTCTACCTCTTGGTCCTTCTCCAGATGTTCCAGGCCCCTTAGACATCCCAAGCCTCTTAGACTCCCTCCTCTCGAGCTCCGATTGCATAAATGCCCGCCACTGAAACCAATAATTAGCCTAATCCTCCTCTATGACACAATCAAGTGGATATGTGATGCCCTCATCTAAATTGCTATCCGGTACTTGTACAGGCTCTGGCAACTTCCACCTCACATCCTCTTGTCTCTCCTTCCTCTGTACCTTACTTGTACTAGACCAATCAAGATGCTCCTTCATCATTTGCTTAACTTTTGGAGGTATACTCGGGCAATTTGGCATGTTCTTATTGCCATGTGTCAGATGCTGCTTCAATCTACCCTTGATAATCTTATGGCAATAATTGGAAACTGCCTTATTCTTGTTGCCTTTATATGGTATGCCATGACTCCATAAAATATCTTCCTTCTTTCCCGCCATACCGTCTCAGACTTTGAAATAAAATAACAGAACGACCTGAAAAAACAAAGCATAAGCAAGCTAAACTAGTTTAGAAAATTTAAACTACTTTGATCCATTCTATCATAACTTAGCCAGATACTAATTGCATTGAAGCCCTTTTTTTAATTTTCCCTAAATTTTTAAATATTGGTTACTATTTTTAATAATTTTTTAATTTATCATAATTATAAAATACATTTTGTTTAATAGAGGTGTAAACAAATTCATAATGTTTACATCCATAATGTTTTACAATATATATTTGCTACATTAATGTAATTGTAATATGAAAATATTCCATTTAGATGTATTTCTTAAATATTTTTCATCACAAAAGGTTAAAAATATATATTTTTTATAATAAACAATCTCTAATGGCACCAATCAATAGATTGGGTGTCATTGCATATAACATCAAATTTTCATGTAATTCTATTAAGTTTAGCCCCATGTAAATTCAAACAAGATATCTCCTCACACACAATGCCCAAATTACTTGAATCCTTCCTCCAAGCCTTATTGAATCACCTTAACCTTCAACAATCACTCTTTTCAAGTGCTTAGAGAGGATTTAGATGGAAGAAATTGAAGAAATAGGAGAAAAATTGCAAATCTGGGAGAGAATGGGGGTTGGAGGTGTGTTTGGAGCTCGAAATGTCGCTAAAATCGCTACATTTCGAGACCCAAGCCTTAAAAGAGGTGACTTGAAGTTGCACATGCAAGTCATGTGCGACTTTTACTATAAGTCGTGCAACATGTCGTCGGCTTAGAGGAATGCTCGACATTCCCTTTTCCAAGTTCGTTTTGTCTCGCCACCTTGGAAAATAACGACATTTGGTGAAATGTTACGAAATGTTGGGGACATTGTATTATTGTAATCATTGATTCCTACTATTATTGGCCTATTTGTTGTGAAATCTGGATGCAGACCTGAGTACTTCATTTTTTTTATTTATGACTATTCCAAATTAATGTATGTTTGTTTTCTTAGGAAGTCATAGGTTGTTGAAGTATTTATGGAATATAAGAAAGAGGTTGAAATGCAAGTGGGCATATCGAGATGGAGAATATGAAGTTTTGAATCTTTCTTGCAGGACTGCCGTATCAGAGCCCCAAATTTCATTGGCTTTTAACACACAGCAGAATTACATTGGAGAATGTTGCAATTAGAATTGATATCTTGAGGCCCATGATGAGAATATGACTCTTCCTTTGAGTTTCTGAGGAAATGCTCTACTGGCAGATGTTTGTATTCCTAGTTGCATGTCTTTTAAATAAGTTCCAGAGAGTTATTCTGAAATATATTATTGTAAACAAGCAAATAAAAGAGGGGAAAAAAATCTTGATCTTTCAAACCTATAAGTATGGGGATGTCTTGGTATAGATGCAAATTGGTCAAAGATTTGGAAGAAGTTCAATGATTTTTCTTGGATACCTCATTGTTCCAAGGGCCTTTTTTTATTCTTCTTCTTCTTTCTAATGAAAATGTGAATCATGTCATTGTAGAAAACAGAGGCACAAACTTTTATGAAGTTATGTTTGGCACTGTGAGCAAGAAGTGACAAAAAGGTTCTGCTGGAAGAGATTTGGAAGCTTGTTAGTCTCTCAGAGGGAGAAAAGCAATTGATTGCAGATGGATTTTCAAGAAAAAAGCTCAAGTCTGATGAATTTAGTACGATACTATGTTGGTTACAGTGGTTCCCTCAAAGAAGGTCAATTGTGACCAGACCTAGTACTTTGCTTCTCAAAATTTAGAATCTTATTTGCCATTGTTTCTATCATTGATCTTGAACTTCTCCGGATGTATGTGAAGATGGCTTTCCATATTGGACAGCATGGAGAGAGTATCTACATGTAAACTTGAAGGCTTGAAAATTGAAGGTTAAGAAAATGAGGGTTTCAAATTGAAGAAAGCTCTATGGTTTGAAGTTGAACAATGCATGTAGATATTAATGCCTAATCCATTTGAGTGTGTCTTTATGTGAAGATGGGTGGGAGACATGTATTTTACTCTATATGTGGATGGTGTACTCTTTGCGGGCAATCATATGTGGATGATTTATGGTGTCAAATCATGGTTCCACATGAATTTTGGCATAAAGTATCCTGGTGAGACTACGTTTTGGGTGTGCAAATACTTCGAGATCCAACGTCAATGATTACATGCATTTCATCTCAATATGTTGCTACAGATTTAAAGCTTTTACATGGTTGATTGTAAGCCTATGATACCTGATGGCCAAAAGCATGACTTTCAGTGGCACGTTCCTAATACCTCATTGCTGTTAGCATCACATATGTACTGTTAGGGACTTGATGAGACTCATGCCATGCCCTAGGCATGTGTTCCATTGCCAAAATAGCACGGATTCTTCAAAAGGCTCCATAATTCTCAGTAAAATGTAGTAAATGATCCAATGATTCAGCTGATTCTTTGCAAAAGGATGAATCTGTTTTGAGTTGACCAGTTTTGTATCAGCATATTATGTACCATTCATTTCTTATCACTGAACTGTTTAAATGAATAATGCTACTCTGAAGGGGTTGAAGTCTGCCAAATAACTTTGGGTATCTGATTAGTTTGGGGTTGTCCCAAGAGGTTAGAAGAAATATTTTTACTAAAAATCTGCCTTCACTTTTCCATTTCCACACCTTTGATCGCCCACCCAACAGATCATTGATTGTTCTTAATGTATATTGTAAGATGCAAATGAGCTTATTGGTGTAGTTTATTTATTTGCTTTTCTCTTCATTGAGGATTCATGTCTTGGTCACTATAGTTATTATTTATGGTCCTATGACTGATATGGTCTTACATTACTGGCATTAATTTAAAGATTTTAACTCTTTATGAAGTTTATTTATTTTGAGGATCCTTGGAATAGTATTATGTTATGTTTTCTCTTATGTATGGTGATCTCAAATATACGTAGGTTTACTTTGACTTCATGAGAAGCTTCCGGTCAGAGTTTGAGGACTTGTTTGCAGAAGGCCTCATTTCTGCTGTTGAGATTGGGTTAGGTGCTTCTGGTGAGCTAAAATACCCTTCATTCCCAGAAAAGATGGGGTGGAGATATCCTGGTATCGGTGAGTTTCAGGTATCTGTTGATGTCATCCTTTGGTTTTCATTTCTCGTGGTTGCTATCTCTCTTCATAAAAAGAGGTTCTGCTGACTAGATGAAACTGTTGTTTTATTTATGATAATCTGATTGCACCGATGTGCTATAATCGTAGTGGCTGCTTAACCTTGTATGTATGCATGTGTGTATGTGTGTATGAAGAATTCAACCATGTGATCTTCTTCCTCCTTTTTCCTCTCTTCTCTTTGTCTATATTTGCCTGGTATCTGCACCCATTAATAGTATTAGAGCCTTGATATCACAAGGGATTGATATTGGTAGCACATGTATTTCCTGCACTATAAGATTACGCTTTCCTTAAAACAACTCAAAAGGCCAAAATAACCCAGTTATGTGACCACTTCTTCTCTCTATCTTTCTCTTTGTGTACTTCTCTAATTCTTCTTCCTTTTTCTGGTGGTTTACCCACCCGTTAGTATTGTGTTTGGTGTGGTTGAAGGACCCTCTTTCAATGGGAGAAAGGATGATGCTGTGTTTTTGAAGTTGCATTCCTAGCTGGTGACTCTTTTTGATATGTTTGTTGTAGATAAAGACGGAATATCTGTTGACTGCTTTGCATATGTTTTGTGTAGATTGGCCAAAGAATTAAGGGTGTTTTGGATGAAGACATTCTGGATTATGAAACGAACTGTTTTTCATCCTCATGAAGTTGGTTTGATGCTTTTTTTTTTGTGTGATCAAGTTCTTCGACAGAGTTTATTGAATTGGTAGGTGGTTTATGTAGTGATCGAAATCTCATCTAGGGTATTATTAGGATTTTACTCAAAATTCAGAATTTTAATACCATTATAAGTTTTTTTATTGACGTTTCTTTGTCTAAATAATTTTTTTAAAATATGCCTTGACATGTGGGATATTGGAGAGAATTGTGTAACATATGGGGCTGAGGGATATTTTAGCTAAAATACTTTAAATAAGAGAAACAGGACTCCTTTAACTATAAGTCTTCTTACTACTATTATTATTGTTGTTATTCGGAAGCCCTGGATGTTGGAGACTTGAGAGTGGTAAATAGATTATTAATGGGGTTAAGAATCCAATTGGACTTAAGTGCGTCCAGATTGGATCCAAATAGCAAAGTGTGCAGTTAATTAAGGGAATAAAGGGTGTTTTGGTAATATAACTTGATTAAGGAGTCTTAATTCAATCATTATTTAAATAACTAATGCAATTACATGTTGTTTCATTGCAAAATTCCAATATAGACAAAAATTTGAGGAAAAAAGAACTATACGACAGCCCTAGGAGAAATTTTGAGGGGAAAAATTCTGAGTATTGGTAGAGATAAAAGTTCAGAAAAATTCAACAAACAAGTAATCAGTGGATAATATCTTCTTTGATTCTTTTGGGTATTTTAGAGTACTGGATGAATCCAAGGCTGATTCTTTATGGGGTTTTTAGGATTTCTTGATGGTCTTTATTATGGAAATTCGTGCTCGAATATTCTATAAATTTTATTGGCTTTAAAATCACTATTTACTGAAATAAAGCTTAAATCTTTATGGGTTCTATCATTTAATAAAATATGAAGTAAATTTAGGGTAAAATCATGATTTGACTTTAAAATTTTGGTTTTTCATGTAAGAATATAAATCTTGAAAGACTAGGTGATTCTTGAAAATATTGAAATTATAAAAATTGTTCTGAAACATTCTTCGTTGATTCACGATGGATCTTGAATGTTTTTGGAATATCTAATAACTAAAGATTGATTTTAAAATTTTTGGATATTTTCTAGATGATCCTGGGTCATCTATGAACTTAGAATTATAATTTATTTTATCTAATAAAAAGAATATTAATCAGCATTGACAAGATTTTTAGGGAAACCCAAATTAATAAAAAAGAGAGCAGAGCTCATATATAAGATTTGGATTTTGATTCCCATTCTATTATTCCATAAAATTTTAGGATATTAATTTAGATAATGATAAATAATAAAAGCACTACCAACCTTAATATGTTGTTGGCCCTACAATAAATATAAAATTATCACCAAACTATTAAGTATAATATTTAATATCCTAATAGGGTTTTGATTGTATAATTAGTAGGGTTTTAGTCCCTACTTTATGTGATAGTTATGATGTAGAGATTTATTAATTACTGATCCTAAATATTGAGAGTATCTATTGTTAAGCAAATGACCTTCTTAGTTTGAGAGATGATAGTTCCTTATTCAAGTATAATTAAACTAGGGATATTAGCCATGGATAACAGGACTATGGGTTAAGATAATTAATTTATTTATTTAAGGCAATCAAATTCATTCCATCCCAATTTTATGGTAGTTAAATTAATGAACTGAATTAAATAATTATAGTCTGTAATAATTGGAAGTGATCGATAAAATAAGAATTGTTAATACAGTTTTATGTCTCGAAGTATAGGCCCTAATCATGTGTGAGATACTTAAGATAATTATTTAGTTAACTAATTGGTTAGTTAGTTATTCAACTAATTAAATATTTAGTTTGGTATTAAAAGATTCTTTTACTGCGATTTTTATTTAGTCAGTTATTAAAAGATCCTTTTCATGTGATGGTTGAAAATATTTATTATTAATTCTGAGGGATATTGTCCCAATTGACTAATGGTAATTAAGTGAGAGTTACATGTTTGAATATTATTAATGTAAGGAAATTGTCCTTATTAAAATAAAAGTCGGTGATTTAATAATTATAAGCCATGTATAAGAGAGTTGATATTTTTAATTTATTTAATTATTTTAGTGTTCACTGTCTTAGTTATGGATCTTATGGAAGAAACTAACTATAGGGCCTAGACACATTGACATCCTATGGATCCTAATGTCAAGCTATATGGAGACCAGTGAGATTTACTTGAAGATACAGGGAAGTGCAAAGATTCGTTGATAAGCTCAAGTATTTGATTGTTACTACACCAAGTATTTCTTTTCTGTTAATATTGCAATTTAATTTATGAAGTCTTCTTGATGTCCACATTGAGGGGCTATTTGTTGCATTGTAAGTTATCTTAAGGAAGCCCCCAGATGTGGAGTCACTTGCCAATGGATTCATTTTGTGATAATATGTTGCTGTTCGCATTGCTACTAATCCACTATTTCATTATGCGAATGTGGTTGTGGTTTTCCGGTGTGAGTACGTATCAAGGTCTCAAACTCATCAGTCCTCATGCTATAGTATATGAGCACTTGGCCCATAGGCTATATATTTTGTACTTAAGCTGGGGAGTGGCATTATATGGTATCGTCTTTTTGTAGTATCAATTTTTAAACATTTAGTACTTGATAATTAAGTATATAATGAAGATGTAAGAGTAATTTTTTATAGTAGAGGAAATAGCTGCTGAAGAAAAAAGATGGATGCTGCTATGATGGACTGAACATGGATTCCATACCTTAAGCTGTGTTGTGTTAGTTGGGGTTTAAGAGAAGAGTCCATGTAACATATTTTTTCCCTTTTATTTGAGAAAACATTGCATGGTAACATGTGTACTCCATTTGTGAGTTCTGAACATCAATTAAATGATTAGTTTACCAATTCAGTGGGTAAGCAAAGAATGAATTTCGTTCGTGACAAGTTGTGCTCGTACACTATTATGGTCCAACTTGATAGAAATGTTATATGATCAATCAATTGCAGTGGTTGGCCCATACAAGGGCAGTTTTGTGATTTTCTGCTTTTTACTCTTGTAGTGTATACACATAAGAAGGATTGTCATTGTTTGACTGTCCTACCTAATACCTTTCTTACCAAGTCGCTCTCCTTAATTTAATATGAAAAGTAAATGACTCAAATCAAGAAAGAAGAAACTTCCTGATGGATGGTTATCTTTAACAAAAACCTGACCTGACTTGACATGTCTTAGGCCATTCATGTGAGGCAGTTGATGGCAGCCCACGTACTGTAGAAACATTGTCCTAGAGTGCCATCATCTCTAGAAGTATCATCTGATGGGATGAACGATCAAATAACAATCATGTAGCTCTCTCTATCTCTATTCAGAAATATGATGGGATCCCAATGGTCAGCAAAGCCTCCAATCCGATTCACGTACGCAAGGAGAGGAAGAGCAGCTATGTCAAGCCCCCAGGGGTCCAACCGTATGGTCTAAGAGATGACCCACGTGAAGCTGAAGTGGTGCTGAATTGGTTATGAATTAGTTAGTGTTAGCAGTAGGGAATGATAACATGTATGACGTGGACATTGTCTGTTGGGAAAAGGGGGGGTCCCAGAGTTAGTTACGATGAAACAAAAAGAGGAGATCGTTGGGAGGGGAGGACATGGAAATTGTATGAACTAAAGTGGGAGAGGGGAGGTCTCTCGAATATCCTCCATGAGAGCTATTCGTTTTGATTACAGATTAGTACAACTAACACAGCTATCTCTATCTTCTCCATTCTTCTCTCACTAACTTCTATTCTTTCTTATCCATCTCTATTTTGACCCTTGCTGTGAGAGATTGTTTGAGGGATTGATAGAAGAATTCTATCAAAATATTTCTTGTGTATTCAGATATTGAAGTTTGTTATTGTGTTTTGCTTGCAAGAAACAAGAGTTCAAGCAAAGCATCTAACAATGTGTATGGGTGTGTATAAGGGTGTAATCAGTTGGTTTGGTTTACTAGTCAAACCTAGACCAACCCAAATTAAGTTAGTTTAATTTTAAGTTAGATATGGCTAAGATGGACTTGTAGCAAAACTAAGAAAGGCAAAATAAGAAATGGAGACATTCAAAACTGGTTAGGCATATCATGCATTAGCGATAAAACGAAGGAGAGTAAGCTAAGGTGGTTTTGAATTGTAAAGTGAAGACCAAGAGATGCACTTGTGAGAAGGTGTGAGATTATGCATGTTGAAGCGCCTGAGCGAGTAAGAGGAAGACCTAAGAAGATATGGATGGAGTCTATAAATCAAGGCTTAGAAAAACATGGATTAACTGAATATATGATTTTTGATAAAGCGGGATGGAGAGGGAAGATTCATGTAACTGAAGATATGATTTATGATAATGATGATGGCTATTTGATTTTTCTTTTTTGTAAGGTTTGGTTTATTAGACACCTTAATTATAAAACAAACCAAATTACTAATGAAACTGAATCAAACTGATTTTTTTTTTTTTCCAATTTGGTTCACTTGGATGGAGCGGGAAGGATAGATAAGATTTGTGTTGCCGACCCCATTTTGGTGGAGACTGGCTTATGAGGGTTATGATGATGATGAATTTGATTCACTTGGTTTTTTTATTTGAACCGAACCAATTGACATCCTTATATCTATACATATTTTGCCAGTTGGCCCCATGTTGAGATGAATTGCTAGTGGTAAATTGCCTTTTGGTGATTTTTATAGGCATTTCAACAAAAATGCAATGAAATTACATGTTTTCTTCAATGAAATATGCTTTTTAAAATTTTTTTTGTTATGGTTGCATGTGTCACCAAACACGTGTGAACTGATGACTCAATCATTGAAAAGGAATAGTTGCTTGAAATTTCGCCTAAATTGAGCAAAATTTCGGCCAAAGCATTTCACCTCTCCCTCATTTAAAAAAATCTACAGATATTTTTTAAAAATCATCTTTTTCTTGATATTTTCACAATATAAATATTTTATGGTATATGGGGGTTGAAGCTTTTAAGTACTTTCGTTCCTCTCCTTAACGGTGACTCATTGACCACAATTACAGCTTTGAATCTTCTCTTGTTGAATCTGTTTCCTCTTTCGACTGTGATTATTCTCCTTCAGCTCTAAAGAAGTTGAATTTGCTTTGGTGTGGTTAAGCTCTTCCTACGTGAAAGTCAAGCTCTTTTAAGGTATTATGTATTTTTTTGTATAATTGAAGGTTCTAATGAAAGTTGAACAAATTGATTTGGAAACATGTAGTAATAGTGACGCCAGGCCTATTCATGGGTGCCACTACTTTTAATTTTAGACAAAAATATATTTATTTAATTTCTAATAATAATCATTTAAAATAATAAAATTTTAATTAAAATAATAATTACTGTTTGAAATACACAAAAAACATATGATAAAAAGGGGGAATAACTGTCATATGATTATTATATTTGTTACATTATCTAAAGATATGATAAAAATATAAATTTTACTATTACTAAGTAAATAATGTGCATTCTCTTGTGTTTGCTCTGTCTTTTGTTATATTATGAATAATTGCATATCTATTTTGTTTGTTATATGTTTGTAATTTATTTCTACTTTTTAAGCTTTTTTTCTCTAATTTTTATTTTCAAAATGAAAAGAATGACAAATTTGTCAAAATTTTGATGACATGCTGTGGCATGTTCTGCAATTTCACCAATTTTATCTAAGAAAATGTTCCTTTGCTTTGATGAAATTCTTGTGGCATGTTGTGAAACTTTAATTTCAGGACCTGGATGAAACACCAAAGCTTTAAACCTTACACGCGCGCAAGCGCACACACACAAATGCACACATATATGGAACATAGATTTAGAATCTTTATCAATTGACAGTTAACATCAACAATGCCACATATCCTGAAGTCACTTCATATTTTCTTTCAGTTCCATAACTAGCATGTGGAAATAGGACCTTCAGGGTAAGGTTGTCTTGATGTCTTGTTTTTTTAACCTGTTGTAATATGCAAGAGGAAGGTTACGTTGGAGCCTTATCAAAGCTATGGTTTCATGGATATTTTAAAAATCTTGGTTTAGAGGATAAACTAGTCAACATGTTTTATTTCAACTTAGTAATGAAGCTTCTATTTCTTTTATCTATTTCAATGATATTAAGAAGTTAAAATCAGATAAAAATGCAACAAAATTGCAGATCCCTGACCTGCAAAAACTTGCCATTCTTTTATGTATGGATGTATGGTTATGAAAGTGGTTAGGAACATGTGAGACAAATATCAAATTATTTAAAAATTTGGAAATCCATGCTAAAAGTATACCATGGGCAGTGAGTCTGTTTTTAATGCACTTGGCAGCAGTAGACTATATCTCTTGTCCAGGAAAATAAATAAATAAAATGATTAAAAAGTATATTGAAATATCTGCCATAATTCTTTGTAAATAATTTTAGCTGTGTAACACAGAATGCAATTGATGGAGTATTTATTGGAATCTTCTAATGATTTATTTGGAGTCCTCATTCAAATGTAGCTTTTGATTTTAAGAAATATATCAATCAATCAATGAAAATTGTCTTATCCCAACTATTTGGAGTTGTCATATTAAGGAATTTATCTGCAATTTATGTCACTAGACTCTAATGTTTAGCCAATAAAGTTCATGGAAACAATTATTGTTCCAATATCATTTCGAAACTTCTCCGTAATGCTCTCTTGGTTTTACTGCTTTCAAAAATCACCAGGAAATCAAACCATAGGGGAAGGGAGATTTATTCTTTTTCATGCTTTCAATGATACAGCTCATTATCAACCTTCAAAATTTTTCTGCTACCTACCAGTGCTCAGAAGTCCATGACTTGGTGCTTCTCCACATTTAGGTTACCTTGAGATCTAGGATGGTGAAAATTTGAATAAATAAAGCTAACTTTTTTCTTGTGAGTAGCATTATCAGGCAATGACAGCTGTGATGTAACAGCTATAACAAGTTGTTCTGGTTGCTAGTTGTACAGATAATTAGGGTACATAGTTTTCCTAATATTGCTATGGTAGTTATAGGTGATAGCTAGGAATCATGGATGGTTAATACCCCATACACCACTATGTACACTCTCAAACACTTTTTCTGCTCTACTACCATGTAAAGGAAGAGGGAGAGTTTTGCTTTTTCCAAATTTTGTAAGAACACTCAAAAGATACAGAAGAAGATTCTTTATTTCCCAAGTCTCCGAATTTCAAAAGATAATAATGTAGAATACGAGTGTTTGGATGGCCTAAACATCGGTGCCAAATCTCATTCTTCCTACAAACTGTAATACAAACAAAAGACAGCACATTAGTGGGCTTATTTTGGGGGACTTGTAGTGGAAATAGCCTTTCAATCTTAGGTCCCTTCGCTATCACCTTGCCTGACACCTACTCGTGCACCATAAATTCATCACGAGATAAAAGCACAGCAAAATTATCATCAATTAACTTCCAATAGAAAAATGATTGGCAAATAACCCCGGAGTGATAAACACATCATTGAGTGCAGCAGAAATACTTCCAACAGCTGTAATAGGAATTGTGTGTCCACTAGCAATTTGGACATGTGAATTGCATGATACTTTCGAATATTTTGAAGCATATCAGAGGTCCTAGTCGTGTGACTTGAGGCAGAATCAAGGAACCAAGACTTACAAGAATCATAGAAATTACCTTGAAGACACGGAGCAGAAAAAGCTGAGATAATCATCAGCTGCACCATGGCTGGAGTCATGGATGTAGCACAGATTTTGAGGATTCATTCTACACATGATGACGTAGAAGGGATAGCAAGCTCCACCAAGGCTTGTTAAGCCTTTGGCTTGTGGTTGGAAGGACGAGTGAGACATTCTTGGATGATTTGACCATGTTTCTTACAATAGTTGCAAAATTTTTTGCCAGTATTTATGGTGCTATGGTCGTATTCTTTACAGCTATAGCACTGGACCATGCTCATATTTCTTGACCTAGATCTTCCTTGGGCAGTAAAGGCAATTGGAGGATTGGTGCTGGCATCTTTCTCCAAGAGAGCTCGAGTAATTCCCCTGTTTTTCACGCAACAGCTCTCCCAGACAGACAACCAAAGAAGGAGGAACCTCCCTGTTAAGCAAGGTAGACCTAGTAACTTCAAATTCAGGCGCAAGTGCATGAGAAATTGATTGTGGCATGGACTTGCTGCACAGTAGCCAATCCTTCTGCTGGAATTTTGGCTTCAACAATGGCAAAATACTCAGTCCATAGATTGAGAAAACCTGACTAGTACACCTGAATTGACATATTTCCTTGAGAAAAATTGGCAATCTCCAACTCAAGTGGATAGCGGCTAGCACTATTGTCATGGTTGAAAAGCAATACAATAGTACCATGTTCTTAAAGGTACTTGCCTAAGTATCTAGTGTCAGGTGATTAGCATAATGAGGCAATGACAGTTGTCCTGTAACAGCTATAAAAAGTTGTTCCGGTTGCTAGTTGTACAGATAATTAGGGATACAAAGTTTTCCTAATATAGCTATGCAATTATAGGTGATAGCTAGGAATCAGGAATGGTTAATTTTCCTTTATATACTTTCCATGTATAGCTGTCCTCTATTTAATGGAAAGAGAGCCTAGGAACAAGGCATCTCGAATATTCTAACATCTAGGTGCTCATCTAACTAACTAATCATTTTCTTAGGATCTTGGTGACCACCTAGATTTCTAGGCAGTCTACTAGGCATGATTTTGTTCTAATCAACTACCTAGATTAATTATGTAATTTTGGTTTTTTAATCATATAAAGCAGTAATGTATTCAGTTCAAAGTTTACAATTTCGCAACATTTTCCTATTTTCCAAGGTGGCGACACGAAACCACCTTGGAAGTTGGAAACGATTTTTTGTGGTTTCCTTGATGTTAGCGTCGTCGATATTTCTACGACATCAAGTAAAAGTTGTCAGATTTTCTCTGATGTTGGCGAAACGTTAGTGATTTACTTTTTTTTTATAGCTTTTTTCGATTTTTTTTATATCCGGCGATTTTTCCCTTATTTCGGCAAAATTTCGCTAGTGACACCTAGCGAAATGTCGTTAAAAACGACATTGTAATCCTTGATGCAGTTATTAGTAAGAAACGATTACTTACATAACAACCTAATAACTATTAATTCATCAATTATTGTTCATTTGAAAATCCTATTATGACTTCATTAAATTAGAAGAGGAACGAGTAGGCACTAAGCAAACCAAGTTATGCTTTTTTCATAGTCCTAAAATTTGTCAGTTTCTATAATTTAAGGTTTTCTTTCCACTTTTGCAAGAAGCATACTCCTACCATTTTCTCTCCCTCTCTCTTTATAATTTCTGGTATCATTTGACCTTTTATCTACTTCTGTTTTTCACGAGTGCTTCCTCCATAATCTATTATTAACTTTTTTCCTCTTCTTTGTTTATAAGTACCTGAACCTCCAATCTTCTTTCCGTAGCTGCAATCTGTCCTTATTTTTCCTAATCTGTTAATGGGTTTTATGTTTTTTTTTTGGTTATCAAATTAGTTTTATTCTTTTTTTTTACATGATGTGTTGTAATCAATTGAATTGTTCCTTTGAATTTTAAGCACTACAATCATACCCCATATAATTGCTTGAAATTATGCTCAAACTCTTGTTAGTTGTTGCAAAATTTATTTACCAAATCAGTTTATAATTTTTTTACTTTATTTTAATTAGAGTTTATCAGATTTTTTTAATAAAATATGCTATAATTAAATAAGAGGTTGTTTCCTAACATTTTATACTGCTTTTGAAAACAAAAAACCCAAAATCTCATTTGGTAAGCATAATTTTCAAATTGTTTTTTTCAAAAAAAAAAGCAATCCGAAAACAGCCCCGTTTTTGTAAGCTAAAAATTTCAGTTTTTAGAAACAGGGAATTGTTTTCAAATTTTTTTGATAGCGTTTTTTTAATTTCTTGTAAATTAATCAAATCACTCTTGACTTCATTTACGATCGCTACAACCATCGTTGCCTCCACCACCACCACCATGAACACCAACTCCACCACTAACACCTCTACCACGATCACCACCTCAACCGCCCCCGCCATCCCCTACACCAACAGCACCACAACCACCAACTCTACAATTACATCACCTCCTCCTCCACTACCACTACCACCACCACTACTGTCACCACCAAAACCACCTCCATCGCCACGACTATGACCACAACCACCGCCTCCACCGCTACCACCACTACAACGACCATCACTCAGCCACTATCAACGCAGTTGTTTTTAAAAACTTTACCAAATGCATTTTTATTGATTTTTAAAATCATAATTGATTTTAACTGAATGTTACTAAACTGTTTTTTCTTTTTTTCTATTTCTTGTTTCTAAAAACATAAAAGAAATTTGAAAAGTATTTGATTTTCAAATGGTTTTTGTGACATTCCTTTTCTTACATTGGAAACGGATGAAATCCCGGTAAGGTATAAGAGTTTGGAAGAACACTTATCTTAGCGAGGTGCCTTTTGGGGACAAAACCATGTGGGCTTAGTCCTAAAGCGGACAATACATCGCTGGGTTAGGTCGTTATAGTTTTTATAAAAAAAACATTAACAAACAACCTCTAAAATGTTCCTTCGATTTTAAGGCACTAATTGCATGTTTTCTCTTCATATAATGGCTTGCAAGTAATGCTGAAGGTTTTTTTAATGGTTTTATAATTTATTGAACAAATCAGTTTTATTATTATTTTTTTTCACTTTATTCTTAATTGGAATTCATTTCATTCTAACTACCTCACATATAATATGCTGTTGTTCACTCCACTAGGATATGTTGATGGGAAATGCATCACTCTTAAAAAATATGGCATATGTTGTTAAATGGGTAATGTGCATAAGAATTATGTAAAACAAATTGCATGAGAACTTGGCTCCTACGCAAGTATTTCAAGCAGGTATGCACCTGGCTTCACTTAGGCATTTTAACAACCTTGCAGCAATAACAACAACAAAATGACTAATCAAAACTATGGTAAAAAAGCAGATATACATATTAATGGAAGGAATTTTCCAAATTAGTTTACTAGAATGACCTATTTCATAGTCATTTTTAATTAATAAGTTTTGATAACTGCATCAATATGTTGCCTAAGACAATAAGAATATAGAGGGTAAGAAGCTATCAGGTTTGGTAGCAATATTTTCAACAAAATTAGTGTGTTACTGCTAGTTTCTTTGGTTAGTTTATATGGGATGGGCAAGGTTTTAAATTTCGCATGCCAGCGAAATGGGGCGAAGGAGAAATGAAATTTTTTTTTCTCTCTTAGGAGCATGTAATACATAAATAAGCTTAAAATAATACTCATTAATCACTTATTTGTAAATAAAAGTATAAAACACACATTCATTGAAACAAAAAGCCAAAACAACTATACAAGTCAATAAAATACGAAATAAATAAACATAGAAAATAGTCAAAATACTAACCATATAAGTTGGAGTCACATCCACACAGAGTGTCTGCCATGCTCTATGTCCTTATAATTGATCTTGCTCTGCTTCTGTTGGGCATAAGATGATGTAACGCCCCAAATCCGACCCTTTTTTTCTCGAATCAAGGCGTTACTTAGTGATACAAAACAAACCAGTTCAAGAAATGAAAAGAGATATCAGAGTACGCTAAGAAATTATTTTACTCATTAAAATATGTATCTTGCTATTACATCAATTATTCAAATGAAAGGCAACCACAACTCAACTAACTCCCAACACTCTATTAGATCACCTATTATCAATCTAAGAAAATAAGAACACCTTTATCAATAATCCTACTCTTGATCTTTGAATTCTATAATTCTTCAAGCCCACTATTGTTCTATCCCAGTGGCATCCTCTCCAATAAAACTTGAAAATAAGAAATATAAAATCTTAGCAAGTGGCAACATGCATGAAGGAAGGCAGTTTATATATAATCTTTACAAACCTTTCATGAGTTGCAAAACGATAATCCTAAATCGTTAAATAAAAATACAATATGATATATAAATCAAATCCACTAATTTCCTAATACAAATTCTTCATATTAGTCATGTAATATCACTATCCCTTTTCAAAACAGTTCCTTGCCAATAGATTGCTAAACCAATCTGTCTCTCCCTTCAGGAGGTATCAAATCATTCACAATTAGTAGATAAATCACCCACAGGTGGTAACACACACATCTCTCCCGCAGGATGTAATCACATCTGTAATCAGATCTCCCTTACATGAGGTAACACACACCTCCCCTGTAGGATGTAATCACATCTTGATTACATCTCCCTCACTGGAGGTAACACACACATCTCCCCTATAGGATGTAATCACATTTTGATTACATCTCCCCCACTGAAAGTAACACATCTCACCCACAGGTGATAACTCATACATCTCTCTTATAGCCTTATAGGATGCAATCACATCATGATTATATCTCCCCCACATGAGGTAACAATGTGATTACATCTCCCCCACTGGAGGTAACGCATCTCACCCGCAGGTGATAACTCATACATCTCTCTTATAGCCTTATAGGATGCAATCACATCGTGATTATATCTCCCTCACATGAGGTAATACATCTCACCCACATGTAGCAACACACACATCTCCCCTACAGGACACAATTACATCATGATTACATTTCCCCCACAGGACGTAACACATCTCACTCGCAGGTGGTAATAATATCTCATCCACAGATGGTAATTAGTTCACAAATTGCCAATCATAGCATAAGGTCCACTCCAAGATATATGGAGGAAAATCATCCCAAGATATATGGGAGATTACAAATCCTCAGTTCAAAACTCACAAATAGAGCAGAATATTCATGTTCAATTAATAATTCAAAACCTCTCGCCAATACTCATTCAATTCCAAATTACAAGCTCAAGATACCTAAATCTGGTACAAAATCTTTCTAACCAATTCCAGGAATCAAAACACATTTAAAACCTTCTTTTACAGGTGTAGGAATCAACCAATTTGACATAAAACAAATTTAAGAACCAAAACTCTCTTTAGAACCAAAACAAGACCTATTTTAGTAGAATGTACCCAAAATCTTTAATAAATTGAATTTTAATATTTGACTAATGAAAACATCTCATAGACACCTAAATCTTATTGGTACATAGACTGGATTTGCACAAAAATCATTTTATATTTGAAAAGTAAACAAAAATGTCAAGGATTAAAATTTGGGTATGGGCGCTCGATCCAATGCTCGAGCGTCCTAAATATTTCAAGTTTACAATGGCCGCTCGAATGGGGGCTCAATGCAGTGCTCCAGCTCTGGGTTTTGTGGGTTTCAATCAACGAGCGCATGAAGTGGCGCAGGAGCCTTATAGCAAGCGTTTTTACTTCTTGCACAAAATCACTTTCGGGTTCTGAAAATTCAAAAAAACAATACTGGCAGAGCGCTCGAGCCAGGTCAAACAACCATACAGAATAACTGGGCGCCTGAGTGGGCGCTCAAGCCAAATCTCGAGCGCTTGATTTTTTCGATTTTTCAAAATATAAATTGTAAATCTCTAATCCAACTTCGCAAATCACTTTTAATTCATCTATTATTATCTTCCTAACATACTAACCTATTCCAAACAAAACAAAATCAAGTCTTTCATCAAAACAGTAGATTTTATCAAATCTCCAAAGTAATACACATGCAAATCTGAGATATCATAAACTATATGTTCCACACCATATTCTTTCATATTAAAGTATCAGCCATGAACAAAAATACTACGATTATCATCCTGAATAAATCACGAAGATCAACCGAACGAATAACCCGGAAATCATGCCAAGTTTCGTTCAAAAGGGTGTTACTACTTGCCTTCTAGCAAAATCCCAAGCCTCTAAATCCTTGATCTTCTTCTCCTTATTCTTCACTATCACTCTCTCTTTTTCTCTATTTCTCCAGCCGTATGGATCCACCAAGAAGAATGAGAAACCCTAATTTCTCTCCATCTTCCTCTTTAATACTCTCACCCAATAGGAGTCCTATCTTTTTTATAAACTTTCCTATTTTATTTCTAATTTTTTTATCCTAGATCCCTCAAAAAAGAAACTTTTATTTTATAAATTTTCGTGCTATTTTATTTCCAAATTTTTAAATATTACTAAAACACCCCGTATCTCCTTTTATTCATCAAATTTAGGCCCCTAATTAAATATAATTACTAATAGGCCCTTTTCCACCTATTATGCCATTAATCAAACTATTTGAATCTAAATTAAACCAACTTAGGTTTATCTTAATTTCTCAAACCTAATAATTATTTAATTAATCTATTTAAATATTTAGCTAATTATTGATTGACCAAAATACCCTCTCTTGATAATTCCATATTTAACCGTTGGATCTCTTCCAAAATTTTCATATTTATTCTCCATAATATTTGTAATTGAATTGAGTTTTCTAATTTAATACCAAAATCCCTAAATGTTCAGATGTTGATGTAATCTCTTGATTTATTTCAAATAAAATCATTAACTCTTAATATATTTATATTTAATTCTTTTAATTGGTTTACTGAAATTTTGGGGTTTCACAGATGAGTGCTCGATGTGCTGGGCATACTACTCTTAGGTCATAGTGTATTGGAATATGGACTTATACTCGTGAATATGTCTCTGATACTCTTCAACATTGATATAGCTAAAAATTCCATAATGTGGATAACGAGGGTTTGATGGCTGTGGTGGTGGTGGTGGGTACCCGTGTGTAGGGTAAGCAAAAAGGTCCTCCATAAATCCCCCTCTAGCTCTATATGATGCGATTGTATCATAGTCATACCCTCTTATCTCATATGTCTACATCTGCGAGTGTGATGCTCTAGGTCCATCGATCTAAAACTATATGATATGGAACTCTCTTGTTCTGCATCCATGGTCCCCCACCTTATTTAGAAATTTTTTTCAAAAAATTTTTATTTTTTAATTTTTTTACATAAAATATAATTAAATAATAAATTTTTTAAGTACTTATACAGTTATAGACAATGTAGCAATAATTATGCTTACCAACTATATATTCATAATTTCATATGTTATTCATATTTTTTATAAAAAAGTTGGGATTTTAAAATTTTTTTTTTAATTTTCTTACATCAAATGTTATTAAATAATAATTTTTTATGTACTTGTATGTTGTGTAACAAACAATTATGCTTACTAATTTTAGTCATATGTTATTTAGAATTTTTAAAAGTTTTTTCCCAAATTATTTTAATTTTTTTTGAATAAAATATTATAAACTAATATTTTAAATTCTAATAATATTTATTTGTAAACTATTTTATTCTCAAAATTATTAATTTTTTTCTATGAATACTTTAACTAGTTAAACTACCATATATTTGCTTATTTATTGTAATAAAGTGATATGTTTCATATATTTTTGTGTAAAATAATAGAAAAAATATTTTTTCTTGCAAAAAAATAAATAAATAAGACACCCATCTATAGATTGGGTGGAAACATACAACATACTTAAATTTCATTCAAATCTAATAATTTTAGCCCTAAAAAATTCAAAAAAAAAAAAAACACATTTTACCTCAATGTTACAAATAGATTGCTCTTCAAATCTCACAAGAAATGCCTTCGATGGAAGCAAGATCTAGCCTAATCTAGTGTGCATCTTGCTTATAAGCAAGATCTCTCAAGAAATTGCATCAAAATGTGCAAAAGTGTGGAGAATATGGAAGTGAAGAGGAGAAATGGGGGGATATTCGTCAAAATGGGTTTAGAATGCCACTAAAAGGGCCGTTTCGACCCCTTTAGTGAGGCACGTGCTTTGCAGTGCCTCGAAATTCCCCAACACCGCATTGGCATGCTGCTAATTTCGGCGGCACAAAGGGGAAAAACCACAAAGGGCATTTTCCTTGCAAATTTCATGCTGCCAACCAAAAAAAAAAACTAAAGGCATGTCGGCGAAATTGTAAACACTGGGGATGGGTGTTCTAACCTAGATTTCCTTGTGAACATAGAGGATTTCATGTAGTTTGCAAGTTCCATATTTGCTGTTAATGTGCCCACATATTGTTACAAAAACACACTTGTGGTAGAATATCCTACCTGAAGTCTCATAGAAAATTGATAATGAACTAGAGATATTTTGATGCTTCTACAAATCCTTAGTTTATTTGCACTACTCAACCTGAAATCCCTTTGCAAATTGGTCAATCTAATGATACTTATGGTTCCACTGCAATGATGAAGACAAAATAAGATATTAAAACCCTTTCCTAATTACCTATGGGGATCACCATCAGTCATGTAAGACAAGCTGCTAAAGTTTATCTCTACATCTATTCACCTTAGACACTATTAAACCGTTCTCTTCAATGTGGTCGTAGTTGAATCATGAATGGGTTTAGTTATAGATTTTTCAGGAAAATGACATGCCTTTAATAAAGAAGTTCCAAGGAAAATTCTGCTATCTCACAGAATTTCCAGTAGAATAATATAAAAGTTTTTAATATGAATAAAATATCAGTGCAAAGAAAATTTCGGTGCCCATCTAAAAGGCAAACTTCGTTAAATTATGGAGACTATCAAAACCATGTAATCATGATCTGAAGCTTCCTAAATGTTGGGTTGAATTGGACGCTCTGCAGCGCTTCAAAAAAATTTTTTTTCCCTCTTTTGAGGTGGTTGGGGTGAGGGAGGAGGCAGGGAATTCATCAAATCATAGTAGTTGGTTTCTGCTGCTGATATACTTGCAACTTGTTTTTGTTTTTCAGTGTTATGACAAGTATCTACAACAGAGTCTACGTAAAGCAGCAAAACTGCGTGGGCACTCTTTCTGGGCTAGGGGACCAGATAATGCTGGTCAATATAATTCTAGGCCACATGAAACTGGGTTCTTTTGTGATCGAGGTGATTATGACAGCTACTATGGGCGTTTTTTCCTCCATTGGTATGCACAGACTTTAATTGATCATGCTGATAATGTATTGTCTCTTGCAAGCCTTGCGTTTGAGGACACACAAATAACTGTGAAGGTATGCGTCAAGAATTACTTAGGTCATTACTGATGGTACTTTTATGAAATTGAACTGGTGAAATTACGTTATCATTAAATTACTATAGCCTCTATATCCATATTTCTGCCATTTTACCTTTTTCCCCTTACAATATGCCCTTCAGATTATTTTTGTGTACTAGTTTTTATGACCGAAGGCAATGCCTTTAGCTTAACTTTATGAGCTACATTCAGTGGATTTTTCCCAAATTTAATTAGTTCCTTATTCATATTCCATAAGAGTCATTACATTGATTGTTATTATCATTCAATTGGTTTTCTTGTGATTTGACCAAGCCAATGAATTTCCACTGATTGGATAGCCCAGGGGTATGTACAGAAGATACATCTGCGGTATCATGTTTGGACCATCCAATAGATATACTCAAATTTGTGGCTTTGTCTTTAATCTCATGTGACCCTCAAGACAGGAGATTACAATAATAGGCACCAAAATAAAATTAGCCTGGTAAACGATGACATTTATCTGTGCTGGAGTCACCTTCCATTATCCCTTTCAAAATGCTCAGACTTATGTTTTTCAACCCATGGAATAATGACTTAGGGTATCCTTCCCCAATGAGGTTCTTAAATATAAATAAATCTCTAAAAGCTATCCTTAAATATTCTTCTCCAAAAGAATTCAATTCTAGACAGCGCAGCCAATAACTGAGGTTGATCACTCAGTTGCACTAAATTTTATTTAGTTGGTTATGTGATGTGAAGGGTTGTGTAAAGTATCTCTCTCCCTTCTCAGGATCTTATTGATGAACTTCTCAATGAACTCCTTCATGGCAAGACTAGAA
The DNA here is from genome assembly GCA_947561395.2 of Buxus sempervirens. NCBI lineage: Eukaryota > Viridiplantae > Streptophyta > Magnoliopsida > Buxales > Buxaceae > Buxus > Buxus sempervirens. The sequence goes on along the minus strand of OX387187.1, from coordinate 6,267,841 downwards.
GGGCTATCACATTAAAAAATAAATTGGGAGAATATAGAATATCTTGTCCTAAAAAGTTCTGTAATTTTCCTCTTCCCTATATATGCTAAGAATGCCAAAAGCTTGAATTCCTTAATTGTTTCGTATGAAATCCAAGTCATCTCTAGAATTTCTAAAACTACAGAAACACATACAAAAACTATAGAAACACAGACACACATACACGCACGCACAGAACAGAAGAAGAAAGAAATGGATCATGTCAGTTTATCAATGCACAAATGAAATCAATGATAAATAATAAGTGCCCTATTCTAAATGGACATCCTGAATGTTAAGAGGGTTTATATTTTTGTTATTGAAATAAATATATTAACCTCGTGATAAGCCATTGCCATAAAATATATTTGATCTTATGGATTTCTATAGCTTTGCATGGGAATGATGAATAGATAGGGCCGATACAACTTTGATAACAAGACTTGGAGGAAAATATGCGCTGCATTCTGAGAATTTGGGACCTTAAGTTGGGTTCAATGTTTTAAAAAGGCATGTGAGGTTTATAACTCGAAGCTTGTCTAATGATAGGTTCATTAAAAAAAAAATAGTAAAGATAGTAATTTAATCAATTAATTATTTTGAAAAAAATAATGCCTTGAGCATATGACATTTAAATTATGTAATTAGGTACAAAAGAACATATGGTGCAAACATTGTACACAAGATTTGATAAGTATGATGTTAAAAAAGTTTGAATTTGGGTCTATACCTACAAGAACAATAATGATGTACAACAACAATTTGCATTATCCAAAAGCTGGGATAAATCTAGTGATGGCACCAATTGCTTATGAATTTCTTGTCCATCGCATTATCTTGAAAGCTTCTCTTGTTTTCTTTCTTCAAAATGTGCCAACTTTTAGAAGAAATAAATTCCTTCCTTTCAGATTCTTTTGGGGCTGTGATATGTAGAACAACTTGTTACAACAATACTTGAACTTCTACGTTTACAAGATTTCAAGGAAACCTTACCATTCCATCACATGCACCGATCTAATTCATTGTCTTGAAGTTTTCATGCTAAAGTTCTGTTGGAACAATGAAGAAGATGGTCAAAAGATTTCTCACATATAATGATCAACGTTTTAAATATCGGCCAAGTTAACTCAGTATCGGCTCGTGGTGAGTTGATACTGAGCTTCGATACAAGAGGTTCGAATTGAGACTCCTCGGGTGTGATGTCTCAGTATCGTGAGACGTCTCGTGATACTATGACAGAGGCTTTAAAAAAGCCTCTGTCAAACTCAGGATGCCATTTCTAGCGTTCCCAAGATCGTTTCTCTCAATTGAGAGGGTTTTTTTTCAAAAAGTATCTCACCGTCCACCCTATTTTGAGGTGATGAGGTGATCTATCATCCTATAACATTAAAAATGCGAATCCAAGCTCCATTGTTGCAGGTCTGAGATTTCGGAGAAGAAGTTGCAGTTTTTTGGGAAGTTGAAAGAAATGTGATTTCTTCTTCTATAAACCATTTTAACTCTTTATATTTGACTTAAAATCTTCCTATAACATAGTAAACACTAATAGATATGAAATTTTTGCAAAAATCTCTTGTTTTAGTGAGTAATTTGTTTTTCAAATTTGGGGCTTTTTAGTATTCCGAAAATTTTTAATAATGTCTTATTTATTGTTATTTTTTTTCCTCATCTAATCCCTTCATTCACACATGAATCAAGTGATAATAGGTTCTATGTCCTTGCATTTATTTTTCAGAGTTAAAATTATTTTACTTATTATATTATTTCATTTTAATAACAATAAATTATAGTTATATTTAAGTTAATTATGTATTTATATTCTTGGTTTGCTACAAAAAATTATACTTTGTTTCTTAAGCACCCTTTCAACATTTCTGTGTTTTTCGCACTTTAAATATTTATATTATATTGATCAGAAAATTTAGTTAAACGAATTATTAAAATATAAATTTATATAAATATCAAAAATTATATAAATATCTATAAATTAGTTGTGAACAACTTTAATAAAATGATTCTATTGTTTGAATCTAGTTTTTGTTTAATACGTGTTTGTAATTTGTACCGTTGTATGATTGATTGTATATTGTAATTTGTTTCTTTTTTAATAGGTTTAATCATGCCATGTGAACTTGACGTTGGGTGGCAGCATTGCACCATTGTTGGAGGTAATGCCAGGCACTTGATGTGTAATTATTGTGGACGAGATATGTGGGGAGGTGTGACTAGGCTTAAGGAGTATAACATCTTGTTAGACAGCTGTGAATGGGTAGAGCTCACATGGAGAGCTGCCAAGCATGGATGTGCATATGGTTGGGATCCCACAACGCTCGGAGATGCTATAAGTAGTCTTAAGATCTCTTACTAAGCAAGAAGCCTTTTAAGGTATAACACGGGACTAAATCCCCTTGGAACCCTCAAGTTAGGCGTGCTTGGATGAGAGCAGTGCTAGGATGGGTGACCATTGGGAAGTTTTCTTGTATTATCCCTTGAGAATAAATCCGTGAGGGCTCATTGGGCCCAAAGCGGACAATATCTTGCTGGGTATGGGTCTGGGGTGTTACAAGGAGCACCTAGCCTATAAGAAAGGTGATGTAGCTTGATGTGCCAAAGTTTCAATTGAGATAATGCGTGCCATGCAAGAGCATTTGAGGACTAGAAAAAATGCTAAGGAGAAGATAAGGAGAGATAAAGAACATATATTGGATACACTAAATGAAGAAGCAATATTTGGCCGTGGGAGTGGTGACGGTGATGATGAGATGGAGCAGTGGGAGAGAGAGCAGATAGAGTTTGCTTGATGACAGAGTATGAAGACGATGCAGACTGTGAGGCACGATTCTGTATCGATAGGCCCTTCTCACTTTGATGTAGAGGCATCATCTGGGCATAAGAAATCAGGAGTTGAGAACAATCGCACACGTAGCTTGAGAGGGAAGGAGAGGCTCCCAGTCCCATAGACGTAAAGAAAGTATCATGTCGTTGATGCCTATGCCTGCAAGTCCTGCACACAGAGGGGATCCTTTGAGGAGTATGGATCCGTATATTTATCCATCACATGATTCAAAGTAAAAAAGGTTTTTTTGCGTATAATGCAATTCCATTCAATGAGGCCAATACTTCCTATTGTCAAAGTATGATAAACAGGACCTGGTGCAAGGGGGCCAACACCAGCATAAATGAATGGAAAGTACTTTAGAGATGAGGCTAACGAAATAAAGGGATATATACATGAACAAAGAAGAAAGTAGAAGACATGAGGGTGACAAATCAAGTGCGATGGTTGGTCATCATGTACTTGAGCGAACATAATTAATTTCCTTGTGTATTGTGATCGGCATATGATGTTTATGAAGATTTGTAAATTAGAAAAGTCTTATTATCTTTTAGATGTTTTCAAAGGTTTAGTGTATAATTAGATTTCACTTCCTTTTTTTTTTTATGGTTTCATTTCAAAAAAGCGTCTCTAATAAGCTTCCAATTTCCCTTGGAAGGAAATTGGGTCTGGTAATGGGCTCGGATTAAATTAAATGTCAACAGTGCTTTATAATAATCCCAATGATCAAGAAAACACCGGTCCGGCCTACTGATGGGCCCAATTCAGACCTAACTCAATAAAGGGTCTAAACAGGCCTAGAAATTTTGATTTGTAGAATCACAAACTATTTTAACAGCATGTACACAGTGAATAAAACGGTCCAACCACATCCATAGATTCTTGCAGGATGACCCGGGGTGTTTGCCTCCTCGGGTCATAACCTGGTCACTTTGTCAAAACCTCTGAAAGCAGACAAACCCATCCCAGGTGTCTATATACACCCCTCATCTTTGAGAAAATTAGATAGTGGCGACTTCAAAACCGGCTAAGTGAACCTCATATCCTAAAAACACCCAAACCACAAGCTCGGAGGGAGGTGTGCACAGCTAATATCATTTAACACATCCATATTCTTGGTGACTCTACTAGCTCAATTCTCGTACATTGATAGTGGCATTGTCATCATGGGCCAAGCCGATCCATCTTCTTCCCTTCTGTGAATTCCTACAAAACATTCCATTTCAGGACATAGTTGTTAATCTAATTGCACAAAAAGAGGAAGTAAATGAATCAATACCTGGAATGAAATGTAAACCTGAATTGAAAATGGAAATCCCAAGAGTAGCAGCCTCCTTTCTCTTTCCTCTTTTAAGGCCTTTCCAATTCTCTCTTTCTCTCTCTATTTCTCTATTACTCTTTGGCAATCTCTCCGTGAGATCCCTTTGAGCTTTTTGGATTTGTTCCTCTACCCCCATTTTAGCTAGAACCTCTCCTCTTTATAGAGGAGAGCAATCCCAAAAGTCATGACACCCTTTGGTGCCATGAATGATCAGTTAGGCATGAATGATCTGTTAGCTAGAACCTCTCCCCTTTCATTAAATGGCTTTTAATGAACCTCTCCCCTTTCATCTAAGAGTAGAAGTTCTTTCAAAATTCATAATCTAGGTTCCCCACCAAATGCCCCCTTGTTGAGATCAAGGTTTACCATTTCGGTTCCGATGGGCTTGCCGCTCATCGCACGAAACAGTGGAAAAATCAAAAAGGGCAAAAAATTAGATTTTTTTGATTTTGGGGAAATTTCGCCGGCACGCCACTCCGTTTTGCCGGCACGCCACCCCGTTTCGCCAATAAAAAAATGAACAAATTTTCATTTCCCTCCCTTGTTTTGCTCGGCACGCTACCCCGTTTCGCCGGCATGCCGCAAAAAATCGCCAGCGATGCAATTAAGCAATTTTCCTCTTCAGAAACACATCGCTACTTCCAAAAAAACGAAATTTTGGTGTGCTGCTGAAACTGTAAACACTGGTTGAGATGTGTTAGTAGGTACTTTGTTCTATTCTACGGTAGATATATTGTGGTTTTGCTGAAGACCAATCTAAAACTGGAGTAACTGGTATTGGCAGGTACTTAATTAATTAACTCTTAGTATCTTCATTGTTTTGGCATATAACACTCACTGCATATCAACTTTTGGTAGGTCCTAAAAAGGGATCTGAAAACAAGAATCTAAACCATGGGTGCTTCTAACCATTAGAAAAGTCCAGGAAATGTAAAGTATGGTAACATTTCAATTCAAGTAACTGCTATGCATATGGAATCATGTCTGCATTTGATGTATTCAAAAATTTAAATTTATGATAACATATTTAAATATGCAGATCCCAGCAGTGTATTGGTGGTACAAGACTACTAGCCATTCTGCAGAGCTCGTTGCAGGATACTATAATCCTACAAATCAGGATGGCTATTCTCCTGTTTTTGAGGTTCTAAAGAAGCATTCAGTGACCCTCAAGTTTGTTTTCACAGGATTGCATGCTCAAGAAAATGATGAAGCCTTGGCTGATCCAGAGGGTTTGAGTTGGCAGGTATCAAGCATTTTGGGTATCTTTTGACTTTTCTTTCATGCTCTAGAATGTCAATTTATATCTTTGTAGAGTAACACTATGAAAACTGGGCATGCCCTTGTAAGAAAACTTGAGGTCCTTAAATGACATGGCAACCCTAAGAAATGAAGCGTATTTCAGAAGCGAATAGTGTTCCATTACCTCTTCTTGGAAAGGTAAAGAAAAATCAATCAGCTATTTATTGCTATCCATTTAGAGTTTACTAGGTTAAGAATGCACCTGACGTGGTATGCTTCAACCAGTTGGAAGTGTAACCAGGTCAACTGAGATAGCATTATGCTTCTATGTACTAAAATAACTTGTTGGATTGGTTTCTTTCCAATATTTATTTGAAAATAGAATCTTTTCTTCCAATATTTATTTGAAAATAGAATCTGTCTTCCTACAGGTCTTAAATTCAGCTTGGGATCGAGGTTTGTCCGTTGCTGGTCAGAATGCACTCCCATGTTACGATAGAGAAGGGTATATAAGAATACTGGACACTGCAAAGCCAAGAAATGATCCTGATCGGCGCTATCTGACATTCTTTGTCTATCACCAACCATCTTCTCTGATCCAAAGGGATATATGTTTCTCAGATTTCAGTTATTTTATCAGATGCATGCACGGTAAGCCATAAGCATAGTCGAACTTGTGATGTTCAGTCAATTTTCTCAATACTATTGTTTATTTAGAAATTGACTTATGAAAAAAAAATTTTGCCCATGGATATGTTAACCTTAAATACCTCTCATAATGTTCTTAACATGGCAATAGGAATTCAAACCTGAACCATGCCTACTAAATTTTCAGTTTTCCCTATGCCAATTTTTGGCTCTCTTTCCAGCTTCTGACCATGTGTTTCCTTACTAATTATGATTTCAGTTTCAAGTATATGCTTAATTGTTCAAATTTAGTAATAATTGGATGTATCAAGTAATGGATCAGAGATACGATGACGAAGCTCATGTTGCTTGACACGTGACACATGTAATGTGTTGCTGGTTTCAATTCCTTATTTTGAGGGAACTTTCAGTATTTCGTGATAGTTCCTATAAGAAGCTATATGGAAAAAAAGAATTATTATAACAAATCACGATAAGAAAAATATCAAGGAAATTTTTGGTACCCTTTGAAAATGGACTGTGAAGTTTCTGGGTAATTTAAAACCATGATATGTCCACAATCTTGTCTCCATCTACCACAATCCAGTCCATCCCACATCACCTTACTAGAAGAGGATGCAAACATGTTTTTCTTCTATCAAAGATTTTAAAATAGTTTATTTTGCAGGTGAAGTTTCTGGTGATCTGCAACCCTGATTTGATATGGCACCATTCTTGCACTCCCAGTGAAACGATGGATATATAAAGCCACTTCTGATGTAGTTGTGGGTATGCATTCTGGACCATGTATGCGGTGAAGGAATAAAATACCTTACCTCCCTGTTCAATTGTGGCTGCGACATTCCTGCATTCTGGTGATGCGATGCTCTCCAAAAATTTCGGTAACTTATTGCATTATAGTTTTCCTTTGACTTTTGCTAGTCCTGAATTTTAACCCATAATTGTAACTAACAACATTCACTGGAAAATCAATTGAGCCCTTATTACTTCCAGGTTATTTGTAAAGCATTAGAAATTACACTTATTGCAATCTTATTGTTACTAGTTTTGCCCCTTTGTGCCAATATAGCTTATGAAGTTAAATTATAACATTATTGACAAGCTGGCTACGGCATTAGATGACACTTGAATGAATTAACAAGCAATATAAGGTAACTTAGTGGCCTGCAAATGGTCTTGTTGGGCCATTAGAGTCTACACCTGACATTAGTTGCACTCAATCAATTTAAGAAAAACTAAGAGGCTTTTCGAAGTTACTTTTTAATTTTTCAAAGTAGAAAAAGTTAAAAATTTGTAAAAAGTCAGTTTGGTAATCTCAGTTGAAAAGCAACTTTTCATCTGACCGCCTCCACCACCACCACCACCAACTCAGTATATTAGTCCCTTTGTCCTGTTGACTTTACTTGGTTTTTAAAAGAATTATCTTTCTCTTATGATGACATGAGTTTGACATGATAGGTGATTATTTGCAACTTGAAAGGATGTGAAGAAATTTCATTTTTTTGGTTCTTTTGTTTTGGTATAAATAGAGTGAATAAGCAAGTCTAAAAGAAAATGATGCTGTTTGACGAGAGGGATACTCATTTTCAAAAATTTCTTGTGATAAACTTGGGCGTTCTTACATTATAACTGCTGTTACAACGGAATCTCAGGCACGCATCAGCGAAAAGTCCCACGCTACAACTTTTGGGAGAACTGGTAATGAGCACGCGCGTGTGAATAATGAGCAAAGGAATGTAACAAGAAATAGAAAAGTAAACATTTTTAACATAAAAACTTTGATATAAAGATCAAATTTATATATTGTTTCCAACATCATCAAATCGAAAGACTAATTGCATAAATTAATAAAACCAACATGAAGTCATAGTAAACAAAAGAAAATAAAATTTTACTTGAATTTTAAATAACCACATCGTTTAATATGAAGTGACAGCCACATTATGACCTTTAGAACTTAGCTGCCATCTATGTTTCTTCAAAGACTCTTTATCACTGTTTTCATAAGCAGGTGCAATCAAGTTATGAAATTGAGTTGAACAGTGATTGATATGGCAATCTCCACAAGATGTTCACAAACAGCCCAAGAATGGGATGATGAATAAACTGGCAATAGAATAAGTTGAATTAATTACCACATATTGTCATTGGAAAATAGCATGGAAGGGTTGATGAATAAACTGATGAGAGAGAGAGAGAGATAGTTCAACAAGAAAAGTTAAAATTACTTCAAAAATTAAATTCATGTCATGTTACTTGAGATATGGATTAGGAAAGTAAATAATGATTGTATAATATAGTTGTTATTGAAGAAACAGAAACCTTATTCAAACAAATAGTGTCATTTTGTATATAAATGTGAGAATGCAAAAGAATGTACAACCCCTTTTGGAATGTCAATATCAAATACCAACAAAAATGATTTAACACAAATCATTACTATGTTCTACATGTATAGATATTTATATATTATATTAAATCAATAATGGTAAGGTCTTATATTGGTTATCACATCTTACAAAAAAACCCCCATAAACCATCACAATTAAGAATTGGTCTACACCTTAATTTGTGCACTAAAATTTGCCAAGAAAAAGTAACATGTGCCATATCATCAAAATAGTTACACTTTGTATAGGGCATTGATAGGGATAATGACTTACCTTAATATAATATACAATTGAATAGAGCATGCCCTAGATTGGAGGCATACCTGCATCATCATTTTTTGTATACAGTTAAAATTAGGGTGAAAGTAAACAATATATTGCAATGCACAATAGGAAAATAATCTCAACGAATTGCATTTTATAGGTAACTGTCCAACTAAAAACTAAAAAGATTCATATTTTGGACTAAGCTAGTGAATTTATATGCCAAAAGTGTCAAACCTCCATCTAGAACCTTCATAAAAAAACTTACTTTTACCTTAATTTTGGGACCTTCAACATCGCAAAAATAAACAGAAAGTCTTAGATTTCCTTACTTCGAATGACAGCTAATATAATACCAGTAGACATGTCATCCACCACCTAATCTACTCTTGCACTCATTGAGGTAAATGCAAAAGTATAATTACATCCTCGAATGTATCATCTAAATTGAACATACTCATCGTTACCACTTAAATAAAATGCATACAAGGAATTTGGCAATGAAGTGAAGTATGAGAAAATGTGACTACTCATATCATATATAACAATAGAATGTAGGAACCTCCTTTGCAATTCCCATCATTATAATATTTACAAGTTCTCGCCATTTTCAAGACAAACAAATCAGGATTGTTGTGCCGAGCTCACCATACTATTGCCTTTTCCGGTATCCACTATACGAAATAGTGAAGGATCAACAAACATAAACACAAAAAGAGCGATAAAAACAACTAAAATGTCCAATTCTCCATGGTTAACAAATTTCGATGCCATAAAAAGTATGAACTTGTCTACTTTTTCATTTTTATTGCTTTCATTTTCAAAAATTTTCGAGTGCTCGGAAAAAGAAAAAGAAAACAAAAAAGCTGGATCACATTTGCTTTTAAAATGTGATAAACCGCATAACCTTAAAGACATTAATTACCTAATGGCGAATAAATCTTTTATCATCCAAACACATGTTAGACAAGAGAAGAAATGCAACTATTTTACTAACGACAAAGGAGATAAAAGGTAGTAAATAAAAATACATATGTTCTTATCATTTTGTTGTCAAACTTTCAAGACCCTCAATATCTTGCTTAGATTCCAAGACAATGCTCATTCCCCATCTTTTGTGCATAAAATTGATCGCATTCTTGTGCTTAACTCAACAACGACACTCTTTATCTTCACCCACTAAACAATTAGGTAACTCAATCCTAAACAAAACAACTAAAACCATGGTTATAAGAATACATAATCTTTCTTTGTATAAATAATTTTTTTACATTTTCACTATTTTATATAAACTTTAAAATGTGTTTTAAATTTGTAATCACTATGATTCTATAATCATGTTTAATGGATTTCCACAATCATTTTCCCATTTTCAATTTGTTTTTGTAATCGTAGTTAACATGAATAAAACAATTCACATATCAAATAATTCAAATCTCAAACTACAATTAATCATAGTACTTAACATGAATAAAACAAATATGTGTTTGTGTGCGCACGTGATTTTCGCACGGGTGAGGTGCACGTGAGAGTGCATGCCTCAGGAAATTCAAAGTCGCCACTGCCTAATGAGGTGCAGGCAGACATCAGGGTACCTATTCAGGTCTAATTTGATTGGTCTGCGGCTTTCTAGAGACTCGGGCTAAGTTCTCGGTTACGTCCAGGGAAGTCCGAAGACACCCTAGCCTGCCCCGTTGGGTCTCCCTGGTTCGAGTCAACTCAGTCTCACCCAATTTCATAAGTCAGCATGCATGTTTATTTGGTCTGAGTGGGACCCTTATTGGTGTGGGTCCCTTTTATTTTAATTGATTTTATCTTTTTAGCCATTTGTGAAGTGGGTCGGATATGGGCCCCGTTGGAAGGCCCATGGGATGTCAGGTTGGGCTTGTATTAGGCCCAATTCCCATTTAGGGTCATATTGGATAACCCTTATTGGATTTGGTTATTTGATTTTGGGGTTTAATTAAATATTTACAAAATTAGTGGGTTAAAGCTTTTAAGGCTCATTGGGCTTGGTAGTGACCCACGGGTAATTACCAAGTGGCCTTGGGCCCATTTGTCAAAAAGGGCCGTGCTTTGGCCAGACTGGATGTGGGTCCCATTAGAAGGCCCACAAAGCCTTATTGGGCCCCAGATGGGCCCAAGTCTCAAAATCAGGCTTGGGCAACCCAAAAGCCTAAATGGTTCAAATTAGTTAAAGCTGGGTCGAACTGAGCGGATTTGGGTCCAAGAAAACGGGTTTTAAGGGTTTACTGGGCCTGACCACATACCTTATGCAGACAGGGCCCGTCCGCATATGCAGTGCGGACAAGGCGTGTCCGCATGCGGATCTGGCCCGATTTCCAAAAATGGCCGAAGCGGCCAAGGGGGTCTGCTTGGCTTCTCTCCAGGGGGGTCCGCGACCTGCTGTGGGTTCCGGAACAAACCCACAGTGGCTTAGGTATTCGATTTTAGCTCCAAATGAGCTCATTTTAGCAAACCAACCGCAAGCTCCTTCATTCAATCAATGAATAAGCGCAAAGACTAAACGAACAGCAATAATAATGCATGGAAATAATCACGAGACATATAGTTGTAGTAAATGAAGAAAGACTTACAAAGAGTCAATCATGCTTTATGAGAATGAATTAGAAATATTGAAAATAATCTAAAAAGTATGTTCTAGTGATCTAAGTGAAGATGAAATCCCATACAGACATTTATGACACTGAGAAATTAGTTATAAATCTTAAACAAGCCCTCTATATGCCACAATCACAAACGTGTGTGTGTTATGCTCATTTCCTAGAGGTGCATGTGGGATGATCATGACATGTATATAAGTCAATAATGGAAACATGTTAAATGAGATAACATCTACTACTATTTACATAAGATAAAAAAAAAAATAAACTAAGTATGTCCTAGTCACATACTAAAAATGATGCTCATGTTCATATAAAGTTCATTTTGTACTCTTAAAAAAAGAAAACCTGATGGAGGATGCATAGAGATGATTATTTATAAAAATGCAAAAATGCGTGATCATGAATATAAACGAGAAATATGTAGACGAGCAAACACACAAAGTAACAAATAACTTATTCTAACTGAAGGGAAAGAGGGAGTAGAGAGTTAGGGATACATCAGGTTGGATTTAGAGGACAAACCCCTCTTGATGGAAAAATATCAATAGGAGAACATAATAAAGACTTGTTTACGTAACTTCCATTTTATGCTACAAAATAGGCTCTCCTCCCTTCACTTCGCATGAGAGATCCCCCTTAACATGGGGATTCTCATAGCATGCAAAAGAAAAGTAGATGGTGAGTAAAAATCAATAACAAATAGGTTCAAAGCAACTAAGAAAAGGATTGCTTAAAGAGATTTTATTTCAATGAATATTGCACAAAATGTAAGGATTATTGTGTTTTGGCTTTATTCCGTGTCAAAAAGGTCTTTTAAATATGGTCAATGTATTTAGGATAGGTTATAGGTGTTACGGTCCAAACGGGGTTTTGATCGGAGTCAAATTGAAAATGTTACGACCAACGTTCACCGAACGTTCGACCGGTGGTGACACACAGAGGAACCCGAGAGCAGCGTGAGCTGAACGTTTGCTGAACGTTCGACCGGTGACGACACACAGAGAAACCCGAGAGCAGCGTGAGCTGAACGTTCGCTGAACGTTCGACTGATGACGACACACAGAGAAACCCGAGAGCAGCGTTCGCTGAACGTTCGACCGGTGGTGTTTCTCAGAGAATCTGGAGAGCAACGTTCGCTGAGCGTTAGCTGTCCGTTCGACCGATGAAGTTCCATAGAGAAACCCGAGAGCAGAGTTCGCCTCTCGTTTTCTGTCCGTTCGAACGAGAAGAAGAAAAATGAGTTTTATATCGAACGTTCAAGCCGCGTTCGCTAAACGTTCGAACGTTCGTGAACAAACTTCTTTTTTAGAAATCCGATCTTTTCTGATTTGTTTCCTTTTCGTTCCCTCCCTTCTCCTAACCTATTTAAGGAGTGTCTAGCCTATTGTGAGGGTAACCCAAGACGTTTTTGAGAACCCTAAAAACGTGTGCAAGAGAGAGAGATCTTCTTCCTCTTTCCTCTTCTTCTTTGAGCCATCAAAACCAGTCTTCTTCTTTCTTTTCTACCTTGGAGTTCCGGGTTGAAGAGTTTGCTCGTGGGAGTTCCTACGGTTGCTGAGCGAGTTCGTTTGGCACTTCACTAAGGAGATATTCAGAGTTCTGAATCGTTGCAAGGATGCAAATCTGAAGAGTTCTTCAGATATTTACATTGTGAGTCAGAGTCATTGTTGGGTCGTCTGAACCACTATTGTAAGTCTTCTTCTTATAGTGATTTCCAGAGGTGGCACCTCGTAGCCCGGAGGGTTTTTCTCTTTGAGAGTTCTCTTAGAGTTTTCCCTTCGTCACCAAATTGCTTGTGTTGTCTCTTCTCTACTTTGCAATTGTGTGTGATGAATTGATATTTGTTCAGACTTGTGCATGCCTATTAATTAAGAACTTGTTTTTAATTGATAGATTTTTTATTCCGCAATCGGTTTCACCTATTCACCCCCCTCTAGGTGATTTAGAGTCTAAACTGTGTTTTTCACAAAACATAAGAAATATCTTCACCTTGGTCTTACTTTTCTATCTGAACAATTGATGGTCCTCCAGGAGATGTAGACAGCACCTCAAAACTCCTCTTTAGGTTCCAACAATCCCTTCCTCTTGTTCTTTTGTGAGTGGAAGTGAGGAAAAAGGAAGGAGGGGGTTCTAAGGGGTATTTTAGGTATAAAAAAAGTGGTTTAGGTGGGTTGGAGGGGGTTCAGATGATGGTGAGTCTCCAGAGAGGCAGAGTAACAACAGGGTGGAAGGTCTCCCTCAAACAATGGGGCTGGGCCCCTATTTATAGACAATTTTCCGGAAGCGCACTTTGCGCCGCCTATGTGCGCAAATCTCTGCGAATCGGACAGTTGGCAACAGCTGTCCGATTGGATAAGATTGGATCCGCACTTTAAGTGCGGACGCGCACGTTTTAAAAATGCTGGAACTCAAATCCTTCTTCAATTTGGCTTAATTTCAGATTTTTTATTCGATTTTTTTATTTTTGATTTATTTTAATTATATAAAGTAAGATATTTTTAGAAAATTATTATTTTAATCTCGATTTTTATTTGTTTTGTCCTTTTCTGCTTTTTTCACCACACGGGCAATTTTTCCAAAACTTTGAATTGCCATAACTTTTTCATATGATGTCCGATTTTAGCAAACTTAGTGGCATTAGAATCAGGTCGAGATTCTCTATCCACTGAGCCAGAGTATGGTAGCAAATTCTGATTTTTAACAGAAAACCAAAACTGCTCCCCAGAAGATAATTTTGCTTATAACTTCTTATCCGGGACTCCGATTTCAACAAACTCAATTGCATCGGGATCGTGTCGGGATTCTCTATCTTTTGGGAGCAAGTTGGGCAGTTGAACTGGGAACGAGCAGAAAGGCAATTTTTGCTTCCCTTAAGTTTGACCAGCTCATAACTTCTTCATTCGGACTCCGATTTTAGTAAACTCAGTTGTGTTGGATACGCGTTGAAATTTCCTATTCAATGGGAAGAAATATGGTGGTCAATTTGCACCTGATCAAAATGTCAACTTTTTGCCCCCTCAGGGTTTGACTTTTCAGTTAAAGTTTTTATTTTCTGCACTTTTGGAGGTGCAAAAATGAGGTGCTAACAGTTTGCAGATAAAAATAAATAAAACAAGTACGTGTATATTGATTCATATTACTTGAATGCACCTTGGACTAAGTTAAATATTATGCAATCATCTGCAAACATCAAATGTGATATTCTTGGTCTAGTTTTTGATGTTTTCACCCTTATATTACTTGAATGCACCTTGGACTAAGTTATTGAAGTTAAAGGTTTGGTCCATGAATTTGTTATTGAAGTTAAAACTACGTTCAATTCAATTATCATTCTATTAATAAAAAAAACAAATACATTCAAATTTAGATAACCAAGTAAATTAAATACAACTTTTACACCAACCACTTACAAACAAGAAAATAAACTCATAAATCAAACCAATAATTACTTTTGACTTCCGCATCTTTGCTTTTTGATACTTGAACACCATGTTTGTGGACTTTTTTTGACCATAGATATAATTTTTGTGAGTTATTAAGACATCAATTCAAACAAAAAGAAATAACAAACTACTGAGAAGTTTAAAACATTATAAGAAACTCACAACCACAAAAATCAATACGAAAACCCAAAGCATAAAATATATATATATATATATATATATATATATATATATATATATATATATATATATATATATATATATATATATATATATTCCACGAATAGTAGTAATACTAAAATCCATATAATAAGAAACAAGAGTCAACAAATACCATTTGATATCAATCCTTCAATTATCTTTCTTTTCATTTTTGTGTCCAACAAAATAACCTAGGAATATGCTATAAAACATTAAAATTTTATAACTAATGAATATTAGTGAACTTAACATAAGACAAACAAAATAAACCAAGATAAGGGAAAAAAAAGTGATTAATAAACTCTAAATGGCATACATCTAGATAGCTCTTGTAGTTGTAAAACTATGTGATTTTGATTTTTTAGTCATCTCCCTTGATACCTTATCTTTATTATGTCATGCGATGTCTACAAACTCCTTTATTTCGGGCTTATATCATTCAAATGCCACAGTAATGTAATTATTGGATTAATACACAACCTTATATCCTTCATTATTTTCATGTGCAAAGAATTCAAAATTTTAAATTCAATCAATTAATTATGAACAAAGACAAAGAGAGAAAGAAATAAATCATACATAATTCTAAGGCGCAAAACTTGTAAAGATTTCATAGTCAATTATACATAACTTTTGAACCTAGTAGATGACTTGTGCAATCCGTAATAAAGCAATTCGTAGCATGATTATCGACTTAGTTTACTAAATTTTTGATTATTTTCCTGAATTTTAAATTTATTTTTTTATTTTTTTATGGTTTTTATTTTTTATTTTTTAATGAATGTACCTATATTTGTGTTTTTTCAAGTGTTTTACTACTAAATGAGCAATATACACTTTCACCCAATGTAAAAAATAAATGAAAGAATAATTTTTTGAACATCAAACATAATTACTTCAATGATCAGGTAAGGATAAATCAATTATTTGATCAATACATTTCACATGAGGGTTGTCCCAAGCCTAATTAACTGTAGGGTTGCTACAACAATAGACTTCCTTAATCCGTCTAGACACATATACACTTTCATAGTCTGGGGATTTTTTTTTTATCTCCAACAACAAATTCATGGACCAAACCGTTAACTTCAATAACTTAGTTGAAGGTGCATTCCTTATGTTTTCTACCTTCCTATCATGAGAAAGACTTGATTCCACCAATTCTCATTCCCATAGATATTGGACAAAAGCATCTAAATTCAAGCACTTGCCTTACTATTGTTGGAAACAGTGGTTCATATTTTGGGTCCGGGGGGGGGGGGGGGGGGGGGGGTGAACACTCGTGTTAAGGAATGAGTTGGACGTGTGGTGAATGCCCCCGTGGTATGGTAAAGGGTATTTTTGGGATTTCAGAAATATCGAGTTTAGGGTTGATATATACATTCATGTAACCCTAATTGACGTTTTTTGATAGTGGAAAATTTTGCCGTACACAGTGGACGTAGGCACATCACCAAACCACTTAAATCTACGTGTTCTTCTTTTCTCTTTTTTCTTTACTATTTAGCTTGCACGATTCACAACAACTATTCAATTCAATCTTCTTCAAAATAGATTCCCATAACTCCGCATTATTATAAACTTTACAGATTCCCACAAATATTGGACAAAAGCACCCAAGTAGGGATTTTAGAATGGTAAAATTGGGTTCCATGAGCATCCTCTCCACAAAATCATAGTGATCTTCAAGGAGCCGAATAAATGCAATGAATGTTTGCTTTTATGATTTTTTGAACATAAAAAAAAATCACACATACACATCCACAAATAGTAGAATTAGAAATAAGAACGAAACTAATTTCACATATTATATACCATAAGGCTAACATTTATAGAACATAAAAGATGAAAAAAATCAGATGAAGAATCCTTGTTTAATTGTAGGGTTACGAAATTTTTAAAAAAATTGAAGATGTAAAGCAGTACTTGAGACACCAAGAAATTGAAAAGAAAAATGAAGTGGGTTGTTAAACCCAAGTTATATAAAACTCCATTGGATCAGCAAGACAACGTTAAAGGTTTTTAGGATGGAAAAAAAAGGTTAAAAAAAATTCAAAATAGAAGACGAAGAGAACTCCAAATGGTTAAGAATGAAGATCGTCTTGGAGATGAGTATTGATGGCATGATTATTATCCATTAAATTGTCTTTTCAATGCATTAAGAAACAGGAAAAGAATGAAATATTATATTGAGAATTGCCAATATTACTTGTCGTATGTGGGATGCAAAGTAAAATTGCACTTCGCATCCTCAAAGATTGCATGGTCTACAACATTGCAACATCGAGCTCAGAAGATGGGTCCCATGGGCATCCTATCCACAAACTTAAAACTTCCATAAAATTATGTCAACTTAAAATTTTTTCATAATTTCCCTATTGGTGGCTGCCTAAAATTTTTGCATAAGGCTTTATCTTGTTAGATTAGAGTTTTAAGAGTTCTTGTTTGTTCATAGTGAACATCGATAGATGAATTTTTTTGAACTAAAGGTCTTATTGGGGTTTCAAAGAAAGGGCCATGGCCATTCGGCCACGATTTTTGTCAAATGGGACATTAGACTTTGTTAGGATCAAGCGCTTACCACTAGACCAATAACTTAAGTTATTGGTTAGAGCACAACTTTCTTTCCTCATGCCATAGCAGGATGTTGGATTTTAACCAAACACCCCCAACAGACTTTTTGACCTGCAACTTTAATTCAAAGTTGTAGAGCTTGGAAAAATCTACAGCTTTAATTTAAAATAGCATTGGGCTCTGATGCATTTGATTATTATTTTTAATCCTCTATCCCTCACAATTTGTTCTCCCCTCATGTCTTTGCAAATACACATTTCTTCAAGCCATTGCCAATGGTAAGTGGATACTTTACGTTTTTATCAAGGGCTCATACACTTTTCTCTGTCTATGGTAGAAGCCCATTAAAGTTCTTCATCTCTCATGCTTCCCTTCTTCATTTCCTTCACTGGTTCCTCTAGAAAGGGAAAAAAATTTCTTGTTGAGGGTAATGGCTTTATTGCGTATGATTTCTAAATCTATTGGATTGGTAGGACAGCAACAAAGGTTTTTACAGTAGGAAAAAAATTTAAAAAAAAAAAAACCTAAAATAGAAGATGAAGTAATGAATGAAGATGGAAGAAACCTTAAATTAGAAAAGTAAAAAAGGGTAGAACACTGTTCCTACTAAAAGTTCAAGCTAATAGTAATGGGTGAACTTTATATATTTAATCTATTCCTTAACAAAAAGAAAAAGCCCAATCTTTACCTTCAACTCGATTTCTCTTTACTCGAAGTTGGCGATGAAGACGGCGATGGCAGAAAATCCAACACAATATACATTTCTTGCACTGAGTAACCTATTCATGGTAGTAGTATCTTTCCAATGGATTGGAGGCGCACCAGAATTCAATAGGACGCTATTACACTCAAATTGCAGTCAACGGGACTGGTAAAGAGTTAAAAAAATATACGATTGAATATCAATATTCTCTGGCTTTCACAGACCATGGTAGTCTTGTAACGCCCTGGTTCCGGGTCCATTTCTCAAAACCCGAGGTATTATGGTAAGTAACAAAAGCAACTAAAAATCTGAATCAATTTAAACTTTCAATTAATTTCATCGTCAGAGTTATATGCGGAAACATGAAATATATCTAATAACAAATAAACTTTAACAATTATAACGTTCTTAATCTCAGGAAACTAATCTACAACTAAACTGACTACCCCTTTACATACTAGCCTAATGCTGTCGTCCTCTCCAAGAATACCTGAAAAATGGGAGAAACCGGAGTCAGAATAAATCTCAACAAGTAGCAAGGTGCATGCATGAAATCAGTCCATGTTTATATAAAATAAGTCATGAGGTGTACGATTAAACCAACAACAACAACATCAACAAGAAAAACGATAATATAGAGAAATCACGACAAACAGCATACCACGTCTGTGACATCACAGGACTAATGGAATCGTAAACAGAGTTCTACAAACATGTGCCAATATGCTATCTTCCGAATTACAAATGGACCAGCCGCCTTGCAGTCTGGCTATTCAACACCAACGGAAGAACCCACCAACAACCAATAACCAATAACCAAGATGGGTTAGCATGTACGGCCCAACCTATCCAGGAGTGGGTAACGTAGCAACTGACCTATCCAGGAGTGGTACCACCTTCGAGATGATGGAATGCCTATGACACAGAATAAGAAACTTCAGAAAACAATTTCATTTACTAGCTACTCTAATGGATCCATGTAAGAGCTAAGCCTTCTAGACACAACTCACAATCAAACTCTAAATAACTTAATAACATATCAATCAATACTATAATAGAAAGCGGAAGGACACACTTCTACTGTAGGAGGCATACACACCTTTACCGTAAAGGAAACCACATCTTTATGTAGAGGATACCACATCTCTACAACAGAGGATACTACATCTCTACAGTAAAGGCTAGTATCAACTCAACCACAGGAAGCAGTATCACTCAACCATAATAGAAAAAAAATAAACACCATGGGATATCCGCAACAACAGAGACACAATCGTGCCAAAACCCACCCGCGATGGAGGAATAAATCAATAGAAGCAATAGCCTAATCTCCTCTACAATGGCAAAAATGAACAGCAAAACTAAACCGCAAACGAATGGAGAATAAATCAAGACATTAACAATTTTCCTACCTCTTAATTAAAACTTCTCTATTTTTACTATCTATTAATGTCTAACTTTCCCTCATTTAGAACCTTAGGTGTCAAAACTTATTAACTCTATTATTTAGTATTTCCAGAAGGTAACTTAGGTCTATATTGAAGTTTAATAATAGGTTAGGTTACCCAAAATCAGAACTAAATAAGTTGTGATCTCTTTCTACTTAAAATATCTCCAAAAGTTTCATATTAACAATCATCGTCCCAAATTACTATTCTTTAATTCAAATTTAATTCCGCCACTTCCTACATCTTAAATTAACGTAGTTACAAGTGTTACAATTTTATAATTTACAGAAAAATCATTAAAATTTAAATTTGGGCACAATTCCCAAAATTTGGAATTTTTGACATGGGTCGCTCAAAGAGGCGCTCGAGCGACTGTTCTAGCGGCTATAATTTCAGGTTCTGTTTTAGATACACAGGCAGGTCGCCCGTGGTTGTACTCGAGCGGTCATTCGAGCGATTGGGTTTTAGGTTCTGTTTTAAGGTATACAGATGGGGCGCTCGAGCAGCCTTTCGAAAGCTCGAGCGGCCTTTCGGGCGCTCTGCCCAAAACTCAGATTTTTCTGGGTTTTTCAGAATTTCCAAAACTTCTCAAATTCCTATGGTTTTAAATTGTATCTAAACATCTAAATTTCATTCTAAAATACTTTTAAGACAATCATATTCAAATCTTGGTGATTATAATTTATCTAAGTTTTTCCCCACTAATTTGATCTCCTATATTCATTACTTTTCTAGATTCTTAAAGAGAGATTTAAATCACCAAATCAAAACTTTATAATCATCCAACTTTTCCAATGAAATCCAACTTAGAAACCAATACGATCAAACATTAAAATCACAAGAAAACATGCAGTTCCTCCAGTTTCAAGGGTTTGCTGCTTGCCTTTTTGATGAACCCAGATTTATCAAAAACTCCTTCTGTGCCCTTGTTATGATCTCGATAACACCCCTCAAGGCTTCTCCAATTCAGATCTCCACCGTTCAGTTGAAGTCCTCCATGAGTAGATCAAGACACTAAAATTTCAACCAATTCCAACGGTTGTATCTTCCTAGGTCGTCGTTCGAAGTTGGCTGGTGGGCCATCTCTACAACTCCTCTTTCTTTCTAAATATGATTTTTCACAATTTTCTGGGTTAGTTCGCACCACCTTAGACTTCTCCAAATCCAATCTCCACCATTCAGATTGAAGTCTCGCATGTGTAGATCATAACCTCCAAATTTCAACTCATTCCAACGGTTGGATCTCCGTAGATCATCGTTTAAAGTTGGCTGATCGGCCATCTCTGCAACTCCTCTTTCTTCATAGAATCTCATCATTTTCTCTTCTCTTTTCTTTCCCTTAGTTTTTCTCCAAGCCCAAGCATGAATTTCCCTCTTCTTTCTCCTTATTTTTGACTTGCTAAAAACCCTAAACCTTCCCTTTTATAAACACTCTAATCCTCAAGAGTCCAATTAGAACTAGACACTTTCTAAATAAATTCCTACTTTTTCTCCACCTTCTAATTCTCTACTAGTACTATACCAATTAAATCCCTCACTATCCAAACTCTTCTTTCTAGCTAATTTTCGTGCATATTTAATTCCTTATTTTTAAAATATTACTAAAACACCCCAAAGCTCCTCTTATCCCCAAATTTAAGGCTCCTTATTAATCATAATCACCAATGTACCCTTTTTCCTTCTTTTAAGCCTTAAATTTGCTATTTAAATTCAACTAAACTAAAATTTGGCCTAATTAAGTTTCTTGACTTAATAATTAATTATTTTATTGTTTTTATGGATTTGACTAATTAGAAATGGCTAGAATACCCTTTTCTTTTATTTCCTTACTAAATCTTTAAATTTCTTCACAATTACCCAAATATTATTCTTCTTATTATTTCTCTTCATAATTTGAGATTTCAATCGTAAATATTAGTTCTTCAAGTTCTCCTCTATAATATAAGTTAGATTCCTATTTTACCTTCTTAATTACCTTTACTTCTAAATTTTTCTAATTTATTCATTAATTATTTATTTATTGATTTATTTTATTTTAGGAAAATCTAGGGTTTTACTAGTCTTCCAATCTTCACCGTCGTCAGATACTTCGGAGAAGGAGCAAGCACAAGAACCCATCATCGACACAGTTTCTTCCCTCTCTTTCGTGTGAAAAATCCTACCATTCTCAATCGACCCTGCAACATCCCACCCTGTCCCTTCGAGGCCGCCAAAAGAAGCAGCCATAGGAAGAAGCAAGAAGCCGTACCATCGAGAAGTCCAACCGTAACCAAGAAGTCCAATTGTGTTAAGTTATTGTCCGTGCAAGATTCCCTAATTTTGGAGGACGAAGGAAAAAGCTATACACTTTTATAAGTAGTAGGATATATTTAGATTAACTTCAAGGTACCTCTTAAAGCCTTAATAGAAAAATTATGTCAAAGATAATGCGGTTTATATTCACTATTCTTTTCCATAAATTTTGTAATTTCGTAAATTGCATAATATTGTACGTGCTTTACTTGAAAGGAACACTCAATTCAAATTCAATTCAATAGTTTAAATGGTTTTGAACTTGGAATGAAGATGATTTTAGGCTTGGTATATTTTTTGCTTGAAAGAAACACTCAATTCAATGTCAATTCAATAGTTTAAATGATTTTGAACTTGGAATGAATTCAATAGTTTAAAAGATTTTGAACTTGGAATGAAGTTGATTTTAGGCTTGGTAGATTTCTTGCTTGAGAATAAGCAATTTTGACTTGTTAGATTGTGGCTGGAAATCCATCCTACCAAGGCCCTAGCTATAATGCCCCGAACCCGGGTCAATGCAAAACGGGCACTCAACCCAAATCCGAAGTGCTACGGGCCCAAAAATTACTAAATACCAGACAATAAATTTCCATTCAATTAACAATTCATATCAAAGTGTGGAAGTCTTAACATTAAATATAACTATTAATAAGCGTGAATTAAAATCATCCAACCATCTCTTCAAAAATATAAATCAAGTCTGGTAATGAAGGTTCTATCACTCTCACTCTCATAATCATCAAATCATAAATAACTAATAAATAAATCAATGTCTTAATAACAATATAATTCTCAAAACCTAACTACTCTGGATAATAATAATCCTCTAGAAGGAAATCAGCAAACTCGCTCCCAGAAGCAAACCCCACGTCTCTCTCACACGTATCAGCTGAAAACAAAACAAAACAAATATGAATGAGATACGAATATCCCAGTAGGTAACAACATGCATGAATAAATAGTTTATATATAGAAGATAGTTACTTTCATGCTTGGTAAAAATAAACGAGATAAACAAGTTACGATGCAATCTCAACAGATTAAATAGTTCTCAAATCAAAACAGTTCACAAGTATAAACAATTCCATCAACATAAATTCCCAAAACAATAGTATAATAACAAGATCACCACGAATCCATCATAATCCAACATACAACATTGTAGAACTCGTAAAGACAAGAAATAACTTTGAAAAGAAACTCTCCATTCACTATGCCACCATGCGACTTATGAGCGAAGCTACTAAGACCCTCAAACCTGTATATCACTGAGACAAGAGGCGTAGTCATCGACTTATTGCACACGAAATTTACAAAACTTGGCACATACTACCAGCATGCAGCACTTGAATCAATACATGGAGATGGCCGTTGATCCGCATATACAGGACTCGCCAACGAGGCTTGAAATAACCCTATAGACATGCAGACCCCCCAATGCAAACTAACTTGCAAAGGAAGCGCGAGCACAAATTAGGAGTACCCAAACAAAGAAAAACCTCTTCACTCTCAAGCTTAACCCCATGGATCTACATGCAACTATGCCCACTAGACACCAACAATAATAAGTAACTCAAACGATCATGGTTCAATAATAATGCCTAGCGGCATATAGGGACTTTCCAAAACTAAAACTCTTTCCAATTGTAATTTTACAAAATAGTTCTAAAGTGAAGATTTTTTACTAAAGTTTTGAAATCAAGATACTTTAAAATATATTTTTGCTTTACAATAATTTTTCCAAATCAAATAGTGAAATAACCCAAAAATCCTTTTATTTTCAAAGTGAGACAACTCTTTTTGCAAATATCTTAAATCACTCATCAATTTGTTTAAATATACGAAGTCACTGAAAACAATTGTAAACACTCTCTATTTTTAGATTCAGGTATTTAAAATTCCTTTAAAATTATTTTGGAATTGAATAGGAAAAATCAATTTCTGTAATGGTTGCTCAACTCGGTCGCCCAGGCGACTTGGTTGGGCGGTCATTCTTTTTAAAACTACAATTCACAATCAATGGGCACTCAGGTGGTCACCTAGGCAATCCCTCTGGGCGACCTACCCAGAAATAAAAATTAAATGGTCGCTCACCCCATTGCTCAGGCGGTCTGGTTGGGCGACCTTATTGACTAAATTCTAAAAATCACAGGCAAGGCGCTCGTGCAGATCTCTCAGGCAATTTTGCCAAGCGCTCGGTCAACAACGGCTAATCCGACTTTGAAAATCTTATTTTTATGCATCAAAACGACGGTCTACGTATTCAAATCCACTCTAATAACTTCTAAACATATAGATCATACTTCTAAATCATGTAGAAACATATAAACAATACTTTTGGATTATCAACAACAATCAAACATAAGGAAACCAAGTTTCGACTAAAACAAGGTGTGCTACCTACCTCTGTTTGACCAAGTCCTTGTTCTTCTTCCTCAAGTGTAGATGACGAACCTTCTACAGCAATACGGATCTTCTTCTAGGATAAAAAACAACTCACAAACACAAACGCTCCTTCTTCTCTCTCTCTCTGTCGGTCTCTGGTTTTCCTTTTGCCGTCAGCGAATACGATTGAAATACAATTAGTATTCTCTAAAATACTTTCTTAAATACTAGCCCTATTTTAATCTCATGATTCCACGTATCTCACTACCATCAATTCCTATACTCCTAACCAATCAGATTAAAAGATAACCTTAAATTAATACTTACTTCAATATCTCATAATCCAACGGTCAGATTTGCTTCAATCTCCGGATCTCCTCCATCAGTGTGATCACCTATATATTTAATTACAATCCATCAATAAAATACTCAAGAAAATTCTGGTTATTATTAAATTGAATTTTTCTGCAAATTTTCGGGGTCTTACACTAGCTATTTGTTTCCGGTCTGAAACTTGGGTCTATGACGCAGTGAAAGTTACAAAAACAAAGATTAATCTCTGTTAATCCTAGAAAATTGGAATCCACCAACAAATAACCTTGAATCCTGAAGGAAGATGAGAAAAGTTTTCGAAAATAGAACTTTATTATTAATGATTTGATGAAATGTTTTCTACAAAGTCATTCCACCGCCTTATATAGGCTTTCCTAACTCAACCCTAAAACATTAAGAAACAATAAGAAATTAGAAAACTAGTCCTAACTTAAATAAGAAAACACCTAACGCAATTAACTCAAAATAGAAACTTGCCAACTGCTAATGGAATCAATTTAAAAACATAAATAAAACTATTGGACGCTAACTTCAGAAATTAAACCAGAATTCCAACTCGTTAGTTCTTGGTTTTCTTCATATCCTATTGTTCCAAATACATCAATGCTAGATGTTCTACATCAGTCCCCTCCACTTGAGAAAAACTCGTCCTCGAGTTAATATCTGCATACAAATCAACAACATTGAAGGTTTTGGAAATACCCATATCATCCGGTAAATCAATGACACAGGCATTACTGTTGACCTTCTTCAAAACCTGATAAGGACCATACCTCTTCAGCTTGAGCTTGTCCTAAGTACCTACCGAAAACCTCTCTTTGCATAAGAAGATCATCACCTTCATTGAACTCCTTATGTTGCATGTATTTGTCTGTAGCCATCTTGTACTTAGTATTGGTTTCCTCCAACCTTTGCTTAACCTCTGTTTGAGATGATTGAACCCTTTCACCCATGTTCTGAGCTGCTACACTAACATCTGGTAACTTGGGAAGATGAGCCAAATCCAAAGCATGGCGTGGAGGCTTCAAATACAACAAAGAGAATGGTGATTTGCCAATGGCACTAGATACAGAATTATAATATGTAAACTCTGCTTGAGGCAAAGCATGATCCCACTGTTTCGGCTTACTCGCCGAAATACACCAAATCAAATTACCAAGCGTCTGGTTCACCACCTCTGTTTGTCCACCAGTCTATGGGTGTTGTGCTACTAAACTTCAAAGAAGTATCAAACATCTTCCACAAAGTAATCCAAAAGTGGCTAAGAAATATAGAATCTTTGTTAGAAGTAATAGATTGTGGAATGCCATGTAAACGAACGATCTCACGAAAGAAGAAACTAGCAATGTGAGATGCATCTAATGTCTTTTGACAATGAATAAAGTGACCCATTTAGGAGAATTGGTCAGCAACAACAAACACCGAATCCACACCCCATTGCGTACAAGGCAAACCAAGAACAAAATCCATAGACAAGTCTTCCCAAATAGAATTAGGAACAGGTAAAGGAGTATAAAGACCTGTGTTCTGTGATTGCCCCTTCAATGTCTGACAAATATAGCACTTCCGAACAAAATTCCAAGCATCTTTCTTCAACTGTGGCCAATAATCTTTCTCTTCATGTAAATCTACCATCTTATCTTGACCCAAGTGACCACTAAGTCCACTGCCATGAAGATCACAAATGAGTTTCTCTCGCAAAGAAACCCGTGGAATATACAAACGATTTCCACGAAATAAATAACCATCCATCACATGGAAATCTCAACAGGCTGGTGCGCCACACACTTTGCCCATAAATTTGCAAAATCATCATCAGTAGCATATGATTCTTTCAAAAAAAATTAAACCCAAGTACCTCATGGCTCATGGTCACCAGCAAATTAGCTCTTTGACTAAGAGCATCAACAACCTGATTAAGAGCTCCTGATTTATGCCAAATGACAAAAGCAAACTTTTGCAAAAATGTGAACCACTGTAGACACCCCAAATTGCACAGCAAAAATGAAGAATAATGGGCAAAAATCACTATCTCCTTTGAAACCAGCACAAAATTTGGGAAAATAGGCATTTTTCTTTGTATCCGACAACTCAGGTCGGATACAAGCACACTTCTTCGTATCCGACATAAGTTGTCGGATACAAGCAGGCTTTAATGTATCCGACATCATATGTCGGATACATATAGGCACTCGTGTATCCGACCTAATATGTCGGATACATGTTTTTTGCTCAAAATTAGGGTTTTCCGAGAGTTTTCACTTTTTACCATCATATCCTTCATTAAATGAGTGGAAATCTCGGAAATAGCCTTAAGGTTAAGGTTGGTGGGCTCTAGACATTATGTTGCGTCTACCATCCCACCAACCCTAACCCTAGCCTTTGCCTATAAATAGGAGGCTCCTCCTTAAGCAAATGGCCATTAACTCTTGCCAAGAACTTTTGCCAAGAAGTTGGAGATCAAAGAGCTCCGAGTGAAGAGGGGAACCGCTGCAATCTTGCTTCCAGAAGCCCAGGTAAGCCTCAAACCTCTCTTTATTTTTCTGTTTTTACATTCTAGATCTAGATCTCTTCTTCTACCTTTCCGTAGAATAAGGCCTCTTCTATGTGTATGAAAACCCTTCTCCTACTCAAAGTACCTCGAGACTCCCCCTAGCCGTAAAACGTGAAGGCGGGATCTAGGGGAAACGAGACTGGGGATTGATCCTAGTATTAGAATCTATTTGAATAAGCCTTTTGAATCTATGAAAACCGTTTCATATTCAAAGTACCCCAAGATTATCTTGAAGAACCGTGTTTAACGGGGAGAGAGAACTAAGGGAAACGATAATGGAATGGAACCTTAGGTTGTTCTAGAACCCCTTTGATTGATATGAATGCATGCCATATGTTATTATATTGTTCTTGAATGGATTTTTATACACATACACACATAGCACTTGTTTTGTCTGATTTGGCTTGTATTTTGGATCTATTGCCGTCATTGTGGTAGATCTGGAATAAATAGCCCCAAAAAATTCTGGGATATTTCCTATTGATTTTCAAATTGATTTCAAGCAAGTTTTGTTGAGTATTGAAGGCCTCTAGGTCCAACCTCTCGGTTTTTGGGCACTTTTGCTTAATATTGGGTCTTTTTGGCATATTCTCTCCAATCGGAGAGAATGGTGAGCCAAGCTTGTACCCTACTATTTCTAGAGGTTCTTCAACACTTTTTCAAGTGATTTTGATTCATCTTGCACGGATTCCACACACTGGATCATTGTTTTAAATTGATTTTACTCAAAAAGGGCTTAAATCGACAGCAACTGTACCCCAACTTCGGACACTCGTAACTTCATCGTCCGGATGACTTTTGGAGTGATTCTAGATCCATGGGAAAGGTGAGGCTGTCTAGTTTATACCTGTAAAATTTCATTAATTTCTATCAAGCGGATTTTTGACACCTCTCTATCGAAGTTGATAGGTCAGTTCAGGTCTGAATACGGAACTTGTCACTTCGACTGAGCGCCATATGTTCGTTTTAAGTCCGATTTGAATGATTCTTGTTTCTGAGTTTTCCTTTGGAAGTCTAGTTTCAAATCCAGTTGGTTTCATAATTTTTTGACTCCATTTGTATCGTTGGTAACAGATTTACTCAGAACTGCTCAATAGCACTTTTCTGGGTAAATATGTGATCTTCGGGGCCTGTTCGGGAGATCACCCAAGGCACATCCGAATGAATTTTTGTATGAGACTAGTTTCATCTGAAATATGGTCATACATAATTCATTTCCACCAAATTTCATGAACTTATATGGAGCCGATTTTTCTAAATAATTTTCCAAACTTGCCCACTTGCCACTTTTTACTATCTCCAACAGAAATTTCAAAAGAGGCATAACTCCTTGGATTTCAACCGGATTTAATTGAAATTTTGCATGAGTCTCTTATTTACCATAATCTTTCAAATGGATTTGGTTTGAGTCAATTTAAAATTGGATTTGAATGATTTCAAGATAAATGGCATTATCTTTTACCGAATTTTCCGGATTTGACTCAACTTGGGTTTTGTGCAATTTTTGCTTTGATTGCCTTCTATTGGTAATATTCTAGAAGTGATATGGATATAACAGAGGATCTGGAATTCATTTGGATTTCCCATGTGGACATATCACATATTTGTTTAACCCTTTTCCAAAGTTTTTGACGATTTTAGCAAGCTTTCTCATTTTTTTTAGCATAAACAACACTAGGCAACCACCTTATGTGGGTGAATGGGGGTGCCTAACACCTTCCCCCGTTCATAATCTAATCCCCTTACCCATCTTTGGATTTGATTTTCAAGTAGAGTTATTTTTACTCTAGTATTTGCCTTTTAACTCTTTTTGCTTATTTTGAATCTTTTGGTGCCCATTCACACCCCAAAAATCTGAATGGTGGCGACTCTCCCATTTTACATTGAGCCTGTGTGTTGACGGAGGGGAAATCATCCCGGTGATTGTTTCCATGTCTCACAACCACATGGCATGCATAGTTGTCAAGTGTTTCTGACTATTCAAAAATTTCAACGCCTGATGATTAGAATAAATGATGAACTCACGTTGAACAAGGTAGTGCTCCCAATGCTTCAAAGCCCGCACAATAGCATAAAATTCTTGATCATAAGTGGACCACTTTTGCCTCACATCACTGAGTTTCTCACTGAAATATGCAGCCGGCCTACCTTCTTGAGAGAGAAATACTCCAACGCCTACCCACAAGCATCCACCTCAACTTCAAATAGCTTCTCAAAGCTAGGGAGCATCAATACAGGGGCGTTGCATAGTTTTTCTTTGATTAAGGAAAAACTAGCATCTTGCGCCTCTCCCCAATTAAACCTTCCCTTCTTCAAACATTCAGTGATAGGGGCAACAATGGAGCTGAAGTTCTTAATAAACCGGCGATAAAAAGTAGCCAAACCATGAAAACTATGTACCTTAGTTTTAGTTTTAGGTGTAGGCCAATCACGAATTGCACTCACCTTCTCTTCATCAACATGAATACCATCAAAACTCACCACATAGCCCAAAAACAGCAAGCGATTGGTCATGAAAATACACTTCTTCAAGTTAATAAATAACTTGTTTTGCATCAACACTTCCAACACTCGATGTAAATGGTGTAGATGATCCCATTTAGTCCGGTTGTATATCAAGATATCATCAAAATAAATGACTACAAACTTGCCAATGAAAGGTCGCAATACTTGATTCATCACTCTCATGAAGGAGCTAGGTGCATTCGACAAACCAAAGGGCATAATCAGCCATTCAAACAAACCATCCTTGGTTTTAAAAGCTATTTTCCATTCATCTCCAAGCTGAATTCTGACTTGGTGATATCCACTCCTCATATAAAACTAAGTTTTAGACAAAGACATGGAAAATATCAAAATCAATTAAGCCGTCTGGGCTGATATTAACACAAACTCAACCTTGGGCTTAAAAAGAAGACTAGACCAAACCCAAACCCAAACCCAAACACTTGGAGATATGATCTTTTGATAAATTAAGGTGGAGGAAGAAAATTCCTATTGCCAATTCTAATTAGTTGAGATAAGGTCTTTGGCGATTGATTGACGATCCATCTTTATAAATAAAGTAATTTGATAATAAAGTTTATTTTTGTAACAATAAAAATTAATTTACATTAATAATCGCAGCACTTATTTATCTAATCAAAAGTAAATGTAAGATTCGTTCCACTATTTATCTACACTTTGTTAGATTTTCGTCAATTTTCCAGATTCGAGTATTAACTTTTTTGCATAATTGTAGATCTAAAATATTCATAATATCCCAAAATATTCAATATACACGATCATCACAATTAATTGAATATCTAATATATTAAGGGAAAGAGGCTCAGGCTGACATGGCCGAACTCATTGCAGACAACTTGAAGAATTCTATATTCAATCTTGAGATCCCACAAACAATCTTGTATGCTTGAACTTTTAGATTCTCCGTGAGAAAGATTTCTCTCTTTACTGAATTTCTTCTTTCATTGCTTAAGTTGCACAAGTGACAGAGATTGTCCTTTACATAGGGTTGAGAGAAAGACCAATCCTAATAAGAATAGAATTCTTTAAATTTACCAATATACTATTAATTAATTACTTAATAACCAATAAGGTTATTCTGCTTTCCATCAAAATAAAAACATTAGTATTAATTTTATAATCAATCAAATCAATGGCTTATATTCAAAATAACCCATCAATCACATGGGACACGTCATGCGGGTCACACATTTTAACCCATTGTTCTTCTCTTTCTCATAAGCTTTTTCCATTTATTGCACTTCTTAACCAAAGGTTATCAATGATGAACTCATTAACATTAAAATGTATCTAGTAATCCTTTTAGTTTCCTAAATCCAAAAGAACAAGAAAGATACAGGTTGGTGGTGGTGGTGGGGTGGGGGATACAATCACGACTAAACTTTACTTTGATACAGTAGCAATCAGATTCTGGATGCAGCCACTATTTCCTAGCCAAAGTACCATGCTACATGTAATATAAGAAGACAAACATCCCTTTTTTTCCCACTCCAAGAGAAGAGTTACAAAAATACTGGAAATAGCTCCATTCTGGATACAGTCATGACTAAACTTTGGTACAGTAGCAATCAGATTCTAGATGCAGCCACTATTTCCTTGCCAAAGTAAAGTACCATGCTATAAGTAACATAAGAATAGCAAAAGAGAATCATCCTTTCTTTTTCCCTTTTTCACTCTAGAGAAGAATTATATAAATACAGGAAATAGCTCCATGCAAGTCCTCCAAAAGATTGCTGCATAATGCCATAAACAAAGCTCCAATGCAAGCCACCATAGCTGACACTTTACAGGAGAGATTTAGCAGCTCACATTCTAAATCTGATTGGTATCATACTCCATCTTATTTCTCCAAAAAAAATCTATAATCATGCTCTTTCTTGTGAGCGAAAACATAGAAGGCTGATATGCCATCTAACTATCAAAAACAAATGTAATCTTTACTGATTTAAGAGAAGCCTTCTTCAGCAGCCTACCAATGGAGATTAAAACTTGCTGCTTGCATAAGCGGGTGAGATAGATATGCACCTAGTGTCACTGCTGTGATTGTCAAATATGGCAACCGAAGGAATTCCTTATAATAATCTTTGGGCAATTTTTGGCGGCCATCAAGTATGGCGGCAAACGGAACAACACTTGTCCGGCGCTTGACGATCTCAAAAGCTTCCCCGTACCGTAAAGCCAACCTCCGGTCACCATTCCAAACACCAAATAAATGGTGTGCAATTAAGCCAAGAGATGCTGCCACCACTACAGAGTTGCCAATCCAGGCTGTGTGAGCCAAGCACCACATTGCTTGGCCAACCATCTGAAAAGAAATACAGAAATAATTGACACAAAAAAGCAGAAAAAAGAAGGAAAAAGAAAATGATTGGAACTATAGATTTTTAGAGAAAAGAAAAGAAAGTGCTGGGGAAAATGCTTTCTCTTGTTTGGTTTGAATAAGAGATAGGGATTTAAAAAAAAAATTTTAAAAATTATTCTCTTTTGAAAGTAAACCTGTATCTCCCAAAAGACAGAAATCTTGAAAGATAATAGGGAAAGACAATATAACTTCTTTTAATATTTTTTTTTTTTTTTGATAAGAATAACTTCTTTTAATATGCTAACATAAAATTGCTACATGTCTGAACTCCTGTTGACATCAACTAACCTTGCCATGGTATATGAGATGTTTACCAACAAATACGTGAAAATTATAAAAAAAAATGCCTTTTTTCTCTTTCTCTATATTTTTCATCTTGTCAAATCAGTTTGTTTTTTTTTCTTTTATTTTGATATTTTGCTTTCTTTTCTTTTCTTCTCAAATCCAAGGTTCTGAACATCCTACATATATGCAAAACATTCAGTATGTCCAACAATGAGTACTCCTTGGAGCAACAACTGACTAGATCAAAAGAACAATAGTACAATGCTTTGTACTCATTAGTGGAGGCAACCAAAAGCTATTACGTAAAATAACCAATAGGTCAGTCGACTAGGACTGCCAGATCAAGTTAATTCTTTGTTCTCCGTTACCAAGATATCCTTGCTAAGACAGGTGGGATTGATAGGAGGGAATTTAGAGAGCAGACATGTTTCCCCTCTCAACAAATGGTTATAGAGATTCTTAGAAGATAAAAACATTGTATAGCATGTGGAGAATAAAAAAAAGTTTGGCATAGACAAAATCAGTTAGGATGTTAATAGAAGGGCTAAGATGTCCACACTCAACCCTTGGAAAGGCATTCTTGTATTGTATGATCCCTTTTGTCCTTGTATACAGTACAAATTCAACTCCTGGAACAAAAAAATGGTGGTTGATACATCACTTAAAGTCAAGACTTCCCCATGTTTTTTTTTCTGTGGCCACAGAAAAGCATGAACTTGTCCTTGTTAATCTTAAAAAACTCCTTGATAATCTTAAAAAGGATTATGTAGCCTTTGTGTAATGAGTATGGGTTTAAATCATTGATCCTAAAGGCTCTAATTTCTATAATAATAATATCTCCTAGATCTTTTTTTTTTCTTTTCTCTTTTTTTTTTTTTTTTTTGGATCAATAATGAGAATAATCTATTAGAAGATATAATGAATAGAAAAGTACAGATATGGGAATACATCCCATGAGGAACAGGATGCGTCCAAAAAAGAACAAAAAACCTCAAACAAACAGGAGAAAACAGTACATAACCATCAACACAGCCTTGAAACACTTGCTAAACGCCCTAGGATACAAGTGTCTCCCAATTCCTCATAATATCTTCCACCCCATATTCACCCCATTCAGCAGAAATCAATATCCAAAAAGCTGCAAGACCCATTGCTTTCTTTGTCTAGGATTAACTCTCAACTACAGTAGGTGTCTACAAAATCTTTCTATTACGGTTCAGCCACACTACCAAGATGGTAGCAAAGACTATGGCCGAATATGGACTTCTCCCTCTCTTCAACAAATGAAGAAATCGCCACTTGCATGCAATCTCACAAACAGAACTAGGTAGAACCCACTGTACTCCAGCCAAGACCAACAATCTCCTCCAAATATAGCCCACAAATTCACAATGTAACAGCAAGTGATCCACTGACTCCCCAGCCCTCGTAAAATGAGTGCAAGCATGTGGTGAACAAAGCCCAAGAATTCCTACAACACTGAAGGTTGTCTAAAGTATTAATCCTATTCAGAAAAGCAGTCTATGTAAATATCTTCACTGTGAGGAGGATTTTGGCTTTTCAAAGAAACAAAGTAAGGAAACAAGGAAGAGATGACGATGCCAGCTTCCAAGAATATGATGTCCATGATCTACAAAAGTACTTCCCCTTAGGATCAAGTGACCGCAATCTGACATCAGGAATAGAAGGGTGAAGTATTAACCCTTTGCGATTCTCAACTAAAGCCCCTAGTTCATCAATCTAGGATTCCCGAAGATCCCTACTGAACTGAAGGTTCCATTGTAGCCCAAGAGAAGACCATGATAGATATCACAAACAGGAGGGTCTCTAGGAGCACAAGCACGAAAAAGACTGAGGAATCTAGAGTCTAGGGAAGAATCACCCCACCAAACATCAGACCAAAACTTTATTGAATCACCCTTTTGAAGTTTAGTAGATACAAGAGGCAAAAATACAGAGGCAAGGTTTAATATGGGTTTCCATGGACAGTCAAAAAAAAAGCTTTAGCATTTTGATTGACTTCCCTCCCATTGTTATGAATACCACACTTACTCGAAATAACCTTATACCATAATGTCCCCCGATCCTGGCCAAAACGCCACAGCCATTTACCAAGAAGTGTGGAGTTCTTCAAATGCACATTACCAAGAGATAATCTCCCTTTCCCAAGGCCCCTAGAAACCTGATTCCATCTAACTAAGTGATCCTTATTTTGCTTTGCACCACCTTCACATAAGAACTCCCTTTGCAATTTTCAATACTGTGCACCACCTTCGCCGATGCTCTAAACAATGATATAAATTAAACTGGAATGTTGGATAATGCAGCTTTGATCAACCCACCCCCCCCCCCCCCCCCCCCAAATTGATAGATACTGCTTTTTCCACATTGCAGCTCTGAGATCTATGGTTTTTATTAACCTTGGTTTTGAAAAAAAAAATTAACACCCTTGATATCCTCCAAAACGATAAGAAAATATGTGACACTATCTCCCAAAATATGTGCAATACGCAGGAGGGCAGAGGAATCCATCAACCATTTATTCCTGCATTGCAATTAGGACTACTTTGTTTAGAGTTCCTTCTTGCAGATGATTCATCACAGCTGGGTAAAGGCTTCAGATTTTCTGTCCCAATAACAATAGATGATGAATCCTTCACTTCCGACCTTTCATGTGGACTACAGAGCTTACGGGATAATATCAACCAAAGAATCCAATCCATATGATTCATCAAAGATGGGTAAAGCTTCAGATTTACATATTTTCTGTGCCAATAACAATGGATGATGAATTCTTCATTTCCTACCTTTTCATGTGGACTACAGAGCTTATGGGATAACTCAACCAAAGAATCCAGTCCACCTGAATTACTTGAGAATTCAGGCTGAATCAAGCTTAATATCAACTTATATTCTTTGGGAAATTCAAGAACTTATAGAATTAGTAGGATATTCAGATATGATAAAGGAAACATTTAGTCTTGGCTTTCAGGCCCAATGGAGGATGAAGCAGAAGGGGAAGCCCTTGTTCTAGGCTTGGCGGGAGCTAGGAGACGAATATTCACATGCTCACCATGGAAAAAGCTCTATGGTGATTAGTTGGGCAAGGAGTGGTTGTGTTGGCTCTAGGAGATACCACATTGAGCTAGCCAGATCTATCATTGCCCTGATGAATAACTTGGTTGTTTGGGCCCTCAGATCTGCTAATGAGACTGCAGTCACATTAGGTAAGCGTGGAGCCCAGAGGGAAACTATGATTGTGGGAGAAGGAACATTTCCTGGATAACTGGTTTTCTCATTCCTTTTTTTCTTTTTTCCTTTTTTTAATCAGTAATGATAAAATAGACAAAGAAAATTGCAGAATACTGTGACATAACATAACAAATCAGGTGAGCAAGATGAGAGGGACACTATGATTGTGGGAGAAACAGAACTACCCAAAAACCATTACGTGAAAACTGATTTTCAGTTTCCCCTTTTCCTGTACTTCAGTTCCCCCTTTTCTTATTCCTCTTTTGGGCCAATTTCCTTTTATTTATTTTCATTTTGCAATTCTTATGTCTGGCTTTTCTGGGACCATCTCTGTCCTAGTTGGCCTTTTTGTATCAATTACTTTCATTTAATGATAAATCTTTGTTATCAAATCACCCAAAAAAACAAAAATAAAAATAAAAAAGGGAAAAGAAACCAAAAAAAAAAAAACCCCTTGTCTCAAGATCAAAACAGCAGCAAATACTGAATCCGGTGCATTTTTGGCAAGAGTTATGTGAATCGAAAGAAAAATCAATCAAGAAGATTATATACCTGTGGGTGCCTCGTGATTCTCATGATCCCAGTCTCCCAAAGGTGCATTTTAGGCTTATCAACAGCTGCTACCTCTAACAGATTAAAAGTTGACGGGTATAAGAAAAGAAAAGAAACAAAGGATAAGATCCACACAAGTTGATGAACCCCAGGAACACTCTGGAGTTGCCACAACTGCACTCCATCATACCGGTGATTAATGAAGTACACCTGAACAACAGCAGCTCTTCCTAATCAAACCTGGTAAGCACAAGAATATGGAAAGGAACAGTTGAAGTTGAAACACAATAATACATTGAACAATCAGGCTCCTGTGCCTGTGGGGAAGGAACTCACAATTGTACTAAGTGCCAACGGGAGAGAGAGCCCTGCAAACAGAACACGGTATGCACGTTCACCAATGAGTTTCTCACCACTGTCTCTAAGACTAGCCAAGCCACTGTGGGCAATGGCAAAAATGAAAATAAGTATCAACATTACAACCTGCAGGAGGAAGAAAGCTGAACATATAAGTTTTCAATGAAGAAGGTACATAACTAGGTCGATTAAATCACAGAGAATGTTCACCGAGAGAAAAATGGATCTGCCATGTACTAATGCTCTAAAACAAACAGTAAAAACCAAGACGATCAGTATGTTACTTAAATGGCAAAACCTTGGTCGATAATAGGATGCATAATATATGATATCCAAAATTAGATAACAAGACAAAATCATAACTCAGCTTTTTATATTTTCTGGGACACACATGCTTCCAATCAACAACAAAAAAAAATCATAACTGTTCCAAAGTGTTAGGAAAGAATGTAGTACACATAAATAGATAGCTCAACAACTAATCACAATTTCTCAGTTAATTTTCATCATCTGTTTACAAGTTAGCAATGTGCTGAGCCTATTTAGAGCCTCAGTGAAGCGAAGCTGAGCTATATACACTTCTCCTTTGTCCTGACAGGCAAGACGTTTTCTCATTCCAAAAATCATAAGCTTGATGAGATGCCCATTTAATAAAATATAATAGTGGGATGTATACAACACCTCTAGAAGTATTTTATGCACAATTGAGAACCATGATAAAAGTTTCTGGTTTCATTTCTATACTTCAATAAGGAATCAAACTCAAAACTTATTTAATATCTGTTCAATTGTTTCATTCAGAAACTGGATCAAAATATGTTAGTTGCATTCACAGCATGATTGTTCTGTAACCTTTTGTGGACTTTTCTAGGCCCTACAGGGTACAGAGTTCTATCAGTTTTTCTCCATAAAACCCTAGCTTGCTATGTAATGCAAAAAATGTCCTGGTTATAGTAAAAACCAAAAGCATATGGAATTTGTCTAAGAGTAGCTCCAATAGGATAAAAAGAGGAGATGGTTTGGGGATGTAAAATGGAGATATGAAGTGCATGAAGGTCGGCATATAGAAGGATATAAATGGTCAGAGCATAACCAATGTTTCTAACAACAGACTTTGACTTTTTATTGTAGTTTCACCTGTCATAAACCAATGTTTGTTTTAGAGCCCCAACTATTTCGTGAGCATTCTTACTTCAAAAAACTCAACCAAATGAAAGAAAAAAATTTGAGTTTCAATACTACATGTTTCAAGGATTAGAAATATATTTCTAAGGTCACAAGCAAACATCACTTCTTTTGTTCAATCAGAAATCAAACACAAAGTCTATAAGATATTAAAAACCATAATTAAGGAGCCTACTACAATTAGCAATCCTACCATAAAAATAAAAATAAAATAAAATAAAAAAAGAGGTGCAAATAAGAAAAATAAATGAGATAGAAAAGATGACATAAGAAGTTGATGATTAAGAGCTTCAATTTACTTCTCTCTGGAGTTCTAGATTCTTTAATGGGACATAGAAGCTTTATCACCATTATTTATGAGATTTTTGCCAGAATTTCAGTGTTCAACATAACAAATCCCAAGGACAAGTATATTTTTAGGACTCTCATAGCCATGCATCCTTCCCTTACTCAGTTTCAAATCAAAATAAAGCTGAACTAGAGATTAAAATCAGTGATCAAACATTATTAATAAAAACATACAAAATGGAAACCTATATACCGTCTACAAAGTGAAAGAAAACAGTAAAGATGATCACAAGATGAAGACTAATATCCACCTTCGAAAGAAAGTGTATTAGTTGGAGGTGCATCTTCTTTCATGGGATGTAAACAGTCCTTTTCTTCCATTATTAATTATAATATAAGTGCTGGTGTA
Source organism: Buxus sempervirens (assembly GCA_947561395.2). Lineage (NCBI taxonomy): Eukaryota > Viridiplantae > Streptophyta > Magnoliopsida > Buxales > Buxaceae > Buxus > Buxus sempervirens. The sequence goes on along the minus strand of OX387187.1, from coordinate 6,229,346 downwards.
TCAGTAATATTTGACTCTCAAGTTGTGAAGCCATGTTTTTTCTGAGAGTAACCTGGCTCAGCTTCATGAGGATTATCTTGCACCAACATTTAATCAGGACAAGCTTTTCCTACAGGGGATGACAAATACCCAGAATTACCACTTTTGATTTGTTCCATGGGTATTTTTGGGCCAGAAAAGTATTCTAGAGGCAGCAACATTTTCAATTATGCTTATTTGTATATATTTATGCATTCCTTTTTGTTTCTGCACTACCCCATTTATATCCCAATCTTATCCAAATACTCTTTTGCTCTCAAAACAAATCACTATGTAGGCTAAGCTGAGCAAATACCTCCATCATTTAATTAGGCCAGCAAGATTATAATTTTGTGTACATCGAGTTTCTTTGTCTTTTTAACTCTTGAAGAAATTGTTTCTTAATGGCATGGAAGTTGGTAAATATGTAATAGGATACATAGAACACACATAAACATTGCCATCAAATTATTAAACCATAATGCATAAGTAATAGTTGAAATTTGAAAAGCCCTTCACTATTTCCTCTCTAGCTAGTTTATGAGTTAAAAAGTTAGTTAAATGGACTCATAAAACTACCAGAGTTTTTAATGAGATTTTGGCACAAAGTTTTTAGCTCATCCATTTGAGGTCCACATAATGATGACCAATTATTTTTTGAACCAAATATAGCAGTCATCAACTGATCAGATGCAGCATAAAAACCTAGACCAAATATCAGTCATCAACTAATCAGATGCAACGTACCCCTGCCCCCACCACACCCACCAACCCCCCCAACCCAACACATTATAGATACTAGGTACCGAGCAGACATGCAGTTCAAACTTTTGGTCTACATAATGGTATCTGATTGCACATCATACCTAAGATGCCTGATGTTGGTACCTTTGCTGATATGGCAGTATGAAAGCTACTAAAATTATTACCAAACAATATCTTTGACTCTCAGTTTGCTTTTTATATCCAATGTATCCTTGCTTTCTGGTTCAAATCATAGACAACCTGATTATAGATGGGACAACATACAAAATACTCTGCCCAAACGCCCATATCATACCCTGCTCTCAAAAATGGTCTGGAATGGTTGGCCTCAAAACAGTGACCATTTCCATTTCTGGCTAGTAAGACCTCCAGCACCCAGAGACCCTGATAAGGGATGGGCTGAGATAAAAAAAAATTTCAACCCTATCTTAGCCCTTACCCCAGATCATACCTAAAAAATGGACTGAAATGGAAGGTCATGCCAAGTAAACCATGACAATTTCTTTTTTCTAGCTGTTATGAAGTCCAGCTACCAGAGACTTAATAAATGACCGTGAAAAAGGAAACATTGGAGACTAGCCAGGTTGATAATTGAACTGCTTAGACCCTCACATTGTATACCAATTGAATAAAGTAAACCATTGCACATCAGTCTGGAAGGACCATTTAATGGTAAGAGCATTGAACCTGAATCAAAGCCTCAATGGCTCCTCACCCCAGTTGATCTCAAAAATCACCAAACACAAGTGCTATCAAACCCAGTATAAACACACAAGTAAGACTATTGAACCAGGCTCCAATCCAATCAGATTGGGTTGGGCGTCAACACAGGCCAATTCTTTCACAACCATCGCATACAACAGATAAAACAACAATTAGTGATCTTTTCCAGCGCCCCAGAACCAGAGAATCAGGCGATTTAAGCGAACTAAACTGTCATCCAATTCATGTTCATGTTCATCACTCAAAATAAGCTTTCCGCACATTGCTAGTCACTGACCCGGCACAACTCCAGTGATTGAACCAGATGAACCAATCTTTCTCATTTTTGAGTATTTTCCCAAAGTACCGATTTGTCATCCAATCCGTCCACGATTGACCCGGAAGTTCAACAGAACCGGGCACCGATCAGGTCAGCTATCATGGGTCAGATATTCAGAGAAAAATTGACACACTGACTTACAAAGTAATGGAGGTGGCCAATTTCAACCCTTCTATGCAGAATCTAAAGCTATTCACAGAAATATAATAATAAATAAATCAACTAATCAGCATAAATAAGATTAGAAGGGAAGAAAAGAAGAAGAAAAATGGCGAACAAATCAAACCAAATAATTTAATCAATCTCATCAATGGCAGAAACAAAAATTTCAGCTCAACGATAAAATTCTCACCTCGTGGCTTTCCGAAAGGCCTTCAACTGCATCGACGAACGTGGTTCCAAGGCCAAATCCAGTAAACGAATCGATCCAAACAACATTGAGTGCAAACAGAACAGTTCCCAAAATCCCAGTAAAATAAACCCAGGAAGAAATCTTCTGCTTTCCCAATTCGAAAACGGCAGAGTCCTCGCCGACGAGACTCTCCTCCGAAACCGAACCGTCCCTGTTCGTTTCTCCTACTGACTCGCGGGGTAGAATCCTGGAGCGACATCGCAAGGGTTTTAGAGAGAAACTCGGGTTCTTCAGAATTGAGCTCCCGGAATTTGAGCTCTTCGTGGGTTTGAAATTGGCTGAGCTTGAAATATTGTTGAAGCAGAGAGTTCGGCCATTGGAACGGAGGCAGAAGGGGAAGGAAGAAACAGAGAAGAGATGAGAAGACGCCATGAGCGAACTTCGGAGGAGGGAAAGAGAATCTGCAGACAACCGATGCTTTGCAGAAGAATTTAGAGGAGGGGAAGAGAATCTGCAGATAGCCGATGCTTTCTAGAAAGATTTAACTGGAGACAAAACGTGCAGACATGCCACCCAAAGTTTTCGATGTAGTGCTGTCAAGCGTCGAGAACGGCTACCTGTTAGATTGCACCTAACAATTTTATGGAAGCATTTTTTTTTTTCAATTTTAACAAAAATGTTTTAATAAGCCTTAAGTTGAAATTAAGTGCTTAATTGAGTAATCCCAAACACTGCCTTACAATTTTAAATGTTAAGCCCTTAACATTTAGGATCATAACACTCACGTTGCACGTGCTCAATCAGGTAACTGTTGATGCTTGCCAATGAACGTCCCAGATTTTTTTATTCTTGCTACTAAATTGTAATAATTCTATTGGTCACTTGATTTTTTATTCTTTTTGTAAAATCCCAGATTTTAGTAAAGAATAAACTGATTAAGTTATCAATATGCAGTGGTTGAGGCATTGGTTCAACCCGGAAAATTTCAAGGTGATCCGAAGAACTTGGAGAATTCAATGTAAGGTGAGTTAATATATTAGTTTCGAGATAATTAGAATAATAAATTTTATAGATAGTTTTATTAAAATAAACATATACTATTACTTTAAAAAGAAATATAGCAGAATTATAATTATTTATAAAAGTGGTCGAATCCCACTAGAAAAAGGTGAGGTCGATTAGACCATATTTGGATTTGAAGTTGTGGTTGGTTTGGAGAAGAAGAAGGGTAAAACAGCAATAAGAGTTTATAATAGGGTTAAGAGGTAAATAGGTAAAAGAATTTAAATAATATAATAACCTAAAAGAATGCATCTGTTCACGTTGGGAGAAGTTGAACAGCCGCATGTCCAACTCCTCTTTTCTTCTCCTATTCTCCTCTATACTTCCCCCAAGATTCAACTCTAACCTCCTAATCTCTTGGATCAGATCAGAAGGATGAGAAAAAGAGAAGATTTTCATGGGATCTAAGGTGAGAAAGTGAATCAAAACATTGGTTGTGGTCTCCACGTATGGTTTAGTTGTTTAAAAGTATTCTAAGTTCATGTTTGTATGATTTAATCAATAAAGGAACTTGCTGTGTTCGTTTGGATCGGTTAGAGAGGGATTTCTAGAGTTGTTGGTGAAGGTTTAATCCAAGAAAAGAGGTAAATAGTCCCTTTGACGCTTGCATAAATACAAATTCGTGTTTAGACGATATATATGGTTAATCGGTGATTTGATGCGTTGTATTTGTTATTTATGATGTTTTAATTGTTGGGAATTGTTTTATCATGTTTATAAAGTGTTTTAGAATGATTTAGAATGGTTTTGATGTATTGAATATTGAGTTGTGGAATTTTTATTGAATTTCGTAGAGTCACGGATTTTTAACGTATCGGGCCACATGAGCAGTCGCTCGAGCACCCTATGTGGTTATTCAAAACCCAAAAGCAATTTTTTCAGATTGAACTGTCGCTAGAACAGTCACTTGAGCGACCAATCGAGCGACCAACCCTGAAACGACCAAAGTGTAAGGCCATTCGAGCGCCCTGTCTATCAGATTTGTGAAAAATTGCCTTTCAACCTAGTTTTTCACTATGGAATTGTTTTTATCCATTTTTAACCTATATACCATCAAGTTTAAGGTATTTGGGGATTATTTGCACTGGCGGATGTTTAAAATGCATTTTTATAAAGATTTTGGTTAGGTTTTACCCAAGAGGCACTTTTACATGATACTATTGTTCCAAATGATTGTATTGTTAACCAAAGTTGAGTTTAAGAGTTCCTACACCTGTATTTGGTATATCTAGACATGTTTTGAGTTCCGAATGATTTTACGTACACCCGGATTGTTTTGCCCATTGAAACCGTGAATTTGAGGCATGTATTTGACTCCACTTTTGTGGGTTTTGGGGTCATAGTTGTGAAAAGGCAGGTGCTTGGTTTATTATTTCCGCAGGGCGGATTTAGTTATTTTGTTTATCCTCGGTCCGTGTACTCGGTGGGATACTTCTTTGATCCGTGTACTCGGTGGGAAGCTGGTATTTGTTGTTTATATCCTCGGTCCGTGTACTCGGCAGGATACTTCCTCGATCCGTGTACTAGGTGGGAAGCTAGTTATTTTGTTTACTTCCTCGATCCGTGTACTCGGTGGGAAGCTGGTTGGATACTTCACTGTGTTTGTATTTCTATTCCACTATGTTTGGAATTATATCTCATTGTATCTGAAATTTATTGTGATTAGTCGGATTAAGCGTTGCATATATTCTAATTTGTTACAAACTATTTGCATGACTATTTACTGAGATGTTGTTTCTCACATTATCGTTTTATCGGTTTTGTTTTCAGATATTCCTGGTGAGGACGTTATAGGGATAGACACTTCTAGGGATTATACTGAGTTCCAGGAAGAAGATATCTTCATTCCTGTATAGGTTTAGGGATCTTTATTATTGAGTTTGATTTGGTATTGGAGGGATTGTTTAGATTACTTTTATTTAGATGACATTGGTGATGTACATTTTATTTTACCCTTTCCAGACATAGTTGAGGAATTGATATTGGATGTTTCACTTTGTATTCTGCGCTTCTTGAAAGTAAAAGAGAAAAATATATATGTTATTTCGCACTCTGAGATTATTAATTGAAATTGTTTAAGTCTGGATTAGTTTTTTTGGGCCATTATCCTAACGTTCTAGGGTCGGGTTTATGCTCTTAAATAAACCTGGATCCGGAGCGTTACACTTTTTGGAATTCACGTCTTTGTTTAAATGATTGGAATTGTTTTCATCTCAATAGAGGAAAATAAGAAGATAAAAGAGAGAGTTTGGATGTCATTGCAACTTAATAATTATGTTTGGTTTTTATAAAAAGAGAGCTTGGATACCACGGAGACTTGATAATTATGTTTGGTTCATGAAAATTTATTGACATTGTTATTGTAAATAGTAATGCAATTTAAGCATGTAAATATATAATGATATTCTTTAACATCATTTTCATATTACTTTATAGTATACCAAGGCTCAATCCAATCAAGTTGGTACCTACCAATTTTAACATATCTCCTTTTGCTATGAGACTATGTTCTTATTTTGATGTCATTGCCCTTATTTCTTTCAATTATGTTCGAGCATTTGAATTCCTTAAATGGGATTCCTACCATCGAAAAGGCATCTTCTCCTATTTGTTTGATTTCTTGTGTATATCTTCTTTCCTTTCCACTGGAGGACCTATATCAATCCAGTAAGAAATGATTCTATCATTTATGTATCTGCAATTCAATCTAGATAGATGTATACCATATGTATATGAATCTCTTCCTCTCATCTTTCCTATAAAATTTTGAATATTCGAATGGTCAACACTTTTTTTTCCTCTCGTCATTTCGAGTGTAATTTCTTTCATTTTTTCCCGGTTGCTCATGCTTGCTCAACTTGTGGTGTCAAGTTTTGTTTTTCCTGGGGTTGGGTTTGCTGTCAACAAATGTAACCTTCTGGTACACTGTCTATGTACCACAAACCCGGATTTCTTTTCTCTATTATTAATACATTCATACTATTTACGGATCTAAAAAAAATGAAGCAAAGAAGCAGCCTTTTGATGCTGATGCTGAGAATAATTGTTGTGTGTTGGCAATAACAACAGGCATCAATGGAGAGGCATACAATGATATAGTGAGTAAACAAAATAAAACTAGATGAAAACAAAATAAAACTACATGATAACACTATTTTTAAGAGGATACAACTACGTGATAACAAAATAAAACTATTTGATCTTTTTCAAGAATAACAATCCAAGAAAACATGGGCGCGGGCAAATATGAAACAAAATGCACAAAGTGCTGAAATAAAATTAAGAAATCCTAAAATATGCACAAAATGCTAAAACAGCGCCAACCTAAATAATTCATGACACCCGAAATCACAAGAACTAATAGCACATGAAATTAATGACTTAAAGTGATGCACGACATTTGATTAACCAATCACATGAAAAATAAATATAAGAATAGCAAGAGCAAGAAAAAAATTTACATCAAGCCTAAACAATGTACAAGAATCTATTAACATGATAGACTCAATGACTGATCATACCAACAAAGACAGAAACATAACACAAATTTTAAGAACTCCAACAACACAAGCATGGAATGATACTTTGCCAAATGTATGGTTAAACAGCCAATTGCAAGAACAATTGTTGTGTGTTGGCAATGACAAGAGGCATCAATGGAGGGCCATACAATGATATAGTGATTAAAGCAAAATTGCAGATTTTAGAAACCCATGCCAAAATTGCAGATTTTAGAAACCCATGCCAACATCATCTACACTATAGGAGCAAATTGAAACAATAAAACAAACTCATAAAAAGGATTACAGATCCATTAAAGAAATTCTCCAAACATAACGACATTCCGATTATCAAATTTAGGGCAAAAACATAACGACATTCTCCAAATCAAACCTCTTGTAAAACCCCGTTTCGAGTAGAAAACAAAATAAAATAATAATGTTAGAATAAAATTTATTAACAGTCACAGTAAGGAGAATAAACAAGCAATAACAGTAGATGAAAATATATATATGCACATATAGATGTTGGTGCTGGTTAAATCAAGTTTTATTATTTCTGGGAAACTTGTGGTCATCAGGGTTAATATATATATATATATATATAAATAAATAAAAAAATATAATAAGGTGGAAATATTCGGCCCCGGGAATAAATAGAAAGGGGGGGGGGCTAATATTTGTAAATCCGGAAAACCCTGCACTAGTGAGGGGTAAAAAGGGGATTTCTAAAAATAAGGGTGAATTAGGTTAAATCCGGGTGGTGTCTATATAAATAGCTAACTCATACAACTTTTCGGGGATTTGGGGAAAAGGTCGCGGCTCTGGAGAGAGTTAGGGTTTCCGTCTGTCTCGAAGTCAAAAATCTCCAGGATGGCCGGAAGCTTGAAGAAAGTCTTAGTAAGGTGAGTAGCACTGATTTACAACTGGGATTTGTGTTTTCTGTTTCTCTCGAGATTATTCTGATGCATGGTTTATATATCAACTGATAGTATGAGTTTTTCTGGTTTTCTGGTTTTCGGGAAGTTACATGAACAGAGTCTCCGGATTTAATTTTATAGTTGAAAATGAAAGTGTTTAGATTAATTCCAAATATGGTTGGGAAGTCTTCTGGGAGTACTAGGAGTGTATTGGAGTAGTTACAGACCTTCACAAACCGGCCAGTCATGTAGATGTCAAAATAACAGAGAAATGAAAACCACAGGGGGTATCCGCTCACCTCGCGCTCACCGGCGCTCACCTCAGAGGTAGGCGCCCCGTTAATAACGACCTACCGCCGAGCTCGCGCCCACCTCACGCTCATCTCACGCGAAGTAGAAAACGATGCGCCCATCTCGCGCGAATCTCGCGCCCACCTCACGCCCATCTCGCGCTCATCTCGCGCTCACCTAGCGTCGGGTGAGCGGCAGGTCGATTTTACCCATTTTCTTCACCGCCGACCGGCGCTCACCTCGCGCCCACCTCAATAGGTGAGCGGCAGACCTATTTTGCTTACCGAAATGGAATTTCTGATTTGACCAAGAGTATTTGCATTACTTAGGGGTTAAACCACTTCACTATTCACTTGGTTAGGAACCTGGGAAACCATTTTGCCTATGAAATTAATAGAGGAAAAATTTGTGAACATCTTATGAGTTTTAAGTTGAGTTTAGGTTACTTATGAGTATTGTGCCGGACACCAAACTAGTAAGAGTTACCAGTTACTTTTCCTTGTTCTATACACTGTTTTGATTGAGAAGTTCTTGTATTTCTGGTTTCACTTGTTGGAAACTTTATACGTATTGAAAGGTTTTCTTTGGTATGAATGCATTGAGTTTTACTTCCATATGAATTGTGTTACGGAAATGAGAAATTACTGAATGTACTTGAGGTACTGCTTGGTCCAGAGGGACAGGTGATGAATTGTGATGAGTTCTTACATGATGTGGAATGAATGGTTTTGTTTTGATATTGAAATCGAGATTATACGATGTTTACTGTTTTGGTCTAGCTTGTCCTGGATCCAGACGTTTAAGCTTAGTATTGTGATGCTTTTATTTTATTGGTGTAATGGCATGGCCATGGAGTGTTGCCACGACTGGTGTAGAGCAGCCAGAAACCCTGAGTAGGCCTGGTTGTCAATGCCGAAACCCTGAGTAGGCCGGCATTGGATGACGAAACCCTGAGTAGGCCGTCATTTCAGAGTATCCGAAACCCTGAGTAGGCCGGAACTGTGTACATGGAGGTGTGGATGTCGCTCTGGCATGTTGATTACCCAATTAAATATTTGTATGACATTGACCACGTGGTTTTGTCGTTTACTTATCAGTTAGAATACCTTGGGATACTTAGTGGAAATTGTCTTATTGAGGCATGGACTATATTATTAATGTTCTCTGAAACTGATCTGGGTTTTGTTGACCAAGGGATTTCCGATGTTAATTGCTTATAGTTAAATGGTTTCCTATACTCTTGGGTCAACAATTACTGTCAGCAGAGTACGCAGACTTCACCGGTTGTTCCTTGTTTTCTCGTCTGATTATTCGATCATAGAATTTTTAAATTTGAAGATGTGTATTCTTGCATGCATGTGCTACTTGCTGAGATATTCGTATCTCACTCTTTTATTTCTGTTGTTTTTCAGATACGTATGGAGAGCCGATAATTGCGGGTAGTGAAAATTTGGTCATGTGAGTTTTCATGTTGGGATTTGTTTAGCGCACTCTATTGCATAAAAATATTTAGTTTCATGTTTACTTTACTCTGGTAGTTTGATCCTGTTAATTTTAATAACCTCTGGATACGAGTTACGGGTTTTCATGTGACTCGGATCCGGGGCGTTACACCTCTCTTCTCACAAAACGCAAAAATTGAAATATGGTGTCTCCATATTGATTACCAATTTAGGGCAAAGTTTTAGAAACCAATAAGGGATATAGCTTACCCGATTTGGAGGAGGTGGTTGCCGAACGGAATGGGGTTCTGCTTCGAATGGGGTCATCGGAGAGTTCGCGAAGGGCATCTGCTTTCAAACGGGAAGAACACTTGCGAATATGACGGTGTTGACGAATGGGGGTCGCCGGACGACTTTGTGGTTGTCGGAGAGGGTGGCCAAAAAATCCAAAGAGATTTGAAACGATAAGAAAGCACTCTCCGAAGTCGATGGCGCGAAGAGAACAAAAGGTGAAAGAGAGAGGAGAGAGGGGCCCTTTCATTTGCTATTGTGGGGGGGGGGGGGGGGGTAAAATGGGGAGAAAACAATCACTGATGACATGCGCCCACCCCCCCCCCCCCCCCCCCCCCCCCAGTTTCTCCAGTTCAGAAATTTCTTACATGCTTTTTTTGACCTGATTGGGAAAGTGGATGCTTTTAGGCATAGATGGATACCTTGTTCAATTGAGAGAGTTGAGAGTTACTTTTAATGACATCTTGGATAGCATCTGCTCAAGGATATCCTTCGAGCCTTTTCATTGGTTCAACTAACTCATCTTCTAGACAATAGCTTGAACATCTCATTCATCCATGTGCTAGAATATGGGAGTTTTTATTATCCTTCATGTACTTAGTTTTTTTTTGTTAATGTGTGAAGTTTCCTTATTTTTGTTGGTTTTTTCCACAACAACAGCTCCATGCACATCTTTATTTGCTCATTTTCGTCATAATACACACACATGTGAATGTGTTTATAATTGATGAAGTATAAAGGAAAAATTGCAGTACCAAAACAAAATCCTAATATTTTTATTTAGAAAAATGGCTTTCAGAAAGCACCAATCCATGCAGAATGCAGTACTGTTCATAACTCCTAGCTAGTGCCACAAAAATAAATAAAGCTTGATGGTCAACATTTGTTGTCATGCTGACATCACAGAAGTGTAAAATAAAATTTATTTTATCGTTTTTTAAATTCCAGCAATCCAAAACATAAAGCAAAATTTTATGGAAATTGAGAGTATGTGCTGTTTATAACGAAGGTATCATTAATTTTGGACTTGATCTTTGCTTAGTGTAGGCATATTCTATATACGAAGAATATGTAAACTATGTCTTGGACCGAGATTCCTTGTTGTCAATGAGTTGAGGCAGCATGTCATAGATGACATTGGAATGTTATAGTTGATTTTAGTGGTTTGCACTTTTGGCAAAAGCTATATGTTTCAAATTTGACTGCATCCGTTGTTATGTCTATCTATACTGAATATGAAGGGAAGCTTTCCTTGGAAAGCGTGCCAAACATATGTATTTTTTTCAAAAATAATCTTATAATATAATTTTGGTTCTGTTTAAAAACAAGAAAGCAAAAAAGTAATTTTCTACTTTTCAGAAGATCTTTTATTGAAATAAAACTGTTTAGTAAACTTTTGCTTTGCTACTAAGAAGTAAAAAAACATGTTTGGTAACTACAGTAGCATATAAATTGCTTTTATATTATCATATAAAACTACTGTAAACAGTTGATGCATTCTACTTAAAAATATACTTGACGTAAATTGTAACGGGTTGTGCAATAATCGGAACTGTTCAAGTTGAATCTGTGTATTGGTAGGTTGGGAAAACCCAAAACCAAACTCAACTCGCCAATAATCGGGTTCAACCCACCAACCTGATTAAAATTTTTATTTTTTAATTATAAAAAATACACCAATAGAAAATAACGTGAATTAGTGATATAACTTAGGGTTAAACGGGTCATTATCGAGTTAAACATGCTATTATAAAGTTAAACGGGTCATTATTGGGTTAAGCAGGTCATTATCGGGTTAAACGAGTCATTATTAGGTTAAACAGGCCATTATCGTGTTAAACAGGCAATTATTGTGTTAAATGGGTCATTATCAGATTGAACGGATCATTATCGGGTTAAGCGGGTCATTATCGTGTTAAACATATCATTATCGGGTTAAACGGATCATTATCGGGCTAAATTTAAGTTGACCTGAATACGAATGGGTTACTAAATCCCCAACCTGAAGCCGATCCAACTATTACATGGATCAACTCGAACCCGTTTATTTGGGCTGGATTGCACATGATTCGTCAATTTTTTCACGGTCTAGTTTTGTGTCGAGAGTTTTAGAAGCAAGAAAGTAAATTTATGATTAAAGTGAGGAGCAGCATTTTTATGTTTTTCTTTGAAAAGTAATGAAATTGCTTTTTTTGCTTCTTATAAATTGTTTCATGCATACATAAACCAAACACCTACTTTTGCTATGAAAAACACTTTTGAAAAGCATTACCTAACGGTACCTTTATCTTATATTTATATGGGTAATTTTGTCATTTTCATTTTCTACCTTTCAAGAAATTCTTGAAATAGAGATTCAAATTTAGCAGAAACAAAGATGGCAACATCGGGAAGCATGAAAGGTTTCTACAGACAGAAGAAGAAGGGCACTGGAATCACCAAATCTCCTTCAAAGCTGAAGTCGAAAGCCTCTTCGAAGAGATCTCCCAAGCCTGCTTCGACCTTCGGCTCTGACCATTCACAACCAGCGGCTTTGATCTCTCATGGTTGCCTCGATATTCAAGGTCTTCCCCTTTCTGTTTCTCTCTTGTATGTCAGGCAGCGAGACTGCTTAACAGATCTTTTATCTTCCCTTATTTTCTCTTTAGGATTGAGATCTTTTTAGGGTTTGATTGGTAGCGCCAATCCAATGATTCAATTGTACAGGTACCTATTAATCATGATTATTTCTGTGGATGTTTGTCATGATGACATCAATCTGAACTGTGAAAGTTGATATAGGTTCAGGAAGATGATTTGGAATCGATGGCTAGACCGTTTTATTGATGTTGGTTCAGAGATTGTTCTTTTCTGCAGATGGGATTTGTTGATTGGACTGTGGGTGTTGATCTGAATCTGAAAATATTTTATTTGCTTTGTTTTGCTTTGTTTCTTTATAATGGCAGATGATTATGATGAACAGGAAGAGGTATTGAGGCAGTTTGACATGAATATGGTGTATGGGCCGTGCCTTGGGATGACTAGATTGGAGCGATGGGAGCGTGCTAAGAGTCTTGGTTTGAACCCTCCGGGAAACGTGGAGATTCTTCTCAGAGGAGGTAAGGTTGGGCAGGAATGCATATGGGATGGCCGTGTTTAGGACCTTCTTTTGTTTGATGATATTGTTAGGGAGCGGACACTAGGTGTTTGATGAAATGTACAGTCGCTTGCTGTATTGGTGTTGCTTTTTTTTTGTATCTAATGAATGATATCTCTTGTACGAGCAGTGATCCTTGACTCTACAAATTTCGACTTGGGAACTTTTTATTATTTTTTATTCTAGATTTGTATATTATTTAGTACTTTTACTTAGTTCCAGAGATGGTTTGGTTCCACTTTTTGCCACATATAAGTTATAGGAACAAAACTGAATAGGTTATAAATGAAGAATAAATAAAAGAAAGAACTTAAACTATGCTAGGTACTTCCAAAAGGCAAAATACGAGTATTGTTATCTGTTTAAATGGTCGATTTTTTTTTTTTTTAAATGCATTTGAATTGATTCACCTCTAAATAATATTGATAAGTGGTCTATGTTCAATTATCATACATTCCATAAACTTTTTTCATATGATTGTGTTGTGTATTCATGTGATTGTGTGTGTGCAATGCAGCCACTGTATTCATATTTGTGTGCCACATGTATCTCTTTTTTAATTTCGTATCTTCTTAATGGCATTGAATGGTTATTTATGCCATATCTTCTTAAGTTGTATATTGTTCACTAGTTATTAACATTTTAAATGAGTTAAAAGTCCCAAATTTTGATTATTAGTGGGCAAGTAAAGTCATTCTTAAGAAGATGGCAGTATATTGGCATGCCAAGGATTAGAAGAGAATGGTTATAGGCTGTTGAAAGAACACCAATGCTTTTTAAATCATAGATTTTACAGTCACTGATGAAGTAAAGGGTATAGGAGTTGGAAAACCTCCATAGCTCAATCTTGTTATTAGATTTTGTTGTGGGGTGAGCTTCTATGGAGCTATACTGTGATGATGAGAACATGGTACTGATGGAGATCAACTTTTTTTTTCTGCCTATGAACCATGTGGAAGTGCATCATTATTTCATTTGTATTTCATTTGGGAGGAGTCGCCAAGCTATATAAGCCTTCTCATAGTAGATGCAGAAGATTGTATGACAAGCGTATCCACAAAGCAGTCGGCGTTTCCAAAAGTGCCAGTCACTTTAGTTCTCTATCCTTGAATGGAAGGATTTCTTTGTGCAAAGAAGAACTATATGTCTAAAGGGTGAGGATGAGGATTTTAGCTTCTGTCCTTCACCTTTATATATGAATTAAGAGTCTTTATTTTACTATTCTTTGGTGAGTTTTGAATAATCTATGGATGGAAAGAGTATGTGGTTAGATTTATCAAATAAAGGTGTATGTTAATGCCTTTTGGAGGATTTTAAATGCTTTTTAAAGTAAATTCTTTGTTTCGATTCTCACGTATGCATACCTGGTGACACACGACTCATTTTCCTAATATGTCTAAAGATTTTCTTTAAAAAAATTTTTTGATCATGTCTTTATCATGTACATGCACACATTGAATACATAATGGATATTTTATTATTTCCACCTCTATTCTATTGTTCCGTTGATAGCATGATCATGGTATGGCCATGGACCATGCTTGACGAACTGGGTCTCTAGCTCCTTCTCCTTATAGGAAAGGAAAGCTTGCCACAAAACCATAAGCATGAGGAATCCCTCCTTGTGATCAGTCCATGGGCACAATGCTCAAAACTAGCGAAAATCCCCTACCTTCGTTCTCTAATTAATTTTCAGTTAATTTACGTAGACATAGATTTAAATAATTGACTTGGGACTCATGTGGGACTACCTGAAGTCCAACAAATCTTTGCTCAGCCGATCTATTAACAACAACCCCAAGAACTTTTAAAGAAATCCAAATTTATGAATTTCTGCGGTGAACCGTATACTGAGAATGGTTCAGTACCAATACCTCAAAACGTAGTTATAAAACAGTGCAAGGCATTGGTTTCATAACTGTTAAAATTAAGGAGTACGGTTCCAAATAAAAATACGCAGAACCGTTCTTTAATAACAGCAGAAAATTGAAATTTTGATTCTTCATCATTTAAGAGGATTAAAAATTAATTAAACATAAAATCAGTTAGCCAAGAGCAGTTCCTGAATGGACTGCAGACCTTAAATGAGACTTAGGCCTTTGTGGGCCCTGCATGGTTCAGGTGGGATTGCAATGGGCCCTCCTTCCTTAAACCCATTAATTTGGAACAAAGAGGATCATTTAGACTTATAAACCACTATAAGATGTTTAAAGAACCCAACAGAGTCAATCAGATATCCTAGATCAGTAATTAGGATCCCCAAGACCGTTTTGTACCTTACAGAACCGTTTTGTATTTACGGTTCAAGAGGGATTTCCTTTGAACCGTCAATAGATGACGGTGCTAGAATGAGATATGTACAACCGTTCACTATGGTTTTAAATCCAGAAATTCAATTTGCTCAACTTTTCGCATTCTGATTAAAATTAAACCTAAAATAAAGCCTAAAATACCAACAGGTTTCATTATTTACATGTTGATCCAATATGGGACTTGGTCCACCCACTTAGACTTAGATAATCTCACAACTAAAGGGACATAATAAACTCTATGTCAAACCCCATTTGTGGCCGAAATAAGCCTAATCTGACAAATGCTTGAATAAGATAGGATATGGTGAGATGATTCAAACTGGATTAAACCAGTCAGGGTTAACTACTCGTCTTTAATGAGGTAAATCGGAGTATCTAGAAACTTCCCAAACCATATCCAGGTACTTAATGAGATCTCGTATAGCACAAACCAAGCCTAAATTGACTCTATGACCAGGTGTCTACCTATACCCTATAAGTTACTGGCAACTCCTTAAGCCCCTTCAAACAGCGAAAAAGTGCGCCTTAACTCAAGCCTCTATTTATAAGGAATTTTAGGGGTAGAAGTGTGTCCCAAGAGTAGTCGAATACTTAAGTCTAGAAGCTTCTCACCTTGGCTCAATTTATGGTTTTTGAAAGTCAAATGGAATAGATCCATGATTGAATCGGTCACACTATACAGGAGGTAATAAGGTAATAAACCTCCAGATCTCGGCTAACTTGAAAAGTGTTCATTTTGTGTAGGATCGTTAAACATATAATGGTACAAAAGATAAATCCATTGAACCGTTAAATAAACACGATATAATACAAAATATTGACCAACCGTTTGATAGCCATCACATAGTTTTTGTTACTATCGAGGTGTTGTTGCTGACGTGGCATAACGATTGAATGTTCATGATGCCAGATCAACCTAAACCATGGTAATCTAACAGTAGCAAAGAGAATTGAAAGAACTGATTATATTGCACGGTACAGAACAATATACAAGATTACCATTAAATGTATATGGTATAATGATATATGCATGTGTTTATATTATATTATATATGCATGTAAATTTTTATTATCATTTTATTACTTCCCTTCCTCTGCATATATTGCAGTTTGGGGTGTCTACACCCATGAAAGTATTTTATAATCAAAATAAACAAGTATGAGTATATAAGGGCTCCCTTGCATATTCCTTTAGTTGATTGAAATTCTGTCTTGGTTCAATTCTAAAAGAATACTCATTTTGGATAAAGAAAAACAAGTCATGACAAGGTGTACATATTTGAGAGAGAATGTAATGGCCTAGGAATTTACCTAGGGCAGTTAAATCTTTTCTTAATTATTTTAAGTGATTAATTGATTAATGTAATAACTATTGGGCTTAAGAACTTAATTGGACTTAACTTGGATGCAATTTGGGTTTAAGTAACTACATTTGCAACTTATTTAGTGGAAAAATTAAGGATGCTTTGGTAATAATACTTGGTTAAGGGGTCTTTATTAGATAATAATTAAGGAATATTGTAATTGGGTGCAGTTTACAATAGAAAATGTAATTAGGTGTAGTTTACAGTAGAAAATAAAATCTAGATGGAAATTAGATTTAAGGTGTGTAGGCACATCATCTTTTGTGGGATATGTTCCCCAGCAGAGTCGCCAGTTGTGAGACATGGATTCGTCATCTCGGATGACTTCCGATTATCGTCACGCGGGGATCGATAAAAATAAGAGTCGCCACCATCCATTTTAAGGTGTGAATGGACACCAAAAGGTTCATAGATGTCAAATAGAGCCAAAGTAGCTCTAATACAATGAAAATCCAGAGATTGGGTACGGGGAATTATTTATGAGCGGGGGAAGGTGTTAGGCACCCCTGCTCATCCGTCTAAGACGCTTACCATATGCTTGCTCATACTTTAAATCATTTGTTAGTAAAATGAACTAAGAGGTGCTTAACAAGCACAATGTGTGTGACCCTTCCACATGAGAAGTCTAATGAACTTAGGCTCTCTTCATGGATCCATCACTTCTAGAATTTCATGAGTGAAGTGAAATCAAGGTAAAATGAAGAAAATCCAGCTAAGGCAAATCTGGAGAAATTAGGTCAAAAGAGCTTGAAAACTTTGATAAACCATAACTCATTCAATTTAAATCCAAATCAAATGAAACCAAAGCCATTTGAAAACTGATACATATTAGAATATACAGTAGAAAATTCAGCTCAATCCGATTCAAAACAAGAGAGAAATCCACATATGAAATTTGCTGTTATAACTCAGAAAAAGCGTTAAGTAGGCATTTTCAAAGCTCTATTCGTGGAGTTTGGCTCGATAAAAATCCATGAAAATTGGTATGGAGGAAGCATGTAGTGCCATCTTTCCAAAGAAAAAGACCTCACACCAATCTCTATCCGGATGTGACTTGTGTGCTCTCTTGAACAGTCCTAAAAGACCACAGATGAGCTCTGGACTATGCCAGCGAGCACTTCTGAGTCAACTGAGCACCCAAGACACAAAACAGATTGAAATCTGCTGAAACTGGTTGGAAATGAAAATATACTTCTCAAAGAAAACTCAGAAACTGGAATCATAGGAAACAGATTAAAACTGAGCAAATAGTGCACCCTCAAAGCGGCAAGTTCAGCAATCTGGGCTGAACTGTCTTACAAACTTTGAAGAGATGGTGTCAAAAATTGGCTACATGGAAGTGGACGAAAATTTCCAGATATTAAATAGGCTTTCCAATCTATCACATGTCTTTGGAATCACTCAGAAATTCATCCGGAGGATGAAGTTATAAGCGTTCCAAGACAGGCCACAGATCTGCCTTGTTTTGAAGTTTTTGAAGAGGAAACAAGGAAACCAGTGCATGTGTGCATGTGGATTCGACCAAAACCTCAAAATCAACAAAAAATCCTCTCATGAAGTTCTAAAACTCATTCTAAGGCCTGGGACCTCAAATTTTCCATATTGAACATGGAAAGCCCAAGATCTAGCCTATTTGATGAAAATAGTGAAAAGTGGGTGTGAAGATGTGGAAAATCACATTTTCTATGAGAAGGTTGGAATCCATGGCTATTGAGAGCATGGATTCACATCTTCTCCAAATACAAAATAACTCAGAGAAGCATTCATGGGTTCAAAATAACCATATAGCATGCTTTTCATCATTTGAGGGTTCTAAACCTAGAGGATCCATTCCACCTTCCTTTTCCCCAGGCTCTCTCTTCACGTTTTACGGCTAGAGAGGATTCCCAGGTACTTTAGAAGGGGTTTGGGGTTACAAAAATGCACAAAGGCCTTACACTACAGAAAGGTAGAAGATGAGAGGTTGCTGGAATGTAAAGAGGAAACCAGAAATCTAAAGAGAGCTTTACCTTAGGTAGCTTGAGCTTTGAGTAGACAATCCAACAGAGTTTCTCCTCTTCTTGCAGAGCTTCTATGCTTCAAATTGTCAGCCATTTGCAAGAGGAGGACCCCTCTATTTATAGGCCAAGTCAAGGGTAGAAGAGTCCCAAGGGTAGGCCAAAAAGGCCTTCTAGATTATTCCAATTCTCCTCCAAGGCTTGAATTGGAGTAATTCAGCAAATTTCGGAGGGTGAAATGGGGAGTTCAAGTCCCCAAGAGAGAGGTAATATGCGTAAATAAGGCTCAGAGATCGAGCCATTTCGCAAATCCCCAAAACAGCCAAAACCGTATACTCAGTGTGGTTTCTACACAATCGCCACTTAAAGTGCGGTTCAATACAAATTTAACTAAACCGCATATACAGGGCGGTTCAATTCAGTTATGCTTTAATTGATTGCTGTCCACGCGGCTCAACGGCCGAAGCTTCGCGAAGCCACGTGGCCGCCAGCGCAACAAGCATGGACCTGAACCGTGCTGTGTGTGCGGTTGCAACCGCATATACAGGGCGGTTGAGACCAAAACTATAAAAACCGCATATTCAGTACGGTCAGCACATTTTTGGTTGGTTTTGAGCCTTAGCTGCACAGTTCAGGCTTATTTACATGTAATATCGTTTAAGTAAATGTCCTCGTATTTTTTAATCTCCATTTACTTAAGATATTACATGTAAATAAGCAAACACCCCCCCCCCCCCCATTTGAATCCATTAAAAATATTTCCAGACCCAAATTCCAAGTGAATAAAAAGTCAACTTTCCAGTTCCAGGCTAAATTTCGGTTTTTCAGGTCCGGTAAAAAGATTCAACATGTTGATACGAAGGTATTTGTCAAGATTAAAAATCTCAAAAAATTCATTTATGCAATAACATTGCTAAAAACCTAATTACCGGGAAAAATTATCTTCAAATCTTGCTTTAAAAAATATTTCATTTTTTGGGGTCAAAAGTCAACAAAATTCAACCCGAAAAAGTTTGACTTTGCATAAAAGATTGAATTCGGGCCTTTTCCTTTGCGGCTTTGGATTCAAACGGTTTAAGGATCTCAAACCCAATGCTAAGAATTGAAAATTCAATAAAATATTTTCTCTCCTTCAAGATTTATTAAAAATCGTGCAATTTTTGGGTGTCTACAAGGTGGTTGTCAAAGCTCTTAGGATAAAGGTACATGATTAATCCAAGTTGGATTATAATAATCTTAAACCCTAGATATAAGTAGGCTTATTTAATTTTTTTTATTCATCATAAGTACAAGAATTAGACTCAAAAACCGGGTCAAATGCATTCAAGAGCCAGAAATTTTTTTAGTAGAATTGAAAAGGAAGTTAAATGAAATATATAATTGAGCAAATTCAAGAGTAAGACTCAAAAATCGGGTCAAATCCATTTAATATTAATGAAAATTTTGGAGATGAGGACCCTAAATTAATGACAATCAGACTTACCTCTGAAGATCTGAGGACCCTAAATTAATAAAATTAATGCTAATAAGCAAAATAATGACGTCAATTTCAAAGCACTAATATAACAAAAGATGCTTATGGGCGACTAGACCTTCATCCACCACACGTAAAGCATTTCGAGGCAAAGTAATTGCCAAAAGAAGACAAAAGAATCTGCTTTAGAAGAAGATCACATATGTCACACATCAAATGATCGATGTGAACCTAATGGCGGTGCGGCTTGAGGTACTTAGCGAAACGCGACCGACTTACCTTCTCGAGTTGTCTTCCTTTGGAAGCAAGTCTGCAGAAGCTAATGGCGGTGGTCGATTCCAGGGCTTTGTTCTCCTAACACGACATCTTCCAATCTTCTAAACTCGCTTGTCACTTGTTCCTCATCGGTGGTTAGGTTCCAAGATCCTTCACTCTCTCTCAACCAACTTTTATCATCGTCCCCACACTTCTGCAGTCTTCCTCAAACCTCTTCAACCAGCTTTAATCATCGTTCCCAAACTTCTGCAATCCTTTTCAAACTTCTTCAATCATCATTCCAAACTTATCCAATCTTCTTCAATCTGTTGTGTGTTTGGAGACCGGTCTGCACCTTCCAAGAAAAGAAAGCTTCCCTAAATTCTGTTGACCTCCCTGGATGCCTTTCCTCATGAGATTTTTGTTTTGGAATTGTCACAAGTTAGGTCGACCCGCAACACAGCAAGACCTTAAAGATCAAATATTTTCCCTTCGACCTGATTTAGTTTTACTCTCTGAGACGCTTGCTCAAGAGCGCATTGCAGCTACAGCTAAGATTGTTCAAAAAAGTGGTTTTTTGCACTCTCATGACGCAGGAATGGGTTTTTATTAATGTGGAGTCCTTCAATATCTGTCTCTATTTTATTTTCTTCTAATTGGGTAATTGAACTGTTGTGTTCTTTTTAAGGATAAGACTTTTTTTGTTCTGTTAATTCATGCTGATTCCAGAGTTGAAGTACAAGCTCACCAGTGGGAAATGATTAAGTCCATGAGTAGGAGTTATGACATTCCTTGGATGATTATTGGCGACTTCAATGCCATGCTCCATCCAGAAGATAAAAGAGGTGGTTTTCCTCTTAACAAAAGACAAATAGACTTGTTTGAGTCTTTTATTCAGTCTTCTTATCTATGTGAGATCCCCATTAAGGGGCCTCAATTCACATGGAATAATGGACAGCAAGGCTTCAGAAGAATATCTAAGAAAATTGATCGTGGGTTTGTGCATGTTAACTTCTTTGATCTTTTTTCTTCCCCTATGTTGTACTCTCATATTATTAATGGTTTTGATCATTGTCCAATGTTGCTAGAATTGCTTAAGGAACCTCAGCGAAAAGCCCGACCTTTCAGATTTGAAGCCTTATGGCTTCAAGAAGAAACATGTGCGGGGATTGTATCTGAATCTTGGATTAAACATGCCGGTTCTTTACCTTTCTGCAGGAAGCTATCGCATCTAGCCTGTGATCTTAGAATCTGGAACAAGAAGACTGTGGGCAATATCAATCATAAGCTGCAGCACATTAAGTCCAAATTGTTGGAAGTCCAGGCAGAGATCCCTCGACTAAGATCAGCCCGATTGATGGTGGAAGAAAAGCAACTCCTACAGGAATATACGAAATTGCTACACCAGCAGGAGCGTCTATAGTACCAAAAATCACGAATAAATTGGCTAAAGTGGGGTGATCTCAACACTAGTTTCTTCCACAAGACGACTGTCATTCGAAGATAGAAAAACTTCATCTATTCTCTGAAAACTTCAAATGATTTTGAAATTACGGATTTTGATGAGTTACAGTCCTATGTGGTTAAAATTTTTTTAATCCAATTTCAGGGAGTAGCAGAGATGGACTTCTTTTGAGCTCACAAGCTAATTCCTTCTTACTTAACTGAGGTACACAACTCCATTCTCTGTCAGGTACCCTCTCAAACTGAAATATGGACTATTATTAAGAAGATGGCCCCCTTTAAAGCCCCAGGGCCCGGTGGGTATCCTGCTGGCTTTTTCCAACATTTTTGGGACATTATAGGTATGGATGTCATAAAGTTAGTTCAGAGTTTTTTTGAAACTGGCATTATGCGTGAAAAACTTAACCATACCTTCATAGCTCTGATTCCCAAGGTGGAGCATCCCAGAACTTTGAGTCAATTCAGGCCCATTAGTCTATGTAATGTGGTTTATAAAAGTTATATCAAAAATTATAGCAAACAGAATCAGGCCTCTTCTTGATAAGATCATCTCCCCTAATCAGGCTGCATTCGTGTTAGGCCGACACATTTGGGATAACATCATGCTTCATCATGAAGTCTGTCACTTCTTTAATAAGAAGAAAAAGGCATCAAACAAAAAAGTTAAAAAAAAAAAAACTATAGAAACAAGGGGTCCTATGCCTTAAAGCTGGATTTCTCAAAGACATATGATAGGATAAGATGGGACTTTATTCACAATGTCTTGAGAGCTTATGGATTCAATGAATTCAGCTCTACTCTTATTATGAATTGTGTTCAGACAGTCTCATACAGTGTATTATTGAATGGAACTCCAGTGGGTAATTTTAAGGCACAAAGAGGCCTGAGACAGGGAGACCCTTTATCTCTGTATCTTTTTATCTTGTGTCAACAAGTTTTAAGTCTTGCCATCACTCGACTTGAACTAGATGGTAGATATCATGGCATTAAATTATCAAGGCGAACCCCTTCTTTATCTCATTTGATGTTCGCGGATGATGCCATAATATATGGTAACTCTGTGGAGAGGGAAGCTCACTGCATCATTCGGCTATTGCACAAGTATTGTGCTAAGTCTGGCCAAGAGCTTAATTTTCGGAAATCTTCAATCAAATTTAGTCTTAATACTCATCGGCAGACAAGGCATCTAATTCGACACATGTTCAATGTTCAAAGTGTTAACAAGTGTGACAAGTACCTAGGAGTTCCTGTTATACATCACGAACCTAAGGTAAAAGATTGTCAAATCTTAATTGATAAAGTATCAAAGAGACTAGCCGGATGGAAATCCCTATTGTTGTCTCAAATGGGCAGGGTGACTTTGATTCAATCTGTTATCAATGCACAGGCAAATCACTTCATGTCATGTTATTTGTTACCTAACTCTGTTTTATCCAGGTTAGATCAAATGGCAAGAACATTTTTTTGGCAACAGGGAGATAATAAGAAGGCTTTCAGGACCATTTGCTGGGATCAAATAACTCTCGCATGGAGAAACGGAGGACCTAATATCAGGAGACCTGAAATCATGAATAAAGCACTTATGTTAAAAGCTGCCTGGAAACTACAAATGCTCCAACCTAGTTGTGCGCACCCCCCGATTTCGGGCCGCACGACGAGGTGCATGCTGATGTGATGCTCGCCTCGGGATTGTTTTGGGGTTTGGAGTCGCCACTGCCTGAGATGTGCAGGCAGACACAAAGGGCACTTATCCGGGCCTAATTAATCTGGTCTGCGGCTTTTTAGAGTTCTGAGCAAGTTCTCGGTTACGTCTAGGGAAGCCCGAAGACACCCTAGCCCGCCCCGTCGATTGACAGGTCCCGTGGGTCTCCTTGGTCTTGAGTCAACTTAGTTTTCACCCAATTCCTAAGCCAGCATGCACACTTATTTGGTCTGAGTGGGGACTATTGAAGACATAAGTCCCCTTTATTTTGATTTTTATCTTTTTATTTAGCGGAATGGGTCGAATCCGGGTCCCGTTGGAAGACCCGTGGGTTGCCATGATTGGGCCTGGGGCCCAGTTGGGTTATTGGGTAACCCATTTGGTTATTTACTTAAACTATACATGCCATGGGCTTAGTGGGCTTGGATTTGGCCCATTAGCCAAGGGTCAAAAGGCCTGGGTCTGTTTATTGAAAACAGGCCTGGTATGGGCCAGTCAAAAGTAGGCCCCACAAGTGGGCCAAAGGGGGGTCTTTGTGGGCCCATTTGGGCTCATGGTCCAAAAATGGGCTCAAGATAGCCCAAAATACTTTAGGGACTGGTTCAGGCCGGTTCAGGTCGAATCAGGTTCAACCAGACTAAGAAATTACACTTTTTTAAGTTATTTTACATTTGCCCGTGTTTTCTATACGGTCCGCCTTGACCGTGAATGAATTACGGTCTTCCTTGTCCGTGAATCAAACACGGTCCAGGCTGGACCGGCCTGAGTTTACGGACATCTCCATTTTTGCACTTTTGTTGTTGATTCTTCTCGGGATCAGTTCCGGCTGTCTTCTTGGGATCTTCAATGACTTCTGTGGTGATTCCAGGGCCTTTAGGATTCTTCATTTCCTTCTTTTGGCTTGAAAAGGACATTCTTCTTCTTTGATTTTTCTTGAAGAAACCGGATCATTTCTTGTTTGTTTACCTCCAGATTTAAAAATAGGACATATGGTATTTACAGGGAATTGAACATCCTTAAAGAAGTCATATCCCAATCATGGAATAAGAAGGATCATTAGTTGATTCTTAGTGTCCAAAGGACCATTAGTGTCCAAAGGACACTTTCTTTTCTTTTTTTCTTTTTTTTTATGATCAACTCCTTTTTAGCTTGCCATGACTTAAAAAGGGAACAACAAAAGGGTTAGTAGAAACTGTAGAATGTACAATAATTTGAAAAGAAATTAAAACTTATCACATTGTATTTAAATGGGTGAGAAAAAATACTTACAATGCTGTTTATGACTAGTTCTAATGGTTCCTTTGAATTTGAGCAAATTCGGCAGCGCTTCCGCGTCCTCCGGAATTTTCTGGATTGATTTTGGCAGAGGTTTGGTGGGTTCTTGATGTTCAAAGGATAAAAAAGAAGATTTTAGGCATGGTTTTGATGAGACAGGGGCAATTTGGGAACAAAAGAGGTTTGGGTTAGGGGTGGTGGTGGTTGGGCAGGGCTTGGCCATGGAGAGCACCAGGAGGGAGAGGGGAGTCAGCAAGGAGGAAGGCTTGTTCAAATGAGGGGGGTGGCCTCTCTATTTATAGGCAAAATTTTCGTGCCCGTACTTCAGATACGGGCATGCCTTGCCCGTACTTCAAGTACGGGCGAAAAACGCACATTTTCAAATCTCGCCAAATCGGCCAGCTGTCGCCGTACAGGACGCGTGTCCCGCTTCTAGAAGGCTTGCCCGTATTTGAAATACGGGCATGCCTCGCCCGTACTTCAAATACGGTCCAGCACGTTTTTAAAATGTTTGGATTTCAAACCTTTATTCAATTTGGTTTATTTAAAGATTTTTATCCGATTTTTTTGATTATTTTATTATAAAAACGAGATTCTTTTATTAAAATATTATTAAAAAATAAAGATATTTTTATTAAATGATTATTTTATTTATTTAACTCATTTATTCTGCTTTTTGTTGCTGTTTTGCCACATGGGCAGCTTTCTTTGAAATTTCAACTGCCCATAACTTTTCTGTCCGATGTCCGATTTCAGCAAATTTGGTGTCGTTGGAATCAGCTCGGAACACACTATCCACTGGGATTAAGTTTGGCAGCTGAATTGGGGTCGAGCAAAAAGTCAACTTTCGCTTCCCCAAAAGTTTGACCAGCTCACAACTTCCTCATCCGGACCCCGATTCTGGCAAACTCAGTTGCGTTAGAACCGTGTCGAAATGCTCTTTTCAATGAAAGGAAGTTTGATGGCCAATTTTCTTTGGATCAAAAAGTCAAATTTTGGTCCCCTCAGGGTTTGACTTTTTAATTAAAATTTCATTTTTGGCGTTTTTTGGGGTGCAAAAATCAGGTGCTAACACTAGTCTTTGGACTTCAATTATGAAAAATCTGTATTATCCAGATTCTTCATTTTTGGATGCTAAAGCTAAGCTATCTCACTCCTTTGCTTGGAAACAACTTCAGTCTTTGAAGAGCTACCTGCAAATGGGCCTATCATGGATTCTAGCCAATGGAGATTCTGTTCAAATTTTTAATGATACATGGCTTATGAATGGCAGCCGATTGGAGCCACCCCATATGGATGCAGTAGATGAGCCACTGTCAAAGGTAAGTCAGCTAATCACGCAATCATCTAGAGAATGGAATATTGGGTTGCTTACTACTCTTTGGCCTACATCCGCTGTTTCTCAAATTATTGCCACCCCAATATCTCCTTTACTCCAAAGAGATAAGCAGATTTGGAGATTCACATCGTCTGGAGTGTTCACAGTATCCTCAGCATATCGATTGTTAATGGGAAGTCTTGTATCTAATGAAGATAAAGTGTGGTTAAAGGTATGGCACTTGAACTCTCCTCCATGAAGCCGACTGTTATTTTGGAAAAGCCTCCATGGTAAGTTTCCTACAGGTGATATCATATACCATAGATTAAAGAAAGTAGATGGCATTTGTGTTTTATGCAATTCTTGTATTGAAACAGTCAATCATATTTGGCTTACCTGCCCATTCTTTAGGGCAGCTTGGCTTCATACTGTTGGTGGCTGCACTCAACCGTTTGGCTCTTCATCTTCTCTTCGCACTTGGTTTCAAAATATTATAAAACTAAATTCCAGTGTCTGCATTGATCTTAATCAATTATTATCTAAAGCTGCAATATTCGGGTGGACCTTGTTGTCACACAGAAACCGTGTACTATTTGAGAATGTGGAACCTGATGTTTTTCAGGTAATTCAGCAATTCAGAAGGACATCTATTGAGCTAGTAGCTATTCAACAGCAAGCTAGACAAGAGAGATTCAATACCACTTGCATCTCAGTCACCTGGGAACATCCACCAACTACTGACGTTAAATTGAACTTTGATGGAGCGATGAAGGGCTCTAATGGAGATGCAAGAATTGGGGTTATTGCTAGGAACAGTGAGGGAGGCTTCTTGGCAGCAGTGGCAAACTCGTGTTCACCAAGGAATGCCCTTCATGCAGAGGCACTTGCAGCACTTCAAGCAGTATTACTGGCTAAAGCGACAGGTTTTAGCAACATAGTACTGGAAGGTGATTCCCTACTCATGGTTAATATTCTCAATAAAACAATCCCACAACCTCCGTGGTTCATATTGCCGGTGGTCCATTAGATTAATAGCATTCTGGAATCTTTTTGTACTGTTCAAATTGTCCATACTTACAGGGAAGGGAATACTATAGCCGATATTTTTGCCAACTTTGCTATTGACCAATATCCATGTACCTGGATTTCTAAGCCTCCCCCCTTTCTACTAAATGTTCTTTTTGACAATGCAAGGGGCCTAAGTCATGTACGTATTACTCACAATAAATAAATAAAAGTTCCTATTTCTTCACCAAAAAAATAAAAATGATGGATGTGAACCATCTATCAAATACCATCGGGTTCTTTTATCTATAAAAAGGAAGGACGAGAAAAGGCAAGATAATCTCCTCAAAATTCAAAGTCTTCTTTGTGAATTCTAAATGTCTTTCTCTCTATCATCTGAGAGTGCTTTCTTTGAGAGTTTTAGTGAGCAATATTTTGAGTGTACAAAACTTTTGTATAATTTCTTAAGTGTTCTTCATAGCTCTATAAGTTTCCATAAATCCTTTATCTTTATAAGTATTTTATTCTGTTTGATTTGTATAACATATTGTATGAATTTTAATTTTGCTTGTACTATTTTGGATATTAATATATTTCATTTTCCCCTTTAGACCTGCCATATATTATGTTCAACTCTAATAATATCATATGAATAGATTGTTATTAATACAAATAGTCAGAAATCAAGAATTAAAACTCATAATTGATCAGAATCAAGGCTAGGTTTCAATAACAAGAAACATGACTGTTATAGGATTGAAGAAT
Organism: Buxus sempervirens; assembly: GCA_947561395.2. Taxonomy (NCBI): domain Eukaryota; kingdom Viridiplantae; phylum Streptophyta; class Magnoliopsida; order Buxales; family Buxaceae; genus Buxus; species Buxus sempervirens. The sequence goes on along the minus strand of OX387187.1, from coordinate 6,201,596 downwards.
GTTAAGTGTGTGGATAACAAGAAACAACATGGCTATTGCACTTAAGAGCCCACACTTTTTATTTACATTCCAATTAAAAGCTCTTCCCTCTTACCTTCTTGAGATCTAAATATAATTTCATGCTTTGAAGTATCCATATCACATAGTCTTAAGACTATTAGATCAACAAGTTGGACACGTTAGAAGAACGAGGCTAGCCCTTTTTAAAGGTTGTGAGCTGGTTGTTGAATGGAAATTCTCCCCCCCCCCCCCCCCCGGGGCCCAATTTTTTCTTTTTTTTTTTTAAATCAAACTATTGTCCAACTGGGTTTACACAATTTGGATGGATTTTATTTATTGAGTCATAGTCTGACTCACCTGAGTGATGTCCATGAATTCTCTCTCCTTCCGTAGATGGACCTTGTTTGAAAAGTACTACACGAAGAATATCTCCGTGAATCTATCCCATGTCATGTGAATAGCCTAGGGATCCTACATCCTCACAGCTCTCCACCAATGAGTTACCTTCCCCTCAAACAAAAACATGGCTAATCTCACCCTCCTATCATTAGGTCAGTCCATCGCCTTGAATATCCACTCGACCCTCAGAAGCTACCTCTCGGCCTCCATCGGATCTGGCAGTCCACTAAAAATCAGCGGATCCATCTTACAAAACTGCTATAAGTCCCGTGCCATCTGTGTATCTCTCCAGGATGTCTCGATGCATCCTTGTGTCAATTTCCTCTTCTGTTCTTATTTCCATTTTGGCTCAACCTCTCCTCTCTCTCCTTGGTGGGAAGATCTGCCAATGTACACACCATAGCCCATATATCACCCCCGGGTGGTGGGGCATCCTACTGCTGCTCCTCAGCCTCATTCGGTCTCTCTATAGGAATATCGGCACATGCTCGTTGTCCTCTACCAGCCATCTACAAAATTCAAAATTTCAATTATTAGGATTAATAAATTTTAAGGGTTTTAATTAACGAGCTCACAATCCCATACCCTTCTATGGCTTGCTACCTAAGGTTAGGACCAATTGCTTTGATACCATCTTTGTAACACCCCGAACCCGGGTTAATGCAAAACAGGCACCCAACCTAAATCCGAAGTGCTACTGGGCCCAAAACATCAATTTACTAAACCAATAAATATAATTCAATCAACATTTAATATCAGAGTGCAGAAGTTTATCATCCAAACCATCATATCAAAATAAATCAAAGTCTAGTAAATAGGTTCTATCACTCTCACTCTCATAATCATCCAATCCATAACATAAACAAATAAGAAATTAAAAGTATCTATTATCTATATCAACCTCAAAACTATACTAAGGATAGTAATAATCCTCTGGGAGAAAATATGCAATCTCGCCCTAAGTATCAAACCCTAAGTCCCTCTCTTGCGTATCCGCTGAAAAACAAAACATGAATGAAATATGAATATCTCAGTAGGTAACACTATGCATGATTAAACAGTTTATACATAAAAATAGTCATTCTTTCATGCTCAATAAAATAAATGAATAAACATGATACAATCTCAATAAATAAAACAGTAATCAAATAAAAACATTTCAACAGATATAATCTTTCCTCTCAACATGATTTTCAACACAAAAGTGTAATAAACAAAACCAAAACCAATCCATCATATGTCTTTGTAGAACTCATGAAGACAAGAAGGCCTTTAACAAGAAACTCTTCATTCACTATGCCACCATGCGACTTATGAGTTAAGCTAATAAATCCTCAAACCCGAATCTCAATCTAACAATAAGAGGCCTAGACACCAACTTATTGTGCACGAATATAAGGGCACTTATACAAAAGTGCCATTACAAATGCCTTAATATTCATCTACATATGCCATTGTAAAACAATTTATTATGGTATTTTATAAGAAATACCTTTATAAAACAAATTATTACAAAATAATTTATTATGACATTTTATAAGAAAAAAAATTATTATGGTATTTTACTGAACAACTCCACTATAAATTTATTTATTACGGCTTTTTAATAAAAAATGTTACTATAAGATAATATATCATGGCCTTTTATAGAAAATGCCGCTAAAAAATTTAATCATCTCTTAAACAACTATTGTTGATCCCATATCACAAAAAATAGCGCGGTTATCATCGCATCATTCCTTTCTACTGTTGTCTTCAACCAGAAGCGGCAAGACAGACAAATCATTTAGAGCAATACTTCGTTAATCCTCTGATTCTTGTCGGCGAGTGAATCGACGACTGTTGCTGTTGTTGATCCCTTTGCTATCTCAACCATGAATTCTCTTTGTCCCTTTTTTTTCAATCTTCTTTGAGAAATTTCAAATTTCGACAACTTGAGCATCAGTAGTTCCTATATTCAAGATTAGTTCAAAGGTTTTATGCTATTGGCATAAGATGAAAATGATGTGTGAGGAGAAGGAATTGAGATGGAAGACTTATTGTGCGATGCGTTTGGAATCAAAAATATGGATGTAGTTATTGGAGGGTCAGGGCAAGAACCCATACAAGAAGAAAACAATGAAATTGATATTTTTATAAAATTTGTAAAAGGCTCTGAAGAGGAACTGTATCCTGAATGTAAAAAGCACCCAACATTGTCATTTGTTTTGAGGTTGTACTACTTAAAGACCATTGGTGGGTGGAGTGATAGTTCTTTTACAGGCTTGATGTGCATTTAGGTTCTTATTCACTCTCAAATCATATGTACAAAATAGAGCTTAACCAGAAAGGTCAATTGTTGAAGGGTACTGAGCAAAAAAATCCCTTGCATTTTGCTCCAAATACTTCAACGGTTTTGAAATGATGTTCAGCTGATTGGCAAGGAATTGTGATGGAAGTATTGTAGGGGCAAGATAGGCATATCAATTTAGTGATTTAGAAAAGGTTCAAGCTTATTGTTATATTTTGTTCAACTACGAGAAAGTTTCCAACTATATACATTAAAATATTATATAATTTTGTTGGTATTGCTTATGTGCCATCGAATCTATCTTTATAAGTATTCAATCTCATCTTTCACTAAAATTATTATGCAAGAAACATGAGTCCTATTTGAAATGTGTTCAACACATTTTGAATGCTCGTGAATTACAAATGCAAAAAAAAAAAAAAAAAATGAAAAAATTGTAGATTAGTGTAATAAGTTAACTTACATATAAAGTTAATTGCATGTATTGTTTCTTTTGATGTGTATTTTTCATGTGAAATAGGTGTTGGATTTGAGTTTAATGGGAGTTGGTGTCCTAGAAGTAATCATGTTACAAGGCTAGATAGCCAAGTGAGACATTTTAGGGGTTATATGATTAACAGATATCGATTTCGCACTATGGATCATGAGGGTAAGGAATGTCAAAACAAAGATATTCCAATTAAGTCAGCCATGACATGCTATGCTAATGCAAGGATAAAAGACTTATTAAAACACCAATGTAAAACCTCGACCTGGATGATATCTTAATTATTAAGATTTATATATCTAAAGTATGATTATTAGACTAATTAAGTACTTGTATTATGAAGATGAGGTAATTTGGATTATACTTGAGGATTTAGGGAAATCAAATTGAGCTTTATTGAAGTTATTAAGGTAAGCTTAGTTAGTGTTATGTCTTAATTACAATTGGCTAAGGTATCCTTCAATTAGATCTAGTGAATTAGAAATCAAATTCTAAAAAATTAGAGTTAAGTATACGTAAAGTACCCCATAAGAATACCGAAAGGAACTCCTAAGTATACCTAAGGTACCTCTCAAGTGTATCTAAAGTACCTTCAAAGTATACCCAAAGTACCCCAAAGTATACCCCAAGTACTGTGAGACACGGGAAAAATCACCGGAATGATCATCCCTCCGTCAACACACGGGATCGACATAAAAAGTGGGATAGTCGCCACCATTCAGATTTAGGGTGTGAATGGACACCAAAATATTCAAAGATAATCAAAAGTAGCTAAAAAGGCAAATTCTAGAGTAAAAATAACCCTACTTGAAAATCAAATCCAAAGATGGGTAAGGGGATTAGATTATGAACGGGGGAAGGTGTTAGGCACCCCCATTCACCCACGCAAGGTGGTTGCCAAGTGTTTGTTCATGCAAAAAATAAGAAAGCTTGCTAAAAATCATTAAAAACATTGGAAAAGGACAAATGTATGATATCTTCACATGAAGATCCAAATGGATTCCAGATCTTCTTTCATGTCAATATCATTTCTGGAATATCACAAAAAGGTGGAAATCAAAGCAAAAGTTGCACAAAACCAAGTTGAATCAAATCCGGAAAATTTGGTAAAAAGTAATACCATTTGTCTTGAAATCATTCAAATCCAATTTTAAATTAAACCAAACCAAATCCATTTGAAAGATTATGGTAAATAAGGGACTCAAGCAAAATTTCAAGTCAAACCGGTTGAAATCCTAGGAGTTATGCTTCCTTTAAAGTTTCTGCTTGAGATAATCAAAAGTGGCAAGTAGGCAAGTTTGGAAAATCACCTAGAAAAATTGGCTTCATATAAATTCATGAAATTTGGTGTGATTGAAGTATGTATGGCCATCTTTCAAATGAAACTAGCCTCATACAAAAATTCATTCGGATGTGCTTTGGGTGATCTCCCGAACAGGCCCCGAAGATCACAGATTTACCCAGAAAAGTACCATTGAGCAGTTCTGAGTAAATCTGTTACCAATAATACAAATGGAGTCAAACAATTATTAAACCAACTGGATTTGAAAATAGACTCATAAAGGAGTGCCCAGAAACAAAAATCACTCGAATCGGACTTAAAACGAACACATGGCGCTCAGTCGAAGTGACAAGTTCTGTATTTAAATCTGAACTGACCAATAAAATTCGACAAAGAGGTGTCAAAAATCCACTTGATATAAATTAATGAAATTTGGTAGGCATAAACTAGACAGCCTCACCTTTCCCATGGTTCTGGAATCACTCCAAAATTCATCCGGACGATGAAGTTATGAGTGTCCGAAGTTAGGGTACAGTTGCTGTCAAGTTAGGCCTTTTTTGGAGAAAAACAATTCAAAATTGTGACAAAGTGTGTGCAATTCGTGCAAAATGAATCCAAATCTTTTAAAAACCATTTAAAAACATTTCAAAATTGATTGAGGCCATTTATTTCAGATTTATCACAATGAATGTAATAAATCTTAAATACGAGTCTATTCCGCCAAAATCATGCTATGTATGTGTAAGTGTAAAAATCATTCAAAAACAATATAACAACATAGCATGCATTCATATTCATCAAAATAGGGTTCTAAAAGTAACATAGGGTTCCGTTCCATTATCGTTTCCCTTAGTTCTCTCTCCCCGTTAAACACGGTTCTTCAAGATAATCTTGGGGTACTTTGAATATGAAACGGGCTTCAAAGATTCAAAAGGCTTTATTCTAAATAGGTTCTAGTACTAGGGTCAATCCCCAGTCTCGTTTCTCCTAGATCCCGCCTTCACGTTTTACGGCTAGGAAGGTCTTGAGATACTTTGAACCGGGGAAGGGTTTTCATACACACGACAAGGCCTTATTCTACAGAAAGGTAGAAGAAGAGATCTAAATCTAGAAATGTAAAACAGAAAATAAAAGATAGGTTTGAGGCTTACCTGGGTTCTGGAAGCAATTCCGCAGCAGTTCCCTTCTTCACTCGGAGCTCTTGGATCTCCAACTAATTGGCCATTTGCTTAAGGAGGAGCCTTATATTTATAGGCAAAGGCTAGGGTTAGGGTTGGTGTGATGGTAGACACAACCTAAGGTCTAGAGCCCACCAACCTTAACCCTAAGGCCATTTCCGAGATTTCCCCTCATTTAATGTGGGACATGATGGTAAAAAGTAAAATCTCTCGGAAAACCCTAATTTAGAGCAAAACTTATGTATCCGGCATATCAGGCCGGATATACAAGGGCCTTAATGTATCTGGCATATGATACCGGATACACTGAGGTTTGCTTGTATCCGGCATGTTCCATCGGATACAAAGAAGAACACTTGTATCCGACCTGAGTTGCCGGATACAAGGAAAAAACTCATTTTCTCAAATTTTGTGCTGGCTACCAAGGAGATATTGATTTTTGCTGATTATTGATCATTTTGACTGTGCAATTTGGGGTGTCTACAGGTACCCTCCCGAATAACACTAGAGTACACCCATGTATCACTTAAGGTACCACCCAAGTACACCCATGTATCACTCAAGGTAACCCCCCAAGCATACCCAGAGTACACCTAAGTATTACCCAAGGTACCACCTAAGTACACCTATGCATTACCCAAGGTACCACCTAAGTGCATCTCTGCATTGCCCAAGGTACCATGTAGCGCCCCAGATCCGGGTCTGTACTATCACTTCTCCAACCCGTCCCCAAGACCTACTTATGGGCCCAATATAACCTGATTAACACAATCAATCCTGGGCAATTACAAAATAATCATCAGAGTGCATAAGCTAAAGAAGCATGGAATAAAAATTTTCCATCCAACAAAATAATCACCTATATTATAATCTCCAAAACATGATATCTATGTACACAAATACAACTAAGGCAACTAAATGCTCACAAGTTCTTTCCCAATATACAGATATATACAAAAGATATCCCCCAAATGTATATGCCCAAAAAGGATATTTACATCCCATTTATAATCCCCAAGACAAAATACTTCATAAAAAGAATCCTACTATGGGTAGTAGTAATCCTCTGGCCTGTAGTCAAGCTCACCCTCAATATCTGCCCCGCTACGTGGCTCATCAAGCGAATCTGAAAACAAATGCAGTAAAACAAAACTCGCGTGAGACTTAAAGTCCCAGTAAGCAGTAAAAATGCATCGATAGAAACAGTTTATGCAGTTTTATAATATCATGATAGTGCTCACAAATATATATAGTACCAAATGTAAACCAAAACAATTCAATCGGATATGAAGAGAAATCCCAAATCATATATCTCAATCGAGTAATTCATGAAATCAAAACAACAAATAAGATCAAATACAGCAAACATGTCTTATTAGGACTCGTGGTTAGCGTGTCTCTAAATTAGATTAATGTCCACTATCCATTTGCCACCTACACGACTTACAGAGAGAAGCCTAGCTAGGGACATCTCAGCAAGCAGAGCACTCACGTATGGGCTGGCAAGTGACAACCTAACCAAGGATCAAAGCAAAGTGGGATTCCTCGCCCACCGCTAGATGAATCACAAAGACTCCCACCGGTTCCCAGGGACAGGGGGTTGCCGCAGCCCTCTGTTCCCCGAGAGGGCCTCACTGATTCCCCACAATGGAAAGTTATATGGACAAGGAAATTAATGCTAACAAGCCAACACCAATACACAGCTAGACTCACTGTGGATCCACACTAAGAACAACGTCCATTTAGACGTCTCACAATTCAAAACCAAACCAATAATCAAATCAATGAGTAAAACCAGTGCTTAACCCAAGACCAAGTGGAATTTCCCATCCACCGCCAAATCACATCATACGCCAAGTGGAATTCCCCATCCACTATCAAATCAACCGCAAGCAAGTGAAATTCCCCATTCATCGCCAATAAAACGATAAGCCAAAAGTCTTGTCAAATCATATAAGAGTTTCTCAATCTCGTTTTCATAAATCCAAGTCAAGTAAAACGAACACCATGAAATCCTCAAAACACATTTTGGATGAGTGGGATAGTCTTAGGAATCCCAAATATGTCAACATACCAAAAATCAATAGATTCCAAGGCAAAAAGTTTTGAACCTAAAAAATATTCCAAGTCTGGTTAAAAACGTTGACTTTTGGGTATATAATTTTTCTAAACAAATCTACAAGGCGTTTTGGGCTCAAATTCTAGTTGTAGTCTATTGAAGGGTAAACAAACCTTCTGGAATTTTATGGGCTTCTGAATCACTCATTTAAGTATCAAACTCAAAATGAGATTTTTGATAAAAATCGGAAAAACTGGAAATTTAGGCATGAACTGGAAAGTTGACTTTTTATTGGTTGAGAATTGGGCCTTGGGAGTATTTTTATTAGTTCCAATGGGAGGTAAAACCTTATTTACATGTAAAGACTTAAGTAAATTGAGCAATAAATACACAGGACATTTACTTAAATATCATTCATGTAATAAGGGTGCTGTGTGGGAGGCCTGGGCTGTTTGGGAAAGGGTTGGGGTAGAAAGGGATGAAAAACTGTCAAAACATGGTCCACGATTAGCCCTTGGATTAATCGCCTAGGGTCGATTAGCTTTAATGTGTAGGCGTTAAGGTGATAGACAAGACAACGTTCAGGTTAAAAACAGGGTTGACAAGCGCGCGTTGAACCTACTCCTAATGGACGTTCACGCATCCAGGCTATGGATTAATCGCCTAGGCTAATCCTGATTCGCGATTAGGATAACAGAGACTGATTTTTAGGGGTTTTGGCTCGAGATTAATCGCCAAATCTTAGGATTAATCGCCAGGTCGAGTTTTTGAAATATTTTGGCTGTTTTCAACACAAAACTCATATAAATCATCTCCAACCTTTCCAACATCAAATTGGATGATCATAAAACATCCCAACTTACTTAAAAACATCTTATAAAACAAAGATTCATCCCAAATCCACATGAACACAAATCTAATACATGAAATCTCATTTAAAACATAAAATCAAACCCTAATCTGAAATATGATCAATGTGAGTGGAAATCCATGATAAATCAATAGAAAACTAAACAAGATTATCATACAACCAAAACCCTACGAATTTTTAAAGTAAAAACAATCATGCAAGATCATTTCATCAAATAAACCAAACCCTAGAGAGAGAATACGAATTTTGTAATACATTTTGTTTTGAAGGGCTTACTACTTAACTGTGAAATGGAGAAGCACAAGTTCTCTCCTAGTTCTCCTCTTCTTCTCCTTCTTCTTGAAGTTTTCAAGCAAGATCCCATTCTTCTCCTTGTTCTATACGTCTAAGACAAGGAAAGGGGTTCTCCAAACACTAGATATTTTAGTTAGGGCATCCCTTTTATATGCCCAACTTTTGGTCTTTCAAATCTGCCCCTAAACAAGGCTTTTATTCAACTAATACCCTAGGGGGTACCTAAGGCATACTAGGGGCTACCTTAGTGTTAAGTGGGGGTACCTTAGTGTTATTGAGGGGTACCTTGGTGTTTCAAGGGGTTTTCCTTAGCTATTTCAAGAGGTATACTTTAGGAATTCTTGGGGGTACCTTAGTTATACAATAGAAGGGTATCTTAGTTATAGGAGGGGGTACCTTAGCTATACAAGGGGGATACCTTACTTATATAAGGGGGGTACTTTAGTTATACAAAGGGGGTACCTTAACTATATAAGGGGGTGTACCTTAGGTAAAACAAAGGGGTATTTTAAGTAAAACAGTGGGATACCTTAAATAAAACAAAGGGGTACCTTAGGCAAACACATGTGGGTATTTTAGGTAAATCAATGGGGTACTTTAGGTAAAATAAGGGGTACCTTAGGTATACATGTGAGGTACCTTAGGCAACACATGGGGGTACCTTAGGGATACAAGTGGGGTACTTTAGGTATTCAAATGAGGTACTTTAAGCAATTCAAGTAGGGTACCTTACGTATATAAGTGGGGTACCTTGGATAATATTTGGGTGTACCTTAGGTATACTTTGGTAGTACCTTGAGTAATACTTGAGTGTACCTTAGGTATACTTTGGTGGTACCTTGGGTATACTTAGGAATTACTTTAGGTACACTTAAGGGGAAATTTGGGTACACTTGGAAGGTACTTTAAATGTACTTTGATTTCCAATTCACTAGGACTAATTGGAGAGTATCTTGGACAATTAGAATTGAAAAATAACATTAACTAAGCTTACCTTAATAACCTTCATAAAGTTCGATTTGATTTTCCTAAATCCTCAAGTATAATCCACATCTATCTCATCTTCATAACAAAAGTACTTAATTAGCTTAATAATCCCACATTAGATAATTAAGCTTAATAATTAAGGTATAATCCGGGTAGGGGTTTTACATACCACTCAAGTACTATCTAAAGTACCCCAAGTATTACCCAAAGTACCCCCCAATTATACTTAAGGTACCCCTTGTATTGCCTAAGGTACCCCTTGTTTTACTTAAGATACATCCCCTTATTAGTTAAGGTACCCCCTTTGTATAACTAAAGTATCCCCAATATACCTAAGGTACACCCCTTATATTACCTAGGGTACACCCTCCTTATATTATCTAAAGGTACCCCCTTATATAACTAAAATACACCCATTCTATGACTAAGGTACACCCTCCAAGTATACCTAAAATATACCCCTTAAAATAACTAAGGTAAACCCTTTCAAACACCAATGTACCCCCTCAAATAACACTAAGGTACTCCCACTTAACACTAAGGTACCCCCTAGTATGCTTTAGGTACATCCTAGGGTTTTAGTTGAATAAAAGCTTTCTTTAGGGGCAGATTTGAAAGACCAAAAGTTAGGCATATAAAAAGATGTTCTAACTAAAATGTCTAGTGTTTTGACTCCTTTCCTTGTCTTGGACGTAAAGAACAAGGAGAAAAGTGGGAGCTTGCTTGAAAGCTTCAAGAAGAAGGAAAAGAAGGAGAAGAAAAGGAGAGTTGAAGAGCAGTTGTGCTTCTCTACTAAACCTGTAAGTAGCAAACCCTTCAAAACAAAATGTATTATAAAAATTCGTATTCTCTCTCTAGGGTTTGATGTATTTTGAAAAAATGATCTTGCATGTTGATATTTGCTTCTAAAACTCGTAAGTTTTGGTTACTCGTAAGTTTTGGTTTTATAACACTCTTGTTGAGTTTTCTATTGATTTGCTATGGGTTTGCAATCTAGATTGATCATATTTCAGATTTTGGTTTGAGCTTTGTGTTTTGAGTGAGGTTTCATATGTTAGATTTGTGTTCATGAGGTTTTGAGATAGATTCCTATTTTGGGAAGTGTTTTTAAGTAAGTTGGGATGTTTTATGATCATCCCATCTGATGTTGGAAATGATTTATATGAGTTTTGTGTTGAAAATAGCCAAAATATTTCAAAAACCCGACTTGGCTATTAATCCTGAAAAGAAGCGATTAATCCTGAGCCACAACCCCAAAAATCAGTCTCTGTTATCCTCATCTCGAATTAGGATTAGCCTGGGTGATTAATCGAGAGCCTGAACGCGGGAACGTCAGTTAGGAATAGGTTTAACGCCCGAACGTCAACCCTGATTTTCACCTTAACGCCAAAACGTTGCCTTGTTTATCACCTTAACGCCCGAATGTCAAGACTAATCGCCCCTGGGCGATTAATCCAAGGACTAATAGTGGGTGCTGTTTTGACAGTTCTTCACCATTTTCTTCCCCAACCCTTTCCCAAACAACCTAAGCCTCTAAGTAAATATCTTGTGTATTTATTGTTTAATTTACTTAAGTCTTTACATGTAAATAAGGTTTTACCCCCAATTTGGAACCATTAAAAATACTCTCAAGGCCCAATTCCCAACCAATAAAAAGTCAACTTTCTAGTTCATGCCTAAATTTCTAGTTTTCCCGATTTTCATCAAAAGCCACTTTTTGAGTTTGATACCCAAATAAGTAATTTAGAAGCCCATAAAATTCCAAAAAAGTTTTTTACCCTTCATTAGACTACAACCAGAAAATGAGCCCGAAATTCCTCGTAGATTTGTCTAGAAAAATTATATACCCAAAAGTCAACGTTTTTAACGAGACTTGAAATATTTTTAAAGTCTAAAACTTATTGTCTCGGAATCCATTGATTTTTGGTATGGTGATCTTATTGGGAATCCTAATGATATCCCACTCATCCAAAATGTGTTTTGAGGATTTTATGATACTCGTTTTGATTGATTTGGATTTATGAAAGTGAGGTTGAGAACTCCTTTTGTGATTGAATGATGAAGCTGAGGCTTCTTGTGGACTTGCAAAGGGCTTGCAAGCCCATGGTAACCTGAAAGGCAGCGAGGCCTAGGGATTTAAAGGAAAGTGAACATGAGGTTCACTTAATATGGTTTTGTACTTTAGGCAAGTGGTGCCTTCATGAGATTGGTTTTACAAAATTTGTTTTAATGGTTTAACATTAGTTTGTATTGAGTCTAGTGGGCATAGAGATGGTTATGGATCCATGGTGTAAGAACCTGGAAAAAAAATAATAAATAAATAAATAAATAAAAATCAATTTAAGCATTTGGTTTGAAAGGGCTTGGTTAGTTTAGTGGGTTAAGGAGGTGGGTTCAATTTAAGTGAACCGGTTCAAATGGTTCAAGTTAAAAAAAAAAATTTCGATTCCTTTAATTGGGGTTTTGGTTGTTAGTTTAGAAGGAAGCAAAGACAAAAAAAAAAAGAAGAGGGACGAAGGAGAAGGGGAGGTTGCAGAAGAAGAAGAAGAAGGAAGGAGGAATAGAAGGGGGAAAGGAGAAGAAGAAGAAGAAGAAAAGAAGAAGAGGGAAGGGGCGTCCTTGTTTGTTGCTGTTGGGGTTTAACAAGAAAAAAAAAGAGAAGGAAAAAACGAGTGGAAGAGGAGAAGAAGAGAGGAAGAGAACGTGGGGAAGATGAGGAAGAAGAGAAAAGAGAAGAAGGAAGAAGAAAGAAGAAAAGAGGAAGAAGAAGAAAGAAAAAGAAGGAAAAAGGAGACAGAGAAGAAAGGGTTTGGCCGTGGATCTGCGAAATCTGTGTAAGTAGCATGGTTTTTGTTGTTCGATTGGTTCTGTTTGGTTTTTTTTATCATTTCTGTTCGATCGATTGATTGCTGTTGGGACTGTTTTGCCGATCCCTGTTGATTTCTTTATTATGTAAGCATTTCATTCTATCGATTTATGGGTTTTTCTGTTGGGATTTTGTTTTGATTGATATCTGGTTGGTGTTTTTCTTAATTCTGTAGTTCGCTCAATCACTGTTTGCTTCTGATCAATTTACTGTTAACAATAAAACGCCCAAACAGAAAATCTGCGTGGGTTCATTTGGATTCATCAAAACGAAACCCCAACATATTGAATTAGTCTAATTACTTGGTGGATGGTATTGCTTGGTTGCTGAAAATTTTGGGTCGCTTGCTGAAGGTCGTTTGGTTGGAGACACCAAACGCACCAATCACTGAACAGTTTAAGTGGCATGGGGAAAAGATTGATTTAGCTTCCAACTTGGTATGAGAGTTGAAATTAAATTCTGATTTGGCATGAGACAGATTTGTTCTAAATGAAGAATTCTGGTTTTGGAATGGTGATTGAGTTGCATTCAAGTTAGATTTTGTTTGATCATTTACAAAAAGTATTATGGGGTTGGTATTGAAGTGAAGCATTTTGATTGAGTTGTTGATTGACGTTGAAGTATACTAGGGATCAGATTGTTACTTTTAGTTTGTTATTTTTCATGTTAGGGATTGTAAGTTAGGTCCAGATTGGTATTTTTCAGAATTATAATTTAGGTTCAGATCATAATTTAGGTTTAGATTGTTGTTGTAAACTCAGAAGTTATTACCTTGAGGATTGAGGTCCTATGCAGTGTAAGAAATCCTATGGCTTGGGTCTTTGGAATGTGAACTTCTATTGTGTTGGAGCAGCTCAAGAAGAAATTTCTTCAAAGAGATTTTGGGAGAATGCTTGATGTGGTGTTCTTCAATTGTAGCAGCTATATTGTAATTTGGTCTTCATGGTGGTCGAATGGGGGATCTAATCAGAAGCCAACTCCCCACATGTAGGTTTCGGTGGCTTAAACCGGTGTAAGGTTCGGTGGCTCGGGAAGGCTAGAAATATTCGCATAAAAATTCATATTAGCATTCTAAAATTTAGTTTAGGTTAATTGTAGTTGAATGGGATTGGTTTGGGACCAATTGGAACTCAAGGTATTGCAAGACAAATCCGGAAAAATGGATGATTTCCGTCCAGTAGGTTTCGCAGCTGATTGTAACAACTTGTAGCAAAACAGCCATAACTTCTTGTAGGAAACTCCAAATTACGAACCGTCTGTTGCATTGGAAACTAGATTCATAGAGATTTCCAACGATATATGGCACACATACTAATTCCTCATAGATTAATTCAGGTTTAGTTTTCAATTACCTAGTTATAATCAGTTTTGCAGAGTAAACTGCAAAAATCAAACAAACCATGAATATTCCTAAATTGTATTCAAAAATTGATTTATGAAATTATTCTTTACCTTATTCCATTAACAATTTGGTTTGATAAAAATTGATTTGAGATTCGTCATTCGAAATTGAAGTTTATGCTTCTTGTTAGTGAGAAAGGCAGTGAGCCTATGATATTCCGAAAGGCAGAATGGCCTCTGAATTTAAGGGTAAGTGAACAACGAGGTTCACTTGAATTGAATTTTACTTAGGTAGTTGATTTCTTACAGGTTCTGGTTGGTAAAATATTTGCAAAGTTAATTCTTATACGAGTCTAGGCCGCACAGAGAGTCGTGGATCCACAGTCCGTCTAGATCGTGCGTTAGTGTTGGCTTGTCATGTTAATACCCTGGGCCATTTGCGTACCACCGTGTGAGATCGGTGAGGCTTTCGTGTGGGATCGATGAGCTGCAATGTGCCAGCCTATGCGTGGGTGCTCCACTCATACGATGACCATGCGCGGCTTCGAAGACGAGTAGTGAGGTGGCAAACCGGCTAAGGGTGTTAACCTGATTTACAGACACGCTAATTCATGAATCTTGCACACACTTTATTTTCTGTAACTGTATTGTTATATGTGAATTGTGCTTTGCATGATTGCTAGAATTGTTCGTATAATATGTAGCATATTATTTTATTAATTGAAATTGCATAAACTGTTTAATACATGTATTATGCTACTTACTGAGACATTAGTCTCGCGCGAGTTTTTGTTTTACCGGTTTTGTTTTCAGACCCGGCAAGCGAGATGCGTAGTGGAGTGGAGTTCGAGGGTTATCCGGAATATAGACCGGAAGACTACTACCGTCCCGACTAGAGGTCGAGAAGGAGCTTTTTGTTGAATAGTTGTATGTTATTTTTGAAACTGTCCATATTGTACATATTGTAAATGAAGAGAGAGAGAGTGTGTGAGAACTTAGTGAACTTTATTTTGATCTGTGGATATTGATGGTTAGTTGTGAATGGATTTATATATAAACTGTGTTTATCATGTGATTGTTTTGTGGTTTGAGGGCTTAGCCCATACTTGTATGTACAGGCGTTATATAGTCGTTTTTTCGAAAAAAAATTTTAGGATGTTATTTTTGTGTCTGGTTAGTTTCTTAAGGTGCATTATTGAAATTTGGGCCCTAGAGTAGCGCTCAGGAGCTAGTATAAACCCGACACGTGTGGACCTGGTTCCGGGGTGCTACACATGGTCAATCTAGTTAGTGTATTAGTGTTGGCTTGTCGAGATAACATCTGGGCTACATTCGCGTACCACCGTGTGGGATCAGTGAGGCTTTCTTGTGAGATAGTGAGCTGCGACAACCAATACCGCCGTGTGGGATCGGTGAGGTCTCCTTGTGTGTGTGTGTGTGTGTGGGTGTGTGGGTGTGTGGGTGATTGATCGCAGTTGACTGGGTTGTCTCAACCCGTACCGCCGTGTGGGATCAGTGAGGTCTCCTTGTGCATGTGCTATGGTTGGATGGTTATAGTTGACTGGGTTGTTCTTGCCAGCCCATGCGTGGGTGCTCCACTTGGGGTGATGACTATGCACGGCTTTTACCTTCGAGTCGTGAGGTGGTAAATCAGCTAAGGGTGGTTGTCTCGATTTACAGACACATTAACACACGAGTCCTACCAAGACATGCTTGCAGTATTTGATTGCTCTTAGTGAACCGATTTCATGTATTATCCGATTGAGATATTTGACTTGGAATTACACTCTATATCCGATTGAGTTTTTTTGGTTTACATTTGGTATTTTATATTTGTGAATATTATCATGATATTATAAAAATGCGTAAACTATTTCTACACATGCATGTTTGCTGCTCACTAGGACTTTAAGTCTCACGCATGTTTTGTTTTATCGGATTTGTTTTCAAATCCGCTTGGTAAGCCACATACTGGGGCAGATATGTGGGTTGAGCTTGAGTACAGGTCAGAGGACCACTACTACCCATAGTAGGATTCTCTTGTGACGTTATATTTTGTTTTTGGAGAATTGTAAATGGGTTGTAAATATCCTTTTTGGACTTATATTTTTGGGAAATATCTCTTGTATATGATTGTACATAAGAAAGAGAGATAGTGAGCATCTTAGTGGCCTTTTTGTATCCAGATATCATATCTTTTGGTGTTATTATACAGATGATCTTTTGTTAGATGGAAAATTTTTATTCTATGCTTCTTTAACTTATGCAGTCTGATGATTACATTGTAATTGCTAAGGAAATTGTGTTTATCAGGTTCTATTAGGCCCATAAGTAGGTCTCGAGGACGGGTCGGTGCCGTGATAGGGCAGATACAGATCTGGGGTGCTACAAAAGTGGTGGTGTATGTGTTTGAATTAGTGTACATAAGGAGCTAGCCATCAAACTATGAACAAGTACCTGGCACATATTTCGAATGAAGTAGTTGTGTGTGCTTCATGCTGATGTGTTCATGAAAGGCAAGAAATCAAACTCTAAACAATGGCCATGGCATGTCACAAATAAGGAGCTTGTATATGCTTCAGGGGGTGGGTATTAGAGATCAAAAGCATTCTAAGAAAGATGAAATCAAGGCATGCAGGTGATGGCCAAGAGTAGCAAGTAACATTCGTGCTTTCACACACCTAATCAAGCTAGCAAGGTGTTATGAAATTGAGAACATATCAATCTATGAAACTAACAATTACACCAAGAGAATGAGATGAACTGATTAAAGAAAGGAAATGAGGGGATTAAGGTTACATTTGTCCAGATTTGAGGGGGAAGAAGAGGTAAATAATAAAAGAAAATAAATAAAATTCTACTCCCTTCATGTCCGTCCACCTCAGATTACATAAGCCTCAAACTTAAGACTCTCTTAGGCATAGAGAGAATCCATTAAAAGGTAAGAAAAATAATCATGAAGCTCTCAATCCTCAACCTTCATACGTATTTGACCATGCCTTTGGAGGCATAACTAAGGCTCATTTTTGCATGTCTCACGAATGAAAGAAAAGAAGAGGTAACATGGAAACAATCATCTTATAAGAGAAAGAATCATCATGGTATAATAGTAAGCAACACAATCATATTCAAAGTGATAAGATGGACTTACTTTAGAGGGTAGGAAGCCTAAGAAAATGGTAGAACTCCTTTGAAGACCTCGAGCAACATTTGGATTCCTTTTCCTTTTTCCTTAATTCTTCTCTTGGTTAGGATGAGGAAGGGGAGAGAGTTGGTGAGGTTTGGAGATGGTTGGATATGGTTTTGATGTGTTTAAGGGTTTGGAGAAGAAGAATAAGGTGATTCGGAGGTGGGAGTTGTAGAGAAGGAGAGAAAATAGTCTAAAATCACCAACCCAAAATCTGTGTTCGGATTTTCAGTTTATAGTGCACAAGTAGAAAACCGTATGCATTATACGGTTTGGTCACTTCCATAAAATACATACGGTTGAGCACAGTCTTTTTAACATTAACGAGGGGACAACCATTGACGCGCGCAGCGCATCGATCAGTGGACTAAAGGCGCGTCGTGATTCGCTGCTCGAGTGGCGCACCGTAAAACGTCATTTCGAATCAACTGTATACTTCATACGGTTGCTCCTTTTCCTCTCTTGGCTGACTTGAGTTGATGGCTGAGGTGACTCAGCCACTCACCCTAGACAAATCTGGGTTATCCGTTTCTTTTCTTTTTCATTTATCTTAATTAATTCAATTAAGATATTTTAAGCTTTTTACCGATATGTCCTTTGTTATGTCTTTCTCCTGTTTCTACCTTTTAGCACTTAAATTTTCCATTTATCAGGAGAGGCCCGCACAATTGCCAAGTGACGGATCTTTTTGCCTTTAATTACCATTTTGTCCTTGGGATTGTTTTGCTCATATCTTCTCCATCCGAACTCCGATTCGTGCAAACTTAATTGCGTTGGAATCGTGTCGGGATTCTCTATCTATTGAGATATGGTATGGCAATTAGTTTGGGCTCAAAAAGAAGGTCACCTTCTGCTCCCTCGGATTTTGACTTGTCATTTAGGGTTCTGCTTTCTAGCTTTTTAGAGGGATGCAAAATTATGGTTCTTACACCTACTTCGCCCACGATCTCCATTGCGGTTAAAAATTGTTATTAACTTCCCACTACTCTACAATCCGGGTGACGCGTGGTTTCAAACGACTTAGTAGCTAATTGCCTGCTTCACCAATATTCATTAGAGTGGTTAAGCTGCTTGCTCGTCAAGCTCGACTATATCGATTAAAGTTGTTTCCTGTTTACCTTATTGGGTTATGACGTTTGCATTCACACATGCGGAATTTTACTTCTTCTTCTTTGCTTACATGAATGCTTACATGTCTTTATTTATAAGCTCAGCCTATGTGCCTGCCACGTGGCCTCTTTCATTCAAAGGGCTATGGCAGGTGTAAACATTTATATTACAAATAAAAAATAAATTTTACAATTGGTTTAATCAATTACAGTAATTAAAATGTTTAGACTTGTAAGTCAGAGTATTATGCTATTGCATATAATACACTGGCTTTTAAAAGAAAGTTATTATATGAATTATCCTATGCGTATAGCATATTTTAATTGCAAGCATATTTAATATGTATTGTAATTGTAATTACAATGAATAAATATGATGAATATAATTATTATAAATAACCAAATGGCATCGATTCTCAATTATTTTAAAAAAGTATGACTAATCCACAATTACCAATAATTTTACGACTGAATTTGAATTATTTGAAAAAATATCACTTAAAACCAATTTAAAGAATGTAGATTTGAAGTAAACCCACTCAGGCTAAATGGACCTGATGTCATGACGTAAACAACTTCGTGTGATTAGCAACAAAGTGAGGGAGAAAAGTAGAAAAAAAAATATTAGAAAAGCCGGTCAAAATAGGAAAACAAATCAGGCACAAGGCACAAGGA
The DNA here is from genome assembly GCA_947561395.2 of Buxus sempervirens. Lineage (NCBI taxonomy): Eukaryota > Viridiplantae > Streptophyta > Magnoliopsida > Buxales > Buxaceae > Buxus > Buxus sempervirens. Next base: position 6,182,571 of record OX387187.1, on the reverse strand, counting down.
GAAGGTGGAGATTAACCTTGTTGTTGTCTGGAGAAGAGGAAGGCTGCGATGCTTCCGTGGTTAATCCTAAAGCAACGACTTCTGAAACTGGAAAGAAGATAAGCCAGGTATAGAAAACAAAGCAATGGGTAGAATTGTCAAAACATTTTAGGGAAGCAGGTGAAAATAGGCAAAGAATTAGGCCCCAAAGAGATTTAAACCGAATCTGAGTTATTTTTAAAATGCAACACTTAAAAGTAATTTCAAGTAGTAAAACTTATTAGCAACAGAACATTAAATGCACATTTAATGCTCTAACAAATTCGTTTTTAGTGTTATTTTTTTAAAAATAACTCTCATTCAATCACCAAATTTTGGTAATTAGAAATTATTGATACTTTTTACAAATAATTGAAAATGATTATCATTTTACCGTTCACATAATACTTCTTCCAAAAATGCTCTCAAAACACTTCTTAATCTTATTAAAAAATGATAATAAACAATTTATTTTACAATTTCTTCTAAACAATTGCTGTGAATAGCAGTAAAACTAGAAAGAAAAGTGTCAAAAAAAATTAGAAAAGCAGGTGAAATCGGACAAAAAAGCAAGCACAAAAATTACAAACTGTTTCTTTATATTAGGTAATAGATATGTTGTGTCAAATATAATCTGACAAAGGTTTTAAAATCTATATAATTTATATTACTAATTAAAAAATTAATTTTTACAATTAGTTTAATTACTTACAATAATTAAAATACTTAGACTTGTAAATCAGAGTATTATGCTATAGCATATGATACTCTGGTTTTTAAAAGAAGATTATAATTGATTTTTAAAAGAAAGTTATTATTATAATTAAGAATACTTAGTTGCAATAGCAATTATAACTATAATGAATTAATATGATGAATAAAATTATTATAATTAATAAAAGTACTATGATTCTCAATTATTATAAAAAAAAGTATAACTAATACACATGTATCAAGAATTGTATGACTGAATCTAAATTATTTGGAAAAACATCACTTAAAATGAAGGCATCTGAATGTAAGCTGACGTATTCACTTAAAGCAAAGTGAGCTGATGTACAAGTCAGTGTAAATAGCGACATGGTTAGGGAGAAAAACTGAAGAAAAAAAAAATGTTAGAAAAGTAGGTATTCAGATCCAATCAACGACTTTCTTGTAATTGAAAATTGGTCAAAAGATCGAAGCAAATAAAAGCAAACTATTTTTATATTAAATAATTAAAATTATATTAGGGGAAAAAGGCAATAGATCGTTAAATGCGCACTAAATGCAATTGGATTTTTTGCAAACGAAATTGGTTTTTAGCATGAATTTTTCTTACAAAAAAAAATAGCCTGAATTTTTTCTCACAAAAAAATAGCGTGAATTTTTAAACATATTGAGTCACTAATTTCTTAATAATTAGAAATTAGTGATAGTTTTTATAAATAATTAAGAATGAGTATCATTTTAATCTTCACGAAGGTCTCGTTCCAAAAATACCGGCAAAACACTTCTTAATTTCATTAAAATCTCATTATAATAAACAAATTATTTTACGAGTACGTTGAAGGCATTTTTAAAATAAAGTTCTTTTATACGAAATACTTAAAATTAAATGAGGGACAGATCATTAAATGCAGTTGCTTTTTTTTCTGACGAATTTGGTTTTAATTGTAAATTTATAAAAATAACTCTGATTCAGTCATTAAATTCTTGGTAATTAGAGATTAGTGATAACTTTTATAAATAATTGAGAATGCATGTCATTTTATTGTCCACATAAGTCTTCTTCCAAAAATACCCTCAAAACACTTCTTTACTTCATTAAAATCTCATTAAAACATGATAACAAACAAATTAATTTACAAGTATGTTGAAGGCATTTTTGGAAAAAAATCCTTCATGAATAGTAGAGCAACACAGATTCACATTTATTTTAAGAAATATCACTAATTTTAATTACCAAAAAATTGATGACTGAATCTATTTTAAGAGATAATTCCATGTTTGTTGATTTCTCATTTTTTTAAAATATATTCACTAAATTTTATGTACATTTACGAAGTTTTATTAAAATTATATACATTTCTTAAAATTATGATAAGTTATTCTCATTTAATAAATCGTAAAGATTTAAGAAATTATGTATGTTTCTATTAACATCCTAAGTTTACTCAACATTAAACACATATTTTCTTAGCGTCAACAGTTAAATGATACTTTTTTCAATAATTTTTAAAAATTATCATTAAATCTCAATTTAAGTGAACTAAATATTAATAATATATTTAATATAATGTATTTAATATAATTTAATTTAATATGTATTTAATATAATTTAATTTAGTATGTACTAAATATAGTATAAATTTTAATATTAAATATATTTAGTATAATATTAAATAAATTTAACTCATTCTGAATTGTCTTAAAAATATCACTAATTTTTAATTACATATATTTTGTTTACTGAATAATAATTAATTTTAGCAAGTATAACTGAAAACCAATTTTTTTTTTAAAAAGGAATGTAAAAAATTGAAATTCAATGGCCAATTCTTGGCCTTATTAGGTGGCCGAATTCACCTTTCTCCTTCTTTTATATAAAGGAAGAAATTAATTTTAATTTCTTATTACCAAATTTTTGTAATTAGAAATTAGTGATACGTTTTACAAATAATTGAGAATGATTATCATTTTACCGTTCACATAATACTTCTTCCAAAAATGCCCTCAAAACACTTCTTAATCTCATTAAAACATGATAACAAACAAATTATTTTACAATTTCTTCTAAACAATCGCTGTGAATAGCAGTAAGTCAAGAAAAAAAAGTCAAAGAATATTAGAAAAGCAGTTGAAATCAAACAAAAAATCAACCACAAAAAGACAAAAAAATGTACAAAGTGTTTCTTTATATTAGGTAATAGATATGCTATGTCAAATATACTTTGACAAAGGTTTTAAAATTTATATTACTAATTAAAAAATTAATTTTTACAATTAGTTTAATCACTTACAGTAATTAAAATACTTAGACATGTAAATCAAAGTATTATGCTATAGCGTATGATACTCTGGTTTTTAAAAGAAGATTATAATTGATTTTTAAAAGAAAGTTATTATTATAATTAATAATACTTAGTTGCATTTGCAATTATAACTATAATGAATTAATATGATGGATAAAATTATTATAACTAAGAAAATTACACTGATTCTCAATTATTTTAAAAAAGTATAACTAATGCACATGTATCAAGAATTTTATGACTGAATCTGAATTATTTGGAAAAACATCACTTAAAACGACTTAAAACGAAGGTATCTGAATGTTTGCTGACGTACAAGCCAAGTCAGCTGACTTATTAACTTCAAGCAAAGTGAGCTGATGTAGAAGTCAATGTAAATAGCAACGTGGTTAGGGATAAAAGCGGAAAAAAAATGTTAGGAAAGCAGGTCAAAGTAGGAAAAAAATTAGGCAGAAGAAGACAAAAAAAAGGACGAAGTGTTTCTTTTATAATAGGAAATAGATATATACGGAAATATGGAATACATCATGTACTCCCACCAAATAAGTTGGTAAGGCTAACTGGTACGCTGCTGGATTAATCTCCTTCATAATCTCAAACGGACCACTAAATCGAGGAGATAATTTCCCTTTCTTCCCAAATACATGCCTTTGGATGGTGAAATCTTCAAAAATACATGGTCTCCAACCTCAAACTTTAACTCACGCCGTCTAGTATCTGTATAACTCTTTTGACGGCTCTGCGCAGTCACTAACCGCTGTCTAATCAACTTCACCTTATCCATGCTATCCTGTATAATCTCGGGCCCAAAATATTATTTCTCACCAACCTCCACCCAACACACTGGGGATCTGCAAATCCTGCCATACAACGCCTCATAGGGTACCATCTGAATGCTAGCTTGATAGCTGTTGTTGTAAGCAAACTCCACTAGATGCAAATATTTACTCCAGCTGCCACCCCAATCCATAAAGTAGCATCTCGACATGTCCTCCAAAGTCTGAATAGTCCTCTCGGACTAACCATCAGTCTGTGGATGGAAACTAGTGCTAAAACTCAATTTAGTACCCATGGCTTCCTGGAAACTCCACCAAAACTGGGATGTGAATCGAGAATCCCAATCAGATACAATCAATACCGGAACTCCATGCAATCTGACTATCTCCCAAGTATATAACTCAACCAATGAAACCAAGGACTGTGTAGTGTGAATAGGCAAGAAATGAGCTGATTTCGTCAACCTATCAACAATCACCCATATGGCATCCTGCCTCTTAGCTGTAGGCAGCAACCCCGACACGAAATCCATCGTGATATGCTCCCATTTCAACTCGGGCACGGACAGCGGTCGCATCAAGCCTGGAGGTCTCCGATGCTCTGCTTTCACCTGCTGGCATGTAAGACATTTGGCTACAAATTCTGCAATATCCTTCTTCATGCCTAACCGCCAGTATACAGCTTTCAAGTTCTTGTACATCTTTGTACCCCCCCCAGATGAACAGCGTAGCTGGATCTGTGACTCTCATCAAGTATCAACCCCCTAATCTCTGCATCATTCGGAACACAAATTCGACCTCTGAATCCCATCAATCCGTCCTTAATCTCAAAATCCTTAGCCGCCTCATCACCCTTATCCACCAATTCTCTTGTATGAGTCAAATCTGGATCTAACAACTGCCGGTCACGAATCCGCTGTATCAACTCAGGTTCCACCTGAACTCGTGCCAAAATCAAACCATGCCGATGAGTACTAAACTCTCCTAGCCAGTCTATAACAGCATCAACTAGACTGCACTGGCTAGCCATGAAAGTAGCTATTGTGGCAACCTCATCCTAAGAAGCACCCCTACGGCTCAAGGCATCAGCCACCACATTAGCCTTGCCAGGATGATAGTGTAAAGTGAAATGGTAGTCCTTCAGTAAGTCCATCCATCTCCTCTGCCTCATATTTAGATCTCTCTGAGAAAATATATACCTCAAACTCTTATGATCTGAAAATATCTCAAACTGCACTCTCATTAGATAATGTCTCCATAACTTAAGTGCAAACACAATCGCTGCCAACTCTAGGTCATGGGTGGGATAGTTCCTCTCATAAGGACGCAACAACCTCGAGGCATAAGCTACTACTCTCCTCTGCTGCATCAAAACACAGCCCAATCCTACTCTGGAAGCATCACAGTAAATAGAAAATCCCTCACTCACTGAAGGCACAATCAGCACTAGAGCTATAGATAGTCTATGCTTCAACTCCTGGAAGCTAAACTCACAATGATCATCCCATTCAAACTTCAGTGCCTTCTTTGTGAGATTTGATAATGGTGCTGCAATCCTGGAGAAATTCTCTATAAATCTCCTGTAGTATCTGGCCATACCCAAGAAACTACGGATCTTTGAGACAGTCGTAGGTCTAGGCCAATTAGTAACAGCTTGAACCTTACCTGGATCCATTGCTATCCCCTCTCCAGAAATCACATGCCATAGAAAGCTCATCTCTCTCAACCGGAACTAGCACTTGCTGAATTTTGCGTACAGCCTGTGCTCTCTCAATGTCTGTAGTACAGTCCTGAGATGTTGAATGTGATCCTCTTTACTCCGAGAGTACACCAAAATGTCATCAATGAATACTATAACGAAGCTATCCAAGTACGGATGGAAAACCCAATTCATCAAGTTCATGAAGATAGCCGAGGCATTAGTCAACCCAAACGGCATGACAAGGAACTCATAGTGCCCATACCAGGTGCGGAAAGCTGTCTTCTCTACATCCTCAGATGCTACCCTCAACTGGTGATACCCCGATCTAAGGTCAATCTTAGAAAACCATGATGCACCCCTCAGCTGATCAAACAAGTCATCAATCCAGGGTAAGGGATATTTGTTATTAATTGTGACTTGGTTCAATTGCCTGTAGTCTATGCACATCCGCATCGAGCTGTCCTTCTTCTAGACAAACAGGACCGGTGCACCCCATGGTGACACACTGGGTCTAATAAAACCCTTCTCCAACAGCTCATCAATTTGTTTCTTCATTTCCTGATACTCAGGCTGTGACATCCTGTAAGGAGGTTTGGAAACAAGTGTTGTGCCACGTAGAAGTCATATACTGAAGTCGACCTCTCTAGGTAGGGGGTAAACTCGGCAAGTCATCAGGAAAGACGTCATCAAACTCACATGCCACTGGCACACTAGATAGACTAGGTGCCTCAGTCACTGCGTCCTCAACCTCAATGGAAGCAACCAAACTGATCCGTGTCCTCACTCCCTCAAATTTACCATATGCAAGGTAAATAGCATTATCGAAAGTTATGAGTTGCAATATTAATCATAAAGTCTAACTACAAATAGAGTAATATCATTGTATTTTTTTCAGAGAAAATCCTCCATGGGAAGAGGGGGATTGAGGTAGATCCCTACCTGTAGATTAACTAAAATATAAAAATTACACCTAGATAGGGGGGACGTATGAGCCTTGCCCCTCAATAATGATCTATACATCAATACACCTATGTAATATATATATATATATATATAGATAATGAAGATGAATGAGTACCGGAAAAGTAAAACATATAAGCTAAAAAAAATATCAATGAACAAAAGCAAATTTAATTAAAATATAATCACATTGAAGGAATGGAAGTGTAAGGTTGTTTCTTGAAGACCCGAGCGCAACAGTTCCCCTTATTCTATGAGATCTTCAATTCTTATTTTGTTTACTAAATCGTTTTCGTCCAGAACGTATTGCAAAAAAGATTGTGAAAATTATGGAATTGTTGAAAATGTAGCAATGGGTGATCTGTTGTTATTTTTTTTCTTTGAAGCTCCACTTTCATTATTGTGGATTTTACAGAGCGTCCAATGTTGAAACTAGAATAAAAAATGAAAAATACAAGATTAAATTCAAGGCTTTTGAACATGTAATCTTATTAAAGAAATATATAAATAATAAATAAATAAATAGAAACAAAAACACTAAACCTCATGCTCATCGAGTCCATATTCATGCATGACCCACGTTGTCTTTGTAGCACCAGCATCTTTGGAAGAATGCTTATGACTGTTGCTAAAAGAGTAATAGTTTAACTGCCACTTCCATCCTGTCACATGCCCCTAATATCTTCTTTTTTATGGTGCTACTTTGCCAAAATCCATCACCAACTATGCGATCAACTCTGTTCTCTAATTTCCTCTATTGTGATGAAGTCCCACCACTTCTTGATGATTTACCTAATACTTTGAAGTCCAAACAAACCAACAAAGTAATGATAATACACTAAACATACAAAACAAAGTATAAACAAGCTACTAAGTGTGTAGGAAAGTAAAATAAAATCACAACTACAAACAAGAGATGAGATTCAATGTGGTTCGGCACTAAGGCCTACGTCCACGGGCAATCCGGAAAAATGGAAATCCACTATCAATGGAGAATGTCACAACAAAAGAGGATTTAGAGGACTTACCTCTCTACAAGCTTGATGCATAAACAATTCACCCAACTCCCACAACTTGCAACCTTCCACAATGAGTTTGTAACCCCCAAACAACTATAGAACAACCCCCAAATACCTTGGAACAAATATTGCAAGAGATGGAATGGTGAAAATCCTTGTAGAGAAAACCCTTATCTAATCTCTCTCTCTCTCCCCCCTTCTTTTTTTCCCCCATCAAGTGTCTTATAAACCCACATGAGAGAAACACCCTTCTCATGTACCATACTAATGGTATATAAACTTCATTATTACATTTACATGAATACCCTCATATAAAGTAAAAGTCCAAGAGAAGAAAAGACACAAAGAAGTGATTTTATATCACCTCTCAACAATCTCCACTTTGATAGAAAATCACCTTTCCATTGCCAAATCCACCAACTCAGTTTGGCATGATGCTTAGAGAAGTTAAGCTCCACTCCAACTTCTCTAAAGTCACTATTTTAGTTAACATGTCCACTAAGTTCTTCTTGGTTCCAATCTTTAAGACTTGAACATTGCCATCTTCCACAACTTCACGCACATACTGATATTAAACACTAATGTGCTTAGTTCTTCTATAGTATACCGGATTCTTATCCAAACAAATTGCACTCATGTTGTCACAAAACAACTCCATGGGTTTTGGACTTAAACCAATCTCATCCATAAGACCTTGAAGCCACACCGCTTCTTTGCAAGCCTCCGTTAATGCCATGTATTCAGCTTCGGTACTAGACAATGTGATCGTTGCTTGCAACACATCTAATAAATTAGACCATTTCCTAAGCAAAATTTTGTTTATCAATGTCATTAGCATAGCTTGCATCAATGTATCTATGAACTTGCCTTGAATCCTTACCATATGTGATGGTATAGTTACTAGTGCCTCTTAAGTAATGAAACACCCATTTAGTGGCTTCCCAATGCATCCTACCCGGATTAGCCATAAACTAACTCAAAACTCCAACCGCATAGGAAATATCCGGCCTTGTACATACCATGGCAAACATTAAGCTCCCCACAAGACTAACATAAGAAACTTGGCTCATCTTCTTCAGTCTTTGGACATTGTTCCAAAGATAACTTGAAATGAAATGCTAGTGATGTCTTCACAGGCTTAGACTTGTCCATGCTAAACCTTTCAAGAACCTTCTTAATGAACTGTTTTTGTAAAAGTGGCAATGTCCCATTCTTTCTATCCCAAGGATATGTGTAGCCGGCCCGAGATCTTTCATCTCAAATGCGTCACTCAATTGTGTCTTTAGCTTTTCAATCTTGGACTTATCCTTACCTACAAACAACATGTCATCAACATACAAGACCAATATCAAGTAAGTGTCATCTTCAAGTAACTTCATGTAAACACAATGATCATATTGACTTCTTTAGTAACCAAGACCCAACATGAAGAAGTCAAACTTTTTATACCATTGTCTTGATGCTTGCTTCAACCCATGCGAAGACTTGTTAAGCTTACACACCAATTCTTTCTTTGCCTTCCTCAATGAACCCTTGAGGTTACTTCATGTAAGCCTCTTCCTCAAGATCACCATGCAAAAATGCGGTTTTCACATCCAATTGTTCAAGCTCTAAATCAAACATTGCAACTAAAGCAAGAGCCAAGCGAATGGAAACAAGTTTAACAACCGAGACAAAAACTTCAAAAAAGTCAATACCTTCCTTTTGAGAGAATCCCTTGGCAACTAACCTTGCCCAGCACTTTGTCATCTCTCCATCCTTTCCTTTCTTGTAATTTTAGACCCATTTGCACCCAAACGCTTTTCACCCCCTTGGTAGCTCCACCGATTCCCAAGTCTTGTTCTTGTTAAGTGCATTCATCTATTCACCCATAGCTTTCTTCCAACTTGTAGAGTCATTACCATTAATGGCATCTTCAAATGTGCATGGTTCACCATCTGTCATGCTCCGAAATTTATACAAATAATATCCCAATAATATTAATAATTAATAAATAAGGACAATGGGTTAATAGGAATCTTAGGACATGACTGCAGTTTCCACACACCCCAATGTGAAAACCCAAGCAAATAACCCAACTCTCTAGTGCATTGATGTATAAAACATTACGTAAATAAATTCCAAATAAAACAAATAAATAAAAATTCCAAGATCTTGCACATGTAAGAGAACTAAAATCCACATCTATTAATTAAAATAATATCAGAGTGCACAAAAAACATTAAATCAACCTGATAATATATAAACCTATCAATAATATAAAATCATGTAAATTACCTACTCTACTAATAAGACATCAAAATAAATCCCTAAACAAATACTACTCTACGTAGACCTTGTTGACGTCAGTCACACCGTATCAAGTCCACTTCCTAGGCATCATCCTACTCCTCGTATGTTGCATCATAAATACCTGTAAAATAGTAGGAGTGAGCAAATATGCCCAGTAGGTTTCATCTCACAAACTCAATATCAATTGGAAATCCTAGATTAGCAAAATAAGCCAGCAAAATTAATTAAATAAATAATCCAATTGTTTCATGTAATTATTACAATTTATTTTTATACAATTAATTCAATCCTAGGGTGCATGTATATCCTAAATATAATAACTATGTGAAATAAACATGCCCAAAATCCACAAATACATACACAAATAAATATTGAATGCATGCAGTGAATTGTGTGTGCATCCCATTATAGTGTTCACCCCCTAGCCATGTGAACACATATAGGATTACAATACTGTAAAGCCTCCCCCCTGGAACGCCCCGGATTTGAGTTATGTAGAAAAACCATAATTCATCTCCAGAGGTTAATATGTAACACAGGATCGCAATATCAAAGTAAAGGAAAAACATGAATACAACAATAACTATATAACAAAGTGCACTAAAACAATCCCAACTAAAATAAACTCACATGGCCAGCAACTACCCGTAGGAATCGTCCTCTCCAAGAGTCGCTGAAAACAAAACAAAACAATACGGAATGAGATACGAATATCCCATTGAGCAGCACATGCATGCACAAATACGTTTAATTCAGTTCCAAAACATGCCACGGTTATAAACCATATACAATGATGATAACACGCATAGTCCGAATAATCCGACTAAACTTCAACAATCCAATTTATATCAGCGTGGAAAACCATCATGTAAATCAAGCAATAACATCCGTCTCAAATCCCGAAGATAGCCATAAAATAATGATTAACTGACAACAACATAGCAAATAATCATAATTTCATATCTCAAGATATACGTCCAGATATACCAATGTCACATAAAACAAAGTCTTCTCATAACCATGTCCCCGCCTCCAAATGTATATCCGGCCTACTCAGGGTTTCGGATATTGAAATGATGACCTACTCATAGTTTCGTCACCCAATGCCGGCCTACTCCGAGTATCGGCATTGACAACACTGAACCACATAGGGTCACGATGCTGCTCTACACTGGCGGAAGAAATACCAATACCAAATAACCGATAAACCACATTCAGTAACTACAAATACCAATAAACCAGCGAATAAAACATATCGTGCCAAATAAACAAATCTCAACAGTGGTCAATGTCATGTAGTTGCTTAGATTGGTTAATCAACATGTCAGAGCGATATCCACACCTCCATGTACACAGTTCCGACCTACTCAGGGTTTCGGACACTCTGAAATGACGGCCTACTCAGGGTTTCGTCATCCAATGCCGGCCTACTCCGGGTATAGGCATTGACAACCAGGCCTACTCAGGGTTTCTGGCTGCTCTACACCGGTCGTGGCAACACTCCATGGCCATGCCATTACACCAATAAAGCAAATACATCACATTACTAAGCTTAGACTCTGGATCCAGGACAAACTAAACCTTAAATCAAATAAACTCAACAAAAACACCAAACAAATCACCTTTATCATAGGTCGCTCAGGACCAAAACAATCCTCCCTGGAACGCTACATGCATATTCAAATTAAAGGCAATATTCAAATCAATCGGTGTAAACAAGCAACTCATGGAAAACTCTTTTGTAAATTCTGCCCAGCACATTATAATTCGACAAAACTCTGGTTAAATAACATCACAACCTAGAAAAATAATAATAGAACATGGATAAAACATAACCACTAACTCATGGCATCAAGACAGCAATTAGACTGCCAACCAGCCCTTACTTTTAGAACTCATAAACCCTACTAACAATTGACCCAAAGATCTCTAAATGTTTGAAACAGATAAGAATGCTTATAACATCCTAATCTAGTGTTTGGCTAAGAGGTTTAGGCCCCAAAGTATTAAAATTGGGTTCGGATTGGTTAGCCGCACCTTACTGGAGATCTTAGTGGGTGCGCTGACCTCAGGCCCTTGGCACCAGGTCAGTGCCAACTCGGCAGACACTAAAAACCATTTGTGCCAAGCTGCCGCTGAGTGAAAAGAGGTTGGCGGCAGCTCAGCGGATACCCCTTGCGATTCACGACTCTCTTTTAATGCAAAAACTCCATGACTGACCAAGTTTTAGACCTCTGTAACAATTTTCCGGTGTTTCTACCATCCCCAAACGGCGATTAAACATGAATCGAAATTAATTTAATCACATCAATATTACGCTTCTAAAATTCTTCCAAAATCATATTCGAAACTGCATTTCCTGAAAACATGCATCACGTCTAAAACTCAGAGATCAAAACCAAAAACACAGATTAAAACTATACTACTCACATGTTATACGCTCAACTCCTTGCAACTGCAACTCCTAGGATTGAGAGTTCAATGTAGATCTTCCGCCCAGTTCCTTCTATGATCGTAAGATGGTTTTCTGGACACTCGTTGATCAGCGGGAAACCACAAGTCTGCTCTTCTCTCCAAAGCCCTAGAAAACCAGCCGCCAATTCCCTCAGATTCAAAGTGCCAAAAACCCACGACTTCGAAATTCGATAAGTATTTATACTTCACTTATGGTTCGCTACCTGCTCGCCTACACATCTCCCTACATGAGCATCCTCCCAGCCGTTTGATCTACTGAATTTATTCTCCACCTAATCACCACATATATAAATATTTTATTTAAAACGACTGGATTGAAACAAAATAATAATTCTAATTATAATCAGCACATTACTAACCTTAATTTACCTCGCTTCCACGCCTAATGTCTCGAATCCCCAAAATACCCTTACTTTACAGATCTCTGAAAATTTCACCCATATAGACTTATTAATTCCAATAAACAATAATCACGTAGGAAATTTTTGGGGTTTTACACCCCCCCTTCTTTATAGCAAGTCATGTAAATTTATGTGATATGACCTTTGGAATACATCAGACAACACACATTCCTATTATAGAGTTCCGAGGCACCAACCTTTTTATGATCATCTATAATATTCTACGTATACATCGCAGTTCTACAGGCTTTCAACCGATCAGATCATAATGCCGAACTAATGTTTTTGGAAAGGGGAACAATCCTGCAGATGTCACCAAACATCCCTGTGATAGTCTGACTCCAAATCTCATAACATGGTCTCTAAAATATAATACTAGACTATTTCCAAGTCGTAGTTCACAGGTAATATACTCATCCTACATGCTGGATTTTAGTGACTATTGAGTTCTAACCCGCACACCTCTCCAAGTCATGTAATGTAAAACCCTGAATTTTCAGCAAATAAATAAAGCGAATTAAATATGAATAGTTGGAATGTTAATGAATTTATTGAAATAATTGGAGATTAAATGTAGAGCATATGATTTGGGGTATTTTCATTCATCCAAAATGTAGAATTGACTAAGAATGATAAGAAAAATAAATTTGGAAATTTTAGAAGAAATCTAATGGGTAGATATGAAATTATCAAGAGAATGCTACTTTGGTCAAATTCCTACTAATTATTGGTAAATAATTAAATAAATAAATTAAATTATTATTAGACTTGAGAAATTATGTTAGATCTAAGTTGGCTTTAAATTGATTATTAATAATGATATTTATAGCTTAATAAGTGGGAAAAGGGCATATTAATAATTATAGTTGATTAGGAGCCTTAAGTTAAGGAAAGGAGGAGCTTTGGGAAGTTTTTGTAATATTAAAAAGTAGGGGAAATAATTACTTGAAAATTTGGAAAAATAGAAGTTTCTCTTATTTAGAATTAAAAGGAAAGAATTAGGAGTTGTAAAAGATTAGGAAAGCTTCTAAGTGAGGCTAGAAATCCTAGTGGGGTTAGTTAAAAAGTTTCCTAAACCAAGTAGGATTTCTATTTTGGATGAACCTATAAAAGGGAAGCTTTAAGGAAGAATTAGGGTTTCTTCTGATCAACTCATATAAAGGAAAATGAGGAGAAAGGAGGGCTCACTCGTTTGGGGAATTTAGATAGAGAAAATGCTGCAGAAATTTCTGACCAGCGTTCATCAAAATGTGATCTAGAAAGATCCAACTGTTGGATTGGCGTCAAATTTGGGGATTTTGTTCACGATTGGTGGAGCTCCAATTTGAACGGTGGAGATGATGTTTTGAACTCTCTAGAGGGGTGCAATAATAGCAGATTTTGGCTATACCTTAAAGAGAAGGACTTTTGCGTCTTGAGGCAAGTAGTAACACCCCATTTTATTTAATCGTTGCATGATTTTAGGTTTAAACGTTTGGGTTTGATCTAGAATTAATATATGATGATTTGAGATACTAAACCATGTATTTTATACAATAGATTTCATGGGTTTGATTGATTTTACATGTGGTTTACGAAAACTGTCGAGCATGTTTAAAGTATTGAGTTTCCTTAGGTTTTGATTTAGATTTATTGTAAATCTATATTTAGATGTATTTGGAATGATCTAACATGTTTAGAGGTTGAAAATATATGATTTAGAAGTGATTTGAGGAGTTGGTTTGATGTTATTCGGATTTAGAATGAAATTTCACGAATCAAAGAAAACCCTGAATTTGCGATTTTGTATGGGCACCTAATAGGATCGCTTGAGCGATCTATTGAGCACCCATATTAAATAAAGGATCACTTGAGCGATCTGTTGAGCGCCCATTTTAAATAAAGGATCACCTAAGCGATCTGTTGAGCGCCCATGTTAAATAAAGGATCGCCTGAGCGATCTGTTAAGCACCCATGTTAAATAAAGGATCGCCTGAGCGATCTGTTGAGCGCTTGTTTATCTGTTTTGTTTTGAAGGTTGCTAGACAGGATTGCTTGAACGACCTGTCGAGCGTCCAACCCAGATTTTCTAATTTTGAGAAATATACCTAGATTTTTATTGAAAAATGATTTTTAGACAAATCAAACACATATACAAATAAGATTTGGGAATTTATGAGTTGTTTTCAGTGGTCAATTAATTTTATAAAAATTATACAAAGTTTTGAGTACGTTCTAGTTAAATATGTCTTGTTTTAACTTTGAAGAAAGTTTTGGTTCTAGAATTTGTTTAAAATCGATTTGGTTGATTTCTACACCTATAAAACATTGTTTTAAATGTGATTCAAGTTCTGGAATTTATCAAAATATTTTTATAACAAATTTGAGTACGTTGAACCTATGTTTTGAATTGTAATAAGTATTGACAAGAGGTTTTGGATTATTGATTGAACATAAACAAACTATTTTATATACAAAATTAGAATGTGGATTATTTGTACAATGGCTTGGTGGCCAAATGTATTGATTACCTGCTTAGTGGCTGAGATGTGTATTACCTGCTTGGTGGCAGAGATGTGTATTACCTATTTGGTGGCAAAGATGTATATAACCTATTTGGTGGCAGAGATGTGTATAACCTACTTGGTGGTAGAGATGTGTTACCTCATGTAGGAAGATGTGATTACTAACTAGTGGCTGCATCCTACATGGAAGATAGGTGTGTGAGTTACCACATGAGGGTGAAGAAGCTATCTCCTGTGGGGAGATGTAGGTGCTATATATTTACATTCTACGATTGAGTTATGCTATCTCCTGCGAAGGGGTACTTGCGGTCTTAGAAATGTGCATTCTTCTGCGGAGGAGGTGTTAATACTATGTGTTTACATCCTACGGTAGAGGTAGGCTACTACCTGAATGTGAGCTTTTAATTACTAATTATACATGATCTGTTTTCTTTTTAAAAAGAAAGAGATTGATTGATCAGTTTAGCCAAGTTTTGACAAGAATGGGTTTGAAAAGAAATTCTAAAATAACATGATTAACATGAATTCTTTTGGGAAAAGTATTTGTATTAATTTGTAGAAAATTGTAGATTTAACTTATATGGTTTTTTCTTCTTGATTTAGCGATACTTATGATATTGTTTTGCAATTCATGAAAGGTTTGTAAATGATATGTGTGTGTGTGTCTATATATATATATATAGATATATATCAACTGTTTTCTTTCATCATGTTGCTACTTGCTGAGATTTTATATCTCATTTTTGCCTTTAAATGTTTTGTTTTCAGGTGATCTTAGAGAGGAAGCCTTGGGTTAGTCTGATAGTGGGTTTGAAGTGTAGAATATCCAAAAGACAAGAGTAAGATATAGATTTTAATGAATAATTTAAGCTTTCTAGCACTTTGATAACTCTTAAATCTTTTAGTCTTATCTTTTAAGCTAATTGTGATGTACTACAAGTTAATGCCTTGATCCAAATCATCAAAAAAAAATTTAATCCAAATTCGGGGCGTTACATGTAAGGTAACGACAATAATTATGTATCAAGGTTATTTTGTGAATATTGGGCTACAGCCCTCACACCTTAATCTTTTACAGAATATATTTATCTTTTCCATACATTGTTCTCATGCAATATTTAATTAGATCTACCAATTCCAATTTCATAATTAATGCAAGTAACCTTTTTGAAAATAATCAACTATATAACTCATGCATAATAAAATATTTCTCATCCAATAGGTATCTTACATGCATCCATAATCATTCAAATGAATAATATTATCAAAAATGAAAAAAATAATATGCACTGAATAATTCACACCCATGTAGCATCATTCTTAAATTCTAATATATATTTAGATCAAATTCAAGCTACATCCAATTCATATCAATGGTAATTATTTAGAAGCATAAATGATTAAGGATTCACTAAAATCATCAAACAATATTCTTTTCACACCTTAATATTATTAGTATTAATCAATCCATAGGTCTTCTAGGTAAATAATTTATTTTATTAGGAACCTCATTCCTAAAATTATCTCATTTAAATACATTTATCATTATTTTATTTTTATCTTCTCTGTGCATGTAAATAATTTATTTTATTATAGAATCCACCAATAATAATTAGTTAGCAATTAAAAGTAACTAGGAAGCCATCACAAATTATTATTTCTTTATCTCCATGAAATAAGGTAAACATTCCATTTTAATATGGCATCAACACTTATTAATAATCATAATTATATATTAAACATTTACACGTACATAATCACTTGGATTTATGTCTCTCTCTTTTTCTTTTTCTTTCTTTCTTTCTCTACTCTCTCTGTCTCTCTCTTCCGTGAACTCCCAACCTTTTCTCTCTCTTTTGAAACCCTCTCTTTCACTATCTTACCTAGTTTTCTTTCTGAAACTCTTCCTTCCGAAAATAACCCATCTGTAGCTACTACCTGATCCATGCGACAACCCACTTCTCTTGGTCTTTTATCTTCCGAAAAGAACCTAGCAACCCCCTGTCTTCTTTTTAAATTTCTTTTGTTTTTATTATAAGTCTACCATCTAGAAAGATTAATCAAGACACTATGATTGAAATCTGCCGTAGGATTTCCTATTGATAGTCCTCTAAAATCTAAGCAATTTGCTTAAACAATAACGCAGGTAATCTGAACAATAGCAAGAAGCAAACAGATTTCAGAACTCTTCCTACAATGAACGATAGAATTTCTACTCTAAACAATAAAATAATTATATAAGTTTTATTAACTTATTCTTCAATCGAGAATCTCCAAATAAATATAAGGTCATCATCTACCTACATTTTGAAGAATTTCTCCACAGATTTTTTGTATCGTCTTCTCCAAATTCTCCAAAACCCAAGCTCCCTTCTAGGGTTGATAAAAAGTTCTAATGATAAATCCTAACTTGATATTGATAATAGGGTGTTGGGTTTTCTAATTGAATTAGAACCCATAAAATTATCCTAATTCTATTGAAATTCTAAGTGGTTATTTAAAATCTAATTTTCGTAATTATTTTATTTAATAATTTAAATAATAGCTAATTTTACCTTTACTTAATTTATTTACTAAATTATGACTCCTTAAAATATATTATTATTAAAATACCCTTTCCTCACTTAATTATGATAAAACTACATATCTAGATTCGAATTAAGCCTAATTTAATTCTAATTAATATTTTAAGCCTATTATGGGTTTAATTAATTGATTATATTATTTAATAAAAGACTAAAATACCCTTATAAATTTTCTAGGGTGTTACAACATCTTCTGTAATTAAAGCCCTCGTTGTGATAGGATCAACAAAATCTTGAAGCATTGATGGTAAATGCCACGTCTTGGACATTCTTGAGATAGTGATGGTTGTGGTTGCTCATGTTGCCCATCATCTTCTTGAACTTCAACATCTCCATCAACCACTTCTTTATTAGGAGTTATATTTTCCGAAATAAAACCACTCAGAATAACTTCAAATTGCTCCACCTCATTTTGAACTTCTTCCTTGGTAGACTCCAAAGTCTTGTTTAGCATTCTTGATTCATCAAAATGAACATCTCAATTATGAATTATTTTACGAGATGCATGGGATAACATGGATTAAAATAAGGTTTATACTTAAGAGTGTATATGACTAATCGTATACTTTGACTTGTATTCTCCTGCGGCTGAAGGAAACGAGAGACCGAGGGAGAAGAGAAGGAGACAGAGGAGCTTTGTTGTTCTTGAGGAGATCCACATCCAGAAGTTCTTGTGTTACTGTAGAGGGAGAGATCAACACCTATACTAAGAGGAAAGAGGAAGAAGAATAAGGAGTTTTTGAACGAACAGAGGTAGGTAGCACACCCGTTTAATCGAGACTGAGTTTTATTGTATTTTGATCGTTCTGCATGATTTAAAAGTATTGATTTTTATGTTTTTGAAGTTATTAGAGATGATTTCGATGTATAGAATGCTGTTTGTAGCATAAAAATTTGTTTCATGATCGATTGATCATGAACAAACTGTTTATATATGAGATTTGGGTTGGGGACTTATACTCTTTGATAAACCAAAGAATTGATTAATGCCATGATGGCCATAATGGAATTGTTTATCATCTGTGGATGAGAGTGGGTAAGATGTGACCTTTTGTTGGGGGATATGTAATCCAGATTGAATTGCATCCTACAGAGGAGATATGTGATTACTACCTGCGGATGAGAGGTGACATTCTGTTGGGGGAGATGTAATCTAGATTGGATTGCATCCCACAAGAGAGATGTGTGATTACCACCTGCGGATGAGATGTGACCTGTTGTTGGGGGAGATGTAATCCAGATATTGGATTGCATCCCACATGAGAGATATGTGATTACCACCTGCGGGTGAGATGTGACCTTCTATTGGGGGAGATGTAATCCAATCTTGATTACATCCCATAGAAGAGATATGTGATTTCCACCTGCGGGTGAGATGTGATTACCACAAGAGAGATATGTGATTATCTCATGCGAGAGAGATGTGTTACCTTATGTAGGGGAGATATGATTACTATGTGATTGCATCCTACATGGGAGTTGAGTGTGTGATTTGACACCATCAGATGGTGAGATTTATTTATTAATTATGAATGATATAATTTCTTTTAAAAAGAAAAAGAGATTGATTAATCGGTTTAGCCATATCTTGATAAGAACGGTTTTGAAAAGAAATATTAAAATGATATGATTAACATAAATGCATCAATCGGAGAAAGGATTAATTGTGTTGTTTGGAAAACTTGTAGAATTGATTTATACTGTATTGTCAACTTGTTTAATGTTTTGGGAGTTCTTGTGAAATATGTCACATGTTGTTGTAGTAAACAATGAGTAACTTTAAAAAGGCTTACTTTATTTCGGATACTGATTTATTGATCAATTTGTATCATGATTATTCGTTTACATTATCGAGCATGAAAGTATGATTATTTTACCTTATATATATAAACTGTTTATTCATGCATAGTGTTACCTACTGGGATATTCATATCTCATTCGTGTTTTGTTTTGTTTTGTTTTGTTTTCAGCCAATCCTCGTAAGAGCATTATTGGGGTTTGGTACAGGGGGAGTTGCTGATTACCGTGCTGAGCTTTATTTTTATTAGACTTCCATTTAGAGGTTGATATAGATATTATTTTTATGGATACTATATGATTTAATTGATTATGAGAGAAAGTGTTAGGAAAAACCCATTTACTAGACTTATTAATTTATTGATGAGATAGTTGGAAGTTTACATTCAGCCACGCTTGTTGGTGAATTCGATGTTTTATTTTCTGCACTCTAATATACAATAGAATTATTCGAATTTAAATGTTTGGTAATTAGTTGTTTTGGGCCAATAGCACTTCAGATTCCGGTTTTTTATGCTTGTTTTGCATAGACCTGGGTTCGGGGCGTCACATGGTAATACACCAAGCATACAAAACAAATTATAAATAAGCTACTAAGTGTGTAGGAAAGTGAAGTAAAATCACAACCACAAATAAGAGATGAAATTTAACGTGGTTTGGCACTAAGGGCTATGTTTGCGGCCAATCCGGCAAGATGGAAATCCACTATCAATGGAGAAGGTTACAACAAGAGAGGATTTAGAAGACATACCACTCTACAAGCTTAATACATAAACAATTCACCCAACTCCCACAACTTGTAACCTTTTGTAAGCACCTTATTTTTGCACCCCTGGAAGTGCTGAAAATGAAAACCCTAGCAGAAAAGTCAAACCCTGAGGAGACAAATGTTGACTTTTTGATCAAGTAATAATTGGCCACCTTGCTCTATCTCAATGGAGAGAGAATCTCGACGCGGCTCCAACGCAACTGAGTTTGCAGGGATCAGAGTCAGGATGAAGGTTTTGCAAGCCGGTCAAACTTGAGGGGGAGCTGAAAGTTGACTTTTTGCTAAACCCCGATCCAGGTGCTTGATCCTATCCCAATGGATAGAGGACTCCGATATGGTTTTAACGCAACTAAGTTTGCTCAAATCGGAGTCCAGATGAAGAAGATATGAGCTGTTGAAGTTTCCGAACAGCAGAAACTGGAAAGCTGCACACGTGGCAGAGAGCTGCACACATGGCAAGTTGCGCAGGAAAATATCTCGGGGATCAAATCCGTAAATATCAAAACATTCAAAAGATCCCAGGGACCAATCTGAAAATGTCTGAAAATATCTAAATAAAATAATATTTTTTCAAGATATCCCAAGGACTAGATCTGTAAATATCAGATTTTCCGAACAAATTAGCGGCCGAATTTATTTTTTAGTCATTATGTCGCTCGCGCCGAGCTCTAGCTACTCGGCGCCAACCCAGTGGATACCCCATTTTTTCCTCTATCAATACCATAACCCCCCCTCTTGCCGAGGGGTTCGGCTTTTTCGGGTGGGCTCTCTCCTATTGTTGGCTTTTTCTCGGTTGGCTCTGGCTCCTTCCCCCCCCCCCCCCCCCCCCCCCCCCCCCCAAAAAAAACCCTCAAGTGTAACCCCAAGATCATTGAACCCCTCTTTCTCATCTTCTTCTACCTTTCCTCAAAAGCAAGACGAAGGTTGGCTGCTGTTGGAGCAAGAAGGAAGGTGCTCCAGCTCTTGCTTCGTTGCAAGGAGAAGCCAACACACCTCAAGCAGGTCTTAGGACCCCCAGGTATCATTCCCTACCATGTTTTGATATGCATATGTTGAAATGAGGAGTTTCTAATGAGTTTCCTAAGCTTATCTTCATCCTTGGGCACAAGTCTGTTCCCATGGTAGTTTAACATGCATTTGCTTCACTTGGCCCTATGAAGGGTTTCTAAGTGAGGGAGAAACCTACCATGAGCTTAAGGTAGGTTGAGAGAAAGTTCCCCCCCCCCCCCCCCCACACACACACACACTATTCGGGCATGCTTAAGGCTACGGTTGTGCCTGTTTTCGTTGCTTTAAAAGGGAGCCTGTTCCCTCATGTTAATTCATCCATTGTACCCCTGTAAGCCCCCCTTCTCTTACCCTTCTCTGAGTCTTCATGAGTTTAAGTAGGGATCTTGGGTCCAGATTTTGCTAGGACTCGTAGATGATATCTGCATGTGTTACGGCTATTGGTTTACCCTACATGTTTCTTCTCGATTCCTTGATTGCAAGCGCGCACACACCCCCTTTAGTGGGGTTAGATTAACTTTGAATTGAGTTTAGACGTCTTCTGGGGGTCTAAGGAGCATTGGGAAGGTGTTACAGAGACTGGAAATCAAGCCAGTCTCTGAGTTTAAAAAAAAACAGAGGATCGTGTTTCGTCGGGGGTGTGCGCTGAGCTCGCGCCGAGCTCGCGCTGGGCGTCTTTGCGTTCGCCAAGCTCGCGTCGGGCGTCTTTTCCTGTTGTTTTTGGTTTTGCCGAGCTCGAGCTGACCTCGTGCCGAGCGCCTGAGATTGTCAAGTGAGCCGATCTCCCCCGAAAAGTGTCATTTTGGTATATTCTCCGTGATGTATATTCTGTGATTTTTTATGGACGTGGGTGGCATTTTCAAACCGAACCAAATGAACCAATAGGGTTTCCGAGTCACCTGGAAACCCAACATGGGACTTGGACCCCCAGTCCAATTTGATTTCCAGTGGGCCTACGAACGGGGCCCACCAAGCCCAATGAACACAATGGAATGTATGCATGTGACTTAATCAAGATAAACAAATTAACTAATCAATCGGGGTGGGCCAAACCCAATGCGGCCCACCCGAAATTGTTGGTGAATTGATGTATGAAATGTGTGGTTTGGGTGAGACCAAGGGCAAGGGCCTATCGGCCCACCAAAGCCCACCAACTGAACCATGGAAGGGTGCAAACCCTAACTTCACGTAACTTGGGCTTTCAAGCTCGAATCAGGATTACGGGCCCCAAGCTCCATGTCCAATCCATTTGCTGGCAAACTTAACAAGGATAAATCCAAAACACTTTTGGCAACCATCATGGGGGCCCACCCAGGGGCCTGCAAACCAATGCAGACCCACTTTTTGCATGGAAATCACTTAAAGCTTCGAATCTAAACCCTAATATAAAGTCAATCCACTAAACCAAAGCCCAAAGTGCCTCTCAGGCTTAGACGGAGGCCCACCAGAGGACACGTGGGCTTAACCAAGCCGACCAGGGATACCGTGGGCCTTCCAATGGGGCCCACCCCACCAGACTCAGATCACTTTAACTAAAAAGATAAAATCAAATAAAGGGACCCACACCGCTTTGGCGGTCCCACCAGACTTAACTAAATTGAATGCTGGAATAGGAATCGAGTGAGTGAGAGACCAAAGTTGACTCAAAACCAGGGTAGGTCTTAGCTTTGCAAAGATATATTAGTTCACGAGTCATGTGATGTCACACATCACATGGATTTAGTTTTGAACAATGAAATTTATGATATGAGTTATACTTGCACTTTGATTTGAACATGAAATTGTTTATGATGGAATTTTTTTACACATGGATTATTTGTCGATGTTACATGTTTTCAACATTATGCTATGTTTTATAAAATGCATAGAAATTGTTTTATTTATGTACAATGTTACTTGTTGAGATATTATATCTCATGCTTGTTTTTGTTTTTCAGGTACTCCAGGAGAGGACTTGAATACTTGGGTAGAGACACTGAAAGGGTATTATTAAAAGATGTCAATATTACGCTTAATTGTGATTATCTGAATGTATTATATTGATTTTTTTATTTAATTATATTAGTATATAATTAGATATATTAATATTAAGCATATACAAATATCAAGGAAATAAAGGTTATAATAGTCACTTAAGGTAATTCGTGCTTTTAATAGTAGTATAGATATAGATTGAGAATACTCTTTAATAAAAGGGTATAATAGTCAAAATTGCCTCAATTTTTTTTTATTAATAGATACCAAAGAAAATGTTTGGTTGCAAACTTGTGTATTACACGTGCGTCTGGCTTTTCCATATCTATCTATATTCTATATCTATTATATATAGCAATCGGTGAACTCCCGAGAGAGCTCCAAACCCAGGACTCTCCATCCCGGTGGCTCCACGTCACTGTTGATGTGGCACCTTACCTGTCACAATATTAAAAAAATCATTTAATTTATATCGTCCACTATAATCGCATCTTTCCATCTACCGTAACATCTCCGTTACAAATTCAGGTTCCCCAAGGTTGCGTTTGTTTCGATGTGAAATCTAATGCGGAAAATGTTTTGGGGATAAAGTGGGGTTTTCCAGTGTTTGTTTATATGTAAAATACAATATAATGTAAAATAGTTTTCTTTAAAAATAGCAATTTTCTGGAAAATGACTTACCCTTCAATATCCCGTGTGTCGTTTTCCGGAAAACAAAATCGGGGTCGTATCTAATCTGTTGCCTAAAAAAACGAAACCACGATTGTTAACTTCTCTTCTTCGCTACAGGGGCTGTTCTATCATCTTTTATACTTGAGTTTCCCTTCTATTCGGTTCTCTGTTCTCGGTACTCTCTATTCTCTGTTTCACAGCTATAAATTAAGAGTTCCTTTCTCACTCCAACGGTTTAAGGTAGGTATTTAACCTTTTTTTTTTCTTTGCTCATATGTAATCTTTGTATGCATTCCTCTGTTTTAATGGGGGCGTTGAAATCTTTTATCAGAAAAAGTGTTCTTTGTATGCATTCGTCTGTTTTAATGGGGGCGTTGAAATCTTTTATTAGATAAAGTGTTCGAGTTTCAGTTCATCTGTTTTAATGGGGGCGTTGAAACCTTTTATCAGATAAAGTGTTCGGGTTTCGGTTTGTCTGTTTTAATGGGGGAGTTGAAACCTTTTATTAGATAAAGTGTTCGAGTTGAAAGTTCGTCTGTTTTAATGGGGGTGTTGAAACCTTTTATCAGATAAAGTGTTCAAGTTTCGGGTTTTTTTAACTCTTGATTTCTTTGTCTGCCTCTGGAACCAAACCAATCCCTCTTATTAACTGGGTAATCCCAGAACTCATCAGCAACACGTTGTGAAACCAAGTCGGGCCACTCTTCCACAGATTTTATTCTTGTTGTTTTCCATTCCATTGTTTTTATGAGCTCCGATTGGGAATAAAAACTCCAACTGATTTTACCGCCATGGCGGAATCTATTGCACACATTGTCCCTGATATTCCGTGCGGAACCCCTGTTGAGGGTATGACTGAAAGAGACGAAGTCCACATTCTCTACTGTTTTTTATTTTTTTTGGTAAACCACATTCTCTACTGTTGGTAGTCCACATTCTCTACTGTTGGTATGAATGAAAGACACGGAGTCCACTGTGAACAACAGTACTTTTGGTCATGTTCACATTCCCCAGAGTCCACATTCAACGCTGAAACATCTTTATTGGTAGTGTTCAACGCTGAACTCACATTCCCATCCCATGCCCTCTCTCCTTCTTTATATTGATGAAAGAAAACTTTGATGAGGATTGGATTGTAGTTTCTTCACCCCTCGTTTTTCAAAATTCTCCTTTCCATGTCTCAAATTTCTCCCATCCCCTGTTGATATTTGTGATCTTTGGTCATAGTTTGTTGAGAAGCTTTGCTTATTTCCCTATCTGAAGTTGAATTTAGAACCCAAGCATAAATCCCAAGCAACAATAACATTGATCCGTTCTCTCAAATATTTATTATAAATTTAGAACCCAAGCATAAACTCCAACTGATTTGGGGCAGAACTTTTTCCACATTTGATATTCAAATATTTATTATGAATATATGTACATTTTATATTCATAAGTTATGAAGCTTCTATTAAAGTGGAAAGATGGGAATGTGTATCTATTAAAGTGGAAAGATGGGAATGTGTAGAAGAGTGTGTGCGCGTGTATGTGTAGAAGATGGTAATTGTGACTATGGTTTTATTTTACTTGACTAAGAAAGTTGTTAATTATTATTTAGAATTTAGAATTTTATGTTTTTTAAATTGTTTATGTAGATTTTTTTAAGGAAACTTTGATCGATCCAAATTTTTTGAGCCTACAGGTTATAGCAAGTTTCAGGTCATTTTCTTTGATTTTTTCATTTGTTCCAAACAGAGGAAAATGAAAAACTCTCATTTTCAAGTTTATTTTCCAATGTCCATCCAAACACTTGAAAAACTTTGATTTTCCTGAAAACATTTTCCAATGTAAAATGATTTCCAACGGAAAACATTCTACATCAAAACAAACGGAGCCTTAAGTTTGTATATTCCGCTTTTGGGTTCTCTCAGACCGTCTATTTCTATACCCTTTAACAGGGCCACTCTCCCCCATTGGCACTGCTCTCATTCATTCTTTCTAAAAACCCAGTGCTGGCTCTTCCTCTCCTGTCACAAACGTGCCTCTTACTGCCTCTTCCCAACCTCGAAGCTGATGTTCAAGAAATTTAGAGGCACACAAACACTGTAAAAGTCATGATTTTAGCGCTTTTTTTTGAAGTCTATGTTTCAGTTTTTCTTAATATTGTTGAAACAAGTGTCCTATTTAAAGGCCTTATAACCTGGTTTGGTGTCTGCTGGATCATATCAGTAGCATCGTGGGCAATGGGCGATAGGTGCGCTATGCTGCATTTTAATTTTTATGATCCGGCCTCTGTCTTGGATGCTTTTTCATTTGATTTTCATTATTTCATTAGGCAATTGAATCTCTTCTTGATCTTTCTAATTGTTTTGACAATTGAATTTTAGGCCTTCTTGTTTCTTGTCTATCACAAAGGATTTTTAAAAGTTGCTGGTACAGAAGATGAATCTGTGCACCAGGGATACATTTGAGTTTGACCCAGTAAGTTAACGTTCTACATCTCTGCTTTCTTAATATTCGTTTCATTTTATTAGTGTTGAAGACAAATTTGATAGCACTGCTTTGATAGTGTTTTCCCTTTCATGACACGATGCATAGGTTATATGCATTGGTGGCTTTAAAGAAGTCCAACCAAATAGGAGAAACCCATATTCTAAATTTGTTTTTCACATATTTTGGTGATAAAAGCAGGTGCCTTAGGATTTGGAATTGGGAATTCCTAAGAAGTTGGATTGATGGATAATTAATTGAAACCCTAGAATTCAACTCGGCAACAAAAAACTAATCTCTTCACATTGTAATGTTTAGCTGAAATTGTGATTCAGATTTGCAATCCTTCCGAAATAAAAGACATTGCAAGAAACATATGAGAATTGATGAAGGTACTAAAAGGCATTTCTTGGGATAACTCAATGGAAAATAATATAGAAATCAAAGATTTATGCCTACAGTTCGAATACAATGATAAATTTAATTTTTTTTTTATACTATGCAAATTCTCAAAATTTGTAAATTTCATAAACGCATATTCTCAGCTCCATTCCTTTCATATGTTTGAGTTTGCATATTCACGTCTTGGATCCTGTTAATTTGAATTTTCTTTTTTATTTGTGTAGAGTTTTCCTTTTTGGTAGTGGAGCTCCTGTGACAATGTTGAAGATGGTAGAGCATCTGTTCCTTGCAATGATGTTGTGAATTATCTCCCAAATTTTCCAAAAAGCCTACTGAGTGAAGTGATACCAATTGTTCAAATGGAAGTTATTCAGATTATAATAGCTGGTGAACAACATGCATTCCCCCATGACAAGATTTGCAGGCGTGGTACTGATTTCATTGATTTACAGGAAGTTGCATTTAGTACACTACAAATTAAAATGCTCAATGAATATCGTATTAAACCAGCAGCATAAAGCATAAGAAACATAAAATGGAATCAAAGATACAAGTGATCTATTTATGCTATTTCTTTTCTGGAAAAAAAAAATCAGTCTTCTTACTATTATTTATTTGTCAATCTTATGTTCTTTTACTGATTTTCTAGATCTGCCAACTATCCTAGAGTTGTAAGAAAAAATGAATTGGGGAGCCAAGTCTTTTTCAGGTAGTAGGGTGTCTACGAACATTTTAATATATGATGTTTAATCTACTAGATATTTCTGTTTGCTAGACTCGTTGAGTTATGACAGTACTTGATTTGGGATTATAAATATTTATGTAAATATGTTTTTTTTGCTGCCTTTCAAAATTTGTGTAAATATTTTCTGTTTAATATTGGAAGGTTTTGCGTAAATAAATATGTTTGCCTTGAATCTTACATTAAAGGTCATGTAACTAGGTCACTAACTGGAATCTCTCCAATGCCCATAAATCCATGGAACCTTCTGTTGACACCTTTAATTCCACCCAAGCCAACATGTCTTTCATACTTAGATCAAAGTGCCAGTTCTTTGACAATCGTAGTATTTTTAGTGTCACAACCATATTTGCAAAAAAGAAGATTTGTGAACTAGCAGCAAAAGTGCTATTAGAACATGGATGGTAACTAGAAATTGAGCCTTTTTTTTAGTTCTTCACAAATATATCTATTAATTACCACTTTTCTTTCCTTTGTATTTTCAATTATGGTTGTTCACCAGGGTCTTTTAAATGTCAAATTATGAGATAAATTAGTTTTTGGTTTGGTTATTTTTCTTTCATTATGTGTTGCTTTTTTCTCATTATAACTTTGTGTGTATGATAGTAGATATTTAACCAATGGTTGGCGAATTGTCCAAACAGATTCTATAGATTAAACATGTGCTTGTCAAAATACTTGTGTCTCTCTCTATTTCTCTATCTACTTTAACACTAAATTCAATCACACGCACAAGTTTATAGAAAGTGTTGTGAATAAATTAGTCGAATGATTTAAATTCTGTTTGTCAAAACACGGGAAATTCAAAGCAAGCATGAAATAGAAAATTTCAAACGGAAAGAATGTAAAAGCATTCGTGTAATCAGGTCTTTAATTGGTTTAAATTCCTCTGATTCTCTCCTCACAAGTTTCCCCAAGACACAATTTCCATGGACTCTACATGCTATAAGTAATACACGACATGCTGCAACATCCCTCATAGTGGGCATATTCTTGATCAAATTATATGATTCCATTAGCAACCGTACACAACCTAGAAGATCGATCATCTTCCCAAAGCAGTTCTCTCGCTCTCTAACTAGGCCTTCGTGGCTACATGCATTTAAACCACCAAGAAGTTTATAATTTCATTTGGTTTGCTTGAATACAATAGCATGTCTTGCTTGCCCATGAACACCAAAACCATCAATCATTCCAAGATTTCATATCTCTATTCTTTGTCCTAGAAAAAGAATATCAATAGCCTCCTCTAGGAGTGCACATTTTGACCAAATATTAATTAGAGACGTGGCAAAGATAAGCAATTGCCATTTGAATAGACAATGAAAATTTTGATTGCAGAACTTGTCTTCTATAATATAGTTTGTCATAATAATAAAATAAGTATAATTTTAGAGTAAATTAGATTTTTTGTAAATAATTTAGAATTTAGAGTAAATTAGAATTTTTTGTGAACTAGAATCTTTAGAATAAATTTAGAATAAATTAGAGTAAATTACAGAATTTTTAGACTAAGTTATAGTAAATTAGAATTAGAGTGAATAAGAGAATTTTTAGATCAAATTTAGTGTAAGTTAGAGTAAATTATAATATTTTGTAAATAATTTAGAATTTAGAGTAAATTAGAATTTTTCGTGACCTCCTCCAGGAGTGCACAAGTGAAGACAAATAAAATTAGAGTGAAATAGAATTTTTTGTAAATAATTTTTTTACTTTGATTAATTTTATATCCCCGTTTCTGTTTGCGTTTCTTCTTTTGCTGCTATTTTCAGTTGAATTTTTTTAAATAGGTTATTTTTAATCAATAAAATTACTGAATAAACATTATATTTTTATTCCTTTATGATGATTTATATGATCACATATTAACTTTCATCTAGGAATCAGTTTTTCTAGATGAAAAACTGATAATATAGGAATCAGTTTTTCTTGAGAGAGCGCCAAACCTCCATCCCTCAACCGAGGTAGCTCCCCATCCCAGCTGACATGGCAGCTTATTTGTTAATGGAATAAAAGAACCGTTAACCTAAAACACTCACCCTTCGGCTTCCTCAAGATCTCAATCCTTGTAGCTCCACGTCACAGATGACGTGGTAGCATACCTTTTGAACATTGCAAAAACGGCTCTCTTAAGAAGAGCCCACCCTTCCTCTTCCTCTCCGACCTGTTCCACGTAACGTCTGTTACCTTAGGCGGTTCATCTTACTGCAACGCCTATTACTCTTGTCAGTATCGGCAAAAGCATTACCCTCCGACTGCTTCAGCCCAAAACAGAGCTTTAGAAGAAACCTGTAACCAAGCCAAGAGAAAGGAAGGGCTTTTTATTCTCTACAAAAAGGAAGGGCTTCACCGGCGAGGGTTCATAAACGTTTATCAGTGGTCCTCAATCCAGTCGCATAGCTATTCCGTTCATTCTCACTTGTGAGTCTCTCTTCTTTCTCAATCTCTTTCTTTCTGTTTTCCCTCTCTCATTCTCTTCTGTTCACTTTTAACCTGTGAGTGTCTCATCTTTCTCAATCTCTTTCTTTCTGTTTTCCCTCTCTCATTCTCTGTCTTTATCTCTTTCAAGCAGTCTACCACTCTCTTTCTCTATTGCAGATAACGTGGATATGTTTGACGAAGCCTTAGGGTTTCGATTTCACAGATTAGTTTACATAGGAGGTATTTTTCTAAATCTCTGTCCCAAGTTTCATCTTGTTCAAAGATTTCAAAGCCGGTTTATGGTTTTGATTTCTGTAATTTCTATAAAATCAATTTTATGGATTTGATTTATAGATATGTTGTTCTTCCTCATAAGATAGTTAGCATTTTCTGAAGAGAGAATGGAAATAGTCGTTTGTCCATTTGAATTCTAACAATCAATTTCTAAATCTCTTGAGTCACTCTTCGTTGTGTATGTCTTGCCTTATGGTCGATATGCATGTCTTGTGTGTGGACAACCTTGCATCCATATTTTGCCTCTTTAGATCAGCAGTTTTTGCACGTCTATGGATTTATTTGCTTATTTTTGTCTCTTCTGGATTTTACTTCATATCTTGGTTCTTGTGTTGATTGAATAATTTTCACTATTTTCTTTGGCTTCCATACTCTATAATGACCGTGTTGATGTTTCATACTGCCCAAGTTCTTGTAGTTTCTACTATTGGATACCACACTTTCCTATAGTTACTTGCGTATTCCTTGTAATTGACCCTGTGACGTAAATCCTGAGGCCAAAAAGAAAAAGTTACTGCACTATTGTTTCATAAACGGTGTAAATAGCTAGCTAATAAGGTAGTAAACCCATGGTAACATGGAACTCTCACTTGGATGTTTTGACTCAAGTGAGATGTGAAAGGATAATAAATGGACAATCAACATTCCTATCTTAGAAGATCAGGTTTGTATTGACTTGTGTTTTTTTTTCTTCCTGTTGTCTGTGTTGTTTTATTTTTTATTAACAGCTCTAATGATTTGGGATTTTCACATTCTACTTTGGTCTCTTTTGATAAATTTTCAAATAATTTTTTTTGGCATGTCAAGCTCTTGAAGGTTCTCAGTAGAATAGAATTTTACAAGAAAGCATTGTTCTTACAATTTCTAGAATATATACTTCATTTATTCTTTTATTACTCTGTTTACAGCGATTAGGACGTGGGATCACAATGGCCGTTGATGCTGTGCATGGATGATTAGCACGGAGATAGCACAGGTTTGTTTTATTCAGTGTTATTGGTGGTTTTTCCTGTTTAAATACCAAGTATATGTTCATATCAACCAAGGATAGTATCTGGTTCTGTAATCATAATATCTTGTTACGAAGTGCATGAGGGGTCTTACTTTTAATTTTGATCTGTCCTTTTGTATATATCCTGGATTATGTCTCATGAACCATCAAAAGTCATATATATACGGTTCTTGATTCTCTGAAACGTAATATTTGGTTGTCCAGCAGGCATAGTAGAGCTTGCAAGAAACATCAACCCAGTTCAATGGTGAACTAAGATTAGACCCTCTTAAGCAAAGTACCAATGTTTTTTATCGTTGGTAAATCTTTGAAGACTATAAATGGAGTCTGTAGTCCCTATTTTTTCCCCTTACTAAATGAAAAGAACTGCACCATAACTCCTTTTTCCCTTTTATTTTTCTCCTAAGTTCTGAATTGATTATTGCCTTGCCAGGGACTTTGAATCAATGATGATTGAACTTATTTTCCATTACATTAATTGATAGGACAACATGAAATTAACCTCAAGATTGAGCATATCATTATTTTAAAGGATATGAGTAACTGATGCTATTCAATTATAATCAGTCATCTTTTTGAATTGCAATTCCTTGCTTCAAAGAGGCTTACAGTGAGTATTTTTCCCTGTTCCTTTGCGTTTTAGTTTCTCACTGATGTCTTATAATTCTATCATTTGTCAAATGAAGGATACCTTTTTCCCAAAATCCAAAAGAAAGAAAATATAGGTTTCACCTGGCATAACCTGAGCTTGATGCCATGGTCCATATGAGGCTTCCAAAGTGGATCATTCCCTGATTATATTTCTCTAAGCTTTGGGGCCATTACCATCCAAGAAGTCACTATCAATAGAATTGAGTTTGTCCGTAGATGCTTCTGATAAATTAAAGTGAATTTCCTTTTTTTAGCAAGGATTGTACATGCTTTAAATATTTATTTCCCATACCATGCTTGTATAGAGATATTCTATGATTTCTATATTTTAGTACTAATTATATTTTGTCTTATAATTCCCTGATTACAAAATGGTTGATAAGTAATTGAGGGAGATCCAAAACTGTGTTAAACATGTTTTTGATGAACTTAAATCCTGTAATGCATCTCCCCTTGTTATCCTTAAAAGATATTATTGCTTCCTTCAGAAGATTGGGTTGAATGAAAGCATAATAACAGCAACATGCCAACTATACCATACAACAAGGGAGGGCAAAGGTTAGAGGGTAGGGGCTTTCTGTAATCTACAGATTGTTTTTGTTGTTATTTTTTTTTCCCAAATGTTAATGAGTGTTTTTTGATTCGTTCAAAAAAATGACGAAGAGTTTATAATTTGACTCCTCTTCTCCAATGGTGTTTACACCATGGTGAGCTACTTTGTTCTTCTTCTTGTTTCTCTTATGACTTTTGTTTGTGGGGTTTGCTAATTAATGTTGAGAATGATGTTTATGTTAAATCTATAGTTTTTCTTTTATTTTTTGTTCTCCTATGGATGTTCTGCTTTGCATTGAAATAGAGTTTCTGTTCACTCTATTTGAGCTGCTTGTTTCACCCCGATTCACACTCAACTTGGTTTCATGAAGGTGATGGTAAGGCCAATTTTTTGTGTTATAACTGGAGTGCTTATCTATGTAAAGTTTGAGAAGATAATGCAAAACAACAAGGTAACACGAATCAAAGCCTGGCTTCAAAATGAACCATTCAAATAACAGGAGGTAAATTTCAAGTCTATCCAAACACCCTCCTCAAGAAATACTCTTTATCTGTATGGCAAACCCCTTGCTAAAGAACTCATATCCATATAGCCCCTTGCCAAGAGCATTGGATATATACCAAAAATAAATCTCTTGGACAAATAATCTGAATATGAAGAAAAAAAAAAACCACAAGTAACAAATTTCTACGATTAAAATCTAGAAACTGAATTTTGGAAAATTTCAAGTAACGCTATCCACTGTGACATTATCCACAGTTTAAATCACGGGTTGGAGCAAAAAAATTTAAAATATATCCTGTCTTTTGGTCTAATAAGCAATCACATCTTCATTGTAGAGAACTCACCTAGGGAAATAATCTACTATCTTTCTAAAACCTTTTGTATAAGAGTCCTCAGATGGAACCCACAAAAGTATATACTCATTTTGAAAGCCAAAAAACTCCTAAACCAAATAACAAAAACATTCATAAAAAAATTTTTTTAGGGACAAAAAAAATTAATTGAAGAAAGTTCCAATTATCCATCCTCAAGACTTAATGCAAACAGCTTGTCTTGATTCTATAAGCCCCTTCCTCCTAATCATTTCGGAGAAAAAGATTCGAGGACTTAAAACAACGTAAATACAACAAAAAATAATGAAAAAAATTGAAAATGGAAACAGAAATTTACCATCCATGTAATCTATTGAACATTTTTAATAGATTCAAATTTATCAATCACGAACAAAAATACGATTCACCAAATTAAACACCAAATTCCAGACCTGGATCAAGTCAAATTAACTGGTGAAACTGCTTCAGATTCTATGTATAGTTTGCATCAGTACCACCATCATTTTGTGTATAAGAAACATTATCATTTGGCTTATAAGCTACTTCAAAAAAATTAATTTTATCAATCCCCGTGCATCGCACAGTTCTTTGCTAGTATAACACATAGCAATCGATTTTCACTGAGAGAGCTCCAAACCTCCATCCCTCAACCCTGGTAGCTCCACATCACAGCTAACGTGGCAGCTTACATGTAATACAACAGGCTTAAACATTTCTTCCTCTCCTTCCTCATTAATTAAATTAACAAAAACCATTAGCGCCTTACATCTTCCTTCTGAGAGAACCTTGCGCCTCATGGTGAAAACATCGTACGGAAGCAAAGAAGTAGCAGCTGTTAACGAAACACGTCGGCTGTAAACATAAGACAATAATTGGAATAAACTATGGCCATTGGTATTCCAGAATGAAAGAGAACTTAAGCGGAAGTCCTCAGAAAATTTTATATTCTTCTCTTCGCATACAAACGGCAAGCCTGGAAATCTGTTTTGCTCTCACAAAGTCTTTTTACCCAGTATAACAAGCTTGGAAATTTGGATTTCTCTTTACCAGGTAAGTTCGAAACTAACCTGGGATTAATACTTTCATCATTTTTTTTCCTATTTCCATTACTTCATTAACAGACCGACGTTCTGGCTTTTCCTCTCTTTCTTCCATTTGTTATGTTCTCGATTTGATCATTTAAACTAACCTTGGATTAATACTTTCGTCTGTTCTTTTTCTGTTTCTATTACTTCGTTAACATATGTATGTTCTGGCTTTTCCTCTCTTTCTTCTATTTGTCATGGTATGTTCAGGATTTGATCTTTTAAAGCATGAATTTTCTAATACCGGCTATCTGTTTGACAAAAATCCTCCATTACTGAGCATAATGAGCATAACTGTTATTTTCCCTCTGTTAGCTGCTACCGAACTTGAAGGTATTAGATTTTGGTGATTTCATATCTAACCTTCAATTAATATATCTATAAACTGTTCAAATGGCCTGTGATCAGCTGCCTAAGTTGCGAATGTTTCCTACATAATTTATTGGATGTTAAGACTGTTGAAATCAGTCTACAAACAAAAAGGAAAAATTAAACATCTCTGTAGTTTGTGCAAGCTATGAGAACAACATAAGTTACAGGCCTTTGCAAGTATTACATTTAAATGAAAAACTTTTATTATTTTTATTTAAAAAAAACATTCAAATGTAAAATCTGAACGAAAGAAAAATGTGATTTCCATAAGTGATGCAGTTACTGTGAGAACTATTTCTGTTGGGTATAGGCTCAATGAATTCAGGTTCTGATGCGAGCTGCCTTTCCTTTGTGTCAACTAATTTTAAATCAGTTATAATCCAATTTAAGATCAGGAGGCTTTATTGGGTAATTAGTAGCTCCCAAAGGTTTTCTGATGCAATAAATAACACTTGGTACGTGTTAAACAATCTATGTTCTGTTAATTACATGTTATTCTTTGCGACTCTTATCTGTTTACTAATTATACTTGTGGTTTTTGCTGATTACTATAGTTTTCATATTTTTGTTCTTAGTTTTTACCTACCCTTCAACTTTTCTCAGGGCTTTTAAAAATCCATATGCATAGCAAGTTGGCAAACAACGAAATTGCCACATGGCTCAACATCTAAGCCATGGCATATAGACTAAATAGTTCATTTATGAACTTAATGTCACTATTCTGTTTCTATTACTTTGTTAACGGATCTATGCTCTGTTAGTTATGTTCAAAACATTCTTATAGTTGAATTTGACAAGATATTATATATATGTTAAACAATCTATGTTCAGTAAATAAAAAAATATGTCCGATGAAGTGTGTAACCTGTTCAATATATTCTGAACAATCTTTAAAATTCTACATGTTGAACAATATATTTTGTTAGTACAATTTATCTTTTGCAACTTTTTTCTGTTTGCTCTTATATTGGATTTTCTTTTAATTTTTGCTGATTACTATAGTTTTTATTTTTTACCTACCTGTCAAATGTTCTCATTAATTTAAAAAATCCATATTCTCATGACTCAGCATCTAAGCCATGACATATAGATGACTCTGTTCCAATATATCAATGTAACAGATTAGTTCTAGCAGACACGTAGCAACAATTTACCTACCTGCTATCTGTTAGGAATATATAGCAGGTTTTCGGTCGAAAATCTAACAGAAACAGATATCTGTTACAATCTACCTGCAATCTGTTAATATATATATATATATATATATATATATATATATATATATATATATAGAAAAGAAAAATCTAACAGAAATAGATAGAAGGTTTTCGGTCAAAAATCTAACAAAAGAAAACAGTGCTGTCTCTGTCCCTTGACTTGAGAGGATTGAAGTTCAAGTTGAAGATAGCAGGTTTTTGGTCACTGGATTATGTGTAATCCAGGATTTGTTTTGTATTAAAGACCTGAGACTTGAAAGTGTGCATTTCATTGATCATGCATTGTCCAATCGTATAATTTCCAGCTCATTGATAAGATATTTTGAATTTCTTACCATGTGTTTGAGATGTCTTCTAAAGGCTTTGTTTGTTCCTCACAAGTATATTGAAATGCTAATCATTTGATGAAAAAAAAAGTGATTAATAGAGTTGCTCTGCCATCAAGGGATCGAAAACTAGAGTTACAAGTTGCTTCCCGTGGCTTACTAATCTCAAGGTCTATGTCCAGCCTTTAAAGGAGTTCTGTATTGTATTATGAGGAAAAAGATTTCTGACCACATACCTCTTGGAGAAGAAATGAACTATGGCACTGCAAATTACATGAAAAATATGTGGTGCATCATACATATATTTATTAAATTGTAAATCACCATCGCAAGTCCTACCAGGTAAATTGTAAAACTATGGCATAACAATGAGTCAATGACAATTTGCATATATAAATTGTTATGACGGCTGCAATATTTTGAACATTAATATTGATACTTGTTTCGTTACAAAAGTTTCTGGGGTAACATTTTGAACAGTTCCCATTAACCATGCATGGACAATTTGGATTCGTCTAATGTAACCAAAACATTTGGCAACTAAGACGATTGTAACGTTCCAATGGATAAAACGATATATCATCTCAGTTTTAGATCGCTCTACTTTGTTCGAGCCCCTTCACTATATCCATTTGTGTTTCTTTCTCCTAACCAAAATGCAAAACAGAAAAGAGCACGAAAGTTGTAGTCATGGTAGCTTCTAAGTTGAATCTCACGTATCTCTGTCTTCTGTAGTTAAAGAGTTCTAAGGCTTATCCTTTCATACTATGCACCTACTCAAGAAAATCCACGCCCAAATGATCATCTTTGCTTGCATCCAAGACAACTACGCCACCAGTCAATTATTGTTGTTTTGTGCTCTTTCAAACTTTGTCGATCACTGTTATGCTATAAAGCTCTCCAGTAATAGGCATGATCCCAATTCTTTTATGTGGAACACACTCATTAATAGTTGTAGTTAAATTATTGAGCTGCTATTTTACTCAAGTTTTGTTTTTAGTGAGGAAGCTCTATGGTTGTACTCACCTGCCCTTATCAGGTTGGTAACGGGACGGGTCGGGGATTCCCCAGTTCTATTAAAAGATACGAAAAAAGGTTTTTAAAAAAATAATATATTAGTAAAAATATATTTATCTATTAAGTATGCATTTTTTATACATGATATATGATATATACTCAAATAATATTTTAAACATATAAAATAATAATTTAATAAACTAAGGTCTTCGAGGGTACCAAACCCTAACCATTGAGGGCAAGGCGGATTGGTGCTCATCTCAAATGATTGCATCGACCTGTCATGAACTTGCCTCAAAACGGACCTTAGTCTACCTTAATATTATCCTTCAGAAATATTATACATAAATATATTGTTAATTTATATATTTTTTCGGGCCCAATGGGGTAGTTAGGTTTTGGCATAGATTAAAACCTAAGATCGATGAGCTAGGGTTTGCCAAAACAACCCCATTATCATCCCTAGGGGACGAGAAAATAAAGAGGGGGGAGGGGAGTGGCATGAGCTGTAGTCATCTCCTTCTAACTATGTGTATACAATATGCAAAATATTATAAATTAATATTTGTGTGTGTATATATATATATTGTATTTTATACTTTATATTCATATGATTGATCATTTTCAAATCTATTTTTCTTTTTTTTGGATTTTTATAATTTTTCAACACAGCAGAAATTAAGTGGTAGAAATATAACTTTACTTTGACATGATGAGAAACAAGTTGATAATTTTTATTTCTCAATTATTTACATTCTACCTTTAATGTTAATGATTTTTATTAAAGTCAAATAAAAAGTAAAAATATCCTCAAGATTTGTTCCAATATTATTTAATCCTGTTAGATTATTTGTATTCTAAAATTCTTTATGAAATGTAAGGATATTCCCAATTTCTCGTAAGCTAATTAAATATATGTTTTTTTTACCATACCCTTTTTTAGCTTCTCTCACTGACTCAATGTTTTTTTTTATTCTTTCATTTTTGTTTTCTATAATTTCCTACATGAATCATGATATGATATGTTTTAAAAATTAAATATGTAATATTGTCTATTAATAAACATGTTTAACTTTTACCCATGTTTGCTAGTATTAGCTAATAGAAAAAAAAAGAAAAAAACCGAGCCCCTGTGGCCAAAACGCGAGCACCTTCACTTCGTTTCTATCTCTGAAGCACTACCGTTGGCTGATCAAACTCTTGCTGAAGGTACTGCCTCTATCGCTCTCTCTCTCTTGCTATTTCTCTCTCGTGGTGATACCCGCAAACCAGAAAATTCTTTTGGAAGGTGGGGGAGTCACCAATCCGTTGCCGATCAAAAGAATATATTGGCTCAAGAAGAACAAAGAGAAGAGGTGGCCACGACACACAGCCAGGTATATACGCAACCCTCTCCCCCTTCCCCTCTCTCCTCTCTCCTTCTCTCTCTCTATTTTTTACTACTTTTCTTTTTGGAGTAACCTGCAGAGGAGGGCGACGTGTGCCCTTCCTCCTCATCGCTTTCCTCTAATCTCTCTCTCTCTCTTTCCCTTATCTTTTTGCTTTTTTGTTTTTTGTGGATTCCGTATGGCATAACGCGTGTGATGTGCGGAATCGGCCGATATTTCGCCTGTTCCTGTCAAAATAGGAGAGTTTTTAGCGGTACACAGATTTCAGTGCCATGTCTGGTCGGCACTGGAGAAATTTTGCAGGCACGGGGAACCATTAGCATTAGGAGAAAGGTTCTGCTCAATTCCATTATTTGACAGATCAATACCCTACCTTGGTGCTATTTTGAACAATTCTTGTTCATCTACACCAGTCTGGGAAATCTTCATGTGGCTAGTAGTCTACAATAATGCTTGGAATTCCCATTTGACATGTTGTCTTCCCTCAAAATCATTTTCCCTCCAAAATGCATGACCACCCCGAAAAATGACATAGGCTCCGTTTCAGATTCTGAATCTTGCAAGTGCTTATCAAATTCCAACTTATTATATGAATCATAATTTCCATCAACATAAATTGCATCTCACAAAGTAGATGTCCTGATATTGTAAGCTGTCATACTTGTTATGTCATTTTGTATCCATGATCCTGATCGTTTTCTGCATGATCTTTATTCCTTCTTTTTGTTTTGTGACTTGTGTCATTATATTAATTATTATTCCACTAAGATATTTATCCATTCAAGTTAATTTTTTTTAAAAAAAAAAATTAAAATGTTATCCATGTGGCAATAGCATTCATCTAACAATTTGATGGCTATGCGTGTAGAGATCATGGTGGGATTCAAAAATAGATATATGGTTATGGAGATTTTCTTGGATCCTAACAGAGACCTTGCAAGGGATGATCCCATCATTATCACCCAATTTAATGTGTCCAAAGCAATCAAAGACAGCATTCTTCTAAATTTTGGGGAGTGTGGTCTAGCCTCATCACTTGGATCATTCCAGGGTAATTGTCTTGCATTACTTCTAGTTTTATATATATGTTGTCTATAAAATATTTGTTATTGTCCGATGGGATATTATGTTCTATTTGGTTACCTTTCATTAGTCTCAAAAGTTTGATAAGTTTGATTTTGTGTAGTTAAGTATGTAAACCCAATAACAAAGCTGTGCATCATCAGAGCCTCACGGGAGGAATACCAGAAAGTATGGTCTGCGATGACCATGGTCAAGAGTATTGGAAATTGTCCCGTGCTATTCAACTTATTAGACTTAAATGGTAAGTTAAGCTACCGCAAATGAGTGTTCTAGTTCATATTAAGCATGCCTTCCTGAATGATTTAATTTTTGAAGTAAAACTTGCGTCATTGAAAAAGAATCCAGTTGTGTTGACATGGCAACTACCTAATTCTGTGTAGATTGTCAGCTTTGAAAATCATCTAGAACTCTATCTTAATCTGAAGCACCTATTGGTTCCTGTCAATCAGCGGATGTTTTCTGTTAATTAATGAAATTATTATGTTAGTATTTAGTTAAATATATCTAAAATGCATCAAGTGTAACTTCTCTCTACAATTTTGTTTTTATATTCTGCAAGCCAGTGTTGTTATTCCCTTTTGTATTATTGTTATTTAATTTTGAAATGCTTCTGAGATTTTCAGAAAAGACACAGAATTTCCTGATTTATTTCTATAGGCCTCCTATATGTTTCTTTTCAATGTTTTGATATATAGTGTTCTTTTTGGGTGATCTGTTATACTTTAATATTCCATGGAAGGCATACCTCCACTTGCCAAAAGTTTCAGTTTGTTGACTATTCAAAATAGCGCCTTTGTTTGTTCTTGTAATAATGCCACAACCCCTGTCAATGTTCAAAATTGAGATTTGGGTTTTGGGATTTGTTAAATTAAGTTTAACACGTGTTCTGCTGATTTTAGTGAGACAGAAGTCTCCAACAACTAGAGCTGTAAGTTTTGCCCAACCTACCCAACCCAACCCGAACAATAGCCCAAACTAAGACTTTAGTTTGGGTTTGGGAAATGCCCGAACTTAATTTTAAGCCTAAAGTTGAGTTTAGGTTGGGCTTGGGTTCATGCTTTGTGGCTCGAAAAGCTCGAAAAACACAAACTAAAGAATAAATCCATGAGTACATAAAAACTCTCTAAAGAAGAAACCTGTCAGAACCCCAATTTTGGG
Source organism: Buxus sempervirens (assembly GCA_947561395.2). NCBI lineage: Eukaryota > Viridiplantae > Streptophyta > Magnoliopsida > Buxales > Buxaceae > Buxus > Buxus sempervirens. The sequence continues at coordinate 6,141,575 of OX387187.1, read as the reverse complement.
TGATGTAATTGCAAAAACAGAAAAAAGTAAGTTTTTGAAATAAAAGTTGGAAACTAGGGGGAAAATGAAAATTTTAAAATTAATTTTTTATCTTGAACTTTTTAAAATATCAAAAGTGGAATTAACTTTCTTAAAAATACAAAAATGTGCCCCAGAATCTCACGAACATGCTCTTTCCTTGTTTGATTCATGGGTTGCTATTTTGGCAACCAAAATCAAGAAAAATCATGCTAAAATGAATCCCATGATCAAATAAAGTGATTAGGGTAAGAATTAGAAGGTTTCTTGGAGAGTTTTAGCAATTTTTTTCTAATTTCAGAAACTTTCTGTCGACTGGCTAACAGTCGACAAAGACTCTCTTGGGGATGCTCTCTCCTTCTCTTTCTATTTTTCCCTTAGTCTGAGATCTTCCAGAAGGGGCTGGAGATTTTTTCTTGCTAAAGCTAAGCTCTTTCCAACTCTCTTTGTCTTCCGAAAATGGCAATCAGCCGTTATAAAATGAGAGCTTTCTCTTTTCGGAGAACAATTTTTTCTGCTGGCAAAAAACCCCAACAAATTATTCTCTCTATCATTCCCCCGGTCTCAGTCTCTATCATTCACCCTCTCTCTTCGTCATTCTCGCTCTCCCACTCTTGTGCAATCTCTCTCAGTTGCAACCTCTGTCACTGTCGTCATTTTTTTTCTTGATTTCCCTCTGTCACTCACAACTTCCCTATTGCAGCAGCTCCTTCTCTCTGTCTCGCAATCTCCATCTCTCTCTCATGCGCTCACTTATCTCACGCAACTTCTCCTCTCACAATCTCTCTCTGTTTCTCTCTTGTTTTTTTTCTCTTTGTCGTCATCTCTCACAACAACTTTTTCTCTGTCTCTCTCACTCTCCCTGTTGCAGCAGCTCTCTCACGTAATGGTCTCTCTCTCTTGCAACTCTATTGGTCTCATTGTCTACCTTCTCTTCTAAACGAAAGAAACATAAAGTAAGTTTTTGTTTTTGCTATGCGAGTCATCTTCCTCATCTGTCGAATGCTTGCTTTCATTTTCTGGAATCAGAGCTGCTAAGACTAATTCTTTAGGCATTCATAATCGTCTGAATCAGGTAATCTTCTGATTATTATTTTCTCTGTGATGCCTTGGGTGATTGGTTCTTTCTTGCTTTCTAGCTTGGTTTAGTTGAAATGTACAAGCTTTTCATGAAAGTTGTTGCTGTTATGGTTTGATTATTATATTATATGCTTTAGTTGAATAAGGCCTGTTTCAATTCAATAATACCATTATGGATTGTTCTTTCAGAAGCTCTCTATTTCATGCTTCAATTTTTAGGATGTGGTAGAATCTATGTTCAGTTTTTGTAGGATGTGTTTGGTAATTTGGCTATTTGTGTTTGTAACATTTCTGGTATTTACATAAGAAGGATTGAAGTCTAATTATTTGGGTTATGAGTTGTGAAATAAAGTTTCTAATGGGTTCGGTCTCATATTTATATTATTCCATGATCACGATTTTCAGATTGGTTAGTTAGCATTTGTAGTTTTTATTTTTTTTATTTTATAGTTTGTTCGACTCTCATACCATCTAATCCATCACTGTAATACATCTCCATCGCATTAATGTTTAGATACTTATTCTTTTAGAAATCTCAAAAATATCAGAATCTTGTATTTCTGAAAATTTAAGTTTAATATTTTATTTTTAGGAATTTAAAGTTTTAGGAATTTGTATATATAGGATTTTAGAAATTTTCCCATTTTAAAATTTTAGAAATAATTTATTTGTACAAATTCCAGTTAAATTAGAAACTTTCCCTTTTTAGGACTCGTAAATATTATGATTTTTTTATTGTTAATAAATAATTCTATTAAATGAAAAAAAAAGTAAAGTTTCAGATGCTTTAGATGTCATAAATTTTTTTGTTTTGTTGGCATCTTTAAATTTTTAGAAATTTGTAAATATTAGGATTTTAGAAATATATAACTTGTATAAAATTTAGCAAACTTAGAAACTTCCCCTTTTTTAAGATTGGTAAATATTTAAGATTTTTCATAAGAATTTTAGGAAATTGTAAATAAATAAAATTTTTATGGTGAAATTCAGATAAGGTAACTAGTTCATTGAACCAGGGGTGGTTGGGTGCTTAACACCTTCCCAACCACTTAAGTGAACCCCCTAACCTAAAATCTGGTTAGACCAATTTTAAAATTCTCATTTAATTAATTAATTTTCTTGGTGTCCATCCACACCCAAATTGAACCATGGATGGTGGCGACTCCTTTGACCCGAACCGACCTCATTGGCCGTGTTCCCGCAAAACCCATGACTCATATCCAAACATAGCTCTTTTGCATGTTCTTTCTCTTTTGTTTAAGAGAAATGGGAGTTCTTCTTTCTCTCTTGTTTGGAGTAATTGGGAGTTTATTTTTCCCAACATGCTATTAAGAAAATTACAACACTAATGGTTTGTTTATACTAGTTTTATAGAATCTTGAAGAACGGGTATAAACCATGTTGAAGTGGAATCTATGGGGATTCCACGGGGATGGTTTAATACATACTTAGGAATGGTAAAGTTAATTAATTAAATAGAGAATCCTTACTTCTATACGGAAAAGACGTATTTATATGAATTGGGTGATTTTAGGGAAAAATGCCTCTATTATAATCTTTGGTTTCTTTTCCTTTTTTAAAGTACTCAAAAAAAAACATGTGAATTGTATTTTATATTTTTATATTTGTATGTATTGAATAATTTTTTATCATGTTGTATCCTAATTAATATTTTAGTTCATAAATTCTAATTTTACTTTACCATAAAATGTTTTAAAATGCAACTCTCTTAAGTTTACATTTAAATTGGATTGGCCCGAACCCAGCTCAAACTCGAGAAATAATTTTAGGGTTGGGTTTGGGCTCAAAGAGTTTGGGTATAGGGCAGGCCAATGTGAGATTGGGCCAACTAATTTTACATTCGGTTGAGCTCGAACTCATTGAAACCCGGACCAACTCGCCCTACTTATAGCTCTACCAACAACTACTAGATAGGGAGATAGGGAAGAGAAAGGGAAGAAAGACATGGCAGATCTAGAAATGGGAAGAAGGGAAAAGGAATAAGTGAATGGTATCAATGTTGGGATTTATGCCCAGGATCGCCTATAAATTTGGATATGGATCCAATTTACACTAATACTCACATTCATCAGAAAACCAGTATGAGTGAATAAAACAAAATATACGTGGTTCAACAAAAAATCTACCTAATTCCACAGAGAAAATAACACAATCTTTTACTTTAGAATAATACACTGTACAAGAAACAAAACCACACCGAGTTTAAACCCAAACCTAGAACCCTTGTACACTCTATTCCCAATACCACAAAGGGCTTACATTTTGTTCCCCCATTTTGTTTCTCTCCATTGCCTTTCTTCTTCTGCCCTTGCCTTCTGTCTTTCAAGGGATTCCCGCATTCTCCTTTGAGCATTTTTCAGACTAATGCTCCTTACATATATATAGGTACTCGTTATTTACACGTAGTGTATGCACATGTTCTTGTGTTCATACATTAAATGGCACCATTTAATTTGCACATGCATTCAATGCATGTTGTGTTCCCACCTAAAGAGACTTATTTGCTATACTGTACTGCAGCATCCTTTGTTGAAGAAATGAATGAAAAGAGGACGAAAGACACATATAAAATAAAAACAACATTAAACATGTGGGCTTCCCCTTACCTTGGCGGGACACATATAACAATCAGACAGTTTGGTAAAGATGCCAATAGGACTATCAACCCATTCAATGTCTTTGTCTCCCCTCCCTCCCTCTCTATTGTGCCTAACACACACACACAGACGCACAAACATCTCTACCCTTTGATTGGGTCCATCACTTGGTTGGTTTCTTTGAAATTTGAGTGATTGGAACTTCATCATTGGAATCAGTATTTTCAAGTTGGGAAACCATTCCCAAGCTAACAGATGGAAGGAATATTTAGCGCCCCAGTCTGTCATGTCTAAGTTTCCTATCCAACCTACAGATTCTATAGTTCAACATTACCATTACAGAAGAATGATTCTTTGGAGATTACCTTTTTGAATGAGGAGGTGGTGTTGGATTCTCTTGATGCTAAATGGTTATAATGCCTCACTATAAATGCTTTCACTGTGGTTCTTTCTTAAGGATGGAGGGTGTCAAAGAAATAAACATGATTGAGGGATTTTTCATGTGGGTCCCCCCAATGTAAGGGGGAGCCCACATGTTTAATGTTGTCTTTGTTTTATCTATGTCTTTTGTCCTCTCTTCATTCATTTCTTCAACAAAGGATGCTGCAGTACGGTGTGGGAAAGAAGTCTCTTTAGGTGGGAGCACAACATGCATTGAATGCATGTGTAAAATTTGGTGGTGCCATTTAATGTATGGATATAGGAAAACGTTCATACACTACGCGTAAACAATGTGTGCTTATAAATAGGTAAGGAGCATCAGTCTGAAGAACGCTCAGAGGAGAGTGCGGGAATCCCTTGAAAGACAGAAGACAAGGGTAGAGAGAAGAGACGCAAGGGAGAGAGAAAAAATGGGAGAGAAAAGTGTAAGCTCTTTATGATATTGAGAATATGGTGTGCAAGGGTTCTGGGTTTAAACTCAGGGTGGTTTTGTTTCTTGACGGGGTATTACTCTCAAGTAAAGAGTGTGTTATTTTCTTCATGGATATAAGTGGGTTTTTTGCCGAATCACATATATTTTGTCTTATTCACTTATACTGTTTTTTTGGTGAATGTGATTGTTATTGTAAATTGGATTTCCGTATCCATATTTACAGGCGGTCCTAGGTAGTAGGCACAAATCCCAGCATGATTTTGTTCTCCAAAATAATTATGGTGAGACACCAATTTAAATTTATAATGAGTGAGTTGCATGCGTACATGGCAACAAAATATTACAATGGATTAGGGCAACTGGGATGAGTTGGCTTATTTGCCCATTGGAGTGTGATTTGGTAGAATTACCATACTAAGCGATCGAATTGGGCATATTTCTAAATCAAGAGCTGTCTTATGGTATTCATTAAGAGGTGTAGATTATATTTTCTGTCAGATCTCTTTTAAGGTGTAGATTTTATTACCATATTGGAGATCACTTGTCATTTTCATTTGTCTGATGTTCATCTATGTGAGATGCTACTTTAGATAGTTGATGTTTATAAGTTTCCTTCAAGTTGATCATGAGAGAGGGCCAGACATTTATCTTGGAGCTAATTAATGAAGAGATTGCTGTGGTGGACCAGAAACTTGTAAATATGTCTACCAGTTTGTTGATGGCAGCAACATGAACAGTTTGTAATGTTCGGGCAACATCCTGAACCAAATGATGGTCTAAGTTTCATGCAAGTATTAAAAGTTGGATCGGAAGCCATATACCATAGAAACGTGTAGGAACAGAAGTAGACAAATTTCTTTCTGCATGATAACATGTTTTTAGAGGCAGCTATAGCAAGAGATCAACATTCTGCTTCCATATGATGAAAATAGTGACAACTCATGAATAACATAAGAAACTTAAAAACAAGTCATTTAGATGTGAAAAAAAGCTAAAAAAGAGTTGATAAATTAGCATGCCTTGCACATTTTAAAAATGCTCTCCATAAATAATATGAAAATACATAGTACACACATGCGTGTATGGATACCCAAATTGGAAATTGTTTAGATGTAAGAACAAACTATAATTTTGGTACATAAGACTTGTCAAACATGAAGAAAACAATTTGTATCTCAAAGGAATATATTAAGTTTCATAAAGGAGAAAAATATGATCAAGTTTAAGAAAAATATCTATGATTTTAAATAGCAAAAAGCACTCCAAACGTTTGCAAATGAGTTAAAACAAACTGAACCGTGATTTAAATCCTTTTACAACTCCGCTTTGTAGCACAATCCTCCATTTTTTTTTATGGTAATCACGCATATGGTAGTTTAGGATAGTTTATACAGTATGAAGGATAGTTTAGGAAGAGAGCCAAACACCCAGTAGATTATTGAATCTTTTCATTGTGATGGTAGCTACTTTGGTGTTCTCTGACTTGGCTTTTGGTATCTTTCAGTTGAGGATATTATTTGGGATTTGGACACAAACTTATTTATTATTGTGAATATAGGGTTGTCTCTAGATGGAGTTTGCAAGTTCATGGAGTAATTAAGCTGTACTTTAGTTAGTGTTTTATGCAGGTTTTGTAAAACCCAGAATTCGTACCGTATGGACAAGTACCAGCAAGTGTTTACACTGAATACCGGTATTTAGTGGTACCGGGTCTAGGGAGGGTCTGATTTATGCAGCCTTACGCCCTCAAGTGGGGAAGAAGTTCAACTTTAGAAAAAATTATTTTTCTCATATTTTGCGGATATGCTCTCATTAAACAAAAATAAAGCTTAAATCTCCATGTTCAGTGATTTTACTCTATGAACGTTAGCTTAAATTCACTGTTATGAGAACTAACATGTTTTAAATGTAACTTGAGCTACTTAAATAAAAATTAAAATAATAATAGAAACTTTAAATGCCTCAAAAACCAGTAAAAATTTTGCTACCTGCGCTTCCAGTTTGAATGTCAGTTATTCCAACTTGATGTTCCACATTGCAGTCAATTTTGGCTAAAGTTAGTAGTTTGTTTTATTTATTTTTTATTTTCTAAATAGGCCTTGATATAAGGAGAATAAAGTTGCAGGTTTTATGCATTTTCAAAGTCTCTAATTTTTAACACTTTTATGTGAAGAGAATCTGAATTTTCAAACTTTTCATAGCATGAGTAAAAAAATTCTGTTATAAATTGTTATATATGTTACACATTGACCAAAATATTATAAGGTCTATAACCATCCTACAGCATTGTATAAGTGTGGAAGATACTGGGCATGTTTAGACCATATTGACAAATAAATGTCATTTTAAATCATGTACCATATACAGGAAGGACACAATTGATCGTTTCTTAGCTCACTGTAAAACACAGTTATTACCAAGTATTATAGTCTAGCCTAATGTAAATTGTCTTATATTTGGAGCATTGGTTAGCTTGCATCTAATTAATGTACTAGAAGCCCCAAGATTGCTAAAACATTTGTAAACAAGCTCTATAACTTTAACGACCCAACCTAGCAAGGTATTGTTTGTTTAGGGCCTAAGTCTGCACGGTTTTGTCCGTAAAAGGCGCTTCACTAGTTAGAGTGTTTTCCCTAACTCTTATACCTTACCGGGATTTTATCCGTTTCCGATGTGGGATCGAGATGTCATAATCTCCCCTCCTCAGGGGTATACGTCCTTGTGCAATAGCCAGCTAGAAGTTTGCCATCCTTTCATGGGCTCGCCCTCGTTGGTCTAGCCACTTCCTACGGGTAACGCCTGGACCCACACCAGCCACATACTATTGGACCCGGATCCAGCTCTGATATCGTTTGTAACGACCAAACCCAGTGAGGTATTGTCCACTTTGGGTTTTAGCCAGCATGGTTTTCTCCTCAAAAGGTGCCTCACTAGTTAGAATGTACTCTCGGACTCTTATACCTTACCGGGCATTCATCCGTTTTTGATATGAGATTGAAATATCACAATCTCCCCCTTTAAGGCTGCACATCCTCGTGCAGTGGCTACCTAGAAGCTTGTAAGCCCCTCATAGGCCCGCCCTCGTCAATCCAACCACCTCCTACGAGGAACACCAGAACCCACACCAGTATCAGACTACTGGACCCAGATCTAGCTCTGATACCATTTGTAATGATGCAACCCAGTGAGATATTGTCTACTTTGGGCCTCGGCGCGCACGGTTTTGTCCTCAAAAAGCGCGTCGCTAGTTAGAGTGTTCTCCTTGATTTTTGTACCTTATCGGGCATTCATTTGTTTCCAATGTGGGATCGAGATATCACAATTTGTAACGACCCAACCTAGCGAGGTATTGTCCGCTTAGGGCCTAAGCCCGCACAGTTTTGTCCCTAAAAGGCGCCTCACTAGTTAGAGCGTTTTTCCCGACTCTTATACTTTATCAGGATTTCATCCATTTTCAATGTGGGATCAGGATGTCACAATAACCATTGAAATTGTAATATATGCTCCCTAGCTGATGTCATAGGTATTTCACTTTAGGTGGCTTTCCTCTTGGGGTAGGTAGCTCTCTTCCCCCTTTTTGGAAGGCTGATAATATACTTCTAGTAGCACTATCTGTTTCATCTTTCTCTCTCTCGTGGTAGGTAATCATTTCTGTCTCTATTTTTTATTTTTTTCCGAACGAATCACAGTTGGGTCCAAGTAATCCCTCATTGCAACTTGCACTTAAGACATGTCCAATGCTCTAATACAATAAACAAGCTCAAAGAACTGATTCCTCTGCAACAATAGTTATGATACAGCAGATCAAGGTCTACTGTGCTGAAGAAATTTCATCCATGTCGGTGAAATTTCTCCGGTGCTGACCATAATCGGCACTGAAACTACTTAGTTTCAGTGTACTGCTAAAACTTCATCCCTTTTGACCGGCATGGACGAAATTTTTGCCTTGCCAATAACGGCACGCAAAATATGCTGGGCGAAACTTGTACAAAAGGCCAGAAAGGGAATGAAGGAGAGAGTGAAGACGGAGAGGAAGGGGTGTACCGTCTCATTGCTTAAAAGAAAAAAAAAGGAGAGAAGAGGGAGAGGGAGGGAGGGAGGGAGGGAGGGAAGGAGAGAGAGAGAGAGAGAGAGAGAGAGAGAGAGAGAGAGAGAGAGAGAGAGAGAGAGAGAGAGAGAGAGAGAGAGAGGAAGGAAGAGGAGGGGGTGCATACCTGGTTCTCCAGCCTCTTCTTGGGCTCCATCTGACCTTCCATGTCAGCTCCTGTAGAGAATGAAGGGTATGGACTCTTTCATTTCTTAAAAGAATGGCATAAGCCCTTTGTTATTTTAAAAGAAGAGCTTACGCCCTTAGTTTTTAAAGCTCATAAATATATAATTTTTATATATCTATGCTAATATAGAAAGGGAATTGGGGAAGAGTCAGGCCGACATTCTATGCCTGAAATACCCCCACTTTCATTTTTGTTAATGTTTTTCCCTAGGTTAGTTACTCATTCCGCCCTCCATAGTTATTCAATTTAACTTTATGCTCCCACTTCGTGTCAACACGATATCATAACTACTTCCATAACATCATCTTCAAATAAAGATAATGGACGGACTCTGCTTTATCTTCATCTTCATTGTTCGCTTTGTGTGAACCTTTGGCGAGTCTTCAGTTCCAAACTCCATCGCATTCAAATACCATCCTTCTCTTCCACGTTAACATCCAACCACAGGAACTCATAAACCAACTCGATTCAAGGGAACTCATAAGCCAACTCGATTCATGAGAACCTCCTGCTCGTGATTGGTCCTCAACCTCCATTGCTTCCAAGTACCGGCCTTCTCTTCCAGATTACCAGCCAACCATGACTACTCACATGCCAACTCCGTCTTCTTACTTTGCCCACAGGTGATTATTTCTCGGTTCTCTCTCTCTCAAGGCATCTACTTTTTTTTGGTGAAGAGATTTCTGTTTATTATTTTCGAGATTAAATGTGCAATGTTGCTTCCTATTTCTATTGTCATTGGCTTTTTATGGATCCTGTATCTGATTTTGCCATTATCTTGTAACTATGTGATTCATGAATATATTCACACTTTTATTAGTTCCCATTTCAAGTAAAGAAGTGATGAAATGTGTGCTCTTTTTAATGCTCATATGTTGTTCTTAATTTGTTCCATTTCTGTTTTTCCCATCTTTGCTAAAAACTTGAACAAAGTAAATAAGTTTAACTGAATCTATTGATAAAGAGCTGCTGAGTCCTTGAAAGAAAAGACCAAAAAAGAGGAACGAAAATGCTCTGTTTTGTTGTAAACAATGATGTAGGTGGTGCTCTCTTCCTCATCCATGCTCCAGCAGTGCCTCTTCTTGCAGCATTATCTTATTCAACATGGAGTTCTGTTATCTTCTCAACAATACCCAGGTCGAGTCTCCGGTTTATAAACCAAGACCACATCACAAAATGATTTAAACAAATTTACAGAAACCAATGCAACTCATTCAATGATAGAATTAAAAAGTGGAGAAAAAGGAGAGCACATTTTATCTTCTTCTTACTTATCTCCGTTTTTTAATCTAAAAAAAAAATTTTAGATTTCCTCGAAACTTATATTAAACTTAAAAGGCATTATATTATTGTCTTACTTAGGTTTATTTTTTTCTTCCTCATAGTTATCTTTATTTTTAATTTACAAGTCATATTTTTCTTTTATTTTGTACTACAATAGCAATTATACATATTTTTTAAATTAAATTAAAATTTTATTTTCATCCCCACCTCGAAATATTAATTGATGCCCTCAGCATTAAAAATTAAACTCTTCTCATGAAAAGCATAATATTTTACTTAAGATGAATATTTATCTTCTTCATACTTATCTTCGTCTTTTTATCTTAAAAAAATATTTTAGATTTACTACAAACGTATATTAAACTCAAAAGGCATTGTATTTTTTTTGAAAAGATAATGAAAATATATGGTAAGGCAAAAAGGGAGACAAGGATACATGGTAGCAAACCCCAAAGAGAGGGTAGCACCAAGAAATCATGCGAGAAGAGTAGAATCCGTAGACTGCCCAAGAAAAGAAGATACATCAGACCCATCCCATAATGACATAATGCTAGCTCTCGCCTTAGCTAAGTTATCCGCAAGTGCGTTAGCCACTCTAGGTATATGGCTTAATGAGACGTTCAACTCATGTACCAAGAAACGAGCCAAACCCACTGAGTGAGATAGCCGCCAAGGAGGGGGCTGGACAAACTGAATCCAGGACACAATAGTAGTAGAATAGCCCTCCACTGTAAAATCTTGAAAACCATCTCGACGTTCTAGCTGCAATCTAGTCACAATAGATAGAAGCTTTGCTCTAGTAGAATCCCCAATCCCAATAGGACCACTGAAAGCAAGAATGATTCAACTCTTTGAATCTCGGAAACACCACCAATCCCAAATCTACCTGGGTTCCCAAAAGAACATCCATCAAAGTTCAGTTTGAGAACCCCAGAATGTGGAGGGATCTTATACTTGCCTCTAAACAGTCACAGTGTATAGGAGAAACATATAGAATGCCAATCCCTCAGGATATCAGCTATTGCAATTCCCCAAAACAGATCTTGAATTGAAGCCCAACTAGAGACAGTAAACATAATAGCTTCAATCACTTCTACCCGATGTGAAATTCTGCCCTCAAAAATACGTTGGTTTCTTTCCCTCCACGCATGCCAAATGATAGCAAAAGAAACTTGTCGGTATAGAGGATGCCCCCTCGCTCAAAGACTGGGAAATCTCCACTGCTCAAACATTGCACTCAGTGAGTTAGGGAAGCACCAACTAGCATCTATCAACACCAAGAAGTGCCGCCAAATGTAGAACGTAAATTGGCACTGCAGGAAAACATGATCAATGGATTCCCCATCTAAGCGACATAGAAGGCAAATATGGGGGGATAACGCCATGAACTTTCGTCGTCTTTGGAGAACATTTGCCGTATTCACTTTATACCACAAGGCAGTCCAAGTGAAAGCTTTAACTCTAGGCGGAACTGCAGGGTGCCAAACACAAAGGGGAGAAAATGGAGGCAAAGGGGTGGTAAGATCCGAACGGGAATACAAGAGAAAACACTAGAGGATGAGGGGGACCAAATGCGTCTATCTTGCACTGAGGAATCCAGATAGACGTCTTGAAGAAGGCAAAGCAAGGAGGACAGTTCCATATAGGAACTCAAAAGGCATTGTATTGTTTAGGAATTTTTTTTTCTTCCTCATAGTTATCTTTATTTTTAATTTAAAAGGCATAGTTTTCTTTTATTTTCTACTCCAATAGAAATTATATACGATTTTTTAAATTAAGTCAAATTTTATTTCCATACTCAACTCAATATTAGTTGATGCCGCCCGCAACTCAAAATATTAAACTCATTCCAATAAAAGCATATTATTTTATTTATGATAATAGTGAATATTTATCTTCTTACTATTTCCATTTTTTAATCTTAGCAAATATTTTCCTTTAACTACAAATCCAAAAAATAAGCCATTTTTCTTTTTTCATTTCAACACACACATAGCGCATGCTTTCCCTAGTATAAATAAAAAACTCCTCTAGTGTTTGCTTTTAATTTAATGTCTTTTATGTGCTGCCGGTCCCAAGCCTGAATTAAGGAGGGTTGCATGAGGTTAGCAGCTGGTGTAAACCTCTTGCTAAACCTAAACATGACATGAATCTTGAATTAGAATCATGTATACATACTAGGGCATTGCCCATTTTAAGCAGCGCGCTGCAATAGAGCTCAATTGCAGTAAAAAATGAGCAAGGGTTGAGGGCGTCCCCACAAATGACGCACTATAGTGCCGCCAAGTTGTAGTGAGAAGTGATCAAGGGTTCTCATGTCAAGTTGGATGAACGCGAATAAAGAATCTAGTCCAAGAGAGTAGGATTCCCTTAATTTTTCTTTTTTTATTGATGTAAGATTCGCTTAATTACTTCGAATATAGGAACTTTAACATGTGAAAAAACTAGAGCTAGTAGATACTATGAAGTGAAGATTTGGATAACTATAATCTGTTTACAAGAAACTAAATGGAAAAGGGATAAGGTTGAGGAGGCTAATGAGTATAAACTTTGGTACACATGGAAAGGTTGTTAGTGTTTGGAGAATTAGTGATAGAATACTGTTGCTTAAGTTAATCATAGATTAAGAATTTGTTAATATTATTAAGGCTTATGCACCTCGAGTACGTTTTGATGAAAGCACTAAAAAACATTCTTGGGAAGAAATGAATGGATTGATATAAGGCATATCAGAAATTGAAAGGATATTTATACAAGGGGACTTAAATGGTCATGTAGGTGATGAAAGTGATGGTTATAGTAGAATTCATGGAGGAAGAGGCTTTGGTCAAAGGAATGAGATGGGAAGATTAGGCCTTGAGTTTGCAGTGGCCTATGACTTGGTGTTAGAAAACACCTTTGTCCAAAAGAGAATTGAATATTTAGTGACTTTAAAAATGGATAAAATTGGAGTCAAATTGACCTTTTTTCTTTTTAGGAGGAGTGAACTAGCCACTTGTAGAGATTGTAAAGTTATTTCAGGTGAAAGTTTAATTTCACAACATAGGTTAGTAGCTATGAATATTTGTCTTAAAAAGTGGAAGAGAAAGAAATACACTAAACAAACCCAAAATAAAATGGCGGAAGTTAAAAGGAGAGAATTTAATAATTTTTGGAACTTAGTTAATGAAAGTGGCCAGTTGGGACATTTTGGGTGATCCGACTAAGATGTGGAATGAAATGACCAATTGCATCTCAAGACTTGGAAAAAAAGTATTAGGAGAATCCCAAGGTAGTATTCTAACTCATAGAGAAACTTGGTGGTGGAATAATGTAGTCCAAGAAGCTATTAAAAAGAAAAAGACTTTAGTTTAAAAATTGGCAAAATAATTAAACCTAAGCAAGCTTAGAAAGGTATAAAAAAGTAAAAAAAAAAGAAAAAGAAAAAGAAACTAAGAAGAAAATTAGTGAGGCGAGAAAATATGCCTATGATAACTTGTACGATAAGTTAGGTACCAAAGAAGATGAAAATTTTATGTAGAAACTTGCAAGATTTAGAGAGACGAAAGCGAGGGACTTAGACTAAGATGTATTAGAAGTGAAGATTCAAGAGTTTTAGTAAAAGATGAGGAGATTAAAAGAAAGGTGGAGTGAATATTTTATGAAATTATTAAATGAAGACAGTACACAAAGATCTGTATTCTATGTGGATGATAGCGTTAATGGAATTAGAGAACAAATCTATATTCTTAAGGTTCAAGTTGTAGAAGTTAAAGATGCTCTTGTTAGAATGAAAATAGGAAAAGCCTTGGGCTCAAACGGCATCCCTATAGAGGTATGGAAGTGTATGGGAGATATTGGTGTATCTTGGTCGACTAAATTATTTAATGAAATTTAAAGGATGGGAAAAGTGCCAAATGCTTGGAGCAGTAGTACAATAATACCACTATGTAAGAGTAAGGGAGATGTACAGGACTGTGCCAATTTTCATGGCATTAAACTTATGAGTCGCCCAGTGAAATTGTGGGAAAAAGTGATTGAATATGGATTAATACTAATAACTAAAGTGATAAAAAAACCAATTTGGATTTATGCCTAGAAGGTCCACTATTGAAGCTATACCTTTACTTAGACAATTAATAGAAAAAAGTCTACAAAAAAGCAAAAAAATTTCCATATAGTTTTTATTGATTTGAAAAAGCATATGATAGAGTTCCAAGTGAATTAATTTGGTGGACCTTGTATAAAAAAGGTGTACCAATAAAATATATTGGTAGTCTTGATAGGTTTGCATCAAAGGTAAGCTATTAGCCTTTATCTATTTGCTTTAGTAATGGATGAGTTGACGAGTCATATTCAAGATGAAGTGCCTTGGTTTATGTTATTTGCAAATGTAGTAGTCTTGTTAGGACACACCAGAGAAGACGTAAATGTTAAGTTAGAATTGTGGAGAGATACCTTAAATCAAAGGATTTTAAAATAATTCATGCGAAGATTGAATATATGAAATACTCTTCTAATCCAAATAACGATATAACTAATGGAACTATTAGAATTGACAATCAGGGTATCTCTTTAAGTAATAAGTTCAAATATCTTTAACCAATGGTATAAAAAGATGGACAAATTTTTGAAGATGTAGGACATAGGATTGGAGCTAGTTGGCTTAAGTGGAGGGATGCTTCTAGGATATTGTGTGATAGAGGTGTCCCACTTAAACTAAAGTGTAAGTTTTATAAGACAACAATTAGACAACTATGTTGTATGGTACCAAATGATGGGCGGCAAAGAATCAACATGTTCAAAAGATGAGTGTTACCGAGATGCGGATGCTAAGATAGACTTGTGGCAAAACTAAAAAGGACAAAGTACGAAATAAAGATATTAGAAAGAGGTTAGGCTAGCATGCACTAGGGTAGAATGGAGAAGAGTAGATTAAGGTGGTTTGAATACATAAAGTGGAGACCTAGAGATGCACATGTAAGGTGCGAGATGATAAATATTGAAGGATTTAAAAGATCAAGAGGAAGACCTAAAAAGACTTAGATGGAGTTAATAAAACAAGATTTACAAAAAAACAAATTAACTGAAGATATGATTTTTTACAGAGTGGGATGGAGAGAGAAGATTCGTTTAGTCCACTTGTACTACCCCTAATGTACGTGGGGAAGTGTTCCTGCTTATAGGGTGTGGACTTATGTTTGAAGGTTGATTATGCCAAAAGACACATTCTGCTATTAATAAATCTGCAAATTTTATTTGTGTTCTTAGAAAACAATGAGGAGCTCATGTGTCAAAAATGTATTTTTTTGATGAATAATGAAGTATATATTATAAAGTATGAAGAAAGTACAATCAAAGGTAGTGATCCTAGGAGAAATGGGATCACTAAAGATCCTACTAACTACTCAAAAGATGAGAAACAACATCTATGCTAGTCCCTAACAATATCTGAAATGCCCAAACCACTGAACTCAGGTCGGACAGACACCCATGCAGCAATCGCCACTAAGATACTCTCCACAACATGCTCAATTGCCCCCCTTCTGATCTTGGAATATCTTGCAATTCCTCTCTAACCAAATGTGCTACACCATTGAGTGGAAGGCAACACTGTACATGATATGCCTTCTCCTTTCAAGTCCTCTAAAACACCATCGATCGAGCAGCTGGATGATAGATTTAGGCATAGCCCAAGAAATCCCAATGATGCTAAAAAGTCTCAACCATATGGCCCATGCAAAGTGGCACTCCAAGAAAATGTGGTCGATGCTCTCATCATCCATCATGCATAGAACACAGACGTGAGGGGAAAGAGCCATCTTCCTCCACCTCCTCTGAATCTGATTAGCTGTATTAATCCTATAAAGAAGAACAGTCCATAAGAATGCCTTGATCCTGGGAGGAACTTTAGGTTTCCATAGTCGAGAAACAGAGAAAGGAGGTGGCAGATCTTGCCCCCCCCCCCCAGGGCGAAGGATGCTAAAAAATGACTTGGAAGAGAAAGACCTAGATGGGGAGGCAGACCACACAGCTTTCTCAGGACTGGAATCAATAACAACGTCCTTAAGGAGATCACAAAGGGAGGTAAGCTCCTCAGCCTTGCCCAATTTAAGATCCCTATGAAGCTGGAGGTTTCAAGAAAACCTAGACGATGACCAAGAAAGGACGTCAGACATGAAGGCATTGGGACAACGGGCAAGGGAGAAGATGCGAGTGATAAGGCCTCGCTCCCCTGCCAAGGGTCATGCCAAAAACGAATAGAAGACCCAAAACCCACTAGCAAGCGATAATGAGGATAAAAAGAAGGTGCCAAAGCAACAACGGCTTTCCAAGGGCTACATCCCGATGGGTGAGTCCTCACATTAATGTACCATCCATTATTGCCTAACCCATACTTACTAACAATTACCTGACGCCAAAGACTAGCTAGGTCCGTGTTGAAATGCCAAAGCCACTTTGTCAAAAGTGATAAGTTGCGCAAAGCTAAATTGCCAATATCTAAGCCCCCTTTTTCCTTTGCCTTGCAAACTTGTTTCCACCCTACAAGATGTGTTTTCTTAAACCACCACCACCCCCCCCCCCCCCCCCCCCCCCCCACACAAAAAGTCTCAATGATATCGACCACCCTCTTAGGCATACAAAAAAAAGACATGAAGTATACTGGAAGATTGGCAAGGACAGACTTTATTAAGGTAATTCTTCCCCCAAAGGACAAATAATTTCTCTTCTATAAGGCCAACCTTCTTTCAACTCTTTCAATCACAGGATCCAAAAAGTGATAGACCTAGGAGATGCACCCAGGGGAAGACCTAAATAGGAAAACGGGCACCGGCCAACTTGACAACCTAATAGCCAACTAAGATTCTGAGACTCCTCCTCCCTAACATTCATTCTCACAAGAATACTCTTACTCCAATTCACTTTTAGACTTGAGAACCATATGAAATGTGTGAAGAATGCTCTTGAGCCAAAGAATTTGATCTCTATCCACTTTCAGAAATACCTAAGTGTTGTTTGCAAACTAGAGGTGTGAAACCCTAAGGGATCCTCTCCCCATTGTGATCCCTTACAACAAACCCCTCTTTGCACACTCTATGAACTCATGCAATTCTTCGGTCACCAATGTAAACAAAAAAGGGGATAGAGGATCTCTCTAACGAAGACCTCGAGACGATAGGAAAAAACCAACCACTGAACCATTTAGGATGAAAGAGAATTGACCTTATCCACACATCCCATGATCCATCTCCCCCATTTGATTCCAAATCCCTTCCATTCAAGGACAGAGTCTAAAAATTTCCACTCAATTCTATCAAAGCTTTTTCTGTCTAACTTGCATATGACTCCACAATCATTGGGACCAGCTCAGGGTTTCAACACATTTATTAGCAATTAGAGCACAGTCTAATATCTGTCTTCCTTCCACAAATGCACTTTGACTCGATGAAATGATCTTTAAAAAGACTCTTTTGATCCTGAGAGATAGCACTTTAGCTATGATCTTATACAAGCTAGATACTAAAATCCTTGATACCTACCGCCTCTCTCTTTTTTTGGGATGAGAATGATGAAAGTGGCATTGGTAATCTTATGAATTATGTCATCCATGTGGAATTCCTCAAACACCTTTAGTAACTCCATTTTTATAGTTTCCCAGTTCTTTTTGTAAAATGCGATTGGAAATCCATCGGGTCGCAAGCCTTATCACCATCAAGTTCCATCATAGCTTCTTTGATTTCCTCTTCCTCAAACTTTCTTTCGATCCACTCTCTCATGGGGTTCATCTAGCATCATTTGTCCCCTGTCTTTCATTTGGAAACGGGTTTCTTGTTCAGATTTATACAACTTAGAATATAACTGAATCAAGCTATCTCCTATTTCCTCCATGTCCTCAATCTCCCTTCCATCAACAACTAATTTTGAAATCTTGTTCTTACACCTCCGCACATTTGCTATCTTATGGAAGAAGGCAGTGTTACCATCTCCTTCAAGCCATGAGACTCTCACCTTCTGTTTCCAATGAATTTCTTCAAGCTTTAACACTCTCTCCAAAGTTGATTTAATCTCCCCTCTTGTAATCTTGTGATCGATGGTCCATTCCTCACCCCTTCTAAATTATATAACAAGGCTAATTCCTTCATGGCATCCTAGACTTCCGAAATGAGCTTTAAATGCATTAATATTCGATATCCATGCAATCATTGAAGACATGAGAAAGAGAATTATGTATGACATAATTAACTAGAGGAAAAAATAGTGATATAATTATACAAATTTCCATTGTAAATACAAATAGAAGACTAAAAAATATAAAGTACTTTTTATACAATATAAACTTTAGAGAGAGAAACAATAAAAGTAGGTTTTTCACTTGTTAAAAACCATGTTTTTTTTTTATATTTTTACTCAAAATTTGTTATCTTTTCAAATAAACTAATTATATAAGCAAATACTATATTACTATATAACAGTCTTTCAACTAAACCCTTTATTATCTTTTCATACAAATTTTACTATAAAATGTCCTAGGAAATTTCCAAAATTTTTATATCTTACCTTCTAGTGAAATTATTATTTTTATCTTACATTATTTTTTTTTGGTGATTAATAAAGGATTATATATAAGAAGAAAAGATAGGAGAAAGTACATCTTATCCATGAGGTGTGGGAATAAGAGAAACCAGTATCCTACCCTATTGATACAGAAACCAAGATCATAGGCTAACAAGACATCAAGACAGGAGCAGAACACATGAAAAATCACCTAGAGACATCTTCAACTAGGGTGCAACTCGATTTGTTTTGAACCAGGTTGACCTCAATCCAAGACCAAACTGAATTTATTGAGAGTCAGCCCAAAATCAAACCGAACTGAACTGAAACCGGTCTTCTCAACCCAAAAACCAAACCAAACAAAATTGTAAAACCCTGAAGCCAAACAACCAAGCCCAAATTGCACATTCAGTTTGATTTGGTTTGGGTTGGTTCTGGTTAGGCCAATTTCTTAAGCATTTTATTACTAACAATTTCGGAAACTGAACAACATATTCGAATGGCTTTCTAATTCTTCCAAGATGTAGTACACTACATCATGAGTATGATTTATTGTCGATATATCTATGTTTAATATATCATAAAATTTAACTACTAACACATGAATACACATATAATATATATATTTGGTTCGGTTTAGAATGAAATGCATGTAATTTGGGTTGGTTTGGTTTGATTGAGTCTTCAACCCAAAACTGAACCAAACTAATTCGGTTTAGTACTTCTGGACCCAAAATCGAACCAAAAATATTAAAACCCAAACCGAATCAACCTAAAGTTGGTTCGGGTCGGGTGGTTTTTGGGTTTACCCAACCCATGTTGCACCCTTACCTTCAACCCTATCATACTATTACAAACCAGATAAAAGAGCAAAAGAAAACAAGTTTTGTAGCACAAGAAAAACTAGTTCTGTAGCACCTCCTTTGGGTAAAATGACTTAAATTGTTCCAAGATGCTGTGATAGGAAGATTCTCCTCCACAGTACTTAGTTTTGACACTTTTTCTTGAAAGATGCACCTATTCCTTGTTAGCCATGTGGACCACACTATTGCAAGAAAAGCTGCATGGTACAAAATTTTTCCTTTCCTCCCCAACAAAGGAAACTGCCACTAATTTGTCAAGTCCAAGAGAGTTCTAGGGAACACCCACTTTAATCCAACCAAATTGAGAATGTGAGCCCATATAGCACTCATGAAGTCGCAATGTAAGAATATACAATCTACTAATCTCCTCTCTTCAAGCACAACACACATTTTGGGAGATAGCAATGAACTTTCTACTTCTTTGGAGGACATCAAGAGTATTGATGCTTTTGAGACACGTTGTCTATAAAAACACTTTAGCTTTAGGGGGGCCAAGAGGAGGCGTATACGAAGTAATCTTAGGAAATGAAGCAACAATGGCTTGTTTCCCCAGCACCCATCCTGCCAAAAGTAGATAGAGGAGCCTAGCCAAGTTTAAAAAAGAGACCAAAGGCTGAAACATAGGAAAAAGGGTCAAACTGCTTTCCAAGGGCTAGCACCACTTGGTCTAACTATGGACTTAAAGTCCCGACCAATTTCTAGTATGCCAAATTTATATCAAGTGATTGAATGCCATAAAGACTCTGTCTCTTCCACATACACTTACCAAATATTGCGGAGTTCTTAAAATTGATATTTCCTAATCCCATGCCTCTTGAACTAGTACTCATACACACCTTGCTCCATCTTAGCAAATGGTCCTTTTTTTTTTTTTTTTTTTTAACTTACATCCCTCCCAAAGGAAATCTCTATGCATTCTTCTTTCAATCGCTTTAACTACCTATTACGAGACCCTAAATAGGGATAGGTAATACAAAGAGAGATTCACTAGAGATAACTTTTTAAGGGTGATTCTTCCACCAAAAGACGAGTAACTCCTATTTCACAAGGTCAATTTCTTAGATGTTTTAGCTACAATTGGATCCCAAAGCCCTCTCATATTTGGGCTTGCACCCAGAAGTAATCCTAGGTATTTTATTGGCCATTCTTTAATTTTACACCCCAACACCTTAGAGCATTCATCCAAGAGATATGTCTATATGAACCCCCATCAAGCTACTTTTTTGAAGATTTGCTTTCAACCTCGAAATGATTTCAAAACATCTAAGAGTACATTTGGTCCAAAAAAAATTCATCTCTAGATGCAAAGAATGATATCGTCTGCAAATTTGAGGGGTGATAACGGACACTTATTGCAACCCACCTAGAGATCCTTTATAAGACCTAATCTCTCTCCAAACCTCAAAAAACCTCGAAGACACCCAAACGATACATTTTGTGGAGTTATTTCGTTCTTTTACAAATTGAGCGAAATTTTGAGCGACACGGTTGAAATGCAGTGGTGTGCCGAGAAAAAAGGGGGAAACGCAAGTTTTAAAAAAAAAACATTTTTTTTGGGTGGCACGAAGCGAAATTTCACTCGACATGGGCGAAATTTCCCCAAATCCAAAAAAACCTACTGTTTTTTTTTGTTCCTTTAGATTTTCTAGCATTTCGCCGAAATTTCATTTTGTACCTTGGGCAGCACGCCCAGCAGCACCTAAACGGTAAACCTTGCAAAAAACAACTCAACACATAACTCACCAATGTGACAAAAAATGGGGATAGAGTGGCGAGAGGAGGAAAAATGGCTCAACACACCTCCATTTGAAATGAATGAAAAGGACACATTATTCAAACATCCTTTAACCCATTTTCACTTTGTATTACCAAAACGTTTCTATCTCATGACTGAATCTAGTAAGCCCCATTCCACTTGATCGTATGCCTTCTCTAAATAGGGACATGGTTTGATATGGTACGAGATAAGGCTGTTGGCACTTGGCGATGATCTACGAAAGAAACCATTCCATTCTGTGGAAACGAGGGCTCTATCTATTGACTAGAAATAGCCTCAGACTGCATGTTAGAGCATGTAAATTTTGCCCTTCTCAAAACTGTATCCACGAGATCATGACTATTGATAAACTTAGAAAACACATTCACGCTTCTAAACACTCTTTGACACCTAGTTTTTTCTTCCATGGACTGAATCACATTGAAATCTCCTTTGATACACCAAGGGAGATCTCAAGGTTTCCTAACCTTCTGTAAAGCTTCCCAAAATGAACCTTGCTCTCTAGCTCTTACAGGACCATACACTCCAGATAACAGCCACTAGAAACAAGAGTCAGTGCAATTGAACTGAATTGAGATGCAATTGTGACTAATGTTACTCTCCTTGAGTGTAATCGGTCTGGGTCCCAAATAACTAGAAACCACCAGAATTTCCTATAAATGGGTTGGCAGTCCATGACCGCCTATTAGACCCCGGTAACCATTCTCTTAGACACTTGCTGTTCTTTGGTTTATTGCATCTCCAAAGTAGACAGTATAGGGGACAACTGATTTACCTAAACCTCTAATATTCCAGCTAAGAATCAACATGGGGGACAATTGATTTACCTACTCTTCCACCAACTGTACAACCATATGTTTTCAGGGGTTTGGAGTCTTGCCCTGGATCCCTACTTTTAATCCTAAAGGACACCACTGCCTCCTCAACCGAAATTTTCTTCCCCAAGTTACCCTTTGTGTACCTAAAACATGGACAGCAACATTTCCATCTCTTTAAACTCAAGACAGCCGTCTTTGAACTTGCCTAAAACCTGAGCGTGGTCCCCTTAAGTCCTAGCTTTAGGATTCTAGGATGTGTCCACATACCCTCAAACTCTACCCCATTCAAAGGAATAGGCATGGGCATATTCAGAAGAGATCCCTAGAAAATTTGTGGCATCAGGCGAAGCAGTAGATATAGCATCAGAATTGGAAGTAAACAGAGTTTTACAGAAAAATACGTTGGTGTACCTCGTTCAGTGAGAAATTTGGGGTACACAGGCTTCGGGTGTGCTTATCTTTGACAATTGGAAGACGGTGACTGACATTGACAGCCATCTCACATCTTCTTCAATCTTCCCCCCTTACTCAGAGCTGAAACCTTCTTCCACTGCAACTCATTTAGTACAACCAAGAAGAGCTCAAATTCCGCCATACCATAACAAAGACACAGTTTGCGGAACATGTCTTGCATAAGGTTCTCTCACCTTCAACTCCATGCACCATAGGTTAGCTTCTAAAACTGAGGAGGCACCAATCTGGGTGATACCCCTCCATTAGTTTCCCCATATGATAGAAGGTGGAGTTTGCCATTTAATGCATTTGAATCCCTTCAACACGGAGCCACAATCCAGCTTCTCTGTAAGGGTCATCCTGCTTACTTCCCATTAGTACAAATCGATGAAGCACCACATCCCTGTTTCTCTTTCTCGCAGACCCCAACACCACTAACTTCTTGGCTTCCTCTTCTGAATCGGCAGAGCAGATTGTCTTTCTCTTGAATAAAACACGTAAAGAGTGTTTTGATTTTAATTACTTTTGGGAGATCTTCCACAATATCTTCCTGATATGAAGTACCATAAGGTTGGTGGCAAAGAATTGTCATACTCCCCTTTGTCTCTTTCGAACAGGTTGCGACGATCAGTGCCTACCAAAAATTTTGAACCAGACCCACGCTGTTATTGGATTCAATTCATACACAGTTGAGCCCATAGGAGAGAGAAAGTGAATATTCACTTTTTCATTTTCCAATGCAGGAGAGAGAAAGGACAGGACAAAGCAGCGATTGGTTACAGTTGAGCCCATTTACTGGATCGACTGTAGATGAATTGAATCCGTTATTACTGTGGAATACTTCTGGAAGACGTTTCGTTCTCAAGGGGTAATATCTTTGTAATAATGCATTATTCTACTGCTTCTTAAAACCGTTAAGGTGTAATTTCTCTCTCTCTCTCTCGCTCTTTCTTTTTATTTTTTTAAATCATCAGAGATAAATAAGCTATGGATGCAACATTTCATAGAGAAAGTACCTTTTTGTGTTCGTGCTTGTAATTCCCTTGGTCTTGGTACGGTTTAGCTAGAATATCTATCTTCTTTATATAGAAAGTATAACTAGAATAACTATCATTTTTATATAGAAAGTATGCTTACAATTATGTGAATTTTAATGTTCACACCTGTAATTCCCATGGTCTGGTACAGTTTTGAATTTGATTCTCTTCACACTTTTTCCCATTTTCACCCCTGCTATGCTTTGATAACTTGGGGTATGGTTAGTTTGTATTTTGGTTAGCTAGCTTCTTTACATACATTTCATATATGTCATTTGTAATACAAGTATTATTTTCTACTGGTTATTTATTTACACAAGGGGGAGAGAGAGAGAGAGCCCTCGTGTGCTTAGTATGTATTGTTTCCTACTGATTGTATATATTTTTCCAAAAAGATAATAATAAAGGGATAGAACTTATCGGGTCCATGCACTAATCAGCACCTTGATAGAATTGATGATCCTCTGGGGAGTATTTTTGGGTATTGAAATCGCTCAAAATCTAGCACCAAAACAGTTGTCTTGGGGATATGGAATGTGAAGAATATATTGATTTTGTACATATATATTAATCCTTCTTATCTCTCTACCTTCCAATATTTCGCTTTTATTCTTTTTGTTTGTATTAGGCTCTAGCTATCTGTTATAATCCTGTCCAGAAAAATTTCTGGTCACAAGTAAATTTTGATTTACACAAACCACTAAAAACCTGAATCCCACAGTAGCGTCCAGCATCTTTTTGAGGTCCCATTAGGACATATGATTCCAATTCTTGTCTAATAATTTGGTCCCTACAAAACCTTTCTAATTTGTTTGTGTTCTTCAGGAAGCATTAAAGCCTGTAGAAATGCAGCCTTGAAATGTGAAGAAGCAAAATTTGAGCAGTTCAAGCTTGTTGCAGGAGATCGCCTCACGCATGAAATTACACAGAACATGCAGAATTGTCTTGACAAGATCAAATTGTTAGAGCATTAATCTAAATACTTTGTCCTGTTTTCGATGGATGAGAAATTTCAATCATCATTTTCATAAAGGCTGCCCCATGGTTTAAACCGTCCTGCTTGTGTGGCCAGCCTTGCCCCTTCTGTGCTTCGATATTTGATGATCTACACATCACTTGCCGGCAGTAGAGAGGTGGAAAATGGAGCATGTTAACATGGCTGACTAATCTGTGCATCCTATGGGTCTCAAAATCTGCGCTGAATCAACACTTACATTGCCTTTGTATAAGCTATGGGGCTGATCGACGGTCACTGAGCCTTGGTTTATCTAGTCTGTTGTATTTATTTTTGTCAGGAAATATAGGCCAGTTCCATCGTTTTGTAGACATGAGATTATGGAACCACAAAACATTATTAATACGCATTTTGATTCTCAAGTAGAAGATGGATTTTACGTTGCAAACTTCATGAATTGGTCAAATCAGCTAAAAGAGGCTCTCCGTTTATAGGAAAAAAAATTTCAAAGAGGAAGACCGCATTTTGTCCGTGTCCTAAAAGCAAAACAGGGGAAGGGAGGCTACCACTGTGGTCAACCCCCACCACTTCCCTTCCCTTCTTTAGCCGTGGCCACAGAATGTTCGGATTGAGCCAAATGGATGTAACCTTGGAGGGGGGGGTGGGTGGGTGAATTTCCCTTCCCTTCTTTAGCCGTGGCCATAGAATGTTCGGATTCGAGCATGGTAACAACACCATGCGAATACACCGTTCCAGGCTGAGTAAATTACCTCAGTCCTTAAACTAACCTTTTCCTGCAGGCTGAGTAAATACCTCAGTCCTTGAACTAACCTTGTAGGCAAGGGATTTGATCCAAACCACATGCGAGTAACCCGGAGGACTGTTGGACTCTCCCGTGACTTCTTACACTTCTTTCAGTGCTATGTCGACAAGCTTAAAAATGGCTATAAACCGGTTCTAGGTCAAGATGCTCCTTTGAGGCCTCGGGAAGTCGACAATTTCATAGTTACACATTCAAAAATCATTACTTTGAAAGGAGACCACACGTGGTCTTTTAATTTTTTTTATTTTTAAAGTTTGACATACATGGTGAGTCTTATTATATTAATAATACAAATGCTAGCCTTGAGACAATTACTATCGCTTATGACCACATCGGTCCTTTCATGACCCTTTTCTATCGAGGCAGTTTGTTACAATTCTAAACATTAAGTGCTGGAACAACAAAGTCTCCACAAGCCTTGGGGTTTTTGGAACAACGGTAAGGCATATAGCTAATGGTATTGTAACCAACTACCACGTTCCGGGTTCAAATCATGGAAGTGATGATTTATAGGCTGGATTAAAATGCCTTAGTATTATGTATTAATATGGTGCTAAGTCGTTGAATACTGATAGGTGATAAATGTTGATAGAGTGGGCCACCGTGAATGTTGACTACAAAAATGTGGTGAAATGTTACGATCCTAAATGTGTGCTTAACCAACGAAATCTTCATAAATGACACCGGACAGAATAGTGATTATTTTGCAGACTAGTTTCAGCTGATGATTCACAGGGAAGAACACAAGAAAGTTGCCCAAAAACACAGAGAATACGTTTCTGAGGTTTGATTGAATATTATTAATCAAGTAATTGCCTAAAAATCAGTCCACAAGTTGGACTTTATAGCCAAAAATCATCTGTATCAGAATGTTACTAAAAACGACAAAATCTCGAAAATCATGCCTAAATGAAATACATATTAAAATAAGCAACCTATGAAAAACCTGGCCCAAATCGGGTTTAAAATCACTTCCTAATTAACAAACAAAATATTATCAGAAATAGCAAAAAATAACTAAAAATAGTGATTCGGAGGGAACAATAATGGAATTTGAGGTTGGAAAAGATGCACACATACTTAGGTGGTGTTCATGGCATGCGCACAGAAAATAGCTTTCCGAATTGGGGTCATATGCGCAATTCCGATACCCGTAACCAAAGTTATGGCTAAAATACTAAAACACACTCAAAACTACCCCAATTAAGAAAATATCACAATCACTTCCTGCTTTTGCGCGAACTCAATTCTTCTGTTACACTTTCTCTATGCCAAATGTGTTACACTAGTAAGAGCCTAACATGTGTCCAGAAAAATGGGGCCCACACTAGCTTGACGTAACATTTTTGTTACACGATCTTTTTATCTGCATTTTTGTTGTACCAATAAATTTATCCCCGCATATTAGCTTGATGTAGCTTTTTTTTTGTAGTATCTCCCCATCAGATACCAATTATTCATCGCATATGAACCTGTTTTTATCAAATATACCAGCGTATTCATCGTCGCATACTAGCTTGATGCAATGTTTTTGTTACATTATCATTTTAGTGTGGGCCTCATTTTTCTAGACATATGTTAGGCTCTTACAAGCGTAACACGCTTGGCATAGAGAATGTGTAACAGAAGAAGTGAGTTCCCTTTGTGCTAATCTGCCAACTCATGGTGTCTCAGCACCATCAACGTGTAACCTGACAGCTCAACATCATTTGTCTTGGATCCCCCTGCATCAATAAGCCTTGGGGCCTTTGGAGCAATAGTTAAGCACAACACAATTTGTTCATTATTTGTTGCCAGGAAACTCATTTAAGCGATTTAGGGAAGTGACCGTTAAGATGCCGCTTATAGGCTGGCAAAAAACATGTCCCATGAAAAGTAATTACCAAGAAGCATTTTTTTCCTAAAATAAATTTTCAAAATTGAGTGAACCACAACCGTTCCTACCATGAGAATCCTCAATTTTTTATTTATTTAATTTTTTTTTTGAGTTCTTCAAATAATCTCCACCAGTGAAGGAATCCTGTATGAACATAGCCCCAAGAGATATGCATCATTGGTTAATTCTTAGAACCGTGTGAAGTAAGGTATCAACACAGTGAACCCAGCACAGCATCATAATTTGAGAAACAAACAAGCATTTGCGGTTTACTCAGCTCCATGGTGTTCCAGTTCTCTGATCAAGGTCATTGACCTGGTACAGAGAACCTACTAAATTCAGGAAGCTCAACCAAAAAACCTCTTAAAAGTGCAAGCCAAATACAGTGACCCAGTTCAAGTCCAGAGAAACGCCAATATGATCTTTAAATCCAAAGAACTTTTCAAAATGTTCAAACGTCTTGACAGTCTACCTCGTTTGTCCATCAATTGACCCACTTATATCTGAAACACAGAATTCTGAAAAAATTAAGGTTACAATTACTGCTTCTGATCAAATAAAAATCTATGAAATGATTTCCATTGAATAATTTATGTGCGTCCAGAGTGCCACATGTCACTGTTTTGACTCCACTAATCTTAAATGACATCAATTAGCATGGAGATCTCATTGGGAACAGAATCCCATATGTATTGTTAGTCCATTCACAAATTTGAACAGAATAAATGTTTAGGAATCTTATCGAGTGATTATAGCAGAATCGAGGGGCCTAATCGGGTACAGAATATTGTTGGCACAACTTATAAGTTCACTGCATCAAGTAAGCCCAGGCTTCGGAGATCTGCAATTAAAATTCAAAACAATGAGCATTAAGAGCTACAATGATTTACTTTCTAAATTCAAATCATATAAACCTATAATGTTACCAGTCGGAAGAACACTGAATGCTGTCATTTGGCCTCCTGCATGAACTTCTCCACCTGCAAGGCATTCCTTGAAAACCAGGTCAGATGCCTCCAATCCCATTTAGCAAACAGCAAGCAAACTGGATATGAGAACAATATGTCAATTACAGTTCTGGCAGCTGGATAATCAGGGCATCGATGGAGGCCTTTTAAGGTGCCAAAATGCCAAAAGACTGGTTGCACAGGAGGACCCAAAAAGATACTGATGCCATAAGCATAAATTATATTAATGAAAGCACAATGGAACAACATGATCCAATTGAGGATTTGCCACAGCAAAAAACCCACAAGGCAGATGGAACTATTTGAGTACAATTTCCTTGGCAACATTGATACATATTCCCTCCTGGGTCAGAAACTAAGCCAGCTACAAATCACACTATCCTTCCACGGTCCTTTCTTGCATGGGAAGTAGGTGGAAAAGCGGTGATGGGATTCCCAGTCCTTCGTCCTAGAAGACAAGCCAAAGTTGATTAAAACAGGATTAGAAAGTCATCATTTCTGGAGTCCTTTTTCCACAAAGAATCATATAATATCTGAGGCAGAAGGACCTCTTAAATTGTTTCATTTTAAAATATGAAAAAGCAAAGTTACGGAATAAAAAATTCATCACTAAATATCCTGATGGTGTATAGTAAGTACCCCATGGTGTACCATTGGCAAATGAGCTTTTGCCAGGAGAACGCGGGCCCCCAAGGTCAAAGTTTGGTTGAGGTGGTTGAACCTTAGGATGATTCCACTCACTGCCCTGGACATACGTTGATTGTCCATGGTTGGTTCGTTGAACAGGTTGCTGCCCGAAACGGCTTGGAGAATTTTGTGACAAATGAGGCATGAGATGTGAAGTCTTTGACATAGGACGGACATACCCAGCATACATATCATAGGCTGAAGGGGGGCTGCCCACCTCTACGTGTGAATGTGCGTGAACAGGTCCATTTGTTCTGGATTGTCACAGAAAATAATTAATGTCATAAATCCAACCACTTGGATTCTAAAACGCACCTCTCTAGATGTAAATATACATGAACAGGTCAATTTTCCTGGATTATCGCAAAAAAAATGAACAAACCACTTAAATTCTAATACACGCCTCTCTAAATGTGATATACATGAACAGGTCCATCTATTCAGGATCATCACATATAAGAATAAATATGATAAATCCGACAACTTGGATTCTAATTAACATATACACAACACAAAACTACAGTAAATAGAAAAAAATTTGACCATCACTCTTCTTAAGTAAAAAGTATTGTCATCTTACCATCCTTGCACGGCTATTTTGGTTTATCTTCTCTACTCCCTGTTCCCAATCCAATATTTGGGCCACCAAAAACAAGAGAAGAATTTTCTTTTTTCTTTTTTAATATTTGTGAAGAACTTCCTTACCATAATTGTTCTGCCTAAAAGAATTTCAAAGCATCTAATCAGTGGAATTTTCAACAGTCCAGGGTCAAATAATTTTCTTTCTTAAATCTGATCAACCTCCATGTATAGCTAATCATTTATTATCTTCTTAAATCTGATCAACTTCCATGTATAGCTAATCATTTATTATCTTCTTTTGAATCCCCGTCTTAGTATTTAGAAAAATATGGCTGTTTATGAACAAGATACTACAAAGCATCCACTGCAACTTAAAATGTGCCAGATTATGCAAATAGTAGAGTACTTATAATATCAAAAGCAGAAGAATGGCATGTGAATGTCGCCTGCATCCTTTCCACAAGAAGCGAAAAGACACACATACACAAGCACACACACAAAAACCCAACACAAGGAGCTCCGCAAAAGAATATAGAACCTACCTATAGTTGTATGTGTTACAGGTAGAGTTGGAGACACGGTTCAATCTTCCAGCTCCTGATGTTGGAACAGAAGATTCAAAACCAAGGCGCATTCCATTCTCAAACTCAGCAGCTACAGCATTCACACCCAAACCGTCATCTTCCAGAAGAAGTTCATCGCTGTAAAAAAATGTGTCAAATAGAAAAGTTGAAGTTAATCGGACAAGGATAAGGCCTCAAACCCAAGGAGTTAATAACTCCTACCAACAAAATAAGCATTAGCCACTGAGTTGAGGGATGTGTTTGTATACATGGTACATATGATATATTTGAAGAGAGATTCGACAAATTGGATTAACATGCTCTTTGCACATATGCTGCTACATAAATATCAGAAGTTTACAACTAGAAGCCAAAAATAGAATCAGCATAGCAATGATAATTACTTATCCTAACTGGTTGGGTTTGGCAAAATGATTCCTGTTTGGTCATACCAATTTATTGAAAATAAAAAAAAAAAAATTTAAAACAGCAAAAATTTCTAGCAGTGCACGTGCCTTAAAATCAGTCTCACAATTCCCCATTCACATGACAACCAATTGGAGGGGGAAAAAAGTTCAATAGGGATTATAATAGTAAATAGGACAAATGCCAAGGTTTACCATTTCAGTGCCATTGGGTGTGCCGCCAATGGCACAAAACGCTAGAAAATGAAAGGAACAAAAAAAATGGGGTTTTTATTTTTATTTTATGGATTTGTGGAAATTTCGCCCAAATTGAGCAAAATCTCACTTTGTGCTGCCCCAAAAATAATTTTCTTTCAAAACAAATTTGCATCTCTCCCCATTCTAACCGTTTCAGTCCATTTTGCTCGGCATGCCGATGCGTTTTGCCGGCATGCTGCTAAAAATCGTCAGAAACACAATTTGATGATTTTTACCCTACGAAACGCATCGCTTTGGGTTCTTTGAGCGAAATTGTACCCCAAGTTCTCCTAGGTGCTAGCTTCATAGCACAGGCAACAGAAAATAAATAAATAATGTTGTCCGCACAGGTTCCCTGTAATCTAAGGTGCATTCTGGACTAAATATCAAGGAAAATAGGTGACTAGCTTTGAAAAGAACAGATGAAGTCAATTAGCTGAAACTATGAATGGAAGAATACACTACATCATTGACATTAAGATGAGATCTTTCCTAATCCAAGTAGTTGCTGCAATCATGTATAATTCAATCAATTCGGTTGCAATAATTCTACCTGTAGCTTGCCATGGTGTTGGACAAGCAGAAACATACATCCACTGGAATGATAATTGTGCATATCTTTATGTCAATGTGAGAAGGGAAAGAAGAAAAACAGCATTTTTCATAAATTCAATACACATTACCTGTAATTGGGGTCCCAATCTCCAGGATCAGGCATATATGCACTACTTTCTGTCTTTTCTTGAGCAATTTCTATATTCTGCGGAATGCTAGAGCAAGATGTAAAGGGTCCAGGGATGTTGTGAATGGCTGAGAAGTGCCCTGATGTAAATCCATTACCTCCCCTTTGGGACCTCCATCCAGGCACATTGGTAACTGACTGCAAGTGCCGAGGAGAACCAAGATTTCCCTCTGTGTGACTACAGTTGGCACCATCAGTTAGATGACCTTGCCAGTGAGGGGATGATGCATTCT
Source organism: Buxus sempervirens (assembly GCA_947561395.2). Classification (NCBI taxonomy): domain Eukaryota; kingdom Viridiplantae; phylum Streptophyta; class Magnoliopsida; order Buxales; family Buxaceae; genus Buxus; species Buxus sempervirens. The sequence goes on along the minus strand of OX387187.1, from coordinate 6,109,853 downwards.
CCTGAGATTGCAAACTTCCGGGATATCCCCAACTTTTTCTTCTGTTGAACTGGTTAACTGCAGCACCCTTACCCAGTGGTGATCCATACATAGCATTGCTTCTTGCTGGAGAAGATGGGCCATACTTTCCAGGGGATCCAGCAGAAACCTGAATATGAGAGCTCGGAGGAGTAAACTGTGAGGGACTAGCACCCAAAGACATTGGTACAAAGTTTCCTGCAGAAGGACTGACACCAAGTCCATTTCCATGAGAAATTTGAGAAGTTCGTCGCCTTGCATCTGGACTACCCCCAAGGATTGACACTTGTGCATGTATGTTCAAGCCAGATGGACCAACCGGTGAATAATATGCATACATGCTATTGTTATCTCCATAGCTCCCATAGCTGCTTCCAAGCCCCTGTCCATCATTGTAACTACCATGGCTTCCTAAACTGCCATAACTACCAGCATGGGAATACGAGGCCACCTGAAAATGTTGGATGTTATGTGCAGGGCCTCTGTTCAGGCTTGCTACCTAAATGGGAAAAAGTGGATTACTTGTCTCTTACACCAGATTGCCTCTGAAAATAGTTGGATACAGAAAGTTCTAGCAAATGGTAACCACAAATTATTAACAAAAACATCCACTGCCTTTGGATGCTACAATACCATCATATTATGAAGGCACAGCAAGCTTACCTGAGGAGAAAGACCAGAAGCAAACCAATGGCCTCCACCTGGATGATGATCCAAATTCAGATTCTGAGCAACAGGCTATTAGATAGACACAAAGTTAGAAGCAATAAAAAAAGTTTAGGCTCAAAAAACGCAATCACATATGTAACATAAACACACTATCTCGTGCAACACTGATAATGACAAATAATAAGAGGTGCACATCCACACTAATGCTAATTCATCCTTAAAAGTATCAAAAAATTTGGTTAAATAAGTCAAAAGAATACATTAAACAAAACTTCCAACCCTCCCTCCCTCACATATGAAACCATGCTTGAAAGCAGGATCTAGCGAAAATCTCAGGTATTGAGACCAACAGCCTTACACATTACCGATAGGACGTCTAGCACCTTCAAACCAGATGGACTTAATATTGAAGTTGGAGAATATACCCAAAAGTTCCAAGCATTAGCACGTACCATCCGAGGGGTCTCTGGAGGAGGTGTATATGGGCATATGAAGGGTTCCCCAGTAACAAAAGGATGTTTTGAAGCCTGCAGGCACAGATATCCGCATTAACAATATCCATTTCATAAAATTGTCCCCTACATAGAAGTTGAAAGGGACTCTAAAAGATGATTAAAAACTGTTAAATTTGGTAAATTAAGTAACCTGCAAAGGTGACCATCGCTTTGCAGGATCCAATTCAACAAGTCCTCTCAAGAAATCTATCAGTGCCAAACGCATTTGATTTTCTGTGATAAGTTCATGATGGCAGGGCTATCAGCGACTTCTTCAATAGACAATAGTAACACATTAACAATAATTACCTGTTCATGTACTTATATATTTTTAACAGTTAGTAGCCGCTAACCTTTGAAGATCTCTTCTTCATGCAAGCTTTTTCTGTATGGGTAGTTTCTAACAATTTCATTGAGGTTCATATGATTGAAATATTCCTTTCCAATTATTGGCTTTTTCAACTCCCTCTGAACAAAAACCAACCAATAAAGGGAATTAGAACCAAAAACAAGCAAACTTACACTTTCATAATTCACTACTACAGCATGACTTATAGAGTTAAAACAAATGCATAAAACTATCAATAAGGCGAGCATTGGATATTTTAAAAAATCAGTGCATAAATCATAGTTGGCATTTTACTTGGTTATTTTTTGATCCACCATACAGAATATAATATTAACACTTACAGCTTCATATTCATCTTCTGTTAATAGTTGATAAGAACTTCTACTAGCAACAAGAGCTTCAGTCCCCACGCGCTTGAAGAACTTGTTCATCTTTTTTGCCTCATTTAGTACATAATCAGGGGGTTGTCCACTGCAGAAGTTAAAAAAGTACATGTCATAAACAAACATGAACTTGAGGGCACAACTTACAGGATGGTGCAACGAAAAATAGAAGAAGCTCTATGGCTTTCTTACAGAATCAAGCACTAAATTTCATTAGTTAATAAAATGTACCAGAGAACAAGAATTTCGAAAAAGATCTGCCATGAATAAGGATCCTCATATAAATGATACAGTCATCACATAGACAGCTCAATGCATGACAAACAGAACATCTTATCCAGAAACAATTGTATAACAAAAAAAAATCACTTAAATATCAGTATAATTCATATTTGTTTTCTAATGTCACAAGGAAAAAGATTTTTACTTCAGAAACAATTTAACTTTTCTTGCAGCTTTTCTTCCCTCGATATCGAAAATAGAAGGAAGAAAGAATATAAAGGACACATGAGGGAGTTAATTCTTCTTCAAATATTAACAGACTGCAAAGTTTCCTGGCTGCATTCAAAATTCGTCAAAAATTTAAGGGCGTAAGAATATAATGTTTCATAGAATGTCACAAAGGGGAGCATAAAACCTCTTAAAGAAGAAAAAGAACCGAGAAGTTAAGGAAGAAATAATAAAATTGATCATATAGGTACATAACAATTTCATGATCATACAAGTAAGCAATAAAATCAATCCACAAAAACCACAGAGTGTACTGAAACAAATTAATTGATCATTTTGAACCTTGAACCACAAAAGTATAATCAACTGTGTACACTTGTCTATGGGAACATAAAATTACAGTTATTCACAGCTGACATGCAATGCACTTGGTCTCTATCATTCATAGGAAATCAAGATTTTTACTACTTTTCAAATAAACAGAATACTTTAAGCAGCCACTACACGGCAGAGTACCGATGCATGTGAAGAGCAGCTCAGGCAAGCATCATCTTAATCATAAGAATCAGTAAGGCCAGAAGAAATTATTCTTGCTAGGTCACAAAATAAAAATATCTGTCAAGACTTCCAAATAGAGGTCAATGAATATGTCATAGTATAAGCAATTTGAAACATCCAGAAAGTTGAAGGTATTAGAGATCTTGAACCAACCTAAAAGAAATTGTCCTTAAATGAGCCTCCTAGATTCAGTAGCTACGTAGTTCATAATTGTTCCCAAGGGCACATTAATAAATGAGAATTCTTCAAGTACAGCATAATATACTATAATATGCAATGCATACAAAGAACTTTCAAATTTTGGAACCACAATACTTTTAGGGTACGTTTGGATCACGGGAATTGGAGGGTAGGAATTGGAATTCGCGGCTAAGAATTTCAATTCTTGTGTTTGGTTGACCAATTCCCATGAGAATTAAAATTCACGTGGGAAAAAAAAGACACCCAATTCTCATGGTTCATGAGAATTACAATTTATACCTATGAGGTGGTTTTTACAATTCTCATTAAACATAAGAATTTTATTATCATTGATTTTTTGCAAGAGGGCTCATTTTCATTTTTTTCCATAACATAAGAAATGTAGCTGATCAAAATGTAATTTAATATTTAAATTTAGTGAGAGAAAACTCTAGAAAGAGAGTGGAATGCTCTAGAGTGAGAAAACCTTGAAAGAAAACTCTAGAGAGGGGGACTCTAAATAGAGAAAAAGAAGGTTCTAGAGAGAATTTTAGAGCAAGCAATACTTTAAAGTTTAAAGAGAAGATCTAGAGAGAAGGTTCTAGAGAGAGAACACTCTAGAAAGAGAATGAAAATGATCTAGAGAGAGAAAATAGAGAACTATAGAAACAAGAGAATGCTTTAGAGAAATAAAATCTATAGAAAATTCTAGAGTGAAAATTCTAAAGAGAGAATTTTAGAGAGAAATAATACTCTAAAAGAGAATCCTAGAGAGAAATTTCTAGAAAGAGAATTATAGAGGAAAAATTCTCTAAAGAGAGAATTTTAGAGAAAGGAATGACTTAAAAGAAAGTCTAGAGAAAAGGTTCTAGAGAGAGAAACTCTATAAAGAGAAGGGTTCTAGAGAGAGAAAATAGATAACTATAGAAAGAAGAAAATGCTTTAAAGATCGAATATCTAGAGAAAATTCTAGAGTGAAATTTCTTTGAAGAGAGAACACTCTTGAAAGAGAATCCTAGAGAGATAAAATCTTATAGAGAGATATAGAGTGAAAACTCGTAAAAAAATCTTTTCTAGTGAAAATTCTCTAGAGAATTTTAGAGAGAGAAAACATTCTAGAAAGAGAATCTTATAGAGAGAAAGCTATATAGAGAAAATGATTTCTAGAGTAAAAATTCTTTAAAGAGAGAATTTTAGAGAGAAAATACTCTAGAAAGAGAATCATAGAGAGATAAAATCTTCTAGACAGAGAATTATACATAGAGAAAACATAAATAGAAAAAATCCTTTCTAGAGTGAGAGAAACCTAAAGGAACTCTTTTTAGAAAGAGATTTTAATACATAGGAATTTAAAATACTCTAGAAAGAGAATCCTCAAGAAATCATTTTTAAAGAGATAAAAAAGAGAATTATAGAGAGAGAAAACATATATAGAGAATCTTTTCTAGAGTGAAAATTCTCTTTTTGTATAATTTTAGAGAGAAAAAATTATAGAAATAGAATTAAAGAGAGAAGATCCTAGAGATAGAAAATCATCTTGAAAGAAACTCAAAGATAAGAGATAAATAAAATTAATACAATGTTAGCTCAAATTATATATGTTTTGATATATGTAAGCATTACGTAAGATATAAAGAAAAAATTTTGAATTCCCTAATACCAACCGAACAATAGAATTTTAATACATAGGAATTGAAAATCATAAGATTTATAATTCATATGCATTTCAATTCGCATGTATATTTGAATTCTTGTCATCCAAACGTACCCTTAGCTTTCTCCTTGTGATTACAAAACCTTACCAAGTGTGGGAGATTCAATCATTAATTTGTCTTGAACCATGATGAAAAGTTCGCATCATAATTCAGGGTCCTATGAAGCTAAATAGCATGATATTTAAATGCAATTATTTAACTCTCAAATGGTAAGACAAGAAGAAATTAGTTCATGTGATATATCTAAAACATTTTATCTTAAGGATTAGCACCATAACCTGGTATAGGTCCCTCCAAAGTGGGGTCCTGCACAGGGTGAACTGTTAATAGACTTGATGTTTGACATTTTTTGTACAAAACAGCTGCACTCACACTTGAACCCACATTCTCAGATTGGCATCCTGAGGCTTTTACCATCACACCAAGCGATGATCCCTAATATTGTGGCTTAAAGGTCTAACCAACTACACGAGGCTCCTGGCACTGTGCAGGGTCTGGGGAGGGTCTAATGTACACAACCTTACCTTTGCAAGCAGAAAGGGTGTTTCTTGTGGCTTGAACCACGAGATCTTAAGAATGGTTTAAAGAAATTTCAAAATTTTTCTATAAGATTGATAATGCTAAGAATCACAAATCCATAATTGGAAGAAAATGGTGAGTTGAAAAAAAGTAGTCTAGTCTCACTTCCAAATATCAGCTTCCATTCCCTTCGGAAATCATCTACAACTCTTAGAATTAAAGCATGTGTTTATACAATCCTATTCAACAGAATTAGCACGTTACAACTTACAAAAAGGAAGTAGAAATCTTATGATTTTACCATGTGTGCATCTTGTGCTTCTTCAGGGAAAATCAGTTAAACATCTCTTTCACTGTAAGGTAGCTGCAAATATTTGGAGGGCCTTTTTGGAGCCTAGTTGACAAGACTGGGTCATGCCAAATATGATTACACAGCTCTTCCATGCTTGGAGATTTCAGGGACTAGGAGGGGCTAAGAAATGCACCTAGTCTAGTGGAAAAAAGTGTGTAAGGATAAGCCTAGGGGTGGGGTGGATATTGGCAATGTGCCTCCCGCAAAATTTCTCTCTCTTGCCTATATGGTTGTGGCATTTCAGCATTGAGCAGGAAAGTCTTTGACAACAAATGATAGTCAGTAAATACAAAAGAGGAATTAATTGGTGATGAGGGCTTGACCTACGAGTTGCTGTCCTTGGAAAGCTGTTGTTAGGTTGGCAGATTCTTTCTATCACCATTTGCAGCTGTGTGTCGGTTCTGGTTCTGCTACTCATTTTGGGCATGGTTTGTAGTGGGGCAACTCAGTGTTAGCTGGTAGGTTCCCACAATTACTCTCTACTGTATCTTCCCCAGATTCTCTTGTCTCTAATATTCTGTCATGGTCCAGTGATGGACTATCTTTGAATCTTGGTTTTAGGAGGGATCGAAGATCTACAAAGGTTGAGGAGTTAGCCTCCCTTGTTGAATGCTTAAAGGACTGTTTTTTGGATTCCTTATCTAGTGATAGGGTTGTTTGGTACCCCTCTCCCTCTGGGGTTTTTTTCTTGTAAATCCTTTTTTAGTATCTCTTGCCCAAATCGTCTTGCCCCCTCTCGTGGCATTTCTTGTGTCAAAGCTTTGGAATCATAGAGTCCCCCTAAAGATAAAGGCTTTTCTCTGGACTGCTCTCTTTCACAGGATAAACAATGCGGATCTCATACAAAGGAGATGGAGGTACACCTTATCAACTAATATAGGTTTTCCGTGTAGGGAGGCAGTGGAGTGTATTGATCACTTGTTCCTTCATTGTCGTTTTACTTGGGGAATTTGGATGCATTTTTTCCTAATGATAGGTGTCTCTTGGGTGGTGCCAGCATCTTTTGGTGCCCGTTTTGAGTAGTGGAGAATAATGGGTTTAGGGAGTAGGGGTTGCATTGTTTATGGGATGATTTTTCATGCAGTGGTATGGCATGTTTGGATGGAGGGAAACTGACGGATTTTTCGTGATTAATGCTTGAGTAGGGAACAGTTAATAGACAGCATTCTTATGATTGTATCATTTTGGGTATCCATTAGACCTAAGTTTAGAGGATAGAGTAGCTCCCAGGTGGTGGGGGAGTGGATGTTGTGTTGTTTCTCTTCATTATTGACTATAGGAAGAGGAGGTGCAAGATGGAGAGCGCTGGATCCCGAAGCTGTGAAGATGAATGTTGATGGATGTTCTTTGAGTAATCTGGGTCCTTATAGAATTGGAGGAGTTATGAGGGATAGTGTGGGTGTGATTTCTTTCATATTTTGTGGCACAGTGGGCACTGGGGACTCCACTCGGGGGGAGATTATGGCCCTTCTGTTTGGTTTTTCGGAGGCTAAAAAGATAGGGATCAGGTACTTTGTTATAGAAGGAGACTCTACTACAGTGATGAGATGGATGCACAGAGATGGTTTTGGGTCGTGGAGCATCTCACAAGTTATTAGGAGAGCTAGAGCCTTGGCATATGAGCTGAACGTCTCGTTCAGCCACGTGCCCAAAGAGGCTAATGAAATTGCAGATCGACTTGCAAAGCATGGATCCTCGAGATCAAACATATATACAAAGCCACTTTCTAAGGAGTATGTCGAGATATGTTCGGGTTTGAGTTAGGTCATGGGGTTTGAGTTTTTGTATATGATTGTATTTTTGTCTATAGTGTTATAAGATGTTTTGAGTAGCCCTTGTGTATGAGAGACTTTTTGGGTGTCCTTTGGGGGAAGGGGAATTAGGGAAGTGTGATACGTACATGTAATTACTATGTTTTCATACTTTTCTCTTAATCTATATCATTATTCATCCAAAAAACAAAAAAGATGCCTTAAATAGTGCTATAAGTATCATTTCACCAATCAGCTCCTTCTATTCAACATTTCAACCTTGTTTGAATAGCATGGAGTTTGAATAAATAGGAGCAAGACATGGATACATTACAAAGAAGGGTTCTGGAGAGCAAAGTAATTAAGCAATAGGAGAAATGAGACACAAAAACTGCTCATCCAGATGGGTTTACATTTAACATCCAACAGAGGATGTTGGAGTTCTCTATAAGGTAATATCATGAAACTGAAAGATGAATTCTAGAGGAAGACCCCTTTAAGAAGATCATACCCTTATTAACACACAAAAGAAAGTAGGAGTGATCACATTAGCATAGTAGGAAGTCTGTAAATGATACAAGTGTTGGAGAAACCTTGTAGAAAGTACTGTATCATTAACTCGCAAACATAAAGTGCCTTTCGTTGGTAGTGAGAAGATTCTACAAAGATAATGTAGCAAATAAATGCTTGGAAGTTAGTTTTTGAAGCGGCAAGCAGGGTAAAATTAACATAGAAAGATTAAAATGTAGAAGGACCTTTGACCATGTCAATTTAACTTCTCTTTTTTTCTAATTATATGCAGAGTATATTAGGATTCTGTATAAAATGGGTGAACCGGATCAGCAATAGAAATTTTCTACAGCCTCCCCTTTTTTGGCTAGTGGAGTCTATAGGCTTCTTCAATGATACAAAAGAGACCCCATTTCTCCCATTCTTTTAATCATTGTCAATTAAGTACTCAAGTGCTCAAAAGAGCATTCAAAGTTGCTTTAGAATGTTTTTTGGTTCGAGATGGAGCCCTAATATCTTCATCATCAATTTTTCAGCAACACACTCTTTATCATGTGGTACCAGTCAGCCAAATTTGGGTTTTGAGATGTGTTCTGCATTTCAATGAATGAGTAACAGACTGTACCAAAAGACACATGTATAGTGTTGAAGGTGCTAAATTTGGAGGATTTGAAGTTGGATCTAGGTTGTTGAATTCTACTAACTGAAACAACAAGGAAAATATAAATAAATAAAACAAGTGGGACGAGGTCAAAAGGATGTCGTCAACTCTCCCACATACTTTCCATGCATCTTCTCATTCCAGTGTTAACCGGAAATTAGATTAGTGAAGTTATCAAAAGAATTCCTTTGGAGTGGCATTTACATAGAGAATATATAGAAAGGAGTAAGTTTACCACATGAAAAAGAGGATTAGGATTGAGACTTTCCAATTTGTTCAACAATGCAATTCTTGGAAAATGGTTACATAGGTTAGGGAAAAATAGCAACACTCAACGAAGATCCTTAATATTTAGCATGGAAAAATAGTCGTAGTAAATAATGATTAGGGAAGTAAAGAAATTGGTGGCTTCTATGATTGGGGAAGCAAGAAATTGGTAATTTTTATGGGGTCCCAGGAAGACAAGATAATCACCATAATTCCAGAAGGATTTCATGTTCATATCTTTCAAGGAGGATAATGGAACAAAGCTTCCTTTTCAGAGATGTCAAAGATAAACTTCTTCCGAAGAATCACTTTCAAAAATTAATTCAGAGTTGCATATCATTGAACAGCTCTCATTAGTGACTGTGTAATAAGAGGGCATGACTGTTTCTACCACCATCATTTTCAAGTGATTATATGACTGGGAGATGGTCCTTTGGCTTAGGGAATATCCATCAGGCACCTGTTTTAGGGAGTCTTAAGGATATGAGGTGGTTGGTAAGAAGCAAGAAAGGCCGTCTTGTTCAGTTCATTATATTTTGCAAAAGGAAGCAACCTTATTTGAAGCTGCACACATCATTTGGCACCATCCAGTCCCATCTAAGGTGGTGTTTTTTAATTTGGACAATTGATAATTTGGTGCTAAAAAACAGATAATTACAAATCAATGCATCATGTGTCAGAACAGCCAAAAAAACAAAAAACAAAAAAGGAACGGTGCAACACCTTCTTTTGCATTGTACAGAGTAAATGCATGAGAGTTTCACTCCCTAGTGAACTTTTGAGTTTTGTAGGTCTAGCCGAGGAATCTCAAGTTTCTTATTTTAACAGTAAACAACTGACGCAAAGACATGCTATTCATTAGGGTATATCATAAAGAAAGAAAGCGGTATAGCTTGAAATATGAGCAAGAGAACCTGATTCAAATCAGAATAAGAGATTCTTAATCTATTTTGGTGTTACTAAACATCATCAGATTTCAAGTACAGTTGGATTTCACTTTGGATGATACAAGAGGAGTTTCTATACATTATTAGCTTTCTTTTTGATGAATAATGAAGGATATATTAAAACAAAGTAGAAGAGATGAAAATACAATACTCCCATGAGATATGGGGAAACAAAGAACTATAAGCTAACAGCTACAAAACCAAATTAACAAAAGACAATACCCAACTAAAAAAAGACATATCCCCCAAAGAACTCATAAAAAAGCTCTAAAATTAGATTACTCTAATCCAATGACATGACTGTAACCCAGTCCCTTAATATGTCACTCGTAGGGGCAGATCTGAATTCCTCCTCGATGCTAACCCAATCTGCAACAAAAACGAAGATATCCTCCATAATTATGTGCTTTAATATAGAACCTCCATCAAAGATACATCGATTCTGGGCAAGCCAAATCAGTCACATGGTAGCACAAGGAACTGCTTGATACATCAACTTCCCTTTTCTTTTGAGGAATGGAAACCGCCATTGGTTAAAAAATTCTGGAAAGGTTCTAGGCTGAACCCAACTAACACCTAGAAGACCCAAAAAGGAAGACCAAATAGAAGAGATCAGCTCACAATGCAAGTATGTATGATCCACAGATTCCGCTTCTTTGAGGCTTAATACACAAACATTAGGCGAGATAGATAGAAACTTCCTTCTTCTTTGGAGATTATCAAGAGTATTGGTACCATTAAGGAGGGCAATCCAAAGAAAAATAGACTTTGGGAGAAGCCGAAACATGCCAAAGAAAGAAAGAAGAATAAAAAAGAGAGTCAGCATTACTATCCGCACCAAAGTGGGTAAAAAAGGAACATGTTGAGAATGAACCGCGAGGAGACAAAGACCAACAACACGAATCCAGCAAGGGAGAGTCAAAAGAGATATGCTTCAGCTGGTCTAACAAGAAACCAAGTTCTTCTATTTCTAGGGGTCTTAAATCTCGACGAAACTGCAAGTTCCAAGACAGCCCCTAGAATCCCAAGAAAGAATGTCAGATACACATGGATAGGATAGCAAACGAACATGATGCAATCTAGGGCAGGATTTAGAAAAGCTTGATGGACCCCGAAACCAATCCTCCCAAAAACACAGTGTGACATCCCAATCCCACATTGAAAACGGATGACTGACCGGTAAGATATAAGAGTCAGGGAGAACACCCTAACTAGCGAGGCGCCTTTTGGGGGCAAAACCCTACCAACTTAGGCCCAAAGCGGACAATAACTTGCTGGGTTAGGTCGTTACAAATGATATCAGAGCTGGATCCAAGTCTAATAGTCTGTGGCTGGTGTAGGTCCTGGCGTTGCCCATAGGAGATGGTTAGACCGAAAGAGGGTGAGCCCATAAGGGGCTGGCAGGCTTCTAGGTAGCCATTTCACAGGGATGTGCAGCCTTGAAGGGGAGAGATTGTACCATCCCAATCCCACATCGGAAACGGATGAATGCCTGATAAAGTATAAGAGTCAAGGAGAACATCCTAACTAGCAAGACGCCTTTTGGCTGGGGGGGGGGGCCAAAACCGTACGGGCTTAGGCTCAAAGCAGACAATAACTCACTGAGTTGGGTCGTTACACACAGAGAGGAACTAGAATGAAGAATGTATCTAACCAAAGGATAAAACTAAGGTCCAAGAGCCAATATTGCTATCCATGGGCTGCCACAATGAATGATTGCCTTTGGGTTGATATCACGCCCATTTCTATGAATGCCATATTTGCTTAAAATAAGTTTATACCACAACTTCTCTTTTTGCCCTCCAAATCTCCAAAGCCACTTTGCCAAAAGGGCTAAGTTTCTAAGATATAGATTACCCAAACCTAAGCCCCCCTGGTGTTTTTTTTTTGATAAGTGATGAAATTTTATTGAAAGAAAAGGAAGAAACAAAACTAAAAGCAATTACAAAGGTGCCAACAGGAGGTGCCAGGGGCACCCCCCTGGTGTTTGAGTAGACATACTTTACTCCATCTGACTAAGTGGTCTTTTTTTTTTTTTTTAAATCTCTCCCCTCCCATAGAAAATCCCTTTGCAGTTTTTCTAACACACCTATCAACTTCTTTGGGGCCTGAAACAAAGAAAGGTAGTAAACGGGCAGGTTCGTAAGTGCTGTCTTTATTAGAGTTACCCTACTACCTAAAGAAATATAATTTCTTTTTTAAGTGGCTAATCTCTTCTTCATTTTTTCCACAATAGGATCCCAAAAACTGACCAAATTTGACAGTGCTCCAAGAGGGAGACCAAGGTAAGTAATAGGCCATTCCTGGGATTGGCACCCCATCATTTGGGAACATTGTGAAAGGGTTTCATCATCTACTGAAATTCCTAACATTTTACTTTTGTCAAGATTCACCCTAAAACAGACAAGAATTCAAAGCATTTCAGCGAACACTTAGTCCAAAAAAACTGTTTTTGAGACACTTCTAGAAACACTATGGTATCGTCTACAAATTGTAAATGAGAGACTGTTACATTAGAAGCTCCAACTTTCAACCCATCCCACATCTTTCTCCTAAGGAAAAGAGACAACTAAGAACATCACTAACCAAGATAAATAAGAATGGATACAATGGATTACCTTGCCTTAAACCATGGGAAACGGGAAAGAAACCAGCCAGTGACCCATTAATAATGAAGGATAAAAAGACATTCCTAAGACAGCCCCCAATGCATTTACACCATCTATCACCAAACCCATTCCTCCTAAGCATCAAATCCAACAAACCCCACTCAATCCAATCGTAGGCCTTTTCAAGATCTAATTTACAGCAAATACCTGACTTGCCTGATCTAAAACAGTCCTCAATGCACTCATTTGCCACTAAGACACTATCTAAGATTTGATTATCTTTGACAAATGCACTTTGGTTTTCTGAAATGATCAATCCCACAACCTCTTTCAATCTCAAGGATAGAATCTTATCAATAATTTTGTACAAACTGGTTGTCAAGCTTATGGGCCGGAAGTCCTTAACATCTACAGCTCCTTGACATTTAGGGACGAGGTACAAGAAGGTGGCATTAGATACTTTTTTTATGATACCAAACTCATGAAATTCCTTAAGTACTTCTGCCAAATTTGAACCTACAACATCCCAACACTCTTTAAAGAAAGCCTTGGTGAAACCATCAGGCCCGGGTGCCTTGTCTTTCCCTAACGTGAAAACATCCCAACACACTTATTAGCTTTCTTTGTGCCACACCATATACAAACATTATGTACTTCTGCAAGAAACTTTTCAGTATCTTTCTTTTATACTTTTAATTATCATCACCAATAAAAAATGTCAAAATCTCAAACATCTAGATAAGTTTTCAGTTTTTTTATTAATTACTAAATCCTGAAGATATTACCACAGGATGGATGGTTAACATTTTTCATTTTCATTTACCTTGCAATATAGTATTACAATGCTTTAGTTGAAAATATGAAAGGCCTTTTAATCAAGATTCCCCAATTAAAAATAATTTTGGAATATTCAAAGTATCTTCTTTCTCAAAGGTTCCCTCTGCCAAGATTCAGTAACAGGCCCTGATAAAAAGCATACTGACAAGACTTGGGAAAGAACTGGCAGTAAATAAACTTAATCATCTAAAAAAGAAGAGGAGGATTCCTCTATTCCTTTTTTCACCCTATCCATAAAAAAGGAATAGGATCCGTTGAACAAAAGCAAAAAAAAATTGTAAAAGTTTGTAAATTGGACGTGAGAACAAAAAGACATAAGTACTATTTCTTATTTCCATTTTACATATGAGAGAACTTTGACCAAAAAGAAAGAAAAGAAACTTCTTTAACAATTTTTTTACAAGTTCTCAGTCTATCAGTTATGTTAGATTGAAGCTTACTTAGCATTTACATATAAACACAGAAGACGAAGGCATACCCAAGTGTTTCTATCATCCGTGTGAGAAGATCAAATTCTGATGCTCCTGGAAACAGTGGCAGCCCTAAGAATAACTCTGCAACTATGCACCCGAAAGACCACATGTCAATAGCAGTAGTGTATCTTTGAGATAGGTTAAGGACCCAATGTAACACCAGGTAAAACCAGGACTGATGAAATAAAATCACTGGTTTATAGAATTATACTAAAATGCTGCAAATGATTTAATTGTCACACTAACAGTACAATTTTTAACAGACATCCACTTGCGAAAATGTGAAGTTCCGAGCACTGTTTGGAACTTCCATTGTAATTTTGCCTTTTTCCAAAGGTCATTAAAATTTCCATTATATCCATTTCCCCTGCCTTAATTGTCATTTAAATTCCCTGAAATTTTCTTGACATCAGGTTACAAAATGTTTCTCATAATTGAAATTTAAAACTTTTGTTTTGGATAGAAATGTTTAAAACATCCACCACACTCCAATCAAAATTTGAACTGCTTAGTCTCATTTTGATTTCTAAGAACCTAATTCAAAAATCTGGAAACAGCATTCATTGCAAGATTGGATGTTGTTTCCATTTAGGAAATTCAATCATCAATTATATAAGGAAGCACTTGAAAAAATTTGAAATCCACATTTACTATCGTAGAAACCAAAAGTATAAATACTCCCGTGGACTCAAAAAAAATTCTTTCTTGGTATATGAATACAACAAGAAACCCACATCTCTATAAAAAATCCTAAATATGCTCCATATTTAATGCAAATAATTATTAAAATACTTTAATTTATGTGTTGTTTTGCTATGAAAAGCCAACAATTTGTTGGTTCAATTGTAGAAACAGCTGATCCTACTTATGTACTTATAAAGTTGGTTCACTCGAGACTAGACCACTGATGTTGGAAATTCCAGTTTAACTCAGTAAAATCTTTAAACCACTGTTTAAGAGGAATTGCGCAACTTCAAAAACGCGGAAGAACAAATAACTGAAGAAAAAGATAAAACCAAAACTATAGGCATATCAAACATAAGGGATAAGAATTTTAGGTTGCCCCTCCAATGAACAATAGATAGACAAGATTAGCTACCTTCTACTTTGATAAAGCGCCAGTGCGGCAAGTAGTTATAGAAAAGGAACAAAATTATGAAATTCATTTATAAGGATACTGATACCCAAGAAGAACCTCTGGAGACCTGTAGTAACGGCTCTGCAGAAGAATGGCAAGGAGTCAAATAGGAGATTACCACAGTAAGAGATTATAAAATGGAAGTCCTAGAACAAACTTAAAATACAGACCTGAATGTAGGAGTAAACTATTCGGTCCTCCATACAAGCCGATCCGAAATCAATAATTTTGATTTCTCCTGGCTTCACACTGTTTATTCCACAACACTATACTTAAAATGCTTAAAACAACAAAATCTTATTCTGCATAATTTACTGTTTAAAATTAACGCTATGAGTAGAACTAGCTAACCTTGCACATAGAAGAATATTTTCTGGCTTCAGATCACAGTGAATTATACCAGCGTCTTTCAAAAGTACCAATGCATGCAAAATCTAGTAAGAAATTATAAAAAGAAGGATGATGAGAGAAAATATTACTAAATGTGCATTCTAACTATCCCAAGAGCAACTTTTACATTTTGACCAAACATATTTATGATCACGAACTAAAAAGCTCTACCTGCTTTGAGAACAGTTGGACAAGACTCAGTGATAATCCTCTAAACTGGTTCATCTTGATGAGCTCATACCTGGATAACAAAAAGATGCCCATATCATGCATCACAGCAGTAGTTGCATAAACAAAATTTAGAGCATCGTTCTTCAAGTACTGAATCAATACACTTAATGAGTTGCCCGAGAAACATACAGATTTGTGCCAAGCAGTTCGAATGAAATGCACAAATGCCGTTGATAAACAAAGCAATCAAGGATTCGAACTATGTGATGCTTATCCTCAGGATCAAACCTCTTATTTAACTGCAAAAGTGAACAATCGTCCCCCACCCAAAATAAAATAAAATAAAATGAAAGAAAAGAAAAAAGGGAGAACAGAAGGGAAAAAAAATGTAATGGAATTTGACTAAAACAAACACCAAGCGCAAGATTATCCATACAACATAGATTTCATTTACCATTGTCAAAATAGATACTTCAACCATTGCCTGCTGGTGGTATGCAGGGCGGTTTTTAATGATCTTGACAGCAACAAAACTGTTTGTTTCTGAAACCCAGCATTTTGCAACCTGTCCAAAGGTTCCATGGCCAAGAACATCTTTGACAATATACCTGCCAAAATGTTCAAATGCAAAAGGATAGCTACTTCATTTATTAGGGAAAACTAAAGTCACCTTCAGGGAAAAAAACAAACCATTAATGATTTACAAGATATGAACTGTCAGCAAAAGAAGATACAGGTTATGCCTACATTATGACTACCTTCAGTCAACTGTATTCTTATGCCCCCTTTCTTTTGAGATTCGCACCTCGATTATTTATATTTATTTCCCAGTAACGTTTCATCAAATTATGACATGCACAAATATAAGTAATCACCCAACTGAGCAGCTTGCGAGCTCAAACTTATATACATCTGTATAATTTGGAATAAAAGTCATTAGCAGGGCTCCACATAGAACATTATGCTCCCCCAACCAACCACCCAGAAAAAGGAAACCAAAAAATAAAATCTTTTCTATGCCTTAAGAAATTTGTTTACAACCTTTGCAGCAGGAGAGGAGAAAGAAAATGAAAGAAATAAAAAACACCTGCATTTGCGAAGTAAAGATATAGAGTGCTCTTATACGTTATTATCCATTACTAATACTTTTATAGTATTACGTACTACTCACTAACCTATTAGGATAACTTGACTTGTGTTGGAGAAGTACTATAGCCAAAGCTGTTCTAGGCTTCTAGGTGCTAACCACGTTTCAACTTCAAGTGAAAGCTTGTTTCCCAATACATTAGAAGGGTGTGGAAGAAGCCAAAACAGCTTCGAAAATAGCCACTACCTTCATATTCTATATTAGTTGAAATTATATCATATAAACCATATCACAGTCAAAAATTTTATAGAAAACCAATTATTAATAACACCTTTTACATGTTACATTCTAAATCAATAAATATAATATTCTATTACAGGTAATCTTTAAGACATAATTTGCATTCACTTGATACTTACCTAATCTACATTGGTCTCTGAAGTTATTTACACCGAGATTTTCTATATTTTAAGTATTATGAGGCAGTGCAGATGGATCATTTTTTCTTCCACATAGCATTACTACTACACCATCATTGCCAATTTATGTTTGTTATTGTCTCTTTGTTTTTCTTCGCACAAAGCTTTGTTATTCTCTAATACCATTAGTTATAGTAGTCATTTGTTTGTTATCTATATTGTCTTAACAACGTAACACTACTCATGTTGCATTACTAATATATCTAGTTCTTATTTTGATCACAATATATTCATTCATAATGCTCGTCATCAATTCTTGCTTCAACTTTTTAATCTTGTATAAATTACGAGTTATACTTTTAACTCATCATTTTGCAAAATATTTTTTTAACTCTGTATGCAAGCTGTGTTGTAAATGACATTATTATTTATAATAATATGATATTATTATGCATTCTTTAACTAAACCATTGCATCAACAGTAAGTTTTCTGAATAATGCACAGCAGAATTTTTATTTTACAAGTTCAAACAAAAAACAATAAAAAATTCTAATTAAAAAGGAAGATTTTTGTACAAAAATTTCCCAGTTCATTAACTCGACTGTTCCCTGTTAGAGTTCTATAGTCTCACATTTTCCTCCCTGTCCTTTTTAGCTATTTTAAACAATCAAGAAGCAACCAGAGACTCCAATTATACTCCAGACAGAAAGCAACCTTTTCGCAAGTCTCTCCCAAATCATGGATACCAACTAATTCCCATAACCTTGTGACCTCTCCCTTTCCCTCTCACATTCTTAGGTCTTAGTATTATTTTTAATTGAACAAAACTTTTTAACCAAATATAGAATCTCATAAACCTCTCACAACTCATAAACTATGTCAGATCCTGGTACCACTTAATTTCCATACGACAATGTCCTTTCCTGTCTTAAATATATTGTATCATTATCAAAAGTGAGAAGAATTTTTATGGTTTTTATAATTTAATTATTCATCATTTTAATGCAACCTTTTGAAAATTCTAACTAATTGCTAGATTATTCTAATATTATCAATTAATCATCATCTGCTGAGAGAGAATATTATCTTTTTCATACATTTTTTCCTTTATTTTTATGCTGAAAACTTGCAAATAACAATCAGAAATCCAGCATCTGTAAATTCGGATGTTTGAAGTTAAACACTTTACAAATATAATATATGACTTCAGATGCTTTTCAATTTGTAAGCACTAATAAACTGTAATGCGCATCATAGTATGATAAATAATTCAGTGTGTCCACCTAGCTAAAGATTTTAATTGTAAAAAACAATTTAACCACAAACGATTTATCTTTCCATTTAGCTTTTTCTACATAAAAATGCTTCCTTTTTAAGACAAAAATTTAACCAGAGACGGAAAACAGGAAAGACTACATATACAAAAAATTGGAATGATAACAAATAAAAGACAATCACTGAAAAAGATAATCATAAAGTGTAGAACTGAACCTTTGTTGTGAGTCTAGATTGACCAAGACAAAGTTCACAGTCAAAATAAGATCTGAGTTTGCATTGTCATAGCCATCATTGGCCACCCCAATTGATGGTGTTGTGAGAAACCGCTTTCGATTCAGTTCTTCTGAATATCTGAACTGTGGGTTACATATTTGGTATGTCTCAACAATGTCCTTTGTTAATTTTATCACAATCTGCACAGACGAAATATCTGTCAGTATTTTCTCCTTCATTTGACATGTTACTCTTCCTATAAACCTCATAGGTGTATGGGCATGTACATTCCTTCCTGTAAATCCATAGGTATATAGGCACAGACATTTTAAAGCAAAAATTCATCAATTCCATCCTTGAAATACTAAAAAAAAAATGTTACATCCTCCTCAACCATTGGTTCAAGAACAAGGCTGAAATGAAATTCATTGCCTGCTTTCTGGTTGAGTCATAAGAGCAGGTCAGGTAATCAAAGAATTATCGGGAGAAAATAATATTGGAGACCATAGATCTAAAGATTGGTATTGCTTATTTAAATTCATCACAAAGGTGCCATTAATAACCTTAAAAATGTGCTAAAAGCAGTGATTTCAACCAAGTCAATGTACATTATTAAGAGAGATGAAAATATTGGATGGGGTAGTAGTAGCTAAGAAGTGCACCAACTCATGAGTGCAAGACATTCCAAATTGTTCACAATAGGTATAGAGAAAGCAAAAGATCAACTCAAAATTTCATATTTCACTTGGTAAAACAGGTTTTGACTAAAATGGTCAATAATGAATAAAATGATGCAATTCTACAGCATGATCTCGTAAATAGCTAAGTCAATATTTAAGACCATTCCTCTCTTGCCATTTATATTAATCATGGTAAAAAGTCCTTAGGTTGAATGCTATCAAGGGCCAAGGAGTTGGGCTTATCACTGGACTTTAGAGTTGGAGGTGGAGGGTAGCATCCCACACACTTAAATTTGTTGATGATAATTTGATATATAGAGATACTTCACACCATCACTAAGAACTTAACCATGTATTCTCAAACATCTTGGTCTAGTTTCAGAGCAGCATATTTCATCTGTCCAAGAATGAGATTCTTGGAGTGGGAGAGGCAGTTAATGGTGCCGAAATTCAAGCCAACTTGGGAAGTAATTTCTTTGCCTTCCAAATAAATCAGCCTCCCATTTGGTTCTTTGTCCAATTCAAATTCAGTTTAGGATAAGGTAGTTAAAGAAGAAATTAGCAAGCATTTTTATCGGTAAAAGAGAATATGAACTCATACTTACATAGTGATCTGTCTTCCAACTCAATTCAAGTATAGGTGGCAAAGAGATCCAAAAGAGTTAAAAGGGCTTAATGAGTAACTATGTTACATGGACTCGGGTACGAGTGTTGGGTGTGGGTATGTGTCTAGGAGTCGGATTCACGTGACCCTCAAAACTTAGGATACGGGGACTCGGTTGAGAAGTGTCCAAAATTTGGATAAGGATACTGGGATTCGGCTGAAAAGTCTCTAAGTAAATGTCAATAATGCCAATTAGAAGCCTAGCTTTCATATTTCTGTTTTTCCTTTTCTTCCCCCTATATTTTTCTTTTTAATTCATTGCTTGCAATTTTTGAGTTTGAGAATATATATTCTCATTGCAAAAACTATTATCTTTTTTGATTCATTTCTTGCAAGTTAATTATTTGATAATTTTTTTTTTTTTTTTGATTGATCTTGGGTTGACATGTCCAAGAGAACATGCGAAGGATCTAACACATATCCCATACCCATACCCATGTCATGTCGTGTTGGACACGGGTACTTTGGGTCGTGTGAAGTGTCCATGTAACATAGATAAATAACCTTTCTCCATTGCTCCCATCAAGTAAGGCACCAAGCCTACGCTTCTCAGCAATTCACCCTTTAGGCTAGTTCCTAATTCAATCAATTCAAACCAGCTAAGAGCACAGTTGACGGTGGGAACAAGAAGGCGTGCAAGAGTGTGAGAATGGTGCTTCTATCAAGTGAAGCAAATCGGTTAAATCCATAGGAAGAAGTTCAAAATGGGAATGGGTCAGATGGCAAGCCCCTTCTCTTTTAAGCGACTTGTAGCGGCAAGACCATAGGTCGCTTCCTATTAATCGAAGAATGAAAACCATACCCTAGGCTGAAGCAGTAGCCACTCATGGATCTCCAGCCCAATCCACATATGTGTATCCGGTGCGTCTGAAGTCTACATCCTTTTTTTCAATGATCCCAAGTCCAAGTGTGTCCTTCACTTATCTAAGAATCTGTTGTGCCACATAAAAGAGTGGCTTCCCTGGTTCCCACATGAAATGAATACCAGCATGTGGCACAAATAAGAGGATGCTTAAGCCAAAAGAAGCTAGGGAATCTAGGCCTTCATCTATCCACTTCATGAAAAGGGTTCTTTTTGGAAGTGGATATGCAGGTTTTGCATACATGTAGATGTAACTGAATAGTAGTGTAGGGAGAGAATAATCTTATATCATTCCCATGACTGTTTCAGATGGCAGTATATCTGGTCGAAAAGTAGTTGGTGAGAAGAGAAGTAAATTCATGAAATCTGTCGTTCAGGGGAGCTCCATTACTAAGAACAAATCACTAGCTTCATTAGCATCATCCAATGCTTACAGGGTGTGCCGCCGGAAAATCAGTTTTTTTGACGTTGCGATGTGTTTCCAGGCAAGAATGCCGCTAGGCCTTTTTTTTTTTTTTTTTCACGCACACGTGAGAATCGCAACTGTGCGCAAAACAGCCTATATAAGCAAATCACAGGGGGTGCCGACGACAGCCTTTATTTTGTGCAAATCTCCTCCAATCTCTATCAAATCTGTCCTAAACCTCTTTCAGTCTCAAAATCTTCAATGTAGAAGCTTACCATACACAATTTGGAGTGGCTTTTGGAGTCCTAGGACGTTTGCATTCGACCCCGAACAAGGTAAAATGTGTATTTCTTTAACTTTAAAGCATTAAACTTAATAGAATAAGCTGATCTTTGGATATGTAATATAGCGACACCTGATCTATCAATGGATGTCACCACCTATAATTGTTTTTATTAATTTTTAATTATTTCTTACAAAAATTGATTAAAAATAGAGAAAAATGAATAAGAATACAAAAAATGATTTTAGAAATTAGTAAAAATTACTTTCAATTGAAATAATAACATGTTTTATTTTGTTAATATTTATATAATTGACAGATTTTTAAATGACTTTATATATGTTAATATATAACTATCTAGTTAATATAAATACTCTTATGTACAATGAACAATTGGAGACCTAACAAAATAATGCACAATTGATTAAAAAATTAAAAAAAAAAAATCAATAGTTACATTACTACAATTATTTAATTACATAATACAATAAAAGTTTTATAAAAAAAAATAAAGTTATTTATTTTTTATTTTTTATTAACATTTTAAATAAATAAATATTGAAAAATGTAAAAAATTCAAAAAATTACAAAAGAGTTTGTTTAATCAATTTAAATAAGTAATGAACTATCTATAAATTATTTGGCATTTAAAAGTTAAAAAAATCTGAAATTATATTTATAATACCTTACTAGTTTGTATTTTGTAATGTACATATAATTAAGCTATTGTTGGTCCTTTATTTGTTTATTGTGCAGGTCTCCATCACATTGTTCGTGATTGTTATTTCTGTCTATTGATATGGCATCTGGTAATGGAGGTGATCAGCAAGGTCGTAGGTAGGATATTGGCTAGAACCATTGTAAGAAGGTTGATGAGATAAAAACAAAACTGAATGCAATTACTACAGTCAGAGATTTAAGGGTGGTAGGATCTCACGGCTCAAGCAAAACTTAGTACACAGCTATAGAAACGTCATGAATTGTCCAAAAGTGCCTCCGGAAGTGAAAAAGCAAACGAGAGATCATCTACAGGCTGGGACGACTGGTTACCAAGAGAAGAAGGCCACAAATGATTAAATCAGACATGGGCTAGGGGAGCCAGTACTACCACCTACATGAGCTAAGGATTCAGACAATGACATTGCCTAACCAGATGATGTGGTGACTGAGGCAAAAAAGGCCTCATATTGAGCCTCCATTCGAGCTTCTTTACAGTCTAAGTACAAGAGAAGGAAGACTGAGAGATTGGGCTTTGAAGGGATGGTTATTCCAGAGGTGATACTAGTGCTGGAGGTTTTGGGCATGAGGCTAAGTAGAGTTCAAGTCGTCCTGAGTTTGGGTGGACACAGAGCCCTCATTATATTGTTTTTTTTGGATCGAGACACAAGAGACTAAGGGATATCTAGAGCAAGAGATCACTCAAAGAGAGAATGGGAAAGTACATGTCCAAGTTCATCTTCAAGCACATCCCAGCAAATGCAGCAGCATCTCCCCACTCCAAAAACATGATCAACACTATTCAGGAGGTAAGGCCAGGAGTCGTTTCCCTACACCCATGAGATTATAAGCAAATATTTGGATAATGAGGAAAGGGAGATGAGATATATTATTACCTCTCTACAGCCACATTGGGAGCAGTTTTGGGGTGAGTATCATGTGTGATGGTTGGATAACTCATCATCAACTTCATAGTATATTGCAAAGGCAAGAAAGTATTCCAGAAGTCAGTCGACGCATCAGACAGAATCAAGGATGCGAGGTATATAGCAGGCCTAACTTGAGAGTGTCATTGCTGAGGTTGGTGTATAGCACATGGTTCAGATTGCCACAGACAATGGTAGTACGTTTAAGAAGGCCGCCTTGAAGCTATAGCAGAAGTACAACTTATATTAGACGCTGTGTGCAGCACATTGCATCGACTTGATGTTGAAATCAATTGCATAGAGCAGTGTAATCAACTTTTTACAGGATGCATGAGCCCTCACAACATTTGTCTACAGCCACAACATTGTACTTGCAAATAAGAAGGAAATATGAGGTGGAAAACATAGTTCGGTCGGGGTTTACCAAATTGGGCACGAACTACATTGCTCTGGAAAGTCTTTAGAAGCACCGACCGGGATTGAGGACACTCTTCACTAGTGCTGATTGGTTAAGTTACTCTCATAGCAACACAGAGGACAAAAGAGTCGAGTACATTATATTATCTGGTGCATTTTAGGATAGAGTCTAAGACCTAGTGGCATTATTAGAGCCTATATACCATGTATTGAGGGTGGTTGATACGGATGCCTATCCCACAATAGGGTCTATATATAAGTGTACGAGAGTCATGAAGACCCAGATAAAGGTTATAACATCTCGATCATACAAATGGATGCAGAAGATCGTCAACGACAGATGATACAAGACTTTGGAGCGTCCTCTACATTTAGCTAGCATGAAAGTATGAATATATTTATTTTATTATACTATTCTTTGTCATTATACTAAAATTTTCTTCTGCCATCAATACAGTATATTATCTCAACCCCAAATATCACTATAAGAACCACCTTGGTACGTAGTGCATGAAGTATTTATGAAGTTGGGCCCTCATTCTAATGCAGCTAGCCAGTTCGAAAATGAGGTTAGGTACTTGTTAAATAGTAAATATAAGTCCACATTGTCATGGTATTTTATTTTTCAATACTAATGTTTAATTCTAGTTTTTCCAACTGATACTACTTAGATATGCAATGGGGACATTTGGATCGACCATCGTGATTGCATCGAAGGACACAATGATGTCGTGTAAGTATCTTTGTAACTCATAAGTTTGGAACTGCATAGGTTATATGCTTATCGATTACTTATACACTATTCTATTTTCTAATAAACGATTATTTTTTCAAATCACAAGTAAATAGTGGATGATGTACAAATACGACGCACCTACGTTGCGCAAGTTAGTTGCTAGGGTCCTAGCACAGACCACCTCTTCTTCTGCATGTGAGCGAATTGGAGCACATTTGCTCTTATTTATACAAATCAGATGAACAAATTGGCATACGAGAGATTGCAGAAGTTTGTCTTCTGACATTATAATATGAAGGATGAAGCAACTACAAAATGAGCATCGTACTACAATCGTTAGAGATCCTCTAGAGGTTTTATTCAAGAACAAGATTGACGAAGAGGATCCATTTGCAAACTGGGTTAGATGTGCTGAGATGGACCAACCAAATGATAAACCTAGCTCAGTCATTGCCCATGCAACTACAGATATGGGCATAGATGTCGATTCTGTCATGGAGGAGGAAAGAGGGAGGGCAGTCCACTTGTAATATCCGATAATTTTGACTATGTAATTTAGTGTTAATGACAAGGGTATTATGGTCTTTGTATATTTTAATTGTGTGTGTTTAATTGTGACCAATAGCGTGTTTTATTTCAGTTTGAATTAGCATGTGCATTGGTGAGATTTAATTAGCGGTGTATTTGGGTTTGGTGGTGTGACACCACACCGAAACGAGAAAAGTTTATATAAACCCAAGCAAGCAGGTGAGGGTTTATATGTTCGTGTGTAACGCTAGTTGAAAAGAAAAGAAAGAGAGCCTCCGAAAGAGAGAAAGAAGAAGAAGAAAGTGAAAAAGAGGTAAGGGAGTCTTACTAAATTGTAATTGTGTAGCGAACTGTTTGGCGTGTCTATGGTTGATACTTCATCTCTGTGTGATAAATTATACTTCCTTAGAAGTGCTTGATAATTTGTTAAAAAGTTAGA
Organism: Buxus sempervirens; assembly: GCA_947561395.2. NCBI lineage: Eukaryota > Viridiplantae > Streptophyta > Magnoliopsida > Buxales > Buxaceae > Buxus > Buxus sempervirens. Next base: position 6,084,756 of record OX387187.1, on the reverse strand, counting down.
TGATAAGTGTCTTAAGTGCTTATGTAGAATTTCTAGTTTTGAATACTTGTCGGTGTTAGTTGAGAAATATGCAAATAAAATTGTATATGGTTGTTGAATGTGGAATTCATGTTTGATTCTTTATTTGTACGATTGAAATGAACTCTGTAAATCTAATTAAGATTGTAAGACTAATCGTGATAACTAATTGTGTCTTGTCGATTAATCATGGATGAGATACGATTAATCCTAAGAGCAAGACAGTGCTCTGGAAAGGAAATGTGGTGGACGATTAATTGTTAGACCACTTTGTGTATAGAATTGTCAAGACTTTAATGGTGCATAAGTACTCTATTATTTGATTATTCCTTGAGCATGAGATAATGATGTAAAGCATGTAACTGTGATATAATTCTATAGCATCTGTTGTGCTTTATGAATTGTCAAATGATAATTATGTTGATTAATTAGAATGATAACTGCCTAGTGGTAATGCATGATATTGCATCACCTAACGTAATGGGGTTTTCAGAGTGACCTGATAGAGTGCATGGCACTGTCTACGGTGTCAAGATATGACTCCCAATGGGTATTAACCCGTGTTGATTTGGAAAATAATGGGGGAAGAGAAAAAGTATCCCTGAGGTTGAAAGTCCCCTAAACCTTGTGAGTGGCCACACAAGATGTGGTTAAGGGGTGCTCCCACAACCTTCAACTGGCCATAATCAGTCTGGTTGTATAATCAGTCCCAGACCACCGTTGACGGAGGTAAGGTGACTAGCTTCTTTGTGAGGTCATACACCACCGCCTAATCGGAAGGAGCATGGACTATACACGAGGGGTAGAGGGAAGACCTCCGCTTGCTCCATCATGTCAGACATAGACAGTGTGTGTGTGGGAAGCATTTCATATATGCATTGCATATCTGATTGAGATGTATATCTTGTTATAACTGTTATTCACAATACTCAGCATGATTTGGTGAAATGTGATGAGATATCTTGAATGCATTACATAATCATTATACCTGATTGTATTGGTTGGATGATTGTGATTTAGTGGGATTTCCTTACTAAGCTGTGAGCTCATGATCCCATTTTAACACTTTAGGTTAAAGATTGGTTGGCCTTCACCAGTATAGCTGGGAAGAGAGAGAGAGCGAAGACAAGAGGAAAACCTTGTAAATTTATATATATGAGTCTTTTACATTTCTTGTATAGTAAATATTATGAGAATAGTACATGTAACTTTGTCTTTGGTGCACAACTAGTCTGCATGTTCCGCTGTATTATATTTCTATGTACTCCGATGGCTAGTTGTCTTGATGTGGGAAAATCAATACCTATCGAGATAGCGTGGTGACTGTTGTATCCCTAATTAACTTTAATTAATGAAAGGGGATATGACACCATTCATTTGATCAATTGCTTAAAGTTGTTCCACCTTCAGTTTCAGCAGCCCCAACCCCAGCCTCAACCTCAGCCTCATCCTCAGGCCCACATGATGATGATGATGATGACGACAACGATGACAATGATGGAGGAGATAATGATGCCCAAGGCGGTGTTGGCAGCGGTAGTGCCCCGGGTTTGAGTTTGTTCACTAGAAAGGCAAGACTTGATCATGCCACGCAGGACCCAGACCATGGGATTAGGAGATATGATGATGGTGGTGGTCATAGCTCGACACAACATTTCAAAGGAAGGGCAAAAGAAAGCAGTAGTAGCATACTAAAGTGCATGACAACAAGTCCTCCATAACTCAGAGTTTTAGATCACTAGATATAGGATCCCGTTTATCTTATAGGGACCACTACCCACAGCAAAACCATGGACATTACGGTTCATATTATTATCCTCAATAGCCTGGCCCAAAGAGTCATCAGATACCAATAGCTATAGTTCCTACGGATATCCTGACTTATAACATATGTAGACCTTTGATACATATGGGTTCTTTCTAGTGAACTCATATCCTTATGGATACTATGCCGCACTAGGTGGAGTGATGCCCACTGAATACGGTGTTATTGCTTATCCTCCACCACCACCACCACCTTAGCCAGAGCCAAAGCTAGATGACTAGTGCGATTATTATCTTGAGTTCCCTCCTATTGGCATTATCAAACGCGTCTTAGGAGCAGTATGAGTACCATATTAGCTCGTTAAAGAAAGATCACATGTATAGGATGTCATGGAAGCGATTTTGCCACATCTATGAGCAAGGTTCAAGCCTCTTATGTTCCAATCGGGTCGTCAATCCTTCCATTCTTGATGGCATTATTCATGATTGTATGTATGATTGCTATAAAACCCAGGATTTCCCTAAAATAAAATAAATCAATAAATAAATAATTAATGAATAAATTAGAGTGAGATTTAGAAATGAAGGTAATTAGAAAAGAAAAAGAAATAGGAATCTAATTTATATTATAAAGGGGAAATGCATGAAATAATATTTAAGTTTTAAGATTTCAAATTATGAAGAGAAATAATAAGAATAATAATATTTGAGGGCTTGTTAAAGAAATTTAAAGATTTAGTGAGGGAATTAAAGAAAGGGTATTTTGGTCATTTCCAATTGGTCAAATTCATGAAAGGAATAAAATAATTAATTAATAAGTTAATAAACTCAACTAGATCAAATTTTAGTATAGTTGAATTTAAAATAAGGCATTTAAGTTTTAAAAGAAGGAATAATGACTTAATTGTAATTATACTATTTAGGATCCTTAATTTTAGTAAAATGGGAGGATAATAAGTGTTTAATTAAAAATTAAAATTAAGAATGAGAATTAGCACGAAATTAATTAGAAAATTCTTTAAAATAAAAGTTTAAGGGAAATAATTAGGAAGAGGGGTAAGGGAGGAAATAGTTTCAAAATTTTAAAGTGAGGATGACCTATTAGGGTTGCTATTGAGGTAAGCCTATAAAAAGGGAATTTTAAGGAAGGCTAGGGTTTGAAAATAAACCAAAATGAAGGGAAGAATAGAGGGGAAATTCGTGCCCAAAGTTGAGGAAAAATAGGGATGAGAATAAACAGAAGAAAAAGGGGATTTTAGGAAGGAGTGTTGCAGATGGTCGACCAACCAAGTTCAAATGGAGATCTAGAGCAATCCAGCCGTTGGATCGACCTCAAACTTGGTGGTTTTGATCTTCACCCAAGGAACTTCAATCTGAACGATGGGAAGTTCTGAACGATGGAGATTGGATTTGGAGAAGTCTAAAGGGGTGCGATCGAACTCAGAAAATTGGTGGATAGACAGGGATTTCGGCAGATGAACTCATGTATTGAGGCAAGTAGCAAACCCCTATGAAAACTGGAGAATCTGCATGTTTTTCGTACGTTTTAGATGTTCAATAATGGTTTATTTAGATTCAGATTTCGTTTGTAAAGTTAGAAATTTATATGATTGTTTTTGGTTTCCAAACTCATTTAAGAATGTAGAAAATTATTAATTATAGGAGATTAAATTAGTGGGAAAAAGCTTAGATAAAAGTTTAGTCACTAGGTTTAGGCTAAGATTGTATTAGAAGCAATTTGGAATGAAAATAAGGAGATTAAAAACAATTCAAAACCATTGAAATTTATGAAAGTTTGGAAAAATCAGAAAAACCCAAAAAACAGTGAAATTGGCCAAGCACTCGAATAATCGCTCGAGCGCCAATGCAGGCGCCCCGCCCGTGTATTTTGAAACAGAACATGAAAACCCAACACCCGATTAACCGTTCGAGTGCCCAGTTGAACGACCTCTGTCAGAATTTCTAGATTTTTGAGATTTAAGCCCAAAACTATTTTTAATGATTTTTCTGGAAATTTAAAAGTTGTGACACCTGTAACTAAGATAATTTGAGATGGAGGAAGTGGAGGAATTAAATTTGGATTAATGGATAGAAATTTAGGATGATGAATGTAAAGGTGAATCTTATGGAGATGTTTTGAGGAAAAAGATGACCAAATCTATTTAGATCTGATTTTGGGTAACAACACCTATTCTTAAACTTCAATACAGACCTAAATTACTTTCTGGATGTACTAAATAATAGAGTAAATAATTTTTGACACCTTAGGTTCTAAATAAGGAAAAATTGGATAATATTAGATCATAGAAATAGGGAAGTTTCAGACAAGAATTAAAAACATTGTTAGTGCTTAGGAATGTGAACTAAAACTTAATAAAAACTTAAATAATAATGATTCATATACAGCAACAATTGTAACATTTGATTAAAGGATTTATTTGAGATTTTGGGGGTGTTTTACTAAAAGAACTTGACTTTGGGATGCATTTAATGTCTTGATTTATTCTCCATTCCTTTACGGTTTAGTTTTACTGTTTATTTCGCTATTGTGGATGAGATTAGGCTATTGCTTCTATTGATTTATTCCGCCAATGGGATTTGGCTATTTCCATACTATTTATTCCGCTATTGTGGGTGTATTACTGGCACGATTGTGTCTCCGCTATTGCGGCTATTTCATGGTGTATTCTTTCTATTATAGTATTGAATGATATGTTATGTAAAGTTACTTAAGAGTTTTTGATTGTGAGTTGTGTCTAGCAGGCTTAGCTCGTACGTGGATCCATAGAGTAACTAGCAAATAAAATTGTTTTCTGGAGTTTCTTATTCTGTGTTATAGGCATTCCATCATCTCAAGGATGTTACCGCTCTTGGATTGGTCGATCACTACATTACCCACTCCTGGATTGGTTGGGTCATACATGCTAACTCACTCCGGTATCGGTTGAGTACTTCCATTGGGTGTCGAATAACCTGTCCGAGATCGGCTGGTCCACCTGTAAATCGGTTAGGTAGCATAATGGCACATGTCTGTAGAAAACTTTGTTTACGATTTTATTAGTCCTGTGATGTCATAGGTGTGGTATGCTGTTTGCTTTGGTTTATTTATTATCATTTCTATTATTGTTGATCTGGTTTATTCACACACCTCATGACTTATTTTTATAAAAATTATAGACTATTTTAATGCATGCACATTGTTACTTGCTGAGATTTTATCTCACTCCAGTTTTTCCCATTTTTCAGGTACTCTTAGCGATGACGACGAACATTGGGCTAGTATGTAAGAGGGGTAGTTAATGTAGTTGTAAACTAGCTATGAGTTTAAAGAAAATTTTTGAATGTTAAAGATTACTTGTTATTAAACTTTGTATCAAGTTTCCGAACATAACTCTGATAATGAAATTAATAAAAGTTTTAAAATATCCTAAATTTTAGATGCTTTGGCCATATTCAATAACCCCTCAGGTCTGGAATAATTGAACCGGATCTGGAGCGTTACAATTGCTATATTTGTTAACTTTGTTACTGTTTGCATCATCAATTGTCCTTTTAATTATTACGTTTCATATTTTGTGACACTATGCATGAATTTACCACGTATTCAGTGATTATTTTCACAGGTGCTTATATTATTCATGTATTTTAACCTTATAGTTGTATTTTTTTATTAATTATCTTTGATTTTCAGCCAAAAAAATAAAATCACAGATGTTGTCAAAATTTCGCGGCACGCATTTTTTCAATTCTGTGCCGATGGTGTGTAGCTTTTTTCCAGGTGCGGCATGCCCATCAGCACTGAAATTGAAAACCTTGGCATCATCTATGAATTAAAAAAAATCTAATCAGATGAAACAGATAGACAATCATGATTGGAAGACTTCTCCAGAAAAGTCTCAGGGAAGTATTTTATAAGAAGTTATTGGAGGTGATACAAAACTACATCCCAGCAAAAATCATTTGGGAATCAAGGATTCTTTGGAATTACATTTCCTTCTATCACGACTTTCTTTGGTTGGACTGCAGCCTTGTATAAAACACTCCTTGAAGATCATTTTAGTCAAAATTTCACATTTCCAACAGATGCATAATGCACAAGCTGAGAATCAGTTCTTCACCCCCTCTTGAATTGCTTGTTTGCAAATGCAGTTTCTGCTAACTCTCTATGAAAATTGATCAGGATTGGTCTATGTATTGGAGCAGTAAGGAAAAGTTGCCTCATTGAAGAGGTAAAGCAAATGGAAAAGTAACAAAGTGTGCTTTACATGATTCTCTTCATTTTTTTGGGCAGATGAGAAAGGACCAATAGGATTTTTCAAGAAAACTAAAGGAAGGTCTCTTCAATTCATCTTTTCCATTACCAACTAGTAGATGGAAGAAGCAGTAGTTCCCAGTCCTGGTTTTGCTACAGCTGTGGATAGGGTGGACTGGGCCAGGCTCTAATCAGTCCACGGTTAGCACAATGTAAAATTAACCAGCCCAAACTCAGGCCATGCCAACTTCAAGCCACAAGCACTAAGCCTGAACACAACCTAAAGAATATTTTATAGTTCTTGCTGGGCCCATCCCAACTCAAATTTGACATATTCTTGCAAATACATTGGAGTGCATGTTGTGCCTATCTGATAAAACTATCAATTCCTTTTTTTTTTTTTGGCCTGATAGCCAACTTCTCTCCTCACCATAATAAACTATTATGCAGTTTCTTCTATGTAAACCAACATTTTTGTCTTAGAAAGTAATTTTAAGGATCAATCAATGGTAAGGTTTAAATTCAGATATTCTTTGAAGTTAACTTGAGATTAACTCTTGGGTTAAAAATGGATTAAAAAGCATAAATAGCCCATCTTTTAAAGTTCACAATTAGATAGTTCATGCATAAAAGTTATTACATATGCATAGTTAAGCCTGGCCAAGCCTTCAAGCTATACCAAATTCAGCCCAAACCCAAACCCAATTCAATACTTGGCTAAATCTAAGGCCAATATGAACCCAAAACAATATTAACATGGCACAAATCGGCTCTTATCGAGATTGCATTTTGAAGATTTAACCCTATGGACAGCTCCAAGTTTTGTAGATCTTGTATAGGTGCAGTTTAGCTTCATGGCTTGGTGCATATAGATTTTATGTACTTTAGCCTTGATGCTTTTACCCAATCTTTTACAATATTAATTTTTTTTATGGAACTAGGGTGCCAGAAAGGCACCCAATACGAATGAGAGAAAAGTAGCCTCTTGGGAACCTCCTAAGATGGAAGTCCTAAAATTAAATGTGGATGGCAATTCTGAAGGAAACCCAGATACATCGAGTATTGGGGGAATTATTAGAGACTATATAGGTTATACTGTCCTTGTCTTTTGTGGCCCCAATAGGGTTGGAGATGACCTCAAAGCTGCGATTTTGGGCATGGTCACAGGACTTCTACGCCTAAAAATCTAGGTCTCCAAAATATAGTTGTTGAGGAAAATTCAGCCTCGGTGATTAGGTGGATGTCCTTTGAGATGAACGGCCCATGGAGATCCCGGTATTTGATCTGATAGGCCCGTTTCCTCTAGCATGTTCATTGAACAACTCGTTCAAGCACGTGCTAAGATTGGGCAATGAGGTAAGACAAGTTCTTGAAGCGTGGGGGAGGAGGAAAGGTAAATCTTGTGGAGACTTAATATGGAACTCTATTCCTTCAGCTGTTGCTTGGGTGATCTGGAAAGAGAGAAATAGAAGGACTTTCCAAAATATTGAAAGGAAGGGGACAACATTGGAACGAGCTGTCCTGAGATTAATACATAGCTGGGTGTCAAGTCAGCCTGTGGGAGCTAACATTCCCATCGAAGAATTTCTGGGGTGCAACAGGTTTTTTGAGATGGGAGGGGGTAGTGATCTGGTTGAGGGCTATGTTTCTGTAGTGTTGGGCCAATAATGAGTTCTACTACTAGTACATAGTTTGTGTGCTATGTAAACTCTTCTAATTATTTATAATATTTCCCTTTGATTATTGATCAAAAAAAAAAAAGATTGGGCAATGAAATAGCAGATAAGTTGGCTAAGGCTGGTGTTCGAAGATCATCATTCTGTGGGTACAAGTATAGACGAGGCGGTTTGAGTGGGATAGCAATAGCTTTTGCCCACTTGGATCTGATCTATTAACGTTGGGATGAGAGTGTTCTTGTGGGGGAGATAGTTTTACAAATAATCCCTATATTTGTCAGTCGTTTGAGTTGACTTTGTCCTCTCATTCCTCTTTAATATCAATTTCCATTACATTTCAAGAAGGGGAAAAAAAAACGGATTACCAATAGGAGCCATAACATGAGAATTTTATGTAGGATTCCTTGAAAAGCCAACCCTGAGTAATATATCCAGGATGCAAATTAAGCGATATTGTATTCATATATTTGGTCCCTTAACACATGAAATAATAATGTACAAAGTACTATCAGTCCAAACATAAAGACAAAATACACACAAAGAGGTCCCAACTCATGGTCTAAAGGCAATCTAACCGGGGTTTCAGCTTGTGCTCCCAGCCTTGGCTAGTTTCTCTACCAATCCATCACTAATTTTGGAGGATAACAAAAGAGATATTCAGCTTGCAAATCAAGTCACAAGCCATATGGAACATATGAAGAAGGCTCCATGAGTGTTGCTAAAGCTCAATAATTCAACACACTACCATGTTTTTTATTTATTTATTTATTTTGGATGAATTACACACAACCATGGTGTTTAGTTTCTCTACCCATAAAGTCATAAACCTTGTAATCTTGCCTCATTCTGCTTAAGACGGTGAATAAATCCATCATGAGGTCCCATCTCTAGTTGGATACTTGGATGTAACAGCAAATGAATAATCAACACCACCCGAGAAAGTCCCAAACAATCAAAATTCAGCTTAACAAACACCCTATTTTGGGGGCCTTCCGAGCCAGACAACATTGCTCGTACCAATATGAAAGATAACTACGCTCAACCATTCCCTAGTGGTCTCAGATTTTGAAAAGCCTCTAAAATCTGAATATGTACACAGACACCTAGTAACTGTAGCCATTGCTGAGCCAATAGTATAATGTTGAGGCTCTCAGATTCCTGGATACGCCTATTCTTTTCGCCTCATAAGTTCAGAAAGATGGTATGAGATAGAGCTCTTTACATCATCTTTTTTCACTTCCTTACAAAGGCCAATACTGCAACGATCAAGCAAAAGGCAAGTACCAACAATTAGCGACCTACCCCAATCAAATGTACAAATAAACAGCACATGTTATTGGCAACTCAACAATAACAAATAAATGAATTTGCCGTCTCTCAACTCCTAATCCATATGAAACATGTCAGGCAACAAGGCCAGAAATTTTCTTCTCTTCTAAAGAATATTAGCACTAAAAAATATTGGTTTAAAGGGGGACATTCACACAAAGGAATTTATTCTAGGAGCCACAAGTTTTCAAAGTGGAAAAGTGAGGAAGGAAAGCTTGAAGTGTGTGGTGGGGGATAGAGAATGGTTGCGCTGGTGGTTCTGCCTATCCCTATTGATTGCGTGACAGAAAAATATTGTCGGAAAGATTTCCCTTAGATCACATCTCCAAATACAAGTAACAAAATCAGAATCATAAATAAACAGATCCCTAAGGGCCAAAATTATGAAGAATAACTCCTCAAGTCAACAAGTATACGATCCATTTATCATCAAGTGCAAGATCCATCCAAATTTCAAATCAAGCCTTCAAAAGAGCAAGACAAGACAACTACCATCATAGCCATTCTGAAGCCAAGTTTAAAAATCTAAGATAGCAAACAGATGAGAGAAGCTCCCTACCATCAAAGGTCTAGCCACAAATGAATGGAAGACCTGGAAGCAAAATTTGACAAAAAAAAAGGTTATAGGGAAGTCAGCAAAGAGAGAGCCATCCAAGATCTTGAACGACATACATTTTCGTGAGAATTAGTATGCCCTCTCTATCTCTCAGTCTGTCAAGTTCGTTCAAGTTCGTTTCCTTCCCTTTCATTTTGTGTTCCACCTTTTTATGTTGATTATCCTCACATTAAAGTCCCTTTTTCTCTCCCCTTTTTTTTTTTTACTTTCTCTTAAAATTGCCGAGGAGCCTTTAAACCTTCAAACAAGATTTTATCAGCCAATACAGTGAGTCTTTTGTTCTTTTATTTTTCAGTTTATACTACTAATAGAAACACCAACAACCTTAAGTGCTTGCCAATTTAACATACAAAAAAAATACCCTTATTTACCACCTTTACTGTTGGGACTATGATAGATTCCAACTCAAACTAACTCTCAATAGCTCAGACAGACAGAACACTTGGGAAGAAAACCTACATATGTTGATTTTGATTTAACAAACCAAAAGTACCTTACTTGAGATGGGAAGCTACCTACCTTGACTGTTTTTAGGATTATACAGTCCAACATAATTTAACATACAAAAGATACCCTTATTTACCACCTTGACTGTTGGATTATGATAGATTCCAACTTAAACTAACTCTCAATAGCTTAGACAGACAGAACACTTGGGAAGAAAAACTATATATGTTGATTTTGATTTCACAGACCAAAAGCACCTTACTTGAGATGGGAAGTTATCTACCTTGACTGTTTACAGGATTATAGAGTCCAACATAAACTAACTCCCCAAAATCTAAAGCACCCTTTGACAAGGGAATGCACATACTTTGACAGATTTTCCCTTTAACTCCTATCAGTCCATGCTGATCTCAAGGGCATCATGGCACAACATGCTTCTTCAAGCACTCCACAAAGACCTGTTGATTTGACTACTCCAAAAAGTCAGCTCCACCTATCAGACATTTCTTTCCATTCAATGATTTATAGGTAATTGGAGGTAATTTATATAGAATAAATGGCATTTGGAGGTAATTTATGTAGAAGCACTGATCAAAGTGTTCTGGAAGTTCTTGTTCCAGTTTTCTGACATCTAATTAAGTTATGCATGCTTTGTGTTTCCTCTTGGTTCCTGTTCGATAAGATAAAAATCATTTAGCGGGCCTAAATAAGCTAAATACTATTGATGATGATAAGATAAAAATAAATCATTTGCTTTAAATGGGTTAAGTACTTTGTGCCCAATGCTTATAGGGTTCATAAAAGAATGATCTCAGTGCATTTAGGGAAATAAATTGAGAAGTTTGTGTCAAATTTTAGAGTCTACGCATCACACTGATAACAGTTCCTACATTCCCCATTTTGAAGGTTTTTTGGATCGCAGTAGATTGTTTTATTGAACTACTTCCCATTTGAACATTATTTGATTAGTATTCTTTTACCTTTTTTATTTGTCCTCTTTGTTTGCAGAAGTTGCCTGATCACCTTTGCAAATTATAGTATTTAGAGTCGGGCTTAATCATAGATACTGCTGTATGCATCTTTTGAGTTAATGCACTAGTTTATGATAGGAAATGGAAATGTAATCAAGTTATGGAATTTGATAATAATTGAAACTGAATGCCATGCACAACCACGACTAGCATATCAGAAAAATAAGAAATAACTAAATTGAATTATACCAGAGTTCAGCCACCAAGATACTTTCAGAAGAATAATGAATTAAAAAACCCAAAAAAAAAAAAGAAAAAAATAGTAATCTTTGAAAGCATAAAAATCAATTCAAATATATAAATTTGCAAGAATGAAAGAAAGGAAAATAATATATTTAAATCAAGTTAGATGCATTAAGAGTGAGGATTTAAGAGTCTTAGTAAGGGATGAAGAATTCAAAAGGAATGAAGAGAATATTTTCAAAACTTATTAAATAATGAAGGCATGGAGAACCTTAATTTCTGACACTATTGGATAGCCGAGTAAGCATTGTCATATTTGTAGGATTTAGGGCCCCTGAAATGAGAACTTAAGCTAAAATGGAAATAGGAAAGGCCTCAGGATTAAATGGTAGTCCAATTAAAGTGTAGAAGTGCACAAGAGAGACAGATTTAATGTGGTTGACCCAATTATTTGAGGGAAGCACTTAACCTAGGCGTAAAGAACCTCATAGTGGAAGGACACTTTCCAGTGGTTATTAATGGGGTTTGAGAAGTGGCTATGTTCATATTGGAGATTAATGAATGTCAATAAGATGGCAAGATTCTAGCTATACAAATCAGTTATCTATAGTGAATTCACGGAACTGTGAACAAGTTAGCTGATGATTTCACTAAGAAAGGGGCTATGAGAAATGTGATGACATACATTGAAGAGTCCTTGTTGAACTAAGAAGGCTTTTTTACATCCCTATTTTCTTGTTTTTGTTTTCATTTGCCTTCACTGTGTTTTTTTTTCTCGTTTTTATTGTATCTCTTTATTTTTTGTTCTTGGGGCCATCTCAGTCCCTGTTTTTGACTTTCTATTCTATACTTTGATGTATTTGCATGATGTATCACAATGATCCTTTGTTATTGATTAAAAGGAGGGAAAAGAAAAAGGTCATAAAGACACCTCCAATATTAAAAGGGCTTCAATTCGCATTGGAGCATTGATCTAATTTGATCTCAAAAATACACTTTTTGTTCAGTCTCCAAACAACCCCACTCCTTACTACAAGTGGAGAAGAGTAAGGCATTTCATTCCAACCTCTAATCACATTTGACTATGAAAACCCTCCGAATACAATGAATATCAGAACGCATGAAGCAACTTGTACCATCTCAAAGTTAGTGACCGGTGACCATAACTGGTCCCTATAAAGATCCACCTATTGCTCTCTACTTAAAAGCTTCAGAAAATGGCACAGAGATCAATATGTAAAGCTTCCTCTGTATTTTTTTTTTTTTTTTTGAGTGAGGAACATCCACAAATAGGAAACTGAAGAAAATTAAACTGAAAGTAACATATAATTCTGGTAGTTGAATAGTGTAGCAATTGATGGCCCAGTTATTCTTGATTGGCCAAGTACATGATGCAGACCTGGATTGTTAACAATCTATAAATTTCCTTCACTTCAGGACATCACGGGTGGTGGTTTTATGCAAAAGAGTAGTCCAAGTGACCGATTGATTCAAGCTGGTGTTGGGGTTTCCAATGGCATTTCATAGAAAATGGAGCAGTAAGAATGTATGTCATTATGAATAATTCTAGAAAAGACCTGGTGAAAAATACAGCCCCTAAAATTAGGAGATCAGGTTTTGGTACTGGGTGGTCAATCCAGAACAGTCACCACATATTTCAAGGGCTTGATCAAACAAGTTTAGCCAGGATTAATCAAAGTGCCTTTATCAAGGCTTCAACTAGCAACTCAAAATCCAAGAGAACCAAAAATATGATTCTGTCAATTAGTCTTTGGAAATTAGAAGATTTATCCTCAAAAAAGTTTATTCTGTCTAAAACCTCAAAAATAGCATCACAAAGAGATTGAAAAAGAATTTTCTCTGACTACCAAGAACTTGTGCTGTTGTCTTGGTAGAGTTGCTATAAAGATCCACCGATTACTAATTCTGAATGGGTGTTATTCCATAGTCTGACGTTCTTCTTGGGACTCGAAATGTAGGATAAAACCTACTGGGCATTGTTCACCTTATCATTTTATAAGTATCGAGGATCATATGGACCAAGAGCAGGATATGACGTGAAAGAGTACCTAGATTGATGTGTCTTGACGTCAATGAGGTCTATCTTGTATGTGGAGTGTATATAGGAGTTCTAGATAATAAATATTGTAAGGGATTGTGTAAGATAATGTTATTTAATGTATTATGTACTTTTGACTTTTTTATTTTATTCTATTGTATTTTTGGTCTCATTTAGTACGATCTTGCTTTACATTTAATTGTTTCCCTTCACATTCACTCAAATTCATTATATTATTATAATAACAAAAAAAAAAAAGATTTTTAAGACACCAGAAATCTAGGGCATGACAAACAGGGTTCCCTGCAAAGTAATTTTCTTTTATTAGAAAACATATTTCACAAATAAAATTTTCCAATTTACCACCAACGTGTACAAAGTGGATATAAGCCATCGTTGCCAGCTGTAAGTCAGATGCTGGTCTATTCACCATCTATCTATGCATTTTTCTCTTGCCACTGGTAACTAGGAGCTGTTTCTTGTCACTCTTTTGAGTTGTATAGTCTATGCTCAAAATAATTGACGACAATGAGTTGCTGTTTCGATCAAGCATGACATATGAGCAGCTGCTCAAGGGTCACCATGGAGAATATGCCAATTTTCCATGGTATTTGGAAGGAGTAGAAAATGAAGATTGATAGAGAGTTGGGGACCTCGGATAAAGTCTTGGATTAAGTGGTAACTTGTTTTCGTATTGGTCAACAGATTTCATAATCAATACTTTTCAAAATTTAATCATATGGTCTTACTTCTAACAACACCAGCTGAAACTTAATCTATGGCCAATGAAGCTTCGAATCAAATTAGAAGTTCCAACTGTCCACAACCTATCCAACAAAGCAATAGCAAAACACCATATTGAACCCCATATGATGAAACCCAAAATGTAAACAGGCAGCTGACATGATTAATCCGTTAAGTAACTATTAAAGAAGCATTTAAATAACTTACAGGTCTTCTCACGACCACCCGCAAAGTACTGGATTTCTGAGGAGTTCCCTTTGATGGAGAATAAGGAGTAAAAGTTTGCCGGCTCGGACTCCACAGCAACCTCGACGACGCCGGATCCTCAGGCCGAGATTCATCCTCCTTACTAGAACTGACCTCATCCATTTACCCAGAAATTCTAAGTTGCGATCACCGAATTCGCCGTCCTCAATATCTCCATATAAATTACACCACAGACCAATCACTAAATTTCCAATCTTCCTATCACCGCCTGGAAAACAATAATCTCACACAATCCGCCCGAAGATTCTAATCCCATCCTCCAGACTCATCATCAGATACCTGGAAGTCTACCTCACCCAAGCAACGAATCCGATCATCAAGAATCCATGATCCGAAGCATGCAAGTAGCAATAATTCAAGAAGAATCGAATCCGATCGCACTACCGCAACAACTAAAAACAACACAAACAGATAAATAAATGGGTATAGATAGAACAGGATGGATCACAAAAAAGATTAGGGTTTTGAAGGCTTTTAGACAGAGATGAATCGAGCGGAATCGATGAACATGGACGGAATTGGGGGCGAGAAAGACTCGTGTGCCTCTCGACCTCCGTATCCCTCCGCTTCCAAAATGAAATGAGATTTTGTTTTCTTTGTCAAGGCCAGGCAGCCATTGTCGAGAGATTAAGCTCTTTGGGATTTATATACAGATCCACCTCAGCTTTCCTTTAACCCAGGTTTGATTTCAACCCAACCTGGGTTTACTTAACCCAACTCTAGAGTTATCTAATAACCTGTGAGTGTTTTGACGAGAATTCTAACCCTACTCGCGTAAACTCGCTTACGCGCCCGAGGTATCTTGTACGAAGTAAGTTACACGTAAACATGTGGTGTGGGCCGAACCTATCTTTGAATCAATCACGGGACAATACGTTGACTAATACGTGGCTGGCAGTACCCACTTCAATAAGATTAGCTTTTGTTAGGGTACATAATAAAATCTACACGCCTTCCTGTTTTTTCAGCAAACTTCCCCCATTTACCTAATAAAATTAGAGAAAATTATATTTAGACCCTGTGAAGTTTAGAACATTAACACTTACTTCCCCTTTTTTTTTGGTAGAAAGAAATATTAGATTAAAATTTAAGGTCAATTAGGCTGCGTTTGGCCTAGCTTAAATAAGTGCTTATTAGGGCTTATGGCTTATTAAAGCACTTATTTAAGCTTAAAATCTGTTTGGTTATCTTAGATGGGTAAGTACTTACCCATAAGAAGAAGAGGAACATGACCCATAAGGAGAAGCACTTGAGAGTGGCTTCTCCTTCCTCTATTTCGAGAAGCCCTCTCGATCGAGCTCCTTCCTCTCTCTCTCTCTCGAAATAGAGGGCTTCTCGAAAGATTCCTCTTCAAAATGCGACTGTGGCTTCTCCTTCGTCTCTCTTGCCTTTGAGCTCTGTCTCCCCTTCTCTGAGTCTCTGCGAAATTTCTCCCTCTTTCTCTCTTCAGCTGTAGCACCTGCTCCATTTACAGGTTCGTCTCCCTTCGTCTCCCTTTTTGTGTACTTGTTACAGGTTTGTCTCCATTTACAGTTTCCCTTCTCCATTTACAGGTTCGTCTTCATTTACAACTACCACAACCTACCTCAAGTGAATACAGGTTCGTCTCCTTCTTTTACTTTTATTTTTGTTTTTTGATCTGCATTGATCATCCTCTGTATATTTCTGTTCGTGGATTTTTGTAGATTCACTTTTTTTATTCTTGTTATTTGATTTTGTTTTTTAGTTGTGCTACTTGTTCTTCAATCGTATGAGTTTCTGTCAGTGCATTGTCTGTGTTTGATGAATTGTATGAAAGAAATCAAACAAATTTGCTGTTATTTGCTCATGGGAAAATTTTGTCGTTTGTTTTTTTATAGATCTAATATTTCTTAAAATAAAAGAAAAGATAACAGGATTAGTCTGGGGTGTAATGAGTTAGGTTCAAGCTAAATATACCTTAAACTAAACTTCGAGATAAATAGGTTTTTGGGTTGTATGAAATTTCAGCCCGAAACCAATCCGAACTTTGGAGCTTTTTATATTTCTGTAAATGATCCCAAACAAAGTTTCTGTTAATTTTATCAATTTTCATCACAAGAAATAGATTTTGGAATCCAATATGTAATTTAGCTTTCCAACGGTTTAATTTTTCCAAAATTCTCTTAGAAATCAATAGGAACACCAATAAAGGCACCCATATTTGCTGTTCCAGCTAGCAAGCATTGTGACCGAAAGCTCTAGCCCATCTGCCATGCAAACTAGAAGATATTGATGACTTTGAACTTTTGGATAAACAAGATGGATTACAGATAGAATCCAGTGTTCATTATTCTATCACAAATCTCTTAAGCCAGCTTTGAATAGATAAAATAGAGTTGATCCCTTGATTTAGGAACTGCATGGGCCCAAATGTTCCCTTGATTCACAAATCTCAGTGCTCCTGTTATAAAATTGACACTGGAGGCCAAAAGTTTTTCTTCTCAAAAAAAAAATAATAATAATAAAAAAAATAAATTTAACAGGTTGGGTTTCAACCTAGGAGTAGTGATTTGGTAACTAATTTATAGGTTGTGTTATGAAGACTAATTGGTGGTGTAACTGGTCTGAGGTTTCTCCACTTGTAGAGCATCTCAGGAGGCATAAATGCATTTGAGAAAATGTGTCTGATCATATTCTTAATAGAACTTCCCATAATGTTTGTAAGCAAGGTATGAAGTCCATTTGGACCAGAAGCTTTCTTGGGATTAAGTGACTTGGGTACTAAATCAATCCCTAATCCATAATTGCTTTGTCTAACCAATCTTTGTCTTTTTGGTCCAATTTTGGGAGCAGTTTGCAAGGACTTAATGAGAAAATCACAAACATGAAGTTTAAGAATACCCTTTGTTACCACTCCTCATTATCAATTTAAGCAAAATTATCCTATTCATTCTCCTCCTACTTGTACTGGCAATGTGAAAAAATTGTGTTATTATCTTTATGTTTAAGCCAAAGAAAATGCCAAGCATTTCTTCATTCCAAACCCTTTTTCTCAGTGACTAAGGCCTTGTTTGGAAAAAATTAATTTGCAAAACGAGTTCTAGGAACTCATTCTCAGATTGAATCCTAATCCGCAATGAATGCCAACGAGGCCTAATTTTGTAAGCATTGGACACATTTAATCATGGCACCAGATCAGAGGGTTTACTGTTCAAAATTTATGATCAATATATGTTGCCAATTCTAACATTGGGTTTTAGGCTTTTTAATTTGATTCTAGATTTCTAGACATACAAATATTAGCTTTGTCATATGATTTTATCAGCATGCGAAGTCAACCCTGAAATTCTCAGGTGACTTCTCCTTCATCTTCTCAAATTCCTGTCTCGTATAATCAGAGCTCCCCTCTTACAATGAAGCATCATATAAAGATCAAAAAGAAAAGGACGGCCCCCCTTACTAGAAACTAGCAAAACTCTTGCTGTGGTCTGAACACATTTTGCATCTCGAATGCTCTAGGACATTCTCCCTTGGGAGCTGGTCTCTCGAAGGCCCTTCTCTGTTTCTCAGGTTTTCTAAGCTTCTCTGCAAGCATCTCTTAGGCCTTAGTTAGAAAGATGTGCTAACATTATTTCCAATTTCAGTGGCTTTGGGCCTGTGAGTTGCCGTCCATTAACTGCTACTACTTGACTCACTTATTGTGTATGTTGTAGAAATAACGAATCTAGACGCCCTTTGTTGGAACCCAAAAGACCATGAGCCAATCCCTTCTAGCTGATCTGGGAATCTTATTAATTGTGAGCAACATGGAGATCGATCAATGCATGGTAGGAAAATTGTGCAATCCCAATTGCAACAACCTGGTTTATTTGCACAGAATGCAAAGAGCAAATCAATGTGACTATTTTAAACTTACATGCATATGTGTAGTTAAGGAGATTTGAACTTGAGACCTCTATTTGAAAGAATGGTGTAAGTTTTTTCAGACATGTATTAGATACATACAGGAGTCAAGACTTGAATTTCTTTTACAACACTGAACCTTTTTTCTTTATCTTCACATTATCAATTCACAATAATATAAAATTTAAACTCTGTGCTCTGCTATAATATTTCCTTTGGATAACATAATATATGTAAGCTCATTATGTCTTCTCTTTACGTATATGAGACAATTCATAAGATATGATGTTGTATCTCAACATATCTTATGAATTTAAATATTTGCTTCCGCAATATTCACGTATAGTGAGTAGTTGGAAAATCCCAAATATCTTGAGCTCTCCCAATCCAGCATCCTTTTTATATGTTACATATTGGCACTTGTACTCATAAAAGCACAACTCTAGAACACGTGACTCTTTTAGTCAGCATTCTGTTGACTTTTAGGTGTGCTTTGGAAATCTGACTTTTATTTAACTTATGACATTAATTTCTTGACTTGAATGAAATAGGAGATAAATGGAAAATCGAGAAAAAGTAGCTGCCGCCTTACATGGGAAGGTGAAAGCCCATTGGACAGCTGAACACCACAAAGTTTTTGTGGAGTTATGCCTAGAGCAAACCTTAATTGGTAATAGGCCTGGAACACACCTTAATAAAGCTGGTTGGAGTGTTGTCGTGGAGGAATTTTTTAAAAGAACAGGCATAAGGTATGAGCAAAAACAATTGAAGAATCACTGGGATGGTACTAAACTTCAGTGGCAAGCATGGAATAAAATTCTTAAGGAGTTTAGTGGGTCAGGATGGGATCCCGTTCTTCGAACTGCAGATATCCCTCACGATCGTTGGGATAGTCTCGTAAAGGTATAATTTTCAAGTTTTAATTGCTAAATAATATGTCAAGCAAAATATTGTATTAGTAACTTATTTTTATATTTGTTACAGACTTATCCCGACACAGCTCAGTTTCGTCACAAAGAACTACCCCATGCCAATGATTTAGATGTCATTTTTGGAGGAACATCGGCTACTGGGCAAGCGGCTTGGACACACCTGCCCAAGGTAACTTGCCTACTAACGAAGGTGGCTCAAATCCAGTAAGGGATGACTCAAGCATGCCAAGCAATTCAATTGGCATGATGGGAGATAACCAAGATAATGAAGTTGCTAGCAACAATGAAGAGGAAGAAATCGAGCCTCCTCCTAAGTATGCTAGAAGAAACGAAGGGAGCTCCTTCCATAGGCGCAATAAGGAATCTAGTGCTTCTAGGCTTGATAACCAAATCAATCGACTTTGTGAGGCTGTTGAATTGAGGACTGCTGCATCGTGTAAGTCCGTACAAGCTGAAAAGCAATACTCTATAGCTGATTGTATTGAATGCCTTAATGAGATGGAAGAAGTAGAACGAGGAAGCGAGTTGTACTTATTTGCTACGGATTTATTCTTGAAGAAGGAATATAGGGAGCTTTTTGTTGAATTGAAGACGGCTGATGTTCGACTTGCATGGTTGCGGCGTTTACAATCTTTGGGTCTTACACTCCATTAAGATTTGAAGAAGGAATATAGGGAGCTTTTTACTTGTTTCCTTGGTGTTACTACCACCTGATTGATACAGTATTTTGGCTGATGCATTCTTTTTATCCCTCGCATGGATACAGTATTTTGGCTACACTTTGGATTTTTAAAACACTAGCACAACTGAGTTTGTAACAATGGCAAATATTCTCTGTTTACATATTTGCTTCCTATCTCTGGCACAGATGTATTACTGTGGCTTTGCTTTAATGTGAACACAGGTATAATGAACAAGTATATGAAATGGGTTAAGAAATCTGTTTTTTCTTGCTTTAATGTGAACACGTGAACTCTTCCTCTTTAAATCTTGTGATTTGGGCTCAATTAGCTGGAAGCAATTTGTATGAGTTAGTCAATTGGAATGTATGTGTTCCTGTGAAAATTTTAGATGGACTCTGTTATTATCTATATTTTCTTTTATTTATTTTCAGGTCACATGGACTCTGAAGAACAAATCGATATGTTGGTACTTATAGCTGCTAAATTGATTCAACGATATCATAGTCTTTATATCGTAAAAGAGCCATGTCGAGTATCAAAACACACAGGATGGGCCTTTGTGCATGAAATTTTAGATGGCCATCCTGTTCGTTGTTATGATTTATTTCGTATGGAGAAGCATGTGTTTACGGCACTATGTGATACCCTTAAAGAGAGGGAATTGCTAAAAGATACACGAAGAATGAGGGTAGAAGAACAACTGGCCATTTTTATGATCACTGTTGGACATAATCAACGAAATAGAATGCTACAAGAGAGGTTCTTACATTCGGGCGAAACTATAAGTCGTCATTTCAATAATGTTTTGATTGCAATGGCAAAATTTTCAATATCTATCATAACACCTCCTTCATTTTCTGAAGTCCCGACAGAAATACATAGAAATAAGAAATATTGGCCATTTTTCAAGGTAATTGAAGAACTTTATGACTACAATTTTATTTTTATTTTTAGTAAATCTTTGTCTATACTCTTTGTTAATAAATGTTTAATAAAATTTTTTTAATATGTAGGATTGTATTGGTGCACTAGATGGAACACATATTAGCGCTGTTATACCATTGGAACAACAAGTACCATATCGTGGTCGGAAAGGTGATTGCACACAAAATGTCATGGCAGTATGCTCTTTTGACATGCGATTCACTTATGTTAATGCTGGTTGGGAAGGGATAGCTAATGATTCACGTATCTTGTTAGAAACTA
This sequence comes from Buxus sempervirens, assembly GCA_947561395.2. Taxonomy (NCBI): domain Eukaryota; kingdom Viridiplantae; phylum Streptophyta; class Magnoliopsida; order Buxales; family Buxaceae; genus Buxus; species Buxus sempervirens. Next base: position 6,063,685 of record OX387187.1, on the reverse strand, counting down.
TTCGTAAGCCAGAATTGAATTTTCCTCATGCTCCACCTGGTTAGTAAAATAATTTAATTAAATATTTTTGTTTATGACTTTAAGTAGATTTGTTATTATAATAGTTTAATGTTTTTTTTGGGGTCAAAATATCAGGTAAATATTATGTTGTTGATGCGGGGTATCCTAATATGCGTGGTTTTCTTGCACCATATCGAGGAGTTCGTTATCATCTTCCAGACTTTCAACGTGGTAGTCGAGCTAGGGGGGAAAAAGAATTATTTAATTATGCTCATTCATCATTACGAAATGTGATTGAAAGATGTTTTGGTGTATTGAAGGCGCGGTTCCCAATTTTAAAATTGATGGCTCCTTATCCATTTTCAACACAAAGATATATTGTTGTGGCAACAATGGCTATACACAATTTTATTCGACAAGCTGCATTATATGATGATCACTTTAGACAATATGAAGATGAAGAGTGCATATGTGAAGACGAAGAAAGATCCTTTGATGATGAACCAAATCCTGATGGTATCATCCAGCAGCAGCAGCTTGGGGAGATGGGTTTTACTAGAGATACGATTGCAAATGCTATAAAGTTTGCACATGATAGTGGTCATATTAGTTTTAGTTAATTACATATTTTGGCATTTGATACATATGCGGGGTTTTATTTCATAGATGGTATTTTCTTTTGTTATGGATTACTTTCTATATTTTCTTGATAGATGAATTTATTTTGTTAGATACACTTATTCTTGCTTTTTATTTTTTTCATTATAAAAATTTATTTTTAACCTTATTTTCCTTTCTTTTCTTTTTTTTAGTTTTTGTTTTTTATAGGGATCCAAATAAAATACAAAGCTTTGATGTGTTTAATTTGGATAAAATAAAAAAATAAGTGCTTTGATACATATGTTTACCAAACACTTTTTTTAACCAAAAAGCACTTACTATATTATTAAGTGCTTAAATAAATGTGTTTACCAAACACCAAACTTGTCATATGAGCACTTTTTTATAACTATGGATAAGCACTTAAATAAGCCAAATTACCTTTTAAGTGCTTACCCATAAGCACAAGCTAGGCCAAACGCCACCTTAGAGTCATCCCTTAGTAGCTTTAAAACCCAACAAGGCATAATATTATCCCAAAAAATTTTATGTTTTGCAATCATCCCCAACTTTGCCATAGCATCAGCAACTCTATAAGCATCTCTTCTAACATGTTGCACCCTAACCTGTTGAAATTTTGAAATTAGTTCTTCCACTTCTCTAAATAAAGAACTCGTCTGCCAAGGATGCGCCACCTCCTTTAAAACACCTTTAATGACTTGTAGTGCATCACCTTCTATTTCCAAAAGTTTAAAACCCCTACTATATGCTACTTTAATACCTTCTATCATTGCTAGTAGTTCAGTCTTAAAATTAAAACATCAAATCCAAAGAAACGGTTAGCATACAGACACAGGAGTTTCCCTTCACAGTTTCTCAAAATACCACCAACTCTTGCTATACCATTTCTACTTATATCCCCATCAAACTTAAGCTTAACCCACTATGGTTGAGGATGTTTCCAAGCCATTAACTTGTAGAATCCTGAATTTTAAGAAATAATAACATAATTGTAAATCTAAATATTAAAAGAAATAAAATAAATAAATTTAAAATATCAAGAGATAAATACTTAATATAAGTATTTGGGAGATTGAAATTATAATTCACATTTATATTATGAAGAGAAATAATGAGGAGATTAAATCTGAAAATTTAGAAATAAATCTAATGGCCAAATATAATATAATAATGAAAAAGTGCATTTTAGTCTTTTCCCAATGGCTAATTATTGAATTAATAAAATAAATAATTATTAGAATTGAAATAAACAATTAGATTTAAGTTAGATTCAAATTGGATTTAAGAAGCTTAATTTATAGTTTAAAAGATGAGAAAAGGACCTAATTGTAATAATACTTAATTAGGGATCTTAAATTTGAGGATAATATGAGTTTTGGGGTGTTTTAGTAATATTTTAAAATGGGGGAAATAATTTGCACGAAAATTAATTAAATAGAAGTTCCTTATAAATTAGATTTAAGAGAAAATAATTAGAATGAGAGATAAGATATGAAAGTTTTTTAAATAGAATTAGAAATCCTAGTTAGAAAGTTTCCTAATCCAATTAGGACTTGTATTTGGGTGAGCTTATAAAATGAAGGCATTAGGGAAGTTTTGGGGTTTTCATTAATTCAATCATGTAGAGAAAAGATGAGAGAAAATTCATGCATAGGATTGGAAAAATAGAGAGATAATAAGAGACTTTAGACAAAAAGAGGAGTTGCAGAAAATTCCGACTAGTAACCATCAAACAGCGATCTAGAGAGATTCAACCATTGGATTAGCACCAAATTTTGAGGCTTTGTTGTAGACTGGTGGTTCTTCAATCTGAACGGTGACGATTGCATTTGGAGATCCCTAGAGTTGTGCGAAAATTTCAGAATTTTGAGGTTATTGAAAAGAAGAAGGATTTTGCAATTTTAAGGCAAGTAGTAACCATTTACATTGGAAAATTTGCATGTTTTATTGTTTAGATGATAAATATTGTATTCTTCGGATTTGTGATGATTTAGAAACATGTTTATGTTGATTTGGAAGGTTTTGGTTGGGGTTTAAAGTATGGAAAAATTATATGTTCTTTTCGGTAGAATTTTGTTTACTTTGATATTTGGATAAAAAGCATGATTTTGATGATTAGATTTGTTTGTAATTGTTTTATAATAGTTTAGTGTGTTTAGAGAATGATTTAAGATGTATTAGAAGTAATCACGAATAATGGAAATAAGTTTAAGAGAAAGAAATAGAAAATTCGCAAAACCCAGAATTTTTAGAAAATCAATGGATGCCGACAATCTCGCTCGAGCGCCATTGAAGGCGTGTAACGCCCCGGATCCGGGTTATGTATTGAAACCATAACATGTGTCTAAAGTGTTAAATAAATCCACAGGATCTATACCAGAGTAAAGGAAAAATATGAATATAACATGAACAAAACGCAAGTTCATCAATATGAGAGTCTACTGGTCCCAATCACAAATCCAATTGTAACCACATCATGAAAGCAATACAACTATTCACATCCAATAAAATCCAAACAGTAACAATCTACAATCAAACTACTAATGCTCTATATAGTAATCCTCCTCCATATACTCCAGGTAATCGTCTGTAGTATCTACCCGAAGAGTATCGTCCTCACCAGGATCTGAAAACAAAACAAAACGTAATAAGATACGAATATTCCAGCAAGTAGCACATGCATGCTCAAATGCAATTTTACGGTTCTAAAACATGATTCAGTTATAAAACATATAACAGTAACGATAACACAATTAATCTGATTAACCAGAATAATTCATCCACAATTCAAATTCAAATTCAAATACAATTATAATCAATAACTCAACATGTAGTATCAATATGCAATATTCAATCCAAATCATTAAGTCACAGCAGGACTCATGAAATAAGACTGTCTTTAATTAGAGTAAAGTCAATGTCCACTATGCCACCTCCCGACTTATGTGTGAAGCCGAGTACACGATTATTGTCTTATTGCGGGAGAACCCAACCAGTACAGTGAAGGATTGGCATGTACTAACCAGTCACAGTCCAAGTACACTATAAAATGAAGGAAAGTTGCAGCCCACCAGTACAGAGAAAGCCTCATCAAGTACACGATGGAACGCGTGCGTGTAGACACCCCAAATTGCACTACAAAATGAGAAAATATTGAAAACATATAATTGGGATTTAAAACAGGCCAAAAATGCATGAAATTCAATAAATTGAGCCTTGACCGTATTATCACTACGGGCTGATCGTGTCCAGATTGAATATACAGGCATGCAGCGCCCGTAATACATATACGGACACCATTGGACCGTAAATCATTTAGGGGCACATTAGATTCGTGCGAGTTTTATTCTTCTCTCGATTTCTGAGCCTTATCTTTAGTCCAATATGTATTTAGATGAGCGAATTATCTCATTATTTCGTTCGGAATATCCTTGTTGGCCATGGATGGGCATTATCCTTGTATTTAACTCAATCTGAAACTCTATCTTGCCAAACCTTGGACCAATCTTACCCCTGGCTTTGCTTATAAATAGAGGAGCTCTCCTCAAGCAAAGGGCCACGAAATTTTGAAGTCTAAGGAGCTCCAAGAGAAGAGAAGAATCCCTGTTGCTCTGCTTGCTCAATCCAGGTAAGTCCCTTTTCCCTTTTATTTTCTGTCTTCAATTCTAGAGATAATAGGATCTTCTTTATTGCTGTAGAATAAGGCCATCTTTTATCTGGTATTCCTAAACTTGTCTCTAAGTACCTCAAGAGTCTCTCTAGCCGTAAAACGTGAAGAGAGAGCTAGGGGAAAGGGGAACAGGTGGATCCCTAGAATAGGACCCCATATCTGTTTTTCTTCTTTTTTATAGAATAAAGCCTTTGAGTGTGTTTGTTTACTCAAACCTATCTCTAAGTACCTCAAGAATTCTCTCTAGCCATAAAACGTGAAGAGAGAGCTAGGGGAAAAGAGAACAGGTGGATACGTAGGGTAGACCCCCATGTGCTCTAATCTGTGAGATGTGGCTGCTTTGGATATCCTGATCATGTTTTAATGGTTTTTATGTCAAATATGATTGAATCTGAATGAATCATATGAATCCATGATATTTATAGCATGAGATCCCCGCTTTTTTCTAAAATTTGGATTTTTACCATTTTTGCACATACAGCACTATTTTCGTGATTTTTGTGATATTAGGCTAAGATCTTAGATTTATCATGATCAATATGATAGATCTGGATCTAGCAGCCTGAAAGTAACTTCTAGGGTTTCATGATGTGGTTTTTGAATCGTTTTTCACTTTTTGAGAGAAGACCCTACGGTCTAAGTTCTCCCCTTTTGATGTTCTTCATCAACGTGGGTATTTTTGGTTTTTATTTTCTGATTTAATGTGAAATTTGGGCTATATCTGTATCCTGGAACGTTCAATTTCAAATTTGAAATATTTTATAAAAATCATATTTTTCTAGATTTCTAGAATTTAACTTGAAGCCAGATTTTTTAAGTTTTCACTTTAGATTGGTTTTATTTGATTTTATCTCAATTTTATTGCGATCATGAAACCCTAGGAATAGTATGATCATATTTGAAAGTTCTGGACTAATCAGGCTATTCGTATGAAAAAAACCATACATCTTTGTCTTTTTTGTGATTTTTCGTGATTTTTATAGCAAGCCTTTTTCCTTTATTTTAACATGAACAATGCCTGGCAACCACCTTGTGTGGATGAATAGGGGTGCCTAACACCTTCCCTTGTTCATAACCTAATTCCCTTACCCATCTCTGGTTGTTTTTTTAATAGGGTTATTTTTACCCTAAATTTGCCTTTTTGAGCTTATTTGATATTTTGGTGTCCATTAACACCTAAATTGAATGGTGGCGACTCTGTGTTTTTAACCAATCCCGCATGATGATTTAGGAAGTCATTGAATTGATTTTTTTCCCATGTCTCACAGTGCGCGAGCAAATAGTTACATCTAGCAAAGAATAATCCCTCTCACTATCTAGCTCCTAAATGGATCCATATCGAGCTATGCCAACTAGACTCGAAACACAAAACCAAATATGATAACTAGTAAGCACAATTCATCTTAATCTCCATAATCATCATCTCGAGTATACGGGGCATCTCTGAGTACACAGAGGCATCAACATCCTAAGTACATGGAGCATCCTCAAGTACATGAAGGAAATCAGAATCAGAAACCAATTATCAATCTCAAGTTAAGTGTAAATCCCAATTTAGGTTAAATCTGCCCAAAGCAATAGAAAACCATAATTGTGCAATTCCAAAAGTTAAAACATGTTTATAATCAACTAATACAAGTGTATGAAACTCCCAATTCAATTAAAATCAGAAAATAGAACATAAACTTTCTAAATTCGTAAATCAAGACCTATTTTAGTAGAACAAGCCTAAACTTTTCATTGATTTGAATTTCAAGATAATTCCCGTATAAACACCTTCTCAACATCTATATTTTATTCTTACATAAGGTGGATTTAATTAAAATTCATTCCATATTCGAAATCCTCACGTATTAGTCAAAAATCAGCTTTATGTATTATTCTTACAATGGGTGCTCAACACATTGCTTGAGCAATGTGTTGGGCGCCCCTTTTAATTTTTAACTTGTATGGTCGCTCGACACATTGCTCAAGCAATGTGTTGGGCGCCCCCCCTTATTTTCAACATGCATGGTCGCTCAACACATTGCTCAAGCAATGTGTTGGGCGCCCATTCAATAATTCCCCACTATTAGCTGCTTTGACCCAATTGCTTGAGCGATGGGTTGAGCGATCCCTGGTAAAACTCAAATCAGACAAATTTGTTCTCTGTAAATCCAATATCGACTCTTCTGTCCTAAAATTTATCATTCAAATCACCCCCAATATCTTATGTAGCAATTTAGGAACACAATTACATACTCTTGGATTTAATTAAACAAAAACTACAACGATTTCACTAAATTCTCCGATTATACGTACGAAATAGAATTTCTCTTCAAACATGATCAAAGTCTCATTCAAACGAATTTAAAGCTATAAGTTAAGGTTTGAAAGGTGCTACTTACTTCTGAAATATAATTCGAACACAATCCTTTCCTGAATCACAGAATTGAGCTCAAGCACTGATCACTCGATCACCTTACTCAAATTCTGCAATAAATCATCAAAACACTAAAACTTCTTCTAAATCTGATTTCTAATCTCTATCATCTCTTAATTCCAACGAAAATATAGATTATAACTGTAACTCACCTAATTTCTCTCTAGAAACAGAAAATTCTACAACTCCTGATCACTAATCAGCAGCCGAATCCTCTCTCTTTTGATGCTGATCTTCAGATCTGACAAGATACTCTTCAAAACCTTGCTTCTCCTCTCCTTCTTCTTCTTCAAACCCTAGATTCAGGCTCAGAACCTTTTGGAGTCTCTCTTACAATTATCTCAGATCTAACTCCCCAAACTAACGTAACCGAAATTGGCAACTATTTATAGTTGCCGCCAAAGCTCTTTTAAAACCCCTCATGATCTGCTGCTGTGCTAGACCACCAAATACCCTATATCATCACTCAAGCAACTTAAATTTAATTATATAATATATATATATGCACTAAAAAAATTGTCTTTATTTACAATAAATTAAAACTTAATTTCTTACCCTCTAACTCCTTTATTTTCCACCTTCTTAGTGAATCTAAATAATTAAACCTTATGATCTTCATAATCTCTGCAAAATTTAACACTTAATTAATCAGAATTTTAATTTTATTAAAGTTCAAGATTTTACAAGGTGCACCCGCCTATGTTTTTAAAAAAAAATCAAAAACCGAAACTCAGAATTTTTATTTAAGCCAAACGCCCGGAATACCGCTCGAGTGCTACGATTAGAAACCCAGAAACCTAGAACACTTGGAATATGGCTCAAGCGTTATGTCGAGCACCCAAACCCAAATTTCTGTATTTTGACCAATTTGCCTAACTTTTGATTCTAAATTGATTTTTAAGTAATTCCAACTCATGTACCAACTAGATTAGGGTATTTTGAGAGTGTTTGCACTAGCCAAATAATTTTATTTGATTTATTGAAGATTTTGGGTACGTTTTGGTGGAATAGGTGGTTTAAGACTGGAGTAGTGGAGTTGGGGAATTTAAAGGGGTTTTTATTGTTTATTTTTTATTCCTACAATTTTCTAAGATGGTTTTAAACATGTTTTGATTTTTGGAATTATTCAAATTCATATACAATAGATTTTGGGTATTTGATTGGATATTTATGGTTTATTGAAACTTGTGGACTTATGAAATATGTTTGGCTATTCAATGTAAGTAGTATTATTTGTTATCTCCATGAGGGAGTATTTCTGCCAAGAGAGTAGTGGTTGTTGATTTAAATCCATGAAGCAATGATTTATGCTATGATGGCAAATATGGATGTGTTTTTAAAACTATATAATATGGTTTTTGGGTGGCTTGTGTCTAGCGGGCTTAGCTCATTATGGATCCATAGTTTAGCTAGATAGTGAGATATGTCTATCTTTGTTTGAATTATCTTACCTTTACTAGAATCTTGCAAACTACTTAGTTCCCCTATTACAGATTTAATCAAAAACTGTCCATTTCTTGTTAATCCCCATGATATCTCATCAACATCATTTATCTGAGGAATATACCACTAAATAATTTCATTAACTTGTTCCTCACTAAGAGGAGTTTCTTTTACAGCCTAGGTGTTCCATGTGTTATTTTCCATTATGAACTCTCTGAGTTTTTTTATCTTTAATAATTTGTTCCTTATTTTCATTAGATAAAGTTTCAATTAACTGTTTATCACCTATCCAATAATTTGTCCAAAAATTAATATCTTTACCATTCAACAATTTCCATCTAATACCTTCTCTTAAGATTTCTCTTTGTTTAAGGATTTATTTCCATAAATACGAGTCACCTCTCTTAGCTTGAACAGTTAAAAAATTCTTTCCTTTTAAATATTTCTCTTTAACTATGTTAACTCGAAGGTTATCTTTCTCTTGTAACACTTTCCAATAATCTGTCCAAAAATTAATATCTTTACCATTCCCCAATTTCCATCGAATACCTTTTCTTAAGATTTCTCTTTGTTTAAGGATCTGTTTCCATAAATACGGGTCACCTCTCTTAGCTTGAACAGTTAAAAAATTCTTTCCTTTCAAATATTTCTCTTTAACTATGTTAACTCGAAGGTTATATTTCTTTTTTTAACACTTTCCAACCAAGTTTAGCTGAACAAGCGTTATTGACATTATAAAATTTCTTATTCCTAAACCTCCTTTATTTTTTGGCGAACAAATTCTTTCCCAACATATAGTATGCATATGTTTTTTTCCTTTTTCTTCATTCCAAAAAAAGCTTCTCTAAATTCCTTCCATTTTATCACTAGTACTCTTAGGTAACCTACATGACCCCATTGAATATTGAGGTATTGTAAACACCCCAAATTGCACTACAGAATGAGAAAGTAATAAAAACATGTAATTAGAACTTAAAACAGGTCAAAAATGCATAAAAATTGACAAAGTAGGCTTTGCCCGTATTTCATTCACGGGCCGGTCGCGCCCGAGATCTCTCTACGGTCAGGCGCGCCCGTATTGGAAATACGGTCACCGTTGGACCGTAAATGATTTACGGTCACTAAAGACTCGTGCGAGTTTTATTCTTCTCTCGATTTCCGAGCTTTATCTTTAGTCCAATATATCTTTAAATGAGCGAATTACGTCTTTTATTCGCTGAAGCCACCTTGGTTGGCTATGGATGGGTATTATCTCTGTCTTTCACTCTATCTTAAGGATCAGGATATATCCTTCTGGACAAGACTTGCCCCTGTGCTTGCCTATAAATAGAGATGAGATTCTCAAGCTGAGGGCCACGAAATTTTGAAGAATCAACAGCTCCAAGGGAAGAAGAGGAACCCCTGCTGCTTCGCTTGCTCAATCCAGGTAAGTCCCTTTTCCCTTTTATTTTCTGTCTTCAATTCTAGATGTAATAGGATCATCTCTATTGCTGTAGAATAAGGCCATCTTTTGTATCTAGTATTCCTAAACTTGCCTCCAAGTACCTCAAGAGTCTCTCTAGCCGTAAAACGTGAAGAGAGAGCTAGGGGAAAAGAGAACAGGTGGATCCCTAGAATAGAACCCCATATCTGTTTTTCCCTTTTTTTTTCTAGAATAAAGCCTTTGATTGTGTTTGTATACCCAAACCTATCTCCAAGTACCTCAAGAATCATCTCTAGCCGTAAAACGTGAAGAGAGAGCTAGGGGAAAAGAGAATAGGTGGATCCGTAGGGTAGACCCCCATGAGCTCAAATCTGTGAGATGTGGCTGCTTTGAATATCATGATCATGTTTTAATGCTTTTTATGATGAATTTGAATGAATAACATGAATCCATGATGTTTATAGCATGAGATCCCCACTTTTTTTTCTAAAATTTGGATTATCCACATATTTGCACCTACAACACTGTTTTCGTGATTTTTGTGATTTTAGGCTAAGATCTTGGATTTATCATGATCAATATGATAGATCTGGATCCAGAAGCCTGAAAGTAAATTCTAGGGTTTCATGAAGTTGTTTTTAAATCGTTTTTCATTATTGAGAGAAGACCCTACGGTCTAAGTTCTCCCATTTTGGTGTTTTTCATCAACGTGGGTATTTTTGGTTTTGATTTTCAGATTTAATGTGAAATTTGGGCTCTACCTATGTCCTGGACTATTCAAGTTCAATTTTGAAATATTTTATAAAAATCATATTTTTCTAGATTTCTAGAATTTGACTTGAAGCCAGATTTTTGGATTTTTCACTTTAAATTGATTTTTTTTGATTTTATCTCAATTTTATTTTGGTCATGAAACCCTAGGAATGGTATGATCATATTTGAAAGTTCTGGATCAATCAGACTATTCATATGAAAAAACCATATATTTTTGTCTTTTTTTGTGATTTTGTATGATTCTTATAGCAAGCTTTTTCCTTTAATTTAACATGAACAATGCCTGGCAACCACCTTGTGTGGATGAATAGGGGTGCCTAACACCTTCCCCTGTTCATAACCTAATCCCCTTACCCATCTCTGGTTGTTTTTTTTAGGAGGGTTATTTTTACCCTAAATTTGCCTTTTGTGCTTATTTAATATTTTGGTGTCCATTCACACCTAAATTGAATGGTGGTGACTCTTTGTTTATTTTAATCCCGTGTGATGATTGAGGAAGTCAATGGAAATTGATTTTTTCCCATGTCTCACAACTGGCGACTCTGCTGGGGACTTGAGGATTTCAGCCTTTTGGTGCTTGTTCATGTTTTGATTTTTTGATTTGCTTGCTATTTTGTGTTCTTAAGCATGTTGAATATGTTTTAAATCTTAATTATTGCTTAAGAATTCATGGGGGTAGAAACATGCTTAATTTTGATTTATAGGATTGTTTCTACAAACATGCGTAGGGGAGGTCCGTTTTGCTGAACCATGTTTATTTCTTGCTATATTTTTATGATAGCATGTTTTAATTTTCAGCATGATCTCCATGATGATTTTGGGTGTATAACATGATCATATGTTTGCATGATTAGATGATTTTTTATGAGCATGTTTTAGGTGCTATAGGATTGCTGTATTTACTTGTTTATTTTAAATATGCTTTCCTATTATGCCTTGGTTTGTTTATGCATGGCTGCGAAAAGAGTGGCAAGGGTTTGGGACATTGTGAATGCACCCTATTTTTACAATGCACTGTGCACCTTTTATTTTTTACACAGCCTACCCTTAACCTATAGGAAGTTGAAGCCGAATGTGTGTAGCTTGGCGCAACGAGGTCGATACTTCGGAAAGCGAAAGTGAAAACATTTACCTTAGAACTTTGGGCCAATGATGTGATGATAACGTAGATCTGGGATTCTGGTCATCACTAGGCTTGAGTGCTAAGTTGCCATTAAGCCAAAACCCAAAACCCCTACGCTTAAAGGTGGAGTTACACGTTTTTGGCTAAAATACACAATTACGTGGGGATATGGGTTTGTAATTGTGGGAAGGCCGTTTGCATGGCTTACAAACCAGGGCATAATGCGGATGCCATATTGAAGGTAAACAAGGTAACAAGGTAACAAGATAATCCTATTGTTTTCCATTATTTTCATGTCATAGGGGTGTCATGGTGCCCATTGGTTTGGGATAAAATTGGTCCCAAAATATGCATGTTTTCTAAAATTGGTGCAGCCCATAGGAAGAGTTTCTAACTCTGTTTAGAATCAACCCTATCCAATGTTCATACAAGAGGCAACAAAAAAGGTACCAAATTCTTGAGTATGGTGTCAATTTGGAGGGTACATGTACCCTCCCAAGCATGTGTTTTTACAAATAGGCCAAGGTCCACTTTGGGACAGTTTAGAAGTCCTGCACTGGGTGAACCGTATGTTTGGATGAGCAATCAAAGTGATCAAACCATGTAAAAACTGAGAAAACATAAAAGAGTTCCGTAAAACCGTATTTGATACACGGGCTGGGCTCGTCCATATTAGTTATACGGGCGGGGTTCGCCCGTGAATTTCTTACGGTCACAGCTCGCTCGTAATTTTAATACGGTCAGGGCTGGACCGTACTGTGTATACGGTTTTTGCGGAAAATTCAATTTTAATCAGTTTTCTCCCACCAAAGCTTATTCCTTTAACCTTTAAATAATGATAAAGGGAAATGAGTTTGAATAAAATGCTTCAAAAAAAATAATAATAAAATAAATGAATAAAAAAACAAATGTAAGAGAAAATCCTTTGGGCCTCTGAAAGCCTTTGAATTTCAGACTTTTTCTCAAAAACTCCTTGGGCTTCTGAAAGCCTTTGAATTTCAGACTTTTTCTCAAAAACTCCTTGGGCCTCTGAAAGCCTTTGAATTTCAGACTTTTTCTCAAAAATCCCCGGGCCTCTGAAAGTCTTTGAATTTCAGACTTTTTTCTCTTGGGCCTCTGAAAGCCTTTGAATTTCAGATCTTTTGGGCCTCTGAAAGCCTTTGAATTTCAGATCTTTTGGGCCTCTGAAAGCCTTTGAATTTCAGACTTTTTCTTTTGGGCCTATGAAAGCCTTTGAATTTCAGATCTTTTGGGCCTCTGAAAGCCTTTGAATTTCAGATCTTTGGGCCTCTGAAAGCCTTTGAATTTCAGACTTTTATCAAAAATCCTCAGGCCTCTGAAAGCCTTTGAATTTCAGACTTTTATCAAAAATCCTCAGGCCTCTGAAAGCCTTTGAATTTCAGACCTTTTCCAAAAATATCCCTGGGCCTCTGAAAGCTTTTGAATTTCAGACCTTTTTCAAAACCCCCCGGGCCTCTGAAAGCCTTTGAATTTCAGATCATTTTCTCTTTATTGCGGGACCTGTTGGAAGCCCTAGAATATTCCAACAATTCTAAAAAAAAGAAAAAGAAAAGAAGCAAATAAAGAAACAAAATCCAAACTCGTGTTCACCCAGCTTGCACATAGGCATTCCTAGGCATGTGAATGAGATTAATTGGGCACTGATTTTTTTATTTTATTTTTTTGCCAGGTACTAATACACTTGCAATCATAGCTCCTGTAACCAGATCAAGAGCTCGCGCCATGAATCCCATTGAAGACGAAGCTGATGCTCCTCATCCAGATGTTGTCCTGTTCCAAGAACAAGTAGCAGGACTAGCCCGAATGCTAGAGAACATATTGTCCGTACAGGCCCAACAAGTGCAGGCCCAACAAATGCAGGCCCAGAACCAAGCATCCACTTCCAACCCTGCACCTTCACCCCAAATCAATATTCCACCTCCAGTGCAACCAATTCCTGAACCCGTTTATGAACCCACCCCTGAACCTATACTAATCAGGAATGAGACAGCTGAGTCAAACAAGGCTAAGGAAAAGGAAAGGATAAGGGAAGAGGTTGAAAGAAAGTTCCTGCACAAACTGGAAATGATCCAAGATGAACTTAGAGAAGTAAAAGGGGTGAGCAACTTCGGGGGCACCAACTTTGAGGACTTATGCCTGTATCCTAATGTTAACCTGCCAGCTAAGTTCAAGTGCCCAGACCTAGACAAATATGATGGCACTGGCTGCCCCATGAGCCATCTAAAGTTGTACTGCGGTGCCCTATGCCAGTTTGGGCGGGATGAGGGTGTTCTGATCCAACTCTTCCAAAGGAGCTTAACTGGAACTGCCTTGAGATGGTTTGCCACTTTAGACCATGGAAAAATCAGAAGATGGAAGGACCTAGCAGATGCTTTCCTAGCTCAGTACCGGTTCAATTTAGAGATCGTGCCAGACAGGTACGATGTAATGAGAATGAGCAAGGGAAGGGACGAATCTGTGAGACAGTATGCCAAGAGATGGAGGGAGACTGCCTTTCAGGTTAGGCCACCTATGCTAGAGCAGGAGATGATTTCCACTTTCATCAGCACATTGGGTCAACCATTCTACAACCATTTGGTGGGTCAGACAACCACTAATTTTGCTGCCTTAGTTCAAGTGGCTGACCGAATTGAAGACGGGATTAGGTCAGGTAAGATAATTGACCACTCTGCCATGGTTAGTCAACAAGACCCTAATCTGAAGAAAGGAAGCGGGATTAAGAAGAATGGGAACAAGAAAGAAGGGGAGGTAAACATGGTACAGCCACCATCAGGCCCTAACAAGCCCATACAAATCAACATACCCGTTCATTTTCCTACTCCATCTCCATCTACCCAGGCCCCTATGAGGGTTAATGTTCCAGCAGCACCTTCAGACCAAAAAAGGGTTTTTACCAAGGAGGAAAAGGATGCTTATTTTGCAGCAAGGAGAAATAAGGTTTTCACTCCTATTCCAATGACTCCTTCTCAATTGCTGCCTACCTTATTGCAAGCAGGGTATATCACTTTAAGAGAACCCAATCCGAATGCACCCAAGGGGAGAAATTTTGACCCTCCACCACTTGTGATTACCACATGGGTGCACCTGGGCACCCTACTGACAAGTGCTGGCCTTTGAAACATGCCATTTAGGATTTACTGGACCAGAATACCCTGTCTTTCAATACAGGGGCTCCCAATCCTCCTAGAACAGATATTGGACAGAACCCTCTGCCCCAGCATCATGGGGCAGGCCCATCTAATGTTATAGGTGTCGTCTCTTCTGATAAAATAACCATTGACTCATCCCAGTTAATTGCTCCAATAGGGACAACGGTCAAAGTTTATTTTAACAGAATAGTTAAGGAAAAAGAAATAAATGCAATTTTAAAGGGGAATGATAGTGTTGCAAAGAACATTAGCTCATCTCTGGACCGGGTCTCGTCCCTCATGGCCCAAATGAACATTGCAAAACCACCATTGGTCATCAATTGCAGTCCATCCTCCTTTACTTCACCCATTCAGTCAAAACCACCATTGGTCATAAATTGTGACCCTCTTAATGCATTAGTCACTTCCGTGACCCCTCAACCAAAACAACTTCTACCATTGGTCGTTGATATCTCTCTCACTCAAATTTCATCATCCAAGTCTAAACTTCCTCCCTTGGTGATAAATGTCCCCAAACCTTCCTACTCTGAATCGGCTGTACCATGGAACTACAGTGAAGCTTTTACCACTACATGCCCTGCAGCTGAAAGCAAGGAAGAAGTGAACCTCATGATGAGGTCAGGAAAATGTGTAGGGGTGGAAGAAAAACAAAAGGAAACAGAGAAGTAAAAGGAAGAAGAAAAAAATAAAGGAAAGGCCAAGATAGGGGATGATGCCCCTCCGGTAACTAACAGTGAGGCTGCTGACCTCATTAAAATCATAAAAAAGAGTGAGTTCAATGTTGTAGAGCAGTTAAACAAAGTCCCTGCCCAGATCTCAATACTGGGCATATTGTTAAATTCTGAAAAACATAGGGACTCCTTGTTAATGATACTCCAGGGGGGCCCATGTGCCTAAAAACATTGAACCAGACCAACTAGGCCGGATGGTTGGGCAAATCTTGTCCCACAATGTTATAACCTTTTCTGAAACTGAAATCAGCCCAGCAGGGTACTATCATGTTGACCCATTGCACATAGCTGTACTCAGTAAGGGTTGCATGATAGCCTGGGTCTTGATTGATAATGGGTCAGCTCTGAATGTCTGCCCATTAATAACCTTTGTTAAGCTCGGTCTGGAGCAAAACAAAATCAAACAGAACGGAAGAATCATAAGAGCATTTGACAGCTCTAAAACACACTCCCTAGGGGAGGTTGAACTGCCGGTCACAATTGGACCGTATATTTTCAACATCACATTTGAAGTGATGGATATACCTGCAGCCTTCAACCTACTCCTAGGAAGGCTGTGGATTCATACGGCTAGGGCTATACCATCTACCCTCCACCAAAGAGTCAAATATATCAGAGGGCAAAAGGTGATTACTGTCCTAGCCGAAAATTTGGTTCCTCCCATGTGGTCCCCTGATGTACCCTATATAAACATGGAAATGACTGCTGATAAGATGGCATTTCACTCTTTCCAATTTGAAACTGTTAATTTCATACCTGGGGGGTATCAGGAAAAAGAAGGAAAATTGACCTGTGCTGAGAAAATGGTCAAGAATGTGCTAGAAAAATATAACTTTCACCTTGGAAAAGGTCTGGGGGTTAACCTGCAAGGAAGAATAGAACCGATAATGGTTAAGAAGATGGTCCACAGAGCAGGATTGGGGTCCAAGCCAAGGAAGTGGAGAAGTCAGAAGGAAATGGAAGACATGAAATTCCCTCAGATCAGGGAAACTTTTCCTAAGCTTTCTCACATGATTCAGCTGTCTCCTCAATAGGATCAGTCCAAACCCCCATACTATAACATCAATCCATTCCAAAAATCCAAATCGTCAACCGTGCAACCATATGTTCCACCTCCACCTCCACAAGCATTGGGTGGGCCTGAGCCACATACAGAACAGAAGCATGACTTTTCTGAGGACATCGGAGCCTTTTTTGCCATGACTGAAGGCAACCAAGAAGTAGCAGAGGAGCTACCTTTTATTGATTGGACTGCAGTAGAAGTTCCCTCTGGAACTGGCCCTACGGAAGAAGCAGGCGATGCAACTCACCCAGTATTGGTGATTTTGGATGCGGACCCTGAGCTTGAGGAGCAGGCTTGTATCCCTGTCCCAGATTCTTTTATTTTGAACAATTGGGAGGAAACTCCCCTTACTTTTGAAGTCGCGTTTGTTTGGCAAACAGACATGGCTTCCAAAAAAAAAACTCCATTAGTGGAATGCCCTTTCCCTGAAGGTTTTAATGAGCCTTCGTCTTCAGGGAAAGATTTTGTAGAAGGCTCTCAAAAAACACAAAAAGATTTTCCAATTTTTTATAGAAAAGATAAATTTTTCAAAAAGGTCCAAACCACTTATGAACCATAAAAGCAAACGGAATTGGATCAGGTTGAGTATGACTTCGACCTCGAGCTCAACTTTGACCTAATGGGGGTGGAGGAAGAGATTGAGGACGAAGAAGACGACCCTCCAAAAGAAATCACATATCAATTGGAGCGTCATGAAAAAGGGGTCCAACCCAATATTGAAGAGACCATATCAATAAATCTAGGGACCGAAGATGACCCAAAAATAGTGAAGATTGGGATGTGTCTATCTGAGGTACAGCGGGATGAAATGATACGATTCTTGGCTGATTATGAAGATGTATTTGCATGGTCGTATCGGGATATGCCAGGTTTAGACACGGACATGGTTGTGCACAGGCTACCCATTCTACCAGATGCCAAGCCAGTTAAGCAGAAACTGAGAAGGTTAAAACCTGAATGGACATTGAAGGTTAAAGATGAAGTGGTTAAGCAATTTCAAGCTGGGTTCTTAGCGGTCTCCACTTACCCTGAATGGCTGCAAATATAGTGCCAGTACCAAAGAAGGATGGAAATGTCAGAATGTGTGTAGACTACAGAGACTTGAATAAGGCAAGCCCAAAGGATGATTTTCCACTTCCACACATCGACATCCTGGTGGACAACACTGCTGTATATAGCCTGTTCTCATTCATGGACGGGTTTTCTGGGTACAATCAGATTAAGATGGCTAAGGAAGACCAAGAGAAGACAGCCTTCATCACCCCTTGGGGTACCTTCCATTACACTGTCATGCCATTTGGGCTTAAGAATGCCAGGGCAACCTACCAACGGGCCATGACAGCCTTATTCCATGATATGATCCATAAGGAGATGGAGGTTTATGTGGATGATATGATAGCCAAATCATGTGAAGAAGAAGACCACTTGATCAACTTGAAGAAGGTGTTTGACCGGCTCAGGAAATACAGTCTAAGGCTTAACCCTACGAAATGTGTCTTTGGGGCTACATCAGGAAAATTATTGGGCTTTATAGTAAGTAGAAGGGGAATTGAGATAGACCCAGCTAAAGCTAAAGCAATCATCGAAATGCCATCACCTAGAACGGAGAGGGAAGTTCGTGGTTTTCTTGGAAGGATTCAGTACATAAGCCGGTTCATAACACAGCTCACCGCTATTTGTGAACCAATTTTTAAGCTTCTAAGAAAGAATAACCCGATAATCTGGAATGACGATTGCCAAGAAGCCTTTGACACAATAAAGGAATATTTGTTGAACCCACCTGTGCTAGTACCACCAACTCCAGGAAGGCCATTGATTTTATACTTGTTAGTTTTGGAGACGTCAATGGGGTGTGTCTTGGGACATCATGACGATACAGGCAGAAAGGAAAGGGCGATTTATTACCTAAGCAAGAAATTTACAGAATATGAAACAAAGTATTCTCCTTTAGAAAAGACTTGTTGTGCTTTAGTGTGGGCAACTCAAAGACTGAGGCGTTATTTCCTTAGTCACTTCACCTTATTGATATCCCGAATGGACCCTTCGAAGTATCTATTTGAGAAAACCAGCTTTAACTGGCAGAACAGCAAAGTGGCAATTGTTACTCTCTGAATTTGACCTCACCTATATCACAAGAAAGCCATTAAGGGTCAAGTCATTGCTGATCACCTAGCCGCACACCCTTTACCAGAATACCAACCTTTGAAGACTAATTTTCCTGATGAGGCAATCCTGTTTACTGAAGAAGAAGAAGGGGAAAGCTCTTGGCAAATGTTTTTTGATGGGGCCGCCAATATGAATGGAAATGGAATAGGGGCTGTTGTGATCAAGCCAGATGGGGCACACATCCCAATCGCAGTGAAGTTAAGGTTCCAATGCACAAACAATATAGCAGAGTATGAAGCATGCATAATTGGATTGTAAGCTGCCTTAGACCATGAAGTAGAGGAACTTGACGTATATGGAGATTCGAGTCTTATCATCTTCCAAAAAACTGGTGAATGGAAAACCAAGGATCACAAATTGATCCCCTATCACCAGTATTTAGAAGAAATAAGCACCAAATTTACTCGAATTTCCTTCAATTATATGCCAAGGGCCAAAAATCAGTTTGCGGATGCTTTAGCAACATTGGCTTCAATGGTCAGTATGCCAGAAGGTGTTGATATTAGACCACTGGAAATTGAAGTCAGAGATGAACCAGCTTATTGCCTTGTTCTAGAAGAAACCCCAGAAGAAGAAGTACCATGGTTTCAAGATATTAAGAACTTCCTAAATGATCGGAGTTTGCCAAAAAATATCACTTCTACAGAGAAAAGAACAATTCAGAGGTTGGCAGGACAGTTCTTACTAAGTGGTAGGCAGTTGTACAAAAGATCACACAATGATATACTACTTAGTTGTGTTGCTAAGACCGAGTCAGAAAGGTTAGTTGAAACTGTACATGGAGGAGTGTGTGGACCCCATATGAACGGGCACATGCTTGCCAAGAAGATTCTGCGATTAGGATATTACTGGTCGACTATGGAGCACGATTGCTATATACATATCAAAAGGTGTCATTTATGCCAAGTGTATGCTGATAATAAAAATGCACCCCCAAGTGAATTGCACAACATGACATCCCCATGGCCCTTCTCTATGTGGGGTATAGACGTCATTGGAATGATCTCTCCAAAGGCATCAAATGGACACAGGTTTATACTTGTAGCAATTGATTACTTCACCAAGTGGGTAGAGGCAGCTTCATATGAAAAAATTACAAGTAACCACGTTTTGAAATTCTTGAAGCACAATATCATTTGTCGCTACGGTTTGCCAAGTGCCATAGTATCAGACAATGCTTCAAACCTTAAGAACAAGGACATGAGAAAGATGTGTGAACAATTTCACATCACCCACCACAAGTCAGCTTCGTATAGACCAAAGATGAATGGGGCAGTGGAAGCAGCAAATAAGAATATAAAGAAGATCATGCAGAAGATGGTAGTGAGTTTCAAAGATTGGCATGAAATGCTGCCACTTGCTCTACATGCTTACAGAACCTCAATCCGGACTTCTACAGGGACAACCCCGTATTCCTTAGTATATGGAATGGAAGCAGTTTTACCAGTGGAAGTGGAAATACCTTCACTAAGAGTGCTAATGGAAGCTGAATTAGAAGAAGCTGAATGGATACAGTCAAGACATGATCAACTCAATTTAATAGAGGAAAAGCGATTAAAAGCACTTTGTCATGGCCAATTGTATCAGAAGAGAATGGCCAGGGCTTACAATAAGAAGGTAAAGCCCAGAACTTTCCAAGAAGGAAATTTAGTATTGAAGAAAATCTTACCCTTTTTGGAAGACCCTCGTGGAAAGTTCAAACCAAATTGGGAAGGACCTTATGTGGTCAAGAAGGTCCTGTCAGGGGGTGCTCTCATCTTAACAGAAATGGATGGGAAAGATTTTCCTGAGCCAATTAACTCTGATGCAGTAAAGAGATATTTTCCTTGAATGAATATTACTAGGAAATGATCTGAGGCCATTTTTCTTATATCCCAAAATTCTCATCCCTAGTCAAGCCAATTTGAGCCTGTTCGTCTTATTTGTTAAACCTAAACTGGACTTACAGTCTTATACTGGGGCAAGGCCCATAGGGGCGAAGCCAATAGGGGCAGAAAGAAAAAAGAAAAAAATAGGGGCAAATGAAAGCCAAATACAAAATAAGGGGAATGGTATTGAATTCATCATGACTGTAAGTCCGGTTGACCCATTTTCACATTTAGAAAATTTTGAGCCTTTAATACCTTTTCTTTCATAAACCGAGCTTAGCCTTTGTTTCGTCCTATTCTTAAGCCCTCGGTGATTTTAGTATATTCATTCAATTTTCAGAGTAAGATTAGTGATGACGGAATGCAGAAGCCGGCCCTAGTGAAAACCATAATTGGCGCTAGGGGCAATAAGGTCCAAAAAAAAAAAAAGAATCAAAGATTGAGTTGATCATGTGGTCTAAATTTAATCAGCAGGAGCACTGGAAACTGAGCAGATTAGCAGGGTCAGTCATGAAGGTAAAGCCATTAGGGGATGATTCTAAAGGTCACGGGGTAGACAAATTTGGTCTCTCCCTATTGCTTGGACTACCCTTTTCATTATTCAACCTGATTTTAATTCCTTTAATTATATGTGATTAAGTGTTTTGGATCAGCTTTCAAAAAAAAAAAAAAAAACTATACTTTGGCCAGTGATGAGAAATCAAATACTTTTCATAAAACTTCTGTTTTTACAAGCATCTGAGAATTCTGAGGCCAATAATATAAAACCTATTTTGAATTAAATCTATTGTCTTTCCACTAATGGAGTTTGCTTTTGTATAAAAGTAAGAAAAGAAAAGAAAAGAAAAAAAAAAGAGATAAAAGAATCTAATCCCTACTCCCCAACTGCTCCTCAAGTTCCCTAATCCTTGCTGCCTGAGTTGCAATGATTCCAGAAGCTCCCTCTGCATCAGGATCACTCAAAAAGGAGATGACCTCATCTGAAAAAGAATGCTTGATCTTCAACGCCCTAAGGTCAGCCAAGGAATCTTGATATTTCTTTCGCATCATTCGGACTTCAAAGCGACGAGCCTGCCTTTGTTCTTCAAGTTTCTTCTCCATGGCAATACGGCCAGACTCCTGCTCTTCAAGTTTCCTCTCCAGAACAAGGACTTTTATCCTAAGTTCTTGAGCCTCCCGTACCCATATTTGATGAAGCCGCTTATGGGTTGCCTTTTCTGACTCCAGAATATCCTCATAAGTAGGAGGAAGAACTGCAGGAGGGTCCTCTGGTACTGGGGCATGACTTTGCACCTGCTCTTTGATCCAGAAATGATAGTCCTTCACATGGGACGCAGAAAAGACAGGACCCCGCAGAAAGCGAACATAGGACCACTCATTCATTAATTGAGCATTTAGCCCCATGGTGGCTGATGTAAGTGTCCCTACAAGGCTCTCATAGCCAGTTGGGATCATAATTCCCTGGGTCGCTCCAAACTGCCGAAGAACCCTCAAAGGAAGATAGAGAACAGCAGATTTCAAGCCGGCCAGGACCAGAAAGTTCCTATCTCTGAAGCTGATCACTGTCTCTGGATTGGGCTGATAAGTGCCAGGCCATCTCACTTGATCATCCTGGAGAGTACCCAAGAAAGTGAACCATCCCTGCTTGCCGCCTTGGATATTAGGACAACCCCTGTGGCTCATCAGAACAGGAACTTTCAACCTTGGAAAGAAGCGGCGAGTTATTTCTTCAACTTGGCTCAGGTGGTCAAGCAACCAAATTTGCAAAAAAGGGAAGAATTTCAACTTATTTCAAAAAGAAAAAAAAAGAAAAAAAAAGAGAGAAAAGAAAAGAAAAAAAAAGAAAAGAAAAAGAAGAAGAAGAAAAAAAAAAGAAGGAAAAGAAAAAGAGAAGAAGAAGAAGAAAAAAAAAAAAAGAAGAAAAAAAAAAGAAGAAGAAGAAGAAAAAAATATATATATTTTTACCTGTAGGATAGGGGCGCAGGCAAGGAAGCGTTTCTTCTTTCTGAAATAGCAGTCAGTAAGGGTCTGGTATATCTCTGCTAAGATCATAGGGGCCAACCTCTCACGTTCCCTAACTTGGCAGATAACTGAGATGAGAGCCAGGTCAACCTGGTCATCACCCCGTGGAAAGAGCAACTGGTTGACCACTATCAGAGTCAAAGCATTAAACCTAGAATCTTTGTCCCCACTCCTTAGAAGTTTTCAGTCAAAAAGGTCTTGGACAAGGTCAATAGGGTATCAGAATTCCCCAAGTCTTTCTTCCCCATACCCAGGAATGTAGAGGCCTCCTTTTTGTAACTAGGCTTTAAGGGCGGGTTCACAACTTTTTCAGAAAATTTTAAGCCAAGGATGGTTTCAATTTCTTCTATGGTAGGAGTCATCTCTTTGTCATCAAAACGGAAGAGATTCAGTTCAGGAACCCAGTGTCCAATCAAAGCTTCAATGATTTCCCACTTGAAGGGAATTTTAGGGATGTGTAGGATATGCCCTAAGTGGATGAAATCCCAACGAATCTCCTCATCAAGGGTCATGGAGTTAACCCATCTGTCATAGAAAGAATCTACCACGTTATACCTGGTGAGATTAGGAGGTTTGGATCTAACATGTTGTCTTGCAGGAGGAGATTCAACGACAGAAGAGAACGGTGCAGGGGAAGCCATGGAAGCGCCAAAAAAGCCAAGGAAAGCGAGAAAAGACGTGCTCAGGGAGTTTCCAAACTATTAAAAGTGTCACAATGACGTTCCCTATGAGTTTATATAGAAAAAATCGTAAGGCAGTAAAATCCGTAATTATAATACAGGCATAGCGCGCCCGTATAGGAAATACGGACACCCTTGACCGTGAAAACTTCATGGGCAGAGTGCGCCCGTAGTAACATTACGGGCACGGCTTGATCGTAGTCTAAGTACGGTTCCTTCGAAAAAATGCAAAAAAATGGGAAATTTCAATTTCCTTGTTGCCCTAAGCTTCACCTGTCCCTGCTTTAACATTCATCATGCAATAAATACTGAAAAGAAAGAAGAAAAGAGCACAAATGAATGAAAAATTAAACTTCTTTTATATATATGAATATGTACATCACTTTTGTCAAAATACATGTATATAAAAAAATCCTAATCTACTGTGCCTCCGCAGATCCTTCTCCTCTGCCACGTCCTCTGCCTCGAGATCGTCGACGCCTGAAGACTATCGGCACTTTATCACGAGCGGAAATACGCTCCCTCCTGCAGCCCAAAATGGATTGGATGTCATTGGATGTCATAAAATATAAGAATAGAAGTCAAGAGCATAAAAGAAACATACCTAGAGTCAGCTGAAGAAGTAGGGGCAGACCCCGGGAGATCTACGTCCCTAGCAGACTCAAGATCAGGCTCTGCAGGAACAGGCTCAACCATAGGATCGGTACCAATAGCAGGATCAGAAGCTAGAGTCGGCACCTCTGGAACATCGATCATAGATGAAGGGGCTATCAAAACATCAGGAGCAGCAGTCTCTACCTCAGGCTCAGCAACAGTAGCCTCCTCCACCATAGCCTCTACGGTAGGCTCTACCACAGTGGCATCCATGGCCGACTCCATATCCACATCCGCCGATGCCACAGGAGCAGTCTCAGGAACTGGGGCAGACTCTGGCACATCCTCAGCAGCAGGTGCAATATCAGCCTCGATCTCAGGCTCTGCTGCAGGTGCCTCTACCGGGTTGGGAGAAGTCACGAACTCCACCCGTGCCACAGAAAATACCTCACCCCGAAGATGCATGGGCACAGGTGAAGCAGGTGAAGAAGGGCCGGCTGTGTCCTCCTGAAAATAAGAGAAGAAATTTCAGTCAGAACCAGATAAACAGTTATAATAGCAGGAATGGAAATAAAAGAAGAAATTAACCTGAGTATGAGAAGGACCCGCCTGGTCCTGTGCATCAGAAGGGCCCGCCTGGCCCTGTGCTTTGGCTAGCTGCCCCCGGAGGTCTGAGATCGTGATATAGAGGGCGTCCCTCTCAGTAATCGCAGCATCACGCTGGCGCTTTAGATCAGCATACCGAGACCGGATCTCTGCCAACTGAGCCTCCTGAAATAGAAAAGAAAGAAGTCAGAAAAATGCTAAGTTCAAATGAAATGGAAATAGAAGATCACAAAGAGAGAAGGCATACCGTCGTATCATAAGCCCTGATCACTACCCCTCCTATCTCCGTGACTCTACCACGGACAGGCATGGGTGGCATGAGGCACCCAACAGAAGTTCGCCTGAACCAGGCATCATAGTCACCCTCCTCTAATAATGTCTCTGCCTCAGTCCAATCTAGGAACTGGGCAGGATCAACAGGCATAGGAGGAAAAGAGGGGGTAGTATCTGGAGGAATGGCAGGAATCTGCGGCTCCCCCACATGCTGATAGAAGAAGCGCTCGCCACAGTACCAAATGCTGCCCATCTGACCAATAAAGAACTGGTATCTCTGTCGTCTCTGGTCAGGGACAAAGACATCATCTCTTGCTGCATGCAGGGCCAGCACCTCATGAATGTCCTCCATCCTGGGGACAAATAGCTGAAAAAACAAAATGATATATTAGATATGTGATTCAAAAAGAAAAGGAAAAAATAAAGAAGAGGAATTAATGAAGATTATCTCAGACCGGTATAGCCTGTCCAAGTGGGCACGGGCGGACCTAGGACGACTCTTTTTAGAGTCGTGCTCCACATGACACCATCTACGTGCCATAGGATATGTATCCTCAGGCATCGTAGAGGTAGGGCGGAAATAGGGTATATAAACCCTAGCAAAAAACTGCAGAAAGAAGAAAGAGAGTCAGAAGAATAGAAAAAGAGAAAGAGAGAAAGAAAAAGAAAAGGAAAAAATGATTCACCTGCAAGAAGGGCCAGAAGAATCTGCACCCAACTCCAGCTCCTCTGGAAGTAGAGAGGCCACTCACTGATCGGCGAAGGCCGGCCAAAATAGTACCAAAAATGAGCGGGCCCCATGCATACCTCCTCGCTCGATGCAAATCTCTCAATAAGCTCAGAAAATGAGGACTAACTGAAGTCGTGTCCTCTGGGAAGAAGCAGGAGCCCATCATGTACAGAAAAAGAAATCAAAAGGCGAACGGGAAAACGTGGTCATCGGCAACAAGCTGGCCAAACTGCCTCCTCCTGAAAGTCTCTCTCAACCATGTCAGAGACAATCTCGTTCTCCCTCTATCCCATGCCTCAGGAGGCAGCACGATATATCCAAGGTAAGCAGCAACCTCATCAGTCTCTGGCATCACCATCTCAGGAATGATATCACCAGTCATCCTAATCCCGGTGATAAGGGTGAAGTCAGAAGGCCGGATCCCGATCTCAATATCCGGAAAGTGGAAGCTCAAAGTCTCTGGGAAGAATCTCTCGAGCAGTGCCGCAATAAGGGCCCGATCTAGGCGCACGTTCGGAATGGTGATAAATAGGCCAAAGCCATATAAGCCTAGCTCCCTGCGGTAGGCTGAACTGCAGGCTCCCAAGAATCTAATAAGCTGGCCCAGCTACCTCTATAATGGGACATCGGATACTCCAAAGGGATATCCGCCCTAATGCACGCTGAGGGATGAGTCCTCAAGCCATGCAAAAGATCAGTATCCCTAATCTGGGCAGCAATCGCCTCAGGGACCTCAACCCTGGTCCTGGCCTCATCTCTGACACGGCCTCCTCTGTGGCCTCCATCTCTGCCTCCACCTCGGCGCCTGCTACGGCTCCTATCTCGGCCTGAAGCCTCAACTGCCGGCTAAAGAATCAATTGAAAAGGAAAAGATCAACGGGATGTATTTTGTGAAAGAATATTGAATTCAGAAAGGTTAGAATATACCTCTGGGGTCGCCTCACGCGAATCTCCAGAAGGAAGATCTGGGATATCTGAATCCGAATCCCGCTCGGCTCTCGAAGATGAGGCCACATCAGTATGATCCCGCCTAACCCTCGAGGAAGAAGGCTCAATTTGGTTTCTCACCCGATTCCTATTCTCGCATGCACATTTGATTGAGTCTTGCGGGACTGCTGAAGTGGTGTGGGTCCCTTGACTTGATTTTATCTTTTTATTACTTAATGAAGTGGGTCTGATTGGGTGGGCCTCGTTGGAGGGCCCACGGATCCCTTGGTGGGCTAGGTGCGGTCCACATGTTCCCTGGTGGGCCTAAGTCTATCCTGAGAGGCCCTTTGGATTTTGGTCCAATGAATTGATTTTATTTGGAATTTCAGTTTGGGAATTAAGTGATTTTCATGCCAAGTAGGCCGGGATTGCTTTGTGGGCCCCATAGGTGGGCCTGACGGTGGTGGCCAAGTATTTTAAGTTATCTTGCTTAAGTTCGCCGAAGTGAGTTGGACCTTGGGCTTGGGGCCCATTAATCCAGACTTGGATTGGAAAGCCAATGTTCTTGAAGTTAGGGCTTGCACCTTCACTTGGTTGATTAATGGGCTTTGGTGGGCCAGGTAGGCCCTTGCCCTGGGTCTTGGCCAAACCACAAAATTATCTAAGCATACATGCCCCGAATTGGGCTTTGGTGGGCCTCAATGGGTTTGGCCCACTTGATTGGTTCATTTGTTGAATTAAAGTAAAGTGAGTTCGTCGGGCTTGGTGGGCCCTGTTAGAAGGCCCATTGGAGATCAAATTGAACCGAGTTGGTCCATGGCCCATCTTGGGTTTCCGGTTGACCCCGAAACCATTCTGGTTCATCTGGTTCGGTCAAACCCAGCACAAAAATTGCACAATGTCACACAATATGGAAACTGCCATTTTAACAGTGTAGCCGACCTTAGTTGTTGGCTACAAACAATGCTATTTGTATCCGACCATGATCGTCGGATACAAAGGGAACACTGCTGATCCAACTTGAGTTGTCGGATCAGCTCAAAAACCTGGTTTTTTGGATTTCTGCTTTGGACTTGGGTTCCTAGGTCTTCTATGGTGTTCCAGCAGTGGGGTGGGCCCCTGTGTGGGCCCACAGTGGTACAGAGAGGGAACAAGTGGGCTTCCTTTTGAGGGTTTCGAAATCAAGATCATGGGAGACGGATGAGGATCCAACTTCTCTCCCATTTGGACCAAAACTAGCAAATGCACAGGGACTTAAGTGTCCTTGCCTTGGTCTCTCTCACTCTGAAACTTCGACCATTAGCCAACATCAATGAGAAAACATGAAGATCATCAAACGGGCTCAAAAGGGGGCTTTTCATTACAACAATGCATGGTGTGTGTTTTCTGTGCTTACGAACTGAAAACACTTCTATGCATGCAAAGATCAGGCCATGAGTTAAAGCAAAGTGTGAACCAACGTCACTTCAACTCATCAAAGATACGAATATATGCCTTAAATATAAGATAAGAACCGGGGGACTGACTTCATGAAAGTCAAAACAGCAACCAAGCATGAGCTAGAACCCTAACTAAATCACATAAAAACAGTAGGAAACATGCTTATCAAACTTGGCATATATAACACATAGCCTCACTTATACACATGCTTTACATACCTAGTCATGAGGGTAAAATCGCATGCATGCCTAAAACTACAATCATATACAAACAAATAAACGAAAACATATACCACACATTACTTATATCATAACCCTACGAATCATAATCACACATCTAGCTAAAAAAGTATCTAAAGAAGGGAATAGGGGGGTTACACGTGGGGTACATTGGAAGAGATGAGCCAAATAGGGAAGATAACAGTAGATTCAAAGCCAAATAGGAATCTTAGGATACCTACAATCAACTAGAAAATCACTCACCTTACCCTTCATTCGAATGAGACTTCCTTCTTACATTTTGGAGGTTGTAAACTCCCATAAAATCATGAGAAGGAATAAGGGAGAGATAAAAGGATGCTTAACACATGCAAACAGAGTAGTAGAACATGCTTAAGGATGGTCATGCTTCAAACAAACCTATATTCATATATGTTAAACAACGCTACACGAAGAGCTCACCTTGGGTGTTTGAACCCTTGTGGAATGCGTGTGGAGCCTCCTTGTGGCTGGGACCAAGGCTAGAGCCTCTCCTTCAAGCTCCAACAGCAGGTAACCTCCTCCTTACTTGGGGAAAGTGGAGAAGAAGAAGAGGAGAGAGTGGGAGAGCCTTGAGATAATGCTTGAAGGGTTTGGGGAGCCAGGGGGGGGGGCAAGAGGAAGGGATTTCAGAGCAAGAACAAAGGGGGAAGAAAGGGGAAAAACAGCCAAGAAGAGCCAACCCCCGAAATGGGCTGCTGTTGCCTTTTTATAGAAAAAATTTTGTATCCAGCATTTAATGTCCGATACGATATACTTCCTTTGTATCCGGCATATTATGTTGGATACACTGCACTTCCTTTGTAGCTGACATAAAATGTCGGATACAAACACATTTATTTAAAAAATTTAATTTTCTGCCCGTATCTGTCAGCGAATCCGCGCGAATCTTGCGGGCAAATCTTTTGTATCCGGTAATATATGTCGGATATGAAGAAAGAAGTGTGTATCCGACATATATGGTTAGATACAAATCGGATATTTACAGATTTGCCCCTAGATATTCATAGATTGCTCCGATACACTTGGATATTCACAGATTTGGTCCCTGCGAATTTTTGATTTAGTCCCTGAGATATTTTGCATGTTTGGATATTCACGGATTGCCCCCCGAGATATTTTCCTGCGCTTCTCGCCACGTGTGCAGCTCTTTGCCACGTGTGCAGTTTCCGTCTATTTGCTGTCCGGAAACTTCAACTGCTCATATTTTCTTCATCCGGACTCCGATTTGAGCAAACTCAATTGCATTAGAACCGTATCGGAGTCCTCTATCCATTGGGATAGGATTAAGCAACTGACTCGGGGTTTAGAAGAAAGTCAATTTCCGCTCCCCCTCAAGTTTGACTAGCCCATATATTCTTCATCCGGACCCCGATCTGAGCAAACTTAGTTGCGTTAGAATCGTGCCAGAATTTCCTAATCATTAGGAAGAAGTATGGTTGCCAAATTGCACTTGATCGAAAAGTGAACTTTTTTCCCCTCAGGGTTTGACTTTTTTGCTGTCTTTTAGCACATTTTTTCTTTTCTTCTTTTTTTTCTTTTTGGTTTGATCAAAATTTGGGTGCTTACACTGGTTAACTGGGGCACTGTCACACACTTTTCACAGTGTTGTTTGTCAAGCCACGACTTTCATACATGAACCGCCCTATATTGGTTTTTGTCAACCACGGCATAAGAGCACCACTCATGGTGTAATGATCTCGTCACACATGACTCATCATTCATAATTTGAGAAAGAACTGATTAAGATTTCTGATGAATAGGTACAATTCGGATAATTCACATTGAGAGCACCATTCAGAACGCTACATTCGCAATAAGAAAGGACTGCAATGAACTCTTCTGAAGCCCAAACTCTGTCATCATCACAGCAAAGGACTGAGGAGCAGCCGGCCATAATGGATCTAAGCCAACAGGTGGCCATGATGCGAGCCATGGGAATTCATATGTCGGAAATCTAGCAAGGGCAACCACCTCAGCCAGCACCCATGGCAGCACATCCGCCACCACAGGACACTCCATTCCCACATCCAGCGGTGGTTCCCATCCACCCTCCACAACAGGAACCATTTGTGTCTGTCCAACTGGGGCATGAAGAGCCAGACTGGAATAGGGCGCGGAAAGCCCAGCTGGAGGAAAGATTGGCAGCAATCAAAGAAGATCACATGGTACAGCTGGTAGCAATAAAGGAAGATAGCAAGGCACAAATGGCCGCCATGCGTGAGGACTTTTTGAAACAGCTCCAGCCAAGCACAGTTCAGAGTGAGGCTATGCTAGAAAGTCTTTGCTTCTTCTCTGATATCCAACTCCCGGCCAAGTTTAGATGCCTTGAGCTGCACCAGTTCGACGGCACAGGCTGCCCATTGAACCATCTGCGATTCTATGTTGGCGACATGTGCCAATATGCGAAGGATGAGAAGATTATGGTTCAATTCTTTCAGAGATCTCTAACTGGGGCAGCATACTCTTGGTTCCTAAGTTTGGATAAGTAGAAAGTTAAGACATGGAACGACCTCACTGCCGTGTTCATCCAACAGTACTGTTTGAATAGCCAAATGGTTCAGACTAGAGCAGAGTTGCAGAGGTTGTCAAAGAGGAATAGCGAGTCTGTAAGAGACTATGCTAAAAGTTGGATGGAGCTAGCAAATGTGGTACAACCCCCTCTTCTTGAGCAAGAGCGGACTTATTTGTTCATATCATCACTGGGGCAACCATACTTCAAAATGCTGTTGGGACAGTGTGCTGCAAACTTCACTAACCTAATCATGGCAGCAGACAGGATTGAAGATGCGGTTAGGGCTGGAAAGGTGGGGGGTTTCATGATAGAATCCTTCCAAAGAAGAGAGTATGAAGGAACAATCAACCATGTTCAATCTGCTAAGCATAAGAGAGGAAGTGGTCACCCCAAGGTAGGTATCACCCCGGCTCGGTTGAAGGAGCCCTTGACTAAGGAAGAAAGAAGGAATCGCGTATTCACACAGCTTCCATACACCATGGTAGAATTGTTGCCCACCTTGTTACAAGAGGAGCATTTGAAGTAGGTTCCACCAAATTTGAGGGCACCAGCAAGCAGAGGGTATGACCTAACCAAGACATGCGGTTACCATAAAGCGGCACTGGGGCATGATATTGACGAATGTTGGAGCCTTCGCCATGCATTCAAGACCTTCTTGAAGCCGAGGAACTCAAAATTGATCCCCCGTTGGATTAAAAAAAAAACATCATGCAATTGAATTCCAAGAACGCCAATTTGCATCGGCCACTCCTTGCATAGTTTGCTATTCTGTTTTGTTTATCTTTTCTTTTCCTTTAAATTCGGAACTTGATAGCATGTTTATTTTGCAAATTTATGAAATCTTTTGGGAAATCACTGGAATGTTGGGCTGCGCCAAGGCATGACTGTGATCTCGGAACACACCTGAACAATCAAATTTGACAGATGGAATATGCCAAACAACACAAACTGTGTGGGTCTCGACATAGCCAAGGGATTTGCCACCAGCACCACATTTGAAACCTACCTTGTCAAACACATGGACAAGCTGTGATATATAAAGAAAAAAAGAGAGAGAAAGGGGCAAGGTGCCCATACCAATCAAGGGTCACTGACATGATCCAGGATCAATGATCCCGATGAAATGATGAGAGGCCATTTTTGGTTGGGATACTTCAAAAAGATTCCGCTAGTCAAACGTGTTGAGTTTGATTGTCTCATTTCTAACCTACGTTATGTTTAGCCACCCCAAATTGGGGCAAAGTCAAAAAAAAGAAAAGAATACAGATGAAAATGGCTCTTGAGCCAGTTAATCGGTCAAAGATAATCAAGTGTTACATTCTCTGTAAAAGGATGAAATGCCATCCTTGATTTTCTCTGAAAATCATCTGACACAAGATGAACCCTAGCAAAATACTTTGGGCCTAACAATTTCTTCATTGACCCTACCATGTTCTGTCTTCAAAATTGGGGCATGAAGCTTCGTGAAATTGGAGACCCAAGAAAGACAGGTGAAGATAGGGCAAAGTGAAAAGCACCCCAAAAACAAAGGGTCAAAAGGGAGGAAAGGGGTAAACCCCACAAAACAAGAATGAAAAGAAAGAACTAGGGCAATCCCTTGAAAAAAAAGGAAAGAAAAAAAGAAGAAGCGAAAGCCGGGGCAAACCCCAAAAGCAAGAGCCAAAGATTGTGGCAGAGGACCCAAGAAAGAAGGGAGGAAAAGAATAGAACAAAGATGGAAAAAGGAGAAAAAGCTACAAATCAAAGTTGGATATAGAGACGAGGCAAGCCCTAACAAGAAAAGTGGATAGGACATGGCTCTTACCCCATCATCAATTTTGAGCCTTCTGTAGACACCTGATTTTTGCACCCCCGAAATAAAGAAAAATGAAAAGTCAAACCTTGAGGGGGTAAAAAAAATTGACTTTTTGATTCAAGTAAATTTGGCCATCAAACTTCATCTCATTGAAAAGAGCATTTGGACACGGTTCCAACGCAACTGAATTTGCTGGAATCGGAGTCCAGATGAGAAAATTATGAGTTGGTCAAACTTTTGGGGAGCGAAAAGTTGACTTTTTGCTCGACCCCAATTCAGCTGCCAAACTTGATACCAATGAATAGGTGGTTCCGAGCCAGTTCCAACGACACTAAGTTTGCTGAAATCGGACACCGGACGAAGAAGTTATGAGCAGTTGAAGTTTTAGAAAAACTGCCCATGTGGCAAAAAGGCAGCAAAAAATGGAATAAACCAATAAAATAAATAAAATAAATGTGTTTATTAATATTTTAATAAAGGGAATCTCGCTTTTTAATAAAATAATCGGAAAAATCAAATCAAAATCTTGCAAAAAACCAAATTGAATAAAGGTTTGAAATCCAAACATTTTAAAAACGTGCTGGACCGTATTTCAATTACGGACAGGGCATGCCCGTATTTCAAATACGGGCAAGCTTCTGGAAGAAGACACACGTCACTGTACGGCGGGACACGCGTCCCGTACGGCCGATTTTGCGAGATTTGGAAATGTGCGTTTTTCGCCCGTATTTGAATTACGGGCAAGGCACGCCTGTACTTGAAGTACGGGCAAGGCATGCCCGTACTTCAAATACGGGCACGGAAATTTTGGCTATAAATAGAGAGGCCACCCCCTCATTTGGACAGGCCGTCCCCCAGACCTCTCCCCCTCTCCTTCCTTGCCCAACCCCTGTCCAGGCTCTGTCGCTCTCAATACTAAACCCCGAAATACCCAAAATACCCCTGAATAGCTGTTTAGCCTTTCCATTTCATCCCTTTCAAAACAAAAGAGGAGGAACCCCTTTTCCATTCTATTTCAGAGAAACAAGGAGAGTGTGGAAGCGCTGCCGAAATTCTCGGAGAACCACAACATAACCAAATCAAGAAGGTAATGTTTGGGTAACATTTCTAGTGACTTTCTCCTTAACATATATGGGAATTGCTTTGTTTAAGCAACTTTGAATTTTTCTTAGTTTATTATATTGTTACTAATCTGTTTATTATGTTTGGCATATTGTGAGAAACCCCATGAAAGATGGGTGTTTGGATGCAAAAATGGGAAAAAAGGTAGATTTGCCAAAAGTCTAGGAAAAATGCATAAATCAACATGATGTCCATGCACTCATTAAAGAAGGAAGGTGTCTTTCTAAATTATCTCATGTATCCTATACTGTCCCTCTTCTTCCCTTCTTGACAATGGCAATGAATGGTTAAAATAAAGGTTTACTTCCTTGAATGATGCAAAAGAAAAGAAAAGGAGGCCGTTTGGGCCAAATGAAGTGAACATAGCATTGTAAAGAAGCTGAGAAGACCAACAGAGGTTGTCGGAAATTCCCAAAAAGCCAACCAAGTGGATCCTCGGCGAAGGCGGAGCAAAATAGTGAATTCAAGCAAAAACCGTATACTCAGAGCGGTCCAGGTGTGCCCGTAGTTAATCTACGGTCTAGCCTGAACCGTATTAAATTTACGGTTCTAACCAGACCGTGAATTAAATACGGACACTTGTAAATATAACTTAAAAAACATAATTTTCTGGCCCGGTTGGATTTGTTTCGACCCGAACCAACATGACCCGACTCAAAGGGATGTTTGGGCTATTTTTAGCCCATTTGTGGACTGTGGGCCTAGATGGGCCCACCAAGACCCCCCTTGGGCCCACTTGAGTGGCCCACATTTTGACTGGCCTATACCAGGCCTGTTTTCAATAAACAGGCCTAGGCCCCTTGACCCTTGGCTAATGGGCCCGTACCAAGCCCATTAAGCCCAAATAAATTGTAAATAAATATAATTTAAATAACCAAATGGGTTACCCAATAACCCAATTGGGCCCCAGGCCCAATCATGGCAACCCACGGGTCTTAAACGGACCCGGGTCTGACCTACTCTACTAAACAAAAAGATAAAATCAACATAAAAGGGACCCACACCTTCAGAGGGCCCCGTCAGACCCAATAAACAGCATGCTGGCCTAGGAAGGGTGAAACTGACTCAAAAACCAGGGAGACCCGAGGGACCTGTCAAATCGACGGGGCGGGCCGGGGTGTCTTAGGACTTCCCCGGACGTAACCGAGGACTTAGCTAGAACTCTGAAAAGCCGCAGACCAGACTTAGACCCGGATAGGGCAAACACCGTGTTTGCCTGCACCTCTCAGGCAGTGGCGACTCCGAAAGTCCCGAGGCACGCACGAAACCCTTCACGTGTGCCCGGAGTGCGATCTAAGTCAGATTTAGGTGTGCACAGCTTGGCGACTCCACTGGGGAGTCCCTCAACCCAGCTGGACCCTGGTTATCAAATGAGTCAACTAGGAGGATATGAGTTAACTTAGGAAGTACTTTTTGTCCAACTTTAGTAAGGTATGGAACACATGTAATTACATGATATTGGGGGATCCTGTCAAAGGGACGAGATAATTGCCTAAGGAAAGTGGAATTTAAGTGGTTCCCTGTGACCCTCCACTTACCTGGGAATCTACCCAGACATTGTATTACTTGTTGTTCTATACTCTTACTATAAATACGACATTAAGGAACCCTTTGTTGGCCCTTATCCGAGAATCACCCGAATAGACATAGCACTTGACCCCACTGCACATACAAGCACCTCACTACACCGTGAATGAATTTTTTAACTGCATGGGGTGACATGCACGAGGGAGTCTGCATGGATGATCCGAACTAAATGCTGTTTGCACTCTGTGAATGTTCTTCTTAACCAAAACCTAGATCTCTCTAGCAGCCACCCTTCTTCAAACGAGAAACTTACTTTTGGGATGGTATTAGCCTTACGCTCCCGTGGCTTGCCAGGGAAAGCAGGGTAAACCCATCTCCCCAGGTTTCTGGATTTCTTAGCGCCATTGGTTTCTTACCATGGTACGTAAGGGGTCTGGTTCTTGGCTCAGACCCTTGCAGGCAAATGCCTCCGGCTGGGTATCCTTCCCCACCTATTGATTCTGAAAAACCTTGATACTTTGAATGTGAATGGATCTGGATCTGAATATGAATGTGAATGCTGGAACAAAATAAGGGAAAAATCAATTTAAAACCCAAGAGTCCATCAGGGGTAGCAACCCCCGCCGTTTTTTGCATCAACCTGAGTAAAACCTAGACCATGGGCTGCATTAGCCCTAATATAGGAAACCAACCCAATTTGATCAGGGGTCTAACCCCAGATCCATGCATTAGAGTCCTGTGAGCCTTGGGCCTCGACCCATTGAGTCCGCTGGAAGCACTTTAAGTCCTAGTCGGCCTTTTGAGCAGATGAGAGCCGGTCAGATCAGACAATCAGACAAAAACAGGTCAAAACAGGGGCAGAAAAACCCTAGATTTAGGATTTCAGCCCACCTGCCAAGAAGCAAACTTGTACCCTCCTTTTAGGTTCCCAACAACCCTAAAGGTGATTTTCTTTACAGAATTATTTTTGTAAATTTCTCCCTCGATGGCAAGTTGTAAACATTTTTATTGTGATCTGACACCCAAAAGCAGATGAAAGAACATATGAAAGATAAAAGGCTGATCAGGACTTAGGAGTGCTTCCTTACACAAGTATGTCTAGGAGTCGTGCCTTAACAGGCACCAACCCTTCTAGGATTATGCACACACTTATGCGTTTTTTTTGTTGTTAGCATTTAACTTTCATTTTACCTGTGTATATATTTGTTCTTGCGTTAAACATGTGCACTTCGAGATCATTTACACCAACCTATTTAGCCGAACTGTTTTCAAAAATGCACAAAATATTTTCCGGGCATGCATTGAGCCAGCTTCTGAGGTGCTCATCAAAATTGCTTTTTAAAGCACACAACAAAGTGGCCTTTAGGCCTACATTGAATCATCTCCATGACAAACATTAACATTGTCTTTTGCTATGCACAGTAAAGCCGTCATTCGTGGTTATATTGAACTAGCTGTTTAGACATAAATCAAATCGCCCATCTTGCGGCGTAAATTCTCCATGCTATGATATTAATTGTTCAGGACACATTTTCAAAGAAATTTTCAGTCGACGCCCATTAAGGCACGGATATGATTTCCTGAGGTTTGCACTCATAAAGCACATGTTGCACAGTTTTGAAAACCATCAAACATGATATGATCTCCAGAGTCTCAATCTCTAAAAGATCGAACTGCAAGTTTTTTAACATCGCAATTTTCAGGAAAAACTCTTGATTGGATATGGCACTGTCACACATTGTTCACAGTGATGTTTTGTCGAAGTTGTGATTTTCATGCATGAATCGTCCCATATTTGTTTTCGCTCATCGCGACACCAGAGCACCACTCACGGTGTAAATGATCTCGTCGCACACAACATCTTGTTCATAAGTTGAAAAGAAACTGATTGAGATCTTTAATCAGAAGGTACAATTCGGATAATTCACATTAAGAGCACTACCCAGAACAGTAATGGATTCTTCGGAGGCCTCAATTCCATCATCACAGCAAAGGGCTGAAGAGCAGCCAATCATAATGGACTTAAGCCAACAAGTGGCCATGACACATACCATGGGAATTCAAATGCCAGAAATCCAGCAGGGGCAACCATCTCAGCCAGCATTCATGACGGCACATTTGCGTCCAATGTATTCACACATTGGACGCAGAAAAAAGTCATTATAGTGTATTCATACATTGGATGCCATCACGACGTATTCACACGCTGATGCAAGAAAGAACCGTCACAGTGTATTCACACATTGGGCGCAGAAAAAAAAGTCATCACAGTGTATTCACACATTGGATGTTATCACGGCGTATTCACACGCTGATGCAAGAAAGAACCGTCATAGTGTATTCACACATTGGGCGCAGCAAAAAAAGAAGTCATTACAGTGTATTCACACATTGGATG
Source organism: Buxus sempervirens (assembly GCA_947561395.2). Classification (NCBI taxonomy): domain Eukaryota; kingdom Viridiplantae; phylum Streptophyta; class Magnoliopsida; order Buxales; family Buxaceae; genus Buxus; species Buxus sempervirens. Next base: position 6,026,325 of record OX387187.1, on the reverse strand, counting down.
TTATCACGGCGTATTCACACGCTGATGCAAGAAAGAACCGTCATAGTGTATTCACACATTGGGCGCAGCAAAAAAAGAAGTCATCACAGTGTATTCACACATTGGATGCCATTACGGTGTATTCACATGCTGATGCAAGAATAGAATCGTCACAGTGTAGACACACATTGGACGCAGAAGAATGCCATCACAGCGTAGTCACACATTAGATGCCAAACAGAACCATCATAGCGTAATCACACGTTGGATGCCAAAAAGAGCCGTCACGGTGTATTCACACATTGGGTGCAGAAAAAAGTCATCACAGTATATTCACACATTGGATGCCATCACGGTGTATTCACATGCTGATGCAAGAAAGAACCGGCACAGTGTATTTACACATTGGGCTTAGCAAAAAAAAGTCATCGCAATGTATTCACACATTGGATGCCATAACGTCGTATTCACACGTTGATGCAAGAAAAAACCATCACAGTGTATTCACACATTGGGCGCAGCAAAAAAGTCATTGCAGTGTATTCACACATTGGATGCCATCACGACGTATTCACATGTTGATGCAAGAACAGAATCGTCACAGTGTATTCACACATTGGGCGCAGCAAAAAAAGTAACCGCAGTGTATTCACACATTGGATGCCATTACGACGTATTCACACGTTGATGTAAGAACAGAATCGTCACAGTGTATTCACACATTGGGCGCAACAAAAAAGTCATCGCAGTGTATTCATATAATGGATGCCATCGCGACGTATTCACACGTTGATGCAAGAACAGAATCATCACAGTGTATTCACACATTGGGTGCAACAAAAAAAGTCATCGCAGTGTATTCATACATTGGATGCCATCGCGATGTATTCACACGTTGATGCAAGAACAGAATTTTCACACATTGGGCACAGCAAAAAAGTCATCGCAGTGTATTCACACATTGGATGCCATCACGACGTATTCACGCGTTGATGCAAGAACAGAATGGTTACAGTGTAGTCATACATTGGGCGCAGCAAAAAATTCATCGCAATGTATTCACACATTGGATGCCATCACGACGTATTCACACGTTGATGCAAGAACAGAATCGTCACACATTAGGCGTAGCAAAAAAGTTATCACAGTATAGTTACACATTGGATGCCATCACGACGTATTCACACGTTGATGCAAGAACATAATCGTCATAGTGTAGTCAAACATTGGGCGCAGCAAAAAAGTTATCACAGTATAGTCATACATTGGATGCCATCACAGTGTATCTAACACGTTGGGGCAAGACAGAATCGCTGCAATATAGTCACACATTGCACGCAGAAGAAAATCATCACGGTGTACTCATATATTGGATGCAAGACAAAGACATTCCAGCACATCTCACGTATCGGATAGAGACTGAAGGACAAGGTGTCCCTAAGGAGCAGAGCGTCTCCCAATACTAGAGACAAGGCGTCCCTAGAGCAAAGTGTCTCCGCAAAGTTGAACAAGATGTTTCAATTACTGAAAATGATAGAGAATCAAGACATGAAGAAAAAGGCAAAATGAAGAATTGCTGGGCGGATTGGCCCCTTTTGTAATTTTTGATTTCCCACTTTTGTAAATAGAGTAGGACAGGTGTGCGAGCTCCTTTGAGGCACTAGACAGCGCCAAGAGCACTTCCTCACGAAGAGCACCTCCTCTTCCTCTCCTTCTTCCCCCTCCCACCTTCCTTCCACTCCTTAACTTGCCTAAAAAAAAGAAAAAAATAATAATAATGTAAGCACCTTATTTTTGCACCTCTTGGAAGTCCCGGAAATGCAAACCCTAACAGGAAAGTCAAACCCTAAGGGGACAAAAGTTGACTTTTTGATCAAGTGCTAATTGGCTACCTTGCCATATCCTGATGGATAGAGATTTCCGACATGGTTCTAACGCAGCTGAGTTTTCCAGAATCGGAGTCTAGATGAACGATTTATGGGCAGATCAAGTCCCAAGGGAGCAGAAATTGACTTTCTGCTCAAACCTAGATTAATTGCTATTTCTGTCTCTATGGATATAGGATCCTGATACTATTCCGACGCAATTGAATTTGCTAGAATCGGGGTCCGGATCAAGGAGATATCAGCAGATTAAGATCCTGGAGGCGAGTTCAGCTTTCAGCTAAAAATTGGAATTTGCTGCAAAACCCTGTCCTAGTGGACAAAGGATCTCGACCCGGTTTCAGCGCAATTGAGTTTGCCAGAATCGGAGCTCGGATAAGAGAGTTATGAGTAGTTCAAAATCCTGGGTAGAATTGCAGAAAGTCACCCACGTGGCAAATGGGCAGAAGCCCGCCATGTGGTAGAAAAAGGACGAAAGGATAGCCAGGAAAATATCTCAATTAAGATAATAATTTTCCTCAAAATATCTCAATTTAATGAATTAAAATAATTAAAAAATCAGGAAAATTCGGATTCGCTCTCAATGAGAAAATCCAATCAAATCAGTCAAATCAGGGGCAAATCGGGAAAATATCTTAAAATAACTGAAAATAAATTTCAGTTACACCCAAAATTGTGTATAACCGAAATTAATTTTCGGTTCATAAAGTTAAAACGAATATTTCCCGACAGATTCTCTGCGCCCGTACCTGCATTTTCATGATTGTGAATTCGAAATTAGTGTAACCGAAATTAATTTTCGGTTACAAAATAAAATGGTTTAACCGAAAATAATTTTCGGTTATACCCCAAAATCCATGTAATCGAAAATTCTTTTCGGTTACTTTTTTATTTTCTATAAATAGCAACCGCAGCCATTTGGCTGAGGGTTGCTGATACCAGAATTTTTCCCCCACCCTATCCTGCTCGAGACCTCCTCCCCTACCCTCTCAACCCTTCCTTAACACCCCAAACCCCTCCCAAAAACATCAAAACCCCTTCCTACCCCTTCTTTCTTCATTTTTAAGACTTGGAGGGAGCTTGGCGGAGCATTGGAGGTCAAAGAGAGGTGGCTAGGTGCTGTCCCAACCTCAAAGGAAGTTCAACACACTACTCAAGGGTCTCTAAACCCCCCCCCCCCCCCAATGGTAAGCTTCCTAGGTGATTTCATTCAACATATATGAGAATAAGAGCATTGTGAGCATGTTGTACTATTCTTCATCCCTTGCATGTTATTTTCTTTGAGTTTAGCGTGTTTGATCTCCTCTCCTTCTTCATTTAATGCTCCTCTCCCAGTAGTATAACTCTCATGGTAAGGAGAGTGGAATGGGCTTCACGAGAGGAAACGAGAGTTTGTTTTGGTTAGGCCATGTCCAAAATCTCCACCCCGTGCATTCACATATTTTATAAAGCGTAAGGAGATCATGTTCTCCTCTCCCCCTTTAAGTCTTTTGTACCTCGTAAATCCCCCATTATCCTTTCTCTAATGGCGTTCCTTTAGATTTTTATCATGCTTGTATGTTCTTTTTGCTCTTTTTTTTTGCTTTGCACGGATTGTTGTCACCATGACTCTTGTTTCCATGACTTAGACTCATGCTAGGCGGTTGGTCTTTGTACACTAAAATAACATGTCCCACGCCTCCCATGCCATGATTCCGCTCGCTTTAGCTACTGTTTTCGAATGTCATGCATGCTCTCTTCCCCATTTTTTTATGAACACCAAATAGGCACATGCATGGTCCTCACCTAGAATGGCATATTAGGTTTCCATTTTTAGCTTTGTTTTATTTGTCTACGGGCATGAGCACACATCACTCTTTCACTCCATGATCGGTAACATGTTTGGTGTGGCCGAAGGGACCTAAGCTAAGACCTATAGGGTCACTACCCTCATTCCCCTCAAAGAGGAAGGGTTGGGTGCTCTTATCACCACAACAAGGACACATGTGGTCCCTGTTATTACACTGAGTTTAGCTCATGGAAGGGGGAGGCCCCTAGCTTCCCCCTCCTCCTTTGGTTTCCAAAATACCCAAGAAGAGAGCCAAATGAGGCTCTCTCCTTCTCTCTAAACCATTGTGGGCCCACACAGGTCCTGGAATGCCCTAGAAGCCCAGGGGATCAATCCACCTTTTAAAACTCCAAAAAATGGTTTTTTTTAGGTTTGCCCGAGAACACAGATCGGGCAAACCCCTTTCTGTACATAACTGAAATAATATTTCGGTTATGTATAGATATAGTATGACCGAAATGTTATTTCGGTCATACTATATTAAGGGTTTAACCGAAATAAAATTTCGATTATACCTTGTATGTGTTCAAAAATCAGTTTTGGCCCCTCTTGCAAGTTTCAACTTGTGTCAATTGAACCAGATCATCCAGCAGGGTTTCCGGGTCAATCGGAAACCCAATAAGGGCCTTGGACTCATCCGGTCCAACTAGGTTAATCGTGGGCCTTCTAACGGGGCCCACCAAGTCCAAACAAGTCACCTGGACTTAGATAAGACAGCCAAAATAGTTAAGTGGGCCACACCATTTGAGGCCCACCAAAAGCCACACCTGGATCATGCTTGCTAGTTTAGGGTTTGGTTTGGCCATGATTGCAGGGCTCGGGCCTATCGGGCGCACTATGCCTGTTAAACTGAACAAGGGTAGGGTCCAAAACCCTAACCCCTCAAACCTAGGGCTTTCGAGCCCAAGCCTAGGACATGGGCCCCAAGCCCATTTGGATGTAATTCAACCAAGATAATTCAAGCTACTTGGCAACCATTGTGTGGCCCATCCAATGGGCCCACAAACCATTCCAGCCCACAAGAATAAATCTTAATGCAATCTTTCACTTAAACCCTAAATAAAATCAATTAACTTTGCCAAACCTTTAAGGGCCTCCTAGGATTAGATTGAGGCCCAGCAAAGGGACACATGGGCTAAACCTAGCCCACCAGGGGATCCGTGGGCCTTCCAACAGGGCATATACAATCAGGCCCAGATCACTTAAACAAGTCAAAGATAAGATCAAATAAAAAGGGGACCCATACCACTTTGGTGGTCCCCACCAGACTTAACAAAGTATTTGCGTATTGGATTAGGATCGGGTGAGTAATCAAACCAAGTTGACTCAAACTAGGGAAACCCATGGGACCCATCATTCGACGGGGCAGATCGGGGTGGCTACGGACTTTCCCGAACTGTAAAATAGACCTTAGAATCCCAAGCCCCAGATCAGCCTACTAGACAAACTTAGGCACCCAGGTGTCTGCCTGCACCCTATCAGGCAGTGGCGACTCCGACTTTCCCGCTTTACCCTTTAGGAGGCACGCACTCCACGTGCGCCCCGCCGTGCACTGCGCACAGCCTGGCGACTCTGCTGGTGACCCCTCAACCCAGTAGGACCCTAGTTAAAAGAGTCAGCATAAGAGGGATATGGTTGGTATTTTGGGAATATTCCTGTCCTACCTTAGCTAAGGGTAGAATACACGTAAAAAAAAGAATTCTAGGAGGTCCTGTCATAAAGGACGAGATAATTGCCTAAGGTAATTGGGTTTTAAGCGGGACCGATGTGACCCCTCCAATTACTTGGGGACTCTCCCAGAACACCATTTTGCGTGCCAATTCTCCGCTTCACTATACGGAGATAAGAAGAAGCCTTTTTTATCAATCAATATCCAGATCGAAACCCACCCGACTAGACACAGCACTCAACCCAAGTTACCAACTGCACACACGGGCACCCACCACACTGTGGATGAATTCTTACTGCTTTAAATAAACTGCGTGGGGTGACACGCACGAGGGAGTCTGTGTGAATGATCCGATCTTGTGTGAATGAATGACAATCTTCTTTACCAAAACTTAGACCTTTCTAGCAGCCACCCTTCTTATTCCTATAAACTAACTTTTGGGATGGTATTAGCCCTACGCTCCCATGGCTTGCCGAGGAAAGCAGGGTAAACCCATCTCCCCAGGTTTCTGGATTCCTATAGCGCTACTAGTTTCTTGCCGTGGTACGCGAGGGTCTAGTACTTGGCTCAGACTCTTGTAGGCTTATGTCTTGGGCTGGGTATCTTTCCTTACCTATTGCTTCTGGATAAATTGCGATTTTGTGAATGGATATGAATGATGAGTACAAGAGGAGTAAAATCAATATAAGATCCAAGAGTCCATTAGGGGCAGCAACTCCTACTTTTTGCATCAAACTGAGTAAACCCTAGATTCTGGGCTGCCTTAGCCCTAATTTAGAAAGTTAACCTAACTTTGGTAAGGGAAACCGCCCTAGATCCATGCATTGAGTCCCGTGAGTCATGGGCCTTGACCCATTGAGTCCGCGGGAAGCACCCTGAGTCTAGATCGGTCTTTGTAAGCAGATGAAAGTTGGCCAGATCAGACAGTTAGATGAAAGCAGGCCAAATTAGAACAATGGCACGAAACCCTAGATCTAGGAACTTAGCTTACCTGCCTTTGAAGCAATTTGTACCTTTCTTTTGGGCTCCCAACAACCCTAAAGATGAATTATTTGCAGATTTTGTAAATATCATGAAAATTTCGCCCTCGATGGCAAGTTGTAAGCTTTGCTGTGGTCCTACACCAAAAGTAAATGTAAGAATAGATGAGAGATGAAAGGCTAATCGGGACTTAGATGTGCTTCCCTTCACCAATATGTTTAGGAGTCGCACCTTAATCAGTGCCAACCCTTAGGACCACACACTTTGTGTGCTTGAATTTAAATTCTGCATTTATTTATTGTTTTGCTGATTTCTGGAAGAACTGCGAGAAAATGGTGATGCTCGCCCTTTTGTTTAATTTCTGCACTTTCTTATGCATGCTTTAGACTAATTGAGAGTTGTGGTGTGGAACCCTAATTAATCTGGAATTTCGATTGGATAGTCGGCATGGCATTTCCATCCTCGTCTGAGAGAGTCTGCTTCCCTAGGATAGAGAAGTGTGCCTGGGATACCCCCTGGATCCGCTCTTGGACAAGTCAGCTTCGAGGGGATGAGTAGATTGAGTGGGAGACACGATACCACATGGGGCAAACCTTGTCCCTGTTAAATGTGCCGATAAATTGGGATATGATCCAAGCAGCCTTGCTTTTCTAGGATCCCCAGTGGTCAGTGTTTCGATTCAGGACAAATGAGTTGACTCTCACAATTGAGGAATTTGACCTATTCCTTCGATTTCATGACCTTGGAGAACCCGCCTGGCCAAATCTCAAGGATAGCTACAAGAATGAAGCTTGTACTTTCTTTGGCCTCCTAAGAGGGAAACTCCAGACTTTAGGAGGTGACCAAGCATTCACGAGGGTCTCCAAAACCTTCCTTGCTGAAAAGATAAGAAACAAAAAGTAGGAAAGACCCCGCGTATGGTATGCCACCGTCACCTTCGTGGTTCTGTCGCAAATCTTCTTCCCAACTAGGGGAGACACCATTAATTTGGCCCTCATGGAAAATGTGGACCAACTCTCGGTAGTGTACCAAATCAAGCCACTGATCCTTGCTCAAATTTTCCATTCCCTAACTTTGTCTAAAAACGGAACCCAGAGGTTCCAAGGGTGCACTCCCTTCCTCCACATTTGGCTGCAAGACCACCTAATGGTGGCAGAGCCCATCGGTGCACATTACGGGGTAGTCCGTAACAATATCACCTGGATGGCCCGAAGAGAGATCCACCCAAACCTACCCACTCATGAGGATTGGTTGAACCAATTTCCCCAACTGAATGGAGAGACAGACATTAGATGGTGGGGTACATTCAACTTTATCTACACCCCCATCCTGGTCTTCAAGAACAGAAGATGCCTTGCCCTAATAGGCCTTACCCATGCTGTGCTATACTATCCGATTCGGGCTCTGAAACAGTTTGGGAAGTCACAGGGGATCCCGCTCAAGGATGACGCAGACGATTTGATTGGCCCACTCACGAAGGAGCTGAGGCAGTGGCTGCTGGCAGAATGGGAGATCGTGCGCGTGCACCAGGAGGACATATTCTCCAAATCCCACTTTCGAGAGTACGAACAGTGGATGGCTCGGGAATTTGGCCACGATGGCCGCCCGCTCCTTCAGCCCGTCACTTCTAGTGACATTCCAGTTCCACCCCCTGACGCATACAAGGATAGGGTGGCCGAATTGCAGGAGACCCACTCCCGTATCCATTCAGCTTATGTGGATTAGAAATGGGAGAGTAGGCAGGCCAATATGGCCTTACGGCATGACATGGAATTAGTGCGCAAACGCGCAGAGGAGGATCGACGTCTGCGAACCAAGCTTTTGCGTGCCTTGAGGAGGCAAGACGTGTCCTCCTACTATGATGATGACCAACCTAGCTAGACTTTGGCTTTTGTGTAATTGATAAGCATGATGATGTATTGTGAGCTGCGACGGCCCTTTTTGATTAAGCATGAATTTCCTTTTCATTCAAATGTGTTGTTTGAACTTAACAAGACAAGATTATAATCTAAAATAAAAAGAACTAAATTGAATTCCCCAAATTGGGCAAACCATCTCGTTTCAATGATTGCAGAATTTTTGGTCGCTGTGACCACCCAACTCTTTTAATTGCATCTCTCTCATTGAAATCATAAAATCCAGCAAGTGTTCAAAACCTAAGAACACCCAAGACTCTGAGCTCAGATCACATCTGTTTGTATCTTTTGGTAGGATCATTCGGTCCAACCTTTTGGGGGCACCGAAGACGTTGACGGATGAGTCGGAGATTGGTGGAGGATCGTCCTGGCATAGCCTACCCCAGATAGCAATACCAAAGCTGTGCGCACGTCTTTTTCGCACGGACAAGGCGCACGTGAGAGCGCGTGCCTTGGGGAATCCAGAGTCGCCATTGCCTGACAGGGTGCAAGCAGACACCAAGGTACCTATACTAGTCTAATTGGATTGGTCTACGGCTTTTTAGAGATTCCGGCTAAATTCTCGGTTACAGTCCGAAGACACTTCGATCCGCCCCGTTGGTTGACGGGTCCCTCGGGTCTCCCTAGTTCAAGTCAACTCAGACTCACCCTTGTTTCTAATCCAGCATGCTTATTTATTTGGTCTAGGTGGGGACCACTGAAAGTGTAGATCCCCTTTATTTGGATTGATTTTATCTTTTTTATCTTTTAGTAAAGTGGGTCGGAAATGGGCCCCATTGGAAGGCCCATAGGATTCTAAGTTGGGCTTAAACCTAGCCCAAGGCCCAGTTAGGGTTACTTTGGATAACCCTTTTTGGATTTGGTAATTTGTTTTTGGGATTTAATTTATTTACAAAATTTAGTGGATTAAGGTTTTTTGAGGCCCAATGGACTTGGGGGTGGCCCGTGGGTGATTAACCAAATGGCTTTAGACCCATTATAGAAACGGGCCTTGGTTTGGGCCGGACTGGATGTGGGCCCCTTTGGAAGGCCCACAATGCCTTATTGGACCCGAATGGGCCCAAGTCTCACAAAGTGGGCTTGGGTTGACCCAAAGACCCAAATGGTTTAGTTTGATTAAATTTAGATTGAGTCAGAGAAATCAGATTTTGAGGCTTCTCTAGGTCTAACCGCATACTCTGTGCGGTCAAAGCGTAACCGCACACCCTGTGTGGTTGGCCTGAACTGCTCTGAATATGTGGTTCGGGTCCGAAAATCCAAAAAAAGGCTAGAATAACCACGGGTATCTACTGGTCTTCTCTTCAAGGGCATCTGTGAACTTCTGTGGGTTTCTAAGCAGACCCATAGTGGTTCAAAAGCTCATTTCACAGCCAAAACATGCTTTTCATCCATTCATTCATTCACACATATGCTCGATCAACATCAACAAACTAAACTAAACAAGAAAATTAGTAGCCATGCATGAGGACACCACCATGGAGTATGCAAAAACAATAGACATAATGATGAGTGTGTGGATGTGTAAGATGTTTTTAACATATATGCATGATCCTGAGGACAAGCTATAGATTTATAAAGCTAGCAAGCGACAAAAGAAACTCACCACTCACTCTAACTGAAGGGGAAGAGGGGAGAGATTTAGGGATACAATGGAGATTGAAAGAGGACATATCCCTCTTCTAAAATAATATTAACAAGCCAAAAGTTAGATCTAAGCTTACTTAAATCACATACTTTTGATCTTACAAAAGAACCCTTCCTCCCACTTCCGTACAGAGTCTCCCTCTTACCATGGGAAGACTCCAGTAGCATGCCAAAAGAAATCACATGGTGAGCAAAAAACTATAAAACATTAATCCGAAGATAACCAAAAGGAGAAGCTTGCTTAAAAGAACTTTACTTCAATACATATTGAAAAATACAGAACAAACGTTATTACCTTAGTATTGCCTTCTCTCTTTGGAGTGCGATGGTCCTTTGGAAGATGTAGACTACAGTTTGAAAGCTTCTCCTGGTCCAAAAAGAGCTTCTAACTTGTTTTTGTGTGTAGAAAGTAGAGAAAAATGAAGACAAGTGAAGCTTCCAGGGGTTGGAAGGGGGTTTAAAGGCTTAATAAGGGTAGAGAAGGGTGGTTTGGAGGTTCAAGAAGTTGAGGAGACACAGAGAGAGAGAGAGCAGTGGAAAACCAACCAACCCCTGTCTACTGTTTGGATTTTCTATTTATAGAACATAGAGACAAAACCGCACATGCAGTGCGGTTTGGTTGAAACCGCAGGGCATGTGCAGTTTGGTCGCGTCTTTTCAGCATTAAATAGGGGAAAATTGGCGTAGGCGTAGACTGACGAAAAGTGAACCACACTTACAGTGCGGTTACTTTTCATCCACCGCTTGCTGCAATTGGCTTGCACAAACGGTGGCCGAAAAATCGACCGCACTCTATATGTTTTCTCTCCTTCTTTTTGGTTTGAGTTGACGGCTGAGGTGACTCAGCCGCCCACTTAGACGAATCAGACTCCTCTGATTTTTTATTATTTCCCATTTATCTTAATTAGTTTAATTAAGACATTTGAAACTTTGACTGATTTGCCCCTGGGACTGTTTTGCTCATATCTTTTCCATTCGGGCTTCGATTCTTGGAAACTTAATTGCGTTGGAATCATGTCGGAGTCCTCTACCCATTGGGATAGGGTATAGCAATCAATTTGGGCTTGGGTAGAGAGTTATCTTTTGCTCCTTAGGGTTTAGTCTATCTTCTAGGGTTTTGCTTTCTGGCTTTTAAAGGGGTGCAAAAATGAGGTGCTTACAAAAGCCATCGATAGATGAGTCGAATATGGGCTGAGGAACATCCGGGTACTACTAGCCAAATTTTAGGGCACCAAAGCCGCCGACGGATGAGTCGAATATTGGTAGAGGATCGTCCTGGCATAGCCTACCCCAGATAGCGGCACCAAAGCTGTTGATGGATGAGTCGAATATGGGCTGAGGAACGTCCGAGTACTACTAGCCGAATTTTAGGGCACCAAAGCTGCCGATGGATGAGTCGGATTTTGGTAGAGGATCGTCCTGGCATAGCCTACCCCAGATAGCGACACCAAAGTTGTCGACAGATGAGTTGAATATGGGTCGAGGAACGTCCGAGTACTACTAGCTGAATTTTAGGGCACCAAAGCCGCCGACGGATGAGTCGGATATTGGTGGAGGATCGTCCTGGCATAGCCTACCCTAGATAATGACACCAAAGTCGTCAACGGATTAGTCGAATATGGGCTGAGGAATGTCCGGGTACTACTAGTCGAATTTTAGGGCACCAAAGCCATCAACGGATGAGTTGGATATTGTTGGAGGATCGTCCTAGCATAGCCTACCCTAGATAGCAACACTAAAGCCGTCGACGGATGAGTCGAATATTGGCTGAGGAATGTCTGGGTACTACTAGTTGAATCTTGTGTTGCCGAGGCCACTGACGGATGAGTCGGAAATTGGTTAAGGCAACCCGGAGTGCTGTTTTCCAGCCTCCCCCTTGTGTGACCATGCGTGGTCCAACCTTGTGATACTGAGCTTAACCAAAACCCTTGTGATAAAAGTTCTCTCCCCTTGTTGTGATAAGGCAACTAAAATAGATTCTAAAATAGGGTTCTCTCTCTCGGTTGCCTACGGGCAACTAAAATAGATCAGGTTTCTAGGGTTGTCTGTCCTAGTCACCTCCAAGTGGCTAAAATAGATCAGTTTGCAGAAATTAGGGTTCTTTGTCCCAGTTTCCTCTAAGTGGCTAAAATAGATCAGTTTGTAGAAATTAGGGTTCTCTATTCCAGTCACCTCTAAGTGGCTAAAATAGATTAGTTTGCAGAAATTAGGGTTCTTGGTCACAGTCACCTCTAAGTGGCTAAAATAGACCAGTTTGCAGAAATTAGGGTTCTCTGTCCCAGCTACCTCCAAGTGGCTAAAATAGATCAGTTAGCAAAGATCGGGTTCTCTTCCCTTGTTGCCTACGGGCAGCTAAAATAGTTCAGTTAATCTAAACCATAAAACAACAAAAGCACATAAACAGATTCGATCAGATAAGTTGCATGACCAACACATATAAAATTGCACTAATGCTTGTCAATTGTTTTAAACAGGTACCAAAATTGTGTCCAGAAGCCCGTACCTACTGAGATTGAGGAAAATGCTCGATATGGACCAACAAGGAGATCAGACACCACCAGGCCAGTATCTGGTAGAGTCTAGCCATGCACAAGTCGTCAGTGAAATGCAATAGAAAATTGAGAGCATGAGCACCGTCATCTAGGAGCTGATGATAGAGCTGAGGGAATTGAAGCAAGTTCCACCAACAGTGCCGGCCGCTCAGCAGTAGCAGCTGCAGTTCCCACCTCAAGCGGAAATAGCACCACCACCGTACCCAGTGGCACCACCCCCACTGTCGCAGGCAGTACTATTCCTTGCGGCAGTACCAATCCACCCTCCACCACAAGAGCAGTTTGTGGCTGTCCAACTGGGCAGGACGATGAGGATTGGTACAGGACCCAAGAGTCCAAGTTTGAAAAGAGAGTAGTGGCAATCAAGGTAGTGGTAAAAGAAGAAAGCAAAGCAGAAATGGCCGCGATGAGAGAAGACCTACTTAAGCAACTGCAGCCCAGTACAGTTCAGAGTGAGGCTACTCTAGAAAGCCTCTGCTTTGTCTCTGATATTCAACTCTCGGCCAAGTTCAAATGCCCAGAGTTACACCAGTTTGATGGCACGGGTTGCCCACTGAACCACCTGAGATCCTTGATGTACTTTTTCGCAAGTGCACGAATTCGTAACAAGTAATAAAGTGATGAAATAGAGTGTCGAACCCACAGGGAATGGTAGCTACTTAATATTGAAATTACTATCCTAAATTCTATTTGGATAATCAAAAAGTGAGATGGGTTTTTAACTAGCAATTAAAATTATTAACTAAGAAAATATAAGATTAAGGTTCAATAAGAGATTTAAAATACTAAGGCATTTGATTTCATCATAAACAAATCTGAATTGACTCTTGAATACACATGCTACTGAATGTTATAATTCAATTTGAAAGCGAAAATCCCTATTCTATCCAATGGTCTCTCTCGAGCACCAACGAACTTACCTTCCTATGATAACTCACGATATCTCTATGTGAATTTAAAAATAACAAGGCACATTAAAATCTGTGGATTTTCATGTCCAAAAACACAAAGCTACATAAACCATGCCAATATCTCTATCAACATGTAGAATATGGTATTTTATCACAGGAACTAAAATCGTATATCTCCTCTCGGTCTCAATACAATTATCAAATACAATTGAATGGTGATCAAATACTCAATTGGGTTAAGCACAATAATAAAATACTCAAATAGTGAATCATAAATCCTTTAGCAATATTATTCAGAATTAAAACATCATATTTAGATTACATCAAAGCCTTAGAAAGAGAAATTAGTTCATGACTGAACTAAGAATAACCATCAAAAACAAAGTATTTTAAAAAGAAAAGAAAAGAGAAGAAATAAACTAATGAGATCCAAGCTTTGATCTCTCCCACGTTCCTGGTTCCTTCTCACGTTCCCAGCATCATTCTCCTCTCTTCACGTTCCAGCTCCTTCTTTATAGAAATCTCAAAGCTTGCCCAAAAATCCCTTGAAAAGAAAATAGGAACTTTCCTTCCAAAATTCCTAAGGAAGAGAGAACTTCCTTTCCTTGTATATCCACCTTAGAAGTCCAAAAACGACCTAATCTTCTTAATTAGAAACCCCTCTAAGTCCTCCTAAAAATAGAAGAAGATCCCCAAGAAAAAGGAAACAAATCCGCAAAGTTCAGAATTTCATAACAGGTTTTATTACTTGATCGTTCGAATGTTCATCGAACGCGGGTCGAACGCTCAAGTCAAAAAGTTGTTTCCTCTTCTCTTGTTCGAACGTTCATCGAACGGTCAGCGAACGCTGCTCATAATTTCTCTATTTTTCACCAACGTTCGAACGACAAGCAAACGTTCAGCGAACGCTGCTCTCGGGTTTCTTTGTAGATCACCAACGTTCGAACGACAGGCGAACGTTCAGCGAACGCTGCTCTCGGGTTTCTCTGTAGATCACCAACGTTCGAACGACAGGCGAACGGCCAGCGAACGCTGCTCTCGGGTTACTCTGTAGATCACCAACGTTCGAACGACAGGCGAACGGCCAGCGAACGTTGATCATATCTTCTACAATTTGACTCCGATTGTTACGCCGTTTGAACCGTGACTTCTATAATCACCAAAAGTATCTCTACATCAACAAATTAGGCAAAATTTAGACAATGAAAATGAAATGCAAAGATGAAAGACTTTGACAATTTCTAAGTAAAATTGGGAATTAAATATGAAATAAAACCAGATAAGTCATGAATTAAATGAGCTATAATGTGGTATTTTCATGACTTAGCCATCCTATTCTGGCGACATGAGCCAGTATGCCAAGGATGAACGAATCATGGTGTAGTTTTTCCCGAAGTCGTTAACGGGCATAGCTTACTCTTGGTTTTTGAGTCTAGATAAGACCAAGGTTAAGACATGGAACGATGTGGCAGCGGTCTTTATTCAGCAATACCACCTGAATAGTCAGATAGTGCAGACTAGGGCAGAACTACAAAGGTTGGCTAAGAAGAGCTAGGAATCAGTGCGGGAATACGCCAAATGGTGGAAGGAATTGGCAACCCTGGTACAACCACCACTTCTGGAGTAGGAGATGACATCCCTGTTCATCGCCTCGCTGGGCCAGCCATTCTTCACTTTGCTGCTGGGGCAAAGTATGTCCAATTTCAATGATTTGATCCTAACCGTACATCGGATTGAGGGCGCCGTAAGAGCAGGCAAGATTGATGGCAGTGGGTAGAGTTCCGCGCCAAGAAGGCCAGTGATAGGGCAAGCAAGTAGAAACTAGGGGCAAGAGCCCAGAAGGCAGGAACCACAGGCTGTTAACTATGTACAACCGGCACATCCATATCATTTCTCCCAAAGGCTAGGGGCAGTGGCACCCCAAGGTTCGGGGCAAGCAGCTTACCAAGGGGTAAGGAGGACGAAGGAAGAAATGGAAGCCAGAATGAAACGGGTCTTCACCCCCTACCATATGCATCGTTAGAGTTACTACCAACATTGCTAAAGAAGGGGTGCGTTCAAATCAAGCCACCAAACCCCCGATTAGTTAACGCCAGGAGTTATAATGCGGCGGAACGCTGTGAATACCATTCCGGTGCGCCAGGGCATCATACCAACAGGTGCTGGGACCTAAGGTATGATATCTAGGACCTGATTGATAGCAAGCGTATCATGATCGATCCCCCAGCACCATCAGCAACTCAAACCCCTGCGGCCGGTGTCTCCACCAACCCTCTCCCGGATCACTCAAAGGCTTCCAGCAGTATGTCGGCGAACCTGGTAAGCAACGATTAGGGCACTGGGCAGTTCGATCCATCTGTATTGATTGGTCAACTAGGGCAAGTGGTGAGGGTATACCCCCAGGAGGAGGCTGAGCAGCAAATAGTAAGCTTCATTGGAGCAGATGACGAAGGCATTCCCTCAGGTTTCCGTCTGGTGCATTTCCACCCCCTCGAAGAACCCGGGTTCTTCTACCCTATGCCTATCCTAGACCCATCCACCCTTAACATCTTTGACCTAATGGACTCCCTTCCACATGATCCTTTCATCCTCTCCTTTGAACCACCCACCCTTAACCTTTCGCAGCTCCACATAGAACCGCCATCCTACAACGCGGTACCATCATCGTATCCATTCCAACTCACCTACCATCAATCCACCACTATTACCACCAAAGCAGAAATCGATCAAATCACCCGATCAGGTCGATACGTAAACATCGACCCACCCCCCGCTCTAGAGGGAGAGGCTGAAGAAGAAAGAAAGAAAAAACGGAAGGAAGTGGCAACAGAATTGCCATAGACCCACAAAATAAAGGGGAAGGCTACGGAGGAGGAGATCATAGATCTACATCACAGCGTCTACACACCAGAATATGATCTCCTCCAGTAGTTAAACAATGTGCCCGCCAAGATTTCTATGATGCGCCTCTTGATCGACTTAGAGAAGCACAAGGCAGTACTGATGAAGGTCTTGGATGACGCACATGTGCCGGAGAACATTGACCCTGAGCAACTGGAAGCAGTAGTATTAGTGATTATGGCACCCGAGGCCATCTCTTTCTTTGAAGCAGATCTGCCTCCTGAAGGGTGCAACCACACAGAATTGCTATAATTAACAGTGAAGTGCTTTGACCTCATCGTTAAGCGGGCCATGATTGACAATGGATCAGCATTGAACATCTGTCCTATGAGGACCTTCCACAGCCTATAACTTAACCCCTCTTTGATCAAGCCGAGTGTGCACAATGTCAGGGGATTTGACAACGCTAGAAGGGAATCCCTAGGTGAGGTCACCCTGGTGGTTATAATTGCAGAAAGGCCTTTTACCATGGCCTTTGAACTCATGGACATCAATGTCTCATTCAACCTACTGATTGGGAGACCTTGGTTACATCAGGCCGGGGCTGTACCTTCCTCCTTGCACAGGATGGTCCGATTTATATCAGGTGACGAACTGATAACAGTGCACGTGGAAGATCATCGGGAGTTCGAAAGGGTCAAAGTGCTTTACGTTGATTACGAGCTGCCTACCTCGCTAAACTTCCAGGTTGTGGAAATGGTGCAGGTGAACCGTATCCCAGAGTCTGAAAGGAGGCTGCAAGTCCTAAGGAAGAAAAGAAGGAAGATGTTTGGTGCTGCTGAATGTTCCGATTGGGGCTTTAGAGCAGGAGAAGGGCTTGGAAAGTCCAAGCAAGGAATCAAGGCCGCCATCCAACCCTACGAGCATGCCACCGGATTTGGACTGGGATTTAATCCACAGCCCGAAGATTACGCTAGGCTCTTTGGGAACCATGCCGAGAGGAAGAGAGCCAGAGCTGAAGGGAGAGACCCTCACTGGCCCATATGCATGCATAGAGAATTGTACCACCGTTTCACCAACATGGAATGGGAGGCCGCCCAATCACTGGAGAACATTGTAGCCCAAGGCTAGGGTGATGAATTTCTGCCTTCCCCAGCTTAGGATGAGGACTACTTTCAAGGACTAGCGCAGATGCTTTGAGAAGAGCCGATGTCCCTGGATATGGTTGGAAATGCGGTGGAAGTGGACCCACTAGCCCCGGATTGGTAACCCGATGGCTTGCCCGCACTGCTTGCCTTAGAGTCAGCAGAGGATGTCACTGTCGCTTTTTTGCCGCTTGCTGAACTGCCAATCCCTGAGGAGCTACCCGTCTATCTACGGTTGCAATGGACGAAGCACCACCACCTGCCCCCACTGAAGAGGAAGAGGGTCCAATTATGTATATCTGCATGATGGAAAGCCAGGGAAGCTTAGGAGTGCCCAACCAAAGGCCCCGGTCTCCACCTCCTCCACTCCCATGAGCCAAAAACCCCAAGACCCAAGATGGGCTAGGATAGATGTTTCAGAGCATGCCCCATGTGGTTGAGCCGGTTCCTGCAGAGGTGTACCACGAGACTTACGGTATGTGGGCTCCTGAGAGTTTCTCCACCAACGGACTAGGGGCACCACCCATAGTGCCCGCTGCTGCAACGTCGCCAGGATTAGACCTGGCACATTTGGTCACCATCGCCTATATACCATCGGGCGCAGAAATGCATACGGCAATTCCAGTCCCGTTTGGGTCAAGGAGGAGGTCGTCGCCAGAATATAATCCCAGGTTTGAAGAAAGCCAGAACAAGCCAACTGGCACAGCCAACGACCCTATCTGCATATCATCAGACAATAGCACCAGCATGGTCTTGACTGGGGAAGTCAAGCCAGAGGAGATAGCTGCAACTGACAAGGAGGACAAATCACCACTGAAGAACTGGAACTCGGTGCCTTTTGCAACCAGCAAGGCCAATGTGTCAAATGGGGTTTCCTCCACCTCTGAAATTTTTGTTGTAGCAACTGTCAAACTTTTCAATGAATATCTCAATGCTTTCTACTCTTTGCTTGTGTCTAATAACAAAAACAAGCAACCTGAGCATTGCAATCCTAGTATCAATCTCGACGCACGCCCGGAAGAGCTAGGGCACGGCATAGATAATCAGATTGCCATAATCGAACCAAAAGAACAAAAAGAAATTGAAAAGCCAACTGAAATGGCAATAATAAAGGAAAAGCATGAGCAGGTGTTCAGTACTGCAAGCGAGCAAAGGCTCGATAAACCAGACTGGGGCGCTTGCCCATTGCAGTAAGAAGATTTAGACATCGTCCCCTGTAAGTCTTCTGAGCATGAAGACGATGATGAATCATGTGAGACTCTACCTAAAATCCAACTCGCTTTGGAAAGGCATGAAAAGGGTCTCTAGGCAAACATTGAGGAAACTGAATCAATTGACATAGGTGAAATAGTACAACCAAGGATACTCCAGATTGGTAAAAAGCTGTCACAATTATTGAGAATACAGATGATTGAATTTTTAAAGTCTTATTCTGACGTGTTTGCATGGTCATACGAGGATATGCCCGGGTTAGACATGGACTTGGTTGTGTACCAGTTACCAACAAAGTTTGAGGCCACACCTGTGAACAGAAGTTCAGACGCACAAAGCCGGAATGGGCCCTAAGATTAAAGAAGAGGTCACCAAACAATTAGACGCCGAATTCTTGCAAGTAATTGATTATCCAGAATGGTTAGCCAATATCGTGCAAGTTCCCAAGAAAGATGGGAAGGTCAGGCTGTGTGTTGATTACAGAGATTTAAATAGAGCGAGTCCAAAAGACGACTTCCCTTTGCTGCACATTGATGTACTGGTCGACAACATAACAACACATTCAATGTTCTCATTTATGGACGGATTCTTTGGTTACAATCAGATAAGGATGGCACCCGAAGACATGGAGAAAACATCCTTTATCACGCATTGGGGCACTTACTGCTATCGTGTGATGCCGTTTGGATTGAAGAATGCGGGCGCTACGTATCAGAGCGCAATGACTCTGCTGTTCCACGATATGATGCATAAAGAGATGGAAGTATATGTGGATGACATGATTGCAAAGTCAAAGGAAGAGGAAGATCATTTGGTGAACCTTGGAAAAATGTTCGATAGACTCAGAGAGCACAAACTCAGACTTAACTCGAACAAATGTGTGTTTGGAGTTACCTCAGGAAAGCTGCCTTGTTTTATTGTTGGCAAGTGTGAGATTGAAGTCGACCTCGTCAAAGCCAAGGCCATTCTAGAGATGCCTCCCCTGTTGATAGAAAAGGAAGTAAGAGGTTTCCAGGGCAGATTGCAGTACATCAGTCGATTCATTGCGCAAATGACCCCCGTCTGCGAACCGATATTCAAGCTGCTAAAGAAGGATAACCCAGTGGTTTGGAAGGAAGACTGTCAGGTAGCATTTGACAAGATCAAGGCTTACTTATTGAGTTCGTCGACGTTGGTCCCACCAGTCCCAGGGCGACCCTTGATCATGTATCTGATAGTCTCAGAGACGGCTGTAGGATGTGTGCTAGGACAACATGATGAGATGGGAAGAAAAGAGCAAGCAATTTACTACCTGAGCAAGAAATTTACCAACTTTGAAGTAAGATATATGGTGCTTGAACAGATATGTTGTGCCTTGGTATGGGTAGCTCAGAAGCTTCGGCACTATCTGCTCAGCCACACAATCCTACTAATATCAAATCTCGACCCACTGAAGTACATTTTTGAGAAGCCGATCTCCACTGGAAGAGTTGCAAGGTAGTAAGTCCTTTTATCATAGTACGACATCGTCTACACCATTAGGAAGGCGATAAAAGGACAAGCAGTAGTAGATCACTTGGCGGAGCATCCCCTGACAGACTACCAACCACTCCTGACTCACTTTCCAGACGAAGACGTGATGTGTACTGAGTCGAGGGAAGGAGCAAAGGAAACCAAGTGGTAGATGTTCTTTGACGGAGCAGTCAACATAAATGGAAAGGGAATCAGAGTAGTACTAATTTCCCCAAATGGAGTCCATCACCCAATAGCCGCCAAACTCTTATTCGATTGCACTAACAACATGGCAGAATATGAAGCATGCGTGTTAGGCTTGCGAGCAGCAATTGAGATGAATATACAAGAGTTAAAGGTATTCAGCGGCTCTAGCCTAATCATCTATTAGGTGATGGGAGACTGGAAGACCAAAGGCGTGAAGTTGGTACCGTACCAAGAACTGGTCAAGGAACTAGAAGAGCAATTCGAAAACGTGACATTTGATTACATGCCACGAGACAGGAACCAGTTTGCGGATGCATTGGCGACACTAGCATCCATGGCCACCATCACTAACGACACCTAGGTGCAACCCCTGAAGATAGAGGTTTGGCGCCACCCGGTCTATTGCTTCTGCATTGATAAGAACGCACCCGAAGAAGGACCTTGGTACGCGGACATTGAGAGATACCTAAAGGACAGAATTTTGCCAGAAGGTGCTACAGTGGCAGAAAAGCGAACCATTCAGAGGTTGGCAGGGCAATTCTCCACAGCGGGGGTAGGGTGTACAAGAAGTTGTACAATGACTCTCTATTGCTATGTGTCAAAGAAGATGAAGCAAGGAAGTTGATTGAGGAAGTCCACGGAGGTTTGTGTGGCGCACACATGAATGGCCATATGCTAGCCATGAAAATTCTAAGGATGGGCTACTACTGGATGACCATGGAGGCAGACTGCTATGCCCATGTCAGGAAATGCCAATTGTGCCAGGTTTATGTAGATAATATTCATGCACCACCAAATACCTTGCACTCCATGGCTTCACCATGGCCGTTCACCATCTGGGGAATTGACATGATAGGCCAGGTTCATCCGAAGGTCTCAAATGGGCACCAATTCATCGTGGTCGCAATCGACTACTTCACCAAATGGGTGGAGGCCATGTCCTTTGTGGATGTAAAGAAGTCGCATGTGCTTAAGTTCATCAGAAACAATATCGTTTGCCATTACGGCATCCCTGAAGCAATCATTACAGACAATGCGAAGAATTTGAACAATAAGGACATAGAAAAAATGTGTGAAGATCTGAAGACCAGACATCTGAATTCAATAGCCTACCGGCCTAAGATGAATGGGGCAGTAGAGGCTGCCAACAAGAACCTGAAGAGGATACTCGAGAAAATGGTAGTCACTTACAGAGACTGGCACAAGAAGTTGCTCTATGCCCTGCACGCATATCGGACGTCGATCAGAACATCGACTGGGGCAACCCCCTTCTCCCGGGTATATGGAATGGAAGCAATCCTCCTCGAGGAAGTACATATACCATCACTCCGAATTTTGAAGGAAGCTGAGATTAGTGATATTGAGTGGGAAAAATCCAGATTTGACCAACTACACCTATTGGATGAGAAAAGAATCAAGGCTCTGTGTCATGGCCAACTTTACTAGCAGAGAGTGGCGCAGGCCTACAATAAGAAGGTAAAGTCACGACACTTCAAAATGGGAGATCTGGTGTAGAAAAGAATCTTCCCCCACCAAGAAGACAACAGAGGGAAATTCAAACCAAACTACGAAGGGCCATTCGTAGTCCACAAAGTTTTGTCCTGAGGAGCACTGATCCTACAAGAAATGGACAAGGCAATCTTTCCTAAGCCGATAAACGCAAACGCAGTCAAACTGTACTATGCCTAAGATCATTTTGATTGGGAAGTGAAGAAAGGCCATCCTTGACTCTCCCTTAGAGCATGAATCCCTCCAATCCCCATAAGTTCTCCCCTAGTTAGACAATTTTGAGCCTTAATATTCTTTGAACCCATTACAAGTGTCCTATACATCAAAATGGGCATTCTTGGCAAGGAAAAGGAAATCCCAAAGAGAGAAAAGGGCATTCCTTCCCAAGAAGATCTCAAAAAGAAAAGAAAATGCAATAGAAAAAAGAAGAGAAAAAGGGAAAAGCAAGGAAAACTATGGGAAATGTTTACCCAACAAAAATAGAGATAAAAAATAAGCCAGGATGTAAGTCCCACCAATAATAAAGTAGAACACTTTGTAAACCCAGAAAGTTGAGCCTTTTGAGCTACCCCACCCCTTCTTCATAACCAGTACCAAGCCTACATTTCTTCCTATCTCCAAGATCTCTCGGATCCTAGGAAGAACGATCTGGGCAAGCAGTTGAGTCTGCATTCACTGGCGATGACGGAATTCTGAATTTCCAGAAAGATCGGACATAGCGAAAACCTGAGAAAGGGTGCTATGTGCAAAAAGGGTCAGTCGTGGCAAAAAGGGAAGGAGAAGGAAGAGAGAGGTCATATCTGGATTGGGCAGAGTGGAATGGAAAGAGGAATAGAAGTAGAATTGAAAACAACAAAGCAAATCTGGAAGGCCTGGACCGATAGGTTGTGTCCGAGCTAAAACTTCATAGCGGCCTGTGATGACAATGTTACTAAAAATACCAAGCACACCGAGTCTCATCTGGCCTCAGAAATTACTTCTGATATTACAAACACAGGCACACATTGACACAACCGTTTTTTATAATTGTTTTGCTTAACTATTTCTGAGTTCCCCATTGTGCTATTAACCTTGGTTGATAATCTCCACCTTGATGAAAGTCGCTTCTAGATGCAATGGGCAGGAGCAAGAAAAGAAAAGAAAAATGCTTTTTGCATATGTTCCCCAGCGAGTCTACAACTAACATGCTTTTCCTTTCCCCTCTTCACAGGTACAGTAAAAGCGGGGAAAGAAACAACCGAGAGCAAAGGATAACAGATACCCTCACCCCAATCCCCAGTGGAGTTCCTTTAGCTACGGAGAGTGGTATCTGATAGCAGGGATTCTCCCGTTCCGAGAAAGGCCCAACCGACACTCCAAGCCTTGCCCAGTCCGAAGAAGTAGGCTTTGCGAAGGAAAGTGACAAGAAGACGAGAAGGGGCTCCCGCCAATCCCCAATAGAGTATTCCCTACCCAGCGAAAGCCCCAGACAAGACGTGGTAGGCCTGCACCCAAGCAGGAGGAACAAGCTTTATAGAAAAGATAACAGCAGGGAGGCTCCCACTTATCCCCCGCGGAGCGTCCTTCCAAAGGGAATCCCCATGCCTGCCAGAGACAAGCCCGGACACAACCCGAGGCCCGTCCCAAGGAAAAGCAATGAGGTAGAGGCTCCCGCCTATCCCCAGTTTAGTTTCTCCGAACTAGGAGACCCCTACCTCACCTTGTTGTAAAGAAGATTGTCTCCCGGAAAAGCAAGGGACAGGGTTGGATCCCACTTGCCCCAACAGAGGAAACTGCACTAAGAAGATCCGAGACCCCGGCAAAAGACAGTCCCCTGCAGAAGGAGGGAATGGCAAGACATGAAGAAGAATGAGCAGAATGAAGATCTCATGGGCGAAATGGGCCCTTTTGTAATTTTTGATTTCAAACTTATGTAAATAGATTAGGACAGGTGTGCGAGCCCCCTTAAGGCACCGGATAGCACCGAGAGCATCTCCTCCTTCTCTCCTCTTCATATTTTCCGCTCCCTAACCAACCTCTTAAAAAAAACCAAAATTACCTGAAAATCCTAAGTCAAAATAAAACTGAAATCACATAAAAGCTTTAATGGAACAAACAAAAAGAAAAAAATGTTGTCGAGTGCCTGGCATCAACGCTGAATCAGGTTGACAAGCCCCAGTCCAATCTAATCTCTTTCAAAAATAAACTAAATGCCAAGGAGTTGCCCTACAAAAACCCAAGAAACGAAGGGTAAGGAAACTCCGAAGCCGGGAAGTGGTGCCATATCATTTGGACGCTTCCCATTTCAATAAAAACTTCAAAGGGCTGAGCTTGTCCACCATGTTGGTAGAAATACAGGGCGCAAAAACAAGGTTCTTTTTCTCTTTGCCGTTCATCCATTAGGTGACTCCGGCAAAGAGGGGCAGCTATAAGCACCTTATTTTTGCACCTCCCGTAAGTCGTGGAAATGCAAACCCTAATGGGAAAGTCAAACCCTGAGGGGACAAAAGTTGACTTTTTTTTTATCAATTGTTTATTAGCTACCTTGCCCTATCCTGATAGATAGAGATTTCCGATACGGTTCCAACACAACTGAGTTTGCCAGAATCGGAGTCCAGATGAAGGATTTATGGGCAAATCAAGTCCCAGGGGAGCAGAAATTGACTTTCTGCTCAAACCCAGATTAACTGCTATTTCTGTTTCTATGGGTAGAGGATCCTGATACGATTTCGACGCAAATGAATTTGCCAGAATCAGGGTCCGGATCAAGGAGATATGAGTAAATTAAGATCCCGGACGTGAGTTCAGCTTTCTGCTAAAAGATGGAATTTGCTACAAAACCTTGTCCCAGTGGATAGAGGATCTCGACCCGGTTCTAGCGCAACTGAGTTTGCCAGAATCGAGGCTTGGATGAGAGAGTTATGAGCAGTTCAAAATCCCAGGTAGAATTGCAAAAAGCCGCCCACGTGGCAAATGGGCAGAAGCCGGCCATGTGGCAGAAAAAGGACGAAAGGACAGCCAGGAAAATATCTCAATTAAAATAATAATTTTACTCAAAATATCTCAATTTAATGAATTAAAATAATTAGAAAATCAGGAAAATCCGGATTTGTTCTTAATGAGCAAATCCAATCAAATCAGTCAAATCAAGGGCAAATCCGGAAAATATCTTAAAATAACCGAAAATAAATTTCGGTTATACCCAAAATTGTGTATAACCGAAATTAATTTTCGGTTCATAAAGTTAAAATGAATATTTCCCGACAGATTCTTTGTGCCTGTACCTGCATTTTCATGATTGTGAATTCGAAATTAGTGTAACCAAAATTAATTTTCGGTTACAAAATAAAATAGTATAACCAAAAATAATTTTCGATTACACCCCAAAATCAATGTAACCGAAAATAAATTTTGGTTACTTTTTTATTATCTATAAATAGCAACCCCAGCCATTTGGCTGAGGTTTGCTGGTTCTCGAATTTTTCCCCCACCCTACCTTGCTCGAGACCTCCTCCCCTACCCTCTCAACCCTTCCTTAACACCCCAAACCCCTCCCAAACACATCAAAACCCCTTCCTACCCCTTCTTTCTTCACTTTTAAGACTTGGAGGGAGCTTGGTGGAGCATTGGAGGTCAAAGAGAGGTGGCTAGGTGCTGTCCCAGCCTCAAAGGAAGTTCAACACACTACTCAAGGGTCTCTAAACCCCCCCAAGGTAAGCTTCCTTGGTGATTTCATTCAACATATATGAGAATAAGAGCATTGTGAGCATGTTGTACTATTCTTCATCCCTTGCATGTTATTTTCTTTGAGTTTAGCGTGTTTGATCTCCTCTCCTTCTTCATTTAATGCTCCTCTCCCAGTAGTAGAACTCTCATGGTAAGGAGAGGGGAATGGGCTTCACGGGAGGAAACGAGAGTTTGTTTTGGTTAGGCCATGTACAAAATTTGCACCCGGTGCACTCACATATTTTATAAAGCGTAAGGAGAGCATGTTCTCCTCTTCCCCTTTAAATCTTTTGTACCCCGTAAATCCCCCTTTATCCCTTCTCTAATGGCTTTCCTTTAGATTTTTATCATGCTTGTATGTTCTTTTTGCTCTCTTTTTTGCTTTGCAGGGGTTGGTTGTCACCATGACTCTTGTTTCTTTGAGTTAGACTCGTGCTAGGTTGTTTGTCTTTGTACACTAAAATAACATGTCCCACACCTCCCATGCCATGATTCCCCTCGCTTTAGCTACTCTTTGCGAATGTCATGCATGCTCTCTTCCCCCTTTTTTTATGAACACCAAATAGGCACATGCATGGTCCTCACCTAGAATGGCATATTAGGTTTCCGTTTTTAGCTCTGTTTTATTTGTCTACGGGCATGAGCACACATCACTCTTTCACTCCATGATTGGTAACATGTTTGGTGTGGCCGAAGGGACCTAAGCTAAGACCTATCGGGTCACTACCCTGCTTCCCCTCATAGAAGAAGGGTTGGGTGCTCTTATCACCACAACAAGGACACATGTGGTCCCTGTTATTACACTGAGTTTAGCTCAAGGAAGGGGGAGGCCCCTAGCTTCCCCCTCGTCCTTTGGTTTCCAAAAAACCCAAGAAGAGAGCCAAATGAGGCTTTCTCCCTCTCTCTAAACCATTGTGGGCCCACACAGGTCCTGGAATGCCCTAGAAGCCCAAGGGATCAATCCCCCTTTTAAAACTCCAAAAAATGGTTTTTTTAGGTTTGCCCGAGAACACAGGTCGGGCAAACCCCTTTCTGTACATAACCGAAATAATATTTCGGTTATGCACAGATATAGTATGACCAAAATGTTATTTCGGTTATACCCTGTAAGTGTTCAAAAATCAGTTTTGGCCCCTCTTGCAAGTTTCAACTTGTCTCAATTGAACCAGATCATCCAGCAGGGTTTCCGGGTCAATCGGAAACCCAATAAGGGCCTTGGACTCATTCAGTCCAACTAGGTTAATCGTGGGCCTTCCAATGGGGCCACCAAGCCCAAACAAGTCACCTAGACTTAAATAAGATAGCCAAAATAGTTAAGTGGGCCACACCATTTGAGGCCCACCAAAAGCCCAACTTGGATCGTGCCTGCTTGTTTAGGGTTTGGTTTGGCCGTGACCGCAGGGCTCGGGCCTATCGGGCCCACTAAGCCCGTTAAACTGAACAAGGGTAGGGTCCAAAACCCTAACCCCTCAAACCTGGGGCTTTTGAGCCCAAGCCTACGACATGGGCCCCAAGCCCATTTGGATATAATTCAACCAAGATAATTCAAGCTACTTGGCAACCATTGTGTGGCCCACCCATTGGGCCCACAAACCATTCCAGCCCACAAGAATAAATCTTAATGCAATCTTTCACTTAAACCCTAAATAAAATCAACTAACTTTGCCAAACCCTAAAGGGCCTCCTAGGATTAGATTGAGGCCCAGCAAAGGGACACGTGGGCTAAACCTAGCCCACTAGGGGATCCGTGGGCTTTCCAACGAGGCCCATCCAATCAGACCCAGATCACTTAAACAAGTCAAAGATAAGATCAAATAAAAAGGCGACCCACACCACTTTGTTGGTCCCCGCCAGAGTTAACAAAGTGTTTGCGTATTGGATTAGGATTGGGTGAGTAATCAGACCAAGTTGACTCAAACTAGGGAAACCCATGGGACCCGTCATTCGACGGGGCGGACTGGGGTGTCTACGGACTTCCCCGGACCATAAAAGAGACCTTACTTGGAATCCCAAGCAGCAAATCAGCCTACTAGACAAACTTAGGCACCCAGGTGTCTGCCTGCATCGCATTAGGCAGTGGGGACTCCGAATTTCCCGTTTTACCCTTTAGGAGGCACGCACTCCACGTGTGCCCTGTCGTGCAACCCCACACAAAAATAATAAATAAAAAATATATATATGAAAAAGAAGAGAGAAAGAAGAATAATTGTCCTCAGAAGTCCTAAGTGAGGAGCCTGAAATCACCTAAAAGCTTTAATGGAGCAAACAAGAGAAGGAAGAACATTGTTGAGCATCTTGCGTCAACACTGAAACAGGTTGGCGAGCACAAGTCCAATCTCATCTCTTTCAAAACATAAACTAAAGTCCCAGGAGCTGCCCTACAGAAACCCAAGGCATGAAGGGTAAGGAGGCTCCAAAGCTGGGAAGTGAGCATACCGATTGGCACTTCCCCTTTCATTAAAATCATTAAAGGACTAAGCTCGTCGACAGTAATGCAAGGTGCAAAAATAAGGTTCTTTTTCTTCTTTGTTGTTCATCCCCAAGGTGACTCCGGCAAAGAGGGGTAGCTGTAAGCACCTCATTTTTGCAACTCCCGGAAGTGCGAAAGATAAAACCCTAAATGAAAAGTCAAACCCTAAGGGGATAAAAGTTGACTTTTTGATCTAGTGCAAATCAACCACCATGCTTTTTCCCATTGAATAGGAAATTTCGACATGATTCCAACGCAACTGAGTTTGCCCGAATCAAAGTCCAAATGAAGAAGTTATGAGCTGGTCAAACTTGGGGGAGCAGAAATTTCCTTTCTGATAAAGCCCAGTTCAGCTACCCAATTTGATCTCAGCAGATAGAGGATCCTGACACGATCCCAACGCAACTGAGTTTGCCTGAATCGGAGTCTTAGAGAAGGAAATATAAGCAAAACTGGATGCTGGGACGCAGTTTTGCACTTCTGCTCAAAAGCTGAATCAACTGCTCAATCTTGTCCCGGTGGACAGAGGATTTCGATATGATTATAGTGCCACTGAGTTTGCCAGAATCAGAGTCCTGATGGAGCAGTTATGGACATGTCAAAATCTCAGGAAAACTGCCCACGTAGCAAAGCAAGCTGAAAGGACAGTGAGAAAAAATATAGAATATAATAATATTATTTTTGTAAAATATCTAATTAAGATATTTAAATTAAATAAAAAATAAAATAAAATAACGTTTTCTCCCATGTGGTGAGAGAATTCTCCCATGTGGAGAGATAAAGTGTCTTGCCAATCAAATCAACAAAATTGGATAGGGGGAGGGGCAAATTCGGAATAAATTAGATTTTTTTATTAAATAACCAAAAATAATTTTTGGTTTTTTAGGATAAGGTTCCGGATTACATCAGATTTTTTGTCAAATTCTCTGACCTTATCTATATGGAAAAATGATTACATTTGTAACTGAAATTCAAATTCGGTTACAAAGAGAATTGTGTAGGCATGAAATAAATTTCGGTCACACTATAAATTAGTGTGATCGAAATTTATTTCGGTTTTTTATTTTATTTTCTATAAAAAGGGGTTGCAGCCCCCATTCTTTGGTTGGTTGACCTTTCCCTTTCTCCTCCCCTTAGCCCATGCACGACCACTTCATCCTTCTCTCCTCACTCCATTTCAAAGCCACTAAACCCATCCAAATCACTAAAAAGCTCACCCTACTTTCTTCTTTCTTCACTTTTGGCTCAAGAGGGGAGCTTGGTGCTTGGAGAAGAAGGTTCAAGGTGTTGTCTCCACCTCCAAGAGAGCTCAACACACTCAAGAAGAAGTCTAAATCCCCAAGGTAAGTTCCTTAGTGTCTTTTATTCAACATACTCAAAGATGAATGAAGTATGAACATTTTTACCACTCTTTTTTGTACCATTTACCTGCTGTTCTCCTTTCTCGTAGCCTATTTATTTACTTTCTCTTCATTTCCTCTTCATTTCTACATGCAAGTAATCTCCCATGGTAAGGGGAGAGCCCTGGTTGACTCAAAGAGAGGATGAGAGACCATTTTGCTTAGGGTCAAGTGTCCTTTATCTACTGTTTTCCCATCCCTTTTTTTTATTTTTATTTTTCATTTATTTGCTTGAATAGGGGAGTTTGTTCCCCTCCATTTCTCAACCGATGTACCCCTTTGTGTAACCCCCCTTCATCCCTTCTATAGTTGATCTTTGGTTAAGTGAATGGTTAGTACTCATATGGTTTTAGGTTGCAAATCATGCATGATATGTGATAGGTTTCTTTTTAATTATTTATATATGACATGCTCCAACCCTTTTTACATGATCCCCTTTCATATGGTCACTGTTTGATGCTTTTGTGCATGTCTCCATTTCCCCACTCCATGTTAAATATACATATGTATGTAAGACCCCCAAAGCATGCTCCCCTCCCTCTTCTTTTCCACTGTTTTGTGCATCTTTGCCATGATTATATTTCCCTTTAGTTACTGATTTGCCTACATGTAATTAGTCCCACCATTCTTGTACACACCAGATTTATGTATGTACACCCACTCACTAGAGGCATGATCAGGTCGTTCTTTGTTTATTCCACCATTTGATTTTTTCATGCTTGTAAGCATACATTCTAGCTCCTAGGTATAGAAAAATACACACACTTGCACTTTGGTGTAAAGTATTCTCTTGAGCTCATTTGATTTGCTTCCTTTTGTGCATATTGGTTGCTGATCCATGGAGTGGAGGAGGCCAAAACAGGGACACTCAGGTCCTTGTTTTATTGCTGGATTTAGTTCAAAGAAGGAGAAGGCAAGACTCGAGGCTTCTCCCTTCCCCTTGTGAAAGAGTAGAGGACTACTCTAAAGGTCCACGATCTACAACAATTAAAAACTTAACAATGCGGAAACAACACAGAGATTATACGAGGAAACCTGAATCCAGATCTAGGAAAAACCTCGAGTCTATATGAGGTGACTAACCCTTAGAAACTCCACTATTGAATGAAAGTCAATTACGAAGGGAAACACACTTAACCTTTACAATTGAACTCACTCAACAGCAATCCACAGCTCGAATCCACGAACTGTAGCACAACCTGAATCCACAGGCTGCAATTCACGATCTATCCAGATCCACAGCTCGAATCCACGAACTGCAACACAGCTTGAATCCACAAGCTGCAAGAGACGATCAATCCAGATCCACAGTTCGAATCCACGAACTGCAACACAGCTTGAATCCACAAGCTGCAATTCACGATCAATCCAGATCGTGAATATCACCTCAGAGTCCACTGAGATGATCCAATGCAATAGGAATCCACCTATGCATCAAATAAGGTCGATCACCAATCCAGGAGATCTCACGATCAAGTGAAGTTACGAACTGAAGAAGAATCCTCAAACTTCAATTCCAGGTGATCTCTCTCAGATCTCCCCCTCACTCGATCACCGACTCTCTAAAGACGAATTGATTGAATCTAGAACACCTCAAGATCCAAAACCAATTGATCAAAAGAAAAAGTCACTTCAAAAAGAATACAGCTCGTCTATTTAAAGAAGAAATCTCAAATCGCGTCGAGCGCTGGTGGCGTCGTGATGCGATCGGGGTAGACGGCTGGAAGCGAACACAAATCCCGCTCAAATCCAAAAGACTCAGTTAAGAGCGCGCTGCCAGCTCGCTGCCAGCGGGAGGGAATGTGGCATGTGCACAGCTGATTTGTAGACTCTTCACTCTTGCTCTGCGCTACCAGCGGCGTGTCGGCATCGCCTTACGAAGCCGGTACGCGTGCTTTACTTTCAAAGTGCTATATTACTTATGCGCTGCCAGCGGAGTGGTAGCGGCGTTCTTCATTGCAAGTGCCTTTAAGAAATGTTCTTCTTTTAGAAGTCTTTACATTTCCTTGAGCTACCAGCGGCGTGGTAGCTGTGTGGCAGCCTCACTTTCCTCTTCACTAAATTCATAGAATTTATATTTGGATTCTGCACATCTTGAAGATTATTAGAGGATATAATTTGTCAAACATTTGCCATATAAGGAGTGTGAGTTTTCACACTTACAATCTCCCCCTTGGCAAATGCCTGACAACAAACTTACAATATTGCTTATTATCAAATTCAGATATTGAATTCCATTTAAACATTCAAAACACAATGATAAGAGGGAACACAGATTTTCATTCATTTCAAGAGACAATATACAGTATTTAGACGAAATATACAGTGTTCAGCAAATATATACACATTCAGCCAAACAAAAAAACTCCCCCATAAACCTACGTCCAGAAACCCCAAAGACCAACAAAAAAAAACACAGACCAACAGAACAAACAACAAAAAACAACTTGATGATCCTCAACCGGCAACCAGCACCAGCAGCAACATCATCAAAAAGACTCCCCCTTTCTGGAAGGAGGTTTTGGATCCCAAGTTCTGGAGTAATGCCGATAAGCATCTTGGGACCGAGAGTGCAACGAACAGAGCTTGTGATCCATCTCCAGCTGAGTTCTTCGAATGCTGCTCAGAAAATGATCAGCTTCGTTTTGCATTCGTTGCTGAGCAGCAACATCCCTTTGCACCTCGCCACAAGCAAAGTCAACATCCTTTGCAAGCTTCTCCAGCTTCTCCTGGGTCTCTGATTTGAACATGCTCATCATGAGCATGTGAGCCCTAACCTCAGAATTAAAAGCCTCTTGGGAGGCTTGCATGGAATTCAATTTGTCCAGGATTGCCCTAGCATCAGAACTGGACAAAGAGGAGGGAGAAGAAGAAGGCTCCGAAGAAGAAGCCAACCGAAAAGGATTTGCTCGTTTGCTTCGGGTGAGGGTGGAGGCATCAATGGGAGGTTTGGGATGAATGAGCAATTCAACAGGATCAGGTAAGATCCCCTGGTGAATGCACATGAAAGAGATGAAAATCCCAAATGGAAGAGCAGCAGTCTTGGATTTTAAATTCCGAGATTGAAGGATTTGATTGAAGATGATTGACGGAAGACAAACACTGTCTCTGTTCCAGATAGCATGAATGAGTCTAGCTCTAGAGTGAGAAATCTCAGAATGATGATTTGAGGGAACCAGAGAAGCACAGATAAACAGATTCAAGATCCGGAGAAGATCTTGAAGAGAACCATGAGGAAGATAGTTGGGCTTATTTTTTATGGAGGTGGGAGCACCCTGAACAATAAGAAAAGGAATGATTGACTCCATGGGAGGATCAGAGTGAGAATCAAAGAAGTCAAAGGAGGGAGAATCAACAAGGGGCAGTTCTAGAAGAGATGAGATAAGCTCTTTCGAGAAGTCGAAAGAGATGCCCCTGACATATGCTTTGACAAAGCCTTGATTGGCCAGATGAAGATGGTGAAGGTTCGAATAGAATTCTTGAACCAGGTCAGGATATGCAAAACCACTTATCAAAGCAAAATTTTTTCAACCATTTTCCGAAAACAATGAGAAGAGAAGAGATTCAGAAAAGGAATCAAGCTTAATGGCCCTTTCCAAAAGGAGTGGCCTGTACTTGAAGAACTCATTAAAATCAGATAAACCATTTCCAATGAATGGTTCAGAGGAATGAGAAGGGGAAGGGGGTCTCACCGGTGGAGAAGAGACAACTGGTGAGGTTCTTACTAGTGGAGAAGAGGTGGAAGGAGAATCAGTTCTAGACTTCTTCTTGGGAGGTATGATGAAACAAAAACAGAAAAAAAATAGACGAGAGAGAAGAACACAAGCAAAGCTCGACAATGCCCTAATGGCAGAACAATCTTCCAAACCCTAACTAAGAAGAACGAGAGAAGAACACTGTAATAGGAAGAAAAAAAAATGAAGAAGCAAGACGAAGACAGTAAAAAAATTTTACCTGAACAGTGGACACAGTGAAGGAAGGTAAGCACGAAGGCAAAGAATGACCACGACGCGAGGAGCGAGAAGCACCGCAGACAAGGAAAAAACAAAGGTAAAAAGTGAAACAGATTTTCACTTTTTATAGACAAATAGAACACGCTGCCAGCGTGCACCCAGCGACGCTTAACAGGGCAGGTGCCAAAGCATGAAGAAAGGAGAAGGCTACCGGCACGCTTCTAGCGACCTAGAAGGTGCACATGCACAAACAAGAAAAAAACACACTCACAAGGCAAAATTTTATAAAAAGAGTTTGAACTATCCTTCATGAAAAACTCATACCTCTAAACACTAAGCTAAGATTTTAACTAAACTAAAAATCATCCAGATAATCAACTTTTATTCAATCTAAGAAGTACTTATCACAAAACTGATCTTGAAGAACCTATCAAGGTTAATTCAGATGTGACACATTTCATATCTATGACCAAAATTTCCTTCATGGTTTCTCATACTATAAATTTTCTTCAAGATATTGAGCACACACGCATATTAATGAAACATTGCTTGTGTAGTGTGTGAAATATTTTTGACTTTTACACTTTATGCATATGGAAGGCTATTTTAGTGTAATCATACTTGGAAAGTATAGACATGCCCCAAACTTCATTTTGGTGGCTTTCGCACATCAAAGATAGGTAGCCTTTTCTGATCTCTTTTTCTTTTCTTTTTGTAGAAGGCATTGACCTTTAAAAAACCTGAGTTTACAGTTCATTCCAAGAATATACCTTCTTTTTCTTTTTCTTTTTGAGAATTACAGTGGCTTTCACTCTAATCTCTATGGCAGCCATTTCCAAAACTTTTCTTTTCATAAAGGTGATAGCCTATAGATCCCAAGCTTCAACACACAATAAACTTCAATACACAAAGGTGTTTAAGACAAAAGTGATAGTTGAGAACACAACATTTCAGTCAATATGCATAGACTCAAGCTTCTTGAATTAAGATTTTAGTATCAAGAACACATAAATTCATTTTGAACAGACATGTAAATCATTTTACATCTAAATTAACTCAAAACAGAACCTGATTTTCAGTTTTGAGAGCATA
This sequence comes from Buxus sempervirens, assembly GCA_947561395.2. NCBI lineage: Eukaryota > Viridiplantae > Streptophyta > Magnoliopsida > Buxales > Buxaceae > Buxus > Buxus sempervirens. The sequence continues at coordinate 5,991,937 of OX387187.1, read as the reverse complement.
CTCCTAGGGATTTCCTAAGAGTTTCAAATCTGTTCTGATCTAAAGGTTTAGTGAAAATATCAGCTAACTGTTTTTCAGTAGATATATATTCAATCATAATAGTTTTGTCTTCAATTAACTCTCTTATAAAGTGATGCCTGATGTCTATATGTTTAGTCCTTGAGTGTTGAACAGGATTTTTGGAAATATTTATGGCACTTTGATTGTCACAGAAGAGAATCATTTGGTCCTGATCTAAACCATAATCAGATAGCATTTGTTTCATCCAAATTAGTTGAGTACAACTGCTTCCTGCAGCAATGTACTTTGCTTCAGCTGTACTCAGTGAAACTGAGTTTTGCTTTTTGCTTAACCAAGCAATGAGGTTATTACCCATATAAAAGCAACCACCAGAGGTGCTTTTTCTATCATCCATACACCCAGCCCAATCAGCATCAGTGTATCCAGTAAGATATGGGTTTGTTTCTTTGGAGAACCAGATTCCCAGATCAACAGTTCCATTTACATACTTTATAATCCTTTTCACAGCATTTAGATGAGATTCTTTAGGATTAGCCTGATATCTTGCACAAACTCCAACACTAAAGCTTATATCAGGTCTACTAGCTGTTAAGTATAGAAGACTTCCAATCATCCCTCTGTACAAGGTAGGGTCTATATCCTTCCCAGATTCATCTTTTCCAAGCTTTAAGCTAGTACTCATAGGAGTCCTAGCATGTTTTGCATGAATTAAACTGAATCTCTTGACTAGATTTCTAGCATATTTTGCTTGAGAGAAAAAAATTCCTTGTTGAGATTGATAAATCTGAAGTCCTAAGAAAAAATTCAGTTCACCCATCATACTCATCTCAAATTCACTCTTCATTAAGTCTCCAAAGGAGTGAGCATGATTTTCAGAAGTAGATCCAAACACTATGTCATCAACATAGATTTGAGCAATCAAAATATGCTTGGACTCTCTTTGAATAAAGAGAGTTTTATCTACATTTCCTCTCATAAATCCAGATTCAAGTAAGAAGGAGGTGAGTCTCTCATACCAAGCTCTAGGAGCTTGTTTGAGTCCATACAAGGCTTTGTTCAGCTTATAAACATGTTTAGGATAATTTGAGTCCTCAAATCCTTTAGGTTGCTCTACATAAACCTCTTCATTCAGATATTCATTCAAGAATGCACTTTTAACATCCATTTGAAACAGTTTAAACTTCAAATAGCATGCAATAGACAAAAGTAATCTGATTGACTCTAACCTATCTATAGGAGCAAAGGTTTCATCAAAATCTATTCCCTTTACTTGGGGGTATCCCTGAGCAACAAGCCTAGCTTTATTTCTGGTTACAACCCCATTCTCATCAAATTTGTTCTTAAAAATCCATTTGGTTCCTATCACATTCAGATTAGAGGGTCTTTCAACCAATTCCCATACATTATTTTTAGTAAATTGGTTTAGTTCTTCATGCATAGCATTTAACCAAGATTCATCCAACAAGGCATCTTTATAAGATTTTGGCTCAAATTGAGATAAATAAGAAGAAAATCTTACCTCATTGTGTAATTGATGTCTTGTTCTTACTCCATCTGAAATATTTCCAACAATTTGCTCAGTTGGGTGGTCTTTGAGAGTTTTTGTCAGAGGAACAACTTCATTGCTTGAGGAAGCATCTCTGATTTCATCCTCTTCATCCACAACCTGCAAAAATTCACAGTCAATTCCTTCATCATCTATTAACACATTAATAGACTCCATTACTACAGATTTTTGCAAGTTAAAAACTCTGTATGCTCTACTTGAAGAAGAATATCCTAGAAAAATTCCTTCATCACTTCTAGAATCAAATTTTCCTAGATTTTCTCTGTTCCTTAAGATATAGCATTTACTTCCAAAAACTCTAAAATATTTCAAGTTTGCCTGTTTTCCTTTCCAAATTTCATAAGGAGTTTGTTTCCACCCAGATCTGACATATACTCTGTTACTTATATAACAGGCAGTATTTATAGCTTCAGCCCAGAATTTTGTTGACACTTTCTTGGCTATCATCATGGTTCTAGCCATTTCTTGCAGAACTCTATTCTTCCTTTCCACAACTCCATTTTGCTGTGGAGTCTTAGGAGCAGAAAATTCATGTTTAATTCCTTGTTCTTCACAGAATTTGGAAAACATCTGATTTTCAAATTCTGTCCCATGATCAGATCTTATTCTAACAATCCTCCCTATTTGCAAGTTCTTTTCAACTTGAATTTGACAGCACAATTGTTTAAAGCAATCAAAACATTCAGATTTTTCTCTTAGAAAATTTACCCAAGTGTATCTACTGTAGTCATCTACAGCAACAAAGATATACCTCTTTCCTCCAAGACTTTCAGTCTTTGTAGGTCCCATCAAGTCCATATGAATCAGTTCTAATGGTCTAGATGTTCCTACAATGTTGGTTTTCTTGTGTGTGGCTTTGATTTGGTTTCCTTGATTGCAAGGACCACACATTCCTTTCTTTTTATTGTTCCCAAACTTGGGAATTCCTCTGACCAATTCAGATTTAAAGATTTTTGACAAATCTCTATAGTTAATGTGACCAAGTCTTCTATGCCACAAATCAATTTCATTGCATATAGAAGATTTTAAAGATTTTTCATTGTTTCCAATGATTCCATAACAATTGTCACTTGTTCTTACACCTATAAGAACAGTTCTACCAGAATTATCCAAAATTTTACATTCTTTTCTGGTAAAGTTGACAAACAATCTTGAATCACATAACTGGCTAATACTAATTAAGTTTGCCTTCAAACTAGATACAAATAAAACATTTTTTAGACAAACTCCATTAGGACCAGTTACTATTCCTCTACCTTTGACTTGAGAAGTGCTTCCATCACCAAATGTTACACTTCCACCAAAATATTCTTCAAAGGTACTAAACATAGACTTATGTCCACACATATGTCTTGAACAACCACTATCCAAGTACCACATATTGACATCATGAACTTTCAAAGCTATATGAACCACATTTGCAACTAAGGAATCTTTTCTAACCCAAATCTGTTTTTCATGAGTTTTCTGATAAGTCCCTTCATCAACAACTTGAGATTTTGAAGGAAGTTTCTTTGACAGATTTGTAACTTCTTTATTTAATGATTCAGTCAATTTCAACAAGGAATCAAATCTGTTATATAAATCCAAGGACTGACTTTGATTGACTTTCCTCTTACTGTCAAAATCTCCCTTGGGAAAACCATGCAAAACATAACACTTTGGTCTTATATGACCTCTTTTATTACAATGATGGCACACAGGTATGAACCTATATTCAGAAGAATCAAAATTTCCAGATTTAACAGTCTTTCTAACCTGTACAGATTTAGATTTTTCAGATTTTGAAGATTTACCTGTTGAGCTTACTTCTCCAGCAGAAATTTTGTGTGAAAATTCCTTATTTGGATTACTTACACTCATTCTCTTTTCAGCAGAATTTGAGCTTTCAGGAACTTCCTTTGAAGTTGATTCCTCATCAATTTGATGATTTCTTACAGAAAAATTTGAAGCATTAGATTTAATTGAATTTGACAATTTCTCAAGTTCAATAACTTTACCTTGAAGTGCAGAAATCTGAGCTTCCTTTTCTTTAAATTTTTCAGTTTTTTCAGTCAGAGAAGTTACCAGAAAATTTTCTTTAGCATGTTTTTCAAGTAACTTTTTGTTTATTGAATCTATTTCTGCAAAAGCTTTATTTTTCTCTGTTTCTGACTCCTTCAATTTTTTACTCAATTTCTTGACTTTCTTCTGAGCTCTATTGAATTCCTTATAGAGCTGATTGTAGGCTTCTTGTAATTCTTCTTCATCATCTGATAAAGTCTCTTTATTATCTCCTGCAATGCCAGAGAAACTACCAGAAGAAGATGAGTAAAAGGAATTGAAAGCAGTAAAATTAGTAGAAATATCCTCATCTGATTGTGAAGAATTATCAGTATTACTGTCATCCCAAGTAACCTGATAATTTGTCTTTTTCTTTTTATCCTTTGAGGGACAATTAGAAGCAACATATCCAAATCCTCTACATTTATAACATTGAACTTCATCATTCTGAGAAAATTTCTTCTCCTTTCTTAGATCAGAAATTTTCTTATCAGATCTCCTATTAGATCTGTCCATGGATGATAAAGGATTAGATTGTCTCTTTTTAAACATTCTCTTGAACTTTTTAGCTAAGAGAACTAATTCATCCATATCTACTTCAGAATTATCTGATTCTTCATTATTTACAGATTTTAAAGCTATTCCTTTACTCCTTTTAGGAATATTCAGATCTAGCTCATAAGTCTGTAAAGATCCTACCAGATCTTCAATTCTCATGGTATCCACATCTTTTGCCTCTTGAATGGCAGTAACTTTTGGTCTGAATTTTTCAGGCAAAGATCTCAAGATCTTTCTAACAACCTTAGACGTAGAGATCTTTTCTCCAAGGTTAAAACTCGAATTAACAATATCCGAAAGTCTAGCATAAAATTCATCAAAAGATTCATCATCTTTCATGTATAGAGTTTCGAAAGATGTTGTCAGTCTTTGAAGTCTAGACAGCTTGACAGCTGAGGTTCCTTCATGAGTGACCTCAAGAATGTCCCAAGCTTCCTTACCGACTTCACATGAGGAAATTCTCTTGAATTCCTCAACACTCACAGCACAAAATAAGGCATTCATTGCTTTGTTGTTCCATCCACATAGATCAGATTCAGCTTTACTCCACTGATCATGAGGTTTAGGCATCACAACACCTCCTTCTGTTGTGATTTCTGGTGGATGATAACCATTACAAACCGAGAGCCAGACACGCTCATCGATAGATTTCAGGTAAGCTCTCATTCTTGCTTTCCAGTAAGAATAATTGTTACCTTCAAATAATGGAGGTCTAGAGGCAGATCCTCCTTCTTTTCCAAAGTCCATGCTATAGATCTAGATCACACTTTGTATAGCAATTCAAAGTGAATAGGCTTTGATACCAATTGAAAGAGTAGAGGACTACTCTAAAGGTCCACGATCTACAACAATTAAAAACTTAACAATGCGGAAACAACACACAGAGATTATACGAGGAAACCTGAATCTAGATCCAGGAAAAACCTCGAGTCTATATGAGGCGACTAACCCTTAGAAACTCCACTATTGAATGAAAGTCAATTACAAAGGGAAACACACTTAACCTTTACAATTGAACTCACTCAACAGCAATCCACAGCTCGAATCCATGAACTGTAGCACAACCTGAATCCACAGGCTGCAATTCACGATCTATCCAGATCCACAGCTCGAATCCACGAACTGCAACAAAGCTTGAATCCACAAGCTGCAAGAGACGATCAATTCAGATCCACAGTTCGAATCCACGAACTGCAACACAGCTTGAATCCACAAGCTGTAATTCACGATCAATCCAGATCGTGACAATCACCTCAGAGTCCACTGAGATGATCCAATGCAATAGGAATCCACCTATGCATCAAATAAGGTCAATCACCAATCCAGGAGATCTCACGATCAAGTGAAGTTACGAACTGAAGAAGAATCCTCAAACTTCAATTCCAGGTGATCTCTCTCAGATCTCCCCCTCACTCGATCACCGACTCTCTAAAGACGAATTGATTGAATCTAGAACACCTCAAGATCCAAAACCAATTGATCAAAAGAAAAAGTCACTTCAAAAAGAATACAGCTCGTCTATTTAAAGAAGAAATCTCAGATCGCGTCGAGCGCTGGTGGCGTCGTGATGCGATCGGGGTAGACGGCTGGAAGCGAACACAAATCCCGCTCAAATCCAAAAGACTCAGTTAAGAGCGCGCTGCCAGCTCGCTGCTAGCGGGAGGGAATGTGGCATGTGCACAGCTGATTTGTAGACTCTTCACTCTTGCTTTGCGCTGCCAGCGGCGTGTCGGCGTCGCCTTACGAAGCCGGTACGCGTGCTTTACTTTCAAAGTGCTATATCACTTATGCGCTGCCAGCGGAGTGGTAACGACGTTCTTCATTGCAAGTGCCTTTACGAAATGTTCTTCTTTTAGAAGTCTTTACATTTCCTTGAGCTACCAGTGGCGTGGTAGCTGTGTGGCAGCCTCACTTTCCTCTTTACTAAATTCATAGAATTTATATTTGGATTCTGCACATCTTGAAGATTATTAGAGGATATAATTTGTCAAACATTTACCATATAAGGAGTGTGAATTTTCACACTTACAACCCTTGGATTTCAAATCATCCCAAGAGAAGGTCATACACCTTCATTTGAGCCACCGTGGGCCCACATAGACCTTAAACAGTTGCAGATATCCAGGGGATTAGTTCCCTTTGAAAACTTCAAAAAATGGTTTTTCTGTGTTTGCCCGAGAACTTAGGTCGGACAAACAAGTCTTTATGAATAACCAAAACTAAATTTCGGTTAAGCATAAATTATAACATGACTGAAATTTATTTTTGGTCATGTTATATAAATGTTTAACCGAAATTAGTTTTTGGCTATATTTTGAAAATGCCAAAAAATGATTTTTTTTAAACCCCGTGCCAAAAAATGATTTTTTTTAAACCCCGTGCCCTTTTGTCAATTTGCTTCAATTAAACTGGGTCACCAGTAGGGTTTCCAGAAACCCAAGATGGGCCTTGAGCCTTTCCAGCCCAACTTGATTCATTGTGGGCCTTCCAACGGGGCCCACCAAGCCCAATACACTTGGACTTAAATAAATTGATTAAACTAATTAAGTGGGCCAAACCATTCGAGGCATACCAAAAGCCCAAATTGGATCATGTTGGTTTAGATTAGGTTTGGTTTGGTCGAGACTGTAGGCCTGGGCCTATTGGGCCCACAAAGCCCATTAAACAAAATAAAGGAAGGGTGCAAAACCCTAATTCCCTAAGTTTTGGGCTTTCAAGCTGAAGCCTAAGCTATGGGCCCCAAGCCCATGCCTAGCCCATTTGGAAACAAATCAAATAAAATAAATCAAATTGTTTGGCAACCTTGGTGAGGCCCACCCAATGGGCCCACAAATCATCCAGGCCCACTTTGAATAAAATTTAGCTTAATTTCCCACTTTAACCCTAAATAAAAATTGATTAAAATCTCCAAGACCCAAAGGGCCTCCTAGGATTAGACTAAGGCCCATCAAGGGATATGTGGGCTAAGCTTAACCCGCCAAGGGATCCATGGGCCTTCCAACGGGGCCCACTCAATTAGACCCAGTTCATTTAAATAAATCAAGATAAAATCAAATAAAAAAGGGGACCCGCACCACTTTGGTGGTCCCCACCCAGACTCGAATAAAAGTATGCATGTTGGCTTAGGAATAAGGTGAGTTAGAATTAAGTTAACTTGAACCAGGAAGACTCAAGGGACCCGTCAACCGATGGGGTGGACCGGGGTGTCTTCGGACTTCCCCGGATCGTAACCGAGAACTTAATCAGAATCTCAAGCCGCAGACCAATAAACTAGACTAACCTAGGTACCCAGGTGTCCGCTTGCACCCCATCAGGCGGTGGCGACTCCAAATTCCTGTTTTACCCTTTAGGAGGCATGCACCCACGTAGCCGTGCACCCCGCCGTGCGATTTAACCCCGCACACTCAGTAAACGAGTGGTGGATCTATCGAAGGAGAGGAGATCTGTCACGACCTGGAACCAAGTTTTCCCCACCAAGGCACAACCCGTCCCAGACCGTGGCAAGTGGGCCATTACTCTTAACAACATACGAAGGATTTTAAAATTTTCTTCTATACAAGTGCAAGTGCAACAGTTTATACATGTGTATAACAAAAGTGTGTTCATATATATATATATATATATTTTTTGAAATGAAATAAGACATGAAAGTTTAGTTACAAAAAGACGGATGACTATTGATAAGTCATGAAAATACCACATTATAGCACATTAATTTCATGACTTATCTGGTTTTATTTCATATTTAATTCCCAATTTTACTTAGAAATTGTCAAAGTCTTTCATCTTTGTATTTTATTTTCATTGTCTAAATTGTGTCTAATTTGTTGATGTAGAGATACTCTTGGTGGTTATAGAAGTCACGGTTCAGACAGCGTAACATTTGGAGTCAAATTGTAGAAGTTATGATCAACGTTCGATAGCCGTTTGATAGTCGTTTGAATGATCAGTGCAATTTTCTGTTGCAGACAAAACCCGAGAGTAGCGTTCACTGGCCGTTCGACTGTCGTTCGAATGTTAGTGTTCTGCAGAAAAACCCGAGAGCAGCATTCACTGGCCGTTCGATGAACGTTCGAACAAGAGAAAAGGAAACAGTTGTTTGACTTGAACGTTCGACTCGCGTTTGACAGTCGTTCGAATGTTCAAATAGTAAAAACTGTTATAAAATTCCGAACTTTGCGGATTTGTTTCCTTTTTCTTGGGGATCTTCTTCTAACTTTTAGGAGGATTTTTTAGGGTTTCTAATTGAGGAGATGAGATCGTTTTTGGACTTCTAAGTCGTGGATATACAAAAAAAAGGAAGTTCTCTTTTCCTTAGGAGTTTATTATTGGAAGGAAAGTTTCTATTCCTCTTCAAGGATTCTTTGGCAAGCTTATGGGATTCCTATAAAGGAGAGAGCTGGAATGTGAACAAGGAAGGAGTGGATACTGGGAACGTGAGAAGGAACCAGGAACGTGAGAGAGATCAGAGCTTGGATCATCATTAGTTTATTTCTTCTCTTTTCTTCTCTTTCTTTTAATATACTCTGTTTTGGATGGTTGTTCTTAGTTCAATCATGAACTAAATTTTATTACTAAGGCTTTGATGTAATCTAAACATGATGTTTTAATTCTGAATATTATTGCTAATGAATTTATGATTCGTTCTTTGAGTATTTTATTATTGTGCTTAACCCAATTGAATACTTGATCACCATTCAATTGTATTTGGTAGTTGTATTGAGACTGAGAGGAGATATACAATTTTAGTTCTTGTGATAAAATACCATATTCTACATGTTGATAGAGATATTGGCATGGTTTATGTAGCTTTGTGTTTTTGTACATGAAAGTCCACAGATCTTAATGTGTCTTTTTGCTTTTAAATTCACATAGAGATATCGTGAGTTATCGTGGGGAGGTAAGTTCGTTGGTGCTCGAGAGAGACCATTGGATAGGATAGGGATTTTCGCTTTCAAATTGGATTATAAAATTTAGTAGCATGTGTATTCAAGAGTTAATTCAGATTGGCTTATGATGATATCAAATGCCTTAGTATTTTTAATCTCTTATTTAATCTTACTCTTATATTTTCTTAGTTAATAATTTTAATTGCTAGTTAACCACCCATCTCATTTTTTGATTATCCAAATAGAATTTAGGATAGTAATTTCAGTATTTAGTAGCTACAATTCCTTGTGGGTTCGACACTCTATTTCATCACTTTATTACTTGTTACGAATTCGTGCACTTGCGAAAAAGTACATCAAGTTTTTGGCTCCGTTGCCGGGGAATTATTTGTTTACTAATATTAATATTATCTATTCTCAGTTTTAATTTCGATTTTTAATTTTTATTTCAGGTCTTGTGTGTGCGACACTCAAGAAGTGCTGAAATCTTTCCTTGTGATCCCGAAATTGATCGTATCTTTAGGCGGTTAAATAAGGAGAAGAGGCAAGTTTTGAATAACTCTCTAGTTGAAATGGAAAATCAAAATGAAGAAGAGGAGAACAATAGGGCTTTGAGAGACTATGCCATGCTAGTCACCGGGGCTCATACAAGCATTAGAAGGCCAGCCATTCAAGCCAATAATTTTGAGATAAAGCCAGCCATCATTCAAATGATCCAATCAACCGTGCAATTCAGTGGCATGCCGAATGATGATCCCAATGCTCATATTGCAAATTTTCTGAAAATTTGTGATACCTTCAAGCACAATGGAGTTTCTGATGATGCAATAAGGTTGAGGCTTTTTCCTTTCTCTTTAAGAGATAAGGCAAAAGGTTGGTTAAGCTCACTTCCACCAATGACCATCACTACGTGGGATGGTTTGGCTCAAAAATTTTTAGCAAAGTTCTTTCCTCCATCAAAAACTGCTAAGATGAGGAATGATATCACTACCTTTGCTCAATTCGACAAGGAGTCACTATATGAAGCATGGGAAAGATATAAGGACTTGCTTAGAAGATGTCCTCACCATGGTTTACCCAATTGGTTGCAAGTCCAAACCTTCTATAATGGATTGAGTCCAAATACACGGACAATTGTGGATGCCACAGCGGGAGGAGCATTGATGGGGAAGCCATTTGAAGAAGCCTACAATTTACTTGAGGAAATGGCCTCAAATAACTACCAATGGCCATCAGATCGTTTGGGACCAAGAAAAATTCAAGGAGTTCATGAAATTGATGCCATAAATTCTTTAACTTCTCAAGTTGCTTTATTGTCAAAGAAAGTAGATAATATTAATGTGAATGTTGTTCAATCTACTCACTTTGTTTGTGAAATTTGTGCAGGGAATCATTCAAGTGTTGAATGTCAAGTTGGAAACTCTTTTGCCATGGGTGCATCCGAGCAAGCCAATTATGTCTCCAACTTTCAACGCCCAAATAATCTCTATTCAAATACTAACAACCCCGGATGGCAAAATCATCCCAATTTTTCTTGGAGTGGTCCTCAAAATATCAATAAGCAACCTCCCGGGTTCCAATAGCAAGAAAAGAAGACAAATATGGAGGAATTGCTTACCAAGTTTATGCAAGACACTTCAGGATTCATGCAAGAAGCAAGGACTACTTTCTGGAACCAAGATGCTAGCATCCAGAACCTTGAGTACCAAATGGGGTAGTTTTCAAAACAATTGGCAGAAAGATCTCAAAGGTCCCTCCCAAGTGATACTATTACCAATCCAAGAGAACATGCTAAAGCCATCACCCTAAGGAGTGGGAAAAATCTGGAAATTCAGCAAGAAGTGAGAAAAGAAGATGAAGAAGAGGAAAACCAGAAGCACAAAGAAAATACAAAAACAGATTTGCTTTCTAAAACTCTTCCTCCTATTCCTTTTCCACAAAGATTGAGAAAAAATAAGTTGGACAAGCAATTTTCTAAGTTTCTAGATATTTTTAAGAAATTGCATGTTAACATCCCTTTTGCAGATGCGTTGGAACAAATGCCTACTTATGCCAAGTTCATGAAGGAGATGTTGTCTAACAAGAGAAAATGGGAGGAGCATGAAATGGTGATGCTAATCGAGGAATGTACAGCAATCTTGCAAAATAAACTTCCACAAAAGCTAAAAGATCCAGGGAGTTTTACTATTCCTTGCACAATAGGAAATTCTCACTTCAATAAACCTTTATGTGATTTAGGAGCAAGTATAAATCTAATGCCGTTTTCTGTTTTCCAGAAATTGGGGATTGGTGAAGCTATGGCAACAACCGTATCTCTCCAACTAGCGGATCGATCCATCAAATACCCAAGAGGTATCATAGAAGATGTTCTTGTTAAGGTTGACAAGTTTATTTTTCCTGCAAATTTCATTGTATTGGACATGGAGGAGGACAGAGAAATTCCACTCATCCAAGGCCGACCATTCTTAGCTACAGGAAGAACTCTTATTGATGTCCAACAAGGAAAGCTTATACTTAGAGTGCAAGAGGAACAGATTGTGTTTGATGTGTTCGAAGCTATGAAGCATCCCTCCACAAGTGATTCATGTTTTCAGATTGATACCATCAGCAAGTTGGTATCAGATACCTTCAATGAAAATAATCCAAGGGAACCACTAGAATCATGCATTACCAAATCAGGGAATATTTCTTCTACAAACATGAGCACTAGAGAGTGTGCACTATATTTAGAGGCTTCACCACCTTACACTCACAAGAAGAAGCCAAATTTTGAAGATCTTCATAAGAAAGAAGCCTTTCAACAGAATTTACTGACTTCTGATCCTCTCAAGCTTGAGCTTAAAACTTTACCTTCTCATTTAAAATATGTTTATTTAGGAGTTGACAATTCTTTTCCAGTAATTGGCTCTTCCTCTTTGACAGGTCTTGAAAAAGAGAAACTACTTTGGGTGTTAAGAGCTCACAAATCAGCATTGGGTTGGTCAATAGCCGATATAAAAGGGATTAGTGCTTCAATTTGCATGAACAAAATCCTTATGGAGGAGAGCCACAAGACCACGGTACAACCACAAAGAAGGCTCAATCCAAACATGCAAGAAGTGGTAAGGTTAGAGGTTCTCAAGTTGCTGGACGCAGGTATCATCTATCCAATTTCTAATAGTTCATGGGTAAGTCCAGTTCAAGTAGTACCAAAGAAAGGTGGTATTACAGTTGTTAGGAATGAAACCAATGAACTTAGTCCAACAAGAACAGTAACAGGTTGGAGGTTGTGCATATATTATAGGAAACTCAATGATGCCACTCGAAAAGACCACTTTCCACTCCCTTTTATTGATCAAATGTTGGAAAGGCTTGTTGGTCATGCTTATTACTGTTTTCTAGATGGGTACTCAGGGTACAACCAAATCCAAATTGCACCAGAAGATCAAGAGAAGACTACTTTCACTTGCTCGTATGGAACATTTGCCTATAGGAGGATGCCTTTTGGTTTGTACAATGCTCTAGCCACTTTTCAGCGATGCATGATGGCAATATTTTCTAACATGGTGGAAAAGTTTCTGGAAATTTTCATGGATGATTTCTCTGTTTTTGGTTTCTCTTTTGATGCTTGTTTGAATCAATTATCTATGGTATTGAAAAGATGTGAAGAAACTAACCTTGTGTTAAATTGGGAAAAATGTTACTTCATAGTGCAGGAAGGAATAGTGCTTGGTCATAGGATCTCATCTAAACGGATCGAAGTGGATAAAGCCAAGGTGGAGGTTATTGAAAAATTACCTCCACCCACAACAGTCAAGGGTGTATGGAGTTTTCTTGGGCATGCGGGCTTTTACAGTCGTTTTATTAAAGATTTTTCTAAAATCACTAAACCCCTTTGTAGCTTATTGGTCAAGGATACACCTTTTATTTTTTCAAAAGACTGTTTGCATGCTTTCGAACTTTTGAAGGAAAAACTGATTTCAACCCCAATAATTTGTGCACCAGATTGGGAGCTACCTTTTGAGTTCATGTGTGATGCTAGTGATTATGCTTTAGGAGCTGTTTTAGGACAGCGGAAAAATAAATTATTGCATGTAATTTACTATGCTAGTAGGACCTTGAATGATGCTCAACTCAATTATGCTACAACTGAAAAAGAATTATTGGCTGTAGTTTTTGCCTTTGACAAGTTTAGATCTTATTTGATTGGCTCCAAGGTTATTGTATATACTGACCATTCAGCTCTCAAATATTTGCTAGCAAAAAAGGAAGCAAAACCAAGGCTATTTCGGTGGATTCTACTTTTGCAAGAGTTCGACTTGGAAATCAAAGACAAGAAGGGAACCGAGAACCAAGTAGCTGATCATCTCTCTCGACTTGAGCTTGAAGATGAGAAAGCCACCACATCCATCCCAATCAATGAGGTATTTCCTGATGAACAACTTCTTGCCTTTCATTAATAGAAGTTCCCTGGTATGCAGATTTTGTGAATTACTTGGTTAGCAATGTGGTCAATCCGGAGTTCTCATATCAACAAAAGAAGAAATTCTTTTCGGATGTAAAGCATTACTTTTGGGAAGATCCTTTCCTCTACAAAATCCACGGCATGCGGTTAGTTTACTTTCAAGCATTACTTTTATGCAAATATATCTCGATAAAACCATGACATGCGGTTAGTTTTTAATACGACAAAATACATGGCATCTCATGTGTCATTCAATAGTGCATGCATGTGCTTCAGTGTACAGTTCATCAATTTATATCAATTGCAATCAAGAAACATTATAATACATGTAATGGATCCCAAGCTTGAGTGGAGGATATGAGTTCTCTATCTCCAGGCCAAGGTGAACACAAGTCCACTACCCCCAACCAAGATAAACCGATCCATCTACCCACCAAGTCTTACTGCTGTAGAAGAGCTTGTTCACTACCCCAAAATTGAGGTGAACAGCACACATTACCAATCAATATTCTTTGCCATGATGAAGCCAGTTCACTACCCCCAAATTGAGGTGAACACTCGTTCACTACCCCCAATTGAGGTGAACGGCATATATTGCTTACCAATATTTACTGGTGTGATGGGGCCAGTTCACTACCCCCAATTGAGGTGAACTGCACATGTTACTTACCAATATTTACTCTTGTCAAGGAGCTAGTTCACTACCCCCAGATTGAGGTGAACAATGGTCAACTACCCCCAATTGAGGTGAACTGCACATATAAAATGCCACACAAATAAGCCAATGCCCTAAATACATCTCACGAACTTCTAGGTTACTTCCTACTATATATTTCATGTTAAATGTGGGGCCGAAGCCCATCTGGTCAATAATACTCAATGTCCCTGGGGCCACTGCCCTCTTATCTCATGGTACAAGTAACAGACCAAAGCCCTTGAGGTGGTACAAATGTTGTATGGGCCAATGCCCTTCACTCTAGATGTAAAATATCAAGCCGAAGCCCATTTGTTCATGGTGGTATACTTACATTGATGGTCAATGGTAAGGGTCGGGTCTTCAAAATTTCTACCCTTCAAGACTCATTTTGGGCAACCTATGCCTCAACTCCTTTGATACTTGTATATCTCGGTCTTGGTTCTTGATTTCTACTTTTAAGGGTTAATTGGAATATGTTTGAGGTGGTAGGATCAAGTTATCCTATTTCTATAGTAATCTGGGACAGAAACTCTATCTAAGACCTTCTTTGGCAAAACGTACCCAAAATCTTGGTTATTTGGAATTTTGAGTTACTTCCAGGTGGAACACTTCCTAGACATTTAATTCTCACTTATACATAGGTAAATTTAAATGAAATCAAATGGTAGTTCAATCTGGGTTGAAACCTCGAAAATTGGAATTTCTGGTAAGGGCGCTCAATGGGTCGCTCGAATCGGCTTCGAGCGGCTAGAAATTTCACTTTCGGGTTCTCTGTTTTGACATCTCTCTAGAACAGTCACTCGAGCGTCGCTCGAGCGGCCATGCCTTAAATCACTATCTAAACTACCTAAAACCACCGCTTGATGCCCGCTCGAGCGGTAATGCCTTAAATCACTATCTAAACTACCTAAAACCACTGCCTGATGCCCACTCGAGCGGCTGGGTTTTCTCAGCAGCTCACGAAATCCGACTTTTAGGGATTTGGGGATTTTCTCAAATCTCACTTGTTCTAGGTGTTTTTGGGCTCGAAATCTCTTAGCATGTGTAGAAACCTACTACCTACAAAGCCCCTCAAAGAAAACTCTCCTATTGGCCTTAGAACTCATTTTCACATCTCAACCCTAACATTCATCTAACATGCGATTTTTGGCCGAAAATTTGAAAACAAGGTTGGGGCGGTGTTGCTTACCTCTTGCAAACACTTGAGCAAGTCGTCTAGTCTCCATTGCAAGCCACGAATAGCACTTGAGATCCTTGGTTGCTCGTTCCACCAATCTTCACACTCCAAACCCAAACGAAAATGGTTTCTCTTGGGGTTTCTTTCTTTCTTTTTTTTTTTTCTTGTTAACACTCCTCCAATGGATTGGAAAGGGATGGAGGACGAAAATGGGAGAGGAAGGAAGAGAAGGAGATGAAGAAATGAGAGAATGGGAGAAGAGGAGAGGAAGGAAGGGTTTGGTCGAATGGGGTTAGTCGTGAATGGCTTTCCCCCTTGGGTTTTCTTTGCTTAAGTGGCTTCTTCACAAGACACAAATTATTTACCAGTCTGCCACTCCTCCTATATTGCACAACACTAACCACACTTAACATGTTTTCTCAAATAGCATCCAGCCTTAATTTAACAAACTGAAGATTTCTTACCTTCATAGGCTGTTGATAGCCCAGGGCTTAGCCAATTTGGCTGGCTTTAGGCTTGAGTTGCTCCAGCTTCACCTACACATCAAGCTTATTAATTAGGGTATGCTAGGGATATTGGAACGGGGTTTCACAAGATCTAAAAATTCGGAACTATCTGGAGTTGGAATTAGAGCTAATAACAGGTAAGTAGCACCTTTTAAAGTGATTTTGTTGCATCAGATTTGTTTAAAGAGCTGTAATTTGAGTTTGAACAGAAGAAGCATGCGTTCGGTGATAATTTTGATGAAAAACCTCAAGTATAATGTCGACTATTTAGATTAAAGTTAGTATCAGGGAATTACGTTTTAAAAGTGTTTTGAAACATAGAGAAAGTATTTGGAACAATTTAAAGTGGGATATAAATGGAGAATTCCAAATTACAGAACCAAAAAAATTAGTGAACTAAGTTTTCCAGGGATCGCTCAACCTTGTGCTTAAGCGTAGGGGTCAAGGGCCCAAGAGTGATCATGTTTTAAGGGGGCGCCCAACCTTGGTGCTCAAGCATCAAGGTCAAGCGCCCATTCAAGATGTCATTTATAAGGGCGCCCAACCCCTTTGCTCAAGTAATAGGTCAAGCACCCTTGTTAAAACCAAGTTAAAAGGGGCGCTCAACCCTTGTGCCCAAGCACAGGGTCAAGCGCCCAACACAGAAAAGTTGTTTTTGGCCATTTTTGAGTAGATTTTAATTATGGAACGTGTTATTTTCAAATCTAATCTATGTATGAATAAATTTTAGGTGTTCAGAAAGTATTTCCATTGAATTTATCTTAAAATTCAATATAACAAAGAGTTTGGGTGCATTCTACTAAACTAGGTTTTTGAGAGACTTTTTGTTCCAAATTTCAATAGTATGAGTTTTTATTGATTTCATCACTTGTAACATTTTTCTGAGATCTTTTTAAGGTGTTTCTAAAGGTCAATTGTTAATTTGAGCTTATAACAAATATCTGGCCACCTATTCCACCAAATTAGTTTATTTTGGGGTTAAAAGTGGATTTTATGGTTTCACTCTAACTTGTAAAGATTCTAAGGGTTTCTATTCATGTAATCATCATATTTATATATGTTTTAAGTGAATAAACCTCTGAGAATAAAATTTTGGTCAGATTTGAGAAATTGGTGTTTTGAGCTATATTTTGTACTAATTTGGTTTAATATGGTTTTGATTGAAAACTTGCATTGGAATTGATAAATGGTGAAGTTATTTCTACAGATTTGGATTAATTGCTTTATCTCATGATTGAGTTGATTTAAATACTGTTTTGGTTATTGAAATTCGCCTTGAGGGCATATGTTTGAGATCCTCCATGATGGAGTTGATTTGGTCATGATTGGCACATGATTATATATTGAGTACATTGGTTTTACATGTTGGTTTTGTTTTAAGCTATTTTGGTCTAGCTTGTCTTGGATCCATTACTTAAGCTTAGTAATATGATGTGTTTATTTTATTGATGTAATTGAATGGCCATGAGTGTTGCCACGATTGGTGTCGAGCAACACCAAAACCTCGAGTAGGCTGGTTTAAGACCCCAAAATTTTCAGAAATTTTGATTAAATAATATCTGAATATTTAAATTTGATTCTTACAAAATCTACGATTGAATTTATATAGGTGAGCGCATGGATAAAGAAGATCCGGAGTATGAAGCAGATCCAACCGTTGGATCTTGAGATATAGGGGTGAGTATAGTTTCAAGAGTTATTTTAAATCTTATTGGGTAGATGTATGGTACCTAGAAGAGATGGGATGCATGGGATAACTCATAATAAAAATAAGGTTTTCTCTCTTTAAGGAATCGTATACCCCAATCGTATATAATGTTTTGTTTCTGGCGACTGAAGAAGGAGAAGGTAGAACGAGAGAGAGAGTTGCTAGCCAGAGAGATTTTGGAGGCTTGAAGGAGTGCAGATTTACTAAAAAGGGGAGAGATCAGATTCAAAGTTAAGGAAACAGAAGAGGAAGAAGGAGAGACATCATTATTCGAGCTATCAAGAGGTAGGTAGCACACCCATTTGTCCTTGATCGTTGTTTATTAATGTTTTGATCGAAAAGCATGTTTTGGAGTGATATATATATGATTTCAGATGTTTTTAGAGATGATTATTATGGACAGAATAGGGTTTATTGCACAGAACACACGTTTTGAATTTTCAGAAATAGCCGTTGTAAGCACCTCTTTTTGCACCCCCAAAAGTGCTGAAAATGAAAACCCTAGCTAAAAAGTCAAACTCTAAAAGGGGCAAAAGTTGACTTTTTGATCAAGTGATAATTGATCACCTTGCTTTATCTCAATGGATAGAGGACTCCGATACGGTTCTAACGCAACTGAGTTTGCCAGAATCGGAGTCCGGATGAAGAAGATATGAGCAGTTGAAGTTCTCGGGCAGCAATGCCGGAAACTGCCCATGTGGCAAAAGAGCAGAAAAGCAGCAGACAAAAATATCTCAAGGGAAAATCCGCAAATATCGAAAGATATAAAAATATCTAGCGGCATATCTGTAGATATCAAAAGATGTGGAAATATCTCAGGGGTTAATCTGAAAATATTTGAATAAAATAATATTTTTTCATAAATATCTCAGGGGCAAATCTCTAAATATCCAAAAGTATCAGGGGGTATCTGTAAATATAAAAAATCTGGTCGTACAAGTCAAATCAAGTCAAATCAGGTCGCATCAGGGGCAAACTTGTACTTTTTGGAAAAATTAGCTTTTGTATCTGACCAAATAGGTCGGATACACTTGGGGCAAGCTGTATCCGACCAAACGGTCGGATACACTAGGGGCAAGGTGTATCCGACCTGAGTTGTCAGATACACCCTGCTGCCTATAAAAAGGGCAGCAGCTGCCCAGTCCGGGGTTGGCTTCCTTTGGGTTGTTTCCACTCCTTTCCTCCCATTGTTCCTGGTATGAAATCATCCCCTTTTGCCCCTCCTTGCTCCTTGAACCCCTAAAACACCACCAAAAGACTATCATACCCCTCTCTACCTTCTTCTTCTTCACTTAAGCCTTGAAGGACTACACAAGTTGGTGTTTTTGGTGCTAAAGGAAGGAGCTCCAACCACATCACTTGCCTTAAGGAGGCTCAAACATACTTCTCCAGGGTCTCTAAACCCTAAGTAATGTTCTCTATTACATTTTGGTTAATATAAGTTGAAATGAGCTCGTTTGGAGTTCATTGGCTTGATTGATGTTCATGGCATGTCTCCATCTCTTTTGTCTCTCTCTTTTCTCTTATTTGTGGTCCCCAAAGGTAAGTTGGTCTCCATGAGGGAGGAGGGATCACACGTTTTGCCAAAAAGGAAGGATGAGTAGTATTTTTACATGCTTTTAAGAGCATTCTTGGTATTGTTCTGTCATGCTTCCATTTCATTCAGGAGGGGAGAGTGTTCCCCTTTTTGTGCTCCTCTATTGTACCCCCTATTAAACCCCTCTCTTTCCTTTCCTTAAATAGCTTTGTTTACATGATTATTTGTTGTTTTGAGCATGAAGGCAATGATAGGGTTTGTTGGCATATTTAGGTTCGACCATGTGTGCAGGTTTTTTGGGATATATGCTCTCTCGTGTCTTCATTTTAATAATTTCTAGTTGCTGTTGGAGGTAGTATGCAAGTCTCCCACTTCCTTTTGGTCATGTCCATGTGTCATAAGCATGCTCTCTTTCTTACATAAATAGTTATGCACACCTCACACATGCCTTCATGCATGCACTTTCACATTAGAGTCATGCTAAGTTGTTCTTTTGTTCGTTTGCCACTTGGTCTTTACTCATGTGAGCACACATTACCCTTGAATGCTCATAGCATGTAAGGATACATAGACTCCCATCATGTGATAAGGTATGCATGTTCAGTCTAGATTGCTAGGTTTGGAACCAAGGTAGGGATACTCAAGTCCCTACCTTGTGGTTGGAAGGATCCCAAGAGGGGAAAGGCAAAACCCTAGGCCTTCTCCCCTTTTGCTTGAACCATAAAAGTCCAAAGAAGAGATCAAGAGAGGGGTGTCCCCCTCCTTGAACCATTGTGGGCCCACACAGTTGTTGGAATACCCCGAGAAGCCCAGAAATCCAAACCCATTGCAGAAATCCAAAAAAACTTTGTTGTTGAGTTGATCCGACAACTCAAGTCGGATCAGCAAAGTTTAGTTTGTAGCCGGCTACACTGTTTATTATGTGTAGCTGACATCACAGGCCGGCTACATGTGCTTCAGTGTGTAGCCCATAACTCAGGTCGGCTACACTGCAGAAATTTCATTTTTTTGTTTTTTTTTTCTTGTATAATGTTCTTGCTCTCTTAATTTAACCAAATAAACCAGTAGGGTTTTCGGGTCATCCGGAAACCCAAAATGGGACTTGGATCCCTCGGTCCAATTTGATACATAGTGGGCCTTCCAACGGGGCCCACCCAGCCCGACAGATCCATTTGAACGTAAATAAGAGAAATAAATCAATTGAGTGGGCCGCACCGTTTGAGGCCCACTGAAAGCCCAATTTTGAAGCATGACCGACTGTGAGACATGGGAAAAAATCACCGGAATGATTCCCCCTCCGTCAACACACGGGATCGACGTAAAAAGTGGGAGAGTCACCACCATTCAGTTTTAGGGTGTGAATGGACACCAAAAGTTTAAAAATGATCAAAAGTAGCTAAAAAGAGCTAAAAGACAAATTCTAGAGTAAAAATAACCCTACTTGAAAATCAAATCCAAAGATAGGTAAGGGGATTAGATTATGAACGGGGGAAGGTGTTAGACACCCCCATTCACCCACACAAGGTGGTTGCCAAGTGTTGTTCATGCCAAAAGAGTAAGAAAGCTTGCTAAAAATCATTAAAACCTTGAAAGAGAATTAAACCAATGTGTGATATCTTCACATAAGAAATCCAAATGGATTCCAGATCCTCTTTTATGTCAATATCACTTCTGGAATATCACAAAAAGGTGAAAATCAAAGCAAAAGTTACACAAAACCAAGTTGAACCAAATCCGGGAAATTTGGTAAAAAGTAATGCCATTTGTCTTGAAATCATTCAAATCCAATTTTAAATTGAACCAAACCAAATCCATTTGAAAGATTATGGTAAATAATAGTCTCATGCAAAATTTCAAATAAATCCGGTTGAAATTCTAAGAGTTATGCCTCTTTTAAAGTTGCTGCTGGAGATAATCAAAAGTGGCAAATAGGCAAGTTTGGAAAATCACCTAGAACAATTGGCTTCATATAAATTCATGAAATTTGGTGCGATTGAAGTCTGTATGGCCATATTTCAAATGAAACTAGCCTCATACAAAAATTCATTCGGATGTGCCTTGGGTGGTCTCCCGAACAGGCCCCGAGATCACAGATTTACCCAGAAAAGTACTGATGAGCAGTTCTGAGTAAATCTGTTACCAACAACACAAATGGAGTCAAACAATTATGAAACCAATTGGATTTGAAAATAGACTCATAAAGGAGTACCCAGAAACAAAAATCACTCGAAACGGATTTAAAACGAACACATGGCGCTCAGTCGAAGTGACAAGTTCCGTATTTGAACCTGAACTGACCAATCAACTTCGACAGAGAGGTGTAAAAAATCCACTTGATAGAGATTAATGAAATTTGGTAGGCATAAACTAGACAGTCTCACCTTTCCCATAGTTCTGGAATCACTCCAAAATTCATCCGGACGATGAAGTTATGAGTGTCCGAAGTCTGGGTACAGTTGCTGGCAAGTTAAGCCTTTTTTGGAGAAAAACAATTCCAAACTGTGACAAAGTGTGTGCAATTCGTGCAAGATAAATACAAATCCTTTAAAAATCATTTAAAGACATTCCAGAATTGATTGGGGCTATTTATTTCAGATTTATCACAATAAATGCAATAAACCCGAAATATGAGCCTATCCCGCCAAAACATGTGCTATGTATGTGTAAGTGTAGAAATCATTCAAGAACAATATAACAACATAGCATGCATTCATATTCATCAAAATAAGGTTCTAAAAGCAACCTAGGGTTTCGTTCCATTATCGTTTCCCTTAGTTCTCTCTCCCCGTTAAACACGATTCTTCAAGATAATCTTGGGGTACTTTGAATATGAAACGGGCTTCAAAGATTCAAAAGGCTTTATTCAAATGGGTTCTAGTACTAGGTCAATCCCCAGTCTCGTTTCTCCTAGATCCCGTCTTCACGTTTTACGGCTAGGGGGAGTCTTGAGATACTTTGAGCCGGGGAAGGGTTTCCATACACACATCAAGGCCTTATTCTACAGAAAGGTAGAAGAAGAGATCTAGATCTAGAAATTTAAAGACAGAAAATTAAGAAGAGGTTTGAGGCCTACCTAGGTTCTGGAAGCACTTCCGCAGCGGTTCCCCTCTTCACTCGGAGCTTTTCTTGGCAGAGGTTCTTGGCAAGAATTGTTGGCCATTTGCTTAAGGAGGAGCCTCCTATTTATAGGCAAAGGCTAGGGTTAGGATTGGTGAGATGGTAGACACAACATAATGTCTAGAGCCCACCAACCTTAACCCTAAGGCTATTTCCGAGATTTCCCCTCATTTAATGAAGGACATGATGGTAAAAAGTGAAAACTCTCGGAAAACCCTAATTTTGAGCAAAACTTATGTATCCGACATATTAGGTTGGATACACGAGTGCCTTAATGTATCCGGCATATGATGCCGGATACACTAAAGCCTGCTTGTATCCGGCATATTCCATCGGATACGAAGAAAGACACTTATATCCGACCTGAGTTGTTGGATACAAGGAAAAAACTCATTTTCTCAAATTTTGTGCTGGTTTCAAAGGAGATAATGATTTTTGATGATTATTGATCACTTTGACCGTGCAATTTGGGGTGTCTACACCGACTTAGTTAGGACTGGTTTGGCCGAGACTGCGAGCAGGGCCTATCGGGCCCGCCAAGCCCATTAACCGAATCTGAAGGGTCAAAATCCTAATTCCCTAGGTAACGGGCCCCAAGCCCGTGCCTAGCCCACTTTGGCACGAGTTAATTAAGATAATTCAAATCACTCAGCAACCATTGTGAGGCCCACCCAGAGGCCCACAAACATATCCGACTCACTTTTGCATGGAATTGAACCTAACTTCCAACTTGAATTTTAAAATAAAATCAATTCATTAGACCAAAGGGCCACTCAGTATAGACTGAGGCCCACCAAGGGACATGTGGGCTACACTTAGCCCATCAAGGAATATGCGGGCTTTCCAACAGGGACCGCCCAACCAGACTCATCTCATTTTAAGCTAAAAAGATAAAATCAAGCAAATAGGGGACCCACACCACTTTGGTGGTCCTCGCCAGACTCAATGAAAAGTGCATGTTGGAATAGGAATCGAGTGAATAGACAGACCAAGTTGACTCAAACCAAGAAACCCATGGGACCTGTCATTCGACGGAGCAGACCGGGGTGTCTACGGACTTCCCCGGACCGTAACCGAGACCTTGGTTAGAATCTCAAGCCGTAGACTGCCTAATAGACAAACCTAGGCACCTAGGTGTCTCCCTACACCCCATCAGGCAGTGGTGACTCTAACCTTCCCGTATTACCCATCTGGAGGCACGTACACAAACCACGTGTGCCCCGCCATTCGACCATGCGCACAGCCGCTGTTAGACGAGCGCTCGACATGATCGCTTGAACGATCCTGTTAAGCGTCTCGCCTGTAAATCCTATCTTATCGACCGCTCAACACATCACTTAAGCGATGGAGGTGTAGCGCCAGTTCAAACCTTCTTAAATAACTAGGTCACCCAACATGATCGCTTGAGCGCACATGTTGAGCGTTGTGTAATTTTCTGATCAAAACTTTAATATCGAGATCGCCCAACCACTTCGCTCGAGCGCGTGGGTCGAGCGATCAACACAGAACTTTGAATTTATGCATTTTGAGAAAAATTACATACTAAAATGATTTTGAAAGATATTAAACCTTTTTACCAACAAATACTAAATGTTTGCAAACTGTTTTCACTGGTTGTTTGATAAAAAATAATTTAATAAGTGTTTTGGGTACGTTTTATTAAAATATGTCCTGCTTTGGGTATAAATGGATTTTGGCAATTTCTAAAAGTGATCTGAGTTGAATGGGATGAATCTTACTCTGTATAAGTATATTTTTAAAATGTTTTGAGTACTGGAAATTGTTAGAGAGATTTCACACCAGATTTGGGTATGTTAAGTTACTTGTTGGGTAATGAATAAGCTTTGAAAACCCTATATGCCACTAGGCACTATTTCTAATATGCAATGATTTTGAATGAGTAATAACTATTGGTGTCTAGTGGGCATAGCTGCATATGGATCCATAGGATTAAGCTAGAGAGTTAAGAGGTCTTTCTTTGGTTGGTTACTTTGAGTTTACGTTCGCGCTTCATTTGCAAGTTAGTTTGCACTGGGGGGGGGGGGGGTCTTCATGTACAATAGGGTCTCATTTGAAATACCAATTGCTAGTGAGGTGCCCTGTATGTGTTGATTAGCGGCCATCTCCATGTTCAGATACCAGTAGCCGCATGCTTGGGTGGTACATGCCGAACTCTGTATTTCAGATACCAATTGTTGATATGAGAGTTTCGTGCGCAATAAGTCGATGTCTAGGCCCCATATTTTAGATCCCAGTTGCTGGTATGAGGGTTGTAATTACTAGCCTCACTCATAAGTCGCATAGTGGCGTAGTGAATGGAGAGTTTCTTTTCAAAGGCTTATTTTTCTTCATGAGTCCTACAATATTCTATGATGGTTGAGTTTCGAGTATTGTTTGTGCACTTTGGGATATATGGTTGACATTTCATATACGGTGGTTGATTTGACTTATATATTGAGTATTACATTAATGGGATAGTTGATGTGATTATGATGGTCGGCAATATCCTTAGTTCAGAGATAGTACTTACGTGGTGAATTGTTTTATCTTGGGTATTGATTTGATGTTGAGATTACATCATGATTACTCGTTTGTCTTATCGAGCATGAAGCATGTTATTTTCTTTATATATAAACTGTTTATTCATGCATAGTGTTACCTACTGGTATCTCATCCGTATTTTGTTTTGTTTTCCAGTTGATCCATGTGAGGGCGACTTGGGGGTTGGTACTTAGGGAGAGATTGCTGATTTTTGCCCAGAGGATTATTATTACCCCGATTAGACTTTTCTTTGGAGTTTGTTACAGATGATACTTTCTATTGTTACTTTATGATTTGGATGACTATGAGAGTAAGAGGGATAGAAACCCATTTTACCAGACTTATGACTTTATTTTGATGAGATGGTTTGGAAGTTGCATTTATCCACTCTTATTGGTTATATTGATGTTTAATTTCCGCACTCTGATATTAATTGGAAATTGTTATGAATTTAGATGTCTAGTATTTAGTTTGCTTTGGGCCCAGTAGCACCTCGAGTACGGATTTGGAACTTGTTTTGCATAGACCTGGGTTCGGGGCGTTACACCGATGTTGTCAATGCCGAAATCGGAGTAGGCCGGCTTTCGATGACAAAACCCTGAGTAGGCTATCATTTCAGAATCCGAAATCCTAAGTAGGCCGGATTGTGTACATGGAGGTGTGGATTTGACTCCGGCATGTTAATTACTCAATTAAAGTGAACTACATGACATTGGCCTATGTTGATATTTGATTTGACATGAGATACAACAATATGGTTTGTTTTGACAGCTGGTTTATCAGTACTTGTTTATTATCGTATTTGGTTTTATTGGTATTTGTATTGCCATAGCCGGTGTAGAGCATCATCGAAACTCAGAGTAGTTTGGTGTTGTCAATGTCGAAAACCTGAGTAAGCTGGCATTGGATGACTAAACCCTGAGTAGGCTCTCATTTCAATATCTGAAACCCTGAGTAGGTCGGATATACACATGGAGGCATGGACTTGGCTAGGATGTAGCTATTATCCATGTTGACACTTGTTTTGATCTGAGTTATATCTATTGGATTGTTTTTGGATAACTAATTTCATCGACACATTGTTACATGGTTATATTTGGTTTTATGATTATTCACTTGACCTGATATCAATGCTACTGATTTGATTTACATGATGGATTATTTGGGTTATCCATTGTAAGACCCAGGATTTTGAGAAATTGTAATTAAGAATGAATATTTTAATTAAGGGTAAATAGGGGATTAAAAGATTTAATTAGATTACTTAAATCACAATTCTAAAAGAAATAAATGGTTTGGGTCGGTCCAGGTTTAGTTGATCTGGGTTTGATTCGAGTGGATCGGTTCATTTTCAGTGAATGGGTTTATTGGATTCTTGGTTTAAATGAAATAGGTGGCTTGGTTTATTGGTTTCAGTGGGTTCAGTTTAGTTGGGTTGGTTTAAGTGGGTTTAGTGGGGGTTCAGTTTATTTAAATGGATTTTAGTGGTTTAAGGAAATATTTATATATATATATATATATATATATATAGATATATATATGTCAATTGAAGGAAGAACCCAAGGGTTCTTCTGTTAGTGGAAAAAAGAGGGAAAGCCGCAGGGAGAGAAGGAGAGGAAAAAGGAGAGGAAGGAGAAGAAGGAAAAAAGCGAGTTTCTAACTTGGATTTGTGAGCCATAGGTAAGTAGCACCCTTCGAACTATTTCTGCGAAGAAATTTCTGTTTTAAAAGGAAACCATGTTTCACCGGGGTTATGCGATGTTGAGGTTTTACTGTTTGAATTGTGTAAAACTAGTTGAGAAAGATTAGATGTTGTTTCTTGAGTGTTCCTTGCAGATTTTCGTGCCTTAAACTGCTGTGATTTTAACTCTGGACTAAAATTTCAAATTTGGGCATTTTAGGGTTCAATTGAGGAACGCCATAGATTTTGTCATGTTTTATGAGTTAAATTGTTTTAGAATCATGTTAAAAAGTATCCTCAAATGTTTTAGAAGCAATTCCCAAAGTTTTAGAGTCATTGGATTAAGATTTGGTAGTGAAATCTCAGAGAAAAACCCCAAAAATCGCGTCTTTTCCGTAACCTGTAGAAACCCTGATTTTTGGCTTGGCACCTGAAGAATGGCTAGAGCGACCTATCAAGTGACCAGCCAATTTTAGCACTAAAAACAGAGCGCCTGAAGAATGGTTAGAGTGACCTATCAAGCGCCCAGCTTGAGTTTTCTGAACTCGAGAGCTAAGTTAGGCAGCCCGAAGCAGGCTTGAGCGATTGTTCGAGCGCCCCAGACAGAAAATTCATATTTCTTTCCAAATTGAGTTGATTTTCATTACAAAAGTATTTTTAATCAAATCCAACACATGCACACTTAAGACTTAGGTGTTGAGGGAGTGCTTGCACAGGCTTCTCAATAAAATTCCATTTTATAAGAATTTTGTGCATGTTTTCTAAACTATTCTTTTTAAGATGCTTTTGGTTTCATATCCTCACCAAAATGAAGTTATTTTGCTTTCTCTAGCAAGAACATTATTATGAGATATTTTCTAAAGTTTTCAAAGATCCAATGATGTCTTCATGGTAATGAGTATTTTGAAAGGCTCGGCCTATGGTATTGGTATGGTGACCTTATTAGGGATCCTAAGACTATCACATTCATCCAAAACGTGTTTTGAAGATTTTATGACATTCTTCTTGACTTATTTGGATTTATGAAAGCGAGGATTGAGAACTCTTTTGTTATTTGAATGATGAAGCTGAGGCTTCTTGTGGACTTGCAAAAAGGGTCTGAGAGCTCATGGTAACCCAAAAGGCAGTGAAGCCTAGGGATTTAATGGGAAGTGAACAAGAGGTTTACTCGAGATTTGTTTTTCATAAATTGTTTTATTGATTTAACATTGGTTTGTTTTATTGTTTGGTGTTGCTTTGGTATTGTAAGGAAAAGATGCTTTTGAAAGTAAATGTGTTGAGATTGTTGAACCGTGGTTTGGTGGGCTTGGTTGTAGAATGGATCCATGTCTAAGCCATGTAGTGTGTTGGGATAACTTGTTTGAAAAGTTTTTACTCTTGTCCAGCATGTGATACATGGTTCTGGGGATTGTGGACGGCCGTTCATCCTAGCTCATGAGGGGCCGGGGGTTGTGAACTTGCATCCACCTCAGAATGTGCCACAACAACCCGTAAAGTCAACTCGATGGTCTCATAGAGATGAGATAACTAACTTGATGGTCTGAAAGAGATCACTAACTTGCTGAATGGTTGGACTGGGTTGTACTTGCCAGCTCATGCATGTCTCATGCTTGAGTGATCTGCTTGGGAAGAGCAATCCTAGCTAGATCTTTCCCTGTAAGTCGTGAGGGGGCGAATTGGACATGAGATTGTTATTGAGATTTTACTGATCTTGCAGTTTGGTTTAATCTGGGTTTATTTGTTTGTAATTTAAGATTCTATAAAGTTCAAAGTATTGTTTATACGAGATTGATATGCTTATTGGTATGATTTTTCCAAAGATTGATCGTATAGTAAATAAGCATGCTACTGCATTGTTTAAAGATTTGCATAAACTGTTCTTATCATGCATTGTGCTACTTATTGGGATGTTAGTCTCACGCGTGTTTTGTTTTACCTGTTTTGTTTTAGATTCCGCTGGTGAGCCGCATACTGGGGCAAATATTGAGCGTGGGCTTGAGTACAAGCCAGAGGATTTCTACCCACAGTAGGATTCTTTTATGAGATGTTATATTGTGTTTTTGGGAAATGTAAATGTAATGTAAATATTACTTTTGGATTGTAGACTAGGGAGTTATCTTTTGAGGATTTACGTTGTATATGAATGTTCAAGTGAAAAGCAGTGTGGGTAAGTTTTTAGTTGCCTTTTTAATACTCAGATGTCGTTTTGGAGATTATTAATGAATTCCATGCTTCTTAGTCATGCACTCTGATAATTTAATTTTAATTGCCCAGGATTAACTGTTCTAATCAGGTTCTAGTGGGCCCATAAGTAGGTCTCGGGGACGGATTGGTGCCGAGATAGGGCAGACCCTGATTTGGGGCGCTACATCCATGTTATCGTTACTATTATTTGTTTTACATCTGATCCATGATTTAGAACTAAATAAAATGTATTTGAGTATGCATGTGCTACTTGCTGGGATATTCGTATCTCATTCCGGTTTTGTTTTATTTTCAACTACTCTTGGAGAGGATGATACCTAAGGGTAGATGCCCAGATCATGTGAGTTCAGTTTTGAGATATGGTAAAATGTATTGAGTTGGGATTTTAGTTGACTTTGATTTTTATGGTATATGTTTATTTCATGTTTCCTTCGCTCTGATATATAGATCTTGTGTGAAAAAAAACTTAACCCTCCAGAGACACGTTACGGTTTTATTACGTAACCTTGATCTGGAGTGTTACATCCTGACTAAATCATCAAAATTAGTGCACAAAAATACAGACACCCTATCTTGGATATCCTGCCTTAGTCCCTCCTTAAAATGTGGTATCCTCTGCTCCTCATCAGCAACTATGTGTGGTGCAAAGTGTGATAGCTCCTCAAATTTGGCCTCAAACTAAGCCATGGTAGATGCTCCCTGGGTAATATGCATGAACTCCCTTGCCTTACGCAGGCAAACCTCAGTTGAGAAATATCGGCCAAAGAATAGATCACTAAATTGATCTCAGGACATCTGAACATCTGAAGCCTCTCTCCTCCGTACACTCTGCCACCAATGATACGCCTCACCCTCCATCATGAAAGTGGCAAGTCTAACTCTGCTCCCCTCGGAGCACTCCATCACATCCAGGATCCTCTTGATCCTCTATATCCAGCTTTCGGCCTCTAAAGGATCTGGAAACCCTCTGAAAATAGGAGGTCCCATCTTCCGGAATTGCTCCAGCTTCCTCATGCGTTGTTGCTCCTCTCCCTGACCTCTATGTAGGTCTCCATGTCCATCTCCATTACGATGGCCATTCCCGTTGCCGGTCTGGCTCATCTTTTCCTCCCTCTCTATAGCCAATAAATGGGTCAGAGAACCCATAACAACCCATACATCATCTCCCTTCTGAGGTGTTCCTCCTGTGGTGGTACTTGAGGCCACTCTCTAGGCTGGTCCTCAGCAGGAATATGTGGCTGCTCATGAATCTCAACTTGTGGCTCCTCTACTAGTCGTGCTGCCGGTGTACGAGCTCTAGTAGTGGGTAGACCTCGTCCAGCCATAACAATTGAAATACAAATAAAATAAGTCAGATATGATCTCTCCTTAGAAATCCTAAGATACTATCTAATGTGCTCTCAACCCTCAAGGCCATCATAAGGTTTCTTATCTTATTTCATGTTTCCTTATCAGATACTCTGATATTCTTTGATACCATCTCTGTAATGCCCCGGATCCGAGTTATGTAAATGAAACTGTAACTCATCTCCAAGGATTTAATTAAATCACAGGATCTATATCAGAGTAAAGGAAAACATGAATGATACAAGAATATGGCATAGAACATCAATATCAGAGTCAACTAAATCCCAATCACCATCCACATGAATCAATATCAAGTATGAAAATGACAACTCACAATATCAAAGTACAATTCCCAAAACAAATCTTAATCAATCAAAAACTCTACTACTACTCCACGAAGTAGTCCTCTGCTCTATACTCCAGGTAATCTCCAACAGAATCTACCCTCTGAGTAGCATCCTCTCCAAGATTTGAAAACAAAACAAAACTGAATGAGATATGAATATCCTAGTAAGTAGCACATGTATGCTCAAATATAGTTTATCCAGTTCTAAAACATGAATCAATAATAAAAACATATAGCAATGACGATTGCACAGATAATCTGAATAATTCATCAATAATCTAGAAATCAATATGAGATAAAACCGTATAATCCATCTTTTAAATCAAAACGGTAATGTTGATCTCAAATCATTAAGTCACTGTAGGACTCATGAAATAAGACTGCCTTTAACTAAAGTTGTAACGACCCATAACCAGGTCTGCCTCTCCATGCCGATTCCCCGTAGCTATGGGCATCGGCCACCGATGTTGCTTGGTGCCAGGATGATAAAAGATGATACAACGTAACATAACAACTTGGTCATGGCATTATACATAAACACAACCCACTTAAGACCTATGGATCCAAAACTTAAGATTGTTCATTATGCAAGTATTCATTTGTTCATCATACAAGATGTAAGCACCTCATTTTTGCACCTCCCAAAATGCAGAAAATGAAATTTTAATTGAAAAGTCAAACTTGAGAAAGTCAAAAAGTTGACTTTTTTTATCTGGTGCAAATCAGTCACCATGCTTCCCACCATTGGAAAGAGGATTCCGATACGGTTCTAATGGAACAGAGTTTGCTCAAATCGGAGTCCAAATGAAGAAGTTATGGACTGGTTAAATATGAGGAAAGCAGAAATTGACTTTCTGCTAAACCCCAGATCAGCTACCCCATTTGATACCAGCAGAAAGGGCATCTCGACACGATTCCAGCGCAACTGAGTTTGCTGGAATCGGAGTCCGGATGAAGGATCTACGAGCCGGTCAAACTTGAAGGGAGCAGAAAGTTGACTTTCTGATAAACCCTGAGTAAACTACTTAGCCCTAGGCCAATGGATAGAGGACTCCGACACGGTTCTAACGCAATTGAGTTTGCCCAAATCGGAGTCCAGATGAAGAAGATGTAAGCAGTTGAAGTTCTAGGGCAGCGTGTTGGAAAACTGCACACGTGGCAAAAGTCTGCACACGTGGCAAGCAGCAGAGCAAAAAGGTCCCAGGGATTAAATCTGTGATTACCCAAATTAATGAAAAATATCTCAAGGGTAAAGCTGCAGATATCCAAGGGTATCAGGGACTAGATCCATAAGCATCAAAACTTGAGAAAATATCCCAGGGACCAATCTGTAAATATCCAAAAGTATCAGGGGCTAAATCTGTAAATATGAAAAGTATCAAGGACTAAATCTGTAAATATCCAAAAGTATCAGGGACTAAATCTGTAAAAATCCAAAGTACCAGGGACCAATCCACAAATACCAAGATTTGCTCATGATTGATGTCCCCTATGGGCATGCATGGGCATCATCCATGCATGCATCCCTCTCTCTCTCTCTCTCTTTCCCCCCATGATCATACATCATCATTCATACATGCATCCCCTCTCTCTCTCATGGTGGATGGGCATGCATGGGCATCATCCATGCATGCCACCCCTCATGCAACTCTCTCTCTCTCTCTCTTCCATGATTATGCCCCCCATGCATGCATGCCCATCCTTTGTACCACATGAATAAAACCCCCCCCCCCAAGCCCCATACGTAGGGGGCTCTCTCTCTCACTTGGAGCACACTTTTTTGCTCCCACCATTCTTCTTCTCCAAAGCTCCCATCTCTCTCCCAAAAACCCTTGAAGCATCTCTTTGAGCTCTTCCACTTCCTCTTCTCTTCTTCTTCACCATTTTTCTTCATCCAAGCAAGAAGAGAGAAGCTTGCTGTTGGTGGAAGGAGGGAGGTGCTCCAGCAGCCATTGTTGCTTCGAAGAAGGTCGTACACCACACCTCAAAAGGGTGTTAAAACACCAAGGTATTGGTCCTCACCACCATTTACTCCACATATGTAAAAATGAAGTAATTTTGAGCATATTGGAAAGCTTTATTTTGTCTTGCCATGAGGAGTTCTCTAGCATGTTGTTCCCCCATCTTTCCTTTATTTTCTTCATAAAAATGGCCTCCCATGGTAAGAGGAAGGATCCCATTGGGAAGCACTTGTCACGCTTCTTTTGTATTGCCTCACCATTATTCCAAGGGAGCATGTTCCCTTTCTTATGTGAGTCTCATGTACCCCCATGTTAACCCCCCTCTTTCCTTCTTTAAATAGGTTTGGGTGGATGGCTTGGTGTTTGTTTTTAGCATGAGATTAATGATAGGGCTTGTTGGCATGTTTAGGGTAGATCACATGTTTTTTTTTAGGTTCATACTCTTTGATGCTTTCATATTAATCCCTTTAAGCTACTTGTAAGTAATATGCATGCTTACCTTTCAACACATGCTCCCACATGAAGCATGCTCACTCACACACACACTTTTGTCCCATGTATAAAAATCTGTCAAAATGCATGTAGTTTTCATGGTTTAAGAGCATGCATGCTAGGCTTTGTTGATGGATTTGTGTTGTCCTTGTTTGATTATTGACATGTGGAGTATGAGGAACCAAGACAGGGACGCTTAGGTCCCTGTCACAGTGCCGGAACACCCCAAGAGGCCTAAGAATCCAAGCCCATAGCAAAAATCCAAAAAAATAGTTTCTGTAGGTTGATCCGGCAACTCAGGCCGGATCAACAGAGTCATGTTCGTAGCCAGCTAAAGGTGCCAGATACACTGAGCCTTGTGTGTAACCGGCATCTCAGGCTGGCTACACTGCCAGATTGCTTTTTTGCTATTTTTATGATATTGTGCCATTTTTTTGGTTTGATTGATCAATCCGGATAAACCAGAAGGGTTTCCGGGTCAACCGTAAACCCAAGATGGAACTTGGACCTCCAGTCCAATTTGATACATAGTGGGCCTTCCAACGGGGCCCACCAAGCCTAACAAACTCACTTTGTCTTAAATAAGTAAACCCAATTAATTAAGTGGGCCGGACCATTTTGAGGCCCACCAAAGCCCAAATTGAAGCATGCAGGCCTAGATTAAGATATGGTTTGGCCGAGGCAAAGGGCAGGGCCTATCGGGCCCACCAAGCCCATTAACCAACCAAGGTTAGGGTTTCAAAACCCTAACTCAAGAAGTCTTAGGCTTTCAAGCCCAAGCCAGGTAAAGGGCCCCAAGCCCAAGGCCTGGCCCATTTTGGCACGGATAATCAAAGATAAACTAAATCATTTGGCAACCAATAGTATGGCCCACTCAAGGGCCCACAAACCAACCCGGCCCGCTTTTGCATAAAAATCACTTTAAATTCAACTTAAACTTTAAAGTAAAATCAATTCACTTGAACCAAAGCCCAAAGGGCCTCTCAGGCTAGGCAGAGGCCCACCAAGGGACGCGTGGGCTCAACCAAAGCCCACCAAGGAATCCGCGGGCCTTCCAACGGGGCCTGCCCAATCCGACTCACATCACTTTAATTAAAAAGATAAAATCAAGTAAAGGGACCCACACCACTTTGGCGGTCCCGCCAAACTTAACCAAAATTGAATGCTGGATTAGGAATCGGGTGAGTGAGAGACCAACCGAGTTGACTCAAACCAAGGAAACTTATGGGACCCGTCACTTGACGGGGTGGACTGGGGTGTCTACGGACTTCCCCAGACCGCAACCAAGAACCTACTTAGAATCTCAAGCCGCAGACCAAGCCTTAGTAGAAGAACTTAGGCACCCAGGTGTCTGCCTACACCCCATCAAGCAGTGGCGACTCCAAACAATCCCGAGGCACGCATCGTTTTGCGTGCACCTCGTCGTGCGACCGAAATTGGGTGCGCACACAAGATATCTCACAATTCCAAGCTTTTGTGGAGGATGCTAGTTCACTACCCCCAGTGTAAGCACCTCATTTTTGGACCCCTCTAAAAAGCCTGAAAGCAAAACCCTAAAAGACAGGTATAAACCCTTAAGAGCAAAAGATAACCTTCTACCTGAGCCCAAATTGATTGTTATACCCAATCCCAATGGGTAGAGCATTCCGATACAGTTCCAACGCAATTAAGTTTGCAGGAATCGGAGCCCGGACGGAGAAGATATGAGCAAAACAGTCCCAGAGGCAAATCAGTCAAAGTTAAAATATCTTAATTAAAATAATTAAGATAAATGGAAAATAATAAAAATTGGGGAAGCCTAATTTGTCCGAGTGGGCGGCTGAGTCACCTCAGCCAGCAACTCAACCAAAAAAAGGGGAGAATTCGCGACCGCATATAAAGTATGGTTGATTTTTCGGCCACCGCCCGCGCGAGCCAATCAAAGCAAACGGTGCGCGAAAAGTAACCGTACTTATAGTACGGTTGCATGGCGCGTCAGACTGCACCTGACCAATTTGTCCCCCCTATTAAATGCTGAAAAGACGGGGCCAAAACTGCACATATCCTGCGGTTTCGACCAAACCGCACGGTATGTGCGGTTACTGTTCATTTTCGGCAAAACCGCTCTCAGTATGCGGTTTTGTTCCATTGTTCTATAAAAGGCAAATTCGGACATGGGACGAAAAGGGATGGTCTCCACTGTTCTTTCTCCTTCTCCCTCACCCTCTGAACCTCCGAACCACCCTTTTTCACTAATCTAAAGCTTCAAACCTACCTTAATTCCCTTGAACACCACACTGGTCCCTTCTCCTCCAATCCAAGTAAGAAGAAAGCTGGGTTTGGTTCTGAGAAGCTGAAGGGAGGTGCATCCATCTGCTGTCCAAGCCAAAGGAAAGTGAAGCACACCCCAAAACAATTGTGTAAGCTCAAGGTGAGCATTCTTGTGAGATTTTACTTAACATAGGTGGATATTGTTCCATTTGGTGCATGTAAATTGTTCTTATGTATGCTGTGATGTTCTTATATATACCGTGAAGTTCTGTTTATGCATGACATGTAAGTTCTTCCCATTTTCATTACCTCTTCATGTTCTCTATGGGTTTGTCATCCTTCTAAGGAGAGAAAGGTAAGCCACCAGTAACTTAAAGGGAGGAAGAGAGGACTTTTTCAGTTGATCCAAAGGGTCTTTAAGATGCTGTTTTACCAACATAAGTACTAATGGTTTCGTATAATGATATGCCTTCTCCCCTTTTGTACTTGCTGGTTTTTTCGTATGCCTAAGACCCCCTGGACAGAAGCTATTCCAGCAGATTTCCCACCCCACACACCTATGCATATAAGTCCCCATTGCTGTCTTGAGGTTCCAATATGCTCCCCCTCCCCCTTTAGCTTACTGTTTTGATGTTTCTTTTAACATGCTCCCATATCTCATTTGCTGTGGCCGTACCCCTGAATTTGCATCTTTGTTGTGTGTGTTAGCATATTTCCCAACCCAATTTACCACTTGCTGTTTTGACCCAATTGATTACTTCAAATCCCCCTAGCATGCTACTGTTTTAAAGTGCTAATGTGCCTCCTTTGTTGCCACGTTAATTTATTGTTTTGTGAATTAATAAGCATGCCTCCCTCACCCCATAATCCCCTGTTTGTGACCTCCAGGAGCTGCTGCTGGAGACAGTGGCAGCTCTTTCTTTTTCCCTCACCACTTTGCACCCACTAGCATGACAGAAACCCCACTTTCCTAGCTGCTGTTCCAGCAGTCTAATTCACATATTTGCATCTTAAATCCAATCCATTAGCATTGTGCATGAAGGCCCCTTCTTCCTACACTTCGCATTATGGTTCTTTTTTTTTTGCCATTAGCATGTTAAACCCTTGTTTAAGTTCCCCACAGTTGCTGAATCTGTCTTGCTACAGCATGTTTGTTTTTTTGTTACTTGGTGTATATGACATGCATGATTGAATTTTCAAACACAAGTATGCCTTGAGTTCTTATTTGGTTGTTTTCCTTTTTACCAAAGCTTGTTCACTGTTTGGTGTGTTAAGAAACCAAGATAGGGACTTCATGGTCCCCATCAAGCATTGTGCATGATCCTAAAATGGGGAAAGGCAGCCCCATGCCTCCCCCCTCTTCCTTTGGCTAAGAAAACCCAAAAAGAGGCCAAAGGGGGTTTTCCCCTCTCTCTGAACCACTGTGGGTCCATGCAGGGGCCCACATCAGACCAACATCACCTGGACAAAGAAAGATAAAATCAAATAAAATAAAAAGGACCTACACCTTTGAAGGTCTCATTTTGACTTAATAAGTGAGTATGTTGGCATAGGACATAAGGGTGAGTTGAACCAAAATTGACTCGAACCAGGGAAACACATGGGACCCGTCAACCGACGGGGCGGGCCGGGGTGTCTACGGACTTCTCCGGACTGTAATCGAGACCTTAACTAGAATCTCAAGCCGCAAACCAAAGTAGACATCCTTAGGGCACCCAGGTGTCTGCCTGCACCCCATCAGGTAGTGGCGACTCCTTATACCCCCATTCCCTCGCACCCTTTCATCGCGTGCGCCCTTGCGTCGCGTACACCTAGCTAAGGTGAACGCTAGTCCACTGCCCACAAATGCTCACTTTTGTGGAGGATGCTAGTTCACTACCCTCAACTAGAGTGAACAATAGTCCACTACCCTCAATTGAGGTGAACTGCACATACTACCCACCAATACTCACTTTTGTAGAGGATGCTACTTCATTACTCTCAGCTAGGGTGAACAATAGTCCACTATCCCCAACTGAGGTGAACCGCGCACACTACCCATAGATACCAATCATACCAAAAGGTTATCAATTGGGCCAATGCCCTTTATATCATGCTACAAATAATGGGCCAACGCCCTTCATGTCAATTAATTCAATACTGGCCAATGCCCTTTTCATTATCTCATGGAATCTGGGCCACTGCCCTCCATACAATACATCAATAACGGGCTAATGCCCTTTTCATATTATGCTAACAATTCATATCATGTTAAGCAAATGGGCCAACGCCCTAAGATATATTTCATGCTTGCAACAATAGTCGATAACAACAAGACGTATTCATAGTATTCAGTTTGCATTCCATACCTCACTTGGGCAACCTAGACCCCAACTCTTTGGATACAGGTACAACTTGAATTTATCTTTGGTTTTCTACTTCCAAGGATCATTTGGAAGGTGCTATAAGTGGTAGAATCAAATTATTCCTTTCCTACAAGAATCTGGAACACAAATTCTCTTGGAATCCTATTTTAGTATAACGTACCCAAAATCTTTGTTATTTGGAATTTTGGGATAATTCCAGTGTGTACACTTCCTAGACACCTAAATCCTACTTGTACATTGGTTGGATTCAAATAAAAACAATCCGTAGTTTGATTTATGCTACAATCCAAAATTTCTTAAAATATGCCCAGGGCGCTTGAAGGCGCGCTCGAGTGCTACTTCGGGCGCTCGGCTTAACCAAATTTGACAACTCTCAGGTTCTGAGTTTTTAAAAAAACACAAGCAAGGCACTCGATAGGGCACCTGAGCGCCAACGGGCGGCCTTGCCTACAATTAAAATGCTATATGGGTGCTCGATATCGCGCTTGAGCGATGGTTCGGGCGCCTTGGAAATTTCACTGGTCGCGAAAAATCTGAACATCTGCAATTTTCTAGGGTTTTCTCAATCTTGCTCATTTCTAAGGTTTTTGCTCTCTAAATTGTCTCTAGCATGTGTGGTTACCTATTTCCTACCAAACCCCCAATAAAAACCCCTCCTATTTGCAAAGATAATCAATTTAACTCTAAAACCCCAAAGTGTTCACATTTCATACGAAAATGAGAACGAAAAGAAATCGAGGTGGGGAGGGTGTTGCTTACCTCTTTTAAGCAACCAAGCAAGTCTTCTTGCTCCTAATGCAACCCACGAACAGCACTTGATGTGCTCTTTGGTTGGTTCTCCATGAATCCACCAAATCTCACCCAAATGAAAATCACACCAACTTTGGGTTCTCTTCTTCTTTTCTTGCAAGAATCTCCCCTCTTCAATAGCTTAACAAGGGGATGGGGAGAGTGTGAAGAAGTGAAGAGAGTGAGAGTGAGAAGAGAATGAGAATGAGAAGGCAACGGGAGCTTCTTTGGTTCATATGAATGGAGCAAAATGAGCTACTCCACACTTAAGCAAATTTGCCCAAAATTCTCCAAGGCATTTCCAAGTTTGCCCTTCTCCCTTCAAGGCGCCAACAATCACCATCTTGCCATTCTCCTCCAATTGCACACAACAATTTACCACTTAGCCATTCCCTCACATAGTAATAAATTTATTTAATATTCCAAGGAATTGCTCGAATGAAGGATACCTCACCTAAGTGCACTTTTGGACAAGCCTTGGCTTAGCCACTTGATTGGATTCAAGTCTGGGCTCCTCCCAATTCACCTTCACACAAAATAGAAAAGTTTAGAACTCTCCCGAATGTCTCTTGCTTAATCACTTAAAGAAATAATCAGAAATCTGGGGTCTCACAAAAGTAATATCAATGTACACTATGCCACCTCCTAGCTTATGTGTGAAGCAAAGTACACGATCATCGCCTTATTGCAGGAGAACCCAACCAGTACAACGAAGGGTTGGCATGTACTATCCAGTCATAGTCTGAGTACACGATAAGATGAGGGAAAGCCGTAGCCCACCAGTACAGAGAAGGCCTCATCGAGTACATGATTTAATGTGTGCACGAACAAAGAATTACAACTAGCAAAGAACAATACTTCTCACTATCTAGCTTCTAAATGGATCTATATCGAGTTATACCTATAATGACCCAAAAATCTAACATTGACTTTGACCCGAGTCAGACCGTAGACTAGTCAAGGTCTTTAAATCCTTTCCTTTTTATTGGTTAGTGTACATTAGTATCCTGTAGGGTCACACACGGAATCACATTCTATTGTGAGTATAAATAGGAATTTTAGGGTTAGTGTATTTTTTTTTTCTCTAAACACATAAAGAAAGGGGGCATGAGTGAGAGAAGGAAATATCAGAAGTTTTAGGGTTTTGCTGATTAGGGTTTTCTTATACCAGATCCAACCTGAAGATCTGAGCAGCGCTGATTGAGGATCTTCTTCAAATTGGTAAGGGTTTCTACTATTTTGTTCATGATTCTGATGTAAATCCTTGATAGATTTCTTACAGTCATATTGTTTTGCTTGAAAACCCTAACTATGATTAATCACATTTATTCTTAAATTATTTATTTGTTTGTTGAATTCCATCATGGCTAAAAACCATGGTGATGCGTTACTTTTGTACTGTGGGTTTAGAGTTACCATGGCCAAATGGCCATGGGGTGTTGATGAGAGAAAAGGAAGCATGGCCGAATGGCCATGGAGTATTAAAAGAAAAGAAGAAACCCTATTAAAAGAAAAAGAAGAAACCATGGCCATTAGGCCATGGCGTGTTTGAAAAGAAAAAGAAAAGGGGCATGGCGTCATGGGGTGTGTGTCAGAAAAAAAAAAGTAAAAGTAAAAAGGTAAGACCATGGCCGAATGGCCATGGTGTGGGTTTTTACCATGGCCAATGGCCATGGCGGTGATTTTGAAACCATGGCCGATTGGCCATGGCGTGAATATTGAGAGCATGGCCGAATGGCCATGGTGTGGCTTTTTTTTATTTTATTTTTGACCATGGTCGAATGGCCATGTTTTGATAATAAATAAATTCCTATCATGTTAACGTTGTATATCTTTGTGTATCTATTAACCAAATAATTTAAATGCAAAGCTCATATTGATGTTTATGTTAACAATTGAAATCGATATATTATATTTGTGAATTCTTGATACCCGACATGCCTTAGTATGATTCATATTACGTGTAGAAATATTTGTGGGATTGTGATTGATATCATAAAAATATTGTTGATCGATTGTGTTGTGAACCACATGTCAGTCTCTCCCAGTGAAGGTGGAGGTAACTGGTGCAGGACATGATGGTCTTACCCGTGTCAGTACACTCCCAGTGGTGATGGAGGATACTAGTGTAGGGCACGTGGTAATGAAGGTGCGAGGTGAGATGGATTGTTTATCATATTTTGTGATCTTCGATATGTGATGAATACTATGTTACGATTTTTATGAGGAACAAAAGATTATATGCTAGTATTTATTATTGTATGAAATTAATCTATTGGATTACATCCGTATCATCAGGGAACTAGTGGTTTCCCTTACGGAGTCATCGTACTCACCCTTATTTATTATTTCAGGTCAGTTACCACGTGAACAGAACCACGGAAGCGGTTGAGGACTTAGAGTTGCAGTTTTAGAAGATGTAGGGTTTTTCTTGTATTTACCTTACTTTTATTTTATTATTTATTTATGGAGAGAGATTGTAGTAGCAGTTATGATTTTAGTGTTTCAATTGGTTTATTTAGAGAACCAATCAATTATTTAGGTTTATCAACTTATAGTTTGATTTAATTATTCCATATTTTGCTCGCCTACGGGCAAGGTCACGATCTAGGATTATGCTTTGTATTAGTTTATCTGTTTAAAATTTTGGGTCGTGACAATACCCACTAGACTCTAAAGCAAAACCAAGTACGATGTCCAGCAAGCACAACTAATCTCAATCACAATCATTTTATCTCATTCCGAGTACACGGGGCATCTTTGAGTACACAGAGGTATCATCATCCCAAATACATGGGGCATCCCTAAGTACACAGAGGTATAACATCTACCCAAGTACATGGACATCATAA
Source organism: Buxus sempervirens (assembly GCA_947561395.2). Classification (NCBI taxonomy): domain Eukaryota; kingdom Viridiplantae; phylum Streptophyta; class Magnoliopsida; order Buxales; family Buxaceae; genus Buxus; species Buxus sempervirens. The sequence continues at coordinate 5,950,843 of OX387187.1, read as the reverse complement.
TTCAATACTTCCAAAAACAAGATGGTAATTCCATAGTAAGTCTCAGAATCATTTGAATACTAAAAATCCATAGAAATAACTCATTATTTACCAAATAAATGAAAGTTTCCCAACAAGGCCAAAATAAACTAAAACAATCCAAAATAGAGCTCAAAAACACCATTTTCTCAAACCTATCTAGAAATGTAGTCTAAGAAGTTTATTTACTTAAATCATGACTAAATACAAATGATTGCATGAATGGAAATCATTAAAACTCTTTGCAATCTACCATGGGACTATAAAACTACTTTTCAACCCCAAAATAGGCTAATTTTGTGGAATAGGTGGCCAAATATTTGGTAAAGAAAGTGTTTCAAGTGGTGGAATCAAAATAAACTCATTCTATTGTAATTTGGAACCAAAAGTCTCTCAAATACTTAGTTTAGTAGAATGTGCCCAAACTCTTTGTTAATTTAAATTTTGAAATAATTCCAATGTGAACACCTTTAAAACACCTAAATCTTAGTTGTTCACAGGTTGGATTTAATCAAAACTTATTTCATAGTAGAAAAGTAATCAAAATGGTGAAAATAGGGAAATCTGTGTTGAGCGCTCGACATGGCGCTCGAACGTCCAATGAGGCGTCCGTAGAACTTAACTTTCAACATTTGGCTCTTGGCATAGTGCTCGAGTGACCTGTTAGGCACTCAGCTTATCTGGAATTTACATCTTTCGGGTTCTAAGATTTTTAAAAAAAAAAACACAGGTGGGACGCTTGGGATACTGCTTGAGTGGCTCTGGGCGTTCATAGGGAAACTACTGGCACTCGGTTGGGTGCTTGAGCCCAATTCCAGTGTAAAACCCCGAATTTTTGAATATAGTAATATAATAAGTAAATCTAATTATTGGATAATAAGTTAGATAAACATGAAAAAAATATTAAGGAATAAAGAATTAATCCAAGTATTGGAGGATTAGCAATATGTTCCAAGTATGTATATATTAGAAATTAAATAAATGATCGTAATTATGAGTTATTGAGAATTGACATAGTAATTTAAATTAATAGGAAGATTAATTATAGGTTTGACTTTAATTAATAGTAATAAGAAAAGTGAAGAATTAATTTAGAATAATTGGGAAAGTAAGTTAAATATGAAGTTTGAAAAAGATAGGTATTAATCCAAGTGTGTATTATAGCCAACAATACTATAGATAATAAATTTGGAAATTTTAGAAGAAATCTAATGGTGGATATGAAATTATCAAGAAAAGGGTATTTCGGTCAATTCTTACTAATTATTGGTAAATAATTAAATAGATTAATTAAATTATTATTAGACTTGAGAAATTACGTTAAACTTAAGTTGGATTTAAATTGCTTATTAATAATGATATTTATAGCTTAGTAAGTGAGGAAAGGGTATATTGGTGATTATATTTAATTAGGAGCCTTAAGTTGAGGGAAAAGAGAAGTTTTGGGGAGTTTTTGTAATATTTAAAAATAAGGGAAATAATTAGCAGGAAAATTAGGAAAAATAGAAGTTTATCTTATTTAGTATTAAAAGGGAAGAATTAGAAGGAGGAGTTGTGAAAGAATAGGAAAGCTTCTAAGTGAGATTAAGAAACCTAGTGGGATTATTTAGAAAGTTTCCTAAACCTATTAAGACTTCTATTTTGGGGGAGCCTATAAAAGGGAGGCTTTAAGGAGGAATTAGGGTTTCTTTTAATCAAATCATGTAGAGGAAAAGGAGGAGAAAGAAGGGTACTCATGTTTGGGGAATTTAGAAGAAAAAAAAAAAAGAGTTGCAGAGAAGTCTGACCAGCAAATTTCGAACAACGATCTACAGAGATCCAGCCGTTGGATCAGCCTCAAATTTGGAGGTTTTATTCTAGGCTGGTGGTTCTTCAATTTGAACGGTGGAGATTTGATTTGGAGATCCCTAGAGCTGTGTGAAAATTTCAGACTTCGACTATACCTTGAGGAGAAGGGTTTTGCGTTTTGAGGCAAGTAGTAACACCCCGTTTCGTTTAATTGTTGCGTGGTTTTAGGTCTAATTGAATTGGTATGATTTGGAATTATTGTATAATTCTTGGAGATGCAAAATCATATATTTTATTTAATATATTTTGTGGGTTTCAATGATCATGGATATAGTGGAAGAACACTGTCAAGCGTGCTTTTAAGTGTTGATTTTATTGGGTTTTGATAAAGATTTATCGTAGATCTAGGTTTTGATGTGTTTGGATTAATCTAGCATGTTTAGAGGTTGAGGATATATGATTTAGAAGTGGTTTGAATTGTTGGAATCATGTTTTAAATAATTAAAAGAGAAGAATTACAAAAATCGGATTTCCAGAATTTGCCGCAATTGGGCGAGCACCTAACACGATCACCTGAGCGATTTGGACGAGCGTCTCGCCTGTGTATTCTTAGAAATATTTTAGATAGGTTGCCCAACCAGGTCGCCTGAGTGATGGGTTGAGCGACTGTTAAAAGATTCGATTTTGGGTAGGTCGCCCAAGGGGATAGCCTGGGCGCCTACCTTGAGCGACCATTGTTCTAAAATTTTGTTTTAAAAATCATGGCCACCCAAACAAGTCGCCTGAGCGACGAGGTTGAGCGACCAACACCGAAACTTGGTTTTTCTTAAATTAAAGAATTATTCCAATACAAAATGATTTTTAAATGAATTTAAATATATGAACCAATAGATATTAAGTGTTTACAATTGTTTTCAATGATCTTTTGTATTAGGTTTGTTTACAAAAAAAGGTTGTCTTACTTAGGAAATAAAAGGATTTTGGGGACTATTTCACAATTTGATTTGTAACGACCCAGAACTAGGTATGCCTCTCCAAGGCACCCACCTGTCCCCGGTTGTCACGGGTTGGTCTTTCGACCTAATAAAAATGCGGATATTTAAAATTTCTCCTAACAAGTGAAAGTGATAAAATAGTTTAGGCATGTGTTGTAAGGCCCCGAACCCGAGTCAATGCAAACCGGCAACCAACCCGAACCCGGTTCGCTACTGTAACAACTCAAGTCCGGTTCAACAACCAAACTCGAGGTGTTACCACGAAGCTGGGGTCAGATACCAACTAAGATTCACAATAATTTTAAAACTTTAATGAATTATATCAAAGTTCTGGTGGCCAATAAAAACAATTCTTTAATCAATATATTCAATTCTGTTTACAATAAAGTTTATCTAATCAACATGTGCCATTAATACCAATTATAATTCTACCCATCAAATTAAAACCCCATCTTCGCGATCTCTGCAAGCAACTTGAAAAATAGGGGAAAACGGAGTGAGATTTACATCTCAGCAAGTAGTAGGTGCATGCAAGTAAACAGTCTCATTTAGGCAAATAGTCATGAGGTATACGATTAATCAATGTGTGCGCGCGTCGGAAACGCGGCACGGGAATGTTCGGAGTCGCCACCGCCTGATGGGGTGCAGGCGGACACCTGGGTGCCTAATCTTGTCTATTAGTCTGGTCTGCGGCTCGAGATTCTAAGTCGGGTCTCGGCTGTGGACGGGGGAAGTCCGTAGACACCCCAATCCACCCCGTCAGATGACGGGTCCCGTGGGTTCCCTGGTTTGAGTCAGCTTTACCTTGGTTTTTCACCCGATTCCTAATCCGGCATGCCATTAGGTTAAGTTTGTCGGGACCACCTGAGTGGTGTGGGTCCCTTTAATTGATTTTATCTTGCTTAATTTAGGTGATCTGAGTCGGATTGGGTGGGCCTCGTTGGAAGGCCCACGGTGTCCTTGGCGGGCTTGGGTGAGCCCATGTGCCCCTGATGGGCCTCTGCCTAAGCCCAAGAGGCCTTATGGACTTAGGTGGGAACAAATTGATTTTACTTAGTTCGTTCGAGTTGGAGGCTTATGTGATTTTCATGCAATAAGTGGGCCTGTATTGGTTTGTGGGCCCCTGGGTGGGCCCCCATGGTGGATGCCAAAAATGTTTTCAACTTCTCTTGTTTACGTTTGCCAAAGTCTTTTGGACATTGGGCTTGGGGCCCGTAGTCCAGTTTTGGGCTTGAAAGCCCAAATTCCATATAGTTAGGGTTTAAACCCACACTTGGTTTGGTTAGTGGGCTTTGGCGGGCCCGATAGGCCCTAGCCCTGGGTCTCGGCCAAACCACACAATTTAGAACATATTCAACACATCAGGGTTCGGGTGGGCCGCATTGGGTTTGGCCCGCCCGATTTGATCGGTTAGTTTTACTTAACTTGCCTGGGTGGCATGCTTTAGGATTTATAGGGCTTGGTGGGCCCCGTTGGAAGGCCCACTAGTTTACCAAATTGGACCGGTGGTCCAAGTCCCAAGTTGGGTTTCCGGGTGACCCGGAAACCCTGTTGGTTCAATGGTTTTGGTGTAAACTATCACAAAAATCAAACAAGGATTAGAAAAACATAAAAATGGCATTTCTGTTGTGTATCCGGCAACTAACATTTCTGTTGTGTATCCGGCCTTAGTTGCCGGATACACACAGTCCCTAGGAGCCTCTTTTGGGTTTTGGCCATTTGGGATGACTTCCAGGGGTCCCTAGGAGCCTTCTACAAGTCATGTGGGCCCACATTGGTTCAGGTTTGGGGAGAGGCCTCATTTGGCCTACTTTGGAGATTTTCCAGCAAGGCAATGGGAAGGGGAGAGGGCATGGGGTTGCTGCCCTCTTACTTTTCTCAACAATGTAACAGCAACAAGGTAGGGGTCTGGGCACCCCCCCCCCCCCTGGATGTTTTCCTTTCGACCACAAATGGTAAACCAAGACTAGCACTTAAACGTCCCATGCTTCATTATCCTAACTCAAACACCGATGTACAAAACCAATGAACATCAGGAAATAGATAGTGACAACAGTTAACATGCAAAGGTCAAAACACTACCGAATGAAGGTGGGATGCATGGGGGTTCTCGGCATTTATGCCTATGCTTGGGGGCCATCCTAGGGATGCCAGTGTATAGGCAAACCTGCTGGGAACAGCAGTAACACCAAGGCTTATTGCTGTTCCCAGCGGCAGCCTACGCACGTCTTTGCCAAGGGTTTATAGGAAGGGGTGGGAGCATGCTTGGGTTACCAGAAAAACAAAGAAATGACAAAAACCGGGGAGGCATGGGTCAAGGCATGTGGCTGCCACATGTTAGCTTGGTAACCCCAAAAAACAATAAGTAAGCGTGGGGTGGGGATCATGTTCATACAAAAACAGCAAGGAAAGAAGGGTGAAAGAGGCATGCTGATACACCAACGCAATACAGGTTTGCTATACTCATCCAAAACAGTCACCTTAGCATGGGGGGTGCACATACTTCAGAACATGCGAGATAGAAGACACAAACACCTCAAAACAGCAACATTTGGAGGCGTGCATTAGCCATGAAAAAAAAAAGAGAAAGAAAGGAGCAAAACAGCAACATTCAAAGGGGATTAGGGAGCATGCTAGACTATCACCAAGAGCAGTAAGCCATGGGTGGCATGGCCGGCTGATGAAACTCAGAAAAAATGTGAGAGGGAATGATAAAAACAACACAAAAAAAAGAGAAAGCAAGAAGGGTAATGGGGGGATTACCGGGGTACATTAGATTGATTGAGAGAGGAGCATTCTCCTCCTTTAATGGAACAAACTACTGCTAAGACCACAAAAAAGCATGCTGGACCTGCACTTATGGACTCCTTCAAAAGACTTGTGACCTCTTCCCTCATGCCCTCTTGGAGCCACATGACAACTCACCTTTTTCTTGTGGATTTTCTCATGCCAAGATAAGCCATCAAGGCAAGGAAATCCCATGGAAGCAACTCAAAACAGGCTCAAGGCCACATTCTCATAAAAGTGAGAACAAAATCATGCAAAAGAGTTCATTTTTATATATATGATGTAAATGGTCATGGGGAACAATACTTGAGAGAGGTGAAGCCTCCTTGGAGGTTGTAGGCACTTCCTTGTAGCTTGGACAGCAGCTGGAGGCTCCCCCTTTGCAGCACCAGCAGCAACTAACCACTTTTGTGTTAGTAGAGAGGTGGCGAAGAAGAAGAATCCAAGAGATGGAGTGGTCTTGTAATGGTATATGGGATTATGGAGGGCAAAGAGGGTTGAAAGAGTAGAGGACTACTCTAAAGGTCCACGATCTACAACAATTAAAAACTTAACAATGCGGAAATAACACACAGAGATTATACGAGGAAACCTGAATCCAGATCCAGGAAAAACCTCGAGTCTATATGAGGCGACTAACCCTTAGAAACTCCACTATTGAATGAAAGTCAATTACAAAGGGAAACACACTTAACCTTTACAATTGAACTCACTCAACAGCAATCCACGGCTCGAATCCACGAACTGTAGCACAACCTGAATCCACAGGCTGCAATTCACGATCTATCCAGATCCACAGCTCGAATCCACGAACTGCAACACAGCTTGAATCCACAAGCTACAAGAGACGATCAATCCAGATCCACAGTTCGAATCCACGAACTGCAACACAGCTTGAATCCACAAGCTGCAAGAGACGATCAATCCAGATCCACAGTTTGAATCCACGAACTGCAACACAGCTTGAATCCACAAGCTGCAAGTCACGATCAATCCAGATCGTGACAATCACCTCAGAATCCACTGAGTTGATCCAATGCAATAGGAATCCACCTATGCATCAAACAAGGTCGATCACCAATCCAGGAGATCTCACGAACAAGTGAAGTTCCGAACTGAAGAAGAATCCTCAATCTTCAATTCCAGGTGATCTCTCTCAGATCTCCCCCTCACTCGATCACCGACTCTCTAAAGATCAATTGAATGAATCTCGAACACCTCAAGATCCAAAACGAATTAATCAAAAGAAAAAAGTCATTTCAAAAAGAATACAACTCGTCTATTTAAAGAAGAAATCTCAGATCGCGTCGAGCGCTGGTGGCGTCGTGGTGCGATCGGGGTAGACGGCTGGAAGCGAACTCAATCCCGCTCACATCCAAATAGACTCAGTTAAGAGCGCGCTGCCAGCGAGCTGCTAGCGGGAGGGAACGCGGCATGTGCACAGCTGATTTGTAGATCTTCAATCTTGCTCTGCGCTACCAGCGGCGTGTCGGCGTCGCCTTACGAAGCTGGTACGTGTGCTTTACTTTCAAAGTGCTATCTCACTTATGTGCTGCCAGCGGAGTGGCAGCGGCGTTGTTCCTTGCAGGTGCCTTTACGAAATGTTCTTTCTTTAGAAATCTTTACATTTCCTTGAGCTACCAGCGGCGTGGTAGCTGTGTGGCAGCCTTACTTTCCTCTTTACTAAATTCATAGAATTTATATTTGGATTCTGCACATCTTGAAGATTATTAGAGGATATAATTTGTCAAACATTTGCCATATAAGGAGTGTGAGTTTTCACACTTACAATCTCCCCCTTGGCAAATGCCTGACAACAAACTTACAATATTGCTTATTATCAAATTCAGATATTGAATTCCATTTAAACATTCAAAACACAATGATAAGAGGGAACACAGATTTTCATTCATTTCAAGAGACAATATACAGTATTCAGACGAAATATACAGTGTTCAGCAAATATATACACATTCAGCCAAACACAAAACTCCCCCGTAAACCTACGTCCAGAAACCCCAAAGACCAACCAAAAAAAAAAACACAGACCAATAGAACAAACAACAAAAAAACAACTTGATGATCCTCAACCAGCAACCATCAACCAGCAACCAGCACCAGCAGCAACATCATCAAAATGACTCCCCCTTTCTAGAAGGAGGTTTCGGATCCAAAGTTCTGGAGTAATGCCGATAAGCATCTTGGGACCGGGAGTGCAACCAACAGAGCTTGTGATCCATCTCCAGCTGAGTTCTTCGAATGCTGCTTAGAAAATGATCAGCTTCGTTTTGCATTAGTTGCTGAGCAGCAACATCCCTTTGCACCTCGCCACAAGCAAAGTCAACATCCTTTGCAAGCTTCTCCAGCTTCTCCTGGGTCTCTGATTTGAACATGCTCATCATGAGCATGTGAGCCCTAACCTCAGAATTGAAAGCCTCCTGGGAGGCTTGCATGGAATTCAATTTGTCCAGGATTGCCGTAGCATCAGAACTGGACAAAGAGGAGGGAGAAGAGGAAGGCTCCGAAGAAGAAGCCAACCGAAAAGGATTTGCTCGTTTGCTTCGGGTGAGAGTGGAGGCATCAATGGGAGGTTTGGGATGAATGATCAATTCAACAGGATCAGGTAAGATCCCCTGGTGAATGCACATGAAAGAGATGAAAATCCCAAATGGAAGAGCAGCAGTCTTGGATTTTAAATTCCGAGACTGAAGGATTTGATTGAAGATGATTGACGGAAGACAGACACTGTCTCTGTTCCAGATAGCATGAATGAGTCTAGCTCTAGAGTGAGAAATCTCAGAATGATGATCTGAGGGAACCAGAGAAGCACAGATAAACAGATTCAAGATCCGGAGAAGATATTGAAGAGAACCATGAGGAAGATAGTTGGGCTTATTTTTTATGGAGGTGGGAGCACCCTGAACAATAAGAGAAGGAATGATTGACTCCATGGGAGGATCAGAGTGAGAATCAAAGAAGTCAAAGGAGGGAGAATCAACAAGGGGCAGTTCTAGAAGAGATGAGATAAGCTCTTTCGAGAAGTCGAAAGAGATGCCCCTGACATATGCTTTGACAAAGCCTTGATTGGCCAGATGAAGATGGTGAAGGTTCGAATAGAATTCTCGAACCAGGTCAGGATATGCAAAACCACTTATCAAAGCAAATTTTTTCCAACCATTTTCCGAAAACAATGAGAAGAGAGGAGATTCAGAAAAGGAATCAAGCTTAATGGCCCTTTCCAAAAGGAGTGGCCTGTGCTTGAAGAACTCATTAAAATCAGATAAACCATTTCCAATGAATGGTTCAGAGGAATGAGAAGGGGAAGGGGGTCTCACCGGTGGAGAAGAGACAACCGGTGAGGTTCTTACTAGAGGAGAAGAGGTGGAAGGAGAATCAGTTCTAGACTTCTTCTTGGAAGGCATGATGAAACAAAAACAGAAAAAAAATAGACGAGAGAGAAGAACACAAGCAAAGCTCGACAATGCCCTAATGGCAGAACAATCTTCCAAACCCTAACTAAGAAGAACGAGAGAAGAACACTGTAATAAGAAGAAAAAAAATGAAGGAGCAAGACGAAGACAGTAAAAAAAAATTTTACCTGAACAGTGGACACGGTGAAGGAAGGTAAGCACGAAGGCAAAGAATGACCACGACGCGAGGAGCGAGAAGCACCGCAGACAAGAAAAAAAACAAAGGTAAAAAGTGAAACAGATTTTCACTTTTTATAGACAAACAGAACACGCTGCCAGCGTGCATCCAACGACGCTTAACAGGGCAGGTGCCAAAGCATGAAGAAAGGAGAAGGCTACCGGCACGCTTCTAGCGACGTAGAAGGTGCACATGCACAAACAAGTAAAAACACACTCACAAGGCAAAAATTTATAAAAAGAGTTTGAACTATCCTTCATGAAAAACTCATACCTCTAAACACAAAGCTAAGATTTTAACTAAACTAAAAATCATCCAGATAATCAACTTTTATTCAATCTAAGAAGTACTTATCACAAAACTGATCTTGAAGGACCTATCAAGGTTAATTCAGATGTGACACATTTCATATCTATGACCAAAATTTCCTTCATGGTTTCTCATACTATAAATTTTGTCAAGATATTGAGCACACACGCATATTAATGAAACATTGCTTGTGTCGTGTGTGAAATATTTTTGACTTTTACACTTTATGCATATGGAAGGCTATTTTAGTGTAATTATACTTAGAAAGTATAGACATACCCCAAACTTCATTTTGGTGGCTTTCGCACATCAGAGATAAGTAGCCTTTTCTGATCTCTTTTTCTTTTCTTTTTGTAGAAGGCATTGACCCTTAAAAAACCTGAGTTTACAGTTCATTCCAAGAATATACCTTCTTTCTCTTTTTATTTATGAGAATTACAGTGGCTTTTACTCTAATCTCTATGGCAGCCATTTCCAAAACTTTTCTTTTCATAAAGGTGATAGCCTATAGATCCCAAGCTTCAACACACAATAAACTTTAATACACAAAGGTGTTTAAGACAAAAGTGATAGTTGAGAACACAACATTTCAGTCAATATGCATAGACTCAAGCTTCTTGAATTAAGATTTTAGTATCAAGAACATATAAATTCATTTTGAACAGACATGTAAATCATTTTACATCTAAATTAACTCAAAACAGAACCTGATTTTCTGTTTTGAGAGCATACTCCTAGGGATTTCCTAAGAGTTTCAAATCTGTTCTGATCTAAAGGTTTAGTGAAAATATCAGCTAACTGTTTTTCAGTAGATATATATTCAATCATAATAGTTTTGTCTTCAATTAACTCTCTTATAAAGTGATGCCTGATGTCTATATGTTTAGTCCTTAAGTGTTGAACAGGATTTTTGGAAATATTTATGGCACTTTGATTGTCACAGAAGAGAATCATTTGGTCCTGATCTAAACCATAATCAGATAGCATTTGTTTCATCCAAATTAGTTGAGTACAACTGCTTCCTGCAACAATGTACTCTGCTTCAGCTGTACTCAGTGAAACTGAGTTTTGCTTTTTGCTTAACCAAGTAATGAGGTTATTACCCATATAAAAGCAACCACCAGAGGTGCTTTTTCTATCATCCATACACCCAGCCCAATCGGCATCGGTGTATCCAGTAAGATATGGGTTTGTTTCTTTGGAGAACCAGATTCCCAGATCAACAGTTCCATTTACATACTTTATAATCCTTTTCACAGCATTTAGATGAGATTCTTTAGGATTAGCCTGATATCTTGCACAAACTCCAACACTAAAGCTTATATCAGGTCTACTTGATGTTAAGTACAGAAGACTTCCAATCATCCCTCTGTACAAGGTAGGGTCTATATCCTTCCCAGATTCATCTTTTCCAAGTTTTAAGTTAGTACGCATAGGAGTCCTAGCATGTTTTGCATGAATTAAACTGAATCTCTTGACTAGATTTCTAGCAGATTTTGTTTGAGAGAAAAAAAATCCCTTGTTGAGATTGATAAATTTGAAGTCCTAAGAAAAAATTCAGTTCACCCATCATACTCATCTCAAATTCACTCTTCATTAAATCTCCAAAGGAATGAGCATGATTTTCAGAAGTAGATCCAAACACTATATCATCCACATATATTTGAGCAATCAAAATATGCTTGGACTCTCTTTGAATAAAGAGAGTTTTATCTACATTTCCTCTCATAAATCCAGATTCAAGTAAGAAAGAGGTGAGTCTCTCATACCAAGCTCTAGGAGCTTGTTTGAGTCCATACAAGGCCTTGTTCAGCTTATAAACATGTTTAGGATGATTTGAGTCCTCAAATCCTTTAGGTTGCTCTACATAAACCTCTTCATTCAGATATCCATTCAAGAATGCACTCTTAACATCCATTTGAAACAGTTTAAACTTCAAATAGTATGCAATAGACAAAAGCAATCTGATTGACTCTAACCTAGCTACAGGAGCAAAGGTTTCATCAAAATCTATTCCTTCTACTTGAGTGTATCCCTGAGCAACAAACCTAGCTTTATTTCTGGTTACAACCCCATTTTCATCAGATTTGTTCTTAAAAATCCATTTGGTTCCTATCACATTCAGATTAGAGGGTCTTTCAACTAATTCCCATAAATTATTTCTAGTAAATTGGTTTAGTTCTTCATGCATAGCATTTAACCAAGATTCATCCAACAAGGCATCTTTATAAGATTTTGGCTCAAATTGAGATAGATAAGAAGAAAATCTTACCTCATTATGTAATTGATGTCTTGTTCTTACTCCATCTGAAATATTTCCAACAATTTGCTCAGTTGGGTGATCTTTGAGAGTTTTTGTCAGAGAAACAATTTCATTGCTTGAGGAAGCATCTCTGATTTCATCCTCTTCATCTACAACCTGCAAAAATTCACAGTCAATTCCTTCATCATCTATTAACACATTAATAGACTCCATTACAACAAATTTTTGCAAGTTAAAAACTCTGTATGCTCTACTTGAAGAAGAATATCCTAGAAAAATTCCTTCATCACTTCTAGAATCAAATTTTCCTAGATTTTCTCTGTCCCTTAGGATATAACATTTACTTTCAAAAACTCTAAAATATTTCAAGTTTGGCTGTTTTCCTTTCCAAATTTCATAAGGAGTTTGTTTCCACCCAGATCTGACATATACTCTGTTACTTATATAACAGGCAGTATTTATAGCTTCAGCCCAGAATTTTGTTGACACTTTCTTGGCTATCATCATGGTTCTAGCCATTTCTTGCAAAACTCTATTCTTCCTTTCCACAACTCCATTTTGCTGTGGAGTCTTAGGAGCAGAAAATTCATGTTTAATTCCTTGTTCTTCACAAAATTTGGAAAACATCTGATTTTCAAATTCTGTCCCATGATCAGATCTTATTCTAACAATTCTCCCTATTTGCATGTTCTTTTCAACTTGAATTTGACAGCACAATTGTTTAAAGCAATCAAAACATTCAGATTTTTCTCTTAGAAAATTTACCCAGGTGTATCTACTGTAGTCATCTACAGCAACAAAGATATACCTCTTTCCTCCAAGACTTTCAGTCTTTGTAGGTCCCATCAAGTCCATATGAATCAGTTCTAATGGTTTAGAGGTTCATACAATGTTGGTTTTCTTGTGTGTGGCTTTGATTTGCTTTCCTTGATTGCAAGGACCACACATTCCTTTCTTTTTATTGTTCCCAAACTTGGGAATTCCTCTCACCAATTCAGATTTAGAGATTTTTGACAAATCTCTATAGTTAATGTGACCAAGTCTTCTATGCCACAAATCAATTTCATTGCATACAGAAGATTTTAAAGATTTTTCATTGTTTCCAATGATTCCATAACAATTGTCACTTGTTCTTACACCTATAAGAACAGTTCTACCAGAATTATCCAAAATTTTACATTCTTTTCTGGTAAAGTTGACAAACAATCTTGAATCACATAACTGGCTAATACTAATTAAGTTTGCCTTCAAACCAGATACAAATAAAACATTTTTTAGACAAACTCCATTAGGACCAGTTACTGTTCCTCTACCTTTGACTTGAGAAGTGCTTCCATCACCAAATGTTACACTTCCACCAAAATATTCTTCAAAGGAACTAAACATAGACTTATGTCCACACATATGTCTTGAACAACCACTATCCAAGTACCACATGTTGACATCATGAACTTTCAAAGCTATATGAACCACATTTGCAACTAAGGCATCTTTTCTAACCCAAATCTGTTTTTCATGAGTTTTCTGAGAAGTCCCTTCATCAACAACTTGAGATTTTGAAGGAAGCTTCTTTGATAGATTTGTAACTTCCTTATTTAATGATTCAGTCAATTTCAACAAGGAATCAAATCTGTTATATAAATCCAAGGACTGACTTTGATTTACTTTCCTCTTACTGTCAAAATCTCCCTTGGGAAAACCATGCAAAACATAACACTTTGGTCTTATATGACCTCTTTTATTACAATGATGGCACACAGGTATGAACCTATATTCAGAAGAATAAAAATTTCCAGATTTAACAGTCTTTCTAACCTGTACAGATTTAGATTTTTCAGATTTTGAAGATTTACCTGTTGAGCTTACTTCTCCAGCAGAAATTTTCTGTGAAAATTCCTTATTTTGATTACTTACACTCATTCTCTTTTCAGCAGAATTTGAGCTTTCAGGAACTTCCTTTGAAGTTGATTCCTCATCAATTTGATGAATTCCTGCAGAAAAATTTGAAGCATTAGATTGAATTGAATTTGAAACTTTCTCAAGTTCAATAACTTTACCTTGAATGGCAGAAATCTGAGCTTCTTTTTCTTTTAATTTTTCAGTTTTTTCAGTCAAAGAAGTTACCAGAAAATTTTCTTTGGCATGTCTTTCAAGTAACTTCTTGTTTATTGAATCTATTTCTGCAAGAGCTTTATTTTTCTCTGTTTCTAATTCCTTCAATTTTTTACTCAGTTTCTTGACTTTCTTCTGAGCTCTATTGAATTCCTTATAGAGCTGATTGTAGGCTTCTTGTAATTCTTCTTCATCATCTGATAAAGTCTCTTTATTATCTCCTGCAATGCCAGAGATTGAACTACCAGAAGAAGATGAGTAAAAGGAATTGAAAGCAGTAAAATTAGCAGAAATATCCTCATCTGATTGTGAAGAATTATCAGTATTACTGTCATCCCAAGTAACCTGATAATTTGTCTTTTTCTTTTTATCCTTTGAGGGACAATCAGAAGCAACATGTCCAAATCCTCTACATTTATAACATTGAACTTCATCATTCTGAGAAAATTTCTTCTCCTTTCTTAGATCAGAAATTTTCTTATCAGATCTCCTATTAGATCTGTCCATGGATGACAGAGGATTAGAATGTCTCTTTTTAAACATTCTCTTAAACTTTTTAACTAAGAGAACTAATTCATCCATATCTACTTCAGAATTATCTGATTCTTCATTATTTACAGATTTTAGAGCTATTCCTTTACTCCTTTTAGGAATATTCAGATCTAGCTCATAAGTCTGTAAAGATCCTACCAGATCTTCAATTCTCATGGTATCCACATCTTTTGCCTCTTTAATGGCAGTAACGTTTGGTCTGAATTTTTCAGGCAAAGATCTTAAGATTTTTCTAACAACCTTAGATGTAGAGATCTTTTCTCCAAGGTTAAAACTCGAATTAACAATATCTGAAAGTCTAGCATAAAATTCATCATCTTTCATGTATAGAGTTTCGAAAGATGTTGTCAGTCTTTGAAGTCTAGACAGCTTGACAGCTGAGGTTCCTTCATGAGTGACCTCAAGAATGTCCCAAGCTTCCTTACCGACTTCACATGAGGAAATTCTCCTGAATTCCTCAACACTCACAGCACAAAATAAGGCATTCATTGCTTTGTTGTTCCATCCACATAGATCAGATTCAGCTTTACTCCACTGATCATGAGGTTTAGGCATCACAACACCTCCTTCTGTTGTGATTTCTGGTGGATGATAACCATTACACACCGAGAGCCAGATACGCTCATCGATAGATTTCAGGTAAGCTCTCATTCTTGCTTTCCAGTAAGAATAATTGTTACCTTCAAATAATGGAGGTCTAGAGACAGATCCTCCTTCTTTTCCAAAGTCCATGCTATAGATCTAGATCACACTTTGTATAGCAATTCAAAGTGAATAGGCTCTGATACCAATTGAAAGAGTAGAGGACTACTCTAAAGGTCCACGATCTACAACAATTAAAAACTTAACAATGTGGAAATAACACACAGAGATTATACGAGGAAACCTGAATCCAGATCCAGGAAAAACCTCGAGTCTATATGAGGCGACTAACCCTTAGAAACTCCACTATTGAATGAAAGTCAATTACAAAGGGAAACACACTTAACCTTCACAATTGAACTCACTCAACAGCAATCCACGGCTCGAATCCACGAACTGTAGCACAACCTGAATCCATAGGCTGCAATTCACGATCTATCCAGATCCACAGCTCGAATCCACGAACTGCAACACAGCTTGAATCCACAAGCTACAAGAGACGATCAATCCAGATCCACAGTTCGAATCCACGAACTGCAACACAGCTTGAATCCACAAGCTGCAAGAGACGATCAATCCAGATCCACAGTTCGAATCCACGAACTGCAACACAGCTTGAATCCACAAGCTGCAATTCACGATCAATCCAGATCGTGACAATTACCTCAGAGTCCACTGAGTTGATCCAATGCAATAGGAATCCACTTATGCATCAAACAAGGTCGATCACCAATCCAGGAGATCTCACGAACAAGTGAAGTTCCGAACTGAAGAAGAATCCTCAATCTTCAATTCCAGGTGATCTCTCTCAGATCTCCCCCTCACTCGATCACCGACTCTCTAAAGATCAATTGAATGAATCTCGAACACCTCAAGATCCAAAACGAATTAATCAAAAGAAAAAAGTCATTTCAAAAAGAATACAACTCGTCTATTTAAAGAAGAAATCTCAGATCGCGTCGAGCGCTGGTGGCGTCGTGGTGCGATCGGGGTAGACGGCTGGAAGCGAACTCAATCCCGCTCACATCCAAATAGACTCAGTTAAGAGCGCGCTGCCAGCGAGTTGCTAGCGGGAGGGAACGCGGCATGTGCACAGCTGATTTGTAGATCTTCAATCTTGCTCTGCGCTACCAGCGGCGTGTCGGCGTCGCCTTACGAAGCTGGTACGCGTGCTTTACTTTCAAAGTGCTATCTCACTTATGTGCTGCCAGCGGAGTGGCATCGGCGTTGTTCCTTGCAGGTGCCTTTACGAAATGTTCTTTCTTTAGAAATCTTTACATTTCCTTGAGCTACCAGCGGCGTGGTAGCTGTGTGGCAGCCTTACTTTCCTCTTTACTAAATTCATAGAATTTATATTTGGATTCTGCACATCTTGAAGATTATTAGAGGATATAATTTGTCAAACATTTGCCATATAAGGAGTGTAAGTTTTCACACTTACAAGGGTTGAAGAAGAGAGGACTCAGGTGGAAAAAGTGGGAGAAGAAGGTAGAAAACAAGCAAGAAAAGCCAACCCCCGGAAATGAGCTGCTGTTTGCTATTTATAACCAAACTTAACGTATCCGGCAACTCAGGCCGGATACACTAAGTACCCTTCAGATCCGGCCTCTATGGCCGGTTACACAGACGTTCCTTTGTATCCGGCATTCAATGCCGGATACAAAACATGATCATTCGAAAATTAAATGCCACCGCGAATTTGTCGGGCGATCGGCGCGAATCTCGCGCGAAAATCTTCTTGTATCCGGTATTTGAGTCCGGATATACACAAACCTATGTGTATTCGGTATATGTGACTGGATACAAATCAAAAAATTACAGATTTGCCCCTCGACTTGACCAATTCGACCGATTTGACACTTTTGGATATCTACGAATTGGTCCCTACGAATTTTGGATATTTAAGATTTGGTCCCTGAGATATTTTGCTGCGTTGGCTGCCACGTGGGCAGTTCTTGCGCCACGTGTGCAGTTTCTGGTTTGCTGCGCGGAAACTTCGACAGCTCATATCTCCTTCATCCGAACTCCGATTTGAGCAAACTCAATTGCGTTAGACTCGTATCGGAGCTCTCTATCAAATGACATAGGGCTAAGCACTTGGCACAGGGTTCGAGGAAAAGTCAACTTTTGGCTCATCCTCAAGTTTGACCGGCCCACAGAACCTTTATCCGGACTCCGATTCTTGCAAACTCGGTTGCATTGGAACCGTGTCGGGATCCTCTATCCATTGAGATAAAGCAAGGTGGCCAATTTTCATTTGATCAAGAAGTCAACTTTTCACCCCTTAGGGTTTGACTTTTTGTCCAGGGTTTGCATTTTTGGTTTTTCTGGGAGCGCAAAAATGAGGTGCTTACACAATGATAAGGCGATAAATTCAAATCAACATGGCCAATTCCAAATAACGCAATAGGATATGCAATCATTCGTAAATACCAGTAAAAAGATGTTATTGATAAATAAATCCGAAGATTAGCGATAAAACATGTATTCATAATTAATGGTCCATCCCACAAATCCGATAGTGACTGGTCAGACACCTCCATTAGAAACCTCCTTCCTGGTGGCTACACACTCACAAAATAAACTCGATCAAAGAAGGTATCAAACTAGCATGCACAACATATGCTAAAGAATCAACAGTACATGACGCTTCAAAATCATAAAGATAGATAACAATTTGATCGCAATTATAAGTGACGCCTTCTACTAAAACTGGGGTAATTCATATAACATCAAACAAACTCCAATATACTCCAAATCACAGCAAAGTACATCCAAATCTATTGGCATTCAACCAAGAGGGCAAGTGAGATCTACACCGTCACTGCCAGACAACCACGGGGCGAGTGAGTTCTACACCGTCACTGCCAAGTGGAACTATTCATTCACATTCATCAAACCTTAAGCCTGTTGCATAGTCAACCACATAAGAGAGCTCAACCTTATCTTTAATAAGTCAACATCAAGTAAGTCCATAGCAATAAATTTACAATTTACATGTTCGATGGGTGGGATATGTACCAACAAAATGATACCCCTTCTGGTGGGATATGTACCAACAAAACGAGCTACAATAAGAATATATCAAATTAACACACCACATGCAAAATAGTCAAAAGATCCTGATGCTCCAACATTATAGAGGTAGAAAATAAATTGTCCACCCTTGAAAATAATACCTCCCACTAAAACTGGGTGTCAAACTTGGGCTCAGGGTCCTCATAGGCAACCATAGCAAAGGTTCTAGCCTATGGTTGTAGTCACGGAGCAACTGGTAGTAGCCTCTGAGGTCCACCTCTGCCTGCCGGCCTACCTTGTTGCCTTGGGCCAATTGGTCCTCTTTGATCTGTCGTTAGTCCCTGAAATTGAGCAGATAGTGCTGCAATAGATCGTGCCCTTTGGGTCTTGAGTGTCTGATATGTGGATGGTTATGGGCACTGAGGTATGCGATGCCCGTATTGTCCATAGCAGTAACAGGCTCCTGGTGGGGCTACACAGGGGCCAGGCACATGAGATCTGCTGCAATGGGGACACACACCATCAACTGGCTGACATGGGCACTGGGATATGCGATGCTCGTATTGTCCACAACGATAACATACTCTTGGTGGTGCTGCACATGGGCCAGGTACATGAAATCTGTTGCAATGAGGACATACATCATTAGGTGGCATGCCACTCTACCCTTCGGATGGCCCTACTCCTCTATATCTCCTCTGCTCATCATACCCAATCCTCTGTCGCAATAATCAAAAAGCTTGAAAAAGGATTAAACAAATGTATGATACTTCCACATGAGAAATCCAATGAATTCCAGGTCCTATTTTATGTTAGTATCACTTCTGGGATATCACCATTAAATGGAAATCAAAGCAAACTTGAACAAAACCAAGTTGAGACAAATCCGAAAAATTCAGTAAAAGATAGAGCCATTTGTCTTTAAATCATTCAAATCAAATTTAAATTGAATCAAACCAAATCCATGTGAAATATTATGATAAATAGAAGACTCATGCAAATTTTCAATCAAATCCGGTTAAAACCCTAGGAGTTATGCTCCTTTGAAATCTGCTGTTGGAAAGTGTTAAAAGTAAAAAGTGGGCAACTTTGGAAATTTATTTAGGAAAATTGGTTCCATGTAAATCCGTGAATTTTTGTATGAATGAAGTCTATAGGGCCATCTTTCAAATGAAACTAGCCTCATACAAAGCTTCATCCGGATGTGCCTTGGGTGACCTCTCGAACAGGCCCCAAAGATCACAGATTAACCCAGAAATGTGCTATTGAGCAGTTCTAAGTAAATCAGTTACCCACAACACAAATGGTATCAAAAAATTATGAAACTAACTGGATTTGAAATTAGACTTCCGAAGGAAAACACAGAAACAAAAATCACTCAAATCAACTTAAAACGAACACATGGTGCTCATTCGAAGTGATAGGTTCAGCAATCGGACCTGAACTGTCCTATCAACTTCGACTGAATGGTATCAAAAATCCACTTCATAAAAATTGATAAAATTTTACAGACATAAACTAGACAGTCTCACCTTTCCCATGGCTTTAGAAGCACTCCAAAATTCATCCGGATGATAAAGTTATGAGTGTTCGAAGTTAGGGTACAGCTGCTGTCTAGTTTAGACCTTTTTAAGTAAAATCAATCCAAAATGGTGATCAAGTGTGTGTGATCCGTGCAATATAAATCAAAATCACTTGAAAAAGTGTTGAAGAACCTCTAGGAAGAAATAGGGCACAAGTTTGGCTCACCATTCTCTCCGATTGGAGAGAATATGCCAATAACCCTCAAATTGAGCAAAAATGCCCAAAACCGAGAGATTAGACCTAAAGGTCTTCGATACTCAAAAAGAACTTGCTTGAAATCATTTTGAAAATCATTGAGATATATCCCAGAATTGCTTGGGGCTATTTATTTGAGATCTATCACAATGAATGCAATAGATCCGAAATGCAAGTCGATTCCGACAAAAACGGGTGCTATGTGTGTATGTGTAAAAATTATTTCTTTAATCACAACATAACAACATATAGCATTCATATTAATCAAATGGGGTTCTAAAAAAACCTAGGGTTCCGTTCCATTCTCGTTTCCCTTAGTTCTCTCTCCCCGTTTTACAGTTCTTCGAGATAGTCTTGGGGTACTTTGAGTATGAAACGGTTTTCATAGAACAAAAGGCTTTTCAAAAGGGTTCTAACACTAATTATCAATCTTCAGTCTCGTTTCCCCTAGATCTCTCTTCACGTTTTATGGCTAGAGGGAATCTTGAGGTACTTTGAGTAGAGGAAGGCGTTGCATACACAAAGATTAGGCCATTATTCCATAGAAAGGTAGAAGAAAAGAGCTAACCCTAGAATGTAAAGACAGAAAAATAAAGAGGGTTTTAGGCTTACCTGGGTTTCTGGAAGCAGTGCGGCAGCAGTTCCCTTCTTCACTTGGAGCTCTTCAACCTCCAACTTCTGGCCATTTGCTTGAGGAGGAGCCTACTATTTATAGGCAAAGGTTAGGGCAAAGGGGAACCCTAATGGAGATACAAGGATGTGTCTAGAATCCCTCAACTTAAACCCTAAGGCTATTTTCAAGATTTCCACTTCTTAAACAAAGGTAAAACAATAAAAAAGTGAAAACTCTCGGAATTTTCTCATTTTTTGAGCAAAACACTTGTATCCGACAACTCAGGTCAGATACAAACAAAAATCTTTTTATCCAACATAAAATGTCGCTTGTATCCGATATATAATGTCGGATATAAACAAAAATCTTTGTATCTGACATATAATGTCGGATACAACAAAAAAAAAAGCTTCTCTGCAACGCACTGACCCTTGCCTGCACAGGCAGTACTTATTTACATGTAATATTGTTTAAGTAAATGTCATCGTATTTTTTAATCTCCATTTACTTAAGATATTACATGTAAATAAGCAAACACACCCCCATTTGAATCCATTAAAAATAGTTCCAGACCTAAATTCCAAGTGAATAAAAAGTCAACTTTCCAGTTCCAGGAAAAATTCCAGTTTTTCAGGTATGGTAAAAAGGTTCAATATGTTAATACCAAGGTATTCGTCAAGATTTAAAATCTCAAAAATTCATTTATGCAATAACATTGCTAAAAACCTGATTACCAGGAAAAATTATCTTGAAATCTTGCTTTAAAAAATATTTCATTTTTTGGGGGTCAAAAGTCAACAAAATTCAACCAGAAAAAGTTTGACTTTGCATAAAAGGTTGAATTCGGGCCTTTTCCTTTGTGGTTTTGGATTCAAATGGGTTAAGGATCTCAAACCCAATGCAAAGAATTGAAAATTCCAATAAAATATTTCTCTCCTTTAAGATTTATCAAAAATCGTGCAATTTTAGGGTGTCTACAATCGCTCGAGCGCCCATGACAGATTTCTTGTATTTTTCCAACTTGCCTAGTTTTTCACTAAAAAAATGTTTTTATTTATTTCCAACCCATTTACTAATAGGGTTAGAGTGTTTAGGGATTTTTTGCACTGGCCGATAATTAAAATGAATTTTTATAGAGATTTTGGGTACGTTCTACTGAAATGGCTTTTAACTGAGTTTATCGTTCCAAACTTTTCCCTCTTAAATGAAACTTGATTTTAAGAGTTCCTACACTTGTACTTGGATTGTCCGAACATGTTTTGTGCATCGAATGATTTGACACACACTCAGAACATAGTTGCCCATTGAAACCATGATTTTGGACATATATTTTGATTCCACGTTTGTGGGTTTTTTTATCACGATTGTGATTAGGCTATTGCCTATATTGTTTATTCCGCTATTGTGGTTATGCCTCTGACATGTATGTGTCTCCGCGTATGCAGCTATCTTTTGAAGTATGTCCATTACTTGGTTTTGGTTTTCCACTGTTGAGTAGGTTTAGCACTTACATGGATCCATAGAGTAGTTAGTAAGTGAAATGTCTTCTAGAGTGGTTTGAATTCTGTGTCATAGGCATTCCATCATCTCGAGGATGATACCGCTCCTGGATTGGTCGGTCGCTATGTTACCCACTCCTGGATTGGTTGGGCCATACATGCTAACTCACTCCGGTATTGGTTGAGTACTTCCGCATAGCGTTGAATAACCTGTTCGGGATCGACTGGTCCGCTTATAAGTCTGTTAGGTAGCATATTGGCATAGTCTAGAATCTATTTCTGGTTTTCTATTTCATGAGTCCCATGAGACTAATTGCTTGGTTACACCATTTTATTTATATATCATTGTGTTTTGTATTTATAGTGGTTAGTCTGATTAATCGTATGCATATCTTTAAACTGTTAAAATTTATTTTCATGACTACTTACTAAGGTGTTGTTTCTCACATATTTGTTTTATCAGTTTTGTTTTCAGATACTCTGAGAGAGGATGCTGCGGGGATAAACACTCCTAGGGATCTTTCTGATTATTTGGAAGAAGACTATTATTTTCCTGTGTAGGTTCAGGGGATTTTACTCTAGATGATTTAGTTTATTTGATGGATGTATTGGATTATTTTTATTTAGATGACCCTTAATGGATGTATTGGACCATTTTTATTCTAGTTGACCCATCCAGACTTAGTTTGATGGATTATGTATCGGATGATTATATTTTTCATTCCACGCTCATTTGAAGAATTTACTATTATTGCCGCACTCTGATTATAAACAGGAACTGTTTAAGTCTGGATTAGCTTTATCTAGGCCTTTTTCTAACATTCAAGGTTTGGGTTTATGATTTTTAAATAAACCTGGATTTGGGGCGTTACAAGATGGTATCAGAGCAAAATAGGATCCTAACCCTAGATAGTTGACCTCTAGGTGTGGATTTGGGGATGTGTGATACACTAGATAATACCTTAAATAATTTTCTAGGATGAGAGATCCTTTTGTCTGATTAATTTATGTCTTCCTTGCAGTTAATTATTCATTATGAATACTAGAGTGAGAGGCAGACCTGCTTGCGTCCCTAGGATGATGCCGGCTGTGGAGCCGGAGCCAGTCGTTGCCCCACAGGCTGAGCCATATATAGACCCTCAAGCTACAGGACCTGTTGAGCAGCCTATACCTCCACCACCACTTGCTACGGCCCCACAAGTCAATGTCTAGAGAGCCATTGGGGCTATCACCGATCTGATAGGCAGAGCTGAGAGGAATAGAGGGGATGAAAGAGCCCCGAAAAGGGACCGTGATGATGACCATACAGCTCGTGAGTTTGAGAGGTTTTGTAAGATGGGACCCCCATCTTTTGGAGGTCAGGCAGACCCTATGGAAGCTGAGAGGTGGATATTGAAGATAGAATGGATTTTGAGGGCATGGATTTCCTAGAGGATTGGCGAGTTTGATTGGCAACCTTTTATGTTTGTGGGAGAGGCGGTGCACTGGTGGCGATCTATGAAGAGGAGGATTGATCCAGAGGAGCAGATCACTTGGGAGAGATTTAGAGAGCTCTTCTATGAGCGGTATTTTACCGCTGACTTCCGTTGGCAGAAGGCGAGGGAGTTTATGTACATTTCCCAGGGAGGGCAGACAATCTTACAGTATGAGGCTCGCTTTGATGAGCTATCTCAGTTTGCCCCTCACGTGGTCGCAAATGAGGTAGACAGGATTGAGCATTTTGAGTAGGGGTTGAGGCCTGAAATTAGAGATAGGGTGTCGGTTGTGGAGTGCACCAAACATTCTCAGCTTATTTGTCAGGTTGAAAGAGCAAAGCGTCTAATTGAATAGAGGCGACCAGACCAGAGCAGACTTAGAGTTCCACCGAAGCAGTTTGCTCATGCAAATAAGAAACCTAGACTTGAGGGTCAGAGCAGTAAATCCAGCGGTGGTCAGACTTCAAGACCAAGCCCTCCTAGATGTCAGCAATGTATGAGGTTTCATGTCCAAGGACCTTGTTTCGCACCTTATGGAGCATGTTTTAGTTGCGGCCAACATGGGCATCATATCTCGGGTTGCCCCTATCCTGCCACCTACCAGTCGCTTTAGATCACTCGTCCTTCGATGGGACCACAGCCAGCTGGTGTGCCGACTCAGAGTTAGACACAGATAGTACCGACACAGAGGGCACCTATGGGGTAGAGACTGCAGGGCAGGACAGGACCTCAGGGTTGAGGTGTTGCACCCAGAGCAGACCAGAGGCAGGCAGCTAGAGTGTTTGCAGTTGAGGCTCAGGAGGAGGAGCCTATGGCACCAGAGCTTATGGGAGGTATACTTTTTATTTGTGGTAGATCTGCAGTTTGACTTTTTGATTCTGGAGCATCTAAGTCATTTATCATACCATCATGTGCATGTCGCATTGGTCTTACACCTACTATTTTGGATTGTTTATTATCTGTGCACACACCTTTGGGAGAGACCACTAAGGTCTAGACCATCTATAGAGATTCCATGATCAGGTTGGGTCAGATAGAATTGCCAGGGGGTCTAATTGAGTTGGATTTTAGTGGATTTGATGTGATTCTAGGTATAGATTGGTTGTTTCAGCATTATGTCACGATTGACTGTCATAAGGGGACAGTTATTATTAGTAAGCCAGAGCAGCCGATATATTGTTTCGTATGTGAGGTTTTGGATTGTCGGATTGGACTAGTTGCTTCTGTTGTAGTAGAAGAGACCAGAGGTGATACAACTAGTTTTTTTGAGGTGCCAGTGGTATCTGAGTACGCAGATGTTTTCCCGGATGATCTGCTAGGATTACCACCCATTAGAGCCATTGATTTCAGAATTCAGCTTCAACCTGGTACAGCTCCTATATCCAAGCCACCCTATAGGTTGGCTAAGCCAGAGCAAGATGAGTTAAAGAAGTAGATAGATGAGCTTCTACAGAAGGTTTTATTAGACCAAGCGTGGCTCAAAGCAAATAAATACCGGACAATAAAATTTATCAATTCCAATTAATATCAGAGTGCGGAAATTAAAATTCAATTAATCAAATAAACAATAGCGTGGTCTCCAAATAAAGTTATACCAACAAATCAAAATTAAATCCAAGTCTGGTAACAATTGGGTAAAACTAAACTCTCTCGCTCTTATAAACAAGTCTAATAATAAGTCCATCAAAATAAATATCTGATAAGAAGCTCAAGTAAAGAAAATAACTAATCAGGATAATAATAATCCTCAACAACAAAATCAGTGAACTCCCCTGTCACGACCTGGAACTAGGTCTACCCCTCCAAGGCACAACCCGTCCCAGACCGTGGCAAGTGGGCCCTTATACTTAACAAAGCACGGGGGATTTTAAATTTTCTTCTATACAAGTGCAAGTGCAACAGTCTATACATGTGCATATCAAAAGTGTTCACGTATATATATATATGAAATGACGCAAGACATGAGAGTTTAGTTACAAAACATCTGGGTGGCTAGTCACTCCTCTCAATGTATAGGGTTACAGTTCAAAACTATACAAATATAACAAAAGAAAATCCTAAGGCCTATAGTAGTCTTCCTCTCTATACCTGATGGCCTTTTCCTTTCCTTTATCCCCAGCCTGGTCCTTCACATCGGATGTCGATGGATCTGAAAAATAAGATAGAAAGCAATTGTGAGACGAATGTCTCAATAAGCAACACATGCATGATTCGGAAAACGCAGTTTATGCAAATATATCTCGATGAAACCATGACATGCGGGTAGTTTTTAGTACTAGCAAATCCACGGCATCTTATGTGTCATACAATAGTGCATGCATGTGCTTCAGTGTACAGTTCATCAATTTATATCAATTGAAATCAATAACATTATACTAACTGTAGTGGATCACAAGCTTGTGTGGAGGATACGAGTTCTCTATCTCCAGGCCGGGGTGGACAAGGGTCCACTACCCCCAACCGAGATGAACCGATCCATCTACCCACCAAGACTTACTGCTATGAAAAAGCTTGTTCACTACCCCCAAATTGAGGTGAACCCTGGTTCACTACCCCCAATTGAGGTGAATAGCATACATTGCCAATCAATATTCTCTGTCATGATGAAGCCAGTTCACTACCCCCAAATTGAGGTGAACAACGGTTCACTACCCCCAATTGAGGTGAACGGCATATACTGCTAACCAATATTCACTTTGTGAAGAGGCTAGTTCACAACCCCCAAATTGAGGTGAACACTAGTTCACTACCCCCAATTGAGGTGAACTGCCTGTATAGAATGCCAACACATGGGCCAATGCCCTAATTAAATCCTGTGAACTTCTAGGCTACTGCCTCTTATACAATTTAGGTCAAAGGTGTAGAGCCGAAGCCCTCTGTTCAATGTTCAATGTTAGTGGGGCCACTGCCCTTTCATTCCTGGTGTAAATGACAATGTGCCACTGCTTTTCTCATCTCATGGTGCAAGTATTGGGCCAAAGCCCTGGGTGGTGAAATTGTAATACGGACCAATGCCCTTCACTCTAGGTGTACAACACCAGGCCGAAGCCCATTTGGTCATAGGTAGGGTACTCTCGTTGATGGTTAATGGTATAGGTTAGGTTTTCAGGAATTCTTTGCCTTTCATGACTCTTTTGGGGCAACCTATGCCTCAACTCTTCTGATACTTGTATATCTCGATCTCGGTTCTTGATTTCTACTTCCAATGGTTAATTGTAAAGTGTTTGAGGTGGTGGAATCAAGTTATCCTATTTCTATAGTATTCTGGGACAGAAACTCTATTGTAGACACCTGATTTTTGCACCCCTAAAATGGCAAAAAATGAAAAGTCAAACTTTTAGTCAAACCCTGAGGGGGTCAAAAAATTGACTTTTTGATTCAAGATAATTTGGCCATCAAACTTCATCTCATTAAAAAGAGCATTTCGACACGATTCCAACGCAACTGAGTTTGCTGGAATCGGAGTCCAGGTGAGAAAAATATGGCCCGGTCAAACTTCCAGAAAGCAAAAAGTTGACTTTTTGCTCGACCCCAATTCAACTGCCAAACTTGACCCCAGTGGACAGGTGGTTCCGAGCCGGTTCCAACGACACTAAGTTTGCTAAAATCGGATACCGGATGAAGAAGTTATGAGCAGTTGAAGTTTCAGGAAAACTGCCCATGTGGCAAAAAAGGCAGCAAAAATGGAATAAACCAATAAAATAAATAAGATAAATGTGTTTAATAATATTTTAATAAAGAGAATCTCGCTTTTTAATAAAATAATGGGAAAAATCGAATACAAATCTTGCAATAAACCAAATTGAATAAAGGTTTGAAATCCAAACATTTTAAAAACGTGCTAGACCGTATTTTAATTACGGGCAGGGCATGCCCGTATTTGAAATACGGGCAAGATTCTCTAAGCAGACACGCGTCGTTGTACGGCGGGACACGCGTCCCGTACGGTCGATTCGCGAGATTCGCACATGTGCGTTTTTCGCCCGTATTTGAATTACGGGCAAGGCACGCCCGTACTTGAAGTACGGGCAAGGCATGCCCGTATTTCAAGTACGGGCACGGAAATTTTGCCTATAAATAGAGAGGCCACCCCCCTCATTTGGACAAGCCTTCCTCCTTGCTGGCTCCCCTCTCCCTCCAGGTGAACTCCACAACCAAATGCTGCCCAACCACCACCCTTCCAAAACCTAAACCTCTTTTTATACCCAAACTACCCCTATGCTCTAAGATTACCCAAAACCATGCCCAAATCCACTTTAATTTGGCCTTAAACCCATCCACCTTAACCAAGCTCTTCCCATTTCATCCTAACAAAATTTGGAGGACGCGGAAGCGCTGTCAAATTCACTGGAGAATTCATCACTCACAAAAACCATATTATCAACTTCAGGAAGATGGTCATTATAAAAAAAAAAAAAGAGAGAGAGAAAGGAGGAAGAAAGTGTCTAAAGGATGCTTAAATTAACAAATTTAATGACCCATTTTATTCTTTAACATGACTTGAAGATGCACGAATTTTTGTAATATCCCCCCCTCTCTTGAATGAGGATTGTGGTCGGTTGAACAAATAAGAAAGGGGAAAAGGAAGCACAAGATCCAAAGAAAGTGAAAAAAGAAGGAAGAAGGCCTTTTAGGCCAAATGAAGCCAAATGAAGCATCTGGATGAGTTGAAGAAACCCACAGAAGCCTCTGGAGGTTCCAAGAAAGCCACGAAAATGATCCCAGGAAGAATCGGCGTCTAAAATGCAAAACTGGAGGTGCCCGTAAACTCAGAACGGTCCCGTCTGGACCGTGTTTACTTCACGGGCAAGACCAACCGGATTCCATTCACAGGCGATGGTGGACCGTATGGAAAATACGGGCGATTGTAATGTAGCTTAAAAAATGTAATTTCTCGGCCTGGTTGGACCAATTCCGGCCTAAACCGGCCTGAACCGACCTCTGTAGCATTTTGGGCTTTCTTAAGCCCATTTTTGGACTTTGGGCCTGGATAGGCCCATCAAGACCCCCCTTTGGCCCACTAGTGGGGCCCACCTTAGACTGGCCCATACCAGGTCTGTTTTCAATAAACAGGCCCGGGCCATTTGACCCTTGGTTAATGGGCCAAATCCAAGCCCACTAAGCCCATGGCATGTGTAGATAGTTTAAATAAATAACCAAAATGGGTTACCCAATAACCCAACTGGGCCCAAGGCCCAACCATGGCAGCCCACGGGTCTTCCAATGGGACCCGGGTCCGACCCACTTCACTTAAATAAATAAAAAAGATAAAATCAAATAAAAAGGGACCCACACCTTCAGAGGGCCCCGCCAGACTCAACAAGGTAGCATGCTGGTCTAGGAAGGGTGAAATTGACTCAAAAACCAGGGAGACCCGAGGGACCCGTCAGACCGACGGGGCAGACCGGGGTGTCTTTAGGACTTCCCCGGATCGTAACCGAGGACTTAGCTAGAACTCTGAAAAGCCGCAGACCAGACTTAGACCCGATTAGGGCAAAACCGTGTCTGCCTGCACTCTCAGGCAGTGGCGACTCCGATAAGTCCCGAGGCACGCACCGAAAGTGTGCCCGGTGTGCGATCTAGGCCAGGTTTAGGTGCGCACATCTATCTAAGGCCTTCTTTGGCAAAACATACCCAAATTCCTTGTTATTTGAAATTTTGAGTTACTTCCTGTTGGAACACCTCCTAAACACCTAACTCTCACTTATCTATAGGTTGGATTTGGACAAAAACAAAGGGTGGTTCAATCTAGGTTGAAACCTCAAAAATTGGAATTTCTGGTAAGGGCGCTCGAACCGGCTTCGAGCAGCTAAAATTTTTGGTCTCGGGTTCTCTGTCAAAACAGGGCGCTAGAACAGTCGCTCGAGCGATTCTCAAGCGGCCATGACATAAAACTCTATTTAAGGCTACTCAACACTACCGCCTAATGACCGCTCGAGCGACTGCTCGAGCGGCTGGGTTTACTCAGCAGCTCGCGAAATCCGATTTTTGGGGATTTGGGGTTTTTTCTCAAATCTCACTTGTTCTAGGTGTTTTTGGGCTCGAAATCACTCCTAGCATGTGTAGAAACCTACTACCTACAAAACCCCTTAAATAAAACTCTCCTAGTGGCCCTAGAACTCGTTTTCACATCTCAACCCTAACATCCATCTAAACATACGAAAATGGCCGAAATCGTGAAATAAGGGTTGGGGTGGTTTTTCTTACCTCTTGCAAACTCTTTAGCAAGCTTCCTAGATCCCTTTGCAAGCCACGAACAGAACTTTGCTTGCCTCTTGGATGATTCCTCCGAAAATCTCCACCAAAAACCCCAAACGAGAATGGCTTCTCTTGGGGTTCTTTTCTTTTTGCTTGCCAACAACACCTCCAATGAGTTGGAAAGGGATGGAGGACGAAAATGGAGAAGAAGATGAAGAAGAAATGGGGAAGAAGATGAGTGTGCGTGAGAGAGAAGAGAGAAAGGGGTTCAAGCAAGGGTTTGGTCGAATGGGGCATTCCTTTGGGTTTCTTTGCTTAAGTGGCTTTCTACAAGGCACTAAAATTTACAAGTTTGCCACTCCCATACTACATTGCACATAACACCAATACTTAGCATATTTTCTCTCACATTAGGAATCCTATTAACCATATGAAGGTTGCTCACCTCAATAGGCTGTGACAGCCCGGCGCTTAGCCACTTTGGCTGGCTTAGGCTTGAGCTGCTCCAGCTTCACCTACACATCAAGCTCACTGATTAGGGTGTACTAGGGATATTGGAACGGGGTTTCACATCCCCTCCTTGATGATCAACCCCGATCACATCCTCACGAAAGTCAGCTAAAAAAAGAAACAAAATGCGGTGTGAGATACGAATATCCCAGTAAGCAGCACATGCATGTGTAAATAGTTCACATATAAAAATAACATTCTTTCATACTCGGCAAAATAAACGATTAATTTCACAATAAGAATCTCAATAGATAAACCAAATCATAAATCAAATAAAATCAATTCATAACAGCTTAAAGTATAGCAATATTGTGAAAGAAACAATGCCGGCCAATCATGGCAAAATATCTCAATTTCATGCTCAAAATACAGGCAAGCTAAATCACTGTATGTGAATAATCAACCATGTAATTATTATTGTTCGTGTTTCATACCAAACCAGTTCATATCACAAACCAATGCAAAATAATAATATAAGTAGGACTCGTGAAGTAAATAAGTCTTTGAGTAACCACTTTGCATGCACTATGCCACCTTGTGACTTATGAGCAATGCCAGTAAACATTCACATACTAACAACAAATCAATCTAGAAATATGGAGCCTTCAGCATTGACTTATTGCGCAAGAACTCACATACTAGCACGCTAAATCTCGAAATATGAAGTTGGCATGTACTACCATGTATGTAGTAAGATAAATCACATCATGGGGGTAGCCTCTTGTCACCAAGTACAGAGATAACCTCACTAACGTGAGCCTCATCAGCAAGATAAATTTGAAATGAGTCCCTATGGTACATGAAGACCTGTTGATGTAAAATAACTTGCAAAGAAAACGCGATCATAAAGCAAAAGTACTCAATCAAAGGAAATACTCCTTCACTATCTAGCTTGACACTATGGATCCATACCCAGCTATGCCCACCAGACACTTTCAATCAATACATTAATCTCATCACAAATCCATATAGTGTCTAGTGGCATAATAAAGTACCTGATGCTTTGAAATCCAAAACATATGCTCAATATACTCAAAACTCGTATAAAACAATTCCGATCAATTCCTCAACTCAAATCACACATAGAACTAACTTTTACACTTGCTGGAATCAACCAATTTATTTTAAAACAAAATTTGAAACCAAAACTCCCTTTTAGCCCAAAACATGACCTATTTCAGTAAAACGTACCCAAAATCTTTATAAAATTGTTTTTAATCAAACGGCCCATGAAAAAAACTCATAAACACCAAATACTTATTGGTATGTGGGTTGAATTTTATTAAAAATCATTTTATAGTGAAAAATTGCTTAAAAGTTCAGAAAATAAACTTTAGTGTTGATTGCTTGACCTTTGCGCTCGAGTGGTGTGGTTGGGCAGTCTGAGAACTAAAAATTAGACGAAAATAGAATGGGTGCACGACAAGGGCGCTCAAGCGATTTGTTGGGTGATCTCCAAATAGACAAAAATTGAACCGGCGCTCAAGCGATCGTGTTGAGCAGTCGTTCGACACATGCTTACACGCTAGGCGCTAGACAGGATCGCTCGAGCGACTTGTCAGGCGCTTGGCCAATATCGGCTATTTTTAGAAATCCGATTTTCATATTTTTGTTTCCCAACTCCTTTAAACAAGATTTCGTCAATTAAAATCACTTCTAACACAACCAATAACAAATATACTCCATACCAAATCGTTCTAAATGAATTAAACTCAATAAATCATGCAAGTAACGATTAAACAAAGTGCAACTTACCTCTGTTTACTCAAGAACATGATTAAAACAAAGCTCTCTCTCTTTTCTCTGAAACTCACAATCAAGTCTTCTTTCTGTAGATGATTTGAACTCCAAGAAATCCTCCAAGCAAGACACACGGCTAGGGTTTTTCCTTCAGTTGTTCAAGACAATAACAAGGTTTAAAACTCTTTTAGAAACTTAGCAAACTTAACCACACGTCCACTCTCCTTTCTTTATTCTATTTCTAATTATTCATGATTCCATGCTTCACTACATAATATCTTATGCACTCCACCATTAAGAATTAAAATAATTTCATAAATATTATTTATCCTTTGATCTTAAGATCCTACCATCGGATTTTGCTCAAATTCCGGATCTCTGTCCTCCACATGCTCACCTATACAAATCCATTCTTGGATTAGCAAAATTACCTAAGATAACCCAATAATAATTAATTAATTTAATTCTGAAACATTCAGGGTTTTACAGAGAGCCCTTAGTACCACAACAAAATTGTTAGCCATGGAGAAAGAGGAAAGAATGAACCAGAATGGGAATGGAAACAATAATGGCAACAGAACCCCTCACAAGAACCATGGAAATGGCCAGTTGATGCAAATCAAAGGGATAACAACAGGATAAAGCCAGCTTGAAGGGTATAACCACAGGATAAAGCCAGATTGAAGTTGATGTCAATCCATTTTATTTGTTAGTTAGTTTCTGATTAGTTTTATATTTTGATTTGCATATCTTTAGGATCTCTTTTAGTTATCTTTTGTTTTGATCTTTATCTTTAGTTCCGTTTTTGTAGTTGACTGGCTATTATATAAAGCCAATTGGAGATTAATAGAAACAGAGTATGTTTTCTTTTAGTTCACATTCTTTAGAGAGATTCTGAAGTCATCGAAAGAGATTTTCGATTTTCACTCATATGCTTTGGTGAGAGGCTAAATCTGAGAGTGACATCAAATTGGTATCAGTGGGTGGTTCGTATCCAAAGGATTGTGTGCTCGCATCCAAGGGATCGTGTTCGTGTTCGTTTTTCAAGATCTGTTACCACATGATGACTCGCAGTGGTCAATCTTACCACCGAAGAGATAAACCTCATCCAGAAGGTTCAAATATTAATGCTCTTGACCCAAACACTTCCCATCCCACTCTGGAGTCTCAAATTGAACAATTAACCCAATTACTTAATGAGGTGAATATAAGGATGGATTTCATGGAAGAACGGAGGTATAGGGAAGGCTCTCGTGACCCATGGAATAGGCAACGTAGCCCACGAAGGGAAGAGGAATACGAGAGCAACGATGAAGGTGAGATGGGAGAGTGAATGGGTGCTCGAGGCCACAACATCCGCGGAGGACGACGAGGTGCTCGTGGTTTTATACCCCGAAATCATGGTGAACGCTTGCTTACAGAAGATGAGTTTGGCGGACATGGACAAAATTTTCAACCACACCTAGATGAGATCACCAAGCGGTTGAAGGTAGAAGTGGCTGATTTCCACGGCAAGATAGATCCAGATGTGTTTCACGATTGGCTCACATCCCTTGAAGACTATTTCAATTGGTTTTCCGTCTCTGAAGATCGTAAGGTGCGTTACGTGAGAATGAAGCTCAAGGGTCCTGCACAAGCTTGGTGGAGTAGTGTAGAGGAACAGTTGCGGCGGACACAGCAACCTGCCATTACCGATTGGGAGGAAATTAAAGCACGACTGCGGGAGAAGTACTGCCGCTTGATTATGAGCAACTTATTTATGAGGAAATGTTGCAGTGGAAACAGGGGCTCGCCTTAGTAGAAAAATATACCGACCGGTTCCATGAGCTTACTGTTCGTAGCCGGATCGTGGAGAGTGAGCAACAAATGCTTTCTCGATATCGTACCAGACTGAGGAGCGACATTCAGCGGGAAATGCTCACAGCCCGGCTATTGAGCGTAGATGAAGCCTTCCAGTTAGCACTTCGTATACAGAAGCAGATGGGTGGAAATGGTAGTTGTCGTTTTCAACCTGGAGAACAACGAACACCAAAGCCCAATATTCCCACATCCCCCCGACCAACTACCAACATGGAGTCTTCCAAAATCTCGATTGTAGGAGACATGAAAGGGAAGAGCAAGGTGTTGGGTGAAGGACCCCAATGCTATAAGTGTAAGGGTTTCGGCCATTATGCAGTAGTTTGTCCTACTCGAGATCACAAGCTAGCTTATGTATGTGAAAAGGATTTAATAATCAATGATTGCAGCGATGAAGAAGATGAACAAATCAGTGAGGGCATGGTTGAACTCGAAGAGGAAAGGTTGGAGGCTACACAATTGCCTAGTTGTATTATCCATCGAGTTCTAATAGGACACAAACAGAAGTTGACAGCAGGAGATCATAGTTGGAGACGACACAATATTTTTCACACGAGAATGGAGCATGAAGGGAAAACTCTAAACATGATCATCAATAATGGTAGTGGTATGAACATGATATCAGAATCTGTGGTTGAACGTTTAAAGCTAAAAAGGGAAAAACATCCAACACCTTACAAGGTTAGTTGGGTTACTGAGGCAAATTCATTTCCGGTCTAGCAAAGGTGTTTAGTGGGTTTCTCTTTGGGAAAGAGATACAAGGATTCGGTATGGTGTGATATTATCCCCATGACAGTTTGTCATGTGTTATTAGGGCGACCATGGCTCTATGATCGACATGTTCAATACGATGGCTACACCAACACCTATTCATTTGTATTTGAAGGGCGACATATTGTGCTGGAGCCTTTGCGAATTACCAGCTTTGAAGATGATCAACCTGCAAAAACAATCTTAACTATCAACCCATTTTTACAGGTTGCTCAAGAAAAGGAGTTGGTCTTTTGTTTGATGAGTAGGGAGACTAAGAACTAGGATGGTGAAGTTCCTGTAGAGCTTGAAGAACTACTTGAAGAGTTTCAAAGCATCATGCCAAATGAACTAACTCACCAACTACCCCCACTGCGTGAGGTCCAACACAGCATTGATTTGGTACCTGTGTCAACACTTCCTAATTTACCACATTACCGTATGAGTCCCGTTGAACATAGTGAGCTACTATGCCAAGTTCAGGAATTATTGGATCGAGGATTCATTCGAGAAAGCCTAAGTCCTTGTGCAGTACCAGCTCTCCTGACACCTAAGAAGGATGGAAGTTGGCGGATGTGTATAGACAATCGAGCCATCAACAAAATCACAGTCAAATACCGATTTCCAATACCTCGGTTAGAAGATATGTTATATTTGCTTAGCGGCGCATCAATTTTTTCCAAACTTGATCTTCGAAGCGGGTATCATCAAATTCGAATACGCCTCGGAGATGAATGGAAGACTGCATTCAAAACAAAAGAAGGGCTTTATGAATGGTTAGTTATGCCGTTCGGACTCACCAATGCGCCAAGTACATTTATGAAGGTTATGACCCAAGCTCTCAAACAATTCCTCAATCGTTTTGTCGTCGTTTATTTTGACGATATACTGATTTTCAGCAAAAGTACAAGTGAGCATGTCGACCACCTACGTCAGGTACTATTTCGATTACAGGAAGAACATCTATATATCAATCGAGGTAAATGCTCCTTTATGAAATCAAAAGTATATTTTCTGGGTTTTATTATCTCCAATCAGGGAGTCAAGGCCAATCCAGTCAAAGTGCAAGCGGTAAAAGATTGGCCAACACCTCAGTCCTTATTTGATGTTAGAAGCTTCCACGGGCTTGCAACATTCTATAGGTGTTTCATTCATAGGTTTAGCACCATCATGGCTCCCATTACTGATTGCCTTAAATCCAAGACTTTCTTGTGGACTCAAACTACTGAGCGTGCTTTTCAACAAATGAAAGAGTGTATGTCTAATGCACCGATTTTGAAGTTGCCTGATTTCTCTAAGATCTTCGAAGTCTCATGTGATGCTTCTCACGTAGGAATTGGTGGAGTCTTAAGCCAAGATGGTCACCCCATAGCCTATTTCAGTGATAAGTTGAATGAAACCAAGAGAAAGTACTCTGCTTATGAGATGGTGTTTTATGCATTGGTACAAACTCTCAAACATTGGCGTTATTATTTGATCCACCGTGAATTTATTTTGTTCACAGATCATGATTCGTTGAAGCATCTTCGATCACAAAGTCGATTCAATGTGAAACATGCTCGCTGGTTTGATTACATTTAGCAATTTGATTTTGTCATTCGACATAAATCTGGAAAAGATAATAAGGTAGCAGACGCGCTAAGTTGACGGCCTCACCTACTTACCATTTCAGCCGCTTACCTTGAAAATTTTGATTTAATGAAGGAGCAGTACCAAGGAGACCCAGACTTCGGAGCAATATGGGAGAAACTTCATACAGATACCAAAGCAATTGATGCTCATTTTGTGATCAAGGATGGGTTTTTATTGAAAGACTCAAAAGTTTGTGTTCCAATTGGATCTCTTCGTGAACTAATAATTATGGAATTGCATGGGTGTGGGTTAGCTAGTCACTTTGGGTTTGATAAAACCACAGCTTTGGTAAAAGACCGCTTCTACTGGCCTAAGTTAAGAAGGGACGTGCATACGTTAGTAGAACGATGCAGAGTTTGTCAAGTTAACAAGGGTTGTAAGCAAAATACAGGGCTTTATACACCACTGCCGATTCTTGATCGCCCATGGAAGGATATAAGTATTGATTTTATCCTTGGATTGCCAAAGACCCTTAGAGGAAACGATTCTGTTATGGTGGTTGTCAATAGATTTTCTAAAATGGCTCATTTCCTTCCATGTCGTAAGACATTTGATGCTTCTCGTGTGGCTGTTTTGTTCATGACAGAGGTAGTTTGCCTTCACGGTCTACTGACTTCTATTGTATCTGATCGTGACAAGTTTATGAGCTATTTCTGGAAGACTTTGTGGGCAAAAATGGGGACTAAACTGTTATTTTCAAATGATTTTCACCAACAAACTGACGGACAGACAGAGGTGACTAATCGGAGTTTAGGCAATCTCTTGCGATGTCTAATTCATGATCACACTACTAGTTGGGATTTGGTGGTGTCCCAAGCAGAATTTGCTTTCAATAATTCTGTCAACAGGACCACTGGGTTTGCTCCATTCGATGTTGTCTATGGATACCAACCTCAAACTCCACTTGATCTGAACTCTTTGCCAACTCCAACATGTGTTAGTGAAGCAGCTATTGATTTTTCTCAGTACATGACTCAAATGCATGAAGAGGTTCGTCGAAGAATTGCTGTTAATTCTGCAGATTATGCCCGACATGCTAACCAATCAAGAAGAGAAAAAAGTTTTGAAGTTGGGGATGCTGTATTTATACGCTTAAAGCCTGAACGTTTTCCACCAGGGAGTTTTCATAAATTGCATGCTAGGAAGGCTGGACCGTTCAAGATTAAGAAAAGACTTGGCCCCAATGCGTATGTTGTTGAACTCCCTTCTGATTATAATATTAGTCCCATTTTTAATGTGGAGGATTTGATTGACTACAAAGGTGAGGAGGAGAATACAACTCCAATTTGTGAGGCCCCAATCCGTGT
This sequence comes from Buxus sempervirens, assembly GCA_947561395.2. Classification (NCBI taxonomy): domain Eukaryota; kingdom Viridiplantae; phylum Streptophyta; class Magnoliopsida; order Buxales; family Buxaceae; genus Buxus; species Buxus sempervirens. The sequence goes on along the minus strand of OX387187.1, from coordinate 5,913,351 downwards.
ACCCAATGTTGTACATCCTCATGAAGTTATTGACTCTATTATTGACCATGAGTTCGTTACCACACGACGGGGAGGATACTACATGTATTTAGTAAGTTGGAAAAATCGTCCTCCTTCTGATGCCGTATGGTTGCAAGCTGCCGAAATCAATAGGTCAAGTCCCAAAACATTTCGTGAATACACTCACCGCAACTTGCCGGAGTCAAGTTCTTCTGGGGGAGAGGAAGTTGATGCAAATCAAAGGGATAACAACAGGATAAAGCCAGCTTGAAGGGGATAACCACATGATAAAGCCAGATTGAAGTTGATATCAATCCATTTTATTTGTTAGTTAGTTTCTGATTAGTTTTATATTTTGATTTGCATATCTTTAGGATTTGTTTTAGTTATCTTTTGTTTTGATCTTTATCTTTAGTTCTGTTTTGTAGTTGACTGGCTATTATATAAATCCAATTGGAGATTAATAGAAACAGAGTATGTTTTCTTTTAGTTCACATTCTTTAGAGAGATTCTGAAGTCATTGAAATAGATTTTCGATTTTCACTCACAGGCTTTGGTGAGAGGCTAAATCTGAGAGTGACATCACCAGTCCTTTACTTAAGAGTTGGAGTAGTTAAGGAGGATGTTCCCACATTCCTTTCATGTATTGCCAGACCCCATGGAGGCAAAGAGATGGATTCAGAGGATTGAAAAGATATTTGAAGCCATGGACTGTGCATATGAAAAGAGGATAAAACTGGCAACTTTTATGCTAGAGAGCGAGGCTGATTATTGGTGGCAGGCAGTGAAGAGAGCATTTTGAATGGGGACCAAATGCAGTGGGATAGGTTTAAAGAACTATTCTTTGAGCAGTATTAATTTCTTTGCAGAGGTGAAATTCCAGAAGGAAAGAGAATCCATCAACATATCACAATGTGGACAAACAGTGGCCCAGTATGAGGCCCGTTTTTCTGAGTTGTCTCGCTTTGCACACACGTGGAGGAGAGTGAGCTTAAGAAGACAGCACTTTGAGTAAAGATTGAGGACTGAGTTCAAGAACGAGCTGTCGGTTCTTATATGTACCCAGTAAAGTTAATTAATCCACAGGACCGTAGCTGCTGAGAGGGATTTTATGGAGACTACAGATGAGCAGACCAGGATGAGGTTTCCATCCCGATCTGTGATTGATCAGAGGAGAGTCCCAGCAGCGGACAAGAGACAGAGGACTAGCTTTGCTGAGCAGAAGAGAGGTCCAGGGAGTTAAGGAGCACCTTCTAGTGGTTAGGATGCTAGACCAGTTCGTGTTGGTTGCCCAGGTGCGGCAGATATCCTGGACCGGACCATGTAATTAGAATATTAGAAAAAAAAAATAGAGAATAAGACTCATGGGCATGCTGGCATGCCTTAACGCATATATTTTTAAGAAATAAATGAGGAAAGTTTTCTATAAATTTGGAGAATAGTTAATTAGAATATTTAAAAAAAATTCCAACAATTGCATTCAAAATTTCAATTATAAACTCATTTTGGGAGAACAAGAAATTCTCCCACTATACATTTAATGGCCTAAAACTTTTGTCATTAAGTAGAACGTAAGTGTCAAATTCTATTACATTAGATTCTAAGCGAAATATTTCCATCCTTAAGTAGAGGACTATGAAGTTCAGTTCAATTCCCACAAAATATTGAATAGAAAGCGATTAAAAGACTTAATACTAGGGATGCCACTCGGGCGAGTTAAATGGGTAACCCGACCCACCCATAATGGTTAGGTTTTGGTATTTGCAAAATTGGGTTAGGGGCAAGTTTGGATTTATCCTACCCGCACCAAACCCGACCTTAGTTTATAAAAATTATTAATTTTATATGTTTAAAATACTATTTTAATGAATATCAATTATAAAAATTTTAATAAATAAATATATTATTAATTCATATATTTCATTTTAAAACATAAATATTTTGCAATTTTTCATACAATTGGGCCAACCCTGATCGGCATGTTACCAACCCAATAGGGTCAAGTTAGGGTTGGTATTGGCGAAACCCTTGTCGGGGTAGATTTGGGTTTACCAAATCTAATTGTAATTTTTTATACAATTAGGATTTGCTATTGCATAAATTGGGTTAAGGGCAGTTTAGGGTTTAGTTCAACCCATCTTGACCTCCACCGCATTCTATTAAATACTGTTTTTATATGTTTAAAATGTTTATTTTTCATATATTTTATATATGAAATATACATATTATATGGATAAATATATTGTTAATTATATATTCTATTTAAACACACATACAGATATATATATATCGGCATTATACACTAAACTAGGTCAACCCTAACCCGCCCCGTTACCAACTCTATAGGACTGTGTTAAGATTTTATATTGGGTAAACCCTCATAGGGGCAGGTTAGGGTTTGCCAAACCTACCTTGTTGCCATCCCTAATACCTACCCCAGTTCCAATTTGGGAAATGTAAAAATCCTTCATAATTGTCAATTTAATAAAATCAAATTTATTTATTGTTGCATGTACATAATGAACTAATCATATGGTCAAACGGGGGATCATAGAGTTGCTTATCGGGTCGTTTCGTGCCATGCTTTCAGGAAGGCACGGCCCGCCAGGCGTGATGGCCCGGCCGGCACTGCCCGTGTCAAGCAGGCATGCTGGGCCGTGCCGCATGATGGCCCAACAGCAAGCACATGTGCTTGCCATTGGGCTTGACTAGGCAGGCTCGTTGTGCCGCCCACCAAGCATGAAAAACAGCTAGCCAAACACTTTTTTTACACTTTTACCCCCCAACAGCCATATTAGGGGAGTATGCTTGTAATTGACTGTAAATGACCATTTCCACCCTTTCAACTGCCAAATAACAGTCATATTTGAGGGTAGAGGTGGTAAAAGGCGACTTTTGGTTTTCTATACATAGGCCTAACCCTATTACTCTCTTCTACAATCTCTTTTACTCTCTTCATCTCTGTAGCTATCAAGTAATATTTAATTTTTTTAAATTGCTCAAGCATCAAAGGTGAGAAGTAGACTTTGGGGGTTGAAGGCTTCAACTGCAAAGTTCAAGCTTCATTCTAAAGAGGTATTCTATTTAATTAGTCTAAGTTTTATTATATTTTTTGTAATCAAAATTTAGAAACTTTACTTTCTTTTTTTTTTTTTTTGAAACTGCAAATGAAAGATAAATGAGTGGATGCCAACCTAGTTGGGATGTACTCATACTATAGTGATGCAGTATTATTTGTACAAGTGTATTATGTGTTGTTGTATTTGCAAAGTTGTGTTTATAATAATTAATTTATTTAAACTTTTTTGAACAAATTCTATCCCAGTATGTTTAAGACATTTTTGTGAATAACAAACATATTTTTCAAAAATTTTTATGGTTTTTTTTTATACTATTTTTCCCATTTTCTCAAACTTTTTTTGCAAAAAAAGAACCTAGGCCAGTGTGCGGCATGGCCCAGCCCTAGCAGTGCCATGGGCTAGGCCGTGCTTGGGTTTTTCCTTGACGGGCTAGGCACGACACTACCCATCAAGGAAGCGGGCTGGGCCGCGGCCCACTAGGCACGGGCTAATTGTGCTCGTGTTGTGCCGGGGCCGGCCCATTAAGCAATCCTAGGGGATCATGATACCAAGTGTTAGCACAATCATGATTGAGAACATCAAAACTAAAGCATGCATGCCTCAAGCCATTTTCATTATGTACTACTACTGTGGAACTCTAAAAACAGGGTTCTCAGAAGAATAGAAATTTAAAGTTTCTTATTCAACTATTGATTTGGTAGATGGGATCAAAACCTATTTATAAACTAAATCAAGACAAGTCCAATCACTCTAGAATTCTTGATTTTCCATCCAACCATCAGTAAGGACTAGGATTTGCTACTTAAAACATCTCAACTGTTATTAAACCTTTACCCCATTTCCCAGTTGCTTAAATAATTCAAAATACTGTATGCGCAAGTCATTTTGCCGCTTAAGCCTCTTACAAAAAGATGAGCCCAGCAGCCGCAAGAACAAATGAATTTGGCAGGAAGGCTAAACTTGCACGTAATCTTCTAAATGGACATATGAAGTCTATCAAATATGTAATAGAATCGTTATTTAGTCTCATTAGTGACGGGGGTTTTCAAAAAGTTTCAGAAATCTAAAAGCTCAGGCTCAAGAGACATACATGTAAATTGAGATTTCCTCCAACTTCCATGAGTAGAACTGTCTATGTGCAATGCAGACACTTTGAACATAAGATATTGGAGGAAACCAAACTGTTTTCCCAATAATTTGTTGCATTTCACAGCCAACAGTTTGGTTTCCTTCAATTCTCACATTCAGAACCTGCATTTGAGTTTCTCAGGAGTGATTGAAGACAAGATATTCAAAGAGACTCAGTCTTTTTCAGTTCCAACCAACAGATGGTTGCTTCCAGTTCTTGGTAATTTCTCATGCGTGCTTGAAGGTGAGATGTTGGAGGAAATTGAACCACTTTCATATGAACTTTCAAGCAAATGGTTCAGTTTCCTCCAATTCTCACATTCGAGATCCATGTTGATATGTCACAAATCCTTGACTGTTTGATACAGGACAAAACCAATTCATGTTTTTGCAGTGGATTCAAAAATGGCGGCCTCTTTTTCTCACATTCAGGACATGTTTACTGCAAAGGCAAGAATCAATAGCAACAAGAACTCCTATTTATAGACTTTTGTGCTTGAGATAACTGCACATATATCCTTCCAATATTGGTTGCAGCATGTGAAATACATGACCCTACTTTATTTATTTTTCTTCTCTTTTTGAATTTTTTGTCTTTTGTATAACCGAATGGATTGATTTTCTTCTAATGACTAGTGCAAAATTCATGTGAAAGACATTCACCTAACAGCATTTACCACATGACAAAATCATGCTTCTTGTGCATATCCTTACTTTCTGTTTGAGTAACCATAACTAGTCCTCCTCAGATATGCAGAAGCATGGATGTCCTTTTATGTCAGGTGGCATATGGATATTGGACTGAAATTGCTGCATAGGAGGAGCTGAACTAGTAAGTAGGTTGTCTATTTTGGTCTTACTTCTAACTACAACAGATTCTTTGCAAATTCAAAATTTGGCCATCTAAAGATAAACTGCTATGGTTCTCTATCTGCAATTGATGAGCATATGGTGACGTGTCTTAAGGGAAAAGAGTCATCGTACGGGGTGACTCTCTGAAAATACCTTGATTATCCAATCAAATGGAAAGAACAGGAAACCAACCCAATTTTTTAAGTCTAGAAAGAAAAAGATTCATTAGTGAGGTTCTTATTTTGAAACTCTGTCTAATACATTAAACTCATTAGAATTAGTATTAGGATTCTTATTTTGAAATGTTAAGTGAAGCTGAAGTACTGACCTTCATTAGTGGTTATCCCCTGCATAGATTTCATCTATTTTTGCTCAAAAAAAACACAGGTTGAAACAAAGTTACCTTACGAGAGGATTTGAAAAAGAAATGACAACTGTTGAATCTCATTAAGAATATTGCAAATTCATTTACAGAAAGACTCGACAGCCAACATCATCCATATCAAGGGGAGTTTGTAGAAGACACACTATTACAAGCCTCTCTACCAATGCACCAGATGCGACTTCGGCTTCTGAAATGGGCTGCAGTTACTGGGTATGGCCTCACTTCATTATCAGAGAATTCCAGATCAGGATCTTTGCTTGCACTGGAGTCAAAAGATATTATATCGGCCTTGTTCATCTGGTCAATAAGCGAGTATCGTATACAATCCCTTACTACAGGTGATTTGGGGATCCATGTAAGATTTTCTCCAGGTAAACATGTTGCAACAGGTGACTCAGGATTCATCAATACATCCTCTTGCAGGATATCTCCAATCCTTGAAATTATTCTGAATGCTATGCTTCCAAGAATCCTTGAGTATGCTTCCAGGATTGAACGCCCAACATCCTGTAAAAATTGAGATCAAAATTTACCTTTCTGTTTCAAAATTTTCTTGAAACTGATTAAATAAAAAGAATTATTAGATTATGCCCAATAACATCTAGGATTGGTGGTACCCAGGTGTTTAGATTATTGTATGAATGAGAAGCTCTCATCCCTTGAACTAACAGAATCTATATTGGCAGGTATCCTATGTCCAATCAGGACCAAGTATTTAGCTATTCTTTCACAGATGCATAAAAAAACAAAGATACCACCATACCTACATGACTACTTGAATCAAGTGCTTAAGACGTGAAAGCTAAATAGTTGTTTGAGAAAACTATTAAAAATGTCTAGATTTGAAGGCATAGAATCATCAACTCCAAAAGACACCATGATATGGTTCATGAAAAAGGAAAATATTTAAAAGCAGCAAAAAATGAGAAAGTATGCTCTTGAAATGGATGGGCAAAAAATTGCCTGGTGCATGAACAATAAATCTATATTGGAAACACAAACAAATTCCACATGGTATTTTTACAATGGTTCTAATAAAAATGAACTCAAGAAACAATGATGAATTACTGGAAAATGGTTTGCCAATTAAAAATTATGTAATGACAAGCCAAAGATGTGAACCATTTGACTATGCCGCTGAGATGGCACAAAATGGGGTGGATGCATACCTGGAAACTGGATCACCTAAATAAGTGTGATTGTGTTAACTAAAAGACATCAAACAGTTTACAAGAGTGTTGAACAATGTTACATGGACATGCGTGCACCCCTATGTGTTTAAGACATGCATAATCCTCCTATCATAAGATACTAGGACTCAGCATGCTTACCGTATTAGGAACTTCTTTAAGATAAGTTATACCAACATATGGTACTATCTATACATAATTATACTTTTTAAACATCTGAAACTTGATAATTATGCATAAAATGAAGATATAAAATAAATAAATAAATAGCTGCTAAAAATTTAGACATGGCTATAAAGGATCTGATACAGATTCCATACACGTACCATATTGTATCGTGTTGACAGGGCTACTTTGGGGTGAGCAGAAGTGTTCATGAAATATGGTATTGAAAGTGATGAACAGAGATGGCCCATTAATTGAACTAAGAATGATGAAAATTATGGAGTGTCATCACTTGTGTGGTACATATTCTAAGAGCTTCAGCTTTCTCACCTTATTATATTGGACTTTTGTCACGTCAAGAAAGCTTTGAGGAAGGTTTGGATATCTTGTCTTTAGCATATGCAGAAGAGCTTCAGCTCTGTCCGATAGCATCTCCATCTTATCTAGCTCAGAGCATGGATCCTTCATAAAGGACCATGAATTTCGAACTGGAGATAAACCACTATTTTGCTCATTAATTCTCTGCTTCCAGGCAAGAACAGCAGCCTCCAACCTGTTTACAGCCTCAAGGGCACCGTGTTCACCTTTCAAATTGAGAGAATTAATCATTTCCTCAACTGAGCTCAACTCTGCAGTTAAAACCTGATGCAGTTCTTCACCCAGATTTGCTTTTCCAGACTGTGGGATGTACAAAAATTAGTAACTAAAATACAAAGAGATTAATACCACAGAATACCACTATTCATTGTTAAAATCAGATTACTACTAATCCAAGCTGTTCAAAAATCCAAAGTATGTCAAATTATGTGCAACATATATCAGATTCAATCAGCTTGGACAATATCAATAAAAAAGAAAACTGGTGAATATCAATAAAAATTGTGTGTACCCTGTAATATGACTGAAGTGGATTCTTCATTTGTTTTTCAAGCCATAACGTGGATCGACTATACTTCGGTTTAAAACAACAATATTTGCTTAAAATTATACTCTGGATATCTTTTCTTAGACGTGTTATCTGAAGTTTGGAGAATTTTCGGCTGCCAATGGTTTAAATAAGAGCTTCAATGTTGCGGCAATCCATTAGAAAGAAGTCATTTGGATAGAAGACTAACAGAAATGGCTTGTAAATGTAATCTAACACGGCTTAAGCTTATGCCTCATTTTCACATCTTGTAGTAGAAGTCATGATGATGTAAAGTGGAGAGTGTATGCTTGCCTTGGGAAGGGCATCCTGGATAATGGATGGAACAGGAATTTCAAGCAAGACATCTTCATTGATTGATTTGGCAGCCTTGAATACTTGTTGTACCACCTTACCCTGGTAAAGCAATTTTTTCCTTTCAGGGATAGAGAGCCCAGCAGGAGGGACTTGGGGAGATGGTAGCCACCATCTCTTGCTCTGCCTGGTGGTCATGCTTCTTCCTTCTGCTCTACTAACTCCTTCTGCATACCAGAATTCTGTGTTTACCATTGAATCCAGGGTGTCCTGTCCAATAAAAGTTACAAAGTGTTGAATTTTGAAAACAATATTATTGAAGTTATAGTTTTTCTACATTTTGCCACAAAAGGACCACATACAATAAGCATGGAGTCTAGCTTTTGAAGAGCTGGAAGATTCAAATGGATGTCTGCACGAGCTTTTGGGGTCATTATCTGCAGCCAGGAAGTGAGGAAGAAATATTAAATATAAAGTTTACAAAGACAAGAATATTTGTTTTCAGGTTATTTATCCAAAATGAAAGAAAGGACCTCTAGGGTCCGCCCATTAGCACTGTTTTGCTTAGCAGGAACCAGCTCAACCATGTAGTTGGTAGGAGAGAGCAGCCAGTCCATTTCTCGTCTCCATTTTCTCTTCCTTTCTTCGGGCAAAGGCTCCAATTTCCACAGTTCACCAAAGACAGAAGCTGAAAAAAGGGAGAGCAGAAGAAATGATCAATATATTATGATATCATTGATACTTCTACTATTTGACATAGAAAAAAAAACATTTAAGAATACATTAAATAAGGTCCCCAAGCATTCTCATGAATCATTGTATGCTAAACATAGCAATATTTGGATTAATAAGAACCTTACGTTTGCATTTCATATGTCTATATGAAATCAAGTCTTAAAGAGCTAAACATAATATTTTGTAATAGTTTATCATAGTGGAAGCACCTCATTTTTTCCTCAATAAAAATGGTTATACGCATGATGAGACATACAAGACCTTACGCCTCTTCTTTCTCCTTCTGTTCACTGGTCTGCCTTTTTTATAGCATAACATTTTCATGTAGAAAAACTTTTCTTCCATCCTCACAGATCAGACAAATTTTGAGAAAGATACGCTTGAAGTTTACCAGGTAATACTAGATATCCGAAAAGGTAATACTCGAAAATTGAATTGTTGAACTAAGCCAGAGAACAAAAAGTCAAATATGAAACTGGCTAATGAACAGAAGCAACAATACAATTTGTAACTCTACAAATAAAGATTAGAAAATATAAACCCATTCAACAAGTGGAAAATGATAGCTGTCAAGCAAATGGATAGGTACTGTACCACCAAGATTTGTTATGGCATTGGACAATGCTAAGGCAGTGCAGAGTCCCTTGCGTCCTCCCGTAACATCTTCACCCAACAACAGCTTTGCAAATCTTTCTTTCATGATCTCTACATCTGAAAGTTGAATGGTGTAAGATGGTTTCTCTCTGGGATGAAAGCATTTCAGACTACTAGAGACCTCCAAATCATCGTGCTGGTGCTCGTCCTGCTTGTTGACTAGCCATTGTGAGGAAAATGAGCCAAAGGCATCCTTGCTTGAGGAACAGCTAGAGCCATCTTCATCCAAGGAATCAGAGGCACAACCATCTACTCTACTTATGCTGCTCTCATTGTCATAAGAGAAACTGTTCAAAATGCAGCTCTCAAGGCCATTATATGTCATTACTCCTGAAAAGTTTCCCATTTAATGGAGAAATTTTTGTTACAACTCAGGCATAACAGCTCCAACAAGGAAGGAACCATCCAGCGAATGGTGACTGATTTATGGGATGCGAAAGGCTAAAGCACTTATTGTATCACTCATAAATGATGCAAGTAGAATATTGGCATAGATTTGTGCAGGAACAACAGAGAGAAATATACCATTAACAATATTTTCTGAAATTTGAATCATAAAATTCCAACTTACCATTTTCATTTATTTATTTATTTATTTTTGAGAAGTAGTTTAACTTTGTCATGAGGGTTTGCAATTCCACAAAAAAAAAATACATAATCCGATGTTATACGTGCACTAACATAAACATGTCATAAAAGTATCGTTCACTAGTACAACAAAAATATATAGATTTGAAGTTCATGGTATGTAAGAGTTTATGTACCAATTTTAAGATTATTATAGCCGTCCCCTTAAAATACAATGACATGTTAATCATCATTTGATATAATCTATTCCTAACAGAGGTTTGCCACCACATTCTATAAGTTTATGAGATTAATAAAAAAATGGGAAAAAGATAATGTTAGAAATGCTGGTACAAAATGACTTCAATAGATGAGAAAATTTCCAAGCCTTCCCATTTATACTTGGTACATAAAGTACTATCTTTTTCATGGGCAATGGCTAAATAAAAACGAAATTCAATATAGGGGTATTATATGGATCCTCCAAACCACAAAATTCTCTTATCCAGAGGTCATTGCTACAACAGTCTGGGTTGTCTGGGTTCCATATGCAGCATGTCTAAGATTGATTCCAAAAGGGTTTTACGAAAGTATAGCTTCACTATTCAGTGGCCTTCAAAGGAAAGTATTTCTAACTCAAGTTGTAAACGTGTCTCTGGAAAGACCAAAGTCATCACATGTTGCAGGCAAGGTGAGATTTTAAATATTTGCCAATTATTATCTTGTTTCCTTTTGCAGAATACTCCTAGTAATCTGAGGTTTCACCATAATCCATTTCAGACGCAGTGGGTAACCAAAATTCAGAATTTCATCAAATCATTGCACTCCTAAAAGAAGGTACTGACTGTCCTTGCAGTAAAGTCCCAGGCTATATTGCTCAGAGACCCATCAGGCAAGCATAGGATTCTTTGCGTTGGTTTCCTGTGTCTTGGGTCCTCCATAGGAAAGTGGTCCGAGAATCGACTACCCAGAAAACCAAAAATAGTAAAGAATAAAAGCAAAAAACAAAACAAAACAAAAAACAACAAAAAAAAAAGTCCCTAAGGACCGCAAATTACTCGAGAAAACATGTGAACAACTGTGACAGATCATAATAGAACTGAATTAATAATGCCATGAATGATGCTGATATTAAGAGTATATCTACACGGGATTCACACATGCTGCATGGGCACAATTGTCCCTATTGGCGAATCTGAGATGTGATGCACATGCAGAGGTCACTCTCTCACACAATTCAAACAGTATAAAGAACAGTTATTACGGACAAGACCAATGCCCTGAGCACGCCCTTTCTTATTGTTAAGCTCTGAGCACTCCTTTACTAAATAGAGCATCCCATGAATGATGACTTTTGGGTCACCCAGTCAAAACCCCTCTAATCTAGTGTACACTGGATGAGAGTTTCTTGGGGGCACTTTTGTCATTCAAACTACGAGGAGCGCCCAAACCAGTGCCATAAAATATGGAAAACAAAAGAAAGAATGGAAAGTAAGATGCGAATCCCCTTGAATTGTGTCAATTTAAATAAAAAATGGAAAAGGGTACTGACATTACGGGCCAAAAAAGTCATCCCCACCAATGACTTTCCGCATCCTATTCAAGTCACCATATTGTCTCACACTAGCACACAATAGTGCAGAAATCTGGGTCCCACCACTTTCAATAAAGAGAAATTAAATAAGAACCATGCAAACTCCATGGCTTTCCTGTGAGTCTGTCCAGCCGAAGGTACTGTATGACACCCTGCCCTCTTATTTATGATAATGATATCTCTACTTTACACAAAAACGAAGATTCCGTTCTGCTTCCTCCAATCCGCTCGTGCCTTCCATGAATATATTCGGCATGGTTGCTGGGGGTCTACTAGTGTGTCATAACATCTAAGAACTTATCCAAACTAACCACACTTGTTGACAAGAAGGATATCTTAAATCTGATGACTAGAGAGTTCATTAACCTTAAACTACAGTATATGGATTAAAGTATTCATCACATGGTCTGACTGGTAGGTAGGCCTTTGAAGTGGATGATCCTGATAGGCCAAACACTATACTGACTTGGCAGAAATGTCTCGCACTGGTAAGTACAAGTGTAAAACTAGTGAAACAGTCTACATTACACTATTCCAGCCTAGAGCATTACATGGGTATCTGTCAATAGCTCTCATGGTATTAATTTGAACCGCTAACTTGTCCTGAAAGTCAAGGGGTTGTTATCTGTCAAATAGAAAATTTGAGCAATGTGAATTTCTGCCAGAAAGAAGTATAGATCTACTTAAATCACCACAGTCAATATGATTCAATGATTCTGAACCTGCACGTATTAAGTATGCTACCAAAACCTCCCCCATGAGTCATGAGTCTCATGACCATGACAAAAGGCTCTGTACAGTATACACTGCAAGTCTGGAATTTCAATTCAATTTGTCAGGAAAACTTGTAAAAAATCCGGTGAGATTTTATGGTGGTCTAAAGAAGTTGGTGGCTGCCCTCCGTTTCTTGGGCCGTGGGGCCCCCTGGTTGGGTGATTAATCTAGCTGTAAATGATGCGAAGACACCGGTGACAAAACAGAAGCATCTAAAAAATAAGATAACTTACAGAAATAACAGAGAGAGAAGGGGGGTTCTTGATTTCTTACTCTCATGTTCATCAAGGTCAAGACTGATCTCCCTGTCCCGGGTGCAGCACGCGAGCCTTCTCATGATGATGGCTTTTCCGAAATTTAATGATCTTTCTCTTATGATGTTCCAACAGGAATCCCCAATCTACTCGCACTACATGAGAAGAATCCAGAAAATTTTAATCAAAAAAAGGGGAAAAAAACAAAAGACAGAAAAGTTTCCGAGTCAACTCGGAATGAACACGAGTGAAAGAAAGACGAGTTGAATCGCTGTGTAGCAGAGTAAGCAGAAGATAAGCTCTTCCTTACTTGGAAAGCAATCGAAAAGGTTCAAAATCAGTGAAAAGGATCAAAAAGCCCTAGAATCTGAAATTTTTGGGTAGCCTTTCGTTATCATAAATCTTCAAAAAGCAAGAGAGTACCTTACTTTTTCCACAACTTACGCAAATACATTTTGGAGCAGAAGATACTGATTTCTAACATTTGTTCTGGACTGAAAACCTCGCCATTTTTAATGCAGATTCCTCTTCTTTCTTTTTCTTAGCTTTTACGATACAAAAATGGCGGACAACTTGCAGCGAGAGAGAGAGAGAGAGAGAGGGGTATCAAAGACCAAAAAGAAGAAAAAAGGATGAAGAGATCTATGCTGAGAATCCTTTCTAGTAAAGACAAGAAAAATCTTCAGTCGCTGATGCTGATTCTGTCAGGTAATAAGTTCTAATCATTCAAGCGCCAAATTTCCGCAAGAATCGCCAAATTTCAGCGAAATCAAACGAAAATACGCTCCATCAAAACCACACTAGAAATCTAAACTAAAAAATTTACTAAAACGAAGTTAGAAATCGAGGATCGAGAAGAACCTTTAGACGGAAGTTCTATCGTCTTCTCGGGATTGGTTCCTCAAAGCTGCATTTGGGAGATACGATACGATCTCGATCACCTGATAGGATCCGAGACGATAAGAAGTGAAAGAAACGACAACAGCCATTAATAAACAGTGAGAGAAGTAAAGATGCACAAAAATGGTGAAATAGAAATGCCATTGGGACCTCAATCAATCAATCACTAACCTCAGTGAAGCCGACAACAGCGTTGTTTACAGCTCGGGATTTTTTTATTAGGGTCCGAAGAACTGCGAAGAAATACGAGAGAATCTCTGCAAAAACAGAAGAAGCACAGTGGATTCGTTTCTTTTGTTTTGTTTTTTGCTCTGGTTTTTTTAAACCGAACAGAGCAGCTTCAAAGATGGAAATGTGGAGGAAAATATGAACAGACTGAGAGGCATTTATGGCGAGCGAGAGAGCGGCTGCATAGGTGCGAGGAGCGTGACACTGCGAGGGATGCTACTTGGTTCTGGTTCAGTTTTGGTTCGGAAATCTGTAACCAGATTAATTTGGACTTGAAATCTGCCGCTCGTCCATCGGTGATGTATGTGTCCACACATAGGTGCATGAAACCTATGTGTACGCACCTTCCACCGTTGGACCAGCAGATCTTCCAGAGTGAGGGACCAACTGATATGGTCTCATTAATTTGGTTCGGTTTTGGTTGATGTCTCAATTAATTAAGTAGAACTGAACTCAATCAAACCAAAACCTGACTAAAAATGTGTTTCAATGGAATGCACTCTACACATTGTCAATGGATTCCACCTACAGCATGTGCAATAAAACATATCATTGTAGGTCCTACAAATGTGAATATTGTGTGAGTCCCATAATGATGTGTGTTACTGCACATACTATAACTGGAATCCATGCTACAAAAGATCATTACTCGTTTCACTAAACTCAACTGAACTGAACCGAACTATATGCATACATATGTTCGGATTTGGTTTGGTTTTCATGTTGAAGGTTTGATAGTCACAAAACCCTAGTTTGGTTTTAGGTTGATGGCATCCTCAATCAAATTAAACTAAACCAAATCAAACCCCTAAGTGATTGAAGTTTTCTGTTGCTTCCTCCTATAGCAAACAATACTCTTTGAGTGAGATGTTGGCATTGAAGCATCCTCTGGTTACTGTTTTTTCAAGTTAAACAAATGGGAAAGTGACTTTTCTTATTACAAAATGCTAGGGGTGAGATTTTGAACGTAGCAGCATCTCAGTTAAGCAACAGTTGATGAGTTTGTTCCCCTAATTCTAAGCTCTTGGGTTGGGTTGGGTTGGGTTGTGTTAAGTTAGTTTGGTTTAGGCTGGTCGTTGTGGTTTGGTCTGGGTTGTATTAAGTTACTATCTGCCTCACAAAAATCTTGTAGTGGTTGGTATATTAATATTAAAAAAATTCTATCAAATTTGAAGAAGTTTGTAAAATTTCTCATAAGTTAAGTGGACCAAGAGTACCCTTGCTGCGTGCAGGTTTGCAGGACTCTTAAGGGAATCCACTTCTTCCGTTACTAGTTGGGAAAATTAATTTTTAGTGGTGCTTTATCAAAGTATTTAATATTTAGTTGGTAAAGTTTTGAGTTTTAACCTTTAATGCACCTTTATCAAAATAATTAATTTTTAGTGCTGTTTCACTATTTCAAATAAATTCTTCCAAAAATACCCTTATACAACTTACTTCCGGGACTTGTACAAGCAATAAATTGACTTGTACAAGCCATTTTAGACTTGTACAAGCAATAAAATGACTTGTACAAGTCAATAAATTAACTTGTACAAGTCAATAAAATGACTTGTACCTTAAATAAGTGACTGTGATGTAAGGGCATTCTTGGAATAGTTGATTTGTAATAGTGAAATGATACTAAAAATTAATTAGTTTGATAAAGGTGTATTAAAAGTTAAAACTTAAAACTTTGCCAACTAAATCTTAAATATTTTGATAAAGCACCACTAAAAATTAATTCTCTCTTACTAGTTACAAACTAAGACTTCTACAGTAAATTTTATGATTCCGGCACGTTTCTTCACAATAAACACATATAGTCAAACCTAGAAGAGGATCTGGATATAAAATTATCTATGATCCGTTAGGTTGGCATGTGATTTTATGTATTATATACCTATAGTAAGAGGTTAAGGAGTTTCTCTCTTTTATAGTACAAGGGTTAGAAGATTTTGGAAGAAACATATTTCAAATTAGGTAATCTAGACAAGAGTTTGACTAAGGCTCAATGGGCAAGTGTCTGCATAGTGTTTGCTCCTTTTTGTTGACAAAAAAAATATAGACGTTTGGATCCAATATATAAACTAAGATCTCATCAATTCAAATAGTGGGCTGCACATATGTGGTTTAAAATTTTAGGACATATAGGGAATAAGGAATTGTTAAAGGGTCTTTTTTTTTTATTTGGAAGTGAAAAATGGAAAAGCAAATTTACCCATGTACAAAATGACATTAGAAGGTTATTTTATGAAAAGAAATGGCACGCTTCCCAATGGACCATGGATTTATGGTTTAGTGATTAAGATTGTAGGCTCTTACAAGAGATTGAAGGAATCTAGGCCATGATTGAGAATTTTCCATAGATTGGAGGATTAATATCCACTAAGGTACAAAGGCTATTAAAATTAGTAACATTTGGCTCTAGAGAAAGAGTAATTGTAGCAATGAATATGCAATGGATATCAAAAGATTATTTATTTATTTATTTATTTTTTTGGTTAAATCAAAGCATATCCATGTTTTATGCATCTAAAAATACATGCTTACGAGCATTTAATTTAGAGTACATGGCACATTGGATATGTTTCAATTTTCGATTATGCTTATTCATTTTTTTGCGGTCGAGCAAAAGTTATTCAGCTTATGAGATCCTAGAATCACATATTGCTCAGGAGGAGAAAAATAAAGATCCATATACATATATATAGGCTTGTGACTCCCTCAAACAATAAGGCCTTTCAGAGTAAAATCTAAAAACAAAACCGTGAGGCCTAATAGGACAAAGCAGACTATATCGTTGCTAGGGATTGGGATGTTACATTACTATCTAAAGAAATGAATCAAATCAAATTACTAAATCATAGAGTCAAATACTAAGCAAATACACAATATGTCTCATAATTTGAAAGTTGACCTATGACCATAGGCATCCAATACAAAGACTTTAATTTATAGTCATTCATTTTGTAGTGTACTTCGCTAACATATGGATATCAAAATCAAGAAAAATCTCAACTCCTTAGAGATCCATATTATGAAATATTTTTTCAACATGTTAAAACAAGAATTTTAGTTAGATTATGTGTATCCAAATCGTTTCTAATAGATTCTATTTGTGTTGTTTATATGTCCTAACCCTATTTGCCGGTAACGGGCTGGGTCAAGTGACCATATAGTGCTATAAAATGTTATAATATTAATGTTTTGAAATAAAATATTTAAATTAGTTAATATATTTATTTATAAAATATGTATTTTATATGAGATAGATGTTAAAAAAAACATAGATTTTAATGGATTAAGGTGGAGTTTGGAGTTGGGTCAGACTACACTAATTCAATCCATACTCGATTTATGAATTACCAAACTCTAACCATTAGGGGCTGATCGGGACGGGTCAATTGTCATCCTTGCTTACACCTCAATATTAATCACTAATCACTTTATGGTTAATGAAAAAAAAAGATACATATGATGTCATTGGTCATATCATATATAAAAAAGATCATGTTAATAATTAGATTTGTCATATGAAAGTGGCTCTATAATAACACAAAATTAATTTAAAAAAAAGGTCTAAATTAATTTAACTAAGGGAATATTATCTGATATATATGATGTTAAAATCTTTGAGATAATTAGAGTGACAATATAGGGTTTGAGTGTAAGAGCAATCAATTTGCATAAAAAGTACCAAAAATTAGATATGTCATTACTACATCCCTTTCCAAACCTACATTGGGATATGGCCTACTCTTATTGTCGTGGGACAAGAGAGAGCGCCACCCAACCTAACACCACCACAACCCACCTACCCCACCAATCTCTCTCACATTTTACGAAACCACCTACATATGACGGTGGAAGTAGACCCGAACACTAGAAAAATAAACCCAATTGTCTATAGAATGTTCTCCACCAACATTGGGATATGAAAGTCAATGTGGAAAAGGGGAGGGGGTTTTTGGACTGAAAAAATTAATTGGGATAAAAAAAATTAATATGGAAAAAGGAGAAAGGCTCTCTGGGGCAAGAAATCTCAATTTGTACAAGTAGTTAAGCTATGTGTGTCAATAAATGAGGAGATTGAAGTGGATTTGAATGAAAGTAGAGGGCTACTTGGGGACACAATGTCAGTTGAGAATCTTGAGAACAGGCTTTATATAATGGTATAAATTTCATTAAAATGAGCATTTTTACCAACTAAACATAAGATTCACATCAAATCATTATGTAAATAAGATCTTTCCTTTCATATATCATTCTGAGTATTTCAATGCTTCTTTCTGTTTTTATCTCTAAAAAAACCCATATATCAAGGACACTCTAAAAAGAAAAAAAAACTTAAAATTAGCATCAACTTTTTTGAACCAAAAGCTGTATAAAGATACTTGCATTATATCCTTATCGTAATGTAAGAGGAAAAAGAATAACAACATATAATGTGAGAGATAGAGAGAGAGTTATTATATCTTGTTTTTGAACAAAAAGGTGCAAAACAGGCAGAGAGAGAAAGGGAGGGAAGGAGGGAGAGAGATATGAATCAATAAGGTAGAGAGAGAGAGGGTGGTTAAATCCACCTATTGTGGGACAACAAAGGCGCTGATAGTGGCGATGGTTGTCCATTACCGCTCCCCGGCGCGCCTTGCCGCTCGCCCCATAACATGATGGCTATACAATAAACAAACCACGTTTTGTCCCTACTCTCTTGCATGTGTATGGGTGGGTTTTGAATATTTATAATTTGAATCTTGAAGGTGAGGAATGGAAACAACTTCATGATCCTTCTTTCTTTTTGTCTGTCAATGTCAGAGGGGTTTGTTTTTTGAACTTTGGTAAGCTCTGAGTTTGAGGAACCTTTGATTGGCTACAGCAAGAGATAGATAGATATGGAGCATGGTGGTCCAAAGGAATGTTCATCCACCCTTGTAAGTGCTTGTCACAAAAAGTCATTGGAATCATATCTTATGAGAAAGTTCATGTATTAATTTGTCCTTTGTTTTGGGATAGAAATGAGACATAAATTATGACCCTTTTGAGAAAGAAAATCTGATACTGTGATATCTGAAAGGCAACCCTTTATCAAAAATAATAAGTAACATGGGTTTTGGATTTTTGAAAGAAAAAGGATAAACTGAAATCCCCGAGACCATTTGATCTTTAACATCATTCGGAGGTAGAAATTTTGTCCCATTTAATTTGGACTAGGAATGTCGGTTCTATTAGAATGCAATATTTCTCGAGTACCTAATCAACAGGCTAAAAGACATCAGACTAATCTATACTATTATATAAAACCAGCCCTCCAAATTCGAGTTTGACAATGAGTTTCCATATAGGATTTTATTAATGATTTTCTTATCCCGAAGATTAATATCCACATCCTTTGATTAAGTTATAAAAACCTATATATCTAAAATCCTATTAGTTTCCTAAATTAATAAAGTTCCCATATGTTATCATTATGTCAAGATCGAGATAATTGTTATGTTGTAAAACCTTGAATTTCCCTGAATTTTTTTTGAAATTTAATTAAGGTCAAATAGCGGATTAAAGGATTAAATGAGGTGTAATGGGTTTAAATTGAATTACTTTATTGGAGAAAAAAAATTTATTATTTTGTTGAATTTGATTTATTTGATTTAAAGGTTTAATGGGTTAATATTTGATTTAAAGGTTTAATGGGTTGATCAATTAAATTGTTTGGGTTTGGTTGCTTGGGTGGTTCATTTCAATTATTAAGTGGGGTTAGTGGGTTAGTTGGGTTAAGTGGGTTGGTTTAGTTGGTTTAGGTATACATTTGTTTTAATTAGTGTAATAGGTTTAATTGGATCGGTTTGGTCGGTTTGGTCGGTTTGGTTTAACCGGGTTACATATAGATGAAACCCTCCTTGAGGAGAACCGGAAGGGTTCTATTTTCACTTCGTTGAAGGAAGAGGAAGAGGGGCGAAGGGATAGAAGAGAAGGGGAAGAAAGGAAGAAGAGGTAAGTAGTTTTTTTTTTTTTATTTTGTTATTTCGCCCGTGAATATGGTTGATTCCCTTCTTAGTTTTTTTTTTTTATAGCATTTTTCCATTAAGGATGGATCCCTTCTCGTATTTTCTGATCCTTGAAGTTCTTTGACCACCTGTGTATATCTTTTGGATTTCTATATTTTCGAAATATTGTATTAGAAATATCACTTTGTTATCTCTGTCTCGGTTGTTTCAGAACAATATTTGCTGTTCTGAATTGGTAGTTTACTCCATGAATTCTTTGCATAAATGAATAATGGGTGTCTTAGAGAAAAATTATTATTGACAAAATTTACAATTGGTATGCTTAAAATCTAGTTTAATATGATATTAAATGATTGCAAGTGTTTTAAAACGAGTTAGTATGAGGTGTTGAGCATGCAAAGGTTTGGAAAATTTAGAACTGACGGACTGGTTCGTTGTCCGTGCGGAGTAGGTGAAGTTTTCTGAAATATTTAAATTTTAGTCCAAAACATCTATAGTAAATAAAAAGTGATGTATTATTTTAAAAATGAATCAAGTTTTAGTGTAAAACTTATACCATATTGATAAATTAGTACGCAGAACCTACATAATTACTTTTTAGTTTAGATTTTAGTTAGATTCAATAAATAAGTTCAACCCCCAAATAAATAATTATATTTTAGTTACATTTTGAAAGAAAAACCAAAATTCAAGAAAAAAGTGTTTAAAAATGGATTTTAGGATTTGTAACTTAATTTAAAAATAAGATAATAACAATTTAATAATAGTAAAGAGAAAACTAATAGTTGAGATGAAATCTAGCATGTTGCATGAACAAAATTTTAGGAAAATAATAGTTGAAATAAAAAGGGTTGGGATTTTGGTTGTGATTAATTTTTCTCCATGTACTTGGAGAGACAAATTGAGATGCCCATGTATTGGGTAGATGCTTTATTTCTGTGTACTCTGAGAGGCCCCGTGTACTCGGGATGTTTTAGTTGAGATTAGAACGAGTTGTGTTAACTATATTCTCATGGTTGGTTTCGATTTTAGAACCTAGTAGGCATAGCGCTATATGGATCCATGTAGGGGCTAGGTAGTGGAAGGGATTATTCTTTGCTAGTTGTAATTCCCTATCCATGCACACGTGTTCCACTGTGTACTCAGTGAGGCCTGATCGTGTACTCGGCTGGCTGCGGCTATTCACTCATTTTATCGTGTACTCGGACCATGTTTGGGTAGTGCTTGCCAACCCATCACTGTACTGGGTGGGTTCTCCCGCAATAAGACGATGATCTATACTCGGTTTCGCACCTAAGCCGGGAGGTAACATAGTGGACATTGTGATTACCCTGGTTAAAGATAATCTTACGTCATGAGTCCTGCTATGGTTGTTGATTTATTCTGGTTACTTTGTGTTTATTGATATATTATCGTGGAATTATTCTGTTTATTTGTTTTATTGTCGATTGATGCATATTTTAATCTGAATCATATTTTAGAAATGTTAAAATGTTTATGAACATGCATGGGCTACTTACTGGGATATACGTATCTTAGACCGTTTGTTTTGTTTTGTTTTCAGACCTTGGAAAAGCCGATATCGGAGGGTAAAAGCTGTGATCAGGTGAGATTAGATTAGAGATTAATATTTTAGTTTGAGTTGGTTTTAGTGGACTCTGTATATATATATTTAATTGTTTAGTCATGTTTCCTTTACTCTGTTTTGTGATTCTGGGTGGAAATGTAACCTTTCGGTGATGAGTTACGGGTTAGTTTCCGTAACCCAGATCCGGAGCGTTACATATGTAGAGACTAATTAGTCATCTTTAAAAACACATAAACTATTTATAATTGTTAATAAATATATAATTAATTTGTTGGCATCTTAATCACTATATAATAATGTTATATATGTTTTTTGAAATATAATACAATTATTTTCAAATATAATGTCACGCCCCAGAACCAAGTATGCCTCTCTAAGGCATCCCCCTGTCCCAGGTTGTGACGGGTTGGTCTTTCAACCTAATAAAATGCAGAGAATTTAAAACTTTTTTCTAAGGCAAGTGAAGTGATAAACAATTGATGCTTGTGGGTAATAGAAGTGTACAAGAAATAGTGTTGTAGTGGACTATAAATAAATCTTATAGTGGTTTGGATATTACAAAATATGGGATTCTATCACTTATCTCAAAGTGTAAAGTTTACAATCCAAAAAGAACTACAACATGTATAAAAAGAAATTCTAAGGCTTATAGTAGTCTTCCTCTCTATACCCAAGTGCCTTATCCTTTCCTCGATCCCGAGTCCGGTCCTTTACATCAAACGTCGACGGATCTGAAAAATAATATGTAAAACAACTATGAGATGAATGTCTTAGTAAACAACACATGCATGTTTGGTGAAAACACAGTTTAGGCATATATCATTCGATAAAACCATGACATGTGGTTAGTTGAAATATTGCGAAAACAACGGCAACTTAGTGTCATACAATAAGTGCATGCATGTGCGTAGGTGTACAAGTAATCCATTTGATAACAATCATTCATTCAATTATTATCACTTGGTTATCTAGGATGTTTAATATATACTGCACATGACCCCATCTAACTTCACCGATTCCACATGGTGGCTAGGCATCCAACGCCGATTCCCCTTGACATGGGCATCTATACGTTGATTCCCCTTAACGTATAGGCATCCATTGCTGATTCCCCGTAGCAAATGGGCATCGGCCACCGATGTTGCTGGTGCCGGAATGATATAATAATAGAGAATAAGAACAATAACAACACACTTAGTCATGGCACATATATACAAACAATCCTATTTAAATTTATGGATCCATAACTTAAGGGTTTATTATGCCAATTTTCCTTTCATCAAGTTCAT
Organism: Buxus sempervirens; assembly: GCA_947561395.2. Taxonomy (NCBI): domain Eukaryota; kingdom Viridiplantae; phylum Streptophyta; class Magnoliopsida; order Buxales; family Buxaceae; genus Buxus; species Buxus sempervirens. The sequence goes on along the minus strand of OX387187.1, from coordinate 5,890,765 downwards.
ATCAAATATCATGTATAAACATCTCAAGGGTAGCCCATAGCCTTATCTAAGTCATTCTTGGGCCAAGCCCCCTTTCATTTCTCATGGATTCTGGGCCACTACCCTCCATTCAATATGTCAATAACTAGGCCAATGCCCTTTCTATAACATGATCACAATATACGGCATGCTAAACAAATGGGCCACTGCCCTAAAATAAATTGCATGCTCACTACAAAATTGTTTATTTTTACCGGCGGCTGTAAAACCGCCGGTAAATCATAAAAACCGCCGGTAAATCATTTGCCGGCGCTTTAAAGGGGCGCCGAGGGTCCCTCTCGCCGGCAAATCTTTTTGCCGGCGGTTTTTCCCGGCGGGTATTATCCGCGCCGGCAAATCACTTAATAGCCGGCGGCTACTACTAACCGCCGGCTCAAGTCTTGCCCGGCGGTTATTGCGGCCGCCGGCGAATGGGTTCCAATTCCGTCACTCGTTTGCCGGCGGCCATTAACACCGCCGGCTATTATATACGCCGGCGGATATAGTGGGCGCCGGCATATCGTTAGGACACGTCACACCGATTTACCGGCGGCGTAATAACCGCCGGCCATTTGATACGCCGGCGGTGAACGTGGCCGCCGGCATATGGGTTGAGCTCGCATTGAGCTTGCCCGGCGGCTTAACAAACCGCCGGGGACTATATATGCCGGCGTTTATAAAAGCCGCCGGCATATGACTTACACTTGCTTAGCGCATTCGCCGGCGGCTTAGAAAACCGCCGGTATAGATATTCGCCGGCGGTTTTTTGAACCGCCGGCAAAAGGGTTAAAGAGAACTTACCCATTTTCCGGCGACCGTAAAACCGCCGGTAAAAGGTATTACCTGTGGTTGTCCTAGACATTTGGATTCCCTGCCTGTATTTTCTTAACCTATAAGTTTGTCCTTAACCTATATATATATACACACGTATAAAAACATCTTATGATTACAGCCAAATCTTTTCAACTGCCACAAAAAAGATCAAATTAACATAAATAAAACCTTAACAATTAATAAAAGTGCTAATACATTCTATTCCCATAAAACATACGTACACTCTAATAATTAATTTAAAAAGATATGGTCATTAAAATGTTTAATAATTGTGTCAAATACATGTAATTAAACTAAAAAATTCAATAGCTCTTCAGCTATAGTCGTCGTTTGCTGGTGCGCCTTCCAATAATGCACAAGTTGATTCATCCTGCTGCCTGCAAAAAATAAAAATAAAAAAATTGATAAGTTTAACATGAATGTTATATGACAAATAAACAATATAAAAGACATACATGAAACTTTCAATTATAACAAACATTTGCAATTACTCAAAGAGTTTTCCTATACACTAAATTAAAAGTGATTAATTAATTTCAAGTTAGATTTATTTTAAAATCCCTAAGAAAATAAATTAATAATAATAAATAGTCCAAAATACATTAAAAAATGCCAGCTATGCCTTTAAGCATGCCCCAAGAGTAGTAGAGAACATAAAATTAAATAAATAAATTAAAATGGGAAAACTACTAGTGGCAGGAGAATCTTGCTGATTTTAACTAATTGCTGATGCGTTAGATATCCCAGAACAAAAACATATTTTAATATTCATATAATTGTTGATATCACCTTTCTGCCAAAAATTTCAGATATTAGGAAACACATTCCATGACAAAAGAATATCTAGCTTTATAAGGAAATTGTTGAACTGCTGTAATCATGGAAACCAATGTGCAGCCTTCCAACCCCTTCCGCGCTTAGGCTGGTACTGGTCCACAGAGGGAGTTTGGTTCCAACCGGCTGAATGACACTACTACTTTAGATGCACATTTTAGGCTATACTTGATCACCCCGATTTGGGATCAAATTGTGGCCCTTGGCTGAACTAATTTGAGAGCAAGCCCACAAGTCACCAGAAAGACAAGAAAAATAATACACAGTGCACTAAAAATAACATTTTGGACATTATCTGGGGTTCAATAATAAAAACTCACGATGTCAAGGATCTCAAAAATTGTACAGAAATATGTCTCAACAGTTGGAGAAGATCAAAGAGATTTCGTTGGATAAGGGGCAATCAGGAAAATCCACCCTCTGAGATGGGATTGGGTCTGCAAACATAAAAAGTTTGGTGGTATTAAATGTATGGATATAAAATTGCTCAAGAGGTGATTTATGTTTGTTGGGCCAGGATATGGGATTAGCATTTAAGTTGAAGTAACAGGAATCCAGTTCTTCCATTTAAAACAATCATAACTCATATCATGATCGAATTATGAGGAACTAAATCCTTCGGACCGACAATACATAGGTCCTTTTTGGTCTTCCTCTCATCCTTTTAGATCTTTGATTAAGTACCCCATCACATCTTACAATGACCTCTGAAGGTTTTTTTATTTATATACACAGACCATCTTGACCGAATTATTTTTATATGATAACTTCTTTGGACAACACCCACTCTCAGATGCCTCTATTACTGAGCTCATCTTTCTTCATTTTCCAACACATACATCTCAACACTCTTACCTCAGCAACTCTCATACTATCTAGACATTTGTCTTTGTTGCCTATGTTCTAAGCCATACAAGTTTTCTTTTAGTCTAAGTTGAACATTGCCATATCTGCAGTACCATTGCTGGTAAATTAGGTTATAAAAAGTAGATGGGGAATTTGGAGTCTCTGTCTGCAGCGGTGTTCTGAATGCAAAATTTAAGTTCTTTTATGGCAATAAAATTTGAAGTGGGCAGTCAGGATAGAACCAGATTTCGTAAAGTTGATGGGTGAGGAAGGGATACTTTTTGAAATCAGCACATTGCTCCATCTAAGATGAATCATATTTGCCATTTTCTTTAAAAACAAGTTTTAGATGTGGAGGAACTAGAGATATATGGTTATTCCTTCCTTATTGGAGTTGGTTGTCTTCAAGTGTAAGCAGGATACAGAAAGATGTGAAGATTTGTTGAGATTTGATAAGGGTCATTTTTAAGTTAAATCCTTCCGTAGAACTCTAGGATAGTTCTTAGATGAAGGTGTTAAAATTTGGAAAATCAAAATTACCAGGAGGAAAATTTCCTCTGAGTACCTACTATTGACAGATTAGTAGAGGTTGGGCCATGACAAATCGATGTGTGATCTGCAGTTTTGATTCTACATTGCAAAATTACCTCCTAAGCATAGTCTGTTTCCATCTTTATTTGAAATTTATTGGTCTTTCCCTCAATAAGTGTGTTTGGCATTTGACAGGTAGGATTCCAAGTCCTCCAACTCAAGCTTATGTTCCTTGGAGGATGATTCCCTTTAAAGGCTATACGGGAATAATTAAAATAAAAAAAAAACAAAGAAACTAAAGATGATGACAGTCCTCTGTAGCATACTCAGCATAAATTGATCTTGTTTCTACCGAAGTTCATGGGGGTGTTGTTTGATCATCTTTGCACTAATTTGCAGGACTCAATGGTGTCGGAATTTGTTTTCGCCTTTGTTTTAATAGGAAGTGTTAACTATTTTTACTCAATTGTGAATTCCTTTTACAATGAATGGATCTTTTGCTTCCAATTAAACAGTACTTGTTCAGAATGTGTGCCAGGTGCTTTTCAGCAATGATGCTAGTTCGTCTTGGTGGTTAAGAGGGGCTGACGCTGGCTCATCATTATTTTTACTAGTTCTAGGTCATACACTGGAGTGATTTTGACACAAGACTTGAACCAGTTCACATCCTGTACTTTCTATCTCGGATCAACTACACTGTATCTGATTTTATACAAGATAATCAGGATCCTAATGGATCCTCATTATCATGTGCTCAATCATTTAGAACAATATATTAATTATAATTAATGGCTGTTAACCATGGTCTACATTTCTAAAGAAATATATATAAGTTTATAATGCATTTCTTGAATAATTCGAATTCTTCATGGGAATATTGATTGGAAATGAGTCCACACCCAACCCAATTCAACACTGCACAGTAGATACAATATGAATCCCAACTTCTGTCAGATCTCCGATCAGCATGTCATCGAAAGGGTCTAAACTCAATTCAATCATGCCTAGCTCCAGACCCAACCCGTTTTACGCCAAACTATTTTCTATTTTTGATTGGGAAAAACGATTATTAGCTAGACAAGATCCAACCATCAAATGACTGAGCAGTTTAACAACACCTGTTAATTGGCACACAGACATTTAGCTCTTTGATTCAATAACTGATTGACTTAACTAATGACTATTCGCCAAGTAAATATGCATATGAAGTTTCATCTAACCAAAGTCGGACAAACTCCACATAATAACATATTATCAGGGCTAGCAAAGAAAAGAGAGCTTCCTCGAGTTTCCATAAATGTGATTTTGGTCCATCATTCCCAATAATATAAACCGTTAGCTAATACCCTAGTTTAATGTGGAGGTAAGAAATTACTAAGACTAAAGGCCATTAGGAAAAAAAAAGAAACAAGGTCAATGGTCAAGAAAAGAAATGAGTAGGCATTATTTACCCCAGCTCTTGCAAGAAGGTCCAGTGATGGAGGATCAATTCCCTTCTGATTTATAACGACAAAATTATTATCATTGCCTGAACAAACCTGCAAGTGACAATCTTTTGAGCACCCTATATTGAATTGCTGTGTTTGCATTTTAAAACCATGAAAACAAAGAACTGAAATTAGGTTCCCATACCTTGTTCTTTAACTCAATGATCTTTCTAACTCTTTCATCAACCTGGCGCCTTTCAGCAGCAACCATTGCCTCTCTGTGCTCAGCATTGGAGTAGAAAAAGCCTGAATTTATTTCACTGAGAAGGAAAACATTAGTTATACTGATGTTTGTATATAATTTGCAACAAAACCTAAATATAAATCATGCATTCATGTAATGAAACATTTCAAGATGGCACAATAGGGCAAAAAAGGAAGAGAAAATTGATGATGAAAACAATTATGATAAATCAAGAATAAGAAGCAGCAGTTGCACAGTTAAAGACCATAAGCTCATAACTTCTAACATCCAGGGTTGCAGAAGAGCTAATTCGAATGGATCTGTCACTATATTTGAACTACAAGAAAGATGTATGATGGCAAATATTTGTCGGTAAATATAATTAAAACATACAAAAAAAATCTAAAAATTAGAAATCAAACTGCCAAAAGAGAACTTAGATGAAGAGTGAAAATAAAGTGCTGCAGATATCCTTTTTCCTTTGCAGAAGGCCAAAAAAAAAATTAAAAATATGTTTGTCAATATTGCAAATTAAAGGTTCTCCTGGGGTAAAAAATATATCTAACTGGAACACACCCTTTTTGCTTTTTCTTTTCGGAAAGTCAGTATAGTATTAATATCACATAATGTAGATACAAAAAGAAGCTAGAATCCAAAGAAACCAGCAAACCCGGAAACTCATATACAAGCATACTCAAATCCAACTGACTCTTGGGGAAAGCCAATAAAAAACATTTCTCTATTTCAAATCATTTATTATTGAATTTTTAATAACCATTAAGTATCAAATACATAATTGAAACAGAAGATGATAAATGAAATTAGTTACACAAAATAAGCTTTAGTAACCGGAAAGTGCAATTATAGCAAACAAAATCTAAACAATTCATATACATTTTTCTTTATAACCAATGGCATTATTCTACAAAACGCAACCCATGTTCTAGGAAATAAAAATCCATCGATATTTACCTTTTCTCATACTCTAAAGATACATTGCAAGTCAAGATGTAACAGTTTTCTGCCCGTCGCTTCATATCGGGATGTCTAGAGCCATGATCAAGGACAAGACCCTCAACCTAGAACCAATATATCCCATTAATAAGAATTCTTTAGACTCTAACAAAACACTGAATGATCATATAAATTTTTCCACAAAAAAAAATTTACAGAACTTCATCTAGAACACCATAAATTGATAGAGCTATTCAACTTCAACTATCAATTAAAACACTAGAAATGAACTGATTAAGAAATTGGGCTTATATAACAACAATCTGGCAGTAGTTCTTAGTTTCAATCATCAAAATACTTAGATGAACCTGCAATAAACTACAATGGTGTTGTACCTATTTGCAATATTAGTGTCACTGAACCCCCTTTGGTGGGCTTTTTGATGATGATGACGATTATTATCTTGTTTAGTTAATCAATCAAAGATAAATACACTATTTATATGTTCAAACCACCTCAACTTACTCTCTTCCATTTTATCCTGAATGCATTCAACATGGCTGGTCTAATTGCTGCCTTATAAAACTTACCCTTTAATATAAGTGGAACACGCTTATCAAACATACCCGAGAAGCATCCTTGTTCCAAAAGTTAGAACACCATTACAGAAACATTAAAAAGTTTGCATGGAGACTCTCACCCAAGAAGAGTTTGTGATTGGGATCAACACTCCACTTTCTGAAGTGAACCCAGCAGTAGACTACTACATATTTCCAGAGGCTAAATTCTGAGAGTTTAAGCAGCTAAGCAAAATACTAATAAAGTGCAATTCACTCGTTCGAACCATCATAATCGACTAAGTGGTATGAATTTACGTTCTTCGAATCCTGCTCTGCTCTGTGCATAGCTAATCAATGTGTCTACAAATCACATGAACAGGTTCCATTATTGTCTCATTAAACTAAAGGAAGACCAAGATTCATAGTCAGACGGTATCGGAGGTTGTTTAATATGCCATAAATACCTGCAAATGGCGTTTAACATGAAAGATGGTCAATCCTTCAGTGTCCATAAGCTTTAGAATACTCTTCAGAGTTGCCCCTGAATTCGAGCAATGAACAAGATTATCAGAACTTAGAAATGCTCAGCTATGTTGTGAGAGCTATACAGAGATTACTTACTATTAGCAGTACTGCTGCTCTTAGTCCTGCTGCAATCTAAGGAGACCTGCAAATAAAATAACAATGACAATCTTCAATCATAACTGTTGTCAGGTTGGGCAAATTTTGTACATTGAACAGTATTATACCTCAAGATATGACTCATCTCAATCTACCCCTCAACCTGCCGTTTGGTCAGAACCGCTACCCTGTGTAAACTGAGGAGAATGAGCAGGAACTATAAATTGAGGCTGTGCTGGACCTGCTGCTGCCATACCGGATAAAACTAATTAACTTGCCTTACTTGGAACTGGATATTTACTATATTGAAACAATTAACAAGGAAATCTTAGTCTAACCTTTCTTACTTTCATCATTTTTATCATATATTAATACAACCATATGAATATGCACATATATATCAAAAGTACCAACAATTCTGAAACACGAAGCACAAAAAAATTTTAGAAACTAAGAAATGACACTTTAGATAGGCAATTATGACTACACTTCAACCCAAATAAAGCCACATTCATACTTTTATTTTTATTATTACTTTTTTAATCTTTTGATGTATAATTACATATACATATAACAGAGTTATAGCAGCATCCCTAAAAATAATAATAATAATAATAAGTTTGTTAGTTTTCTAAGAGAGGCTAGATTTGAGGAAGCTTTTTCACTATTAATATATCTGTTTGGACTTTAAACTTAAGCATGTGAAAAGAGGTCAGTACCTAGATATGGACAGCATATCTACACTCATGGGAAGTTTCTTTGCCATGCAATAAAATTTTTTGGACTTCAACATTAAAATGAGATGTGGGACCACATGAAAATACACACGCTACAAGTGAGTTCATCATGTCAGCTTACACACAGACACACAGAGGGAGCTGATGTTGAAAAAGCAACACTTTATATAGCCAAGCCAAAACTCATGTTCTGATAAAAAGAATGATCAATCAATCAAATCCTACATACAGATCATCTTTGGGTCAAAATAAGTGATAAATCAAGTGGTACATGCATGCCAAAAAATACATAAAAAGCTGAATCTTGAATGTCTATATTTACCAACCCAACAAAAATTCCTGACTCCACTCCTAATGAATGCAGACATCCAATTGTAAAAATTATGAATCCATTGAATGTCTATATTGGGTCTCCAATGGACGAGAACATGCTTCCTTTTTGTCACTGTATTGGACTTGGTCAAGATTTGATGTTTTTCACCCCATATTCTAAAAGAAATTATATCAATTTAAAAAAAAAAAAGGTTCCAAAGAAAATGTTTTTGCCTGTTGCATAGGGCGCTGGAATTGTGGAAATGGTTGCTGTGGTTACTCCATTCACATTGAGCCCGCTAAATTGCACAACATGATGACCTGGCAATGCATAACCCTGAACAGCCGTATATCCATGACCGCCAGGAAGAGTCTGACCCAACTGCCCGTATGGATAAACAGCTGGGTTAACTGTTCCTGGAACCCCATATATCTGAAAGTATTGCTAACCCAAATAAGGACTGTATACACCCTGAGAAATAGATGAAAACACAGGAAAGTGTTAGAGAGCTAGATCTGTGATACTAATCCAATATCTTCATGCACAATCTATCCCTCACAAAAATTGAATTTCCAATGATGTTAATGACTTGGAACTTTGACCTGTGGGTAGACGTATTCAGGTCCATATGTCGTATACCTGCATAAAAATAAAAATCATTGCATCCTTTAAGAACATTAACTAACATATATGTAGTTTATAAATTCATATGCAAGTCTTCTTTAACTAGACTTATAATCCTTGACCATGGCATTACTGGCCTTTCAATGGGCAGGCCTTGAATGAATGGTAAGGACACCTAATCACTGTGACATTTGGACTGTTTCCAAACCAGGATATGGTTCATCAGTTGAATAGACATTGATTTATTAAATATTGGCAGATGGCACATGCAACCCAATCACTGTGACATTCAGACTGTTTGCAATCCTAGATATCATTCATCAATTGAATAGACATTTTTTTCGATCCTGATTTATTAAAATATTGGCAGAGGGCAAATACATGATCAAGCTTGGTATCCATTTATATTACTCTATACAATTATAAAAGTAAATTTCAAAGATACTTCAATTAAATTAGTAAACCAATGGTTGAACATAAATTGGATATCACAAGAAAGATCTGGACAAGAGTTTTATGATTGACCCAATTGTATTGCAAGCTGTTTTATCGTTTAGAAGATATTAGCTTTTGAAAACTTTCATAGAAAATTATTCCCCATTAATAAAAGAGAACTGCTTCTTTTGCTGAAAGCTAAAACAAAAGTACATAATTACACTACACCGTAATGTAATTAGGTTAGTTTTGGTGAAGTGCCTACAGAGGGTCATGGTAATGTCAAATTATTAGGCCTCATGAGAAGTTGATACCCATAAAAGTAAGATCACTTCTCTTGATGTCATAATACATATAATGTTATATAGCTATCAATTTATTTTTATTAAAGTAAATACTTCCTTTTAAACATGTGTGGAACTAGTCTGCATAGATACACCATACAGATATATCATATATCTAAGTTACATGAGTGAGTAATCCAAAATAAATACGTAAATAAGCCTTTCAGCAATAACATTCATTAAGTCTCAAATAAATGCTTCTAAAGCCCATCTAACACTGAATGCTATATGTCATTGCATTACCAAAGAAAAGGAAATCCAATGAGATTGATACATATGCACGGGTAATAATTCATGAAAATGTATGCAAAGGCATATTTAATGGAAAATTATCTAAAACAGATAAATAAGATATAGTATATAAATTATCAAAAATAGGATATCAATACCTCTGATCATTGATGTTAACATCTTCCAATTGATTATTTGAATATCCAGTTGAGGGAAATTTTATACCTGAATTTGGTACTGGATTGGTCCTTAAGCTAGTCCCACCCCCTGCGAAAAAAGGGGGTGAGGGTGGTGTCTATAAAGTTCAAAGACCTAGAGAAGTAGACAAAATGCAGAAGAAAGGAGAAACAGAAGAAAGAAGGAGAGATAGAGGGAACAAAGAGAAGATTAAAACAACAAGATAAAGAAGGAAATTGATCCTATCTCTTTCTCCCACTCTCTGTCTCCCTCTTGACTCTCCCTCTCTCCCATTCACCTTCTTCCTTCGTCTCTCTCCTGGTAGACTTAGGTTTTTTTATCTTAAAACAATTGGCAAAAATGTACTGGTCCATACCAACCTGAACTGATTTAGATCAACCAGTATAAATAAGTATGCCGCACCTTCTTTCTTAGAAATACGAGAAATAAATGTAGCACTCAAACTTATCTCAAAATGTTTGTAGCAAAAAGGCTCATGGGTTGCTCTCATATAATCATCCAGAATATATCTGCAGCACCTTTTCTAAAATGCTATACTAAATCCATCAAGAATGGGTGAATTATCACCTGCCAACTAACGCAAAGTCATTAATACTTCTTCCTCGGATTGTAGACTTTCCAACATATCTTTTTCCTCATCGGTCAAAGTATTAAAATCTAGCCCACCAAGAAAGGTCTCACCTCCCTCTGCTCATAAAAGAGATCACAATAAAGATCAGATGTGACCTTCTTGATATCCTCTCCCTCAAAAGCATTCTACCATCAACCTTTAAAAGCAGATTAGTGGAAGAAACTGATGTTTTAGCACCCACCTTGAGCCATAAAGCTTGGGATTGTCTCCAACTGATCTTCAACAAATAGACTGAATTTTTATAGTCAACTCTCAATTTCTACCTTTCAACCCAGTCATTGAAATGCAATGATTCATCCTCTTCAAGTTGATCCAAAACTTTTATTCTGTCCAGCAAATCTACTAGCTTCTCATCCACTCTTTCAAACACCTCTCTATCCCACTTCTAATATTCATTTTCAAGGCACAAAGTTTTCTACAAAAAACAAACAAATGTGAACCTTGAAACTCTAGCTCCTTCCACTATTCCCCTACTAGATTGACAAATGAATCATCCTCTACCAATATCCTCAAATCTGAAAGGTGATGCTTCCCTTAATTCATTCTCACAAGATAAAAGTATAGACGAATGATCAGATAGGGTTCGAGGGCCAAGGCTAGGCTGTAACTCCAAATTTAAGGAATCTTTCCTACCATTCCAAGGATAACAAGAAGTGATCCAACATCGAAAATGCCAGGGATTGTTGATTCTTTGACCAAGTAAACTTAGTGCCTGTAAGCATAACATCGAGTAATACATATTGATCTATAAATGCCAAGAAATCTCTCATCACAGTGGATAGATATCTACAGCCAATACAAATTGATGAAATCTAATGACATTAAAGTCAACTCCTATGGCCCATGATATCTTACCATTCCCACTAGCTGCCATCAGCTCCTCCCATATCACCCCAGATTTAGAATTTCCATTCGGACCATATAGTCCTGAAACAAGAACCAATTCAATGCCAGTAGTTTCCTTAAAAAGTACAGAAATTGAATTAACACCTCCGAGACGGTTTACACATTCAACAAAATGCTTATGAAGTTCCTGAGTCCATATTTTCCGTGGTTGAGTTGAAAGAGTTTTACCAGAAATAGCAACTCTAGCAAGTCTCTCACACTGCTTATCTAGCTGAGTATGGAAGCTTGGTTGTGTAGTTGAAGGGATGACTGGATTGAAATTGGCCTGTAAAGCAAGAATAAGAAATAAAAAAAAAAAAATTTGTAATTTGTAAGAAGCTTCATAAAATGCATAGGAATATATATAATTTCAGGGGAAATAAAGAAAACTTCAATCCAAAATTTTGATACCGTCAACGGGAATGAATCTAAACCGGAGAAGGGAAATGTGAAAGTGCCATTGGTGGAGATGGGAGAAATGACAAAAAGAAAATCAAGAGGGAAAAATTAAGGCATGAGTTCGAACAGTAGAAGAAAGTCCGGCAAGTGTTTCTCCCTGGAGGTACCTTTAGCTGTTCTTGAAGATGGCTCTCCACTTCGAGTTGTAACCGCAGAGATTCCATAAACCGCATGCTTAGCTGTTCTTGAAGATGGCTCTGCACTTGCGGTTGTAACCGCATGCCTCTGTCATATAACATCATTTTTTTTGTTTAATTGCACATCAGAAACAGATCACATAAGAATTATTATTCAAATTATGTTAACAGATAAAATGATATCTCATACACAAATGCCAAATTTAAGTGCATACAGAATTTTGGCAAGGAAGGATTTATTTTTCCTTTCTAATTTGAATAGTTTTGAACTATGAGGCTGATCCTGGACAGTTTCCAAACATGGAAATTGATCTAACAACTGATCAGCCCAGTTTGCCAACAAGTTAATCCACATCATCCCTCTTCATACCCCCTAGTTTCATCCCAAGATTCATTAATCATGTGATAAAAACTAAAAGCATTTCAAAGCCACCAATTTACATGGCAAAAGTCTAATCCATAGTACCTTCTGGGGCTTTACTGGGATGGAGAGTTGTCCAAGTGACCTGTTAGAGGGTTCTCTATCAGATGGATGGACTGGCTGCTTATGTTAGCCCTCCATGTGATCTAAAATCACCTTTCTCACCAGAAGATTAAATGTGGAGTGTGTTTAAATCTAACAATGCTGTTTTAAGCATCTACACCGATGTAATAATGATCCACGAAGAACTTAAAAGCAGAAGATTACTCTTTTAGATCAGGTTGTGGTATGGCATTCCCCTGAGCTTCCCCCTCACATTGTCCTGCCACAGAGATAGATTTGTACTTGGTTCCAGTGAGAAAGAAACAACAAATTTATAAGCTGATTCATTTAATTTTGTAACTTAGAATGAAAGGAAACATAAAGTTTGCAAGCATAAGAAACTCGAAAAAGATGCTCTTCTGGACTTTCAATTTCCATGTCTTTTGTGGGATATATTGACAAAATAAATATATTTCACTAAATTCGACAGATTTCTTTCTCACTAAATGCTCCCTAAGCAGATCATAATTAAGATACCATGCTAGCTTAATAAATTTACCACCACATTTATAACCTAAAGGCACTAAGAGATGTAAGGAATGTTTATCCGGTAAAGAATCTCATATGGGCTATGCTGAATCATCAAGAATTCTGAAAAATCCTCTAGTGGGTGAGTGAAGGAGTGATGACAACAAAAGGTCGAATGTAAACAATTTCAATTCAGGTTGGTCTTCAAGGAGGTCCACCAAATGGTTCATCACAAGTGCAAAATGATGCCTTGTATTTGTGATTGAGGAACCAACTAGATACGTTAGAGATTTACTCACACGTTTAAGTTATAACAAAATGTTTCTGATGAAAACCTTCATGCATAGTTTGTGAATTCACAGTGCATAAAAGCAATGGGGAAGTTCTGTCAGAACTAATGGAAAACACACCAAAATTATATAAACTTTAAAAATAATGTCATAGAAATTAGTGTTGTACTACCATTTGCATAATAAACTTCAGAACCCGAAGCATACATAGGCTCAAGGACTGACTATAACAATATAACAAAAACATGCCTTATTATTGTACTCTGCCATTCCAAGAGTTAAAATACTACTATAGAATAGTGTAACTCTAAACAAGGGATTAAAGTAGTATTACTGAATCACATAACTAAGAAGAATAAATAAACAGAACTGCTGATCTAATTTGAATTCATCCAATATTTTATCCTATGTTAATAACAAAAAAACACTAAAAATTTCGCATAAAGGCTTTCACTCTAGAGTACTTAATGATTGGAATCAACACTCCTATCCCTGATATAAAACCAGCGGTAGGCTGCATATTGCCATTCCAATCTTTTGAGGGCGGGACTTTGGCGAGCTTAAGCAGCTAAGCAATGTAATAACAAAGTAAAATGCCCACATTTTAACTATCATAACAGATTTGTGATAAGGATTCACCTTCTGCAGATTCTGGTATGTACTTAGCCATTCAATATTTCTGCAAATCACATGAAAAAGTTATATTCATGTCTCATGAAACCAAAGGAAGACCTGGATTTCAGACAGTGTCCAAGGTTTTCCAATATTCCAAAATACCTGCAAATGGCTTTTAACATGAAAGATGGTCAATCCTTCAGTGTTCATCAGCTTCAGAATTCCCTTTGGTGTTGCCTCTGAACTCGAGCAACAAACAAAATATCATAATTTAGAAATATCTCAGTTGTAAAAGCTACAGGGCATTATTACTTACTTTCAGCACCTCCAAGACGGTTAACACATTCAACAAAACGCTCATGAAGCTCTACAGCTGAAGCAGCGGCTACCCCAGAAGGCCTCAGACACTGCCTCTCTAGCTGCAGATGGAACCTTGGTTGTGTAAGTGAACGAGTGACTCGATTGCAATCAGCCTGTAATAGCAAATTAAAAAATAAAAAAATTAACTGATTCATGAAGCTCAAAACCAATTCTAGTCTAGAAGAAGCTGCATAGAAAGCATAGGAATTCTGATACCCCTCAAGAGGTTATGGAAGGGTACCTCCCGTCAGGGATGGAATCTCCATCCATGAACTTACTTTGCAAGCTGTGAAGGAGCTCACTCCCTGGAAATTTCTAGGAAGAACTTTGTGGGATTTTTCATATTATCTATATTTTGGATTATTACCAAAATAAAATTTTACAATAGACTGCAGGGTATTTTAGAGCCCAGATATTTGGAAGTCCTGCCTGTATTTTCTATTCCAAATTTTAACCTGTAAGTTTTGCCTTAAACTATATATTACACGTGTAGAAACGTCTTATGATTACAACCAAATCTTTTCAAGTGCCACAAGAAAGATCAAATTAACATAAATAAAACCTTAACAATTAATAAAAGTGCTAATACATTGTATTTCCATAAAACATACGTACACTCTAATAATTAATTTAAAAAGATATGGTCATTAAAATGTTTAATAATTGTGTCAAATACATGTAATTAAACTAAAAAATTCAATAGCTCTTCAGATATAGTCGTCTCTTGCTGGTGCGCCTTCCAATAATGCACAAGTTGATTCATCCTGCTTCCTGCAAAAAATAAAAATAAAAAAATTGATAAGTTTAACATGAATGTTATATGACAAATAAACAGTATAAAGGACATACATGAAACTTTCAATTATAACAAACATTTGAAATTACTCAAATTGAGTTTTCCTATACACTAAATTAAAAGTGATTAATTAATTTCAAGTTAGATTTATTTTAAAATCCCTAAGAAAATAAATAAATATAAAAAATAAATAATAATAATAATAAATAGCCCAAAATACATTGAAAAAATGCTAGCTATTTCTTAATAATAAAATTCTAAGTCTCAATCAATAAAGATAAACCTAAATTTCGGCAACACCTCCCCTAAAATGGAAGGGGTGACCACGCCCAAATAGGTCCTAAAATCAAATAACCTGCAATAACCTACAATGGTGTTGTACCTATTTGCATTTACACGTCCTTTCTTTGAACAATACAAGTGTTACTACAGGTTTAATCTTTCCATGATATAAGAATGCAATCACTATAAAATTGTGCCTTTATGGCGAGTCTCAGAGCGACAGCTTTATGAATACAAATTGATAGAACTGAATAAGAACATGCAAAAACATACATCAATATTCAACTCTAATTTGGCTTGAAACTCGAGTTGGATTTGATCTGCATGCAAGTTGCGCCAAATCCTTCCCTGGTCAAAATTAAAATAAATTGGTTAGTTGAACATTTTATATAATACATAAATAAATGATTAACCAATTAAACAAATAACATACATCAAGACCAACCAGAGCAAAATAAGGAACAAATGTAGTGGACTATCCAGGCTGCTTCACGTGGCATAAAAAGTAAAAAAGCAGCAAAAAAATCTTCACATGCAAATGCAACTCGTCGGACCATCACGGCTTCATTCCTACTAAAAAAATGAGGAAAATCATGGCTAACTAATTAACTTATCATCTCAAAACTCAATAAAATTCATAGCTCATCTTTTCTGGAATAGCTAATATCAAATTAATACAATTCCCACTTTAAAAAGAAAAATATACTTCCAGTTCATAGAATTTCTTGATTTATTGACACTGAAACCAGAATGAATACTGAAAGTATACCTTCTAATTGCTGAGACACCACATAGTCTTTTACAGAAATCCACTCCAGTATACACAGACCCTACATTTATATTTTATGCCTTGAAAGAGTAAGAATCCATCCACCCACAAAAGAAAAAAATCTTTCACCAAGAAATGGTAGACACACAACGTAAGGGTAACTTCAAAACCAACATGTTGAGTCCTTACCAAGTCCTTCAGGGCTGAAACTGAATCACTGGATTTCCTGGAACTCTCCAGCCTTGAATCCAGAAGCCTGAATGGCTCAGATGAAGTTGAAAGTAGCATAAAGTCCTCCTCGGAAGATTGTTGATGCCCAAACGAACTTAAATCATTTGAAAAACCATCTACTGAAAGTTTTTCGAAATCCCCTTGTGTAGAGCTAGAATCAGGCTTTACATGTTACATACTTATCTGCAAAAACATTGTCCAAGATGGTTAGAATCACCAAGAAGCATGCAAAATGTACCAATTGTAGAATTGCAACATTAATCATAATCCAGAGCTCAATAAATGAAGATTGGACCCTAATGTACCATTAAAAGTTCGTATTACAGAAAACGACAAATTTAAATACAGCTGAAAATAATGAGATTAGAAATTCAACTATTACCTGAAAATAATGAGATTAGAGCCCTACTTGCCCAGGGCGTCCATGGAAATCTCTGTAAGCTGATCCCTGATTTGAGGCAGAACCTTAGGTATGGAGAAGAAGAAAACAATGATGAACCTTACCAACGGAAAAGAAGCTTGATGAACACGTGCCTTGATTTGGGGAAAAAACCAATGTTGTAGAAAACACAAACCAATGCGTGAAGTCATATTTTCTTAGAGCCCTATATGAAAATAATGAAGAATATGAATTCTAGATTAGGTTGGGAGAGATACTATGATGATCCGGATCTCTTCCCCCTTCCACAAGAGTTTCGTTGGTTGATTTTATCTCTTTGCCTATAGAATTAGGATTCTTAACAACGATATCATACATGTGAAACTATCGTCGTTAAGAATCCTAATTCTATAGGCAAAAAGGGATAAGATCAACCAACAAAACTCTTGTGGAAGGGGGAAGAGATCTGGGTCATCCTAGTACCTCTCCGAACCTAACCTAGAATTCTTATTCTTCAACAGAGGGTTAAGAAGATATGACTTATTGATTTTTCTTGTCTAAAACAACCCCAAAGCCCACACAACTCTTTAAAGTTCCATCGCTTGAGTCGAAATTTCAGCAACACTTTCCCTGAAATGGAAGGGGTGACCAAGCCCAAATAGGTCACAAAATCAGATAACCTGCAATAAAAAATCTATATACCATTCATACATCTAATTCCTAGCCTCAATTTCAGTTATCCAATTCCTTTTCATCCATACAAAAAGGTGATATATAATTTTTGAACTGTATAAATATTTCAGAAATTGAAGAAAAGTGCTATATAAGTGGTTCAGTTGTAACCCGAGGAAGTCCGTAGACACCCCTGTTACCCCTCTAGATAACTAGTTCCCATGATTCTGAATTTAAGGCTGAGTTGACTATATCCTATTCCTGCATGCTTCATGTTTAGGCTTGTTTGGATCTTTTTTTTTTTTGTTGAGGCTTTGGGTACAGGTTGCAACCACCTTCAAAAGGAAAATAGTGCATTACTGACCCAACAGACCAGCCATCCTTTAAGCATTTAAACCAATCACCAAAAGACAACATACAAAACATGCCACATGAAGTATATGTTCAAATATGATGAAAATTATGCTAAAATAATACAAATGAGGGGTATGTGCAACAATATGAACAAGTAAACAGCAACTGGAGCAAACTTGCATGATCATTGTGCATTGTGGTGGGGCTAAAGACCAGCAAATTTTAGTAACAAAACAATTCTGAACATGCACAAACACATGCATGTGCTCATATACAAAGAACATTTAAAGAATTGTGCTAAATGAGATGTGCAGATGTGTATAAAAATGTGAGACAACAAATATAGTATTAAAACAATGGACAAAACGAGCATGTGTGCATGTGTGTGATGGTGAGAAACAGAAAACAAGAGATTAATCCATCAGTGTACTCATCCATCATGTGGCAAAATAGAACCAAAAAGTGCTGCCATGGTGTACCACAGTTTCCTTAAGGAGATGAAAATTAAACAAACAAAGCATGTCGTTGGAATGCTCTATGTGCTGCATTTACTGATTTTCTTAGTGCAAGATATTGCTTTTAGATCACAAACAACAATGACCCAATGTTTTAAAGCAGCAACCTATCTGTTGATCATGGGAAAAGTGGTTGCTGTTGATGCCCAAGAAACGACGATGGATGCTATTAACAAAAAGACATGACCAGAAAACATAATTTGCAGCCATTGTACCCATGTACTAGCTGCACAACTAGGTTTCCATTCCAAACATTTCAATTAATCCCACCAACAATTTGTCAAGTGCAATGGTTATAAGTCAAGGTCAAAAACTATTAATGCACCACATGCCCATGCTGAGCATGTTCCCGGGGATGGTTTTCATGCATCATGTGCCCGTGCTGAACATGCTCCAAGTGATATGGTCTTAAACATGGCACTAAGAGCACCACACGTAAAACCCAATAGACAAGCCTATCTCATTGCTATGACAGTCTTAAGATAAATAAACAAACAATTCTGTTTCATATAGCTATTTAGGCAAACAATTTTGTTTCATGTAGACGGACACACAAACCACCGGCTTCAGGTTCCCTACGTAAAGAGAATTATTTGCAGAAAAATCCAATGGGTAATTTTTTAGCTGCGTCAAAGGTACTAAAAATAAAATTTTTAAAGGACAAAATATAACTTTCTAAAAATCATAGTTCACTCAATGGAGTGAGGGTTCCTGCCTCATCATCTTTTCCCCCAAGAGTAATAGAACTACAGCTAGCTACTCTTTGACCAAGTAAACTAAATGTTTCAAATTTTTTTAGAAGACCCCCTCCCTCCCTCTCTCTCTCTCTCTCTCAAAAACATGCAGCGATGATGGCATCGAGAAATGCAAATTTGCAAGTTATATTGCACCTAGTACACATCCTACTAAATGACATGCATATGTTACAGCAACACATGCAATTAAATCAAATAAATTTTTTGTATGCCATTGCACCATTAAATCAAATAAATGCATGCACTATGATGAAGATAAGTCACCTAATTAATAACAAATTTTTTGTAGGGGCGGGCACTCACCTGAAAATCTCAACCTAGCTTAGCAACAATTTGGTGATTATCCACTTGCCTCTATAAAAACATTGACATGGTTTTATTAATCACTAACTTAAATAAAGAAGAAACCTTCCAACCGGTAGAAGCATGCCAAAAGAGAGGAGGGAATTTTGCTGGGAGAAAGCAAACAACCTACCTTTTAGTTTCACTTCATAGATTTAGACTTCTCTCAGACCACAATTCTTAGTAAATAAAACAGTCAGCTCTGATGATCTATCAGTATGGACGTGAACGACTACCACCATGAAAATGTTTATCTGGACCAAAGCCTCCATCTTTGTTACGCCTGTCTCCACCACCACCATAGCCACCTCTCCCACCTCCCCTGCTCCACAAACAAAAAACTCAATGATGCAGTTCACCTCAATACATATATACATATATTTTTGCTGCATTCCACAGCAAGCAAATAATGAAACCTGAAAACTTGACAAAATATCCCTGTAGGCATAAAGACCACATCAAAAAATCTAAATCCTTCTACAAAATATTTGAAACAAACAATAGACATACCATAAGGGATGGGAAACATCAGACTTAAAAAGAGACAACATTACTTATGCAGATAATAATGCTCCATAAATATATCTCTGTGTGTGTGTGTAACAGATATATGTTGAGTAAACCTCAAAGTGTATTTAATTTGTATCAATGGGGTAAGAAAAAGAGAGGAAAAACATATAGCTTGGCAGGTATTTAATTTGTTATTTGTTATGCATACATGTGTTCCAATGTATGTATATGGGCGTATATACTGAAATCTCAAATTTTCACAGAACTATATCCAGATCAGAAGACAGGATGCTTGAAGATGAAGAACTTATGATCAAAGTGAAATTCTTCAAATAAGAAAGAGCACTAACAAGAATAAAACAAGCTTCTCAGAATGAATTTGTTGTTTCAACCGCACAAGCATGCATTGCATGCATGCCATTTGATTAAGAAAATTTTAAAGCAATCTAGCTGAGAATGAACTAAGAGGAAAACGCGAGAATTCTGAGATATGAAATAAATCTTGACCTTGTTTCTTTCAATATTTAAGCATTGAGGTGCAACATACATGGTTGCTGAAAGACAGGAACAGGAATGCAAAATACCATCCTGTATAACCAGCTTGTACAATTTATCCCAAAAAAAAAAGCACATACATTTCAAGGGAGGCACAGATTTACCTTATGAAAAGATTGGAGCCATTTTAGACAGCTAATGCAGGACTAATTACGGAAAGTGTAAACAGTTTTTCAATATTGATATGGAAGACAACCTTGGAATGCATCACAAGGCTCACCATATCAATGACTAAACTATATGTTTGTATCCATTGAGCAATCTTAAGGAACCTTCTTCTAGCCACCTGTTGAGAGAGTTATCAGATAGAATCTCATGCATGACTTTTCAGATGCAGTTGTATTTGTTTTTTTACTTTTTTGAGGAACAGGAGAGTATGATTTTACTAATAAGAGGAGCAAACACCATGTACACTACCATCATACATCAAAGATAGCTTAGGCTAAGTTGCATAGTTTTTAAGTATCGGTAACGGCTGATACGACTTGGTATTGCCGCGAGGCAATACCAAGTATCATCCCGATACTTGGGCTTTTTCCGGAATTATCTACAACTCGTTATCAGGCTGGGCCAATACCAAACCTGATACCGAGTTTTTAAACCTTGCTAAGTTATAAAAAAGAATTAGGAAAACATTATTGCCAAATTCCAAAAACCCAAAAATGTCATCAATAAGTTTTGTTCCTCTACTTATAGAGCTAGAGCCTCCCCAGAAGACAGAACTGCTTATTCTTAAATCCCAAAGCACACACCAAAAGTAGATGGCAAAACATAAGCTAATCCAAAGCACTACCAGGTAAGATCCTACAGCTGTTCAGGGTCAATCAAAATGACACAAGAAGTCACTCTTAACCATCAAGCATCCAGTGAAACCCAAACACGGAAAAGTGTACCAAATCTTGGTACCAGCTCATCCAGGTACAGCAAAGGCCATAATGGAGACCATGGAAGGGCCAAAAGAAATGGAGACTTAAAAAATCAGATTGGATCCTAGTTGGCTCAAGCATTCTTCCTTGCATCACACAAGCTGACACTTATGCTCAATGACATGAAGGTTGCACAATTCATGGTTGTTGCAAGAGATTTCACAATTTATATTGTCTTACATAGCAACTTATACAAAAAATATAAACAAGAAAATACAAACCAATGTAGGCTAGTAATTTACTCACTTGAAGAATTTATTTCCTTCTAAGAGATAGCAAACAATTATGATTGAAAAACTTGCGAAGAAGTTAAAGGGACTGATACACATGCTGTAGGTTTTCATTTTATCCCTCGAAATTTCTCCTTCTATACAATTTAGGTCCATTTCACCTCTTGCACCTTAAAAATCATTAATCAAATCTAAACATCTGATCTGTCAGAATCAATTACCACTGACTAGGGGAGAGCTAAAACCAAGATGCATCTTAAAAGATAAAGTTAAGAGCTGCCACGCCTTCCAAACCAAAAGAGAGGGGAAGGATAAAACATACTAACCTTCAACTTCCAGATCCACTACACCTCCAAACAACAAAGCTCGCTTTTTGTGCAAACACATGGAAAATCCAGCACGAGGTCCAGGAGGCATTCCAATTTTCTTTACCTGTTTTTTTTTTATAAATGAAATCAACATAAAAAACAATTAAATATAGCACGATCAGACACAAAGTCCAGGAGGCATTCCAATTTTCATTATGAACATTCGTTGGGTTCTCAGTATTATTTGCCCACCCAGATGATGTGGAAACATGTAAGGTAAAAGAATCAATAAGCGAAAGGCTTTGTTTTTTCAATTGTGGCACATCAAACGTACTCCTTAAGATAAGAAACCAGTAAGAATCAACTCAACTATTGCAGCATATGTAAAAAAGATTGTGTTATTTTGTTACAAGCAAGCACGATGAAAATCTCAACTGGAGAAGAAAAATTTAAGTTCAATTGAATGAAGAAATGAAGCCTTAAAACTCAAGAATACCATAATTTTTTAAACTTTAGATTATATCAATGATTGTTCCTCCCTTCCTGGCCATACCAGAGTTGTACAGCCAATCTGTATATGAATCAGCTGATCCACGTCTGATCCAACGATCCTAAATCAAAAGTCAATGGATTATATAAAAGAAATAATCCCAAGGGTAGTTGATACGATTTGTATTAGGTGATACAGGATGAATTGAAGACTTCTACAATATTCGAAGACTTTTATCAGGACAACAGTTTGTGACTACTGAACATGACTTGGCTCAGATGAACTGCATCAGGCTTGTTCAACATTAAACATCCTGATGGACACATGTCGTGATTCAGTTTGACTGAAATGATTTTGAATATAGTAGGTAAATAAAATTTTGATTTTTCATTTTTTGGTACAGAGGTAAATAAAATTATTCATTCATAGGTTTAAGGAAAATATTCCGTAAATTATTTGTTTAAGAGAAAAAATGAATAAGAAATAAAATTCATTTCTTAGTATCTGTGGACAAGTTACGCATAATTATAAACATTCTCATGTAGAGGATCCTAATTTAACTTTCTAAACAAAAGTATACAATCACAAGCAGGTCAATGTTCAAAGAAAGGTACAATCACAGCAGAATTAACCATCTGTAAAAAGCTTTACAATTAATTGTGAAAGGAAAAGGTACAACTTTCTTTGACAAATGCATCATTAACAAAGAAAATCACAAGAACCTTATTCCATTCCCAAGTCCTAGGATCAAGGGACCACAGATCTGAATGGACAATTCCTTTCTCAGAACCCTTTTTATCAGATGCAACTTCTTTGGAATAACCACCATATAATACTTACAGCCACAAAGCGTCAAATGGAATACAAAGGTAAACACTTAAACTCAAGGATTTTATGGCATTAGGAACAATGAAGATAAGCATCTATATCCACTGAACAGGTATTGATAAGAGTTACTTATAGAAATTACAATATTCATAACAATTTATCGGTAAAAAGAATACATGTGAACATGGCAAATTAACATTAACTACTACACGAAGGAAAAAAACGATCTCAGCAAACAAATATATTACATGTGAAGGTGGTTTCATCATTCCACATTAGGAAGTCAAATTTTTTTTTTTTTGGGTAGGGCATAGGAAATTTAATTACATTATCTATGGCTATGATTATATAACAAAGAGAAGTGAGCTGAATACATTCTTTGAAGTACTATAGTGTCATAGATCATACCATAAGTCCCACTTTTCACATGTTAACACATTAATCCAACTCATAAAAACATCTTCAAGTGACAGGGTGAGAGAGAAAAGAAGATACCAATGCCCATAGGCAGGTGGTGCCTTAGGAGCAGACTTCTCCGCCATTGCAACATTGATTTTAAAACCCCTCATATCATAATCTGATAAACAAAATGTTATCATAGGTATAGTTTGATAAGAACTCAAATAAAATTAACACAAGCTGCTTTGTAGAACTTACTATTGTAAAAACCACCAGCAGAATGTGCTGCAGAGGGGTCTTCATAAGACAAAACAACATCACCTTTGTTGTTTCCAACTTCATCTTTATATATCTTTATGCTCCAGGGCCATTGATTCTTATAACCACGTTTCTGCTTGATTCTTCCAACCTAAGCACGGCAGGAATAGCAATAGTACAGTTATGTAGCAAATTCATGAAATATAAAATTCAATATGAAAGTGTTTCATTGATTAAATTCAAGCACAAATAAAGAATGTTTGGCCATATTTGACCTTAATAACAAAATCCCTCACTTACAACACAACATTATGACAAAGGTAACAAAATTCAACAGAAAAATCCTTTTTGTTCTCTAACAAGAACAATTTTTTTAATAATTTTTTAATGAATGGCCCAAAAAAAAATTACAGTCAAGCAGGAATAAAGAATCGTTGGGCATGGTTGGCTTAATAACGAAATTTCTCACTTGCAGAACAACAGTATAGCAAATTTAATAAAACTCAGTAGTCAAATCATTTTCGTTCTGTTACAAGGATTCATATATTGCATATATGACCATCAAGATAAGCCAAAATGGTGTGTTATCTACTCCAATGTATTTAAACCCATGAAAATGGTATATATTTTTATAGTTAAGCAAATGGTATTAGGTATAAATAATCTGATAAACAGATGTATTCCCCAAGGAACATATCAATGCAAAAGGCATGTAAAAAGCACAATTCTGCATATAAGTATAAATATATGCAGAATACCAACTTCCCAGGTTCAACATTTGAACAATAGTGCTAATCAGAAAAAAAAACCCCCAAAAGAAAGGCATTACCTGCCCAATGCCTCCAAAAAGCTCTCTCAACTCATCGGAAGTTACATCTGGTGGCAAGTTTGAAATATAAATTCTTGAATTATCACAAGCATCACCACAGTTCTCATCGCACTGCTTCACCTTCAAAAGCCCCTCAGATGGACCAGTATTATAACCGCCTCCAAGCTGTTGAGGCCCACCACCATATCCACCATCATATCCAATTGGTTGGCCTCCCCAACTACTACCTCGTGCATTGACTGGTCCATAACTCCCATAACTACTTGGAGGGGCATCATAGGATGGCGGATATGAATTGGGGCCACCGGTATAGCTGCTGGGAGGAAGAACTGCCTCTGTTCCATAATTACCACTGTACAAATTCGGTGGTGGTAGATGATTCCCACCAAGTCCACCATAAGATGCTGCTATAGGTGGAAGAATCGAACTGTAACTGCTATCTTCTCTTTCTTGACTACCATAGAAACCCGCTCTACCAGCACCTCCACCATCGTAATTAACAGTTCTACCACCTTGGTTCCTACCATAACCCCCACCACTACCAACACCACCACCTTTGTTATAACCACCACGCCCACTAATCCCACCACCATAATCACTAGAGCCTTCAGGAGAAAGGGCTCCGCATTTGTTACACTCAACTCTTCTTGCAAAGTTCAGATTCTCGCAGCTACATCTGCAAAACCAGTTTCAAGACGCTAGTTGAAAAGAGTACAAACAAAAAAGGAGAGAGAAAAAAAAGGGACGAGAACAAAAATCTAGAAGACGAAATAGAATGATGGAATAAATATCAGTACCAAGTTAGCATGTCCAACGGAGAGGAAACCCTAGGGCAATCAAATCAAAGAAGAAATGACTCTACCTGAGATTAGGGCAACGCCAATCGCCTTCTCTACCGCTGCCACTGCGAGCACCACCGCTATTACCGCCACCACCACCTCCGCCACCACGATCTCCTCCCTGATATCCACCACCACCGCCTGCAAAACAAGAGGGAACATAACGCTGTAGTGGAGGAAAAAAAACAAAGAATATATGCAAACCATTCACATAAATTTGGGATGAAAACAAAGTGATTCCAATATATGGTGCCTTAACTTAGCTTAACCCAAAAAGAGAGAGTGCCGGTCACGCCCAAAAAGGAAGAGTTAGAGCTACTGGTTTGCGGATCAACTGATAAAAAGACCTCTCAACTCAGATCTCAAACAACACACAAATAGGTACAGGTGGTCGATTGTACTACTTGGGCATTTATTTTGCGAAAAACCCAAAATCAAGCAACAAAACAAGAAGCAACATGGTTCATCAATTCAATAAGAAAAACAGTCCAAATGATCAAATGAAGAGAGAATAAATCTTCATTTGTTGAAATCAAACAGTAAATACGAGCTGTTCAGCCTAAGGCGACAGAACAAAGGAGTGATTTCTTAGTTCAACGCCCTACTTTGAATACTCAAAGCCCAGAAATTTGCGAACCAATCTTAATATATCAAGCCGGGGAGAGCATAAGATTTTCAGAATTTTGTTGATGCGTAAAGCATTCAAACCTGCTATAAACAACCCTTGTTCCGGTCTAAGAAATCGAACGAAACCGAACTGGTGCGTTTGGTTTCTCAGACCAAACGACCTCTCTTAAAACTTCAATCCGAAACAAGAAAATGTTCTTTAAAGATTATAGAACAAAAGAAAAACAGAAATTTAATGAAAGGAAATCCGATTGAACCTGTTGGAGATAGCGTTTAACTTGGCTCACAGCTTTCGCAGCACGGACAGCAGTGCCCTTTCCTTGTAGGAGAAGTTTAAATCGGACAATGAGAACTTGGTTTCTTCTTCTCTTTTTTGGACATCGAACCTACTCCTTTGATTGCAGGTTTTTTCTTTTCTCAAACCCTTCTTTCCCAACTGGAAGACCACCCCCAAAAGACCTCCCTCCCCCCCTTCTTTTTTCTCCCCCTCCTTCCGTCCTTTTCTTCTCCTTTTTTTATTTTTTTCTTTTCAATTGGTGTTTTGCTTTGTTTTTAGGATCTACAAAACTGAAAAGTAAATGAAAGATTAGGAACTGGGAAAATTGAAGGCAGATAACAAGATACAAGAAACCACTCTCTCTCTCTCTCTCTCTCTCTCTCTCGCTCTCTCTCTCTCTCTCTCTCAAAGGGAAAAAAACACACAAAGAAAAAAGAAAATTCTTCCTTCCTCCTCCATTGATTACACTTTGGTGATTGTTTCCTTCTTTTGCTATGTTCTCACCCTGACATAAATCACATGAACATTTCAAATGAATCAATCCATGATGTTAAGTTCTTGTGTTCTTTATATTCTATCATCAAGATAAAATGCTTATAGAAATTTTGGAAAAATAATGGATTTATATCTGTGTGATGGCTTGAATTTTATTTACATCATGCTTAATTAGGCCCCTCATAAATATGCTCCTTAAGAAAAGGCCCACAAATCTAATTAACCAAGTCAAGCATTATCTTGGAATTACCTGAACAATAAGCTCCTGATGAAAGTTCATGAGCAACAAGGATTATCTTGGGTTCTGCACATGACATAAAAATAAAAACAATAAGTCCTAGACACATGAAATAGTAAAGACTATGTATGTTGGCATTTTTTTAGTACCTGTCCCATATGCGAAAACATCATTTTTCTCATCTCCTCCATCTGTTGCTGCAAAGCAACAGTCTTTTCCTGCATCTGTTGCTCCATTTGTTGCTTTACTTGTTGCACCCGTTCGTTAACTCGTTCCTCCAATCGTTCCTCCAATCGTTCCTCCATTTGTTGCTCCACTTGTTGCTTTATTTGACATATTTGTTGCGTCATCTCCGCATCTCTACTATGCAGTTGCTCCTCCAAGCTGTTTACTTTTTCTTGAAGCATGGTTACTTCAACTGGTGAACTAGAAGGACCACAGTTGCTTGAAGATGAGCCCCATATTTTAGTGGGAGTAGGGCCCAATCCATATCCTCTAATTCGACCATGTCTTTCAGGACCCATAACCTTCGAAAACACATCATTTCGACCAGTTGTGTCTTGTGAACCCTCTTCAATCAACTCACGCATTTGTCTCTGAAGAAAAATTTATAAGAAGAAACATTGTTATTGTTCTATATGACCAATTTAATATTCAAAAATATAGAAATAATTACAAGAACATTTTCGATTTGAATTTAAAATGCAATTACTTACTATTTTTTCAGAGGCATCCTCATTTACTGGTGTATTGTCCTTACGAGAGTGTGTTTTTATAAACATTTCAACTCGCGTCGGCGAGGCTTGGGTTGAGCTTGACTCAATCTAAAAACATTATGGGCAATTAAAATATAGTTAAATATTCTACGAAGAAGAAAACATAGTTATCCAAAATGTAGATTTCTATTTTTGAGTTTGCTAAAAAAATTACTTTACCAATGATAATCTATATACCTCACGTTGCCGTACATTCGCAAACGTGGTTGAGCCAGTTGTATGTTGCAACTTTTGCTTTGATCGATTATTCTTGTTTCTTTCACACCGCTCCTACAATACACCAATTGACTATTATAAATGCTTGAAACTAACATAAATTATAAAAAGTATAGACTTGCCCTTTGTAATTAAACTCATACATATCTAGTGCACTTATTTTAAATTCGTCAATGATTTCATACCTTCCCAGCCGGTGAATTCCAGAAGTGGATGAGAGCAAGCCACTGTTCTTCTAAAACATCATGTGGCTTTGCATCATACCTCTCTGCATCAGTCTCAAAAGGTTCGTAAAATTTTCGCTTCAAATCGGCCTTGTAATCTCTCCACTTTTTATTAAGAGACTTCATCACATAGTCTTTCAAACTCTCATTTATGTCAAATTTGGCCTTCATTACCCAAAATAAAAACAAAGAAAAAGATTGTATTAATTTATGCATAATAAGGACATGAAAAAAAAATGTAGTTAATAAAAAAAATAAGATACCAATCAACTAGATCTTTACCTCGATGCGCCTCCATGCTTTTTCCTTGTCTTCATCATTCACATCGTGCCACTTATTAAAAAAAAGAGGCAGCAAATGATTGTCCCTTGCCAATGTCCCACAAAAATTATTCAATTTGGAAGCATTGGGGCCAACTGGTTGCCCTCTATCATTCACAGCAACCGGGATTTTTTGGCCATCCGGAAGCCCATACAAATCTAAACATCGTGTGGGGCCTCGTACTTTCCGTTGAGAGCTACCCTCCATCTATAGTTTACACATAACATAATGTCATAAGAACCAAGAAAAAGATATAATGAGATCAAAATCTAAGACTTAAATATATACAAGAAAATAATATGGCATGACACATCAAACAAATAACAGTTTGAGATACATGGGTTTCATTGAGAAGGAAAAGACAAAATACATAAATAAATATGCACCGAAATTTCGGCAACACCTCCCTTAAAATGGAAGGGGTGACCAAGCCCAAATAGGTCCCAAAATCAAATAACCTGCAATAAAAAATCTATATACCATTCATACATCTAATTCCCACCCCCAATTTCAGTTATTCAATTCCTTTTCATCCATGCAAAAAGGTGCTATATAAGTTTTGAACTATATAAATATTTCAGAAATTGAAAAAAAGTGCTATATAATTTGAGATACTCCTGCAGCTCTTTTGAAGAAGAACCCATCAAGGTCTTCTCTTTTTTCTCTCTTTTCTTGGAGGCTTGATAAGATCTAATGGTTCAACTAAACTAACCGTACAATACTACATGTTGGAAAGAAACAAAGAAAGAGCAAAAGGAAAAAAAGAGCGGAAGCAAAGGTCAAAAGAAAGAATGAAAAGGCTGCTCTTGCTGACAATAGAAGGTGAACCAAAGACCCAAAGCAATTTCTTTTAAGAGCATTCAAATTAAGGTCAGGCACAAGAAAGTCTGTTTAATATATAAAGGGGTCCCATGAATAATAATAAGTATCCAGGATTCTCCTAGCTTTCTGAATTGGTTTTCTTGGTTCTTATATTCTATTTACTTTGCTAGCAAGTAAATAAGTAAACAAATAATAATTTCGTGACAAATGATAAAAATTATGATTATAGTATCATATCAACACAAGTTCTGCTATATAGAGGAGTATGGACCTTGTTTATCAATTTGTCATGCTTCTACTAGAAATTTTATTTCTTCATGATCCTATTTCTTCTCCAAATATATGAAAGACCTGAGGGCTTCAAGGAATATGCTTTTAAATAGTGAGGTGAATGAAAAACTATATTTCCAAACTTTGGCTTTTATTGTATAATAACTTGAGAATGCTGCTAAAAAGCCAAAAGAGCAAACCGGCAAACCAATAACCATTGAATCCAGTATAAAATGAAGTTACACTTACTTTAGTTCCAATAGGGAACATGAAATCAAGACGATAAAGATGGCAGTACCCATAAACAAGTCCCTTGGTTTACCCTTGAAAGCAAGTGTATTAATTAAATGTCTCAATAAAGTAACAATTTACACTTCTCCAAAAAGATAAAGGCATACAAGTAAATATTATCTAAAAAAAAGAAGAAAAGAAAAGAAAGAAAGATAGTGTCCTAATCAGAATCTGATCCCTCGATCGGAAGATCATTTTGCTCGAGAAGCAAATGTGGAGGTGCATCAACGGTTGCAGCGGGCATATCTTCCCTCGCCCAATTAACACTGTCATCAATGCTTTGTTCAAGATCGTTGAATATTTGCGCTCCATATGGCTCACTCTCAACAATTGAATCCCCATCTCCATCCATATCAAACAAGTCCCTTGGTTTAGTCTTCATAACAATATTCCAATCTTCATCAATAGGATCTTGCACGTAGAAAACCTGCTCTGCTTGGGATGCCAATACAAATGGTTCATCTGTAACTTGCTGACCAGAACACAATAATCGATTGAAATTTACAAGTGTAAACCCAAACTCATCAATTTTCATTCCTTTTCCATGTCCTCCCACATCAACCCAATCACATTTAAACAATACAAACTTAAGGCTCTCAGAATATTTCAATTCGATTATGTCTGTTAAACGACCATAATAGGTTAAGTTGCCTGTCATCGGGGCTTTGTCCTTGGCACTTGCATAGCTCGTAGTAGTTGCATTGACTGCAACACCACTATTTTGACTTTTACCCCATTTCTCTTTCTCCACTGTACAAAACCTATATCCATTAATGGCATACCCCTTAAGCCTATTTGCTATAGAATATGGGCCTTGGGCAAGCAATTCAATTTCTTCTGGCAACATCCTTTTGGCGCTTTTCAACATGTCAACCTATTTAAAGGGAAATAGTTTAAAAATAAATTTTAAAACTAACCTACAATAATTAATGATCATAACATAACTTTTAGTTAGGATCATAACTTACATGACTCCTAAACCAATCAGTGAATTTTTCATTTTGCAACTTCTGTAATTCACGAGGACCTACTCTGGGATTCTCCATCCGAAGATTTCTACTATGTTGCCTACAAAGATGATGAAAGTTGGTTAGACCGAAGGTAAAAATAAAATTGTAATAAGTGTACAACGATTATACTAAGCATCAGCATCTTACTTTATATAGTTTGCAACCTTCTCGTTATTGAATGTGACATAACGATGAGCTTGAATCCATTCAATGTGGCTCAACCTAAATGGTTCAACACCTCCAATCACACTTTCATCACATGTCCTCACAGGCCGATTTAATCTTGTTTCAACTTCTTGAAAGTATCTTGAACAAAATGTAAGGCATTCTTCTGCAATATACCCTTCAGCAATTGACCCCTCTGGTTGGGCTTTATTACGCACATATGACTTCAGAGTACAAAGATACCTACATTATAAACAATTTTTCTTTACTAAGTAAAAGCAAAAGTATAATCTAACTAGAAAATTGATTGATATAAATTAAAAACACACCTTTCTATAGGATACATCCATCTGTAATGGACAGGCCCCCCCCACCATTGCCTCCGCTGCCAAATGAATGGGTAAGTGCACCATAACATCAAAGAATGCAGGAGGAAAGATCCTCTCCAAGTTACAAAGAATTAGCGCCACGCGCTTGGTCAGCTGCCCTAATTCATCAACTTGGCATGTTTTGGAACATATTCCACGAAAGAAGTTACTTAATTCTATTAGCACAGATGCAACATTTTTCGACAACACCCTTCGAATAGCAATCGGCAAAAATTGTTGCATTATAACATGGTAGTCATGGCTTTTGAGCCCATATATTGTACCCTCTTTCAAATTTATACGCCGTGCTATATTAGATGAATAACCATCAGGGACTTTCAAACTCTTCAACACTTTTAAAAATACATCTTTCTCAGCCCTATTCATTGAGAAGCATGCAGTAGGTAGGGATGCTTTGCTGCTATCACCATGCAAATATGGATGAAGTGCGTGTCTTACACGCATGTCTACCAAATCAAGACGTGCCTTTAAACCATCCTTTGATTTTCCTTCAATATTCAATAAAGTCCCAAGCACATTATCACAAAAATTCTTTTCAATGTGCATCACATCCAAATTGTGTCTCAATAGATTATACTTCCAATATGGCAATTCAAAAAATATACTTTTTTTCTTCCAATTGTAAGGCATAGTAGTATCCCTGGTGCTTTTTTGCTGTTTCCCCACCTTCTTGCCAAAAGTATGCATAGTGCCTTGTAATTCCTCCAATATATCAAACCCATCCAATGGAATTGGAGCTTCTCTAGTCTCTTGTGTACCATCAAAAGACTTTTTTTGTTTTCGGAATCTATGATCAGGTGATAAGAAACGACGATGTCCCATGTAACATTGTTTTCTCCCATTACTCAAATAACGACTACAAGTGTCCTTATGACAAGAAGGACATGCAAATCTCCCTTTGGTACTCCATCCTGACAACATTGCATAACCTGGAAAGTCACTGATGGTCCACAATAGGCCTGCACGTAATTTAAATGTTTCTTTCCTTGAAGCATCATACGTGTCCAATCCAAAATCCCATATTTCTTTTAATTCATCTATTAACGGCCTCAGATAGACATCAATGTCATTACCGGGGCTAGATGGGCCTGGTATAAGACATGAAAGTATCATGTTAGGTTGCTTCATGCACAACCACGGCGGCAAATTATACGGTATCAAAATCACAGGCCATGTGCTGTGGGTGATATTCATTGTCCTAAAAGGATTGAACCCATCACTTGCTAACCCAAGTCTGACATTTCTACTGTCCTTAGCAAATTCTGGGTTCATGATGTCAAAGGATACCCATGCAGGAGAGTCAGCAGGATGCCTTAATCTTTCATCTTTAGTACGACCCTCATGATGCCATCTCATGTCGGAAGCAAGCTTGGGTGACATGAAAAGCCTCTGGAGACGCGGTTTCAGAGGGAAGTAACGTAGAATCTTTGCCGGCCTCTTCTTTCTTTTCTTTTCGGAATTACTATCCTCAAACTTCCATCTCGACATGCCACAAGTTCCACATGACTGTTTGGTAGCAGATTCCTTCCAATATAACATGCAGTCATTCGGGCATGCATCAATTTTGTCATAATTAAGCCCTAAGTCAGATATAATTTTCTTTATTTGTGAAAAATTATCCGGCAACGTCGACCCATCTGGGAGTAGCTCCTTCAACAACTCCAAAAATAAAATAAATGTCTTGTTGCTACATCCACCTAGACACTTGATATGAAATAATCTAAGTATGCAAGATAATTTTGTGTGCCTCTTACAGCCAGGGTACAACTCCTGCTCAGAATCACGTAATAACTTCTCAAACCTACTGACATCAGAATTAGGTTGAATATTTGTTCCATGTGACATACTGTCTGTTTCTGTTGTCAGGTTATGGGCCGTCAAAACATCATTCACCAAATCCCCCATTTCAACACCCATACTGTGATCATCCGGTGCAACGTAATTTACGTCATCCCTTGCTGAATTTTCAGAATCTACATCCTCTCCATGATAGAACCATATCTTATAGCTTGGATCAAATCCATCACAAACCATATGCTCGAACACTGTATCCTTGGTTTGGTACAACACATTATTGCAATTCGGACATGGGCACTTCAACCTTCCATCAATAGTTGCTCCACGGAAACATGCTCGCTCAATAAAACCCTTTGCCCCTTCCTGGTATTCTCGACTACACCTGTCTCATCAAATTAAAAATTTTAACTTTAATTTGTGTGTGAACACCATAAACAAAATTAAATTAATGATTTAAAGGTGTAAATACCTATGCTTATGAATCCAACTCCTATCCATGATGTAGTAGTCCTTTTCAATGACCCAAACCTTTTTGCTAATAGGAAAAAAATATTCTATAAAAATAAAGACCAACATAAGGTTATGATTTCAGTAAAAAGATTTTATAACCTTATCATAATCTAGCATTTCAGTTATATAAGACAAAGAAAGAAATTCAAAATGCCTCGTGAAGATAAATTAAATTATAAAAGAAAAAACGAAATAAGAAATGTCATTAAATTCTTGGAGAATCTAATTTTGGGTGTGGCCCCTACAAGCTTCCCTATGAATTGCGGGTGTTTATAATCCCATCCAAACCAAATTAAAGCAAAGCAAGCTTGTCTAGTAATTACGAAGTTATCTTAATTACTAGACAAAAACAAAATTACAAGTCCTAATCAATAAGGACGAGCCCAAAATTTTGGCTGCACCTCCCCGATTGCGACATCTTTCCCGTTGGATTGCAGTTGGGGAACCACTAACTCCATTAGCATCGGCAGGGCTGGAGGATTGTCATCTATTGAAGGAGATTAGGATAAAGGTTGAAGGTGACTGCAGGAGGAGGCCTAAACCATCCCAAGCTGAATTTGGAGTAAGCTCTCTCTCAGTTGCATTCGGATTCAGCTCACTTGCTCAAAATTCAGCTTGGGATCGTTTAGGCCTCCCCCTGCAGTCACCTTCAACCTTTATCCTAATCTCCTCCAACAGATGGCAATCCTCCAGCCCTGCCGATTCTAATGGAATTAGTAGCTCCCCAACTGCAATCCAAAGGGAAAGATATCGCAATCGACCCCAAGTTATACTCTGAAACCAATTACCATTGATTTGAATCAGTGAACAATCTCCATCCATTGAGTATCTGCATTTCTTATTGTTATGACCGTTCCTGAGCATCTTCCAAGCTATCCCAAATACAATCATGCGAAAAGACTTGAGCTTGGAGAATTCTCTGGACAAAAGAATCCTAATTCTCCAGTTCCTCTCCCAGTTGCGCTATACAATTTTCTCTTTTTTTGCTTTTTTCTTTCTTTTTTTTTTTTTTTTTTTTTTTTTGATAACACCAAAGAGGTTTTAAACCCTCCACCTCGGAGGGAGCACACCCTCAAGCCCCAAGCCTTGACCACTAGGCAGTGCTGTGGCTTCCCGGGTACCCCAGTTGCGCCATACATTTTTCTCTCTCTTTTTTTTTTTTATAAGTTTGGGGATATCCCGGAGAGGAAGTGGAGAATTAGGATTCTTTCGCCTAGAGAATTCTTCAGGCTCAAGTCCTTTCACATGTATGATATCATCGTTAAGAATCCTTTCTTCCTTAGACGCATTGGAGGCTAACTTGAAAGATGCTCAGGAACGGACCCAACAATAAGAAATGCAGATACTCCATGGATGGAGATTGTTCACTGATTCAAAATAATGGTAATGGGTTTTGGAGTATAACCTGGGATCGATTGCGATATCTTTCCCTTTGGATTGCAATTGGGGAGGAGGATTGCCCTCTGTTGGAGGAGATTAGGATAAAAGTTGAACGTGACTGCAGGGGCAGGCCTAAACCATCCCAAGCTGAATTTGGAGCAAGTGAGCTTAATCCGAATGCAACTTAGAGAGAGCTCACTCCAAATTCGGCTTGGGATGGTTTAGGCCTCCCCTGCAGTCACCTTCAACCTTTATCCTAATCTCCTCCAACAGAGGGCAATCCTCCAAGGCCCAAGACCAAACTCAATCCAAGGCATTACATCATTAGGATGGGGAGAGAGAGAGATAGAGGTGCAACTGGCCGCCCTTCAATGAGAGAGAGAAAGAGAAGTGCAACTGGACCTTAATATCTAGTGATTCCTGATATAGCCACTTCTATTAAGGGAAGCAATTGAGTCAAGTGTCAACACAAGAAGATGCCACCTTATTAAAATGAATAATTGTTTCTCGAAAAACAAATAGATATTCTTCTTGAGATCGAGAAGAGATAGAGCTCCTTCTTAAACTATAATGGTAGCTCAAGATTTTTGTTTGTGTATTGAAATGATACATTTGAGTCAAAATCATTAATATCTATGTATTGCATTTAGGGTTTCATTCACAACGCACAGTGACCATTTACTCTTACATGTCGATGGTATCAGGCTTGCCTTAGCCTGCCAAACATATCCTATTTAATTAGGGTTTGGCTTGGTAACCAGAGGTTGGATGGGCTGGGTTTCAACAAGGCAAAATTGATATTTAGTGACACTTATTAAAAGTGATTCAGATTCAATCCAATTATCTATAATTATAAATTGGTGATACTTTTCCAATATATTTAAAATTGAATGTCATTACACTACAAACTTGGACACTAATAAGTTCAACCTCTTTGGAATCTAGCTTCTGATTGAACCCACTATAGCTAGATTATATCTAAGACTATTAGACAAGGCCTAGCCGGTGAATTAAGGGAGGGAAGATCAGTAACTCGCTTTGTTAATTGCCATGGGTAGAGAGTATAGACAATGATAATGTGGTCTTGAGCATGGTAGGGCTGATTTGAGCAGATGGAAAGAGATGATTTCTGAATGTTTGATTGGACTGGCCTCAATGATAGCAATTTTCTCTGCAACCCTATGAATGCCTTTTTCTTGGTAGAAGCACAACAGCATATGTGGGTCATTCAAAAATTAAAATGAATCACTGACATAAAGTTCCAATATATATTGACCTCATGAATACCCTTTTCTTTGTGAGGTCTATCGATACGAAGGGACTAGGCTTCCAAAGCAAATGATAAAGGGATATAAAGACAAGGGGTCTCTCCTATGAATACCTCCAAACAATTGAAAGGACTTTAGAGGCCCACCATATAATCAAATCTGAGAAAGATGGCTGAGCATCACAACATCAATAAACTTGACAAAATGGGAGTCTCACTATTGTAGTAGATCACATTTTCTTTCCACACACGCACAAAAGAAAAAGCCTATATAGGTTTACTCACTCACAAAACTACCCTTATCCCATCACATGTGACGCGGTAGGCCTTGCTCACATGCCAATGGCTGAATACACACATGGGGCTGGAAATCTCTAACTATAGAGTTTTTCACCGCTTAATTGCTCATGAATAACTATAGAACTATAATCACTTTATTGAGTTGCTTTTGACAGAAATCCTATAAACGTAAACCAACCTAAGAGATCCAGAATACCTATGTCGTAGCTTCTACTAGCAAAGCTGTTAAGAAAACCATTTCAATTTATTTAGAGTTTAACAATTAACTCACAAAGTTTCTTATCTAAAAACCCCCAAATCCCACACAACAATTAAAATTTCCCCCACTTTTGCCAAAATTTTGACAGCACCTCCCCTAAAATGGAAGGGGTGACCAAGCCCAAATAGGTCCCAAAATTAGATAACCTGCAATAAAGGGGTGACCAAGCCCAAATAGGTCACAAAGGAGACATGAAATCACTTTATTGAGTTGCTTTTGACAGCAATCCTATAAATTTTGACCAACCTAAGAGAGCATTCCTTGAGGCACATATAAGAAGAATTATTGAATGATATTAGTTCATATATAGTCACAAGTTTTCACTTCAATTACTTTACATAAACAAATGCCTATTAACACAGAACCGCAACCAACTAGTAAGAATCACACTCATATCTTCTTATAATATCTGATAAAATATGTCCATCAAATAATTTGAACCCATCAACATCCCTTGAGCACATGGAACATGCTCAGGTGCAACAGCTTGTAGGGTCACAAGTTCTAGAAACCTAAATGATGAAAGAAGAGCCATAAACATAACCATGCAAACGTGGAGAAGATAGCACAGGCATAAATTATACTGATTTTTCCAGCACTAAAAGAACCTCATTAATAGTAACGCAAAAGAAAAGAATTAGTTTCATAACATAAACATCATATTTGCATATAAACACCAGAAAATGAACCGAATAATAAAACCTAATAAATATATCCTTCAATATCATAGGTACTCACCGAAAAAGGAACTGTGATTGTTAATCCCTCAACTGCTTCAGCACCCCACCCTTTTGACACTAGTCAGCCTTAATATGCAACAAATATGCAATCTTTTTTTCTCTTTCTTTTTTTTTTTGGTTTTGTTTTGACCAAGAAAATTCTGCAGAAGCCAAGTCCTCAAGTACTGCTCCAAAGTTGATGCATAACAATAAAGGACTTATTAGAAAATGATCCATGCAAGAAGAATGGATTACATAAGCTAAAAAATAATAAAATAATACTCACTCAGAAAGAAACTGTGGTCTTAATTCCTTATCTATAGCTTTTCCGGACCTTTTGATGCTAACAGCCTTAATACGTAACACAAGTGCAATCTGTTTTTGATTTGACAAAGAAGAAACTATATGAGCCAGAGCCTAAAATACTGCACCAAATAATGTATGCATAAATCCACAGACCTACAAATCTTGTAGAAATACAGCTTTAAAATAAAGCATCAACAGCTACCAAGTCCAATTCCCAATCAAAGAAACTCATCTAAAACACATATTCTAGAATTGAATTCATTTTATTGAACCTCTGCATCCCATATCAATGCACTACCACTCACAGCAACAGAACCGTAACTTACACAAAAAATCTGAGAAAAACTGGAATCAACATGTTCTACTCATACTGGAGTAGCCAACAGCAGTATAATAGCATCAAGACTATCAAATGTAAGCAGAAAAACAAAATTCAGAGTTCACTAACAACAGCTATATATTCAAAATCCCAGGACATAAAATATGCAAAAGAAAGGTTTTTTTTTTGGGTTACATAAAAGATGGGTCTGCAAAATTTTGGGTTTAGACCTCCCAAATGCAGTGTTTATCCGAGATTTTTAAAACCAAACGAAGGACCTTGATGAGCAGTTTGGATGGGTTTATGTTAATTCCAAAAGTTCTGAAATCTCTGTCATTTTATTCAAGACTCTTGGAACTACAATATATCATATGAAGTTTGCTTACTCTTGGAACTACAATATTTGTGTGTGAACACCATAAACAAAATTAAATTAATGATTTAAAGGTGTAAATACCTATGCTTATGAATCCAACTCCTATCCATGATGTAG
Organism: Buxus sempervirens; assembly: GCA_947561395.2. NCBI lineage: Eukaryota > Viridiplantae > Streptophyta > Magnoliopsida > Buxales > Buxaceae > Buxus > Buxus sempervirens. Next base: position 5,851,908 of record OX387187.1, on the reverse strand, counting down.
TAGTCCTTTTCAATGACCCAAACCTTTTTGCTAATAGGAAAAAAATATTCTATAAAAATAAAGACCAACATAAGGTTATGATTTCAGTAAAAAGATTTTATAACCTTATCATAATCTAGCATTTCAGTTATATAAGACAAAGAAAGAAATTCAAAATGCCTCGTGAAGATAAATTAAATTATAAAAGAAAAAACGAAATAAGAAATGTCATTAAATTCTTGGAGAATCTAATTTTGGGTGTGGCCCCTACAAGCTTCCCTATGAATTGCGGGTGTTTATAATCCCATCCAAACCAAATTAAAGCAAAGCAAGCTTGTCTAGTAATTACGAAGTTATCTTAATTACTAGACAAAAACAAAATTACAAGTCCTAATCAATAAGGACGAGCCCAAAATTTTGGCTGCACCTCCCCGATTGCGACATCTTTCCCGTTGGATTGCAGTTGGGGAACTACTAACTCCATTAGCATCGGCAGGGCTGGAGGATTGTCATCTATTGAAGGAGATTAGGATAAAGGTTGAAGGTGACTGCAGGAGGAGGCCTAAACCATCCCAAGCTGAATTTGGAGTAAGCTCTCTCTCAGTTGCATTCGGATTCAGCTCACTTGCTCAAAATTCAGCTTGGGATCGTTTAGGCCTCCCCCTGCAGTCACCTTCAACCTTTATCCTAATCTCCTCCAACAGATGGCAATCCTCCAGCCCTGCCGATTCTAATGGAATTAGTAGCTCCCCAACTGCAATCCAAAGGGAAAGATATCGCAATCGACCCCAAGTTATACTCTGAAACCAATTACCATTGATTTGAATCAGTGAACAATCTCCATCCATTGAGTATCTGCATTTCTTATTGTTATGACCGTTCCTGAGCATCTTCCAAGCTATCCCAAATACAATCATGCGAAAAGACTTGAGCTTGGAGAATTCTCTGGACAAAAGAATCCTAATTCTCCAGTTCCTCTCCCAGTTGCGCTATACAATTTTCTCTTTTTTTGCTTTTTTCTTTCTTTTTTTTTTTTTTTTTTGATAACACCAAAGAGGTTTTAAACCCTCCACCTCGGAGGGAGCACACCCTCAAGCCCCAAGCCTTGACCACTAGGCAGTGCTGTGGCTTCCCGGGTACCCCAGTTGCGCCATACATTTTTCTCTCTCTTTTTTTTTTTTATAAGTTTGGGGATATCCCGGAGAGGAAGTGGAGAATTAGGATTCTTTCGCCTAGAGAATTCTTCAGGCTCAAGTCCTTTCACATGTATGATATCATCGTTAAGAATCCTTTCTTCCTTAGACGCATTGGAGGCTAACTTGAAAGATGCTCAGGAACGGACCCAACAATAAGAAATGCAGATACTCCATGGATGGAGATTGTTCACTGATTCAAAATAATGGTAATGGGTTTTGGAGTATAACCTGGGATCGATTGCGATATCTTTCCCTTTGGATTGCAATTGGGGAGGAGGATTGCCCTCTGTTGGAGGAGATTAGGATAAAAGTTGAACGTGACTGCAGGGGCAGGCCTAAACCATCCCAAGCTGAATTTGGAGCAAGTGAGCTTAATCCGAATGCAACTTAGAGAGAGCTCACTCCAAATTCGGCTTGGGATGGTTTAGGCCTCCCCTGCAGTCACCTTCAACCTTTATCCTAATCTCCTCCAACAGAGGGCAATCCTCCAAGGCCCAAGACCAAACTCAATCCAAGGCATTACATCATTAGGATGGGGAGAGAGAGAGATAGAGGTGCAACTGGCCGCCCTTCAATGAGAGAGAGAAAGAGAAGTGCAACTGGACCTTAATATCTAGTGATTCCTGATATAGCCACTTCTATTAAGGGAAGCAATTGAGTCAAGTGTCAACACAAGAAGATGCCACCTTATTAAAATGAATAATTGTTTCTCGAAAAACAAATAGATATTCTTCTTGAGATCGAGAAGAGATAGAGCTCCTTCTTAAACTATAATGGTAGCTCAAGATTTTTGTTTGTGTATTGAAATGATACATTTGAGTCAAAATCATTAATATCTATGTATTGCATTTAGGGTTTCATTCACAACGCACAGTGACCATTTACTCTTACATGTCGATGGTATCAGGCTTGCCTTAGCCTGCCAAACATATCCTATTTAATTAGGGTTTGGCTTGGTAACCAGAGGTTGGATGGGCTGGGTTTCAACAAGGCAAAATTGATATTTAGTGACACTTATTAAAAGTGATTCAGATTCAATCCAATTATCTATAATTATAAATTGGTGATACTTTTCCAATATACTAGTAAATATGCACGTGCATTGCACGTGGGAATTTTATTTAGAGTAATAGTCAAAAATAACATGCAAACAAGATGAAAGATAACGACGATAAAAAAAAAAAAGACATAAGATATTCAAGACTTATGATTATCCAATAGAGAAGCACGGTTGACTTTATTTGCTTTCCTCAATGACACCATGCATATATCATTCTCATTCCTCTCATAATAGATGGGCATATCTATTTTTCCTATATGTTTTTTGGTTAGAAGATGTAGATTAGAATAAGACATCATAATGGTGTTTCTTTTCATGCACTCACAATAAATATAGTTGAATATGGTCGCTTTACAACTTTCAAAATTTTCAATCTTTAAAAGATTTGGGCTAGAATCTTGAATCAAACAACTCCATCTCAAGAATATAACCAGTAAAACACAGGTTTTCAAGAATCAAGCATCTAAAGTTGGGAATGATCTGGCTTATTTATACTTAATAGTTTTGCTTCCTGTATGGTTTCAGTTTATTTAATTCCATAATCAAATTTGAGAACAGCAACATCGTACAAAAATGTCAAAGGTTAAGCTATATCCAGTCTGCCCTTCCATTGCCTTACTGGGGTCACCATCTAATGTGTTCAAAAAAATAAAATAAAATAAAAAATAGAGAGACACTAGAAATAAATGGATAGTAAATATTAAAAATAGGAAATTTTAATGCATTGGTAGAATATAATTTAATTATAATAAATCCCTAACATTCTTAATTTGATTTTGCTTGCTTATTGTTTTTCACAAATGTTATTTTGATACACAATGTTGAAAAGGAAATCTGATATGGGTGGAGTCAATGAAGCAATATGATGGTGATTAATACAAGTCAGTATGTGACCCTTTTAGACAAAAAAAATTTATCACTTGATAAAGCAGCTTGGCTGTTGATTTTAAGAACGTCAAAGATTGTCCAAAAGTAATGCTGAAATGAAGATGTTGTACAGAAAGCTATGAAAACCAAGAAGAGATTTTTGAGTATTTAGCAACAACAACATGTCTTATCCCAACCAGTTAGAGTTGTCAATACAAATCCTGTTCCCGATCTCTAAGAAAGATCCATATCTTGTGTTAGTATATGAGCATCCAAGCCATTTCTTTTTGCTCTTTCTTTCATCCTCTTAGATAGTTCATGAGTATTCCCTCATGCCTTTCACAACTAACTCCTCACGTCTTCGCTTGCACACCTCACCAATAGTAACATACTTTATTTCCTATTTGCTTCTTTTTTAGCTAACATTTGATTCACACATCATAAACAGGCCTAATGGCTATCTTGTTAACATTTTACTTCTAGTTTGAATAGAGTGCAGAACTGTTGCTAATGGTTTTCAAGCAAATTTGTTACAATTTTTGGCCATAGAAACTAATATGTATGCAGAATCTTCATTATATAGGAAACATAAGGAAAATTGGAATAACCCTTGAGATAATATCTCCAAGGTGAGATATTCAAATTTTGCTAATATTTAAAACACAGCTTAAGTCATGCTACAATTCTTCTAATTTTGATGAAACTTCTCTAGATCTTTAGCTATTGCTCTATCTAAGATGAATCCCATGCCTTTTATACACATATTTTATTAACTGTTGCCAGATTTAAGTTAAAAGAAAACAACTGAAAATATATATATTCTTTAAAAAGATGCGGTGGCCATAATGGACATTTTTCAGCATCATTGAATCTATATTTTTCTGAAAGTAATGCAGTGGGAACTGGTCCCTGTTGAGATTTGTCTACTAAATTTTGCCTTTATTTTCCCTCTTTTAACATGAAAAAGTATTCTTTGAAAAATCCAGTATGGTTTTGCTCAACACATTCAAATAGGATATGATATATCTCTGAATGGTAGCAAAGAAACTTAAATTAGGAAGTAATCAGTTATTTCTTTTATTGGTGGGGAAGGGGTGGGGACACTCAGTAACAACAAAAAAGATTAGGATGCTAGAAATTATAATAAGATTTATTACTATAATAGAGAGAAATTCTTTTGTTTATTTAAGAAGTTGGGACTTAATTTAGCAAGATGGATCCTGTTGGCAAGAAACCTTGTTAGTTGTAATGTTGATGATATGGCTTGTAAACTTATGATGTTTACTTCTCTTAAGATAAACATAAGTATGATTAGTGATTTTAATAGTAATTCTGTTAAAAATAGAATAAAATTTAGCCATGCAAATATTTTAAGACTTGATGGTGACATGCAAATATGGTACTGTATTACTTTTTTATGTAGGATCCAGTGGTGTTTTATTTTATTTTATTATTTTATATTTTGAATATTTTCCTTTTATGTTGAATACTGTCTAATTTAGGCATGTATCTGAAAAACAGGTGGCAAGCCTAAGGTATAAGAATACCCCATTGAAGAAATGAACACAGATTTTCTGTGTTTAACACGGATCTTCTGCTCAGTCATCTTATTGGCATGGGTGTCTTGGTGAGAATTGATTTCTATTTGAATTATAGTTATCCAAGTTTATAAGTGATCTATTGGGTAATGACCTAAACCTAGTAGCTAGTAGGAACTTCGCTAAAAGCCTAAAGGCCTTTTTTAGAAAGTATCATGGAGAATGAAAGGATGTCTGTTACTAGATTGAGGCTGTCTTACTCTACTAATATTGCATCAATAAAAGGAGTTGCTGACTTTATTGCAATGGAATTTAGACTTCCAGGTTGTGGTAATCAATTATTGAGATGTTAGGTGGTGTAGTCTCTTATGTGAAAAAAATGTCAACTGAAGCAAACCAATGTACAATCATATAAAGAGCTGTAGCCTTGGATACTTTTTCCAACAAAAATTTTGGAGCATTGCAACATCTGATTTTTTATGACTTGAGGACGATGAGGAAAGAGTTGGAGAATTACGAAAGCAACACAGGTGGTATGTGTTTTCCAAAGATAGAGTCTTAGATGGCAAAGTTGAGAGATTAGGAAAGATGGAACTGAAGGCTGTCATGGGCATGTTAAAAATGAGATAGAGAGCAGTAGAAAGTTAACTATTATGACATGGACTCATTAACGGAGAACTATGACAGTGTTGTTGATGTGGAAAAGGCTCCTAATGGTCTTTCCTTTCATGTAGTTGGAATATATTTTTCCTATATGTTTTTTGAAGGGTAAATATACTCTTAGATCTGATAAGATTCTGATCAGTGTATAAGAAGGTGACAATTACCCTTCAAAAAAAGAAAGAAAAATAGAGGTATGTATGGTATTAAAAACTGGTTCTATTCCTGATACTATATAGTAGACAATGGAAACAAGATGAAAGATCTCTCTCTCTCTCTCATATTACTTTGCTGCCATGTAACTGTTTTCCTAATGTGATCACGCAAAGATCTGTCATCAGTCAACTAATTCAATTATAGACCACCATCCAAATTCAAATGAAATAACATGGTATATAACCCACCAAAATAACTCCCACAATTAGGACCTTCAATTTCGTAGCCTTTCCCAGGTGGACTGCAACGGTAGAGTGACAGAGGAAGATGTAATAAAAGCATTCAAAGTGGAAAAGCCTTGTAAAGAGCCAGTATGCTTCCGTCTACAATAAATTAAAAGATTTCCTTGTCATAAAATTCTACCTTTTTCCCACTCTCATAACCACCTTCTCAAGTAAAATTTTATGCCCTGCTTTTGTTTATATATTTTCCACCTGAATTTGTTTTTCTAGATCCCTAAAGATGTTTCCCTGGCAGCACAGATGTACCCAGAATTTGGAAACCTTCCAAATGACTTTCTAAACTCATAAAGCCTTAGGGTACCAATCAAAAAAACTCCCATGTGATGCCGCTAACATGAGAAAAATAAACAATTTAAGGTGTTCTAAACAACTTATTACAATTGTATTCAAAAGTTTAAACTAAAATAAAGAACCAGTTGTTCATCAGAAATAAATTAAAGAAACACTTACTGTAAACACTCTGGTTTAAAAAAAATTCCAAACAATATTTGATGGCCTCTCTGATGGTGAAAGTTTAAATGAGGTTTGATGGTTCAATGGGCCAGTTTTATGTCAGGCTTAGGCTCATAGAAAAATTTGATATGAGCTTGCAGGCAGCTTGCTCCATTATTCATTGAAGCTGTGGGGCCAGCACAAGACCAGTCCATGTGAACCACATCTACCTCCCTTTGGTTTTTCTTCTCTCTATTGAGAAAAGAGACGCACCCAGATAGCAATCAAGCAAGAATAACAAAAAATAACTCATCTCACAGAGAGTAGAAACAAACACATGAATTCAAAAAGCAAATTAGGATTCTGTTCCAAACCAAAACATACAAGATATGAAGTTTTCATACATTATTTGTACTAATAGTTATAGATTACAATGAAGGGCTTTATAGGGGCAATCCTGACTCCTCCTCTTCTTCAAGGGTGTAAGTGTAAACAACATGCAGAGACCAAATCAGAGCAAACACACCCAAAAGTATCCACACAAGAAGGTTGTTGCTCAAACCAAAGGGAAGACCTGTTCCCTCTGTGTTCAATCTCTTGAAGTACATGATCACTAATGCCTTGTTAGGACATTATCCTTCAGTCCTAGCATCCAGATTACTTTCCTACAGAATCAGAAATCTGAACATGAAGCCAATTTTTTTGCAATCCTAAAGACTCCATCTCCTTTTTTGGCATGGAAGAATGACCCTCTCGATAGAAATACACTATATAATCTCTGAGATCCATAAACTCTGATTGTTGGCTTTGCTTCAAAGATTAGCAAAATGAAAACATTTAGAAGACATAAGTAGGCATGCTATTGATCTCTGTCCATAACTGTTTTTCTCCTCTCATAACTTTCTGTTGGTGTTCTGTTTTCCACTTTATTTTTAATTTTTGGTGTTCTGATTCAAATCCAATATATCCATAATAAAACTATATTCTAACTGCCCCATGTTTAATTTGTTACTAATCCATGCACGTTTTCCCATTAAAGTGCAGTAAGGGTAGTTTTACAAAAGACAAAGGATAGATACTTGTAAATGGTGTTTAAAGTTAAAACCTGACTGGTGAATCATACTTAATCTTTATATGTCTGACTTAATTATGGTTATTGACATTGTGTCTAGTCTCAGGGAAAGGGCATCTCTTTTTGCTTCCCACTTGATGAAAAGGAGATGGGGTGGTGAACTTTCATCAGTGAAAGTGTAGCCAATAATATGATGCTACGCTTAAATGACTTATCTACAGTCTACACATGTGTTGCAGGTAATAGTCATATTAGGATTTGTGAGATGATTTCCTTTAATTTAGTTTGATTCTTATATATATATGGGAACTCTGGAATAATCAGAACTTCAAGTTTCAAATATTTTTCACAGGAGGCTGCCAGGAATGCAGATCTGGTATATAGGAACGTGGAAGCGCTCTCTTCTAAAGGAGTGAATGAATGGTTACAATCAACGGAAGTGCTAGCAGTGCAAAAAATGGAATTGGAAATTGAGTCACACATAATAAATGATGCACGTTTTGCATTGAATGATTCCATCAAACACTCAACAGAGGTATATAGAAAAGAGAAAGAACTTCTTTTAAAAAAACAAGATGTGCTGGCAGAGGAATTGGAAAAACTACTTGCTCAAGTGCAAGAAAAGGAAGCAGAGATTGCACAAAATGATTCTAATATCAATTCTATTGAGAAGAGGATTACTGATGTTGTTGCTGGTTTTCACAAGGTACAGTCAAGCATTGACACAAAGCATGGTAACCTGCAGTCAGCCCTTCAAGGGTGGAGTCAGACAATGAAGCTTTATCAATAAAAAAGAAGGAATTTGATGATTTCTTAACTCAGGAAGAAGAGAGGGTGGAAAAACTGAGAAAACTTGTCACTTTTTCCATAAATGAAACAAAAGCATGCCAAGAACTTGTTGAACTAAGAAAGAGTCTGTCATGGTCAATTTTGAAGTCCAGGGAAGATAAAGTGAGGCTTGCCAATATTGAGGAAAAATTTTCTGAGGAATTCAAAATTCTTAGACAAGAAGTTTCTGCCACAAGAGCTTTTCTACAGGTTAGCTATTCTCTCCAATAACTTCTTTTGTTGCATTCATCTCTTATGGCATTAAGACACATGTGAACTAGAAAGAGAACTCCTACATGTACGTGTTACCATTGGAAAATTTTTACTTCAGATTGAAAATGGTAAAGGATAACTTGGGCTGTTAACAGATACTAAAGAGGAATTTTACTAGGTTTTTCTGTTTTCCATCGGATCTGTTTGCATGATAAAGATATTAAAACATATCTCAAGAATAAATAAGCAAAGACAAAAATTTAAGGGTAAAATCCAAATTTCTTATGAGAATATTTTAAAGGCTTTATCTTTCAAATTAAGTTAATCAAAACTAATCAAATGAATAGCCAAATTCCTTATCTTAACTAGTTAGGTCAACAAAATGAATTATGTCCCTTTATCACAATCTGTTAAAAAAATTTATCTTCAATCAGATCTGTATTCAAATCCTTTTTGGCTGCTTCCTACAAATTAAGCTCATCATAATGGTAAAAATGGAGAAGATACTAATAGGTATGAACTAAAAATGCAGAAAAAAAAAATAAATTTTAATGATGAACTTAAATTGGAAGAGGATAAACAAAAAATAACAATTTATAAACGTTATAAAGAAGATCGAGCAAAAATAACCACGGAAATATATTTGAAGAGTAGGAAACTATAGATTTGAAAGCTGTATTAGGATGACCAAAGTGGAAATATAACTTAACTAGATGAATAAATATTAATAGGGAAATAGACAATATAAATCTTGCTACATAACTAAAAATTAAAAAGAGAAAGATATGAAAATTTAGATAGGAAACTATTTACATAGTCAATAAGGGGAAAGTAAACAAAAAGGAATAAATAAAACAGTTTGGTGAATATAAAGAATTAATAAAATTTATGGTAAAGGAAAAAGTTCAATTCTAGAAACAGCAAAATGAGAAAGAGTTAAAAAGAAAAAATAATAGAAACAAAAGATTGAAAATAACGTGATATGATGGAAAAGCCTAGCACAAGAATGCTGGTTCAAAATTGAGCACAGCTATTTTACACACAAATATCAAAGGTTAGGATCCCTCTCGAATCTTTCTTCGAGACGTATACCATATTATGGTCCTTGTATAATGCGTGCATGTGTATATACATATTTATTAATTTATATGAACTCAAGTTTTGGGTTCAGCTACTTCACAGCATGTCAAAGGTTAGGTCCGTTGTTAGCATACCCCTCTCTAGACCCTACTTTGACTAGACCTATACTGGATATATATATATATATATATATATATATATATATATATATATATATATATATATATATATATATATATATATATATATATATATATATATATATATATATATATATTTGCACATAATATATACATGTGCATATATTATGTGCACATGTATATATTTGCATATAATATATACATGTGCATATATATTTGCACATAATATATACATGTGCATATATTATGTGCACATGTATATATTTGCATATATTTGCACATAATATATACATGTGCATATATTTGCACATAATATATATTTTTACATTAAACCATGTATATATTATGTGCAAATATATATATATATATATATATATATATATATATATATATATATATATATATATATATATATATATATATATATATATATTTGCACATAATATATACATGGTTTAATGTAAAAAAGGATCCTTCAATTAAACTAAAAATTTGGAAAAAAAAAATTAATATAAGGTGAAGTAGTTCACAACAATGGTAGTCCCAATGAAAACTATATGTTGAAAAGAAAAAACCGAAAGCTAGAAGCTATATAGTTAGGAAATGCCAAAGCTAGTTATAATGCTTATAGTTAAATTTGAAAACAACTATTATAATGTTAATGAGATTATCATTCTGAAATCATAGATCAAAGGCAGATATTGATGAAGGTATCACATAAAAAAAATTCAATTAGGTTGTTTAAGTGGAGATGTTTTCCACAGTGCTATGTGAACAATGCATCCCCAATTCCCAATTAACCTGAAAGAAAGTTCCAAGGAACCACTAATATGCAATGGTCTATAGGATAGAATTTTGAGCAACTAAGAAGTAAAACATTCATTTGGGTAAGTGTAGCCAAAATGAGGATGCTGAGAAAAATTTGTGGAGATAAGTCGCAAACATATTAAAAATAGCTTTGTCACTAGCCCCATTAATAAATAAAATGCATGATAGTTGGTTGACAAATGAAGACCTCTATATGAGATGGTAATAGGATGTGAAATGGTTCAAGTTCGAGGATCCAACAGGGTTTAGGAAGGCCAAAAAGGGCCCAAATGAAGTTCGCCAGAAAGGAACCATAAGTACAAAGGTCAACTAGAGGTGAGGCTTTTTGACAAATGAACAGGTTTCTTGGTGCCTACCCCACTAGTTATGAATAAAACAAGATTTGTTGTTCGTGTCTTGTTAAATTTATACCACTGTATTTTTCCCAGGTAGAAATGTTGACAACCCAAACTAATTGGGATAAGGCATTTGGTTTTGTCCTTATTCATTTAGGTAGAAAAGTTGAGTAGATTAATTGTCAATTCAGATTCTCCTTATCTTTTCTTAGACAAATTTTAAGGGTTTCTTGAATGATAGATTATATAAACTAAGGGACTATAAATCAAGGTCAAAAGAGAGGTGAATTGGTAATACAGTTAACCTTTAGTATTTTTGTACAAAATGATACTGCTCAAACTCTAACCTTCATTATCTATAGTTTACAAATAAATTCAGGTTTTTAGCAACTATATATAGCAGATATAATGCCCAAAAGGTCACCTTCTTTTGTATATGATGCTTGGAGGCCAGCTCATGAGGTGTTCGTCCTATAGGACCACTGCACCAATCAGTCAATTGGGTCCATTTTACTCAAGCAGCTGTGAGATATGTCTTTCTCAGGCTATGTATACCATAGAAAGGACTTTTCTTTTTGGGCATTCCAACACGTCCTTAGTGTGTGTATCATCACCAATTTTCAGTATCTACTAGTAGGAATCAAATATTCCTGCTCTGATATTTTGAAATATTAGATATTTAACTTCTAACCTCATTAGAGCTCAAGATTCCCTTCCAAGATCAGACAATGGTGGCTTGTGATTGTGGGGAATTGCACGTTCTTTCTAATAAACTAAACAAATGAAAACCAACAAAAGGGAATAAACAGCTTGTAACATGGATAGTGATCGACTTGAGCTACAAGGGGTGCTCTAATTTAATTTGAGAGTTAAATAGAGTAGAATTTCTTGTGGGTAATTTTGAGATAAGGGTTGACCAAACTTTGGTCTTGTATGCATTGAGGGTGGTGAATATCATTTGCTCTTCTTTTGGAGTGTTTGCTAATCACTGATTGTCTATTGCAACTTTGCATTCAGTTCATTTAAGGTGAATTTAATTTCTATGGAGAAGAGAAAAATAGCTCATCCAAAAGGGGGCAAAAACAGCAAAGAATTCTTGTCCTCATCTGATAACTAGTAATGGAGGGTTGAGGCATTTGATATTATTGTACACAAGATCCTCTGCAAATTGGAGGGGGCCCACAGTCAACAGTACAACTAGAATAACTAAAAACTTCCATGATAAAGCACTGAGACCAATGACCCCTCAAACTATTGGTTCTCTGTTATCTTAATATGAACATCTGTACTATGCCCACAACAAAGCTGTCTGATGGGTTGCTTTTTCAATGTTTTTATTTTTTGTTTTTCCTTCATTGGGGAGCTTCAGCTTCAAATTTACAATTGAATGATTTGCAATTTAGCACTGAAAAATATGGTCATGACACCAGGAATATAGATAACTAACAGTAGACTCTAGTCATAGGTCTGTGTGGAGCACATGACTAGAGGAATGATCTGTGGATAACCTGACAAAATGATGGAGCATATAATGCAGTGTCTTAATGGATGTTCTTCCATTCAATAATTTCCACAAAACGTGAAAAATAATCACAGGGTGATGGATGCTGGAATCATTATGGAGGCAAGAAGAGTATTTTATTTTATTATTTTTTTTTTCATTTTAGTAGTTTGTTGAGTAAGATTGAAGAAATTTACTGTAACCACTAAGCAGTGGAGATAAATCAGTTAATGGGCGTTTTTCTTGCAGCATAATGAAGTTATCCTTTCAATTTCCATACTTATCATTTTCAACCCCGTCACTCACCCTTGACAAAGAAGGATAAGAGAATATGTGGAGGTCAGGTAAGATATCTCTATCTAGTATGTTTCTTTATGGTTTCTGTTTCGATAGTTTATTAACTTACATTTTTTTATAGTAGAGAGTGATTAAATGGGGACCGGTGATGGAAGGACCTGCATCTAGATTCCTCTCGTTCCATTTTGACTGTATCTGATAGATGAATATAAAAACCCTTGAAGGCTGTAAGATTTAGTCTTTATTTGCTTTCTTCAATCAGGGGTTGCCTCAAACAAATTGTTTTTGATGTTTGGTTCCCGTTTGCTGCTTGGATTTCTGGACAACCAATGAAACTCCTAGGGTTTTACTGCTGGGCTTATTTTCTGGGGATCATGTTCAGGGAAGAACCAGGCCATATATTGGCTGTAGAGTGGGTTGTGTATTAGCTGAAACTTATAAATCCATCAAACTTGTCTACTTTCTAGAGATGGGGTTTGGTGTTTAGATGCTGAATTTTAGAATCTTGCTGACATAGAGGTAGTTATGGGGTTTTAGGCGTTCAAATCTGTCAAATCCAGGATATCCAAGGTATAAATTCAAAGAACACATGAAAAATCCTTAGTTTTTTAGATGAGGTTTCAGGGTCTTTTGGAGATGAAATGTAGAAACTCCAATGAAAATTTAGTATTTGTGGTGTGGGCTTTGTTAATAGGATTCCTCTCTGCCGGACTAGTGATGGGTATTGTTTCTGGGCAGTGAGTCTAGGAGATCCACGGGTGTTACTTTGGCAATAGGGATGTTTGAGGGAAGCATATATGCAGAAAATTATAACTAAAACCATCAACACCCCATATTATTCCATAAAGTCTTAAATTATTAGTGTAAGCCTCAAACCAACGAATTGATTCCACTCTCAAATGTTTACTCCACATGTATACTTCTTATAAGCAACCAATGCAGTACCTGATATCTTATCTTATAAGGGAACTAGGAAAATCTATTTATGTTCTCATGAAGAATTTTAAACCTGTTGGGTTACTTGTGATGGAGGTTAAGGGGGCATGGCCAGCTGGAGTACCATGCTAAAATATTTCAACTAAGTTTTTTATGCCTCTTCCTCATTATAATTTTTCTTGTTATAGAGAAATATGTTTTTATTAGGATTTGAATTTCTGTTTTTTTTGTTAACATAATTTGAAATGAAACATCAAAATTTACTTACAAGTCCACCTAAATCCATCAAAATGTTCTGAAATTTAAAAAAATTAAGCTGATTAATGAATTTCCAATGGTCTTATATGATATATGCTTGGATTTTATATCCTTCACCTGACAAAAGTCTTTACATTTTCCTGAATTCTAAAGTACCATATTTAAATTTTTTTTTTTGGTAAACAGTACCATATTTAATATGGTATAATATATTGGGATGAAGTTTGTAAGGATCAAATTTAAGCTACTTTCGCATTTTCTGGTTCCTTAAGCTTATAAGGTACAGTATTCTTTAATTACCAGAAGATGAAGATCATACCTAATATGTCTATGCTCCTCATCTCTCTTTCCAGTTCCACGTTACTGTGAGATCCATTGACAAAAAAACAGCTTAAGAAGCTTTCAAAGTTGATAAATTTTGACGGCACAAGGCATAACTAGATAGCAGCACCCTTCTAGCTCAGTAAAAGAAAATTACTCTTGATTCTACTGAAAAATACTCTTGATATGTTCTAGTCAATCATTTTTTCAGATAAAACTTCTGCTAGATTTGTTGAAAATAACTGCAGATTATCCATTTTTAAAGGTTAATAAAGCTTGCAAACATTTCATGACGACCCTTTGAAGAACTGTTATAATTAACAATAAGTCTGGAGGGAAACTTCAAAGTATAGGCAATTTATTCAGTATATATAAAAAGAAACTGAAACATTACATGTAAATTACTCAAATATTAAACTGGTTTATCTTTCCTTAAACTTAAAATTTTAAGTAGTATTAAGAAATATTAAACCCCAAAAATTTAAAAATTTTAGCATTCAAAAATAATAAACTAGTCCATCTTTCCTTAAATATTTTATATAGCATATAAGGGGTGCATTCCAATATTATACTTTCCCTAAACCCTAGATTATTTTTCTGATGTACAATTACCTAGATCCAGATTCAATCAGAATCCAACCCAAAAACATTGAATTCAGTTGCACCAACATATTCTAAATGTGGGATTCAGATATGTAAACCCGATTTAATCTGGATTAGATTTGTTCTGTTCTTCAATTCCAATTGATGGCTATATATACAAAAGACTAAGGGATAATTTTTGCATAATTTAAAAAGTGACCTTGTAGATTTATCCATATATAAATATCCAGTAGATATAAGAAAGTCTGGACTCAGAAAAAAGGCCCCAAATTAAACAAAAAGATAGAAAGAAAGACCTATACTCATCCAGAAACCCAAATCGTGTAGATCTCTGTAAATCAATAGAACTCATCCAACAAAGAACACAAATTTAGATTAATAACTACTCTTCAACGAAGATTGACATGAGATGAAAAAAAAGGCGCCGAATTTCCCCAATAAATCAAACCAGAAATTAATAAGACTAAAAATTTCAAGATTAAACGATAACAAGAAAGGCAAGGTGTGGCCGTACCTGGTCGCGCTATTCGTCGTTGGCCGTCTCCCCTTTGTCGCACGAAAACCCAAGAAAACACCGGAAGAGGAAGTAGTTCTGCAAGGGGAAGAAGGAAAGGCTTCTCCGGAATTTAGGGCCGGCGGAAGAAGAAAAGCGCACAAAGAAGATAAGAGATAAAAGAACTCCCCTTTGTCGCACGAAAACCCAAGAAAACGCCGGAAGAGGAAGTAGTTCAGGGGAAGAGTTCGGGAAGAAGGAAATGCTTCTCAGGAATTTAAGGCCGGCGGAAGAAGAAAAGCGCACGAAGGAGATAGAAGGAAGAGATAAGAGATAAGGAGAAATCGATTTCAGCGAATTAGGGAAAAGGAAGAGATAAGAGGATAAAAGGAGAAATCGACTTCAGCGAATAAGGGAAGAAAAGGAGAAATCGACTCCAGCGGCCCCAGCGGAAGAGGCACGGGTCGCGCGATTCCTTTGCGCGACCTTTGCCGGCGCTTTTTAAAACGCCGCCGGGGAAATTGACATTTGCCGGCGGTTTAACAACCGCCGGCAAAATTCCGCCCTCCTTGCCCATCTTTTTTGTAGTGGCTCAACAAGTTAATCAAATAATAACTATTTCAATTTCAACAGAAAATCTTACAATTCATGGCTTACTTGGGCAACCTATGCCTCAATTCTTGGGAAACATGTACAACTTGGTTTTGGTTCTTATTTCCTACTTTCAAGGGTTATTTGGAAGGTGTTCTAAGTGGTAGAATCAAGTTATCCCACTTCTATAGGAATCTAGAACGTAACTCTCTCTATAGGACCTATTTTAGCAAAACGTACCCAAAATCTTTATTATTTGGAATTTTGAGATAATTCCAGTTGGAATACTTCCTAGATACCTAACTCCTACTTATATATAGGTTGGATTTGAATAAAAACATTTGGTAGTTTAATCTGGGCTAAAATCCAAGTTTTCACAAAAACTGACCAAGGCGCTCGAAGGGCCACTCGAGCCTACTTCTAGCGCCCACTTATTGCTCTTGGGTTTCTATATTCAAGTAGGTCGCTCGAGCCTGCTTCTAGTGGCTTGAAATGGCTCTCGAGTTTCTTTAACTTCAGGCAGGTTGCTTGATGGGTCACTCGAGCGGCCATGCCTTAAATCAAAATCCTAAAAGGCCGCCCGAAGTCGCCCTCGAGCAGTAGTTTGGGCGCCTGGGAATCTCTACAGGTCGTGAAAATCCAAACTTGTGTGATTTTGGCAGGTTTTTCGATTCTCACTACTCTCTACGATTTTTAGGCTCTAAATTGGTCCTAGCATGTGTGGTTACCTATTTCCTACTAAACCTCCAACAAAAATCCCTCCTATTTGCGAAGATGAACAATTTCACATTCAAACCCTAGATTTCCTCTATTGCATACGAATTTGGCCAAAAATGAAAGAATAAGTTGGGATGGTATTGCTTACTTCTTGCAATCGATCAAGCAAGTCTTCTAGCTTCCTATTCAACCCACGAACAGCACCTCTTTGTGCTTCTTGAGTGATCCTTCACAAATCTCCAACCAAGCTTCACCAACTGAAACTCCACCAAATGACAATCCCACACCTTACTTCCTCCTTACGATGGCACAATCCAATGGAGATAAAGGGAGGGAAGATGAGAGTAGAAAGGAGATGAGAGTGTGGAGTAGAAGAGAAGAGAGTGAAGAAATGGAGAGGAGAATGAAGAGAAAAAGGGTTTCAATCTTATGGGCAAAACACCTTTTATTTGACACTTAAGACATTTTCCTTTCCCAATTTTGCGCTTCTCTCTTCAAACACCATGATATTTACATCCTTGCCATTCTCCTCCTAGTTGCACACAACAAATCACTTAGCCATTTTTCCGTCTCAATAATAAATTAAGGAATTGCTCAGATGAAGGAAGGCTTACCTTTATCCATTATTAACGAGCCTAGACTTAGCCACGTGGCTGGCTTCAAGTTTGGGCTTCTCTGGCTTCACTTACACATTAAAATCACTCTGTTTAGAATGTGCTAATGGTATAGGAATCTGGGGTTTCACATATAAAATGAATTATTTTCTTGGGAATAGAAAGTTTGAAATTTAATTTACCATGCTTTGTTTTAGCATTTTGTATTATCGAAGAAAATTTACATTTTTGTTTTCCAATTTCTGACACATTTTTGTTTTTCGAGTATGCTTTCCCCTAGGCTGTGTATTCCACCGCAAAATAGTGGAAAACAATATTTTCCGAAATTTGAAAATTTTGATGGTGTTTTTTTTAATAGAGAAATGAAAATAAGGAAAATTGTTTTCCTAATTGCTAAAGAATTGGGGGAAAATTATGAAAAAGGGTAACTTTTTAGAATAATCAAATTACAAGTTCACTTTTCAAATTATGGGACTACTTTACTTGGGACACAAGCACATTATATGTGGGATACAAGCTTCCTTATGTAGGATATGAGCGCATCCTACGTGATACAACAATGCATTCTACATGGGGCACTAGTATATTATATATGGATACAAGCATTTTCTACCTATAGTAAATTGGCACTATTTTTTAATTTTTTTGAAAAGTGACCTTGTAGGTCAATTACGTTTTCAAAGTAACTCTTTTCTTCAAAATGAGATTTTTGATGGACTGTTTTTATAAATAAAGGCCAAAAAGTGACCCATTTTCATAATTTTCCCAAATAATTTCTGCACAAATTTAGTGGAAGTTATTTTCCGGAGGAAAAGGCTCCCAATAATCTTTCATCTTCCTCGAGGACTCTAACAAGTACCCCTGCTCTTGTAGCACCTCGAATCCAGATTTATTTCTATAAATAAATCAAAACCTGAAGTGCTAACTATGTGGGCCCAAAGCAACTAATATCCAAACAATAATCAATTAATAATTATCAACCATCAGAAATATGAATCAACTAATTCACCATTCATATAATGTCAAGTCTAGATAAAAGAAATGTCAACTAACTCTCATAACTCTCTAAAATATTAGAATAGCCTCAATATAAAGAAATAACATCCTATCGGTAATAATTGAAATAGAATCCGACTACAAGCCATCCACTCAAATAAAACTCGTACATAAGACAAAAATAATTGCCTTACAACTCTGGAACTAAATCTCCAACCTCTGGGTATGTAACGCCCCGAATCCAGTTCAACAACCAAACCCGAAGTGTTAGTAAAAATTAGACCAGAACAAACTAAAATTTATGAGGAATTTAAAACTTTTAATTATATCAGAGTATAATTGGAGGCATAGCATATTTAATTCAGTTTAATCAAATTAAGTTACAATAAGAATCACTTTATTCTGAATTTGTTCTATAATCATAACCACAATTCTACCCATAAGTACTATCCCAAACTTGACGATCTCTCCAAGCATACCTGAAAAATAACAGAAAACCAGAGTGTAAAACCCGGAATTTTTAAGAAATTTTAATTAAGGGTAAATAGGGGATTAAAGGATTTAATGAGGTTAATTAAGTCAAAATTTTAAAAGAAAAGGTGGTCTGGTTTGTTTTGGGTCTAGTGATTCTGGTTTGATTATAGTGGATCGGTTCAGTTCAAGTGAACCAGTTTAAGTGATCGAATTTAGTTTAGTTGGGCTGGATGTAAATTGGTTTATTGATTGGGTGCAAATTTTTAAAAAGGTTTAATGGGTTAATATTTGATTTAAAGGTTTAATGGGTTAATCAATTAAATTGTTTGGGTTTGGTGGCTTGGGTGGTTCATTTCAAATTATTAAGTGGGGTTAGTTGGGTTAAGTGGGTTTAATTTAAGTGGTTTGGTTTATTGGATTAAGTGGAGCAGTTTAGTTGATTTAGAAGATAACTTGAATTTATTTGGGTTAATTGGGTAAATTGGTCTGGTTCAATTGGGTTCGGTTTAGTCAATCTGGTTTATGTGTAAAAAGGGAATTTAATTGGTTTAATTAGGTTTAGTTAGGTTTAAGTGGTTTATTTAAATAGGTTTAGTTGGTTTAATGGTATTTTTTAGAGGTAAGTTCATTTTTAGTAAACCGGTTTAATGGGTCATTGGTTTAAACGGTTTAATAAGACTATATATATATTCTTTGGAAGAAGAACCGGAGGGTTCTATTTATTCGTCCCTTGGTGGAGAAGCCGCAAGGAGGAGCCGTAGGGAGAAAGGGTTAAGGAGAGCAAGAGCGCCCAGGAGAGAAGAAGGAGAGAGGAAGAAGAGAAGAGGCCGACCAAGGTAAGTAGTTCTTTTGGTTTTTTTCTCTTCCTATGGATGTTTTGACGAATTGGATTTGGTGTGAAATCCTAAATGATGATTCTAAATTGATAAAAAATTGTTAGATTGATTTAAGTTAGTATGCTTAAACTATTGTGAGTATTTTCAAGTCATTTGGTAAGTGATTTAGAGCATGGAAAATCCGTGAAGAAAAGGGTTTACGGACTGGTTGGTGTTCGCGAGGGAGAAGATGGGTTTTGATAAATATTTAAATTTTGATGCAAAACATCAATAGTAAATAAAAATTGATGTATTATTTTAGAAAGTAATTACGTTTTAGTGTAAAACTTTTACTGTATTAATAAATTAGTTCATAGAACCTAAATAATTATTTTTTAGTTTAGATTTTAGTTAGATTCAACTAATAAGTTCAACCCCCAAATAAATAATTACATTTTTGTTACATTTTGAAAGAAAAATCAAAATTTAAGGAATAAGTGTTTAAAAAATGAGTTTTAGGATTTGTAACTTAATTTAAAAATAAGATAATGACAATTTAATAATAGTAAAGAGAAAAGAAATAGTTGAGATGCATTCTGGCATATTACATGAACAAAATTTTAGGGAAATAATAGTTGAAATAAAAAGGGTTGGGATTTTGGTTTTGATTTATTTTTCTCCATGTACTTGGAGAGTTAAATTTAGATGCCCATGTACTTGGGTAGATGCTTGTTTCTGTGTACTCAGGGGGGCCCCATGTACTCGGGATGTTTTAGTTGAGATTAGAACGAGTTGTGTTAACTATATTTTCATGGTTGGTTTTGATTTTAGAACCTAGTAGGCATAGCGCTATATAGATCCATGTAGGAGTTAGGTAATGGAAGGGATTGTTCTTTGCTAGTTGTAATTCCTGTCCACGCACGCATGTTCCACTGTGTACTCAGTGAGGCCTGATCGTGTACTTGGCTGGCTGCGGCTATTCACTCATTTTATCGTGTACTCGGACCATGTTTGGGTAGTTCTTGCCAACCCATCACTGTACTGGGTGGGTTCTTCCGTAATAAGTGTGCGCACCCCGTTTTTCCGTTTCGCACGTACGAGGTGCATGCGAAAGTGATGCTCGCCTCGGGACTGATTTGGAGTTTGGAGTCGCCACTGCCTGAGATGTGCAGGCAGACACAAAGGGGCACCTATCCGGGCCTAATTTTCTGGTCTGCGGCTTATTAGAGTTCTGAGTAAGTTCTCGGTTACGTCTAGGGAAGTCCGAAGACACCCTAGCCCGCCCCGTCGATTGACAGGTCCCGTGGGTCTCCTTGGTCTTGAGTCAACTTAAGTCTCACCCTTCCTAAACCAACATGCACACTTATTTGGTCTGAGTGGGACCCTCTGGTGGTGTTGGTCCCCTTTTTATTTGATTTTATCTTTTTATCAATTAGTGAGGTGGGTGGTTGCCATGGTTGGGCCTTGGGCCCAGTTGGGTTATTGGGTAACCCATTTGGTTATTTACTTAAACTATACATGCCATGGGCTTAGTGGGCTTGGATTTGGCCCATTAGCCAAGGGTCAAAGGGCCTGGGCCTGTTTATTGAAAACAGGCCTGGTATAGGCCAGTCAAAAGTGGGCCCCACAAGTGGGCCAAAGGGGGGTCTTGATGGGCCCATCTAGGCCCATAGTCCAAAAATGGGCTTAAGACAGCCCAAGTTGTTAAAGGGTTCGGTTCAGGCCGGTTTAGGTCGGATCAAGTCCAATCGGACCGAAAAATTACATTTTTTAAGTTACATTCATATTGGACCGTATTTCCTATACGGTCCACCTTGCCCGTGGATGAATTACGGTCTTCCTCGCCCGTGAAGAAAATACGGTCCCGCCCGGACCGACCTGAGTTTACGGGCACGGCTTGTTTTGCATTTTTGGTGCCGGCTTTTCTTGGGATCACTTCAGTGACTTTCTTATGTGTTCCGGCAACTTCAGCGGGACTTCTAGATTCTTCAAGTGTCACATTTTCTTCATTTGACCTAAAAGGCCATTCTCCTCTTCTTCCTTTTGTTCTTTAAGGAAATCATGTCTTTGCTTGGTTGTTCCCAGATGATTTTGAGAGTGGGAGAGGGGAAATTACAGGGATGTCACATGCTTTCAAAGAAATCAAGTCCTTCTTTGCTAAAGGATGAAATAGGTCAATAAAATTGATTGATTAAAGTGTCTTTAAGACACTTTCTTCCCATTCTCCTTTTTTAGATGATCACATCCTTGACCTTAGATTCTTACATTAAAACAACAATTGGATTAGTGGTAAAAAAAACAAAGTAAAAATAAAAAAAAGGAATAGAACTTGACAATGATAATATATTATAAAACTTAGTATACTTACAATGAGATTATTAGCTGTAAGGGTTCCTCCGGTGAATTGAGCAGCGCTTCCGCGTCCTCCAAATTTTGTGGGGAAGAATTGGGAAGAATATGGTTAAGGTGGATGGGTTCAAGATCAAATTGAAGGAGATTTGGGCATGGTTTCGGGGTAGTCTTAGAGCATAGGGGTAATTTGGGTATAAAAAGGGTTTTGGTTTTGGGGTGGTGGTATTTGAACAGGGTGTGGCCGAGATAATCACATAGGCAGAGGGGGGAGAAGCCAAGAGGAGAGGGCTTCTTGAAATGAGGGGGGTGGCCTCTCTATTTATAGGCAAAATTTTCGTGCCCGTATTTGAAGTACGGGCATGCCTTGCCCGTACTTCAAGTACGAGCGTGCCTTGCCCGTAATTCAAATACGGGCGAAAAACGAATATTTGCAATTATCGCAGATTCTTCCGTACGGGACGCGTGTCCCGCCACGCGTCCTCTTCTAGAAGCTTGCCCGTAGTTGAAGTACGGGCATGCCTCGCCCGTACTTCAAATACGGTCCAGCACGTTTTTAAAATGCTGGATTTCAAATGCTTTATTAAATTTGACTTATTTAAAGATTTTTATCCGATTTTTTGATTATTTTATTATAAAAACGAGATTCTTTTATTAAAATATTATTAAAAAATATGATATGTTTATTAAATGATTATTTTATTTATTTAACTCATTTATTCTGCTTTTTGCTGCTGTTTTGCCACATGGGCAGCTTTCTTTGAAATTTCAACTGCCCATAATTTTTCCGTCCGATGTCCGATTTCAGCAAATTTGGTGTTGTTGGAATCAGCTCGGAACACACTATCCACTGGGATTAAGTTTGGCAGCTGAATTGGGGTCGAGCAAAAAGTCAACTTTCGCTTCCCCAAAAGTTTGACCAGCTCACAACTTCCTCGTCCGGACCCCGATTCTGGCAAACTTAGTTGCGTTAGAACCGTGTTGAAATGCTCTTTTCAATGAAAGGAAGTTTGATGGCCAATTTTCTTTGGATCAAAAAGTCAAATTTCAGGCCCCTCAGGGTTTGACTTTTTAATTGAAATTTCCATTTTCTTCATTTTTGGGGGTGCAAAAATCAGGTGTCTACAATAAGATAATGCTCGTGTATTCGGTTTCGCACCTAAGCCAGGAGGTGGCATAGTAGACATTGTGATTACTCTGGTTAAAGACAGTTTTACTTCATGAGTCATGCTATATTTTGTTGATTTATTCTGGTTACTTTGTGTTTATTGATATATTATCGTAGAATTATTTTGTTTATTCGTTTTATTGTCGATTGAAGCATATTTTAATCCGAATCATATTTTAGAAATGTTAAAATGTTTATGAGCATGCATGGGCTACTTACTGGGATATTCATATCTTAGACTGTTTGTTTTGTTTTGTTTTCAGACCTTGGAAAAGTCGATATCGGAGGGTAGAAGCTGTGATCAGGTGAGATTAGATTAGAGATTAATATTTTAGTTTGAGTTGGTTTTAGTGGACTCTGTATATATATTTAATTGTTTAGTCATGTTTCCTTTACTCTGGCTTTGTGATTCTGGGTGGAAATGTAACCTTTCGGTGATGAGTTACGGGTTAGTTTCCGTAACCCGGATCCGAGGCGTTACACAGAGTGAGATATAAATCTCAACAAGTAGCAAGGTGCATACAATAAATCAGCATATTTTATGAAATAGTCATGAGGTATAATAATAAATCGAAGCAAAAGCAATAATTCAAATCCAAGTAAACAATTTCAACATAAACATTAAAATATACACAAAACACCACATGTGACATCACAGGCCTTGATCTAGCAACGAAGAAACCAGGGCTTGCTTGCACAAAATCAAGGTATTTAGGATTTGTCCTTTCATTTCCTTTTCTCCAACTTTAAATTTGGGGTCTGCTTGGCTTAGTATTATCCATTCACAGTTTGGGTTTTTCCATTTGGACATGGTAGATTGCACAATGTTGTGTTTGTATTTTTGTTTTTGATCTATTTTAGTGTTGGATCCTGATTTTTTTTCTCAAAATTGAATTAGGGTTCTTATCAGAGTTATTGCGTAAGGTAATAATGAGATTATATTAAAGCAGCAGGTAGCCTAAATCGCAATTTGATTAAGTAAGAGGGTGTTTGGTAACGTGTTTGAACACTGTTTTTCGGTTTTTAAACACAAAAAACCAAAAACTTGTTTGGTAGTGGGAGTTTTCAAACCGTTTTTTAGAAAAACAGTTGAAAAACATCCCTGTTTTTAAAAACCGAAATTTTTGGTTTTTAAAAACGACGAACTGGGTTTTGATTCGATGGCATTTTTGTAATACTCTTATTTCTTTTATCTTCGATAGTTTTTCATCTCCACTGTCTTCCGCACAAAAACTCCTCTTCCTCGAGGCATCTACGTGAAAGAGAAAGAAGCAGAATCAATGCTTAACTGAGCTTCTTCAACGAGCTTAGAGTGAGAGGTTTCGCTTCCTCTACTTTGTCTCTCCTACTGAAACCATCTTTTAGGGTTTTAGAAACTAGAAAATCTTTATTTTAGGGTTTCAGTAAGAGGGGAAGAAAGAAGGAAAAGATGTTGCTTCGAAGTGCATCAACGCCGATTATGAATTCATCGTGAATTCCGCAGTCGACGGAGTCGTCACCGGAATCCAAGGAGAGCAGAGAAGGGGACCACAGCTGCTCTCAGATTTTTAATCCTTCTCGTTATGAAGCGATTCAGTGCCGCTCTCTAGCTCCGTATCATCTCTAATCTTTATCTAATGGTACCCCATCTCTCCCAGTGTACCCGAACCTGAGATTTAAATCTCAGGCTGGTCTCTTCACTATCTAACTCCTACGGAGGAAGGTACAAAGTACGTATTTTCATTGAGATTTGAGTTCAGATAATGTGCTTTTATATCATCAACATGGGGAGATTCTTTGTAGCCAACGATCGAGAAGATGCTACTTCAGTCCACCAAAGCGAGGAGCAGCTGCCGCTGCCATCCCGAGTACTGTCTTTTCACCCCTTCTTTTAAACTTGGATTCCGATTTGGATGGATTGGTCTAGGGGATGGAGGAGGGTTGTGCCTTGTATTTTGGGAGTGATGAGGGAAGGTTTTGTGGTGGTGGAAATGGAGGTAAAGGCTCAGACCTCAATATGGTTTGAGCTCGGTGGCTCTGGTGGCATCGTTGCCCTTATTGCTTGCTAAGAGGAAGAAAAAAAGAAGAAGACAGAGACAGAGAGACAGGAGAGAGAAAGGGGGGAGAGAAGGGGTCGGTGCCGTACCTGGTTTGCCTCCTTGAGGCTCTCGGCGAGTGCCAACTCTCTCCTGCTAGCCGAATGAACAAGGGCGTAAGCCCTTCTTCATTATGCCCTTCCTTTTTTAAAGAAGGGCTTACGCCCTTCATTTTTAAAAGATGGGCGTAAGCCCTCTTTTTATATACAGCTGCATATAATAAATAAAAATATATATATATATATATATATATATATATAAAATGAGTTTTGAATTTAAAAAATTTTAAAATTATATATAAATATAAAATTGTAAAAAAAAAAGTTGTATATATATGAATGATACATATATATAAATTATTTTATTTAAAAAAACCATAAAAAATTATTAGAATGATATACAAACATACGTAAAAAAAACCCAGAAAACAATAATTGTTACCAAACGGGTTTTTTGTTACCTGTTTTCAAAACCCTAAAAAATAGTAATTGTTACCAAACGGATTTCTTGTTATATCTTTTCAAAAACTAAAAAACGGTTGAAACTGTTTTTTGTTTTTAAACTGTTTTTAAAAAAAACGTTACCGAACGACCTCTAAATAAACTGCCTTAACCCTGAATGCTGGAGAATCGAAGCTTTATTTAAGGGTTTCTTTGTAGTGGGGTAGATGGGTGCTTCTTTGTTGAAGGAAGTAGAACAGATATGACGTTTGTACGAGTTTGTGAATTTGAGAGAGAGCAAATGCGGCAGGCACTTCTTGTAATTTTCTCTTATGAAATTGAAAAAACCAGCTGCACATGAGACTGCATTCATAAATTCTAAATGATGCTTTAATTTATATGCCTTATAAATTGGATGTTGCCAATATTTTATCATGAATAACAAGCTTAGTTTTATAATTCACCTGAATTTTGTGAAATTTTCCAATGTGCTAGATAAAAAAAAAATCTAATTATCTTGATTTGAACAATTTTGTTAAACCTTCTAGACAAAATCAAAAGAAATTTTGTCAATTTTTTTCAATTTATAATAGGTAAATATGTACCTTCATCATTTATTTTTGGTGAAAAAAATCTGTAGCTACTAATATTTGGCTTATGTTTTATAACTAAAAGAACTAGAAAAGGAACAAACATATTAAACCTATACAATAATGCTTAAATTTTTTTTTGGTTTATTTCAATGAAGTATCTAAAAACTAAGATTTGAAATAGAAATTGAGTTAATGTCTTTTAAGCTGATGTCCAATCTAATCCTTAGATTTAAAAAATATTTCGTTTCATTTTATCACTAGGATAAAGAAATTTTTAACAGTTCATTTTTGTTTGAGGCTGCGAAATGATGGTTGTTTTTTAAATTCAAAACTATGATAATAAGCCTTTGGCTAGTGCTTTGATTCAAGGTTGAAGTCAAGTGCTGACTTTGTGTTTTTTGTCATTTTCCAAAGGTGGATCAATATCTATATCATGATATTCTATTGTGATAGTTATCTTAACCCTTAAGATAAGAAGTATATTATCAATTATTAATGTATTATTGTTGTCTTAGAATCATTTTGTAGATATTGGAAACTATGACTTAACAACATGGTATTAAAAAATGTAGTTTGCATAAACTTAAAATGATGTCAGCTTGATTCGGGGTGCATTTGGAACAGGGCTGCAACTCGGTCCGGGTAAACCCGAAACCAACCCGGACCAAATTGATTTTGATTCGGTTTGGTTCGGTTTTTTAAAAATTCAATTTGATTTTGGTTCATAAAATATTAACCCGAATTAAATTATTTTGGTTTTGGATTAGATGTTCGGTTAAACCGAACCCACCCCTTTTTGACTTAATATTCTTAAGTCGATCCCATTCCCCTTCCTTCCTCAAAATCTTCCAAACCCTTCGTTCTTCTACCCCCCAACTGAAGTCGGTGATGGGATCTGCTCTGGCTCAAGCGCCCGGAGCCGCACCTTATGTGGCACCGATGAAACCTCCGCCGGCGTCTACTCCGCCATCTCCAACGGCTTTTCCCCCATCGCAGACGCCTTCTCCCACTATTATGCTACCTACTGTGGCTCCTGATTTAACATACCAATGGCGGTGACGAAGAGAGTGAAGCCCTAGCTTATCAGTGATCTCAGCAGCATTCATGGCATTCGGAAGATCTTGCTTGTTTGCAAACACAAGCAGCACAGCATCCCTCAGCTCATCCTGTCCATAAAACAAAGGTAATTTTATTGGAAAGATGATGGTCAAAGGCTAGCAAGAAAAGGTGTCTATTTTCTTTCATGGCAAAACGTTATCTAAAATTTATTTTCGTTTCACACTTGTTTAATGCATACATGTATAGCAAAATCAGCACAAATTTACAGGAAATTTTGATACACTCTATTACCTCATTCAGCATCGTATGCAGTTCATCCCTCGCCTCAACCACACGATCTCGATCATTGCTATCAACTACAAAGATAAGTCCTTGTGTGTTCTGGAAGTAGTGTCTCCACAAAGGGCGGATCTACATTATTCCCACAGAACAAATTCGGTAATTTAGATAAAGCCTGCATACCTGATCAGCTAAGTAAATCAGTTGCAAGTATTTTCTATTACAACTCAAGACAGACCGTAGAACAAGGAGGTTCCTCAATGTGCTTTTGTTTAACTTTCTTGAAATCATTTTCGGATTTAATCATCGATAGCGAGAGAGTAAGAGAGGCAGAGGCAGAGGAGGTTGCTTGAAGCCGAACTTGTTCTTCCTCAAAAATTAGTTTACTCGGTTCGGTTCGGTTTGTCGGTTATTTTATTTAACCTCGGTTCGGTTTTCGGTTTACAATTCGGTTCGGTTCGGTTTTGGGTTGTATACATTTAATTTCGGTTTGGTCTTGGGTTGACATCAATCTGGACTGAACCGAACTGAGTTGCACCCCTAATTTGGACTGCTCTTGATTTGTAGACCCATTAGCTTCATTCTAGTAGATAATTTATTGTTGTCTTTTATGTTGTGTGTTTTCAATTTATTGAGTGATTACATTTGATTTGATAAATCAATTCATGCCTGTTTCAATTATACTTTACATTATAAACTTTTTTATAATGCGCTCAATTTGTTATAAGTTGGACCATCTATTCATTCTTCCTATTTCTTTTCGGTTACAGGTCTTTTATTTGCATGACAATTGGCTATAATAATCTACCCTCTCAATTTTTAAAGGTGAATTTTTTTTAGATTCCTTATTTAATTACTATTGACTTTGAGGTTCTTCTTGTTCGTTTGTTTATTGAGATATTTCTTAGATTATCTCAACTTCATTTATTTTCTGAATTCACTACAACAAAAGTGCTTAATAATTATGGTCTTTTTTTCTTGAGAAATCTCAGTTTAGGACTGTAAATGGGTAGAATTCGGTACGGATTTGCTAAGATCCAAAATTGATCAGATAAGGAATGCCGATTATCCGAATACGAATTGAAACCCGATGGATCTTTTACATTTAAGTCCGAATTCAATTTGAATTAGAATTGGACATTGGAGAATCTATATTCTTAAGAAATGGGCATCATTTGGGGGAAGTAGAAGCATTTCGGTTAAGTGAAATAGAGAAAATACAAGCATATCATTATGTGTTATTCAATAGTAATGGCATCACCCCATTTTTAGAGTAACTCTTTCAATGAATTAAATTTGATTTATTATGTTCTTTTCATCAAATATGGAATATGAGCTTTTCATATGCAATTTTGTAATTGTCAATTGCCTTGTAGTGAGCATTTGCAAGAAATTAAAATGTTGCATCAAAGTCGTTTACACCGTCGCCAAATAGAGCAGATCCATAATGAGCAATTCTCTAGTTGGCTTGATAAAAGTGTAAGTAATCAAATAATATAGTATTTTATAACAAGGAATTTTCAAATTAATCTTTGTACCAATTTTATTTCTTCCTTAAACGTCCACTAGGTGCTAGAGATGATCAATGATGGAAGAGCCATATTGGAACAAGTTAGGTCCTTGTCTAAAGGCTCATGATCAATAGCTAAATGCGACAAGCATTATATTATTTGCTAGTTGCTATAAGGTTTTTTTTTTTTTTTAAGAATAGAATGTGTCTTCTCAGTTTATATGAGTTTTTTTAGAATAGAGTTTGCGGGTTTTTGACAAAGTCAAGCCCACAAACTGTTCTAAATATCCTACTGGCCTCAAACAACTCTCTTTGAGGGATTCCAATTTGTGACAGTAATTCTTATGCCCTGGTTTAAACAAAATCAAACTGTTGGATTTGTTCACAAACTTAATTGCTTTTGGGAGAAATCTTATTTTTAAATGTATAAAGACAAATAAACTTATTTGAGAAGAAAAGTATGGTTCTGTGACCAATTTGTCCAAAGAGGAACACCATACAATTTGGCTTACATAATAAGAATTTCATACCAAATCCTGACAGTACACAGTAAATCCTGATAGTGCATAGTTTCATCAGATGCTGTAGTTTAACTTCATTGGT
The DNA here is from genome assembly GCA_947561395.2 of Buxus sempervirens. Lineage (NCBI taxonomy): Eukaryota > Viridiplantae > Streptophyta > Magnoliopsida > Buxales > Buxaceae > Buxus > Buxus sempervirens. The sequence continues at coordinate 5,822,530 of OX387187.1, read as the reverse complement.
ACCTTGAACATAGATTTCAAGACCATCAATTGCTTTTCAGAATATAAGTAACTTGAGTTGCCATAGAATACAATCTAGACCAACTTTAGAATAAATAATGGTAAGGAGTAAGAATCATTTATCATAGACAAAATCGCTGATGCATAAACTATCTGAACTTTTCAAAAGCCAATGTGATCAATGCTGAAAACGAATAAATGAAGTCGTCCAAGGGGCAGGTATAATGCATAAAAAAAAAGGGGCAGGTATAGATTTTTGCACACATAAATCCATGCCTTATATTATTGGATAGTTATCTATTTATATGTAATTAAAAATTGTGATCTGTCTAAGGCTCTGGTCGCATGCTGATCATTTTTGTAGGCTCAAGTACTTCCCGTGGGAAGATTTTTTCATTAATCTACCAAGGTAACAACATCAAGAGAATACCATTGCTTCATCAACTAGAAATTCTCAACTCTCGTAAAGAAACAATTGGTGCAGTCATTGCGTTGATATCCCTTGGATTTAGGTTGGCATCTCATTTCATCACTGGTGTTGACAACCAGAAGGACCCTGAACATAATGCTATAGAGACTAAAACTACAATGGTATTTGATGCATTGAATAGAGTTACCCTTAAACAGAATGTGTGGACTAACAAGCTTTTGTGCATGTTGACAATGGAGCCGATAAAGTTGATGTGATTGCGGAATCGTCTTCATATGATGAATACCAAGTGGTAAATCGCCTAAGACAGAACGACAATGTTGTGGCCGTCTGTGGATCTGGATCAAAGCAGATTCCTATATTCGCAGAAGCTAATTTAGGGATTTTCATGGGCACTTCAAGTTCTTAAATGGAAGAAGAAATGTCAGATGTGGTCATCTCAAGTAATGATTTTATGGTGGTTTATGAAATCTTGAAGTTGGGAAGATGTTGTTATCTCAGAATTCAGAACTTCCTTCAACTTCAGCTTACTCGGCACATTGTTTGGCTTGTAATAAAATTTTTTGAAGCTATTTCATTCGTTGAAGCTCCAATTATGGCATTTCAGTTGATCTGGGTGGAGACGATTGCAGCATTTGCAGCTGCTGTTGCTTTAGGCCACGAGACTAAGTAACCCAATCTGGAGCCACCAATTAAGCTAACAGAAAGAATAGTAACCGGAAACATGTGGAGAAGCATTATGGCTCAATCTGTATATCAGGTTGCTGTTTTCTTGGCCTTCAAGTTTCAAGTAGAGGTCATTTTTAATGTTGATAAAGATATCAGTGCGGCCTTAGCATTCAATACTTTCCTTTTGTGCCAATTTTCTAACTGGTTTAGTGTGGGAATCAATTGGAGTAGATCGTGGTCGATGGTAATTGCTGTTGGGTCACACGTATTTATAATGCTAGTTCTTCCAGATTTCTTTGGAACTAAGAGATTGAGTTGGTCTCAATGGCTCTCATGTAGTTTGTTGGCTTTAGCATCTGTACCAGTTGGTAGGGCCATACAGAAGGCCTTCACATATCTACTTATCTAGCCTTATCTCAAGCCACTATACCATGCACCCATTCTTCCCTGCTGGTCGATTGAATGAGAGTACTTGGTTCAACTGACCCTTTGGCTATACATGCAATGGAAGAGAATGGGGGGAGCATCTTCGAAGGAAGAGGTAAGAACTGGTATAATCTTGGACCTTCAAAGATTATATATGATGCACCACTGTCTTCTTCTGTTATTTCTGTTTATTATTCATCTTTATTTGTCTATTTCGAACTTGGGCATTCCAGCTGAGTTATAATGTTGTTATTGTATTTCAAATTTTGTTATGCTATGGGAACAAACTTGAGGAGACTAGGAACGGACGCTACAAAAAAAAAAAAATTTTTAGCGTCAACTATTTTACGACAATTGATTAAGTGGCCACAAAGTATAAATTGTGACGTCATTATAATACATGCCACAATTTGTTTGTTGCCTATTGTATTTGCACAACGGGTATGGTATTCGCTGCAATTTATTGGTCGTGTTTTCCATTTGGTGGCTTTGTTTCTTTTCTTTCCCTTGATTCTTTTCTATTCTTTTTTTCACTATTTGACAAAAGGAAAAAGTGTCTTTTTGTTATATTTGTTAAATCTAATCTCACCCCATGTTATAAATTAATCTGTCCAAGACTCTAAGAGTCCCTTGTGTGCAAAAAGCCAACACCATATATTCAGATCATATTCCAATTGGCATTAAGGTTCTGTTTTTTGTAAGTTCTCTTCATGGTCAATATAAGATCTGGGTTGAAATACATGTCATATGTTACTTAACAGTGGAAGTTAACAGAGTTAGCAGAGGAGATTAGTTATCCAAAATAATGGTTCTTGTAGAAAGTCAGAGTTGATAGAAGTGTGTCATCCACATTTGCTCTTATATCTTTTGGTTTTTGATTTTGGACTTCATGATATAAAGTTTAGTTGGAACAAACTAAAAATTATGCAAATCGCTTCAATCATGTGTCTGAATTTGTATTATAGAATACATGTATAAATTTATTTGAAGTTTTTTCTAGCAAATACAGTTTATTTTGTCTTTTGTGTATGTTTTGTAGGCTTCGGTTTTAGTAAGGTCTTCAACAATTACAAAGAAGCTTTTGGCAGGAGAAACATGGACATTTATCTTAGTGACAAATTTAGAATATATATATCGTCATCTCAAAGATGTGGCCTACGATGCTGAAGACCTTCTAGACAAATTTTTTGTGGCAGAAACTTGGTTGAAACAGGAACCCACTGAACATCCGATCCCTAAGTGCACTACGGTAAAATCCCTGCTAAGGGGTGATGTAATATTTCAAATTGCTATGATATTTAGACATGATCCATTTCACAAGACGGGGAAGATCAACTGGAGTTTGTGAGGAGGCTGCAGGAGGAGGGCGTGATCTCTCTTTGGAGGAGGAAGCCAAGGGGGATTCAACTTATCAAACTGCTATGCCCTTTAGTTATGAGCTATTTGACAAGATAGGGGAGATCGTCCAGAGGTTGAAAGAGATAGCTGCACGAGGGTGGGATCTCGAATTAAAGGAGTAAGGCGATGGAGCATCGACCGCTGTGGAACGGGAACTCCTGGCGAGTTCCTTTCCCTCTGAATCTTGTATCTATGGTTGGGATAAAGATTTGGAGGAGATAAATAAATTTGTGATGTCTGATAAAATCGGTTCTGATAATGTCTTTTTGATTAGCATGTATGGTTTATGAGGTATTGCCAAGATCACTCTTGCTCAGTACATGTACAAATATAAGATTGTGAGTGAACATTTTGGTCTCAAGGTGTGGGCTTGTGTGTTCTCCAAGCTAGATCTGATCAGTGTCCTGGAAGAAATTCTTCTCTCGGTCACCAATGAATCACCTCATTTTGAGGATTTGCATTCACTTCAAGTCAAGCTTGAGGAGAGTTTTGAGTCTTTTTACTTGTTTTGGATGATGTATGGAGTCAGGATATCAGTGATTGGGATATGTTACTAATTCTATTCAAGCCTGTTGCTGAAGGAAGTGAAATTAGCATAACTACTTGGTGTGCAGATGTTCCACCAACAATGAGAAAAGATAAAACTCTTCCACGAACAAATGTACATATTGGATGTCACCATCTCAGGGAGCTACCAGAGGCAGCCTGTTGGTCACTGTTTGCGGTATGGGCATTTGGAATTAGGGGGTTGATTAAGATTCAGAGTTGGAGGCTGTTGGTAAGAAACTAGTGATGAAATTCTATGGTTTGCATTTGGCCATGACGATACTCATAGAACTATTACGTAATTATAAAGAAGGTGTCTCTGAATGCTTAACTTTACTCAACTGCAAAATATTGAATTTACAAGTAAAGAGGAATATCATACTTTCATCTCTAAAACAAAGTTTTGAGTATCTCCCTGCAGATTTGAAGCAATGCTTTGCGTATTGTGCAATGTTTCCCAAGGATTATAAGCTTGATAAAGATATGCTTGTCCTTTTATGGATGGCTGAAGGTTTCTTGCAGCCTGTATCTAAGATGGATTCAAGATGCTGACTATGAATGTTTTCATTATCTATCTTCATGGTCATCTTCCCAACCTTTTGAAGGTGGCAACTGGCCAGTCACAATTTATAATTCTTGACCTCATACATGATTTAGCTCAAGTTTTTTTCTAGAGGAACATAAGTCAGCTTTGAGGACTCTGAGGAGGATTTCAAGTTTATCCGTTACTTATCATATTTTTGTGATCATACTAATGGAATAATGAAATTCTTGAATATGTGCCATTAAGCCTATGGTTTGTGGATCTTGTTATTGGATTTTACGGGAGCTCTTCTTAGTTCCAGTTTACATAAACTGTTCTCTGGAAAGGTGCTAGATGAATTATTCCTCAAGATTAAAATACTTGAGGGTCCTATGTTTGAGACATTCTCAAATCTTTGAAATGCCATACTCAATTGGTGATATGGCACATCTAAGGTACCTTGACCTAACTGGCGGTTACTTTAAAATGCTGCCGGGCTCAATTGGAGAACTCTACAATTTTCAAACACTTTAACTGACCAATTCTCACTGATATGCCCAGATATATTTGAAAATCAGATAGCTTCCATCACATCCAGCTAATTGGCTGTGATAGATTGCAGGGACTGCCTGTGGGAATCAGCAAATTGACAAATTTACAAAATTTTATAATTTTGTGGTGTGAAGAAATAGTTGCTCCGGAATAAGAAAGTTGAAAATTTTGTTTGGTCTTCGAAAGAAATTGTGTTTCAAGGTTGGAGAATCTAGTCAGTCGTATGGATGCTTCAGTTGCCAATATAAGGAACAAGTCACATCTTCATTCATTGGAATTTAAGGTGGCGTTTGGGATTGCTAGTGCTTATGGATAAGCACTTAAAAGATAAGTTGACTTATCTAAGTGCTTATCCGTAGTCATAAAAAAGTGCTCATCTGAAAATTTTAGTGTTTGGTAAAGACATGTATTAAGCACCTAGTAAGTGCTTTTTATTTAAGAGAAGTGTTTGGTAACATATATACTAAAGCACTTAATTTTTTATTTTATACAAATTAACCATATCAAAGCCTGGAATTTTATTTGGATCCCTATAAAAAACAAAAACTAAAAGAATAGAGGAAAAATGTGTTAAAAATAAGTTTTGACAAGGAATAAAAAACAATAATGAATGCATCTTACAAAAAAATCCATCTATCAAGAAAATATAGAAATTCATCCATAACAAAGGAAAATACCATTTATGAAATAAAAACCCCACATATGTATCAAATTCAAAAATATATAATTAACTAAAATTAATACAACCACTATCGTGTGCAAGCTTTATAGCATTTGTAATCGTGTCTCTAATAAAATCCATCTCCCTAAGCAGTTGCTGCTGAATGACGCCATTAGGATCTAGTTCATCATCAAAGGACCTTTCTTCATCTTCACATATGCACTCTTCTTTTTCATATTGTCTAAAGTGCTCATCATATAATACAGCTTGTCCAATGGTTTTTACCTTCCCATGTAAGGAGGCCGCTACTTTTCTCCATTTTCCATCTATCTCCTTTTTTCATTCAAGTCAAGGACTTAATGTCATTAGTTAACTAAAATCCAAACTAATAAAAAGAAATTGCTTCAAGTATCAATTTAATGATTCAGTTGTAGTCATCTTTAATTCAATCGAAATAAACTAAAAGCTTTATTGGAAAAACAATGACCTCATCAGATCGAAACAGAACAAGAAACTTAACCAAACCTGCAATCATCAAGGACCATGATTTAGAAACTAAAATAAATTACATAGTACAAATATAAAAGGGCAATCAAAATTTAAATTACAAGTATAAAGTAAAAGCAAGAAGAAAAAGAAATTAAATTCAAATTAGAAGATCTAGGGTAAGAACTACATTTGATAATAAAGAAAGCCCCACATGGTGTAGGAGATCCAAGAGATCTATTTGAAACCACTAGAACAGAGCAAAGGAAAACCATCTATTGACTTAGCAAATCAATAAGGCTTACAATAGGATACAAAGTCCGGAACTCATTTGAAACATAGCCTCATCATCATAGAAATGACATCCCAGTAGAACAAAATTTTCAAACCAATATTAGCATCACTATTTAAAGTTAAAAAGAGAAGATAGAACAAAGATTACAAAACAAAACTTAAGTCACCTAAAAAGAGGAGAAGACAAAAGAGGAGTATGAAACTATGGAAAACCCTCATCCTCATCTCCCCAAACTTCTTATTTCCTCTTATTTTTCTCCTCCACGTGAGTTAGAAAACAGAGGCAGCTATGATTTCTCAAACAAGAGAAGCATTAAAGGGTTGTTGATAAAGCATATATTTTCCCTTTATTTACATAAATATGTCCTGAAGAATCATAGCTTTCGTGGGTTGACGAGAGAGAGAGAGAGAGGAACGGAGAGGGATATAGCAGAGGGAATAAAAGAAAACTTGAGAAATGAGGCATTGTGTGTTGGAAGATGCACGCAAGATTAGTTGGAAAAAGAGGAAAAAAAAAAGGCTTGGGAGGGGAAAAAAGGAGGCAAGGAGGTGAATTGTTTGGAATTTAAGTTTATTTTTGGGTGGGTCCAAGGTTTTATTATTTATTATCATCTCTTACCACATCCCATGGCTTTCAATTCAAGAACTTCTACATTTTGCAGTTAGCTTGTGAGTCTAATGTGGTCGAGTGACCACCAACTACCTCATCAGAATTTTCTGTCGTGTTTTAGCTTAAAGAGGAAAAAAATTTTTGAAAAGGTTTATCTAGAACTTCGATAACATTAGTGTCACAAAAATGGCAGCAAAATCAGTTCTACAAGCAAGTATAGATGCATTCAAGTTGCTAACCATTTTATGCAAAGCTTAGTTGTTAATAAGGAACTCATTGTTCAATTACAACCCAAATGGTAGATAATTTCACAATAGTATATTAATAAGATTCATGGATTTATATCTTGTACTTAATAACTTAATTATCCACACCCTGATGAGGAGTTTCAGATTGTCAATCCCAATTAGGGTTAAGGCATACCCCTCAACTTGCCATATCTCAGCACAGTCATCTTAGCTTAGCAAGTACCCAAGAATCATGACGTGTATAAAAATGTGTCCCATCGATTGTAATGGAAAATAGAAAAAGACTGTATAAAATCAACAACAAATCAAAGAATTAGAAAAGGTTACCTACAGGATCAGGATGGCGTTCTACCTTGCATTTGTTTTCGCCGTTACAAATCCAGCTTCCACCCGCATCAGTTCCAACAAATCCCAAGAAATTCTTAACGGAGATCACCATTGCCTCTCCGCAGAAATCATAAAACGAAAATAAAACTACGTGTAGAGTGTAAAAAAAATTGAAAAACGGAAACTAAGCAATCCGAGTTCAGTCTAAGAAAGGGGGAAAAGATCGGAGAACTACCTTTTGATGACAATAACCATATCGATGCTCTGTCGATTACCGGTACCGGCATCTGGAATGTGACCGGATGTGTTGTTTCCGGAGAGACGCGAGATTTGTCCAGAAATCTCGTTGAGGAACAGCGATCTGAGACTGGCGAAGCAGGAGTGATTTGAGTTGGGGAAGTCGTCGGAGAAATAGTTGTCGTTGGGGAAGAAGAACAACAGTTGTTGAAGAAGAGTTCTCGCAAAGCTTGATCGAAATAGAGAAGACAGGAGCTTATTGTAACAGATCACGGGTCCCCTTCTTCTACTGCCATTCACATAACCAAACAGTTTATCAACTTAAGAAAGTGCTTTAATAAGTTACAAGCACTATTAAACACTTAAATAAGCAACCCCAAACGCAACCTAAATGTTCTTATAATGGCTACGTTATGGATGGTCCAAGAGATGCAACTGTTGAAGAGGATGTATTTGAGCAGCTTCAGTCTCATCCCACTTGAAAGGGGTACCATTGACTGTTATGGTGGTAAAAGATTCCCTACTTGGCTTGGAAATAGAGCTTTCTCAATTTTAGTGACCATAAAACTCCAGAATTGTGGACAACAGGAGCTACTTCCTTCACTTGGGTTTTTGAGCTCCCTAAAAAATCTTGAAATTGTTGGATTAATGAAGTGAGAGTGGTGAGTCCTGAGTTCTTTCGAAATAGCTCATAAGTTGTGCCATTTTCGAAATTTGTTTACATGATAAAATGGGAGGAGTGGCGTAAGATAGAGGTATTCCTTTGCCTTCATGAGCTTAGTATAGTAAATTGTCACATGCTTAGAATCATTTACTGCATAGAATTATTTGTACCTTTCCCAGGGGCGGCTCAAAGGGGTAGGCCACTTAGGCTACCGCCTAAGGCCCCCAATCTACAAAGGCCCCATTTTTTAAATATGTTTTCTTTCTTACCTTATTAAGTGTTTGTTTTTTTCCTTAATCATTAAGCCGTTAAGGCCCCCAACGGCCCAACTATTAGGTTTTCCCTTTTTAACGTTTTTTGTTCTTTTATAATTTTTTCATACGTTAAGGCCCACACCAATGAAAGCTTCACTTTTATTGATGTTAAGATTAAGAGAGGTTTAGATGAGCCTACCAAAAAAAAAAAAAAAAAAAAGAGGTTTAGATTCTATGGAGCTGCTTGTGTACCCAAAAGAAAAAAAAAATACATTTAGAGCAACTCGTCTCGTGGAATACCCTCTCTCTCTCTCTCTCTCTCTCTCTCTCTCTCTCGTTTTCTAAAAAAGGAAAAGGGGGTTAGGGTTTCTATGTTTTATGAAAAAAAAATACTCATCTTCTCACACCCCATGTTCTCTTCTTATTTGCTTCTGAAATCAAAGAGTGGCATTGCTAATCTTCTCTTCTTATTTGCTTTTGAAGTCAAAGAGTGATTGAGTGACATTGCTATTGAGTTTGCCTTCAGACTCATATTCAAGTGTACGTTGCCGACTTACCGGAAGAGGTCTCCAACCATTTATGAGGCAAAGTACCAATAGGGGGCACTAATTGTTTTAAGCACAAAAGCTTGAAAGCCTTGTCTCAATTTCAGATTGATAAGTTCTTCTTGCACATATTAGATTTCATTATTTATTGTTTTCAATTCTTTTTTCTGTCTATCGTGAGTATAATTGTTATTTTGTTTGATCTTGTTCTTCATTTGATTTCCATCACTAATTAGAAAATATTTATATTCTTCTATTTACTATTTATTTTTAGTATTTGACGGGTAGAAAATATGTATCTGGATACGAAAAACTTAAGAAAAAAAGGAGAATAGAAAGTTTAGTAAAATCCCAAAAAGGGGCCTTGAACAAATACCTTGTTAATAAAAGTGAACAAAATTCGAATCAAGAGGTAATTGGTGAAGAACTAAGTATTAGGGGGCACTTAGACATAGTAGATCATGCAATATCTTCAATGCATGATATATTTGACCTATTCTCAAAGTATGATGATATATTTGGTTTTTTATTTGGTCTTGACAGATTAAGTTCTTTTGTTGATTGTGATTTAGAAAAGAAATGTCTTGATCTTGAAAATTTTCTTAAGCATGACATTCATTCTGATATTGATGGTTTGGATTTGTTTTCAAAATTAAAGGTTTTAAAAGAAGTTGCAAAAACAGAAATTAATACTCCAATTGAAATACTTAATCTAATAAAAGAACTTGATTGTTTTCCCAATTGTTTTATTGCGTATAGAATATTACTTACTATACCTGTTATAGTTGCATCAGCAGAAAGAAGTTTTTCAAAACTAAAGATTATAAAAAATTATTTACAAACAACTATGTGTCAAGATAGATTAAACGGTTTAGCAATTTTATCTATTGAAAATGATTTATTGGCTAAACTTGAATACAAAAGTGTAATTAGTAATTTTGCATCTAAAAAGGCAAGAAATAAATTTACGGTTTAATATTAATTTTTTTTAATTAAAAGGCCTCATTTTTATAACCTTGCCTAAAGCCCCCAAAAAGTTTGAGCCGCCCCTGACCTTTCCCGATGCTCCATAAATTTGTTTTGCAAGCATGCGATCAGATGGTTTTGTAATGTGTGGTTGGTCTCCATCCATCACTCGCCTCTTTGCATATTTCTGAAATTTTAAATCTCAGTTGGCTTCCTCTTGAAGAAGAATGTTTTGTGCAATGCTTGACAGCCCTTGAGGAACTTGTGATTAGTGGATGCAAATAGCTCGTCACTTTGTCATTTTCAAAGGAGGGTTGGGGATGAGTTAAAAAGGTCATTTATCTTAAACGTCTGGTGATTTCCTATTGTCCTGAACTTCTGTCACTTTTAGAAGAGGATGATGCTCTGCCCACTAGACTTGAATATTTGGTAATATGACATTGTCCTAACCTGAAGATGTTTCCACGAATGCTACCAACAACATTTCTTAAGGTGGTGTTTGGCTTTGCTTATAGACGAGCACTTATAAACAAGTCTTTTGATTGCATGGCTTATCCACAGTTGTAAGCTATTGCTTATTTAAGAGACTATAGCATTTGGTATTATGTAAGTAGGTAGTCCTTTCTTCCAATGTGTGTAGAATGCCTCATTCTAACATGGTGGAGGATCCTTCTTTGTTTTTATATCTGTAATTCCTAGTTTTTTCCTATCTATATATCTGATCTCATTACCGATAAAAAATAAATAAATAAAAAAGGTCCTTGATTTCACATTGAGAAAAAATTTTATGAAAATATAAGCATTCATCATTATAATTACATTCCACCTCAGCCCCAAAATATGAATAGATATCATCAATAGGCTGCTGAGTAAAATCCAACCACTTAAGTAGAGCCGGCATAAATCGAACCAACCCGACGGGTCAACCCGATTATAAACGGGTTGGGTTGACCCGTTTATTAATTGGGTCGGGTGCGGGTTGGGGTTTTCCCAACCCGTCTGTAATCGGGTCAACCCGATTACAACCCGTAAACCGATGGGTTACCCGATTAACACACAAACATTAGGGCTTTCATCGTTTCATTTTTCCCTCTTTTCGTTTTTCGTTCGCCTGCGTCGCTCTGCGGCTCTTCCTCTTCGACTTCGAGTTCGTCACAAATCCTCTTCCCAGCACCAAAAGGCATCATCTTAATCTCTCTTCTCCCTGTTATATCAATCGTTCAAGTCTTCCATTCCTCTGCCACTCTGCGCCGTGCCACTGCTCTTCAGCTCTTCCTTTCAAGTTCTTGTTTCCAACGGGGATGGTTGACGTGGTCGCCTCTTCGAGTTCTTGTTTCCAACAGGGTCTTCGGCAGTTCAGCTCTTCCTCTTCGAGTTCTGTTCTGCACAGCAGTGTTTTGCTCTCCAATCCCATAATTTTCTCGATCTGAGTATGGCTTCTTTTTCTGTTTTCTTGTATGTTCTTGTCTGCTTTATCTTTGAATCCGTGTGGTGTTTGAATCCGTGTGGCTGGCATGGAATTTTTCAGCGCATTAATGGAAACGTTTATTGTATGTTTGAATCCGTGTGGACTTGTAATTCATTGTGTGAATATCCCGGTTATGATGGAAATTTCCTCACAGCTACATCTATTAGGTTTGCTGTTATCTGAGATTGAAGAAACCTAAAACTCAAAACAAAGTCATTGAAGAAAAGAAGGGATTCAACACCTCTTGACACAATGGAACTTCTTCAGATGCAGAGGATTTAAAGAAGACGACGAGTTGAAGAGACCCAATTATTCGAACCCATCTTCTTGAGTTGAAGAAAATGAGATGAGTTTTTTTTTTCAGAAAACCTTCAAACCCTTTTGTTTGATGACGACTGGGTTGGGGATTTTTTATTTATTTGAAAACATCAATAACGTTTTGAATGGGTTTCCATGACTGGAAACTTTCCTCTGTTTTTTGTTTTTTCCTCTGCGTTTTTGTTTCTTGTTTAGTCATTATCGATTAACGATTAATCTCTCCAGATGGTTGTGTCGCAGGACAAATGCTCCATGGACAAATTGTTCGGAGAACCTGTTTAGTTCGTACATTTCACAAATTATCAATTTCGAAAAATAAAAAAATAATCGGGTTGGACGGGTTGAACCCGATTAGTGGCAGGTTGGGTTCGGTTTGGGGGTTTTCCAACCCGCCACTAATCGGGTTCAACCCGACACAACCCGATTATGACCCGCCCGAACCCGACCCGACCCATTGCCAGCTCTACACTTAAGTGCCCAGTTCCTCAAAAGCTGCTTCCTCTTCATCTATAAAATTAGAACTTAAATACTTCAGATGCCACCTGATCAGACACAGATTATTGAAAGAGGAGATGTAAGACGGCATACCATGCAAAGGAAAGACCTGCTTGACAATGCATTCTGATTCCAGTCTCCTAACTAAAGATTCCACAGGTCTCCACTGGATCTCTTTGCCATCAAATCTTAGAGTTACAACAGGCTTGGTCGTGTTTGCCTGAAAATTTTGTCTCATATAAATAACTGAAAAACTAAATGTGTCTACAAGGTTATCAGAATTTAGTTACAGGATTCTCCTATTATGCTAGCTTTAATGTTGTGATTTGTGACAGTCAATCAGTTGAAAAGAATTCCTTTGTAACGTGAGAGTAAGGAAATTACACCACAGCCAATAAAATACATATGTAAAATGTGAACATGGTTAAATAAAGAAACTATACAAAAAGCAATAAAATACATACATAAATTCAGAACATGCTTCATGAAAACAAGTACAACAAAAAAGTGAAAATTAAAAGAGAGAATTTCTTACGTATTGAATCATCAAATTTAAATAAAATATCAGTGTAGTCCAGACCCTGCATATGGAAAATTTAATCGAACTAGTCCAATAAACCCAAAGAGGAAAAAAAAACTGATACAGCATAGAGCCCAAGCTTTCCACAATAAATAGTAGAAATGATGGTTAAAACGAGGGAAAAAGAAAATCATAACTTACAATTGCATAAATAAGATAATGGAAGCAACAAAAATGCTCACACCAACCGAACAATGAACCATTAGGCTGTCTTACAAAAGCTTCTGCTTCATCCCACTGAAACGGTAAATCCATACCTGAAACCATTCCCAACAGCCATATATATATATATATATACCACCTGTGGAATGGTTCCGACTGACACATAAGAGATTCACTGCATGACCACCAACACTGCATCCATTCTACTATTAATATCTTCAAGTAGTAAACCATTTACCAGGGAAAGAACAATAGATCCCTGCATCACTCCTAACAAACCCAATAATAGGCATGTCAATTAAAAAGAAACAAGAAAAACAAGATATGGTAAGAGAGAGGGAGAACCTGGTTAGGAAATGAAATGTAAGAGCAAAACAAAATCCCCTCGTAGGATGCCCTGTATACCACAAATCAAAATTTCGAGGAAAAAAGAAAGAGATGGTCTTTGTAGTGCATTTTCCTTGTCTACTGAAAATTGGAAAAACGTAGACTTGCCGTGCATTGCAAATCAAGAAAAACAAACAAATGGGTGTTTATAGTGTTTTCAAATCGAAGTACAAATCTCTAAAAATATAAAACCAGTAATTTGTTTGAACAATATATATTCTAAGTTTGTCACTAAGATAAATGTCCATGTTTCTCCTGCCAAAAGCTTCTTTGTAATTGTTGAAGACCTCGCTAAAACCGAAGCCTACAAAACATACACAAAAGACAAAATAAACTGTATTTGCTAGAAAAAACTTCAAATAAATTTATACATGTATTCTATAATACAAATTAAGACACATGATTGAAGCGATTTGCATAATTTTTAGTTTGTTCCAACTAAACTTTATATCATGAAGTCCAAAATAAAAAACCAAAAGATATAAGAGCAAATGTGGATGACACACTTCTATCAACTCTGACTTTCTACAAGAACCATTATTTTGGATAACTAATCTCCTCTGCTAACTCTGTTAACTTCCACTGTTAAGTAACATATGACATGTATTTCAACCCAGATCTTATATTGACCATGAAGAGAACTTACAAAAAACAGAACCTTAATGCCAATTGGAATATGATCTGAATATATGGTGTTTGGCTTTTTGCACACAAGGGACTCTTAAGAGTCTTGGACAGATTAATGTATAACATGGGGTGAGATTAGATTTAACAAATATAACAAAAAGACACTTTTTCCTTTTGTCAAATAGTGAAAAAAAGAATAGAAAAGAATCAAGGGAAAGAAAACAAAACAAAGACACCAAATGGAAAACACGACCAATAAATTGCAGCGAATACCATACCCGTCGTGCAAATACAATAGGCAACAAACAAATTGTGGCATGTATTATAATGACGTCACAATTTATACTTTGTGGCCACTTAATCAATTGTCGCAAAATAGTTGACGCTAAAAATCTATTTTTTTTGTAGTGTCAGTTCCTAGTCTCCTCAAGTTTGTTCCCGTAGCATAACAAAATTTGAAATACAATAACAACATTATAACTCAGCTGGAATGCCCAAGTTCGAAATAGACAATTAAAGATGAACAATAAACAGAAATAACAGAAGAAGACAGTGGTGCATCATATATAATCTTTGAAGGTCCAAGATTATACCAGTTCTTACCTCTTCCTTTGAAGATGCTCCCCCCATTCTCTTCCATTGCATGTATAGCCAAAGGGTCAGTTGAACCAAGTACTCTCATTCAGTCGACCAGCAGGGAAGAATGAGTGCATGGTATAGTGGCTTGAGATAAGGCTAGATAAGTAGAGATGTGAAGGCCTTCTGTATAGCCCTACCAACTGGTACAGATGCTAAAGCCAACAAACTACATGAGAGCCATTGAGACCAACTCAATCTCTTAGTTCCAAAGAAATCTGGAAGAACTAGCATTATAAATATGTGTGACCCAACAGCAATTACCATCGACCACGATCTACTCCAATTGATTCCCACACTAAACCAGTTAGAAAATAGGCACAAAAGGAAAGTATTGAATGCTAAGGCCGCACTGATATCTTTACCAACATTAAAAATGACCTCTACTTGAAACTTGAAGGCCAGGAAAACAGCAACCTGATATACAGATTGAGCCATGATGCTTCTCCACATGTTTCCGGTTACTATTCTTTCTGTTAGCTTAATTGGTGGCTCCAGATTGGGTTACTTAGTCTCGTGGCCTAAAGCAACAGCAGCTGCAAATGCTGCAATCGTCTCCACCCAGATCAACTGAAATGCCGTAATTGGAGCTTCAAAGAATGAAATAGCTTCAAAAAAATTTATTACAAGCCAAACAATGTGCCGAGTAAGCTGAAGTTGAAGGAAGTTCTGAATTCTGAGATAACAACATCTTCCCAACTTCAAGATTTCATAAACCACCATAAAATCATTGCTTGAGATGACCACATCTGACATTTCTTCTTCAATTTGAGAACTTGAAGTGCCCATGAAAATCCCTAAATTAGCTTCTGCGAATATAGGAATCTGCTTTGATCCAGATCCACAGACGGCCACAACATTGTCGTTCTGTCTTAGGCGATTTACCACTTGGTATTCATCATATGAAGACGATTCCGCAATCACATCAACTTTATCGGCTCCATTGTCAACATGCACAAAAGCTTGTTAGTCCACACATTCTGTTTAAGGGTAACTCTATTCAATGCATCAAATACCATTGTAGTTTTAGTCTCTACAGCATTATGTTCAGGGTCCTTCTGGTTGTCAACACCAGTGATGAAATGAGATGCCAACCTAAATCCAAGGGATATCAACGCAATGACTGCACCAATTGTTTCTTTACGAGAGTTGAGAATTTCTAGTTGATGAAGCAATGGTGTTCTCTTGATGTTGTTACCTTGGTAGATTAATGAAAAAATTTTCCCACGGGAAGTACTTGAGCCTACAAAAATGATCAGCATGCGACCAGAGCCTTAGACAGATCACAATTTTTAATTACATATAAATAGATAACTATCCAATAATATAAGGCATGGATTTATGTGTGCAAAAATCTATACCTGCCCCTTTTTTTTTATGCATTATACCTGCCCCTTGGACGACTTCATTTATTCGTCTTCAACATTGATCACTTTGGCTTTTGAAAAGTTCAGATAGTTTATGCATCAGCGATTTTGTCTATGATAAATGATTCTTACTCCTTACCATTATTCACTCTAAAGTTGGTCTAGACTATATTCTATGGCAACTCAAGTTACTTATATTCTGGAAAGCAATTGATGATCTTGAAATCTATGTTCAAGGTACCAGTGAAGTTAAACTACAGCATCTGATGAAACTATGCACTATCAGGATTTACTGTGTACTATCAGGATTTGGCATGAAATTCTTATTATGTAAGCCAAATTGTAGTGTTTCTCTTTGGACAAATTGGTCACAGAACCATACTTTTCTTCTCAAATAAGTTTATTTGTCTTTATACATTTAAAAATAAGATTTCTCCCAAAAGCAATTAAGTTTGTGAACAAATCCAACAGTTTGATTTTGTTTAAACCAGGGCATAAGAATTTCTGTCACAAATTGGAATCCCTCAAAGAGAGTTGTTTGAGGCTAGTTGGATATCTAGAACATTTTGTGGGCTTGACTTTGTCAAAAACCCCCAAACTCTATTCTAAAAAAACTCATATAAACTGACAAGGCACATTCTATTATTTGAAAAAAAAAAAAAACCTTATAGCAACTAGCAAATAATATAATGCTTGTCGCATTTAGCTATTGATCATGGGCCTTTAGACAAGGACCTAACTTGTTCCAATATGGCTCTTCCATCATTGATCATCTCTAGCACCTAGCGGACGTTTAAGGAAGAAATAAAATTGGTACAAAGATTAATTTGAAAATTCCTTGTTATAAAATACTATATTATTTGATTACTTACACTTTTATCAAGCCAACTAGAAAATTGCTCATTATGGATCCGCTCTATTTGGCGACGGTATAAACAACTTTGATGCAACATTTTAATTTCTTGCACATGCTCACTACAAGGCAATTGACAATTACAAAATTGTATATGAAAAGCTCATACTCCATATTTGATGAAAAGAACATAATAAATCAAATTTAATTCATTGAAAGAGTTACTCTAAAAATGGGGTGATGCCATTACTATTGAATAACACATAATGTTATGCTTGTATTTTCTCTATTTCACTTAACCGAAATGCTTCTACTTCCCCCCAAAGGATGCCCATTTCTTAAGAATATAGATTCTCCAATGTCCAATTCTAATTCAAATCGAATTCGGACTCAAATGTCAAAGATCCATCGGGTTTCAATTCGTATTCGGATAATCGGTATTCCTTATCTGATCAATTTTGGATCTTAGCAGATCCGTACCAAATTCTACCCATTTACAGCCCTACACTAAGATTGCTCAAGAAAAAAAGACCATAATTATTAAGCACTTCTGTTGTAGTGAATTCAGAAAATAAATGAAGTTGAGATAATCTAAGAAATATACTGAATAAACAAACGAACAAGAAGAACCTCAAAGTCAATAGTAATTAAATAAGGAATCTAAAAAAAATTCACCTTTAAAAATTGAGAGGGTATATTATTATAGCCAATTGTCATGCAAATAAAAGACCTGTAACCGAAAAGAAATAGGAAGAATGAATAGATGGTCCAACTTATAACAAATTGAGCACATTATAAAAAAGTTTATAATGTAAAGTATAATTGAAACAGGCATGAATTGATTTATCAAATCAAATGTAATCACTCAATAAACTGAAAACACACAACATAAAAGACAACAATAAATTATCTACTAGAATGAAGCTAATGGGTCTACAATTCAAGAGCAGTCCAAATTAGGGGTGCAACTCGGTTTGGTTCGGTCCGGGTTGATGTCAACCCAAGACCAAACCGAAATTACATGTATTCAACCCAAAACCGAACCGAATTGTAAACCGAAAACCTAAAACGGAAAACCGAACCGAGATTAAATAAAATAACCGACAAACCGAACCAAACCGAGTAAACTAATTTTTGAGGAAGAACGAGTTCGGCTTCAAGCAACCTCCTCTGCCTCTGCCTCTCTTACTCTCTCGCTATTGATGATTAAATCGGAAAATGATTTCAAGAAAGTTAAACAAAAGCATATTGAGGAACCCCCTTGTTCTACGGTCTGTCTTGAGTTGTAATAGAAAATACTTGCAACTGATTTACTTAGCTGATCAAGTATGCAGGCTTTATCTAAATTACTGAATTTGTTCTGTGGGAATAATGTAGCTCCACCCTTTGTGGAGACACTACTTCCAGAACACACAAGGACTTATCTTTGTAGTTGACAGCAATGATCGAGATTGTGTGGTTGAGGCGAGGGATGAACTGCATAGGATGCTGAATGAGGTAATAGAGTGTGTCAAAATTTCCTGTAAATTTGTGCTGATTTTGCTATACATGTATGTATTAAAAAAGTGTGAAACGAAAAATAAATTTTAGATAACGTTTTGCCATGAAAGAAAATAGACACCTTTTCTTGCTGGCCTTTGACCATCATCTTTCCAATAAAATTACCTTTGTTTTATGGACAGGATGAGCTGAGGTATGCTGTGCCGCTTGTGTTTGCAAACAAGCAAGATCTTCCGAATGCCATGAATGCTGCTGAGATCACTGATAAGCTAGGGCTTCACTCTCTCCGTCAACGCCATTGGTATGTTAAATCAGGAGCCGCAGTAGGTGGCATACTTGTGGGAGAAGGCGTCTGCAATGGGGGAAAAGCTGTTGGAGATGGCGGAGTAGATTCGGTTCGGTTTAACCGAACATCTGATCCAAAACCGACCCGATTTAATTCGGGTTAATATTTTATGGACTAAAACCGAACTGAATTTTTAAAAAACCCTTCGGGTTGGTTTCGGGTTTACCCGGACTGAGTTGCAGCCCTATTCCAAATGCACCCCAAATCAAGCTGACATCATTTTAAGTCTATGCAAACTACATTTTTTAATACCATGTTGTTGTTAAGTCATAGTTTCCAATATCTACAAAATGATTCTAAGACAACAATAATGCATTAATAATTGATAATATACTTCTTATCTTAAGATAACTATCACAATAGAATATCATGATATAGATATTGATCCACCTTTGGAAAATGACAAAAAAAATGAAGTCAGCACTTGACCTCAACCTTGAATCAAAGCACTGGCCAAAGGAGGGGCTCTTTCCCATGAGCAACTATGTCTTTCGCTGCACTGAATGTTGGCAATTTTGTCACATTCCATTATCCTCTCTGTCGTAAATAGGTTCTTGTCTTAGCCGAAAGCCAAGAGCTTGTTGTCTATCTTAATGATGATGCTCCTGCCCTTGCTGCTGTATTTCCAATTTCAGAGGGGTCGACTGCTCCACCATACTCTCAAATTGTAGATGTCTTCTCTAAGCGACAAACTTGGGCTGATTTGGAGCAACTGCGACACAAACTTTGCCTCACTACCGTGCATAGTTTGCAAGGGGATATTAACAGATCAAATCCTATTGGATATTCTGCATGATTTTAGCTAGTTTAAGATAATCACCTAGCTGATTTTTCTCCTAATTTTTAGCACTAGCTATAGCAGTTATGATATTCCTTAGTCCTTGCCTTGTTTGAATACATTACCATGTAAGTGGATACTCTACTTTTACTATAAATAAAGCAAGCTCCCACAGCATTTGTGTGGGTGAGAGTTCTCATTCCATCGGTTTTGAGTTTTCTTCTGGAATGTAATCAGATTTATGCTTTATTCATAATCAAAGGGCTCTTTAAATAGAGCTTACACGATAGTAACTGAACTTACCCTAACAACTAAAAATAAAAGACTCCTACTGATAATAACAAACTTAAAAAGAGCCTACCGAAAATAACAAACTAATAGCATCTGAATACATCCTTTTGGATAAAGTGATAAACATCCCAAGTAACTCACTTTTCCCTATGGCCTACTTGCTTCTCAAGATCCGTATCTTGTCAAGATCCATATCATTGGATAGGGGAAAAAATCTACTAGCTTGTGAAATCTGTCGTACTCGGTCTCTACAAATTATATATATTGGTTTCAAAATCATCAAAATCCGGCTCCTCTTCACCATTGGACTGTGTCCAAATATGTTCTTGAAGAAAATATCCACTTCATTTTGAAAGTCCTCATCCTCACCTGACGAAACCACTTCTTCATATCTCGCAGCCCAGACAATTTGACTTTTCCGCCTCTCTCCGTCTCCTCCATTTATGCTGAATCTGCATCTAGAGAGGGGGTCCAAGGTGTTGAAGTTGTAGATCTAATCGTTGCCTTTGTGTCACCGTGGGTATTCATTTCTGAAGAAGATGATTGTTGACGCTGTCGAAGAAGATGATCGTTGATAGTGCTAAACCAATTCATTCCCGTTGGGCCACCGTGGATAGTCGTCTATTGCTGTCATTGGATTTCAGCTGTTAGGGCTGGCTCTTTTTTTTGAGAGAGAACGAGTGTTGAATAGGGCTAGCAATCAGTCAAATACGATTCGAATCTAGATTGAACCGTATTCGAACCGATTATATAACATACATATTTGAATTCGACCGATATCCGATCGGATATCAGTTGGTTCAAACTGAATTCGAATTCAAACTTTATTTTTATATTCGAATTTGATTTTATCCAAATTGGATTATTCGAATTTTATTATAGTTAACCCGACGTGGTTTAAAGCGGTTGAACCACACTCCGAATTGCAATTAAAAAAAAGGGGAACAATGAAATTTATAAGGGAAAGGGGCTGAGAACTTCCGTTCTTAGCCGATGTGGGACAATGGGATAACGCTTGGGACAAAGGGACCGTTCCCAGCCAACTTCATCTACTACCTTTTCCCTCATTTGTCTTTAGTTTGATAGATAATATAATATTTAATAAATAATAATATAAATCCGATATATAATCGAATATTCGGTCGAATATGGTTATATAACCATATTCGGATTCGAAATATTTCAGATAAAAAAATTTGTTACCGTATTCGATCCGATGGATGTAAATGCATATCCGAATTCGATAAATTGGATCGAGTACAGGTCAAATTCGGATTTGGAATTCGACCCATTGACAACCCTAATGTCGATCCCTTCTTTTCGTGTTTAGGGAGCTAAGCACTACAGCACATTCTAAAAATTTAGGGGAATAAAATAGTAATTGGGAAGCCGCTGGAGGTTTTTTTTTTTTGACAAAATCTCTATGTCGTTTATCTGTTTTAAGGATAGGGATGTGAATAAGGAAGCTGCCGCTGATCCTCTAATGGGAGGACGTCCTCCCTTTTTCCCCCAAAAAGAGGGACCGATATGTTCTTTTTTTTTTATTATTATTATACCTCCTCTTTTTTTTTCTTAACACTTTTGGGACGACCAAAATTTAAGTGTAAACACACTCTTTAACTACCCATTAAATTCTAACGGTTTTTTTGTCGTTCAACTACCCACCATTTATTTCTATAAATTTTTTTTTCATCGTATAGTATGAAGTGCGAACTGTTTTTTATTTTCCTTCTTTTATGCCAAAGAAGTTGTCTACAACTAGACATATGATGAAAACTTTGGCTCATATTGACAATCTTCTTAATTCCTCATGGTCAAATTGCAAAGCTATCTAGCCTTTTAAATCCTGCCACTAACGTCCCTTTTTTTAACCTCTCTCTAAGTTTCTCCTCCAAGAAATCAAGAATTTGTGTCAGCCAAATCTGGTAATCTCTCTCTCTCTCTCTCTCTCTCTCTCTCTCTCTCTCTCGTTGAAAGGGAACGTAGGAGCTCAAGTTATTAGAGAAAAAAAACCCAAAAAAAAAAGAGAGATAGGAAAGGGAACGTAGGAGCTTTTCCTCAATTTCCCTCAGAAAGGTTTCTTTCATGGTTATTTACAATGGGACTTCAAAGAATATACATATTGAATTTTCAGTTTCTTTGACGTCTTGTTATATATTGTTTATTTTATAGTTCTACTTCTACAAAGAATCTATTAAATCTTTTATTCATGTTGGTGCTAGATGGGTTTCTATATTTGAAATATTAGGAGTGTCTTTCATTTTTTCATGTTATTTGACTTCTGGTTATATATACTAGGGGGCTGCACGCGCTCCGCTCATAGGAAACGTGGGTCCACTTAGATAAACAATCCAAGGTAGTTACAATATGTTTAAAATAGTGAAAGCTTGTTTTGTTTGGGGAGGGCAATGTTTGGAAAAAGAAAAGAGGGCAAGAATCTAGAGAGAATATTCCCCCCTCTTCTCTTTATTAATAATATAGATGTACAATGGACTTCAATGAGTATATTGAATTTTCAATTTCTTTGAAGTCTTATTATTAATTGTTTGTTTAGTAGTTCTATTACTATAAAGAATCTATTAAATCTTTGATTAATTCTTGTTGGTGTTAGATGGGTTTCTATAAATCCATATATAAAAATTTATTTAATTTCTGTGGCATCTGTGAACAGTCTTACTTCTATCTGACCTTCGGCAGCCTTGCATTTCTTGGCATAAGTTTTAGCAATCTTGTATATGAACATGAAGATTTCTTATGTCCATTGGATCTCCCAGTAGCAATTACAGCTGAAACTTTCAACATCTTTGTTTAAAGATATAGGTGTGCCAATTTCTACTTTGGTCCTAAGAATTGCATTCAAAGAAAGATAGTTACAAATTAACAGTGGATAGAGATGGAAGTAGTACCTCAAATCAACAAATGCATATATAACCAGCAGGAACCACAACTTAATGATATGGCAATGAGAGGAGTGAGGATCCAAATGAAGTAATTGAAACCTAGTAGCCTCACCCAGAGTGAGAGACAGTATTATCTATGCATTGATAGTGGAAGTGGCAAAACAGACATTTATTTATTTATTTTTCTGGTGTGCTTCCTGTGTTTGTAATTGATTCATCTGCTTGTTCCACCTTCTTAATTTGTGTTCTAAGAATCCTATAGCAATTTAACAATGCTTTTCTTGTGGGGGTGTTTTCATTGTGAAAACTTTATTTTTTTATTTGATATTGGTTATGGGAGTATTGATGCTTCTAATTGTTCTAGAAGATAGTATAAGCACCCTAATTTTTCACCTTGGGTTAGGCACACAAACTTTAGCCCATGTTATAAGGCTTAGAAAATGAAGACTAATGATGAAACTGTGCTCAAATTAGATGAGAAATGAGTAAGATATGACCTGCCGAAGCGTAGGGATAATTTTGGAATTTAAAGATTTTGACGTTGGCTACCATGCATGTATACACAACACATGTGCGCAACACGTGTCCAACATGGCCACTTTTCATGCATAATGAGGTACTGGTTAGCATAATGAGATCATTGACATCTGATGGGTCATGTAGCTTGACTGCTACACGACCCAGGTTCGAGTGTGAGAGTTTAGATGATGTTTTGAGGTTCACGCCCATCTTGAGCTCGAGCGCCACACAAGTGTTGTTTTGAAGACATTTGATAGAACCCGAGAGTGGCGCTAGATAGCATCTGAGATGTTGCTTGAGCGGTCAACTTCCCAGAATATGTCGTGCCCAAGCTAGAGCATGACACAGGCGTGCAAGGCGACTTCATGTTTATACTTTCACGCTCACATCTGCGAGTTTTAGAGTAATACAGGATTATTGAGTTGTCTCAACCACATGTTGTAAGTCTTCTCATCATGTATCTTTTAAGTGGTTCCTGCATAGCCTAGAGGGTTTTCTCTTTGAAAGTTATCATTGTTCCCTTCGTCACCAAATTGTGTTGTGTCTTTTTACTTAAATGATTTAAATTATATTATTTGCACTTTGTGTGGCTATTTTCTCATTTTTTTTGAGATTACTTGAGGACTTGTGCATGCAAAAACCTAACCCGATTTATGAATTACCAAACCCTAATCGTTATGGGTAATCATGGCGGGTCCATCAATTAACCCGCTCTGTTTCCAATCCTTGCAGTAAAAATTACATAGAAAATTCCAAGATTTCATTCACATCCTTTTATAAATAACTCGATCAAAAATTATAATTTCAGTTATATACCATTGATTCAATTTTTTATGTATGTTATGGACCCTCTAACCGCCCAAGAAAAAGCGTCGAATCTTTTAAATCCTATGCCGCCAACGTCTCATTTGAAACCTGTCTCCAAGTTCCTCCAAGAAATCAAGAATCTGTCTCAACTCATTCGGCTACTCTTACTCCCATTTGAAACCTCTCTGAGTTTCTCCTCCAAGAAACCAAGAATCTGTGTCAACTCATTCAAGTACTCTCTCTCTCTCTCTCCCTCCCTCTCTCCATCTCTCCCTACTCATTCGGCTACTCTTACTCCCATTTGAAACCTGTCCCTAAGTTTCTCCTCCAGGAAACCAAGAATCTGTGTCAACCCAACCTGGTAATCTCTCTCTCTCTCTCTCTCTCTCTCTCTCTCTCTCACTCATTTGGGTTTCAAGAGAAGGAGCTCTAGTTATCAAGAAAAAAGGGAAACGCAAGAGCCTTTGCCTCAATCTCATGATTCACACTTTCTTTCTTGGATATGTACAAGAATACATTGAATTCAGTTTTTTTTTTAAGTCTTGTTATTGTTCATTTACTAATTCTATTACTATACTGAATCTCATAAATCTTTGATTCATGTTGATGTGAAATTCATTTCTATATTTCATACATTGAGTTTCTTTCATATTTTCACGGTATCTGTAAATAATTCACAATTTTGAGCAAAACTGATCTTCTGTAGACTTTATGAACATTCTTATCTCTTATCTAACCTTCTTTTCCTGCATTTCTTGGCACAAGTTTTAGCAGTCTTGTAAATGAACATGTAGACTTCAGAGACTATGGATGCTTCTTATACATTGGATCTCCTAATAATAGTTATAGCTGAAACTTTCATTATCTCTGTTTAAAGATACAGCTGCGAAGAATTGCATAAACTAGTTCCTACTTCAGTCCCAAGCACTGCTTTCAAAGAAAAGCCATGTCAGATGGTAAGGGTGACAAGGAAGGTGGCAATAGAACTGGAAGCTCAGACCAGTTCAACATTACCCAGCAGCCACAACCTGTAGATAGAGGTGGAAGAAGTCCCTCAAATCAACAAATACATGCCCAGCAGCAACCAGAACCTGCAGAAAGAGGCCGAAGAGGTACCCCAAACCAACAAATACATGTTCAGTGGCAACCAAAACATGTAGAAATACATGCCCAGCGGCTACCACAACTTACCATTGGCACAAGAACTGAGAACCAAATGAAGTAACTGATACGCAGCAGCTACCACAACTTACCATTGGCACAAGAACTGAGAACCCAAATGAAGTATCTGATACGCAGCAGCCACCCCAACATGACGGTGGAATTGGCACAGATAGTTAAGTTTTTTCTGCCTTCTTCTGGTTTCAGTTTCTTAGTTTGGGTGTCTTCAATCTTCAAGCAAAAACTGAATTTATCTATTTGTTTTGGTTATGGAAGTACTGATGCTTCTAGTTGTTCTAACAGGTAGATTTGTTGACGACAATAATGAATTAAGATACACTGAAAATAGCGCTGATCAACTGGGTCCAGAAGAAATGAGAAGACTTCAATTTCAAGGTCAGGAGAACAAGAATTGTGCTCGCCAACTTCTCAGTGAATCTATTGGCAGTACTGCTGCACATGAGAATCATGCAGGGGCTTCATGCATATTTCAACAAGTGCCAAATCAACCAACTTCCCAATACCCCCCTCCACATGCTAGCCAATACCTTAGACCTCTCCAATACCCCTTCCATATGCTAGCCAGTACCTTATGCCTCTCCAATACCCCCCTCCATATGCTAGCCAGTACCTTATACCTCTCCAATACCCCCCTCCATATCCTAGCCAATACCTTACACCTCTCCAAAACTCCCCTCTTGTATTTCCAACAAATTTTACATCTACTAGTTGCCCTGCTCATCATGCTAACCAACATCCAAATCCTGGCACTATGAGCAATATTACTTCTACCAGTCATCAACCAGGTCCACATATTTTTCAAGTTCATTAGGATGAAAATTATGTTCTGCAAGATATAAATCTTCTTCCTGGGAGCAATTTTGCATCTAGCAGTCGTGATTCAAGTTCACATTCATCTCAAGGTAACAAGATTGGAAATCATGTGCAAGTCCTCCGTCCTCCTCTCAGTCCAAATTTCTTGGGCAAAACTTCCTCTCCCTTTTTATAACACTACAATCCCCACCTATATTCCCAATAATTTTTTTGTTTAAAACATTAATTTGTAGTTTCATAATGAATTATGTTAAATCACTGCAGATCCAGAGTACACTTGCGGCTATTGTCATCACGGTCACGTCTGTCATCACATTGTTTCAATTCTCTACCTGTAGAAGTTCGACAATCAAATGAGACTTGCCCAGTATGTTGGACAAGATCCCTCACATCTAAATAGACACTGACACTCAAGGTGCGGGTTTTTCTCATCATTCTTTTTGTCCTTCCCCAATTCTCAGGAAACTTATCCTAGATCAAACACTTGTATTTTTCACCAAATGACACTCCTGAACATAGTAGAGCCTTTTTCACTATAGCTTGCTGCAATTGTTCCTATTACATCTCTATTTATCACATAGCAAGTTCTAAAACATTGATCCACCCAACTGTAAATTTTAGTAAAGGCTGTGTCTTTCATAGTTTTTCCTTGTAATCAAGAATCTCAGTACTATACAGTCATTCAGACATTTTGTAGTGACAATAAGAGAACAGATTTTTTCAATTGATGAATTCATTCATTTTCCTCGACGATTAATAAGAAATTGATCAAATATTTCACCAAGCATATGTGGATTAATATTATAAGACTCAATTGAGTCGCATTCATCATTGAATCTCGTATTCATGGTCACAGGGTCTTCCTAAATTTCTTTCTAATTACATCTTCTGAGATAACAGGAATGTAACGAACAAAACATAAATTGTATAATAGCTATCATCATGATTGAAAAGGACATCGCAGAATGATAAACCTAGAAAGATATAATAAATGGCTAAATTCTAGTCTGACTGAAGCAGAAATCCAAGAACCATGTTCAGAACAAGGCAGGACCATTGAAACATCAAAGAGAAGTGTATCAAATGACCTAAAGTACCTTCTGAAAAAACTGAAAAAAAAAAAAGAGAATCAAATGATTTGCAGACGAATTCTGCTGCTGATCGAACTAAATGATTAAGAACAACTAACTCCATACAGTTAATTAATAACATACAAACTAATTCCAATAGGAGGGTTCGAGTTTATCTTACCATGAGAAGTTGAAGCACACAAGTCCTAAAGTCCATCGTGCAGAGAGGTAAATGATTTCAAATATCGGTGGCGTTGAAGTCATTCTAGGGCTTCGACTTGTAGAGCTCGGCACGAGGTTAGGTAACAAAACAAGTGTTCGTTGCATTTTTGGATTGGGTTTTAATCAAGCCTTCTACCGCAGGGTTGGAAAATCTTAACCTATTTAATTTTAATTAATTTTTTTAAAATATTCCTTTTCATTTAGCATTTTTAGAGAATTTAGAAATTGTGGAGATGCAGATCATTAGTTTTTAATAAGCAGATCATTAGTTTTTTAACAAACTAGTGAGAGGGCACGTGCCACTTTAATATATTTTGCACTTTTCACAATGAGTTTTGAGAAGTGCAAAACTTGATATGGCAATGTACCTACCCCCTTCAAAACTTGATATGGCAATGTACCTGCTATTATTTTTAATTAATTAGCATACTAAAATATTTAACCTATTCAAATTAGTATCTAATTAAATAATATAAATTTGATAGGATTTTAATCAACATTTATGAACGTCTCTCTTATTAATTAACGTCTCTCTTATTAATTTATTAATATACTTCTAATTGACGTTCTACCAAAAAAAAAATACTTCTAATTGACGTCTCTCTTGTTTAGTTAGTTGATGATATATATGTAATCCTATTTTAGTTAGTAATTTCAGTTATTTAACAATATATATTAATCCTATATTAGTTTGTAATTTACTTTTATGTTGTTACTTATTAAAATCATTAAAATAGTCAACGATTTTAGTTAGTTAATTGTTTTATTAACAATATAATTTACTTTTAATTAGTATATTTTATTTTAGTTAGGGTTAAAAACATGTCTCTATTGTTTATTTTAGTTATTAACATTAATGATTTTTTTTTATTTTATTAATTGACTTTTATGTATAATTATCTATTTTATTAACGTCTAATATAATTATTTGTTTATTTGTCTATTTTTGCCTAATTCATAGTATTAGACCCTCATTTTCTTCTTTTTATTGATTTTGTGTATTTAGAGGTTTAATTTATTGCTAAATTTTTATAAGATTTAATAGGATTTTAATTAACATTTATTAACAATATATATGTTATTTTATCATGAATTGAATAAGTAGACATCTAATTGACATCTCTCTCTTTTTAACTTATTAATACACATGTAATTGACATCTCTCTTGTTTAGTAATTTATTATTATTAATCCTATAATAATAAAGTCTATTACTATTTATCTATTTTACTAAATAATATAAATTTAATAGGAATTAATACTTATCTATTTTATTAACGTCTATTATAATTATTAGCAAACTTAATAGTGCAATACAAATACTTAAAAAGGCCTTTGCTAGTAAAGTTATCTATTTTATTAACATATAATATATTATTTGTATTTTTTTTTCTTTTTTGTTTTTCCTAATCCGTAGTATTAGGTAGGGCTGCAACTTGGTGCGGTTTGGTCTGGGTTAGCCTCAGCCCAAGACCAAAACAAGGTTATTGATGGTAAACTGAACTGAACTGACCTTGGAACCGAAGTTCCCAAACAGTTAACCCCAACCCAACCCAAACTATATCTTTTTGTGTCAATTTCACATGGGAAAACAAGTCATTTGTTGTAACGCCCCGAATCCGAGTTACGTAGTTAAAACCGTAACACGTCTCCAGAGGTTAGTATGTAACACAGGACCGCAATATCAGAGTGAAGGAAAAGCATGAGTATAATAATAACTATAAGGCAGAATGCTCTAAAATAATCCCAAATGAAATAAACTCACATGCCAAGTAACTACCCGCAAGTACCGTCCTCTCCAAGATCAACTGAAAACAAAACAAAACAAACAGAATGAGATACGAATATCCCAGTGAGCAGCACATGCATGCACAAAACCATTTAGTTCAGTTCTAAAAACATGTCACAGTGCAACACATATACGATGATGATAACACGTCAAATCCGAGTAATCCAATAGAATCCCAATAATCCATGTGATATAAAATGCGGGAATCCATCATTAAATCAAACAATAACGTCGGTATCAAATCGTGCATATAGCCGTAAAGTCACATATAACCCAAATATAAAACGAATCCAGTACCAATCTCATGTCAAACTTGATGAGGGAACCACGCCGGGTCTATGTACCTCATCCCAATACCATATCCGATGAGGGAGCCACACAGGGCCTGTGTTACCTCATCCCAACACAAACACTCGATGAGGGAGCCACACGGCCTATGTTACCTCACCCCAACACAACACTCGATGTGGGAGCCACACGGCCTATGTTACCTCACCCCAACACAACACTCGATGTGGGAGCCACATGGGGCCTGTGTTACCTCACCCCAACACAACACTCAATGAGGGAGTCACACGGCCTATGTTACCTCACCCCAACACAACACTCGATGAGAGAGCCACACGGTCTATGTTACTTCACCCCAACACAATTCATCACAGTTACTCCGGACCAGCATAGTATCTCACGAAAACCCAATAGATGCTCTGACCCAAAAACACAAGTCCATTCGGCAATAAAAACCCCATTACTCACACAAAACAATATTCGTAAAACCAACTTAACACTTTGATAGAAAACACATAACTCAGATTAAACATATTCACAGCTAGAAACAATGTTAAATCATAGATAAGACTGAAACACTAATCAAGGGTATCAGGATAGAAATTTGATTACCTACTGTAATTTGAATATCACTTTCGAGAACTTATAAATCCCACCAACAATTTGATTAATGCTCTCCCCAATGTTTGAACAGATAACATATTTCAAATATCCTAATCTAGTCTTTGGCTAAGAGGTTGCAGCCTCAAAGTATCAAATTTTTGCTTGGGTTGGTCAAACACAACTTTCGGCAGGTTTTAGTGGGTGCGCTGACCTCTAGCGCTTGGCGCGAGGTCGGCCCCAACTCGGCGTATACCCAATCAACACTTCGCGCTAACTAACAACTATTGGCACGAGATGAGCGCGAACTCAGCGAGACTAGAAATCATATCTCGCATTGACTCTACCACTTGGCGCTAGGTAGGCGCCAAGTCGATGGAAACCACCTTCGACTCGCGACTCTCTGTTAACTCTAGATCTCCATGACTGACCATATTTTGACCTTTGTAACTACTTTTCTATGCTTCTACCATCCCCAAAACACTTTTAAACATGAGTCGGATTTAATCTAAACAACTTTATATCACGACTTGAATCTCATCGAATAACTCACGCTCGAAAAACTATGTTATTCAGAAACCATGCTTCACGGCTAAACTCTTAGATCAAAAACTCTGGATTAAAACGATGCTACTCACCTGTCTTCAGGATTTTCTTCTAGCTTCCAACCCATTTGATAGTATCCTCCGAAGATCAAAGCTTATCGGCCAACGCCCTCAGGTTCCAAGCAGTGGCCACTCTAAATACATGGCCTCTGGCTTCTTTTTCCTTCCACCCGAAATTTTAACCTAATAATCTATTTATAGGCCTCGAAACCCTCTTCCCTTAACCTAATGGATTTATTACTCACCATCGAAATCTCATATTTACCCTTCCCTAAAGTTGAGGATAACATAAAATATTTGTTTATTAAATTTCTAATCACTACAAATTGTAAATTTTGTACTCACTTAATGAATAAAATTCTACTTATTTCTTTGCCACCTAATTGCCGAAATCTCCACACAATTTATTTAATTAAATCTACTAATTAATCCTTTAATTAAATTCTTGCTAAAAACTGGGGTTTTTACATTCTCTCCCCCCACAAAAATTTCGTCCTCAAAATTTAACACACTACTTCCATACTAACTTTTAAAGTCAAAATTCGAACCCCTATTTAGTTCCAAAACCATTTCTCAAAATATTCCTTAACTTGAAAAAAATACTGTAGAAGAAATCCGCAAGTCTTCTATCTTCAATCTGCACATATAAACGCGTCCACTTATATGCAAGTTTGAGCAGAAAATTGCAAATTTCTACTAGTTTTTAACTTGCATATACAAAAACATATCCGCTATACATATTTATGCATGCCTTATTCAGACTAGTACATATCCCACTTTGCACAGGTTTTGCGTTCAGTGTAATTCCACATGGTACCCTGTTTCACCACACCTTGATACATTCCCCATGCAAATGGCTCAACATGCATCAGTTAATATTCAGCAATAATAATTTAGATATGCATTCATCCTCGATTATTTATTATAGGATCACATAATTCATCTCACCCATTTCTACTCATGCACTAGAAACCTTTTATATTTAACAAATGTTGATATGAAATTTTCACAAAGTTTAGGAGCAAGTCTTTATACAGACTTTTAATTATTACTTCAGATAAAATATTAAATTTTCTACTTCTTCCAATATGTTTATGGTTTCAATTAATCCAGATGCATTCAACTTATTGAATTAGTGTTCCCATTTAGGCATCCAGTTTATTCTTAAGTTAGTAAAATTTAACCTAATCTATTGTTAAAATCCCTTTTTTTTTATATTCTTCTTCCGAAATAAGCTTTACTAAAAAAATTTGCTTAGGAAGACTGAGCGCCCAACTTAGGAGCTTCCATCGAGCAACTTGGGTTTCAAACCCAACTTGCGCTAACTCAACCCAACTGACCCGTCAGTTCTCAACAAAAAAAAAATTTATAACCCTCAAATTTTCTTCTTGCGGCAAACAGCGCTCGCCCCTGCGGCAAGATTTTTCTTCTTCAACAACAAATTTTTTTTAACTAAATCTTTGAACAGTGGGTGTTAGTGATGCGTATTCACTTTCTGGTCATGTGTAAAACTCCGACCAATATTATATCTTAATTATTAAGATTAATTATTTAAAGTGTGATTATTAGACTAATTAAGTACTTGTATTATGAAGATGAGGTAAATGTGGATTATTCTTGAGGATTTAGAGAAATCAATTGAACTTTATGAAGGTTATTAAGGTAAGCTTAATTAATGTTAGTTCTCAATTCCAATTGTCTAAGATACTCTCCAATTAGCTTTAGTGAATTGGAAATCAAATTCTGAAAAATTAGATTTATGTGTACCTAGAGTAATTCCCAAGTATACCCATGGTACCCCAAAGTTTACCCCAGATACCCCCGAATAACACTAGTGTATACCCATGTATACCCCAAATTACTCCCAAGAATACTTAAAGTGACTCCTAAGAGTACCCAAGATACCTCTCAAAAGTACCTAAAGTATTCCTTAAAAACACTTAAAGTAACTCTTAAGTATACCCAAGGTACCCTCCCAATTACCTCTAAAGTACCTCTTATATTACCCAAGGTACCCTCATTGTATACCCAAAGTACATCTATGTACTACTCAAGGTACCATCCAAATATACCTAGAGTACACCGAAGTATTATCAAGGGTACCACCCAAGTATGCCTAGGGTACACCCATGCATTACCTAAGGTACACCCAAGTATTGATCAAGGTATCACCAAGGTATACCTAAAGTACACCCAGGTAGTACCCAAGGTACCACATAAATGTTGCTTAAAGTACCCCCCAATTATACCTAAGGTACCCCACTTGTATCCCTAAGGTACTCCCATTGTATGCCCAAAGTACACCTTAAGTATTAACCAAGGTATTCCATTGTATACCTAAGGTACACCTAAGTATTACCCAAGGTACTCCCATGGTATACCCAAAGTACACCCAAGGTATCCCATTGTTTCACCTAAGGTACCCTACTTTAATTGCCTAAGGTACCCCTGTGTTTGCCTAAGGTATCCCCTTGTGATTGCCTAAGGTACCCCTATGTTTACTTAAGGTATCCCCTTGTGCTTGCCTAAGGTACCCCTATGTTTACCTAAGGTATCCCCTTGTGTTTGCCTAAGGTACTCCTATGTTTGCCTAAGGTATTCCCTTGTGTTTGCCTAAGGTACCCCTATGTATACTTAAAGTACCCCCTTATATTACCTAAGGTACCTCACTCATATTGCCTAAGGTACCCCACTGTTTTGCCTAAGGTACCCCATTCGAATACCTAAAGTACCCTCTAATTATACCTAAGGTACCTCACTCATATTGCCTAAGGTACCCCATTCAAATACCTAAAGTACCCCCTAATTATACCTAAAGTACCTCACTTGTATTGTCTAAGGTATCCCTTTATTTTGCCTAAGGTACCCCACTGTTTTACTTAAAGTACCCCCTTTGTTTACCTAAGATACATTCCCCTATATAGCTAGGGTACCCCCTTTGTATAGCTAGAGTATCCCCTTATATTACTAAGATACACCCCTTACATTACCTAGGGTACACCCCTTGTATTTCCTAAAGGTACTCTTCTCATATAAGTAAGGTACCTCCACTGTTTTACCTAGGGTACACTCCCTATATAGCCAAAGTACCCCCTTTGTCTAACTAAAGTAACCCCTATATAAGTAAGGTAACCTCCTACTATTTTACCTAAGGTATAACCCCTTATATAGCTAAGATATCCCCCTCCCCCCTTTTATAGTTAAGTACCCTCCTCAATATAATTGAGGTACACCCCCTAAGCTTATTCAAAGTTTACCCCTTAGAATGACTAAGGTAAATCCCTTGAAATATCAAGGTACCTCCCCAAATAACTAAAGTACCCCTCATATAACTAAAGTACCCCTTGTGTCAACTGAGGTACACCTCCCAAGCATCCCTACAACGTACCTCTTGAAGTGGCTAAGGCAAACCCCCCTTGAAACACCAAGGTACCCCTACTTAATACCAGGGTATCCCATCTGGTATAACTAAGGTACCCCCAAGCATCCCTAGAGTATGCCTTTGAAATAGCTAAGGAAAATCCCTTAAAACACTTGGATAACCCTTCGAATAACACTAAGGTACCCTCTACTTATTACTAAGGTACACCCATACTTAACACTAAGGTACCCTCCAAGGGTTTTAATTGAATAAAAGCCTTGTTTAGGGGCAGATTTGAAAGACCCAAAACTTGGGCATATAAAAGGATGCCCTAATTTCTAATTAAGAGTTTGAAAACCCATTTCTCTTGTCTTAGACGTATAGATTAAGAGAGAAAGATTGTAAGCTCACTTGAAAGCTTGAGCAAGAAGAAAAAGAAGAATGAGAGGAGAACTTGAAGAGAAGTTGTGCTTCTGCATTAACATGTAAGTAGCAAACCCTTCCAAACAAAATGAATTACTAACTTTCGTATTCTCTCTCTAGGGTTTTGTTTATTTGATGAAATGATCTTGAATGATGGTTTTGATTTCTAAAATTCGTAGGGTCTTTTGTTCTGGAAAGTGTTTTAAAGCATGTTGTGATGTTTTATGATCGCCCATTTTGATGTTGGAAAGGTTGTAAAGGATTTACATGAGTTTCGTGTTGAAAATGGTCAAAATATTTCAAAATCCCGACCCTGCGATTAATTCTGAAAGTTGGCGATTAATCTTGAGCCAAACCCCTAAAAAACTAGCCTCTGTTATCTTAAATCGCGAATCAGGATTAACCTGGGTGATTAATCTAGAGCCTTAGCGCGTGCGTTCAAAGGGAACGAGCGAACGTTGCCTTGTTTATTACGTCAGCGCGCGAACATTAAACTTTAGCGCGCGCGCGTCGACCCTGTTTTAAGCCTGGGCACGTGAACCTTTAACCTGAACACCCAACGCCCAAACATTGAGCTAATCGCCCCTGGGCGATTAATCCAAGGGCTAATCGTGGACCCTGTTTCAACCTTTTTTTGTCCAACCCTTTCTTAAACAACCCAAGCCTCTCGCATAGCACCCTTATTACACGAAAGACATTTAAGTAAATGTCCTGTATATTTATTGCTCAATTTACTTAAGTCTTTACATGTAAATAAGGTTTTAACCCCCATTTGGAACCAATAAAAATACTCCCAAGGCCCAATTCCCAACCAATAAAAAGTCAACTTTTCAGTTTGTGCCTAAATTTCCAGTTTTCCCGATTTTCAAAAATGGCCACTTTTTGAGTTTGATATCCAAATGAGTGATTCAGAAGCCCAGAAAATTCTAGATGATTTGTATACCCTCCAATAGACTACAACCAGAAATTGAGCCCCAAACTCCTTGTAAATTTGTCTAGAAAAATTCGACACCGAAAGTCAACGTTTTCAACCAGACTCAGAATATTTTTTAGGTCCAAAACTTTTTGTCTCGGAATCCATTGAATTTTGGTATGGTGACTTATTTGGGATTTTTAAGATCAATCCTTTCATCGAAAATGTGTTTTGAGGATTTTATGACCTTCGTTTTGATTTGGCTTGGATTTTATGAAAGCGATGTTGAAAAACTTTTATATGATTTGACAAGGCTTTGGCCTATGGTTTTGTTGGTAGTGGATGGGGAATTCCACTTGCCCTTGGTATAGACTGGTAGTGGATGGGAAATTCCACTCAGTCTCGGTTGATATAATGGTAGATGGGGAATTCCACTTGGTCTCGGTTGATTTAATAGTGGATGGGGAATTCCACTTGGCTTTGGTTTAAGCACTGGTTTTGTAAGTATGAAAACTCACACTCCTTATATGGCAAATGTTTGACAAATTATATCTTCTAATAAGCTTAAAGATGTGCAGAATCAAAATCTAAGTTCTAAGAATTTAGTAAAGAGAAAGGTGATGCTGCCACACTGCTACCACTTCGCTGGTAGCCCAAGGAAATGTAAAGTGTTCTAAATAAAGAATAATTTCGTAAAGGCAATTGCGAGGAACAACGCCGCTACCACTTCGCTGGCAGCGCATAAGTGAAACAGCGTTTTGAAAGTAAAGAACGCGCACCTGCGTCGCAAGACGACGCCGGCATGCCGCTGGTAGCGCAGAGCAAGGTTGATGAATCGATAAATCTGTTGTGCTCATGCCGCGTTCCCTCCCGCTTGCAGTGCACTGGCAGCGCGCCTTTAACTGGGTCTATTTGGATTTGAGCGGACTTGAGTTCGCTTCCAGCCGTCTACCTCGATCGCAAGGCGACGCCACCAGCGCTCGATGCGATTTGAGTTTTGTTTTCTTTAAATAGACGAGCTGTATTCTTTTGTAAATGACTTTTTTCTTTTGATCAATTGGATCTGGATCTTGAGGTTTTGAGATTCATTTCAATTCATCTTTAGAGAGTCGGTGATCGAGTGAGGGGGAGATCTGAGAGAGATCTCCTGGAATTGAAGTTTGAGGATTCTTCTTCAGTTCGGAACTTCACATGATTGAATGATCTCCTGGATTGGTGATCGAGCTTGATGGATGCATAGGTGGATTCCTATTGCATTGGATCATCTCAGTGGACTCTGAGGTGATTGTTACGATCTGGATTGATCGTGAATTACAGCTCGTGTCGTGGATTCGAGCTGTGGATCTGGATTGATCGTGAGTTGCAGCTTGTGGATTCAAGTTGTGTTACAGTTCGTGGATTCGAGCTGTGGATCTGGATTGATCGTGAGTTGCAGCTTGTGGATTCAAGTTGTGTTACAGTTCGTGGATTCGAGCTGTGGATTGCTATTAAGTGAGTTCAATTGTAAAGATTAAGTGTGTTTTCCTTTGTAATTGCTTTTCATTTAATAGTGGAGATTCAAAGGGTTAGTCACCTCATATAGACTCGAGGTTTTTCCTGGATCTGGATTCAGGTTTCCTCGTATAATTCCTGTGTGTATGTTTCCGTATTGTTAAGATTGAAATTGTTGTAGATCGAGGACCTGTAGAGTAGTCTCCTACTCTTTCAATTGGTATCAGAGCCTGTTCACTTTGAATTGTTATACAAAGTGTGATCTAGATCTATAGCATGGACTTTGGAAAAGAAGGAGGATCTGCCTCTAGACCTCCATTATTCGAAGGTAACAATTATTTTTATTGGAAAGCAAGGATGAGAGCTTACCTGAAATCTATCGATGAGCGTGTCTGGCTCTCGGTTTGTAATGGTTATCATCCACCAGAAATCACAACAGAAGGAGGTGTTGTGATGCCTAAACCTCATAATCAGTGGAGTAAAACTGAATCTGATCTATGTGGATGGAACAACAAGGCAATGAATGCCTTATTTTGTACTGTTAGTGTTGACGAATTTAGGAGAATTTCCTCATGTGAAGTAGCTAAGGAAGCTTGGGACATTCTTGAGGTCACTCATGAAGGAACCTCAGCTATCAAGCTGTCTAGACTTCAAAGACTTACAACATCTTTCGAAACTCTTTATATGAAAGATGATGAGTCCTTTGATGAATTTTATGCTAGACTTTCGGATATTGTTAATTCGAGCTTTAACCTTGGAGAAAAGATCTCTATATCCAAGGTTGTTAGAAAGATCTTGAGATCTTTGCCTGAAAAGTACATACCAAAAGTTACTGCCATTCAAGAGGCAAAAGATGTGGATACCATGAGAATTGAAGATCTTGTAGGATCTCTACAGACTTATGAGCTAGATCTGAATATTCCTAAAAGGAGTAAAGGAATAGCTCTAAAATCTGTAAATAATGAAGAATCAGATGATTCTGAAGTAGATCTGGATGAATTAGTTCTCTTAGCTAAAAAGTTCAAAAGAATGTTTAAAAAGAGACAATCTAATCCTTTATTGTCCATGGACAGATCTAATAGAAGATCTGATAAGAAAATTTCTGATCTAAGAAAGGAGAAGAAATTTTCTCAGAACAATGAAGTTCAATGTTATAAATGTAGAGGATTTGGTCATGTTGCTTCTGATTGTCCCTCAAAGGATAAAAAGAAAAAGACAAATTATTAGGTTACTTGGGATGACAGTAATACTGAAAATTCTTCACAATCAGATGAGGATATTTCTGCTAATTTTACTGCTTTTAATTCTTTTTACTCATCTTCTTCTGGTAGTTCAATCTCTGACATTGTAGCATTGTAGGAGATAATAAAGAAAGTTTATCAGATGATGAAGAAGAATTACAAGAAGCCTACAATCAGCTATATAAGGAATTCAATAGAGCTCAGAAGAAAGTCAAGAAACTGAGTAAAAAATTGAAGGAGTCTGAAACAGAGAAAAATAAAGCTCTTGCAGAAATAGATTCATTAAACAAGAAGATACTTGAAAGACATGTCAAAGAAAAGTTTCTGGTAACTTCTTTGACTGAAAAAACTGAAAAATTAAAAGAAAAGGAAGTTCAGATTTCTGCACTTCAAGGTAAAGTTATTGAACTTGAGAAATTGTCAAATTCAATTAAATCTAATGTGTCAAATTTTTCTTCAGGAAATCATCAAATTGAAGAGATTTATAAAAAGCATAGAAGAGCTGGAAACAGGCATGGAATTGGATATACAAGAAACTCAGTTCAGAAAAATTCAGAAATGAGAGAGATGATCTTTGTTCCAGAAAATAGACAAAAAGGAAAAGAAAAAGTTGATGAGGAATCAACTTCAAAGGAAGTTACTGAGAGCTCAAATTCTACTGTAAGTAATCAAAATAAGGAACTTTCATAGAAAATTTCTGCTGGAGAAGTAAGCTCAACAGGTAAATCTTCAAAATCTGAAAAATCTAAATCTGTACAGTTCAGAAATACTGTCAAATCTGGAAATTTTGATTCTTCTGAATATAGGTTCATACCTGTGTGCCATCATTGTAATAAAAGAGGTCATATAAGACCAAATTGTCATGTTTTGCATGGTTTTCCTAAGGGATATTTTGACAGTAAGAGGAAAGTAAATCAAAGTCAGTCCTTGGATTTACATAACAGATTTGATTCCTTGTTAAAATTGACTGAATCATTAAATAAGGAAGTTACAAATCTGTCAAAGAAACTTCCTTCAAAATCTCAAGTTATTGATGAAGGTACTTCTCAGAAAACTCATGAAAAACAGATTTGGGTTAGAAAAGACTTCTTAGTTGCAAATGTGGTTCATACAGCTCTGAAAGTTCATGATGTTAACATGTGGTACTTGGATAGTGGTTGTTCAAGACATATGTGTGGACATAAGGCTATGTTTAGTACCTTTGAAGAATATTTTGGTGGAAGTGTAACATTTGGTAATGGAAGCACTTCTCAAGTCAAAGGTAAAGGAACAGTAACTGGTCCTAATGGAGTTTGTCTAAAGAATGTATTATTTGTATCTGGTTTGAAGGCAAACTTAATTAGTATTAGCCAGTTATGTGATTCAAGATTGTTTGTCAACTTTACCAGAAAAGAATGTAAAATTTTGGATACTTCTGGTAGAACTGTTCTTATAGGTGTAAGAACAAGTGACAATTGTTATGGAATCATTGGAAACAATGAAAGCCCTTTAAAATCCTCCATATGCAATGAAATTGATTTGTGGCAAAGAAGACTTGGTCACATTAACTATAGAGATTTGTCAAAAATCTCTAAGTCTGAATTGGTTAGAGGAATTCCCAAGTTTGGGAACAATAAAAAGAAAGGAATGTGTGGTTCTTGCAATCAAGGAAAGCAAATCAAAGCCACACACAAGAAAACCAACAGTGTAGGAACCTCTAGACCATTAGAACTGATTCATATGGACTTGATGGGACCTACAAAGACTGAAAGTCTTGGAGGAAAGAGGTATATCTTTATTGCTGTAGATGACTACAGTAGATACACCTGGGTAAATTTTCTAAGAGAAAAATCTGAATGTTTTGATTGCTTTAAACAATTGTGCTGTCAAATTCAAGTTGAAAAGAACTTGCAAATAGGGAGGATTGTTAGAATAAGATCTGATCATGGGACAGAATTTGAAAATCAGATGTTTTCCAAGTTTTGTGAAGAACAAGGAATTAAAAATAAATTTTTTGCTCCTAAGACCCCACAACAAAATGGAGTTGTGGAAAGGAAAAATAGAGTTTTGCAAGAAATGGCTAGAACCATGATGATAGCCAAGAAAGTGTCAACAAAATTCTGGGCTGAAGCAATAAATACTGCCTGTTATATAAGTAACAGAGTATATGTCAGATCTGGGTGGAAACAAACTCCTTATGAAATTTGGAAAGGAAAACAGCCAAACTTGAAATATTTTAGAATTTTTGGAAGTAAATGTTATATCCTAAGGGGCAGAGAAAATCTAGGAAAATTTGATTATAGAAGTGATGAAGGAATTTTTCTAGGATATTCTTCTTCAAGTAGAGCATACAGAGTTTTTAACTTGCAAAAATCTGTTGTAATGGAGTCTATTAATATGTTAATAGATGATGAAGAAATTGACTGTGAATTTTTGCAAGTTGTAGATGAAGAGGATGAAATCAGAGATGATTCCTCAAGCAATGAAGTTGTTCCTCTGACAAAAACTCTCAAAGACCACCCAACAGAGCAAATTGTTGGAAATATTTCAGATGGAGTAAGAACAAGACATCAATTACATAATGAGGTAAGATTTTCTTCTTATTTATCTCAATTTGAGCCAAAATCTTATAAAGATGCCTTGTTGGATGACTCTTGGTTAAATGCTATGCATGAAGAACTAAATCAATTTACTAGAAATAATGTATGGGAATTGGTTGAAAGACCCTCTAATCTGAATGTGATAAGAACCAAATGGATTTTTAAGAACAAATCTGATGAGAATGGGGTTGTAACTAGAAATAAAGCTAGGCTTGTTGCTCAGGGATACACCCAAGTAGAAGGAATAGATTTTGATGAAACCTTTGCTCCTGTAGCTAGGTTAGAGTCAATCAGATTGCTTTTGTCTATTGCATGCTATTTGAAGTTTAAACTGTTTCAAATGGATGTTAAGAGTGCATTCTTGAATGGATATCTGAATGAAGAGGTTTATGTACAGCAACCTAAAGGATTTGAGGACTCAAATTATCCTAAACATGTTTATAAGCCGAACAAGGCCTTGTATGGACTCAAACAAGCTCCTAGAGCTTGGTATGAGAGACTCACCTCCTTCTTACTTGAATCTGGATTTATGAGAGGAAATGTGGATAAAACTCTCTTTATTCAAAGAGATTCCAAACATATTTTGATTGCTCAAATCTATGTTGATGATATAGTGTTTGGATCTACTTCTGAAACTCATGCTCATTCCTTTGGAGACTTAATGAAGAGTGAATTTGAGATGAGTATGATGGGTGAACTGAATTTTTTCTTAGGTCTTCAGATTTATCAATCTATACAAGGGATTTTTTTCTCTCAAGCAAAATATGCAAGAAATCTAGTCAAGAGATTCAGTTTAATTCATGCAAAACATGCTAGGACTCCTATGAGTACTAGCTTAAAGCTTGGAAAAGATGAATTTGGGAAGGATATAGACCCTACCTTGTACAGAGGGATGATTGGAAGTCTTCTGTACTTAACAGCAAGTAGACCTGATATAAGCTTTAGTGTTGGAGTTTGTGCAAGATATCAGGCTAATCCTAAAGAATCTCATCTAAATGCTGTGAAAAGGATTATAAAGTATGTAAATGGAACTGTTGATCTGGGAATTTGGTTCTCCAAAGAGACTAACCCATATCTTACT
Source organism: Buxus sempervirens (assembly GCA_947561395.2). Taxonomy (NCBI): domain Eukaryota; kingdom Viridiplantae; phylum Streptophyta; class Magnoliopsida; order Buxales; family Buxaceae; genus Buxus; species Buxus sempervirens. The sequence goes on along the minus strand of OX387187.1, from coordinate 5,781,004 downwards.
GGATACACTGATGCTGATTGGGCTGGGTGTATGGATGATAGAAAAAGCACCTCTGGTGGTTGCTTTTATATGGGTAATAATCTCATTGCTTGGTTAAGCAAAAAGCAAAACTCAGTTTCACTGAGTACAGCTGAAGCAGAGTACATTGCTGCAGGTAGCAGCTGTACTCAACTAATTTGGATGAAACAAATGATATCTGATCATGGTTTAGATCAGGATCAAATGATTCTCTTCTGTGACAATCAAAGTGCCATAAATATTTCAAAAAATCCTGTTCAACACTCAAGGACTAAACATATAGACATCAGGCATCACTTTATAAGAGAATTAATTGAAGACAAAACTGTTATGATTGAATATATATCTACTGAAAAACAGTTGGCTAATATTTTCACTAAACCTTTAGATCAGAACAGATTTGAAACTCTTAGGAAATCCCTAGGAGTATGCTCTCAAAACTGAAAATCAGGTTCTGTTTTGAGTTATTTTAGATGTAAAATGATTTACATATTTATTCAAAATGATCTTTTGTGTTCTTGATACTAAAATCTTAATTCAGGAAGCTTGAGTCTATGCATATTGATAGAAATGTCTTACAATCAACTATCAATTTTGTCTTAAACACCTTTGTATATTGAAGTTTATTGTGTGTTGAAGCTTGGGATCTATAGGCTATCACCTTTATGAAAAGAAAAGTTTTGGAAATGGCTGCCATAGAGATTAGAGTAAAAGCCACTGTAATTCTCAAAAAGAAAAAGAGAAAGAAGGTATATTCTTGGAATGAATTGTAAACTCAGGTTTTTTAAGAGTCAATGCCTTCTACAAAAAGAAAAGAAAAAGAGATCAGAAAAGGCTACCTATCTCTGATGTGCGAAAGCCACCAAAATGAAGTTTGGGGTATGTCTATACTTTCCAAGTATGATTACACTAAAATAGCCTTCCATATGTATAAAGTGTAAAAGTCAAAAATGTATTTCACACACTACACAAGCATTGATTCATTGATATGCATGGGTGCTCAATATCTTGAAGAAATTTTTAGTATGAGAAACCATGAAGGAACATTTTGCCATAGATATGAAATGTATCACATCTGAATTAACTTTGATAGATTCTTCAAAATCAGTTTTGTGATGATTACTTCTTGGATTGAATAAAAGTTGATTATCTGAATGATTTTTAGTTCAGTTAAAATCTTAGCTTTGTGTTTTGATGTATGATTTTTCATGAAAAATAGTTCAATCTCTCCTTTCTTTCGTGCTTGGCACCTGCCATGTTAAGCGTCGCTGGATGCACGCTGGCAGTGAAATCTTTTTGTCTATAAAAAGGGGAAATCTGTTTCACTTTTTACCTCTGTTTTTTTTACCTCTGTCTGCGATTCACCTCGCTCCTCGCGTCGTGGTGCCTCGCTGCCTTCGTTCTTCCCCTCCTTCACATTGTCAACTGTTCAGGTAAAATTTTTTTTACTGTCTTCGTTTTCTTCTTCATTTTCTTCTTCCAGTTGCAGTGTTCTTCTCTCGTTCTTGTAAGTTAGGGTTTGTAGATTGTTCTGCTATTAGGGCTTTGTCGTGCATTGCGTGTTTCTGTGTTTTTGTTCTCTCTCTTCTACTCCTGTATCTTCATCATGCCTCCAAAGAAAAAGCCTAGAAATGATTCTCCTTCCACCTCTTCTCCTCCGGTGAGAACCTGTAACGCCCCGGATCCGTGTTCTTCATTAAAGATATAACACGTCTCCTAGGGGTTAGTTAAGGATCTCAATAATGGTGATCGCTGGATAATCACCCACATTTTATATCACATCAGAGTGCACAATTCAACATTTCTATCCAGGCAAGTTATGAAATCATCAAATACATCAAATAGTCCCAAGTTTACTATCTTATTACAATCCTCAACATTCAACTTAACAGTTTAAGACCAAACAACCTGCTGGACTAAGGTCGGTAGTAATAATCCTCCTCCCTATAAGTATCAGCCGGATCTACCCCCGTAGGCACCTCACCACGAATATCTGAAAAACAAGTAACAACGAGGGAATGAGATACGAATATCCCAGCGAGTGACACATGCATATACAAAATAGTTAATACAGTTATAAGACATGCTTCGACAAATAACCAACGATAATAACAACGTAAATTTCGATAACAACTCAAACCAGGTCAATGCCATGCATATGGTTACATTGATTAATTTACATGCCAAGTAGACACTCCACACCTCCATGTACACAGTTCCGGCCTACTCAGAGTATCGGAAACTCTGAAATGACGGCCTACTCAGGGTATCGTCATCCAATGCCGGCCTACTCCGGGTATCGGCACTGACAACCAGGCCTACTCAGGGTATCTGGCTGCTCTACACTGGTTGTGGCAACACACGTGGCCATGCAATTACACCAACAAACACATACCATCACATTACTAAGCTTAACAAGGATCCATGGGAAGCTAAACCCAAACCGATAATTAACTGTTAAAACTCTGCATTAGTACACGTCACCCGTGGTTCCAACCAGAACATCAACTCACACAAGTGTTCCAACCAGAACATCAACTCACACAAGAAATCAAATAAATAATAATTACAACCTCATTCAAAACTTGCCATCAAAATGGGGTTCAATAAATCAAATCAAGTACCAAACAATGCATATTTCAAGAGGACTAAAATAAAGCCCTAGTATGTGAACATCCCGAGCATCCTCGAATTATTTCTCCACACCTACTTCATAAGCTTGTACTAAAACTAGTATCTATCTCAATTGTTCTCACCAGCAAAATTGTTACCTCTAATGTCGAAATCAATTAGTTGGGTAAGTGGTTGGAGAACCCCTAGTATCCAGAACCCCCTTGCTTTTACGGAATTATAGGATTCTGCACGAAAACAACTGGGCGCTCACTTCCCTGAGGTGGGCGCCAGGTAGGCGCCAGGTGGGCGGTAAGTCCTTTCGTTTAACTGAAGCTGGCGCTCACCCGTGGTCGAGTGGGCGCGAGCTAGGCGCTAGACGGGCGCGAGAAGAGCGGGAGAAAGGCGCTCGAATTTGAGGTAGGCGCGAGCTGAGCGCGGGGTGGGCGCTAGCTCGGCGCCGGGTCTTCTTTTCTTGGCGCTCACCTCCTAGGTGGGCGCCAGGTAAGCGCCAAGTGGGCGGTAGCCCACTTCGATTTCCAGGTCTCTGTTAATCCCAGAAATCCAACTCTGGCGGAATTTTTCAGTCTGTAACCACTTATATAGCCTCCTAATACTCCCAGGATACATCCAAACCTAATTTGGATTTAATCTACATGATTTCCCAGTTATCCCCAATTTCACTGTACAAAACCCTCCGTAACCGTTATTGCCCAGAAAACCTCAATCAATGCAAATCAACACCATGCAATCATTCAACCAATACACGAATAAATCCGAAACCTCGGTTGTAAAACAATGCCACTCACCAGTGTGCGCTTAATCCCAGAACGATAGCTTTTCCCAAAATCGGCCGAGCACGATCCCGAATGCGCGAAGATGAAATGGTAGCCGAACTGTTCGCTGCTCACGAGAGAGAAAACCCGCATAAATCCAACTCGAATGAACTTCTAGTAGTCCCTCGAGTCTTTCTCTTCCTGAGAATAACCCCAATCGCTATTTCCGCCGCAGTCGCCAAATCGCCCAGCTCAAAGTCTAACGAAGATTACCTCCGTAAGTTACGCAAGTTACGCGTATTCCTACAACCCAAACCCTACTTTCCCTCTTGGGTATTTTTACCTCGCGAGACATACGCCGCTTGATGCCTTTCTTTTTTTCCTTGATCCGATGCGCGCTCGCCCACTAGAACCCTACATATTCGGCATCGACATACATTAATTAATACGTAGACACTATACAATAATAATCATACAATAATACTAAATATTTTTCCAAAAAATGGCTATATAACGCCTGTACATACGAGCATGGGCTAAGCCCTCAAACCACACTAAACACCTGATAAACACAGTTTATGTATATCAACTGAATAAATAAATAATGGATAAACTCACCAAAAATCAGGGTCTTACAGAACCACTCCTGCTACATCTTCTCATCCAGTGAGCGCCTCTCCACCGGTGAGACCCCCATTCCCATCTCCTTCATCTGAACCATTCATTGGAAATGGTTTGTCTGATTATAATGATTTCTTCAAGCATAGGCCTGTGCATTCACCAAGGCATTCTACCTGATTCTGGTGATTTGATCCTTCAACCCAAACCTCCCATTGATGCCTCCACCCTTACCAGAAGCAAAAGGGCAAATCCTTTTCGGTTGGCTTCTTCGGAGCCTTCTTCTTCTCAATCTTTCTTGTCCAGTTCTGATGCTATGGCAATCATGGACAAGTTAAATTCCATGCAAGCCTCCCAGGAGGCTTTCAATTCTGAAGTAAGGGCTCACATGCTCATGATGAGCATGTTCAAATCCGAGACCCAAGAGAAGCTTGCTAAGCTTGAAAAGGATGTCGATTTTGCGTGTGGAGAGGTGCAAAGGGATGTTGCTGCACAGCAACGCATGCACAATGAAGCTGATCATTTTCTGGGGAGTATCCAAAGAACCCAGTTGGAGATGGATCACAAACTGTCCTGGCTGCACTTCCGGTCCCAAGATGCGTATAAGCATTATTCAAAAAATTGGGAACCAAAACCACCTCCCAGAAAGGGGGAGTATTCTGGTAGATGATGCTGCTGTGATGCTGCTGGTTGATCAACCAGATTTGTTTGTCTTGTTATGTTTGTGGTTCTGGAAGTTGGTTTAAGGGGAGATTTTGTTGATTGAAATGTTTTTTTTTGGTTGAATGTAACTGTTTCTTCTGAACAATGTATCTTCTGAACAATATATCGTCTGAAAAATGTATTTTTTTTGAAATGAATGAAAGTCTGAATTCTCCCTTATCGTTGTGCTTTAATTTTTTAAATGAAAATCAGTACTATCTGAATTTGATATTAAGCACTGTTTAAGGTTGTTGTCAGGCATTTGCCAAGGGGGAGATTGTAAGTGTGAAAACTCACACTCCTTATATGGCAAATGTTTGACAAATTATATCTTCTAATAAGCTTCAAGATGTGCAGAATCAAAATCTAAGTTCTGAGAATTTAGTAAAGAGAAAGGTGATGCTGCCACACTGCTACCACTTCGCTGGTAGCCCAAGGAAATGTAAAGTGTTCTAAATAAAGAATAATTTCGTAAAGGCAATTGCGAGGAACAACGCCGCTACCACTTCGCTGGCAGCGCATAAGTGAAACAGCGTTTTGAAAGTAAAGAACGCGCACCTGCGTCGCAAGACGACGCCGGCACGCCGGTGGTAGCGCAGAGCAAGGTTGATGAATCGATAAATCTGTTGTGCTCATGCCGCGTTCCCTCCCGCTTGCAGTGCACTGGCAGCGCGCCTTTAACTGGGTTTATTTGGATTTGAGCGGACTTGAGTTCGCTTCCAGCCGTCTACCTCGATCGCAAGGCGACGCCACCAGCGCTCGATGCGATTTGAGTTTTGTTTTCTTTAAATAGACGAGCTGTATTCTTTTGTAAATGACTTTTTTCTTTTGATCAATTGGATCTGGATCTTGAGGTTTTGAGATTCATTTCAATTCATCTTTAGAGAGTCGGTGATCGAGTGAGGGGGAGATCTGAGAGAGATCTCCTGGAATTGAAGTTTGAGGATTCTTCTTCAGTTCGGAACTTCACATGATCGAATGATCTCCTGGATTGGTGATCGAGTTTTATGGATGCATAGGTGGATTCCTATTGCATTGGATCATCTCAGTGGACTCTGAGGTGATTGTTACGATCTGGATTGATCGTGAATTGCAGCTTGTGGATTCAAGTTGTGTTACAGTTCGTGGATTCGAGCTGTGGATCTGGATTGATCGTGAATTGCAGCTTGTGGATTCAAGTTGTGTTACAGTTCGTGGATTCGAGCTGTGGATTGCTGTTAAGTGAGTTCAATTGTAAAGGTTAAATGTGTTTTCCTTTGTAATTGCTTTTCATTTAATAGTGGAGATTCAAAGGGTTAGTCACCTCATATAGACTCGAGGTTTTTCCTGGATCTGGATTCAGGTTTCCTCGTATAATTCCTGTGTGTATGTTTCCGTATTGTTAAGATTGAAATTGTTGTAGATAGAGGACCTGTAGAGTAGTCTCCTACTCTTTCAGGTTTTACTCCTTGATTTGATTGGTTTGGTTTAAATTGTGAGTTGTCTAATTGGACGTTGTTCTTAGTGTAGATCCACAGTGAGTCTAATTAGTGTGTTGGTATTGGCTTGTTAGCTTTAATTGCCTTATCCATATAGCATTCAACTGTGGAGAATCAGTGAGGCCTTCTCGGGGAACAGAGGGCTGCGGCAACCCCCCGTCGCGGGGAACCGGTTGGAGTCCTTGCGATTCATCGAATAGTGGGTGGGGAATCCCACTTAGTCTGGATCCTTGGTTAGGTTGACTACTTGCCAGCCCATTCGTTGGTACTCTGCTTGCTAAGATGTCCCTAGCTAGGCTTCTCTTTATAAGTCGTATAGGTGGCAATGGATACGGGTCATTAATCTAATTTACAGACATGCTAACCACGAGTCCTAACAAGACATGTTTGTAGTATTTGAATGTATTTGTCGAATTGATTTCATGTGTTACCCGATTGAGATATTTGACTTGAATTTACACTTATCTTGGATTGAGATGTTTTGGTTTACATTTAGTATTTTATATTGTGAATATCATCATGATGTTATAAAACTGCATAAAATGTTTTTCTACATGAATGTTTGCTGCTTACTGGGGCTCTATGTCTCACGCGTGTTTTGTTTTACCGGATTTGTTTTCAGATCCGCTTGTTGAGCCGCGTACCGGGGCAAACATTGAGGGTGAGCTTTAGTTCAGACCAGAGGATTTCTACCCCTCATAGTAGGGTTCTTTTTATGATGGTGTATTTTGTCTTGGGGATTGTATATGGGGTGTAAATATTATTTTTGGACTTATACTCTTGGGAGATATCTTTTGTACATATCTGTATATTTTGGGGAGATCATTGTGAATGGTTAGTTGCCTTAGTTGTATTTTGTTCACATGTATGTCATGTATTTGGAGATTATAGTACAGATGATCTTTTGATTATATGAAAATTTTTATTCCATGCTTCTTTAGTAATGCACTCTGATAATTACTTTGTGATTGCCCAAGATTGATTGTGTTAATCAGGTTCTATTGGGCCCATAAGTAGGTCTCGGGTACGGGTTGGTGCTGTGGTAGGGCAAACCCAGATCTGGGGCACTACATCATGACTGACTGTGTGCCGAGTTTCCTGATTGAGCGGCACTCGGCCGACCTTGGCGCACCCCAAATTTTCTTTTTTTCTTTCAATTTGTTTTCTTTTTCAATTTCCTACAATGGTCTTGGCTTTTTATTGTCATCCTGTTTTAAATCTGTCGTTATATATTTTTATCGGCTTGTTCTTTAATTTCTCTTTATTTGCAGTAGCTAAATGTTATTATTTACTAACCCTGTTTCCTTTTTGTTATTGTTGTTTCTCTATTCCCAATTTCACTTCGTTTCAACTCTTAGATGACTAGAACCTCATCCGGGAATCCCTCTAAGAGGGCTAGGGTTGAGCCTAGAGATGATAGGCTTCTTTCAGACAGGGAGAGAGAGATTTATGAGAGATATCTGCATCATCGAGCTGTCCTAGTAGAGAGGGAGGTTCGGTTTGAGGACTTCGCCTCTACCATTGAGGATACTTTTAGGATTCGCGGGTGGTTACCCGCTTTCCATGGCTTTACCCCTACTTGTGAGGAGCTAGTGCGGGAGTTTTATAGTAATATTCATGACATCTCTCCCGATCGTACCTCCTTTCATGTCTATATCCGAGGCACCCGCTTCTTGATTTCCCCTGACTTTATTGCTGCCAGTATTCGTGTTCTTAGGGTGGAGCACCCAGTCTACCCTTACTCCAGTGAGACTATGCCCGACTATTCTACTGTCGCCACATTTCTTACGGGTCAGGCGACAGAGTATACTGGAGTGGGTCCCCTCTGTAACGCCCCGAACCCGGGTCAGTGCAAACCGGCACCCAACCCGAACCCCGTTCGCTACTGTAACAACCCAAGTCCGGTTCAACAACCAAACTCGAGATGTTACCACGAAGCTGGGGTCAGATACAAACTAAGATTCACAAAATACTTTTAATCTAATTAATTACATCAGAGTTCTGGTGGAAAATAAAACAATTCTTTATTCAATTAAGGTTATAATAACATTTGTCTAATCAACATATGAACAATATTATTAATTATAATTCTACCTGTTAAATAAAACCCCATCTTCGCGATCTCTCCAAGCAACCTGAAAAATAGTGGAAAACGGAGTGAGATTTACATCTCAGCAAGTAGCAGGTGCATGCAATTAAAAACAGTCCAATGTAAACAAATAGTCATGAGGTATTCGATTAATCAACGATAAGACGAGAAATCCAAGTTATCTATGGCAATTCCAAATAAAGCGATAAAACAGATGATCATGTACAAATACCAGTAATTAGATGTTATTGAGGTAAAACCGATGAAGGTGATAAAACACGTGACTTTTGCAAGACTCACAAAGATGATAAGTATTTGAGATGACACTCAACTAAATGCTATACCACCGTATGACTTAAGGGCAGTGCTACTTAATGATACTCAAGCCCCATGCAGCGCAGCTATAGACCAGAGCCGTAGTCACCGACTTATTGCGCACGAACTCAACAGAGTTGGCATGTACCACCAGCATGTAGCACCAGAATCAATACATGGAGATGGTCGCTTATCCACATGTACAGGGAATCACCAGCGGCGCACCGGGTGTCTCTCCAGACATAGGACCTTCCCAGAGCAAACTAACTTGCAATGGAAGCGCGCTCGCACATAGGAGTAACTCAACCCAAACTAAATACCACTTAGTTAACTAGACAAAACTATGGATCCATATACAGCTAAGCCCACTAACACAAACCACGATAAAACCACATATGGGAGGACACGCTACTGTAGGAGGCATACACACTTTTACCTGTAAAGGATTACACATCTCTACACAGAGAATTACCCATCTCTGCCATAAAAGATAGTATCAAACTCAACCACAGAAGCCATACCACTCAACTGTAAAAGAAAAGATAATAACTTTATACCACATACCAATCCATACAAGAATATTAAATTCCAAGTAAAAACCATGATACAATCCTTAATAATCCAAATAAAGCCTCTTCCAGAATAACATATGCAATTTTCCAATTATATTCAAAATAAAACTCATGTGTCCTAAATTAGATAGAGATCAGAGTTTATGTAATTCCAGAAACCAATATTCATATTTAAAGTACAGACCAAAAGCAATTCAAGTCTTACTTATAGTTTTCCTTATTAATCCCTTTACTAGAATCCAATTTCCTATCTTGACACCTAAGATAATTTCGATTTAGGTTTTCTGTATTTTATTTCTTCAGCATGTCCTATAGACCTAAAATAAAGTTTAGAAAGTGTTTTTATTCTATAAATTCCAATAGTATTATTTATCTCAATATCCATACCATTTGACCCTTTTATGGACAAACCTTTCATTATAACCTTCAATTTATTAGTTAATCTTTCCAATTTAATTTTATAATTTTTATACCTTAATTAGGTCCTTATAAAGATGTTAATATACTTAATTAATTAGAAAAATTATTGGATATTTATTCGTATTACCTTTTCCCCAAAATCTACAAATTTTACATAGAGCGCCTACCTCTATAGGACTAGGCGATCCTGGGCGATCCTAGGCGCTAGTGCAATTTTTAACAGAAATTTCCACATTTTCAAAGTTCAGATTTTTATACTTTTGCTATATGTCTCTTTGGTCTAAATTAATCTACTAACATTCTAAAACATATCTAAAGCCCTCTAGACTAATTCTCATCAATTAAATACCATCCTATAATTAATTGCATGATCAAACCAAATTTTCTTCTTTATTTCAACAAATCCTTCAAGACTACCAATCACCAAAATATAAACAACTTGATTCCATGTAAATATTGTTCCGACTAATTCATTCAATCCATATTAAATCACGGAAAACAAAATCATGCAGTTCCTCACGTTTTCCAAGGTTACTACTTGCCTTATACGCTAAAATCCTTCTTCCATTGAAACTTCTAATTCTGGACCTGACTTTTGCTCCCAAACGCACCAAGCTAGAGTTCTCCAATTCACATCTCCACCGTTCAAAATGTAGTTCCAACAGTGAAGACCAAAACCTCCAAATTTGAAGGCGATCTACCGTACAGATTTTCCCCAATCATGATTGATGATGGCTGGTCAGACTTCTCCATTAGCAGCCTTCTTCCTTTCTCTCCATCTTTTCTCTCAATAATAAAACCCACGAAAATCCTCTCTTGTCTAACCTTAATCTCCTATTTATACTTGGCTTTAGAAGTCCTAATCCAACCCTAATAGGCTACTTTAATTTGGGCTAACCCAACCATGGTCTAATTAAAGTCTAACCCATTCTAATTAATTCCTACTTTTTCTCTACCTTTTATTTTTCTACTCAAACATTATTAATTAAATCTTTTATCATCTAAACTCCTACTTACTACCTATTTTCATGTATAATAATTAATTAAACCTTAATATCACATAAAACCTTATTTTCTCCAAATTAAGACTTGAAATCTCCTAATTACCATTTTTCCTCATTTGGGCTTTTATTAATTCCTTTTAATTCCTAACATGTCTAAATAAATTATTTTCTTCTATTTTCTAATCCTAGTTATTATTTAATGCTTTATTTATTAATTACTCTTTTTCTAAAAATTACCAAAATACCCTTTTTACCCTTTTAGGCTAATTTCCTTAAAAATTTGTTCTTTATTTACAACTTACTACTTATTTGAATTACTTGCCCTTTAATTCTTCACTTTTTATTTTAGCTAGGACTTAAACTCATATTTCCTTTATTTATTATTTATTTATTTATTATATGAAAATTCTGGGTTTTACACCCTCCATACCTCTGGATTTTCTGCCGACACATACATCTTTTCGAGGATTGTCTTTACTGATCTTTGGCCTGTTTCTCATTTTTCTTCTCTCCCTAGCTCTCGCTCACTATTCCTTTATGCCATACGGAAGGGCGATTCCATCGACCTTCCTTCGGTGATCATCTCCGTTATGCTTGGGGTTTATGATGACCGTAGGCGATCTGTAGCCTTACCCTACGGTTGTCTGATATCTAGGCTTATTGCCGCTTCCCTGGCTCGGTACCCCAGTTTCACTGCTTTGACTCCTAGCCAGCCCATTTGCAGAGCCACAACGAGTATCACTCGTGCTAGGAGGGCTGCTGATACCGCTGCCGAGCCTTGCCCCTCTGTTCCTTCGACTTCCCTTCCTACTCCTGTGGTTGCTCCCCCTTCATCTGATATTCCATCTTCTTCATCTCTTTCCCTTTCCACTAATATTCCCTCTTCTTCTGCTCTACCCCCTTCCACTGATATTCCCTCTTCTTCTTCTATTCTCCCTTCTTCTTTTTCTCTTTCCCTTCCTTCTTTTTCTCTCCCCCCTTCCGCTGGCATTCCTTCTTCTTCTTCCTTTCCCTCCTTCACTAATTTCCCATCTTCTTCTTCTTTTCCCTCTTTCACTGATTTCCCATCTTCTTCTTCTTTTCCCTCTTTCACTGACCTCCCATCTTCTTCTGATGCTCCCCCTGCTCCTTCTTTTGATCCTTCACCATCCACGATTGCGGGTCTTTCTGCTCTCGTTTCTACCTTGACAAGTGAGGTGAGGACACTGCAGGAGGTAGTGAGGGCACTGGGCCACCACATGATCCACACGGTGCGGCACATGGGCGAGATGTCGAAGGCTCAGACGGCGATGTAGCAGCACCTGGACGAGATGTCGGGGGTTCAGACGGCGATACGGCAGACCGAGGAGGATATGCTACGACAGCAAGAGTTGATGGGATGGTCTATATCGACCCTGCGGGGACATGTACAGCTCATGCATGCCACCCACTGCCAATTTATGCAGTTTTTCTTGGGCGACGACGAGTCTAATACTGACGCTACAGTGGGTGATGCTATTGGCGCCAGTGGCTTTGTAGGAGGTGATGATGGGGCTGAAGAGGGCGATAGTGGGGCTTGTGCGGCTGGAGCTGGAGATGGTGACGCAGGCTCGAGAGAGGGTACCGGCGATGGAGGAGATGATGCAGGACCTTCTAGCTGACCTTTTTATTTCTTGGAGTCTTTGTATTTTATTTTTATTTTTATTTACTATTTTGGTTGTACTCCAAACCTTGTACTTGGGCTTCATATATATATATATACAGATCTTTTTGTTCACTTCCTGTCTATTTTTATTTTTCCCCATTTGGAAGTTCATTTGCTTTTTTTTTTTTTGCAATTTACACTGCAAATTTAATCTAACAGATTTACAATAATATTCGTCATTAATACAGAAAATTTTCTTAATGCTGTATTATCGCATATACAAATCGTACCATATTAATTAATGCAATAGAATCAATCAGATCCATAGGAGGAATACTCTCAACCTATTTTTTCTACTCTTTGGATTTCTACCCAGCGAGCACACAATTCCCAAGGTCATCCTAAAGTTTCCTAGTCCTATGTCATGCTTTCTTGTAAAACTCTGATAGTCTCTAATATCATCTGTAATGCCTTGAATCCGAGTTACGTAGTTAAAACCGTAACACTTCTCCAGAGGTTAGCATGTAACACAGGACCGCAATATTAGAGTGAAGGAAAAGCATGAGTATAACAATAACTATAAGACAGAGTGCTCTAAAATAATCCCAAATGAAATAAACTCACATGCCAAGTAACTACCTGCAAGTACCGTCCTCTCCAAGATCAGCTGAAAACAAAACAAACCAAACGGAATGAGATACGAATATCCCAGTGAGCAGCACATGCATGCACAAAACCATTTAGTTCAGTTCTAAAAACATGCCACGGTGCAACACATATACGATGATGATAACACATCAAATCCGAGTAATCCAATAGAATCCCAATAATCCAAGTGATATAAAATGCGGGAATCCATCATGTAAATCAAACAATAACGTCGATATCAAATTGTGCATATAGCAGAAAATTCACGTATAACCCAAATATAAAACGAATCCAGTACCAATCTCATGTCAAACTTTATGAGGGAACCACGCCGGGTCTATGTACCTCATCCCAATACCATATCCAATGAGGGAGCCACACGGGGCCTGGGTTACCTCATCCCAACACAAACACTCGATGAGGGAGCCACACGGCCTATGTTACCTCACCCCAACACAACACTCGATGAGGGAGCCACACGGCCTATGTTACCTCACCCTAACACAATTCATCACAGTTACTCCGGACCAGCATAGTATCTCACGAAAACCCAATAGATGCTCTGACCCAAAAACACAAGTCCATTCGGCAATAAAAACCCCATTACTCACACAAAACAATATTCGTAAAACCAACTTAACACTTTGATAGAAAACACGTAACTCAGATTAAACATATTCACAGCTAGAAACAATGTGAAATCTTAGATAAGATTGAAACACTAATCAAGGGTATCAGGATAGAAATTTGATTACCTACTGTACTTTGAATATCACTTTCGGGAACTTATAAATCCCACCAACAATTTGATTAATGCTCTCCCCAATGTTTGAACAGATAACATATTTCAAATATCCTAATCTAGTCTTTGGCTAAGAGGTGGCAGCCTCAAAGTATCAAAAATTTGCTTGGGTTGGTCAAACACAACTTTCGGCAGGTTTTAGTGGGTGTGCTAACCTCTAGCGCTTGGCGCGAGGTCGGCCCCAACTCGGCGTATACCCAATCAACACTTCACGCTAACTAAAAACTATTGGCGCGAGATGAGTACGAACTCAGTGAGACTAGAAATCGTATCTCGCGCTGAATCTACCACTTGGCGCTAGGTAGGCGCCAAGTCGACGGAAACCACCTTCGACTCGCGACTCTTTGTTAACTCTAGATCTCCATGACTGACCATATTTTGACCTCTGTAACTACTTTTCTATGCTTCTACCATCCCCAAAACACTTTTAAACATGATTCGGATTTAATCTAAACAACTTTATATCACGACTTGAATCTCATCAAATAACTTACGCTCAAAAAACTACGTTATTCAGAAACCATGCTTCACGGCTAAACTATTAGATCAAAACCAAAACTCCGGATTAAAACGAAACTACTCACCTGTCTTCAGGATTTTCTTCTAGCTTCCAACCCTTTTGATAGTATCCTCCGAAGATCAAAGCTTATCAGCCAACGCCCTCAGGTTCCAAGCAGCGGCCACTCTAAATACATGGCCTCTGGTTTCTTTTTCCTTCCACCCGAAATTTTAACCTAATAATCTATTTGTAGGCCTTGAAACCCTCTTCCCTTAACCTAATGGATTTATTACTCACCATCGAAATCTCATATTTACCCTTCCCTAAAGTTGAGGATAACATAAATTTGTTTATTAAATTTCTAATCACTACAAATTTTAAATTTTGTATTCACTTAATGAATAAAAGTCTACTTATTTCTTTGCCACCTAATTGCCGAAATCTCCACACAATATATTTAATTAAATCTACTAATTAATCCTTTAATTAAATTCCTACTAAAAACTGGGGTTTTTACATTTGTAAAATAAAGTGTTTTAAATAGTAAAATCTGATATTCACATAGTAAAACATGGTTAAACCTGTCTCATTGAAACTTTGAAACCCTTAAAAGACCTACAGGAGTACACTTAAGCGTAAAGACTTATGAGTTAACGTCACTTAATATGTTAAGTATTATTATATAATTTATATCTATTATGTATTTTATATATAATATTATATATTTCGGTTCGGTTTTAGGCCTAGGATATTTGGTTTGGTCCTCAGTTTGTTTCGGTTTAATTGAGCCTTCAACCCAAAATTGAACCAAACAAATTTTTGGTTTTACATTTTTAGAACCAAAGACATAAGAACCCAACTCAAACTAACCTAATGTCGGGTTGGGTCAGTTCGGCTTTGGTTTAAATCGGCCCAAGTTGCAGCCCTAGTATTAGGCCCTATTAATCTTCGTTTTATTGATTTTATCATGTGTTTAATTTATATTAGACGTCTAATTAATATTTTATCATTATTTTTACCTAATCCATAATATTAGGCCCTATTTATCTTCTTTTTAACTGATTATATCATGCATTTAATTTATATATTAGACTTCTAATTTATCGCTAAATTTTAATATAAATTTAATAAGATTTTAATCAACATTTATTAATGATATATATGTTATTTTATCACGTGTTGAATAATTAGAGGTCTAATTGTATAAGTAAACGTCTAATTGAGACATATGTTATTTTATCAACATGATATATAAGTTATTGTATCATACGTTAACATGATATATATGTTATTTAGTTAGTTAGGGAAGGAAATTTTAGGTATGTGAAAATAAAAAACACTTAAGTTAGTTCATGCTTTTAATAGTAGTATAGATGTTTAAAATTCAATTTTTTCACCTGGATTAGATTTTTAATTTTTAAAACTTGAGAAAATAAAGATCATGAAACATTTTTTCCCTCAACGTGCTATACTTGTTACTAAATTTATATAATATTGAATAGAAAAATGAGCATTGAGGATTGAGCATATTTACAACGTTTTCCCATTATCTTAACCAACAAGAAGCCACTTGATTGAAAAGTGAAAATGTGGGAGTTTAACAAGGGTTGAAGACATACCAAAAACGAAGCTTCTATTCTCTTTTCTTTGTTATCACTTTTCAAAACTAACTTACTAATTTTTTTTTAGTTTTTCTATTTATGTGTTAGCTTGATTAATTGATTTACAATGCTTATACAAGAAAAAAGGGGTATATTATTGGCTACCCAACAGGTTGATGGGTTCGGTTCGAGTTGACCCATTTCCAGACAGGTTGGGAAAACCTCAACTCAAACCCAACCTAAATAATAAACGGGTCAATCTGAACCCATTTATTTAGGGTTTGCTTTGGGTGGGTTGATGGGTCAGTTCAAAATTTTCCAGCTCTAATGGGGATGGTGATGAGGTGGGTTAAATGTGTAAACCACCCCGCCCCCATTCCTAGGGGTTGGTATTATCAAAATTGGGTTAGGGGCAGGTTTGGGTTTAGCCCAATTCACTACCAACCCGACCTTGCCTTGAACTTGTTCTTAGTATATTAAAATACTATTTTTATATGTTTATAATATTATTTTAATATATATCATGTATAAAAAAAATACAAATATATATTAATTTATATAAGTTTTTATGCAATTTTTTTAATACTTATGGTCATCTCTGACCCATGCCATTACCAACCCGATAGGGGAGGGTTATGGTTTGCCATTACTAGCCATACTCTATAAGAATTTAACATGTATTTCTTACTTGTTAATGGGAGATAGAAGCATGCTTTCTACTTTACCATGATATATTACAGCGGAGATGGAAGAAAGTGAGTTGTTTCTCTTTCCTTTTAATTATTAATTGCTTTTATTCAGGTATTTGAGCTTCCTTGATGGATTAAAGTTTCATTCTCGATGAATTACAGTTATCTTAAGGCTTCAGGTAATTTGTTCAGGTTATAACACAGAGCAGGAGGGTGGTGTGTTTGGTAAAGGAGCGGATTTCGTGAACCTTTTAATTGGTTTCGTGAGTAATTTCTTTCATTTTTTTCCCGGTTGCTCAAGCTTGCTCAAGTTGTGGTGTCAAGTTCTGTTTTTTTGGGGTTTGGTTTGCTGTCCAGAGATGTAACCTTTTGGTACACTGTTTGTGTACCCCAAACTTGGATTTCTTTTCTCTATTATTAATACATTGATACAATTTACCAATCTAAAAAAAAATGAAGCAAAGAAGCAGCCTTTTGATGCTGATGCTGAGAACAATTGTTGTGTGTTGGCAATGACAAGAGGCATCAATGGAGAGGCATACAGTGATATAGTGATTAAAGCAAAATAATTTAGGGGAATTACATAAGTCTAAGCAACGATCCCAAAGTTGTAAGAGTGAGAGAGGAATGTAAGTGGTGGGGTTCTTAGAAAGGGAAAGAGGCAACAGCGGTAGTGGTGCAGTAGCACCAAAAGTGCAGGCCAACTGACCCATAAGTAAATAAAAATAGGAAGAAAGGGACTGAGAGACAGACATGGTGTCATTGACAAGCAGTCCTACCAATGGACACGCCCCAATATTTGTAGCCAAAATAAAAGGGCCCAACAACAGTGACAACTCTCTTTAAACTCAATTCCATTAAAGTTAAGGACCCTTTCCATCTCTTTCTCTCCCTCTCTCACTCTCTCTATTTTTCTCATCTTTGAGGACTCTTTTATCTGAGCAAATTACTGGAAGAGCAGCAATCATAGTGAAATAATAACAGCAATGGTCTGACATTGCTTTCCATATGTTCACTTTGATTATTTTTCTTATAATCTTGTGTGATATATGTGAATAAATATTATGGTTTGAGTTCAAATAATAAGATTATTTTTCTTTCTTGTGAAATGTAAGGATTTTCAGATCCTCCTCATTTACTTAGAATTTTGCAATTATTAACAGCAAGTCATGGAATTCTGCAATTAATAGCAAGTCATGGAATTATGCAATTACTTAGATTTCCGAAATGTAAGGATTTATCGTGGAATTCTAATTTACTTAGAATTCTGCAATTAGTAGCAGCAAGTCATCCAAGGCAAACATAAATAATACTCTCCTATAAAATTTTTGATTATCCAATCTTGCAAAATGCACAAAATGAGGAGAAGAACAAAAAGGTTTATCAAGAACATATACAAGATATACAAGACCACAAGTATTTTTCACAAGATACTATCTTAACAACCGGTTTAAGAATGATATCATTTTCCCTGCTTTCTTAGATATGCTGAAAACAGTTTGAAAATGTTCAAATTTTTGGGACTCAAAACTGAAGAAATCAATGTATAATATGGTTTTCGGACAAACAACATGCTGGAGATCCTTTCATTCGGAGTTATCCACATTTTGATTTAGGAGTACTATAATTCTTACACAATTCTTAATGGAATTTCATATGTCAACTATTCATATCAAATATGGGAAAAATATAGATATAATAAGAAATATTAAACTACAACCATTAGCAATACTTCATGAGCATAGGATGAGAATTGATTCAATACCCTACAAGAGCTTATATGCAAAATGACTCAACAGATGATAATACATATTCTCCTCGAAGAGTAACTAAAACTAATTTTGATGAGCTATAAGACTTGCTTAAAATAGTTTATTTAACAATAAAGCAAGAATCATTAATTATTGACCATCAAAATCACTGATTGGCTGAATTATCCTTGGCAAAATATTCATTATTAATACACATCCATAATTGATTGAGCCCCTGAATTGATACTCAAGTTCATCTTACAAATGATTTATAATCTAAAGTTACATACCTCAATCTTTGTTAATCCTCTCCTCATCCAATCACCCACATGATTAAGACTTTACAATTACCATTTCCCTCATAACGCTTTAATCTTTTATCTTTTTTGAGTAAAATTCTACCTACTTATTTGACAAGAGCCTCGACTAGTTACAAATTGATGCAAAAGGCTACGAGTTTCTAAGAAGTTCGAAAAATATCAAGAATAAACTAGGTGCTTTTACCAAGAGCTAGCCTATATGGCTCGAGTAGTTACAAATTGATGCAAAAGGCTACAACTTTCTAAGAAGTTAGAAAAATATCAAGAATAACCTAGGTGATATTACCAGCGGCAAGCCAACATTTGAGACCCTTCAAAATTGAAAAAAGCTTCCCCTTTTCGATTATCCAATTTAGGGCAAAGTTTTCGACAAATTGTAGAGTTTTAGAAACCTGTGAGACATGGAAAAAAATCAATTTACTGATTTCCTCAATCATCACACGGGATTAAATAAAATAAAGAGTCGCCACCATTCAATTTAGGTGTGAATGGACACCAAAATATCAAATAAGCACAAAAGGCAAATTTTAGGGTAAAAATAACCCTCCTTTAAAAACAACCAGAGATGGATAAGGGGATTAAGTTATGAACAGGGGAAGGTGTTAGGTACCCCTATTCATCCACGCAAGGTGGTTGCCAGGTATTGTTCATGTTTTACAAAAATAAAAGGCTTGCTATAAAAATCAGGAAAATCACAAAAAAAAGAGGAAGATGTATGGTTTTTTCATACGAATAGTCTGATTGATCCAGAACTATCAAACATGATCATACCATTCCTAGGGTTTCATGATCAAAACAAAATTAAGATAAAATCAATTTAAAGTGAAAAATCCAAAATCTGGTTTCAAGTCAAATTCTAGAAATCTAAAAAATATGATTTTTACAAAATATTTCAAAATTTAACTTGAACAGTCCAGAACATAGATAAAGCCCAAATTTCACATTAAATTTGAAAATCAAAACCAAAAATATCCACATTAATGAGAAACACAAAAAGGGGAGAATTTAGACCGTAGGGTCTTCTCTCAATAATGAAAAACAATTTAAAAACAACTTCATGAAACCCTAGAATTTATTTTCAGGCTTCTAGATTTAGATCTACCATATTGATCATGATAAATCCAAGATCCTAGCCTAAAATCACAAAAATCACGAAAACAGTGCTGTAGGTGCAAAAAGTGGCAAAAATCCAGATTTTGGAAAATAGAGAGGATCTTATGCTATAAACATCATAGATTCATGCTATTCATTCAAATATATCATAAAAAACATTAAAACATGATCAGGATATTCAAAGCAACCACATCTCACAGATTAGAGCACATGGGGGTCTACCTTACGGATCCACCTGTTCCCCTTTCCCCTAGTTCTCTCTTCACGTTTTACGGCTAGAGAGACTCTTGAGGTACTTAGAGATAGGTTTGGTTACACAAACACAATCACATGCCTTATTCTATGAAAAAAAAAGAAAAAAAACAGATATGGGGTTCTATTCTAGGGATCCACCTGTTCCCCTTTCCCCTAGTTCTCTCTTCACGTTTTACAGCTAGAGAGACCCTTGAGGTACTTGGAGACAAGTTTAGGAATACAAGTACAGATATGGCCTTATTCTACAGCAATAGAGATGATCCTATTACTTCTAGAATTGAAGACAGAAAAATAAAAAGGGATAGGGGACTTACCTGGATTGAGCAGGCAGAGCAGCAGGAGTTCTTCTCTAGGAGTTCCTTGTACTTCTTTGACTTCAAAATTTCGTGGCCCTTAGCTAGAGGAATGAGCCTCTATTTATAGACACACTCAGGGGCATGGTTGGTCCAGAAGGATATAGCCTGGTCTTTAAGATAGAGTGAAATACAGAGATAATGCACATCCATAGCCAACCAAGGTGACTTGAGCGAATAAAAGACATAATTCGCTCGTTTAAAGATATATTGGACTTCAAATAAAGCTCAGAAATCGAGAGAAGGACAAAACTTGCACGTGTCTTTAGTGACCGTAAATGCACTACGGTCCAATAGTGATCGTATTGGTACTACGGGCACGCCTGCTCGTAGATAAGTTTCGGGCGCGATAGACCCGTGAAGAAAATACGGTCAAAGCCTGTTCATTCTATTTTTACGCTTTTTTGACCTGTTTTAAGCTCTAATTACATGTTTTTATTATTTTCTCATTTAGCAGTGCAATTTGGGGTGTCTACAAAACCAATATAGCAGAAAGCTTACCCTATTTCGAGGGGGTGGTCGCCGAGAACGTTGCCGAATGGAATAGGGTTTTGCTTCAACTGGGGGTCGTCGGAGAGTTTGTGAAGGGCATCTGCTTTCAAAAAGCTTTCCACTTGCCAATACGACGGTGTTGTCGAATGGGGGTCGCCGAAGAGCTCATCAAGGGCATACGAACTTTCTATTCACCTTTGATCGGTTGTCACAGGAGATGGTGGCTGGAAAATCCCAAGAGATTTCAAACGGGGAAGAAAGCTCTCTCTCAAGTGTTTGATGGCACGAAAAAACGACTGCATACGAAGGTTTGACAAAGTGAGGAGAGAGACGTCTTTTGATGTGTTGACGTGGGGGGTAAAATGGGGAGAAAACATGCGCTGCACCCCCCCCCCCAGTTTGCTAATATTCTTAAAAATGTGGTTTATTCTACCAATGAGACTTTTCTTGGCACATTTTTGGCAATAGCCACGAAAGTTACCCTTTTCAATAATTTTCCCATTAAAAAAGATATGTTTGGCAGTTTGGCACCACACAAAAAGAAGAAGGGGGGACTCCTGCTTTCCCCGTTTTCCAAAACAATAACTCCATCAACGCAGGGAAATGCCACGTGAAGACATTTCCACAAAAATGATTTCGGTTTGGTTTGGCTTACTTGCTTTGATTCGATTACATATGGTATGGTCTTAACCGTATAAGTTTTGAGTCACTATCACTTATTGAGTTCGGGTTTAGGTGGTCATCATATCCAAAAATGTTCTAGTCCAAAGACCCGACTAAGTGACCTGGATGTGACCAAGGAAAATCATTGAACATCATGGTCACTTTGCAGCATGCAAGTTCCCACAAACAATGGTTTATCGTGCCAAAACACATATGTCATGCCTTTCATGGTTTGATCAGCGTTGGACCAATTTAGTGTATATTTGTTCAATCCAATGTCACTTCGGCCTTTTTTGGATTAAATACATTTTTGATCCATTACTCAAATTCATAGGTTGTGGGGTCAATTTCTGATCGAGTACGTCAATAGGCAACTGACAGCGATGAAAGTGGTAGCAACAATGAATATGACAATGAATTCCTTGTTGTCCCTAAGGCAACGAAGCTGCAGCTATTAGGCATCTCTTTTGAGGACAATGGAGGAATGGGTACAGGAGGTATAAGGTTCAATAAAACTTGGTTTGGTGCTTCTGTTTCCTTGCCTTCCATTGTAATAAATTCTAGAACAGAGGCTGTGCTCAGGAACCTGATGTGTTATGAGTTTGCACAACAAATGGGTCCAAATGATCGCGAGGCATGCGCTTATTTGCAGTTGATGTGTGAACTCATTCGTACACCAGATGATGCAAAGCTTCTTGCTGACAGTGGCATCGTCTATTGCCGTCCTACACTTGAGAATGAGTTGCCTGAAATCTTTAATAGGCTATACCTTCTAGATGTGAAATGTAATCGCAATGTCCGTCTTGTCCACAATCAAATTCGTAGCTATCGGAGATGTAGAGCTCATCTAGCCTCCACTCCAGCACCCAACCCTGATGATCCTGCCCAGCCTCAACCTCCTTCTTCCTTCCATGAGGAATTATCTTTACTCAAAGATCAAAACTCCTAACTTCTTCACCTTGTCCAATCTACGAGTGAACAGATGAAGAAGCATCATGAACACAATATGCAGAGATTTCAGAGGATTGAGCATCGACAGCAGAAGTTGGCGGAGGCACACAACAAGATGTACAAGGGGCTCATTGACTATTTTAATAATCAAGATGTTGATGAAGAAGAAGAGGCTCCAAGTGCAGCTCCAAGTCCAAGATTTGAGAATGAGGTGTTCCTATAGGTAAAGTGTTTTTTTAGTAAGGAGTTATGGTCTTACTTAAGTTGTTTTGGGTGAGTGTTTATTTTGTACTTAATCAGCAACCTTTTTTCTGGTGACTTGGTATGTACATTGTAACGTCCCGGATCCGTGTTGTTCAATAAAGATATAACACGTCTCACGAAGGTTAGGTATGGGCTACATTTCAATCATCAACTCCACATGATACGTGGGACATACACCAGAGTGCGGAAAATAAGAGTTAATTTATTAAGCATGGAAAATCCAACAACATGAGGGTTTAACAATTTCGAGTAAGACTGAATATCAACTAAGTTTATACCCATACAAATGTCATAGTTTTCAAAATCATAAACAGGACCTACAATCACTAAGGGTAGTAATAGTCCTCTCTCCTATAGAAATTATCAAGCTCTACCCCAGCAGACAAGTGAGTATCTGAAAACAAAACAAAACAAACGTAATGAGATACGAATATCTCAACAAGCAACACATGCATGAGAAAACAGTTTATAACATTTCTAAGATATGCCACGAACAATATACAACCATGAATAACCAATAAGAACGATCATACAGTTGGAAATCACAAGTTCTCAATGTTAGAATAAAACCAAAACCAAACAACAATCATAAACCATACACGCATGGCCAATGTCATGGAGTTCACTTGTATTGTGTAATTTACATGTCGGAGCGACATCCAAGCCTCCTAGAACACAGGCCGGTCAACATAGACACGGAACTCCAAAATGACTGCCTATCAAGGAACTTTGTCATCCAATGCCGGCCTATTCTGGGTTTTGGCATTGACAACCCGGCCTACCAAGGATCACGAGCTGTTCTACCCTGGTCATGGTAACACTCATGGCCATGCAATTAATGTTATGGTATTGTTTATTGGTGTAACTACATTGCCTTGTGTGTTGCCATGACCGGTGTAGAGTAACCAGAAATCCTAAGTAGGCCTGGTTGTCAATGCCGAAACCCGAGGAGTTGGCCGGCATTGGATGACGAAACCCTAAGTAGGCCGCCATTTCAGAGTTTCAAAACCCTGAGTAGGTCGGAACTGTGTACATGGAGGTGTGCATGTCCCCTTGACATGTCAATTGACCAATTAAAGCAATAGGCATGACATTGACCATTCGATGATTGATCGGTATTACTATTGGTCTATTGTTAAAAACTGTTATTGGGTTTTTGTGGATTTTAACTTTGGGATTGTTTCTTTATTGATTAATTGTGCTCGTTATTTATCGTGGCATATTTAAAACTGATGATAACTATTTTCTACATGCATGTGCTACTCACTGAGATATTCATATCTCACGCATTTTTGTTTTGTTTCCAGATACTCGTGGTGAGGCGACTGCTGGGGTAGATCCTACTGACACTTATAGGGAGGAGGATTATTTCTACATCCCATAGACTCATAGGTTTATTCTGGATTGGAAATATTGACTTGTAGGTTTTTGGGAAATGTAATGAAGGAGACTGATGGTACCTTAATCAAATACTTTTTCATGTTTCCTAGTAGATAGTTGTTTTGCGCACTCTGACTGGTATAACTTGTGTGATTATCCAACAATCACATGAGTCCTAACACTCTGTGAGACGTGTTATATCTTCATTGAACAACACGGATCCGGGGCATTACAGAGATGGTATCAGAGAAAACCTGCGCTGGAATTAGGAATTCCTAAGTAGTATGACTTTAGGAAAACCTTGGGGGTTTTGTGTGCATGCTAGTTAGCACCAAAGGATTAGGAAGAGAGTTCCTATCTAACATGGTGTTGTGTTTTTGCAGATTGACATGGCGGGTAGAGGCAGACGAGCGAGGACCTTAGATCCTCCCGAGGAGGAGATACCACAGGAGCATCCACCTGAGCAGCCATGTGGGATTCCACGTCCAGTGCAGGATATTTGGGCTGCTGTTGGCTCACTCACACACCTATTTGCTATGGAAAGGGAGGAGAGGATGAGTCAGACTGGGAATGGCCACCGGAATGGTCATGGAGCTACAATGGATTAGCGGAGGATGGGAGAGGAGTTGTCCTTGAGGGACATCGATTAGTTCAGGAAGTTGACTTCCCCACCCTTCTGTCAGCACCCCATTTTTGCACCATAAAATTGCCTAAGAAGCATATCTTAAATCGGAATATATGTGGGCACGTAAATCGAGGTTTTTATAGTGGACCTGTCTTTTTGAAATAATAAGCCCATCCTAAAGAGAATTCTGAGACGATTCTGATGTGCCAAACCGAGCTCAAATAGGATCTCAAAAGACTAAGTTATGAATAAATTAAGCAAAAGGGTAGTTTGGGGATTTTTATAAAACCGAAATTGGATGCCACATGGCAGCCACGTGTACGCCATGGTGGTTGCCATGTGACCAATTAAAAATTAAAAATTTTGGGGTTCTTTTAGTAAATAAGATAAGTTTCCTAATGGGTTTGTTATGCAAATAAATAAAAAATTTAATAAAAGTTTTGAGATTAAAAGAAAATAAAAAAATATATAAACAAAAAGAAATGAGTTGGACGAATTGGTCCAACTCATGTTCTCTTGAGATATTAAGACTAAGCTTAAAAAAAAATATAAGCCTAAAAAATATGGGACAAAATAGACTTTGACTAAACCTAAATAAATGATGGTGTTTAAAGAGAAGAAGAGGACGAGTTAGGTGGTTTAGGTGTTTAAAGAGAAGAAGAGGAAGAGTTAGGGGTTTACGTGTTTAAGAGAGGAAGAGGGAGAGTCAAGAGTTTAGGTGTTTAAGAGAGGAAGAGGAGAAGTTAGATGTTTAAGAGAGGAAGAAGAGAAGTTAGGGAGATGAGAGGTTTAGGAGAGGCAGAGAAAAGGTTAGAGGTTAAGAAGTTGAAGGGGTGGGAATTCTCTATAAAAAGGATAGAAGTTGGGAGCAAAAGGGGTGGAGGAAGGAAGAGAGTTCTTTGAAAAAATCAAAGAGGGAAGTGAGAAAAAAAGGTGGAAGGAGTTTGTGCAAGAAAAATGGGGAAAACATCTAGAGTTGTGTTCACCAGTTTCTTAGAAGTGAAAGCAGAGCATAGAAGACCTCCAGGCTTGAAGCGACCTTTGCCTGTTCCCGAGTGGAAATGGGAGCACATTATGATGGATTTCGTATCGAGGTTGCCACCTACAGCTAAGAGGCAGGATGGCGTATGAGTGATTGTGGATAGACTGACAAAATCAGCTCATTTCTTGCCTTATCAGACCACTCAGAATTTAGCATCACTAGTTGAGTTATATACACGGGAGATAGTTCAATTGCACGGAGTTCCAGTATCGATTGTGTCTGATCGGGATTCTCGTTTCACATCTCATTTTTGGCAGTGCTTCCAAGAAGCTATGGGTACCAAGTTGAGTTTCAGCACCATTTTCCATCCGCAGACTGATGGTTAGTCTGAGAGGACTATACAGACCTTGGAGGATATGTTGAGATGCTGTGTCATGGATTGGGGTGGCAGTTGGAGTAAGTATTTGCATTTGGTGGAATTCGCCTACAACAATAGCTATCAAGCTAGCATACAAATGGCACCCTTTGAGGCACTGTATGGCAGGATTTGCAGATCCCCAGTATGTTGGGTGGAGGTCGGTGAGAAACGGTACTTTGGGCCCGAGATTATACAAGACAGCATGGAGAAGGTGAAGTTGATTAGACAGCGGTTGTTGACCGCGCAAAGTCGTCAGAAAAGTTACGCAGATACCTGACGGCGTGAGCTGAAGCTTGAGGTGGGAGACCGGGTGTTCTTGAAGATATCACCTTCCAAAGGTATTATGAGATTTGAGAAGAAAGGAAAATTATCTCCCCGATTTATTGGTCCGTTTGAGGTCGTGAAAGAGATCAATCCAGTGGCTTATAAGCTAGCTTTACCCAATCCCTTGGCAGGGGTACACGATGTATTCCACATTTCCATGTTATGACAGTACATCTCGGATCCTAGCCATGTAATAGATCCAGAGCCTCTGGTGATTCGTGAAGATTTGACATATGAATAAAAGCCGGTTTAGATCTTGGATCGTCATGAGCAGATTCTTTGCACCAAAGTAATCCCCTTGGTGAAAGTGTTATGGCAGAACCATTCCACTGAGGAAGCCACTTGGGAAGGTGAAGAAGAGATGAGGAAAAAGTATCCAGAGTTATTCGTTTCATCTTGAGGTAAATTTCGAGGACGAAATTTCTTTGTAGGGAGGGAGAACGTAAAACCCCAAATTTTTAGTGATTATTGTTTATGAGAAATTAACAAGTCTGTATGGGTGAAACTTTCATAGATCTGTAAAGCAAGGGTATATTGGGGATTCGAGACATTAAGCGTAGACACGAGATAATTAAGGTTAGTAATGTGCTGATAATAATTAGAGTGATTTTTCTGTTTGAATTCAGTTGTTTTAAAATAGAATATATATTAATATGGGTGATCAGGTGGAGAAGAAATTCAGTAGATCAAATGGCTAGGAAGGCTACGCATGTAGGAGGATGCGTGGGCAAGCATGCAGCGAAACATGAATTTAGTTGGTTGAGCACAAATGTAGGGCAAGTATAAATACTCAGCGTATTTTCAGAGCGTAGGTTTTGCACCACTGAGCTTGAGGAAAAATTGCGGCTGGATTGCTAGGGCTTCTGGAGAAGAACAATAGTGTGGATTTTGCTGCCAATCGGAGTGTGAAGTGAAGGAAGAACCGAGACGAAGGCGAAGTGAAGCTGCTCGATCGAGCGACTTGCGTGGTTTTTGTCTAAGCTTCCTGCTGATCAGCGAGTGTTCAGGTTAGTACGAGTGGAGCTAATTTTTCGTAAAGGAATCACATGAGGATTGTCCTACAGATCAGACCTAATCGGAGTGATATTTCTTTGCAGAAAACATCTTTCGATCAGAGAAGAATTTGGGCGGAAATCGATATCTGAGATTTTGGTTCTAGGAGTTGTAGTTGCAGGATTTTGAGCATTTATTTGTGAGGAGCATCGTTTTACTCCGTTTATTGGTTTTGATTACCTAAGAATAGCCGAAATGCATTGTTATGGAAATTTCTAGTTTTAGACTTGTTTTTTTGAAAAGGTTTTCGAGGCGTAACATGAACTGTGTTAGGATTAATTTTGATTTGAGTTTAAACATCTGTTTAAGGTGGTAGAAGTGTAGAACAACCGTTGTGCAGGCTTGAAATTAAGACAGTCATAGCTAGATTAACAGTGAGTGAAAATACTACCGAGAAAACAGGGGAGCATCCGCTAGGGTTGCCGCCTACTATTTCTACTTGGCGGAAACTTAGTGCATAGAAAGCTTAGGGTCCGCCGACCTGGCGCCAAGGGGCTCGAGGTCAGCGCACCCACCGTTTCACCAGGTGATGTGCGGCTGACCAATTTGAGCTCATTTCTTGTTCTTTAAGGCTTAAACCTCTTAGCCAAAAGCTAAATTAGGATGCTAGAAGTATTTTAAATTGCTAAAAACTTTCGGAGATTGTTTTGTGAATTATTGGTATGTTTTATGAGTTCCACAAGTCAAGATTTGAGAACTGTTGGTAGTTTAAATTGCTGTTTGTAAGCACCCAAATTTTGATCAAACCAAAAAAAAATGTGCTAAAGAATAGCAAAAGAGGTAAAAACCCTAAGGAGCAAAAGGTGACTTTCTTCCTGAACCCAAATTGATTGCTATACCCTATCCCAATGGGTAGAGCATCCCGACACGGTTACAACGCAATTAAGTTTGCAGAAATCGGAGCCCGAATGGAGAAGATATGAGCAAAACAATCTTAGGGGCAAATCAGTCAAAAGTTTAATATCTTAATTAAACTAATTAAGATAAATGGAAAATATTAAAAATTGGGGAAGTCTAATTCGTCCGAGTGGGCGGCTGAGTTCCCTCAGCAATCAACTCAACCAAAAAAGAAGGAGAAAAAGGGCGAATCTGAAAGATTTGCCGCAACCGCACACCATATGCGGTTGCTTCGGAACCGCATATGATGTGTGGTTGATTTTTCGGCCACCGCTCGCGCTAGCCAATCAACGCAAGCAGCGCATGAAAAGTAACCGCACTTACAATGCGGTTGCATGGCACGCCAGATTGTGCCTGACTAGTTTGTCCCCTAATCATTGCTGAAAAGACAGGGCCAAAACCGCACATACCGTGCGGTTTAGAGCAAACCTTACGGTATGTGCGGTTACTGTTCATTTTCAACCAAACCGCACTGAGTATGCGATTTTGTCCCAGTGTTCTATAAAAGCAATCTCTGAACATGGGACAGGGGGCTGGGTTTTTCCACTGTTCCTTCTCCTTCTCCCCTGCTCACTGAACATCCAAACCCCGTCTCTTCTATCCCTCTAGCCTTCACTGCCTCCCCACATCACCCTAAGTTGTTCCCACCCTTTCCTTTCCTTCTTCCTCTTCATCTTCACCCCACCAAGAGGAGAGGTACCTACTGCTGCTGTCAAAAGGAGGAGGTTCCAACTGCTATCCAGTCTCAAGGAGGTGTTCCCACTTTGCACAAGAGTTAAAGAACTACTAGGTATTGTCTCTTGCCAACTTTTATCATAAATATATGAAAATGGGAGTATTTCAAGGATGTTATTGAGCTGGGTTTTCTCCCTGCTGTTAGTTTGTTCAAGTGTCTATATTGCATGCACTTGCTATCCATTTCACCACATGAGGATCTCCAAGGTAAGACGAGCATTATGTTAGGCTCCATGGGAGAATGAGAGGTGGTCTATCACCCTTTTTTGAGTCATTTTAGCTATGAAGATCTCCAAGGTAAGACGAGCATTATGTTAGGCTCCATGGGAGAATGAGAGGTGGTCTATCACCCTTTTTTGAGTCATTTTAGCTACTATTTTGAGTCTTTTTATTGTTGATTGTGGAGAGCATGTTCCCCCCTGCATGATGCTCTTTTGTATCCCTATAAACCCCCATTCTCTTTCCCTTCTCGAAATGTCTTGGTGCAAATATGGAAGCTAGGTTCAGATCTGGTTGGAAGCCATGGAGATGCATGCTGGGTCATTGGTTTTGTGCTTTTTTCTTTGCATACTTGTGGCTTTGCTGATTTCCTTTAGCATGTATGTGGGAATGTAGTCCCCTTCATTCTCTTATTCAAAAGTCTCGCCTTGATAGGTTGAATGAATGCTTAGGTTCATGTTTGACTTTTCTTTTATAAATGTGATCTCTGTTTTAGTGTCTGTTTTTATTTGTTATGGCTGTAGAAGTCAAGCATGTTCCCTCTCCCTCATAAGCTTGCTGTTTTGAGTCATTGCCATAGCCCCCAAGCCCCGTAGCATTTGCTATCCCAATAGCTAAACCTCCACCAAGCCCCTCCCCCTTTGGTGTTGCCTTCAGCCCCCCCTTTTTTTGCTTGAGTAAACCCCCTTAGTATGTTGCTGTCTTTTGGCCACAAACAAATCAATTGAATGCATGTATAAACCCCCTCTTCTCGTCACCCAGCTGCTGTACCAGCAAGCTTGCTTACCTGTTTACCAGCCTGAATTAGTCCATTAGATAACTTGCATGAAGGCTACCCCTCAATCCAACCCCCATGCCTTCCTTCCTACCACTTGTCTTTGTTGAAGAATCCCAAAGGGGATGCGATGCTTCCTCACTATCTGAACCAATGTGGGCCCTCCTAGGGGTCCACACAATTTGTAGAAACTTCCTAAGCCAAGAATCCAAAGCCCCATGAAAAACTGCCTTTTGGGCTTTCTGTGCCAAAACCACATACACAGAGCGGTTTGGCTCTAACCGCACATATACTGTGCGGTTCGGGCCAAACCGCACCTGTTCTGCAGTTAGGCCCAGTAAACCCACTAATTTTGTGTAATTAATCAACCCCCAAACCAAATTATCAATCCAATAAATGGGGTTATCCAACATAACCCCAAATGGGACTAGGGCTTTCACTAAAGCCCAACTTGGCATCTTGTGGGCCTTCCAACGAGGTCCACATCAGACCAACATCACCTGGATAACAAGATAAAATCAAATAAAAAGAAAAGGGGACCCACACCACCTTGGTGGCCCCACTTGGAACAATAAAATGTGCATGCTGGCATAGAAGTATGGTGAATTTAGAATTGAGTTGACTTGTAAACCAGGAAACCCAAGGGACCCGTTAAACCGACAAGGCGGACCAAGGTGTCCATGGACTTCCCAGGGCTGTAACTGAGCCCTTTCTCAGAATCTCAAGCCACATACCCAAAATAGACATCCTTAGGGCATCCAGGTGTCTGCTTGCACCCCATCAGGAAGTGGCGACTCCTAATCCCCTCTCCCCTCGCTTTCGTGCGCGCCCTCGCACGGGTACAACGTGTGCACACTGTTCTTGATACCATGAGTTAGTGACTTAGTTTTATCTATGTTTTACAATTGTTTTCCAGTTTGTGAACTTATCTAACCTGAGTTTAGCTAATTGCAAGGTGTTGCGCTTGATTTTACGAATTTTGTCTTTGTGTGAGTAAAAGGATTTTTCTATTGGTTGAATTTGTGTTCTTGGGTTAGAATATCTACTGAGGTTCCATGAGTTACTATTTTGGTCCAGAGTGACTGTGATGAGTTTATATTGTATTACATGCTGACGACAATGGTTGTTTTAATGTGTTGTCAGTGGTGAGTTTATGCATTTGGTATTTTGTTTTTGGCTTAGCTTGTCTTGGATCCATGTCTAAGCTTAGTATTGAAATGTTATTGTTTATTGGTGTAATCACATGGCCTTGTGTGTTGCCACGACCGATGTAGAGCAGCCAGAAACCCTGAGTAGGCCTGGTTTTCAATGCCGAAACTCGATGAGTAGGCCGGCATTGGATGACTAAACCCTGAGTAGGCCGTCATTTCAGAGTTCCGAAACCCTAGTAGGCCGAAACTGTGTACATAGAGGTGTGGATGTCTCCTTGGCATGTGGATTAACTAATTTAAGCAATAGGCATTTCAATGACCATTCAATGTTTATATGTCATTGCTGTTGGTATCTTGTTGGAAAAAAAAATCGATATTGGAATCAATGCAGACTTTGGTTTCTCGATTACATTTATACGGATTATTGGTGCTCGGTTATTTATCGTGGCATATTTTAGAAACTGAAATAACTATTTTGCATGCATGTGCTACTCGCTGAGATATTCGTATCTCACCCTGTTTGTTTTTGTTTTGTTTATAGATATTCGCGGTGAGGCGCCTACTGGGGTAGATCCGATTGACACTTATAGGGAGGAGGATTATTACTATATTCCATAGACTAGTAAGTTATTTTGGATTGGAAATTTTGACTTGTTGTTTTTGGAAATGTAATAAAGTGGATTGATGGTAGTTCGATTTGATTATAACCAATCACTTTCTTTGGGCTTCCTAGTTGATATTTGTTTGTGCACTCTGATATGGTAGATCTTAAGTGATTATCCAGTGATCACATGAGTTGAGGGCCCATACCTAACACTCCGTGAGACGTGTTATATCTTTATTGAACAACACGGATCCAGGGCGTTACAACAGCACAAATCTATGGTATTCCTCCATATTTCATCAATAAGCAATCACACAACCTAAACAAAATATTAAAACTATGTAGTTCTAAGATTATAACATATGGGGGTCTGCCCTACGGGCCCATTCCTGTCTTCTTTTCCCTTAGAACTCTCTTCACGTTTTACGGCTAGAGAAGATACTTAAGGTACTTGGATTTAGGTTTGGGGTTACAATCACACACAGGCCTTATTCTACAAAAAGGGAGAAGATTAGAATTATCCTAGAAATTAAAACTAGAAAATAAAGGGGTAGAGAAGCTTACCTGGACTTGAGAAAGCAAAGAGGTAGGGGTTCTCTTCTTCACTTGGAGCTCTTCTGGTCTTAAATTTCTCAGCACAATTCTTAGACACAAATTTCAGCCTTCAATTCTCAGCCCTTTGCTTGAGGAGAGACCCTCTATTTATAAGCAATAGCAAGGGAAAGGGTGGTCCCAAGAGGTTCTAGAATGTTCCAATTCAGTTTTAGAAACATGAGTTGGAGTAAATAAGAGAATTAATGAGGGTAGAATGAGGGTAAAACGGGACGTATGAAACCCTAGAGAGAGGAAAAAAAATAGTAACAAGGCTTAAAAAATGAATTTTTATGAAAATGCCCAAAAACATGCGTGTCCGCATTTGATTTGCGGACATGCCTTGTCCTCAAATTAAATGCGGTCACCTAATGTCCACAAATTAAATGCGGTCAAGGCTCGTCCGCATACCAAATGCGGATAGACCAGGTTTGACCAATTTTCATCTTTTTTGACTTGTTTTAAATCCAAATAAATATTTTTCTTTATTTTCTTATCTTATAGTGCAATTTGGGGTATCTACACACGGCACAAGAGCATCACTCACGATGTAATGATCTCGTCACACACGACACTAGTTAGAGAATGAACTAATTCAAACTAAAAGAGGGGAACAATTCCAAACGCTCAATGGCAAGGAAAATCCCTAGAACTTGGAAGTGAGCCAAAGTAACACGGAGCTTGCACCAGCGCTTCCGCACCTTTGAAAACATTAAAGGACTTGACTCATCGGTTATGTCGACAGAAATGCAAAGTGCAAAAATAGGGTTCTTCTTATTCTTTGCCATTCATCACCAAGGTGACTTTGACAAAGAAGGGCAGCTGTCAGCACCCGATTTTTGCACCATTAAATTGCCCAAAAGCATATCTTAAACCGGCATATATGTGGGTACGTAAATCAAGGTTTTTATAGTGGACCCTTTTTTTCAAATAATAAGCCCATAATAAAAAGAATTCTGAGAAGATTCTAATGCACCAAACCGTGCTCAAATGGATCTCAAAAGACTAAGTTATGGATAAAAGAAGTAAAGGGTAGTTTGGGGATTTTTATAAAACCGAAATTGGATGCCACATGGTAGCCACGTGTACGCCATGGTGGTTGCCATGTAAAAAATTATAAATTAAAAATTTTGGGGTTCTTTTAGTAAATAAGATAAGTTTCCTAATGGGTTTGTTATGCAAATAAATAAAAAATTTAACAAAAGTTTTGAGATTAAAAGAAAATAAAAAAATATATAAACAAAGAGAAATGAGTTGGACGAATTGGTCCAACTCATGTTCTCTTGAGATATTAAGACTAAGCTTAAAAAAAATATAAGCCTAAAAAATATGGGACAAAATAGACTTTGACCAAACCTAAATAAATGATGGTGTTTAAAGAGAAGAAGAGGAAGAGTTAGGGTTTAGGTGTTTAAAGAGAAGAAGAGGGGGAGTCAGGAGTTTAGGTGTTTAAGAGAGGAAGAGGAGGAGTTTGATGTTTAAGAGAGGAAGAAGAAAAGTTAGGGAGATGAGAGGTTTTGGAGAGGAAGAGGAAAGGTTAGAGGTTAAGAAGTTGAAGGGGTGAGAATTCTCTATAAAAAGGATAGAAGTTGGGAGCAAAAGGGGTGGAGGAAGGAAGAGTTCGTTGAAAAAATCAAAGAGGGAGGTGAGAAAAAGATGTGGAAGGAGTTTGTGCAAGAAAAAGAGGGAAAACATCCGGAGTTGTACTCACCAGTTTCCGGGAAATCGACTTCATACCAAGTTTTTTTATTTTATTTTATTTGTTGATTCTTTAATCAAGTATTTTTTAGTATTGTTAAATTGTCAAAGTGAAAATAATACAAAGCATGTTATTGTTATGGCCGAATGTGTTATTTCATGTTAGTGTTGTTAAATAAAGCATGTCACTGTTATGGCCATGGCCACATTTTTTTATTTGTAACTTTAATTTTTAATTCTTCTCTTAATTCTTCTTCTCTTGTGTTTGAGAATTAGAAAGGAATTTAGAGAAGTAGGAGTGAAATAAAGGAGAGAAATGGGAAGATGGGGAAAGCCAAGCAAAGATAAAAAAAAATCTATTGAATGAATGGTTTTGGGGGTTGACTTTTAAGAATTTGATAAACTATTATGCCTAATTTGTTATTCTAAAAGTTGAAGGATTTAAAAAGAACTTATTTTATTTCATGTTTTACCTCTTCTTTAAAATCTCTTTTAAATAACCCCTAGGCCTTCATTTGTTCTTTCTTTTTAAACAAATAACAACATACTTAACTATAACAACTAGAATTTTTTTAATTCTTCTCTTAATTCTTTAGATAATAGGCTTAACTAATATATTTAATTTTTAATTTCTTAATTATTTTTTTTGATCATAGGCTTAAACATTTGTAACTTTAATTAATTTCTTATAACACTTTTCCTCTTCTCCAAATTCTTAGAAATAAGAATAAAAAAATATGGAAAATAAAGTGTAATCTTCAATGATCAAATCTGATTGAGTTTTTTTTTTTTGACACATGCTTTGTGCAAATAAATTATCATAAAAAGGCATAGGAAAGCAATAAAAAAAATAAAATGACGTGGAGAGGTTAAATAAAGGAAATAAAAATATAAATAAATACATATTTATTTTTTTAAGAAACCAAGTACATTGCTCCATGTTGGAATATTTGATTTGGATTTCCTTATTTTGGATTTTTTTTTTTACATATGTATTATATTTGGTATAGGATGTAGCACAGCAACTCCCATTCCTCCAATATTTGTGCACATGTGATCATAAAATATATATATAGAAGATAAAAGATTAAAAGAATTAAGGAATAGTAAATTAGCTCAAATATGATCCAACTGATTTAAGGGAACCCACTTCGGTGGGGCAACCCAGGGTGTTCAAGGACTTCCTTGGGTTGTAATCGGGTCACTTATCCAGAATCATTGGCGCAGACCAAAAATCAACAAGGTGTCTACCTGCACCATTTCAGGTAGTGGTGACTCCATAACAGATTGTAACACGCTTTTTCCGCACGCCTGAGGTGCGCACACCTTCCATGGAGTTCTAGATCCGTTGGAGGCGGAGAGTTGGGTGGCTAGAGTGGAGCGCATGTTTGATACGATGGACTGTCCGGAGGACCAGAAGGTGAGATTAGCTACTTCTACTCTAGAGGGCGATGCCCAGCATTGGTGGCAGTCCTTGAGAAGGCGGGTTGCAAAGGGGATTCAAATGACTTGGGATTGATTCAGGCAGACCTTCTACGAGCAGTACTTCTCTACCGAAGTGAGGTTGCAGAAGGAGAAAGAGTTCATGGACATCTCTGAGGGGTCTCAGACTGTGGCGCAATACGAGGCCTAGTATTCAGTTCTTTCCCGATTTGCTCCCCATATTGTACACGATGAGCAGAGACACACTCAGCATTTTGAGAGAGGGTTGAGGACGGATATTAGATGCATGGTCTCGGTGTTGATGTGCACTAAGTATTCTGATCTGGTGGGGAGAGCCCTTAGAGCTGAGAGAGAGATTCGAGACTCGGGGTCTGAGTAGAGCAGAGGGAGAGTATAGTCAGGTTTTATAGAGCCACGGAGGGTCCCGGATAGGGACAAGAGACAGAGGGTTGATGTTGGGGGTTTCGGGCATTATGGAGAGAGGGATAAGAGGAGCTCTGGGGGTTATTTCAGTTGCGCCCGATTCCATATTCCATATTCCAGGTCCTTGTGTGGCACCACCAGGTGCATGTTTTAGATGTGGCTAGCATGGTCATCGGGTTGCGGTGTGCCAACATACGGCTACTTATCAGTTACTACGGCCAGCCATTACTGCACCTATGGATACCCAATCAGTAGATGCTACCAGACCCCAGTTGCCTAGACCTGCACCCCTAGTAGTATAGAGGCCTCAGGGTCAGGGCAGAGGTGGATTTCAGGGTGGACCAGCACCACCTCCACATCCCCAACAGACGAGGGTATATGCTGTGGCAGCTCAGCAGGATGAGCCAAAGGGGGGATTTTTTGGGGAGGCTCGCGAGGAGGAACAAGATGCCCTGTAGCTTGTTGGAGGTACTCTTTTCATACATGGTAGATCAGCTATATGTTTGTTTGATTTTGGTGCTTCCCGATCCTTTATTACTCCATGTTGTGCACATTGTATTGGTTTGATTCCCACCATACTCGAGTCTGAATTGATTGTACACACACTATTGGGGGAGGCCACTAGAGTATAGACTTTGTTTAGAGATTGCATGATCCAATTGGGTTTTCTGGAGTTGCCAGGAGATTTAGTTGAGTTGAGATTTGGGGAGTTTGACGTGATTTTGGGCATTGATTGGTTGTTTATACACCACGTGAGCATAGATTGTCATTGGGGTACCATTATGGTAAGACAGCCAGGTCAGCATATATGCTGTTTTCGTTGTGAGGTGTTGAGTACACGAATCAGTTTAGTAGCTTCCATTGAGGTTGAGGAGTCAGTGGCTGAGACACCTAGTCTCTCTAGTGTGTCTGTGGCATTGGAGTTTGAGGATGTATTTCCTGAGGATTTTCCAAGTTTACCACCACCTAGAGAAGTCAAGTTCCGCATACGACTTCTACCTGGTACGGCACCTGTTTCCAAACCTCCTTACCAGATGTGACAACTTGAGTATCAGGAAATGAAAAAGCTGTTGGACGAGCTAGTGGCGAAGGGTTTTATTAGACCCAGTGTGTCACCATGGGGTGCATTGGTCCTGTTTGTCCAAAAGAAAGACGGGTCGATGCGGATGTGTATAGACTACAGCCAGTTGAATCAAGTCACCATTAAGAATAAATATCCGTTGCCTCGGATTGATGACTTGTTTGACCAGTTGAGGGGTGCATCATGGTTTTCTAAGATCGACTTGAGATCTGGATACCATCAATTTAGAGTGGCACCTAAAGATGTAGAGAAGACGGCTTTCCGCACATGGTATGGGCACTATGAGTTTCTGGTCATGCCATTTGGGCTGACTAATGCCCCGGCTGTCTTCATGAACTTGATGAACCGGATATTCCATACTCACTTGGACAGCTTCGTTGTAGTATTTATTGATGATATTGTGG
This sequence comes from Buxus sempervirens, assembly GCA_947561395.2. Classification (NCBI taxonomy): domain Eukaryota; kingdom Viridiplantae; phylum Streptophyta; class Magnoliopsida; order Buxales; family Buxaceae; genus Buxus; species Buxus sempervirens. The sequence goes on along the minus strand of OX387187.1, from coordinate 5,743,574 downwards.
TGCACTCTCGGAGTAGAGAGGATCATATTCAGCACCTCAGGACTGTACTACAGACATTGAGAGAGCACAGGTTGTATGTAAAGTTCAGTAAGTGCTAGTTTTGGTTGAGAGGGTGAGTTTTCTGGGGCACGTGATTTCTAGAGAGGGAATAGCAATGGATCCAGCTAAGGTGCAGGCTGTTGCGGATTGGCCTAGATCTTCTACTGTGTCAGAGATCCGTAGCTTTCTGGGGATGGCTAGTTATTACAGGAGATTCATAGAGAACTTTTCCAGGGTGGCAGCACCTCTATCTAATCTCACTAAGAAGGTGGTGAAATTTGAGTGGAACGACAAATGCAAGACTAGTTTCCAGGAGTTGAAGTGTAAATTGTCTACAACTCCAGTATTGATTGTTCCTTCAGTGAGTGAGGCATTTTCTATTTATTGTGATGCTTCCCGAGTAGGATTCGGCTGTGTTTTGATGTAGCAGAGGCGAGTAGTGGCATATGCTTCGAGGTTGCCGTGTCCTCATGAGAGAAATTATCCTACCCATGATTTGGAGTTGGCAGTGATTGTGTTTGCACTTAAGCTATGGAGGCACTATTTGATGGGAGTACAATTTGAGATATTTTCAGATAATAAAAGTTTGAGGCATATCTTTTCCCAGCGAGAGCTAAATATGAGACAAAGGAGATGGATGGATCTCCTGAAGGACTACGATTTCACCCTTCACCACCACCACCCTAGCAAGGCTAATGTGGTGGCGGATACTTTGAGCCGCAGGGGTGTTTCTAAGGAGGAGGTGGCCACACTAGCTACTTTCATGGCTAGCCAGTGCAGTCTAGTTGATACAGTGGTAGACTGGCCAGGGGAGTTTAGCACATATGGTCATGGCTTGATTTTGGCACAAGTTTAGGCAGAGCCTGAGTTGATTCAGCGTATCCGTGATAGTCAGTTGGCAAATCTAGATTTGATACGCATCAAGGAGTTTGTGGATAAAGGTGATGAGGCCGCTAAGGATTTTGAGACCAGGGATGGATTGATGAGATTCAAAGGTCGGATTTGTGTTCCGGATGATAAGGAGATTAGGGGGTTGAAACTAGATGAGAGTCACAAATCCAGATATGCAGTTCATCCAGGTGGTACAAAGATGTACAAGAACTTGAAGGCAGTGTATTGGTGGTGTAGACACCCAAATTGCACTACAAAATGAGAAAATAATTGAAAATATTAATTGGGATTTGAAACAGGTCAAAAAAAAGTGTAAAATTTGGTCAAACATGCAATGCCCGTATTTTGTTTATGGTTTGGTCATGCTCGCAATTGATATATGGGCACGGCGTGCCCGTATTAATGATACGGGCAGGGCACGACCGTAGTATATATATGGGCACAGGTTTTTTGAGCGAATTTATCCTTTTTCGATTTCTGAGCCTTATCTGCACTCAAATATCTCTCTGGGAGATTCGAATCCCCTTGTTTAATCATTCGAATCCTCTTGTTTATCCTTTGTGATTTAATGGATTTGTATTAAATTCTTTTTAACTCAATTGGAAGATTTTGGTATATCTCTTTGGACCAACCATGCCCCTGGGTTTGCCTATAAATAGAGGGCCTCTCCTCAAGCAAATGGCCAATAATCTGAAGCTTGAAGATCTCCAAGTGAAGAAGGAAATCCCTGCTCCTCTGCTTCCTCAATCCAGGTAAGTCTATTTTATTTTTTATTTTATCTTTTTAATTCTAGAAATAGTCTTTTCTTCTCCATTTCTGTAGAATAAGGCCTTCATATTTGTACCTCCAAACCTGCCTCTAAGTACCTCAAGAATACTCTCTAGCCGTAAAACGTGAAGAGAGAGCTAGGGGCAAGGGGAACAGGTAGATCCCTAGAATAGCACCCCATAATCTGTTGTTCTTATTTTCTGTAGAATAAGGCCTCTTTTGTGTTTGCATATCCAAACCTGTCTCTAAGTACCTCAAGAATCCTCTCTAACCGTAAAACGTGAAAAGAAAGCTAGGAGAAAGGAGAACAGTTGAATCCTTAGAATAGAACCCTATAATCTGTTCTTTTCTCTCTTTTGTAGAATAAGGCCTCTTGTTTGTGTTTGTATCCCCAAACCTACCTCCAAGTACCTCAAGACTCCTCTCTAGCCGTAAAACGTGAAGAGAGAGAGCTAGGGGAAAAGAGAACAGGTGGATCCGTAGGATAGGCCCCTATGTGCTATAATCTGATATCTGTGGTTGCTTTTACCATTCTGTTGAGGTTTTAATTGTTTTATTTTGAATCTGGAGGAATCCTATGGATCCATGCTGTTTATAGCATGAAATCCTCTTTTCCTTCTACAGTTGGGATTTTTCGCCATTTTTGCACCCACATCACTGTTTTTCTTGATTTTGGTGATATTAGGCTAAGATCTTGGATCTATCATGATCTATATGATTGATCTGAAATCAGCAGCCTTAAAGTAGTCTTTGGGGTTTCAGGAGATGATTTTTGAAATTGTTTTAATTTGGGAGAGAAGATCATATGGTCTGAACTCCCCCTTTTCATGTTTTTTCATTAATACGGGTTGATTGGATTTTTGTCTCTCAATTAATGGGAGATCGGGATCAATTCTGTACCCTACAGAATTTTGCTTTTCAAGGTTTTCATCAATAGATTTCAATCTAGTTTTTCAACCTTTTAACGGTTTAGCCTAAAGCTAGTTTTTCAAATTATACTTTAGATTGGTTTTTCTTGATTTTATTTCAATCATGAAACCCCTAGAATGGTATGATCATAATGATGGTTCTAAATTAATCAGGCTATTCATATGAAAAACCATACATTTTTGTCACTTTTATGATTTTTTCTTTTTAAGCAAGCTTTCTTTATTTTCAACATGAACAATACCTGGCCACCACCTTATGTAGATGAATAGGGGTGCCTAACACCTTCCCCTGTTCATAACCTAATCCCCTTACCCATCTCTAGTTTGTTTTTATTTTAGAATTATATTTACTCTAGTTTTGTCTTCTTTATTTGATTAGATATTTTGGTGTCCATTCACACCTAAATAGAATGGTGGCGACTCCTTGTTTTAATGAATCCCGTGTGATGATAGGAAGTCATTGAATTGATTTTCCATGTCTAACAACTGGCGACTCCACTGGGGACTTGTGGATTTCATCCATTTGGTTTATTTGTTCATGTTTTTGATGTTTTTTTTTGCTCGTTATTTTGTGTTATTAAGCATGATTGATATGTTTAAATCTGATTTATTGTTCATGGGGGTAGAAACATGCTTAATTTTGATTTATAGGATTGTTTCTAGAAACATGTGTAAGGGGTTTGCTTTGATAAACCATGCTTATTTCTTGGTATATGTTTGGGTGATTTTGTGAGCATGTTTAGGTGCTATTGTAACGCCCCGGATCCGAGTCACATGAAAAACCCGTAACTCGTATCCAGAGGTTAATATAAATAACAGGATTGCACAACCAGAGTAAGGATAACATGAATTAAATATTGCTAGGTAACAGAGTGCGCTAAAATAATCCCAAAGTAAAACTCACATGACCCAATTTCACTACCCACAATTACCGGCTCTCCATACGTATCTGAAAAACAAACAGAAATAAAGGAGTGAGATACGAATATCTCAGCGAGTAGCACATGCATGCAGCAATACACATCTTCTAGTTGTAAATTTATGATCGAATAATCACACGAGAAAACGAGAATAACCCAGTGAAATGTGCGTAAACCCTTTTTAAAATTTGTTTGACCCAAGGGTCCAGGAAACAGTTTAAAATATACGGAATCAATATCGGTAATTCCTTTGTCAACAAAATTCCGATCAGTTCCAGAAACTATATCATTATAACCAGGCTCCAAGAAGGACAAATTCCACTTTTTATTCCATAGTATTTAAAACAGACAAATGAATAATAAATCCACATGGTCAATGTCATACAATTATTTGATTGGTTAACCAACATGCCAGAGCGACCTCCACACCTCCATGTACACAGTTCCGGCCTACTCAGGGTTTCAGATACTCTGAAATGACGGCCTACTCAGGGTTTCGTCATCCAATGCCGGCCTACTCAGGGTTTCGACATTGACAACCAGGCCTACTCAGGGTTTCTGGCTGCTCTACACCAGTCGTGGCAACACTCCATGGCCATGCCGTTACTCCAATAAAATAAAAGCATCCCATTACTAAGCATAGACTCTGGATCCAGGACAAGCTAAACCAAAACAGTAAAACATCGTATAATCACAATTCCAACATCAAAGTAAAACCATTAATTCCACATCATGTATATCTCATCACAGTTCATCACCTGTCCCTCTGGACCAAACAGTATCTCAATACTTTCAGTATTTCTCATTTCCACAAACCATGCCATTTGAATACAAAACACAGTTATTTATAACAAGACAATACATTCAGCATTTTCCAAACAAATGAAACCAGAAGTCAATAATTTCTTAATTAGAACAGTGTATAAATTCGAGGAGAAAACAACTAAGAACTCCTAGTGTTTTGGTATCCAGCACAACATGTATAAAATAACCTAAACTCATCCTTAGAAGCCTTTAAGAATTTGCCACTAGAATTCTCCTAGGAATTAAATAAGAAATGCAGGTTCCAAGGTTACCAAACAAGTGATTGGTGAAGTGATATAAACCCCAAGACATCAAAATCCCCCTTGGTTCAGTCGGAAATCAAATTCGGCAAGTATAATTGGGTATGCGCTTACTTCCTGAAGTGAGCGCCAGTCGGCGGATAGAAAACAGGCAAAAATTGACTATGCGCTCACTCGACGCTAAGTGAGCGCGAGCTGAGCGAGAGAAAGGCGCGGGATAGGCGCGAGATAGGCGCATCGATTTTAAGTGGGCACGAGCTGAGCGCCAAGTGGGTGCGAGCTCGGTGCCAGATCAATATTTCTATGCGCCTACTTCCCGAAGTGGGCGCAAGTGGGCGGATACCCACTGCGATTTTCAAGTCTCTGTTATTTCGAGATCTCCAATTCTGGTTGGTTTGTTTAGGTCTGTAATTGCTCCAATACACTCCCAATGCTCCCAGAAGACTTCCCAACCAATTTTGGATTTAATCTAAACATCTTTAATTTCAAATTAATTTTCAATCTGACGTTCGGACTCACGGTATTCCAGAGAACCCAGAACTCACAATACAACCATGGCATTCGAAATATGTCACGAAGAAAACTAAAACCTCGGTTTTAAATCAGTGCTACTCACAATATTGAAGACCTTCTTCAAGCTTCCGGCCATCCTTGGTGGATTTCAGCTCGAGACCTAAGCTGCTTGGCCGCCACCCTAATTTTCTCCGGAGCAACAACCTTTTCCCGAATCCCCGAAAATTTTGTATGAGTTACCTATTTATAGACACCGCCAGGATTTAACCTAATTCACCCTTCACCCTCGGAATCCCCTTTCTACCCCTCATTAGTGTAGGGTTTTCCCGGATTTTAACTATCGACCCATTTCCATTTATTTCCGGTCCGAATATGACTTACATATTAATATTTCCACCACATTTTCTTTAACACTGATGACCAAAAATTTCTAGCAATAATAAATTTGTTTTTACCTGTACATAAATCCATATGTGCATATATTTTTATTTTATCCACTGGTATCATTTGTTTATTTTTATTACTGTGATTGTTAATTTATTTTATATTATTATTATTATTTTATTTATTTTTTTCTACTCAAAACTGGGGTTTTACAGCTATAGGATTGCTTTGTTTACTTGTGTTTGTTTACTTTAAATATGCTTTCCTATTATGCCTTGGTTTGTGTAATGCATGGTTGCGAAAAAGAGTGGCAAAGGGCTGGGACGTTGTGAATGAACCTACTTTTTACAAATGCACTGTGCACATTTTATTTTATTTTTTACACAGCCTACCCATAACCTATAGAAAGTTGAACCTGAATGTGTGTAGCTTGGCGCAATGAGGTCGTTACTTCGGAAAGTGAAAGTGAAAACATTCACCTTAGAATTTTGAGCTAATGATGTGATGACAATTGGGTGTAATTGAGGGAGGACCGTTTGCATGGTTCATAAACTAAGGCATAATGTGGATGCCATATTGAAGGTAAACAAGGTAACCTTAAATTTAACATTACTTTCATGTCATGTAAGTGTCATGGTGTCCCTATAATGTTTGAGATGAAATTGTTTCCAATAAAGTCTGTATCTTAAGATTGGTGTAGCCCATAGGAAGAGTTTTCAACTCTTTTTAAAATTGATCCTACCCAAAGTTCATATAAGAAGCAACCAAATGCACAAAATCTTTGAATATGGTGTCTAATTTTGAGGGAGCATGTGCCCTCATCAGCATTTATGTAAATAGGGTCAAATTCCACTTTGAGACAGTTTAGAAGCCTTGCAAGGGTGAACCGTATGTTTGGATGAACATTCAAAGTAATCAAATCACGTAAAAAATGGAAAAAATGGAAAAAAGCTCTGTAAACCGTATTTAATATACGGACTGTACTTGACCGTATTTGTTATACGGGCAAGGCATGACCGTAATTAAATTACGGTCACGGCCAAACCGTAATATATATACGGTTGTCGCAGAAAATTCAATTTTAGCATTTTTTTCCACCAAATCTTGTTTCTTTAACCTTTAAGTGATACCAACAATTAATAAACACTTCACTAAGGGTAAAAGACATCCAAATTCTTCTAAACTCATTTAATTCAAAGGCCTAAGCTAATTTGAACATGCAATTTAGCCCAATGAATGAAAATATAAAAAAATAAATAAAATGAAAATGTGAAACAAAATGTTTTTTTGAAGAGTCAAAATACCCCTGGGCCTCTAAAAGCCTTTGAATTTCAGATCTTTTTCCAAAAAATCCTTGGGCCTCTGAAAGCCTTTGAATTTCAAACTTCTTTTTTCAAAAAAAAAATCCTTGGGCCTCTGAAAGCCTTTGAATTTTAGATCTTTTTCAAAAATATCCCTGGGCCTCTGAAAGCCTTTGAATTTCAAATCTTTTTCAAAAATATCATTGGGCTTTTGAAAGCCTTTGAATTTCAGACCTTTTTCAAAAATATCCTTGGGCCTCTGAATGCCTTTGAATTTCAGACATTTTTCAAAAATATCCTAGGCCTCTGAAAGCTTTTGAATTTCAGACTTTTTTTTTCAAAAAAAAAAATATATCCCTGGGCCATCTAAAAGCCTTTGAATTTTAAACACAATCTTTTTGGGCCATTTGAAAGCCTCTGAATTTCAAACATCAATCTCTTTGGGCCATCTAAAAGCCTTTGAATTTTATACACAATCTCTTTGGGCCATCTAAAAGCCTCTGAATTTTAGACACAATTTTTTTGGCCATTTGAAAGCCTTTGAATTTCAAACATTCATCTCTTTGGGCCGTCTAAAAGCCTCTGAATTTTAGACACAATCTTTTTGGGTCATTTGAAAGCCTCTAAATTTCAAACATCAATCTCTTTGGGCCATCTAAAAGCCTCTAAATTTTGGACACAACCTTTTTGGGCCGTTTGAAAGCTTCTGAATTTCAAACATCAATCTCTTTGGGCCGTCTAAAAGCCTCTGAATTTTAGACATAACCTTTTTGGGCCATCTAAAAGCCTCCTAATTTTAGACACTTTCATAAGCTTCTAGAAGCTTGCGTGATTCTAGAACCTATTCATAGGACCTCTGAAAGCCTGAAATTTCATAAATTACTCTTTGGGCCATCTATAAGCCTCTGAATTATAGACACATTTCTTTGGGCCGTCTAAAAGCCTCTGAATTTTAGACACCTCATAAGCCTTATAAAGCCTGAATTTAGAAAATCATAGGACTTTTGAAAGCCTTTAAATTTCAGAAACCTTTTTGGGCCATCTATAAGCCTATGAATTATAGACACATATCTTTGGGCCGTCTAAAAGCCTCTGAATTTTAGACACAATTTTTTTGGGCCATTTGAAAGCCTCTGAATTTCAAACATCCATCTCTTTGGGCCGTCTAAAAGCCTCTGAATTTTAGACACAATCTTTTTGGGCCATTTGAAAGTCTGAATTTCAAACATCAACCTTTTTGGGCCGTCTAAAAGTCTCTAAATTTTAGACATTTCTCATTCTTTGTGGGACCTATTGGAAGCCTTAAAATATTCCAACAACTCTTTGGTTGGTCTTTTTTCGTACCAATCATTTCATACCTTGTGGGATATGTTGGAAGCCCTAGAATATTCCAACAACTCAAAAAAAAAAAAGATAAAAAAAGGGGAAGAAATCCAAACTCATGTTTACCTATCTTGTAACGGCCCAAACCCGGGTCAGTGCAAACTGGCACCTGACCCGAACCCGGTTCGCTACTGTAACAACCCGAACTCAGTTCAACAACCAAATTCGAGGTGTTACTGGCCCATATCATATACATCATTAATACATACCAGACAATAGAATTAAATAATCCATTCACTTTATTATACTATCAGAGTGCGGAAACAAGTATGTACGGAAGTGTAGTCTAAAATCCTCAAATAATCATTTAAGTTGATTATCAATCATTAATATCAAAGTCTGGTAAAATAAAATGGTTACTATCTCTCTCATCTCTCTAATACATCAAATCCAAATAAAAATATAGTCTATCAAATATGACTAAGTCTAAATCAATCATCCACCTCAAACAAGATCCGGATAAAAGTAATCCTCCGGTGTATACTCAGCTACTTCTCCCTGGAAATCACTAAGATCCCCTTCTCGTGTATCAGCTGAAAAATGAAATGAAAGTAGGGTGAGATACGAATATCCCAGTAGGTAACACATGCATGATAGTTCATATAAGTAAAATAACAGTTCATGCACGATTAAGCAATATCGACTAAGTAGGCTTGTATAATCATTCGTATCATTCATGAATACAAAACAGTACGATAAACAGTTATAGAGATGAATTTCAGCAAGTTCTATTATAAGAATCAATTATCAAAATCCATAACATAATTCATACTTTGCTAGGATGCACTAAACAGTCACATTCAATTAATATCTCAATCACATGCCTGTAGCATGAAATACAATAATAATAACAAGTGTTGTGATTTCAGTGTCATTTGTAGGACTCACAAAGATAAATAAACCTTTTGAGATGATTCTCAACCAATTGCTATACCACCGTGCGGCTTAAAAGCAATGCTACTAATGATACTCAAGTCCCATGCAGCGCAGCTTAGACAAGAGCCGTAGTCACTGACTTATTGCACACGTACCTATTAGAGTTGGCATGTACCACTAGCATGCAACACCAAAATCAATACATGGAGATGGTCGCTTATCCACATGTACAGGGAATCACCAACGGCTCACCGGGGTGTCCCTCCAGGCATAGGACCTTCCCAGACAAACTAACTTGCAAAGGAAGCGTGTCGCATATAGGAGTAACTCAACCCAAATGACATATCTCTCAGCTATCTAACAACAACTATGGATCCATAACCAGCTATGCCGACTAGACTCCAAAATTCCCTAAAATATAATAGTTCTATAAGGGTTGGTACCTAGCGGCATATAAAGGTTAAATCTGTCAATTTACTTCAATATTCGGTCATCTGAATTTTGAATTCTCTTTATAAAGTTTTCTGATTTATAGTGTCATTTAGAGTTGTTTTGACAATCAAATAGTAGTTAGGTTTTCCAAAAATCAGATTTCTCCATTACTTTCAAAGTTTGGCAACTAATGTCCTAAATATCTCCCTAATTTATTTTTCTATAAAACAAGGAATTAGATAATTTATTTTAGTCTTAAAGAATCTTATTTAATCATTAAAATTGTCTAAAAATAGTTTATAATTGAATCAGGTTCGAAATTACAAAAATCTGCAAATTCTGCAAAGAGCACCTAAGATCGCTCATGATTGCCCTGGCGGTCTATGGTCGGCGGTAGTTCAATTTCGAGCGCCGACGATACGTCGTCTCGCGATCTTCAGCGATCTAAAAATTTATGACTAGCGCCTAAGAGCACCGATGATCTCTGAGTACAGTCGAGGTCAGTGGTCATACAAAATCGAACAAAGACAATTCTAAATCGTGATTTTTCTCGTCTAAACTCATTCTAACATATTTATAACATGAATATCTAACTAAATACGTCATTACATATCATAAAAACATGCTTTTGGTGATTAAACACATGTAAATCCAAAAACAAATGTAAACGGTGTCACCTACCTCTTTTCCACGATTGTTTCTCCTTTCTCTAAACAGTGATTCACACAGGCGCGAGGTACTCCCAAGGTGATGAAGAACACAACCCAGCACCCTTCCTTCTTCTTCTTCTTCTTCTTCTCCTTCAGTTTGGTTTGTGTTTGTCGCTTGCGGCTATTCAATACGAGCGAGAATACAAACAAATACGTTTAGGTTATTTTAATAGGTATTTATACTCTTTGATCACATGCATCTTACCTATATCTTCCATATACACACTGCTCAATCAGAATACATACCTCGATATCTCATGATCGGACGGTCAGATCTGCGTCTAATTCTGGATCTCCACTAGTTAGATCATCCCCTACAATAATAAAATATTTCCATCAATTATAACTCCCAATAATATTATTTATTAATTTAATTTATTATTTAAGGAAAATTCAGGGTTTTACATATCCTGCCTACATGCATTCATAGGTGTATGAATGAGATTAAATTGGTGCTGATATCTTTCTTTATTTTTCTTTTTCCAGGTATCAAGATATTTGCAACCATTGCTCAAGATCTCGCACCATGAATCCTACTGAAAATCAAACCACTATTCCTGCTCAAGACGTTGCTCAACTGCAAGAGCAAGTGACGGGGCTCGCCCAACTGCTAGAAAACTTACTGGCAGCCCAGGCCCAACAAGCCCAGAACCAAGCCTTCACTTCCAACCAAGTACCTCCACCTCAAACCAACATTCCACCTCCAGTTCAACCTATTCCTGAACCCATTTCTGAACCTACCCCTGAACCTATACTGATCAGGGAAGAGGCGGTTGAGTCTGAGAAAGAGAAAGAAAAAGAAAGAATAAGGGATGAGATGGAAAAGAAGTTCATGCATAGGCTAGAGATTATTTAGGACGAGCTAAAGGAAGTGAAGGGAGTTAATTCATTTGGAGGCACGAATTTCAAAGATCTGTGCCTATACCCCGATGTATGTCTATTGGCCAAGTTTAAATGCCCAGATTTTGATAAATATGATGGCACGGGCTGCCCAATGAGCCATTTGAAGTTGTATTGTGGGGCCCTATGCCAGTTCGATCGGGATGATGGCATACTGATTCAGCTCTTCCAAAGGAGCTTGACTGGAACTGCTTTAAAGTGGTTTGCCACTTTAGACCATGGAAGGATCAGAAGATGGAAAGACCTAGCAGATGCCTTCTTAGCCCAATACCAGTTCAATTTTGAGATCATGCCAGATAGGTACGATGTGATGAGGATGAGCAAAAGTAAGGACGAATCTGTAAGGCAATATGCCAAAAGATGGAGGGAGACTGCCTCTCAGGTTAGGCCACCTATTCTGGAGCCAGAAATGATCTCCACTTTCATCAGCACACTGGGGCAACCATTTTATAGTCACTTGGTGGGTCAAATTACCACCAACTTTGCTGCCCTAGTGCTAGTGGCAAACAGAATTGAAGATGGGATCAAGTCTGGGAAAATAGCTGATTACTCTACAGTGTTGAACCAGGAAGCTTCCACCACTTTCTTTACACAAAAAAAGGAGAATGGTAATGGAAGAAGAAAGAATGAAGAAAACGAGAGAAGCAGAAGTGAATATGGTGCAACTTCCCAGGAAACCCTTTCAAATCAATGCCCATCCACCTCCTATCAAGCCAACTCATCAAGTTCCTTTGTTGCCTATCCAAATTAATGTCCCTTTTGCACAGTTTGTGAATGAGGAAACAGAAGTAAGGAAGAGAAGGGAGTTTTCAAAACTGCCTATGAGACCATCTGAACTTTTGCCTACTTTACTTCAAAAGGGTTATGTGACTTTGAGGTTGCCAAATCCTCATGCAAGCAAGGGGAAGAATTATGATTCATCTGCAATCTGTGATTATCATATGAGCACTCCAGGGCATACCACAGATCGTTGCTTGGCCCTAAAGCATGCAATCCAGGATTTATTAGATAATAATTCTTTATCATTCAATTCAGTCACACACATCCCATCTACCAATAACAATGGGGTAGGTAGCTTAAATGCAGTAGGGGCAATTTTTCCAGGGAAAAAAAAGATTTGACCCTTCTCAACTTATTGCTCCGGTTGGTACCACAATCCAAGTTTACTTTGAAAAAGAAGATGAATGGGACCATGTGGAGAAAGAGACTCATACAGGGGCAGATTTTAATATCAAGGAAAGGAAGGAAGAGGAAGAAGAAAAGCTAAAATTGAAAGGAAATGAAATGATGGGTGAAAAGGCAGAAAAGTGGGAAACAGAAGCATCAAAGCAGTGTAAGCTACAAGCCAATGAAAATGAGGCAAAGGTGAAAGAAGGGTGTCAGAGAAAGAAGGAAGGGGCAATAAAAGAAGAGAATGAAGCCAAGGTTGAACCTCCTTTCATTGATTGGGTGGTTATCCAAATTCCAGATAATGTGATGTTAACTCCTTCAAGAGCAAAGGAGATCATCCCAAATCAAGGAAAGAGATGCTTGCCTTACTCAGCAGGAGAAAGAAGTTTTTTGAAAAAGAAAGAAAAATCAGCTTTTGCTTTGGAGAACTGGGGCAATTCTCAAATTCCATTGTTCTCTGAAAAGAAACCTGCATAAAAAGAATGCACATTTCCTGAGGATCCTAAAGAGCCTTGTTCTCAGGAAGTGATTTCAATAAAGGCTCTTAAAAAAAAAAGATTTTTCCTTTAACATTTTTCTAGGAAAAAAAAAGTTTTCTACAAGGTCCTTTTTACTTATGAGTTATATTTCCCATTAAATTTCATTAAGTTGAATATGACTTCGACATTGGGCTCAATTTTTTGAGACCAAAATCGAAGAAAAAGACATTTTATATGAAAATTCAAATCTTTTTAAGTGTCATGAGAAGAATATTCTGCAAAATTATGAAATGACAATTTTATGGCCTTTGGAACCAAAGATGACCCACAGTCTTCAACAGAAAAGATAGAAGAAGATTTGAAGTTCTTTCATTAGAATACAGAATGGATCACACCACTTGCTGATTTGTTCAAAAAGGTTGATAATATTGTTTGAAAAAATTTTGGAGCTTTGCACTTAAAAATATGGGAGAATTTGACCTTTTCGTTGGAAATAGAATTTGGCATCATTTGATGGAAAGAATCCAAATTCATAAGATTGATCAAAAGGTGAAGAACTTGTTCATAACAGAGGTTCTATTTGAAGAGGTTTTCATCTTGATAGAAGGTGATTAAAAAAAAAGAAAAAAGAAAAGAAGGAAAAATCCTGAGCCAATCATGTAGTGCAACTCTACCAAGTCTGAAAATTCAAACTTTTCTTAAAATGATAAGAGGCCTTTCTTTCTTATATCCCCAAAAATTTTGAAATCCCTAGTTAGACCCTTTGAGCTTGATAAATTTTTTCAAGTAACATAAACTGAGAATTATAACCCCACACTGGGGCAAATTTTTGAAGGCATAAAAAAAAAAAAAAAGGAATGAAGGGACAATTGTTGAAGTTGAAAAGGGATTTTGAAGATGTTTTCAGAAAGGGGGCAAATAAATGAAGGAAGAAAAGAAAGAAAAAGAAAGATGAAAAAAGAGGAAAAAGAGATCTTCAAATGCTATGAGATATTTGGAGAATGTCTTAAAAATTATGAAAAGAAGAATGGAAAAAGAAGTTCAGTACTGGGGAATAAGTTTTAAATGAAGAAATCGAAGTGGAGGAAGAACTTCATTATTGGGAGGGGGGCGCAATTTTTTATTCATTCCAAGGGAAGAAATGCCTTAAGAATTAAAATTTCAGTTAACCCATTTAATCATATGGTATTTGAGCCTTTTATTCCTTTTCTTTCTAAACAAACACCAAGCCTTCATTTCGTCACATTCATAAGTCCTTTTTTATTAAGAAATTTTGAATTAAGGCAGTTTTGACTACATAATTGCTGGTGATGAAGGATTAAAAAAAAAGAAAAAAGGGAAAAAAGGAAAAAAAATGGAGAAAATGTAGTGAAAACCTAGAAGGGCGCGCTACATGGCAAATAATCAGCTATTTACAAGAAGGAAATCGTCAGAGAGGAAAGCCCAGAATTGGCATAGATCCAAGTGAAGTCCTCATGTTGGTGGTTATTTTGAGATAATCCACTCTTCAAGTAATGGAGGAATTCTCTTTTCAAGACTGAAGCAACATAATCAGAACCATGGTATGAAGCATCTGTGAACAAGTTGATGGCCATCAAAATTGCCATTAGGAAATTGTTGTTGAAATTGAAAATGGTCATGGGAATGATTCTAAAGGTTCTAAAGGCTTATTTTGGTCTTTCTTCATTTTCTGAAATAATCTTTTTATTATTCAACTTGATTTTAATTCTTTTGGACTATATGCTAATAAGTGATTGGATTATTTTTCAAAAAATAAAAATAAAAACACAAAGAAGGCAAAAACTATATTTCTGGCCTATGATGAGCATCTATGTCTTTCATAAAACATTGATTTTGCAAGCATTAGAGGATTCTGAGGCCACTAGTATAAAACATATTTTCTTATTTTTTGCATTTGCATTCTTTTATTAGGGTTTCTTTTTGGCAAAGGAAAAAAAAAGAGGGAGAAAAAAAAGGAGAAAAAAAAGAGAAAAAAAAAAGATCATCTCTGCTGAGGAGCAAATACTTCTTCAAGCAATCAAAACTGGGGCATGCTCAGCGTCTTTCCCTCTGGGTTTTCATTAAAATGAATTACAATATCTGGAAGAAGCAATCAAGCCTTAGTCCTTGGATTTGAGAAAAAAAAGGGGAAGCTTTGAAGCAATTGCATGTTTTCTTTATTAAACAAGGGTTCCCAATTCTTCAATCATGAAGAAGGATTTTACTGGGGCAGCAAGAAAGCATGAAGAAGTGATCATGCTTAGTGAGAGCATGAGGTTAGATCAACAGATCATGATTCTCAAATCCTTCAATCAAGAAGAGGGCATTCACTTGGGCAGCAAGTTATGGGTAGCAAGAGCACATACATCATTATGGAGAGAGTAAGAAGATGAAGAAGCAAAAGCAAGTTGCAAAATATTCAAGCACAGCTTTGGGCATCAAATGGCACTCAGGTAAATCAAATAAGAAAATCAATCAGGAAAATTCAATAAAATATTTCCTTCCTTATTGTCGAGTTGTAAAGTAAAAAACATCAAAAGCAATTGAGTTTGTAAATGTCAATTTTCATCAACTTTTTTTTCAAAATTTGCTTGTCTCAGATTTCTTTTCATAGCCACGAGAGCTCCAAGAAATTTGAGATAAGGAAGAGATGCCACCCTGTCAGACTTCAAGTAGGGGTTTCATTGCTATCTTCAAATCCATGTTTTTTTATCACTCCTTTGTTTGACCAAAGCAAGTTCAATTAATGAGATGTATTTCAAATGTGTAATTTTGAGCAGGTTATGGGCAACCCAGAAGATTTCATTTTTCATGATTTTCTCCATATTTTTCTGGAGATTAATGTCTATATTAATTGTAAATTTCAAGGATTGCGACTTTACCCACTTTTGTTTTAAAATTTGTCTCAAATCTCACTTCATAGCCACGAGTGCTCAGTAAGACTAGAGAAGAGGATTTGCCCCTTAAGGTTAGGGACTTTTCAGCAAATCCTCTACACAAATTCTTTTTCCAAAATTACCCTTTTAATCCTTGCAAATTACATTTAGCTGGACAAATCTCAAAAAGTGCAATCTGTGGGTCTTTTTACTCTCTGTTGGTAATTGGTTCCAATTACCAGCAAATAGGGGGCAGTTGTAGACACCCCAAATTGCACTACAAAATGAGAAAATAATTGAAAATATTAATTGGGATTTGAAACAGGTCAAAAAAAGTGTAAAATTTGGGCAAACATGCAATGCCCGTATTTTGTTTACGGTCTGGTCATGCCCGCAGTTGATATATGGGCACGGCATGCTCGTATTAATGATACGGGCAGGGCACGACCGTAGTATATATACGGGCTCAGGTTTTTTTGAGCGAATTTATCCTTTTTCGATTTTTGAGCCTTATCTACACTCAAATATCTCTCTGGGAGATTCGAATCCCCTGTTTTATCCATTCAAATCCTTTTGTTTATCCTTTGTGATTTAATGGATTTATATTAAATCCTTTTTTAACTCAATTGGAAGATTTTGGTATATCTCTTTGGACCAACCATGCCCCTGGGTTTGCCTATAAATAGAGGGCCTCTCCTCAAGCAAATGGCCAATTATCTAAAGCTTGAAGATCTCCAAGTGAAGAAGGAAATCCCTGCTCCTCTGTTTCCTCAATCCAGGTAAGTCTATTTTATTTTTTATTTTATCTTTTTAATTCTAGAAATAGTCTTTTCTTCTCCATTTCTGTAGAATAAGGCCTTCATATTTGTACCTCAAGAATACTCTCTAGCCGTAAAACGTGAAGAGAGAGCTAGGGGCAAGGGGAACAGGTAGATCCATAGAATAGCACCCCATAATCTGTTGTTCTTATTTTCTGTAGAATAAGGCCTCTTTTGTGTTTGCATCTCCAAACCTGTCTCTAAGTACCTCAAGAATCCTCTCTAACCGTAAAATGTGAAAAGAAAGCTAGGAGAAAGGGGAACAGTTGAATTCTTAGAATAGAACCCTATAATCCGTTCTTTTCTCTCTTTTGTAGAATAAGGCCTCTTGTTTGTGTTTGTATCCCCAAACCTACCTCCAAGTACCTCAAGACTCCTCTCTAGCCGTAAAACGTGAAGAGAGAGAGCTAGGGGAAAAGAGAACAGGTGGATCCGTAGGATAGGCCCCTATGTGCTATAATCTGATATCTGTGGTTGCTTTTACCATTCTGTTAAGGTTTTAATTGTTTTATTTTGAATCTGGAGGAATCTTATGGATCCATGCTGTTTATAGCATGAAATCCTCTTTTCCTTCTACAGTTGGGATTTTTCGCCATTTTTGCACCCACGGCACTGTTTTTCTTGATTTTGGTGATATTAGGCTAAGATCTTGGATCTATCATGATCTATATGATTGATCTGAAATCAGCAGCCTTAAAGTAGTCTTTGGGGTTTCAGGAGATGATTTTTGAAATTGTTTTAATTTGGGAGAGAAGATCATATGGTCTGAACTCCCCCTTTTCATGTTTTTTCATTAATACGGGTTGATTGGATTTTTGTCTCTCAATTAATGGGAGATCGGGATCAATTCTGTACCCTACAGAATTTTGCTTTTCAAGGTTTTCATCAATAGATTTCAATCTAGTTTTTCAACCTTTTAACGGTTTAGTCTAAAGCTAGTTTTTTAGATTATACTTTAGATTGGTTTTACTTGATTTTATTTCAATCATGAAACCCCTAGAATGGTATGATCATATTGATGGTTCTAAATTAATCGGGCTATTCATATGAAAAACCATACATTTTTGTCACTTTTATGATTTTTTCTTTATTAAGCAAGCTTTCATTATTTTTAACATGAAAAATACCTAGCAACCATCTTGTGTGGATGAATAGGGGTACCTAACACCTTCCCATGTTCATAAACTAATCCCCTTACCCATCTCTGGTTTGTTTTTATTTAGAGTTATATTTACTCTAGTTTTGTCTTCTTTATTTGATTTGATATTTTGATGTCAATTCACACCTAAACAGAATGGTGGCGACTCCTTGTTATAATGAATCTTGTGTAATGATAGGAAGTCATTGAATTGATTTTCCATGTCTCACAGGTGGTCAGGCATGAAGAAAGACATTGCAGAGTTTGTGGCTAAATGCCTTACGTGCCAGCAAGTGAAATCAGAGCATCGAAGACCTCCAGGCTCGATGCGACCTTTGCCCGTTCCCGAGTGGAAATGGGAGCATATCACAATGGATTTTGTGTCGGGGTTGCCGCCTACAGCCAAGAGGCAGGATGCCATATGGGTGATTGTTGATAGAATGACAAAATCAGCTCATTTCTTGCCGTTTCATACTACTCAGACTTTGGCTTCATTGGTTGAGTTATACACTCGTAAGATAGTCAGATTGCATGGAGTTCCAGTGTTGATTGTATCTGACTGGAATTCTCAATTCACATCTCAATTTTGGAGGAGCTTCCAGGAAGCCATGGGTACCAAGTTGAGTTTTAGCACCAATTTTCATCCACAAACTGATGGTCAGTTCGAGAGGACTATTCAGACCTTGGAGGATATGTTAAGGTGCTGTATCATGGATTGGGGTGGCAATTGGAGTAAGTATTTACATTTGGTGGAATTTTCCTACAACAATAGCTATCAAGCTAGCATGCAGATGGCACCCTATGAGGCACTATATGGCAAGATTTGTAGATCCCCAATATGTTGGGTGGAGGTCGGTGAGAAATAGTACTTTGGGCTCGAGATTATATAAGACAGCATGGAGAAGGTGAAGTTGATTAGACAGCGGTTGTTGACCGTGCAAAGCCATCAAAAGAGTTATGCAGATACTCGACGGCGTGAGCTGAAATTTGAGGTGGGAGACCATGTATTTTTGAAGATATCACATTCCAAAGGTATTATGAGATTTGGGAAGAAAGAGAAATTATTTCCTCGATTTATTGGTCCATTTGAGATCGTGAAAGAGATTAACCCAGTGGCTTATAAACTAGCTCTATCGGGTCATTTGGTAGGAGTACATGATTTATTTCATATTTCCATGTTGCGATAGTACATCTTGGATCCTAGCCACGTGATAGATCTTGAGCCTTTGGTGATTTGAGAGGATTTTACATACAAGGAGAGACCTGTTCAGATCTTGGATCGTCGTGAGCAGATTCTTCGCACCAAGGTAATTCCCTTGATGAAAGTGCTATGGAAGAACCATTCCACTGAGGAAGCCACTTTGGAAAGTGAAGAGGAGATGAGGAAGAAGTTTCCAAAGTTGTTCGTCCCATCCTGAGGTAAATTTCGAGGACGAAATTTCTTTGAGAGGAGGAGAATGGTAAACCCCAGTTTAGCGATTATTGTTTATGAGAATTAATAAGTCTATATTGGTGAAATTTTCAGAGATCCGTAAAGCAAGGGTAAATTGGGGATTTCGAGAAATTAAGCGTGGAAACAAGATGAATTAAGGTTAGTAGTGTGCTGATAATAATTAGAATTATTATACTGGTTGAATTCAGTTGTTTAAAAGTTATTAATGTAGGTGATTAAGTGGAGAAGCAATTCAGCGGATTGAATGGCTGGGGGAACTGTGCATGTAGGGAGTTACATGGGTGAGCATCCAGCGAACCATGAATTAAGTTGGTTGAGCGGAAAAAGGGGATGAGTATAAATATCAGCTCATTTCTATGCGTAGGTTTCGTGCACATTGAGCTTGAAGAAAATTGAGGCTGGAATACAACCAAAGCCATTGGAGAAGAGCAGCTCATTTCTATGCGTAGGTTTCACGCACATTGAGCTTGAAGAAAATTGAGGCTGGAATACAACCAAAGCCATTGGAGAAGAGCAGAAGTGTTGTGTTGTTGCCCGATCGGAATTTGAAGTGAAGGAAGAATTGATCGAAGGCTAAGTGAATCTGCTTGATTGAGAGACTTCAGAGGTTTCGGCTAACTTTCCTGCCGATCATCGAGGGTTCAGGTCAGTATGAGTTGATCTCTCTATTTCGGAGTTGGTATTCCCTGTAGAAAACATTGTCCGATCAAAGGAGAAATTGGGGCGGAATCGAGATCTGAACCATTTGGTTGCTGGAGTTGAAGTTTCAGGGATTGGAGTGATCTCATGTGAGTAGCATCACTTTTACTCCGTGTGTTGAAGCCGATTACTTGAGATTAGCAGAAATTGTTCATTGTGTGATTTGTTAGATACTATATTGCGTTTTTCGAATAAATTTGCGAGTCGGAGCATGTATTGTGTTAGGATTAAATTTGATTTAAGTTTAAATGTCTATTAAAGGTGGTAGAAGCATAGATCAGCTGTTTTGGAGGCTTTAATTTAGGACAGTCATGTCTAGATTGAGCTAACAGTGAGTGAAAAGTGGTATTGAGAAAACAGGGAAGTATTTGCTGGGTGTCGCCTACTGTTTTTCCCTCGGCGGTAGCTCAGCGAACATGCAAATCTAGGGTCCACCGACCTGGCGCCTACGGTCTCGAGGTCGGCACACCCACAAATCTTCCAGGTGGGGTGCGGCTGACCAATTTGAGCTCATTTCCTCTACTTTAATGCGTCAACCTCTTAAGAAGAAGCTAGATTAGGATAGTAGAAGTATTATAAAGTGGTAAAAACCCACGAGGATTATTCCGGCAATTATTAGTAGGGTTTATGAGTTCCAAAAGTCAAGTTGAAGGGCTGTTGGTAGTTTAATTTTTTGTTCTTAATACCATGAGTTAGTGATTTTGTTTTATCTCTGTTTAACTGTTATTTTCCAATTTGTGAAATTGTTTAACCTGAGTTTTAGTGAATTACAGGGTGATGAGCAGAATTGATAAAAGTGTCTTGCGTGAGTAAAGAATTAAACAGATGGGTTGGATTTGGGTTAGAATATCAATCGGAGTTCCATGAGATACTGTTCTGGTCATGAATGACCCGTGATAAGTTTATTTTGCTTTATTATTGGTGATGTCAGAGGTTGGTTTATTTTGTTGTTAATAATCCTGTTTTTGGTTTAGCTTATCCTGGATCCTTGACTAAGCTTAGTAATGTTATAGTATTGTTTATTGGTGTAATTGCATTGCCTTATGTATTACCACAACCAGTATAGAATAGCCAAAAACCCTGAATAGGCCTGGTTGTCAATGCCGAGACCCGAGAAGTAGGCCAGTATTGGATGATGAAACCCTAAGTAGGCCGCCATTTCAGAGTTCCAAAACCCTGAGTAGGCCGGAACTGTGTACATGGAGGTGTGGATGTCCCCTTGGCATGTCAATTGACCAATTAAAGCAATAGGCATGACATTGACCATTCGATGATTGATCGGTATTACTATTGGTCTATTGTTAAAAACTGTTATTGGGTTTTTGTGGATTTTAACTTCGGGATTGTTTCTTTATTGATTAATTGTGCTCGTTATTTATCGTGGCATATTTATAACTGATGATAACTATTTCTGCACGCATGTGCTACTCACTGAGATATTCGTATCTCACCCATTTTTGTTTTGGTTTTGTTTCCAGATACTTGTGGTGAGGCGACTGCTGGGGTAGATCCTACCGACACTTATAGGGAAAAGGATTATTTCTACATCCCATAGAAATATAAAATCTCAGAAAGTAGCAACATGTATGAAAGAAAACAATTTATATATATATACATATACTTTACAAACCTTCCATGAGTTGCAAAACAATATCACAATTATCGCTAAAACAAGAAAACAAAGCCATATAAATCAAATCCACGATTTTTCCCAAATTTATACAAATAGTTTTTCCCAACACAATTCATCATGTTAATTTAATATTTCTTTTCAAAACCGTTCTTGCCAAAACATGGCTAAACAGATCAATCAATCTCTTTCTTTTTTTTAAAAGAAAACAAATCATTTATAATTAGTAATTAAAGCTCACCTTCAGGTAGTAGCCTACCTCTACCGCAGGATGTAAACACATAGTATCCACACCTCCTCCGCAAGAGAATGCACATCTTTAGACCACAAGCACCCCCCACAAGAGATAGCATAATTCAACCGCAAAATGTAAACACATAGCACTTACATCTCCCTCGTAGGAGATAGCTCCCTCACCTTCAGGTGGTAACTCACACACCCATCTTCTATGTAGGATGCAGTTGCGTAGTGATCACATCTCCCCTACATGAGGAATCTCCCGTGTAGGATGCAATCCCATCGGAACTACATTTCCCTCACATGAGATAACACACACATCTCCCCTGTGGGATGTAATCACATCATGATTACATCTCCCACACAGGAGGTCTCTCCCCTGTAGATTGCAATCTAATCTGGACTACATCTCCCCCACATGAGGTAATACGTCTCTCCCGCAGGAGGTAATACACACATCACCCATGTGGAATGCAATCACATCATGATTACATCTCCCCCACAGGAGGTCTCTCACCTGCAGGATACAATCCAATCTGGACTACATCTCCCCCACATGAGGTAACACATCTTTGCCACAAAGCAGGTAATACACATCTCTGCCACCAAGTAGGTAATCATTAAATCAGACCACCAAGCCATTGTACAAATAATCCACATTGCCATCCATGGTATATAAATCATTCCATGGTACATGGAAGAGCATAAATCCACAATCCAATTTCGTATATAAAGTAGTTTGTTCATGTTTAATCAATAATCCAAAACCTCTTCCTAATATTTATTATATTTCAAAACATAGGCTCAACGCACTCAAATCTGTTATAAAAATATTTTGATCAGTTCTAGGACTTGAATCACACCAAAAACAATGTTTTACAGGTGTAGAAATCAACCCAAACGATTTTAAACAAATTCTAGAACCAAAACTCTCTTTCAAATCAAAATAAGACATATTTTAGTAGAATGTACCCAAAACTGTGTACAATTTTTATAAAATTAATTGACTACTAAAAACAACTTATAAACACCCAAATCTTATTTGTACATGTATTTGATTTGTCTAAAAATCATTTTATAATAAAAATATAGGTATATTTCCCAAAATTAGAAAATCTAGGTTGTGCGCTCAACAGGGTGCTCAACCCTTTGTGTCTAGCGGTCTACCAAAACAAAACAGATAAAACAGGCGCTCAACAGGGCATTCAAGCGATTTTGTTGAGTGGTCGATAATAGAAGTAATATAGGTGAAACGTTTGACATGGTTGCTTGAGCGACCTGTCAGGCGCTCACCCAATTGCAGCAAAACCTGGAAATCCGATTCCTATAATTTTTCTCTTTTAATCCTTTAAATCATGATTCCAACAATTCAAACCACTTCTAACACATCTAATATCATCTATAAATCATATTAAATCATTCTAAACAAATCAAAGCACAGATTTACTACAAATCAAAATCAAAATCTTAGAAAAATCAACACTAGAAAGTATACTTAACAGATTTCATAAACCCCACCTAAGATCCCCGAAAATCTATTGTATAAAATAAATGGTTTAATATCTCAAATCATCATATATTAATTCCAGATCAAACCCAAACGATTAAACCTAAAATCATGCAACGAGAAAACAAAACGGGGTATTACTACTTGCCTCAAAACACAAAATCTTTCTCTTCAAGTTACCGCTGAGATTCTACTACTATCACACTCCTCTAGAGACCTTAGAACACCATCTCCACCGTTCAAATTGCAGCTCCACCAGTCATGAACAAAACCCCTAAATTTAAGGCTGATCCAACAGTTGAATTTCTTTAGATCTCACTTTGATGAACGCTGGTCAGAAATTTCTACAACACCTTCTCTCTGTATATTCCCCAAACATGAGAGCCCTCATTTCTCCTCCTTTTCATCTATATGGTTTGATTAGAAAAAACCCTAACTCCTCCCTAAAGCTTCCCTTTTATAGGCTCACCCAAAATAGAAGTCATGTTTGGTTTAGGAAACTTTCTAACTAACCCCACTAGGTTTCCTAATCTCACTTAAAAGCTTTCCTAATCTTTCACAACTCCTCCTTCTGATTTTTTCCTCTTAATTCTAAATAAGAGAAACTTTTATTTTTCCTCATTTTCGTGCTAATTATTTATCTTATTATTAAATATTTCAAAAACTCCCCAAAACTCTTATTTTCCTCAACTTAAGGCTCCTAATCAACTATAATTATCAATACGCCCTTTTTCCACTTATTAGACTATAAATTTCACTATTTATACTTAAATCAACCCAACTTAAATCTAACTTAATTTGGCAAACCTACTAATTATTTAGTTAATCTATTTAATAATTTAGTTAATTTTTGGAATTGACTAAAATACCATTCTCTTGATAATTTCATATTTACCCATTGGATTTCTTCTAAAATTTCCAAATTTATTCTCTATAGTATTCTTGGCCATAATACACACTTGGATTAATACCTATCTTTCCCAAATTTTATATTTAACTTACTCTCCCAATTATTCTAAGTTAATTCTTCACTTTTCCTATTACTATTAATTAAAGTCAAATCTATAATTAATCTTCCAAATAATTTAAATTACTATTCCAATTCCCAATAACTCGTAATTATTATCATTTATTTAATTACTAATATATACATACTTGGAACATAATGCTAATCCTCCAATACTTGGATTAATTCTTTATTCCTTAATTTTTCCATGTTTATCTAACTTATTATCCAATATATAGATTTATTTATTATATTACTATATTCAAAAATTCGGGGTTTTACACTTAAAACAAGTCCAACCTGTCATTCTTATTGCTCTGCAACAATAGCCACCACCACCACAACAAGCAAAAGCACCAACCGCACCATTACCACCATTCCTTGTGCACTCGACACCAGTAGCACCGCCACCTCTATTGCAGCTAGCAGCACAGCTCATACCACCTATAGCCGTTCTTGTCTACCCTATTCAGCAACCATAATAGTTTGTACCTATGGAACTGATGCTTGCCCAACTAGGGCAAGACGAAAAGGACTGGTATAGGGCGCAGGAAGACCAGTTTGAGGCCTGTCTGGCTACCATGAAAGAAGACTTACTGAAGCAACTAC
The DNA here is from genome assembly GCA_947561395.2 of Buxus sempervirens. Taxonomy (NCBI): domain Eukaryota; kingdom Viridiplantae; phylum Streptophyta; class Magnoliopsida; order Buxales; family Buxaceae; genus Buxus; species Buxus sempervirens. Next base: position 5,718,842 of record OX387187.1, on the reverse strand, counting down.
AGCAGAGTACGATTCAAAACGAGGTTACACTGGAGAATATTTGCTTTTTCTCAGACATACAACTGCCACCTAAATTCAGATGTCTGGAGCTCCACCGGTTTGATGGTATAGGCTGCCCTCTGAATCACTTGATATCATATTCTGGCGACATGTGCCAGTATGCTAAGGACGAAAAGATTATGGTGCAAATCTTTAAGAGGTCGTTAACTGGGGTTGCCTACTCATGGTTCCTAAGCCTTGATAAAACAAAGATTAAGACATGGAACAACCTTGTAGCAGTATTCATCCAACAATACCGTCTGAACAGTCAGATGGTACAGACAAGGGCCAAACTGCAAAGGTTAACGAAGAAGAACCAAGAGACTGTGAGAGACTATGGAAAGAATTGGCAGCGTTGGTCCAACCCCCTCTACTGGAGTAGGAAATGACGTCCTTATTCCTTGCCTCACTGGGACAGCTGTTCTTTACTCTGCTACTAGGGTAAAGTTCTTCGAGTTTCAATGATCTGATCCTAACCGCAGATAGGATCGAAGACGCCATGAGGGCAGGGAAAATAGATGGTGGTGGGCAGAGTACTATCCAAAGAAGGCCAATGGGAAGTCAAAGTTACAAGAACCAGGGGCAAGAACCAAAAAGAAATGAGGGCCAAACAGTCAATTATGTGCAGCCAACACGCTCGTACCACGTGTCCTAGGGACCTATAGCAGTAGCACCACAGAACTTGGGGCAGATGGTGGTGCCATACCAAGGACCACCCAGGAGAACTAGAGAAGAGATGGAAGCAAGGCCGAGGCGGGTGTTTACTTTACTCCCATATTCTCCAGCAGAACTATTGCCCACACTCTTGAAGGGAGGATATATAAAGCTAAAACCACTGTATCCCTGGATAATCTCGAGAAAGAGTTACAACCTTGCAGAGCGATGTGAATACCACTCTGGAGCATCAGGGCACAGTACCAACCATTGTTGGGATTTAAGGCATGACATCCAGGACCTCCTTGACCAGAAGCATCTTACAGTTGATCCACCAACACCATTTGAACTAGCTCCAACTACCAGTGTAACCACTAATCCTCTCCCGGACCATTCCAAGGCCTCTATAAGCAAGGCAGTGAATCACGTCAACAGTAGCAGCATGCAGTTTGATCCGTCTGTTTTGATTGGGCAACCAGGATAGATAGTAAGGGTACACCTTCGATATGGGGTCAACAGGCAAAAAGTAAGTGTCTTGGAAGAAGAAGACAGTGCAAGGAATCCTCTGCATCTCCCTCGAGTGCATTTCCACCTTGAAATCAACACCGAATACCTCCTTCCCTCACCTATACCCGATCCAAACCCATCTGCCCACCTTGTTCCACCACCATACATCCTCACAAAAACATCCACCAACAATCCTTTCAACATAGGAGACTTTCCCATACCAGACTGCACAGTTACCCCACTTGAACCACCCACCTTGAACCTTTCAATATTTAACCTCAAACCCCCAACAAACCACACAGACCCCTTCTTTATAACATTGACCCCATCTATTACTAGACCACTCCCATATACACCGAAGCTGAGGTCAACCAGATCACCCAATCTGCTCGATATGTCAACATTGACCCACCACCCGTACCCGAGGGAGAGACAGAAGAAGAAAGAAAAATTAGAGAAAAAGGGAAGGAAGTGGCAATTAAGAAGCCACAGACCCAGAAGGGCAAGGGCAGAGCATTTGAGAAAGAGATCACTGACCTACATGACAGCATTTTCATACTTGAGTATGACCTCTTCCAATAGCTCAAAAAGTACCAGCTCAAATCTCCATCATGCGACTCCTCGTGGATTGATGAAGGTCCTTGCAGATGCACATGTATCCGAAAACACTAAGCAAGAACAGTTAAAAGCTATCGTCTCTTAAATCATGGCACCAAAGGTCATATCTTTTCAGTCGAAGACTTGCCGCCAAAAGGATGTGATCATATTGAACCTCTGTACATCACCGTCAAGTTCTGTGATAAGATTGTGAAAAGAGCTATAATAGACAATGGTTCGGCCCTGAACATCTGTCCGATAAGGACTTTTACAGCCTACAACTCAATTCCTCTCTCATTAAGCCCGTGCCCACAATGTCAGAGGATTTGACAACTCGAAGAGAGAATCCATTGGGGAAGTCAGTTTGACTATAATTATAGCTGAAAAGCCCTTCACCCTCGCATTTGAACTAATGGACATCAATGCCTCCTTCAACCTACTGATTGGACAACCCTGGTTGCATCATATTAGGGTTGAACCCTCATCTCTACACATGATGATTAGGTTCATCTCTGGAAATGAATTGATAACAGTGCATGCTAAGGATGACAGGGAATTGGAGAAGCTATGGGTGCCTTACGTTGACCATGAGCTGCCCACTTCACTAAACTTCCAAGCTGTGGAAATGATCAATGTAGTCAACGTCCCTAAACATGGAAGGAGGCGACAGTCCAGGAGAAGAAGGAGAAATGCAGTGTTTGGCGTTTCTGAATGCGCCGACTAGGGATTGCGGGTAGGAGAAGGATTAGGCCATTTTAAGCAAGGAATGAAGACGGCCATACCAGTGTCAGAGGAAATATTCAGATTTGGAATCGGCTATGATCCAATGCCAGAAGATTATGCAAGACTTTTTAGGCGACAATCTGAACTGAAAAGGGCCAAGATGGAAGGAAGGGAACCAAAAAGGCCTATCTGCATACATGGAGACCTATACAAGGTCTTCGCCAATGAGGCACTAAGGGCAGCCAACTCTCTGGAGAATGTAGTTGCCCAAGGATGGGGAGTTCCCATCTTCACCGAAGAAAAATGAGGACAACCTGGAAAGGCTAGAACAAATGTTCTTGGAAGAGCCACCTGCTCTAGACTCAATCAAGATGACCATGGAAACAAAAATACCATCCCCTGATTGGTCATATGAAGGCCTGCTGGAAGTATTTGAAATGAATGAACAAGTTGCAACATCGCTGCCACCAATTGTTTATTTTGAAGATCATTAGCACTTTTATTTTGAATAAATGAAGGAGTTGTTTCAATTTGGCGTACTCTAATTATCTTTATCCATTTGATGCTTTTGTTCTTAATTGCTTTATTATCATTCAAGTAATACCTTGATCCGTTGAAAAAAAAAACTACCGGATCCAGGGCGTTACATTGCTCCAGTCCTTATTTTCATCTAACACTTACTCTCTTATCTCATCTATCAAAACAAAACTATATATAAGTTTTAGTGCAACTTATAAGAGAGTTCCACAACTTTCTACCACCAATCTCTTGCATACATTCGCAACTATAAGAAGTTGAGGAGAAAATCACATAGCTCTCTTCTAATTCAACTTATGCCAAAATAATATATCTCACACTTAATACACACTTGTATATTTTTTTTATACAATACCCCATGTTTGTATAAAGTACAATACCTAAGTAAATATTCAACATTGACCGATCCCTTACACAACTCAAGTATGACTAAATACAACTAGCTCATCATGAAACAAACAATAACATGCTACATAATTAATCATTCATCTCAAATTACATACTAGAATATGATCGATAAATAGTATATATCCTAATGCATATTCTAAGACCTACACATCAATCTATTATCAAATTAACCTAATTCAAACAAGGCTCAAACATTCATGGATTAAATAGGTAAAGAAACATACCTCTAAAAATGTTCAAATTCATCTGTCTATCATCATTCATCATTATAATCCATCATAAACATGCAATTTTAAAATAAATTAATGAGATCATATTAAATACTTCCAATAGTCTTCTCAATACTCATAATATCCAAATCTTACATACCAATAACAATACCCATAATTAAATCTTATCATAACGGACTATATTATGATATCTCAAACAACCTTCTCACTATTAAATTCCATAATCAACTTATGTTTTAGAAAAATCCTCAATTATCATCACATTGGAATCATGACATTACAAATATCAAGAAAATTTTTCTAGAAAACCACACTATGATGACTAACAATAAATTGGAACATTCCTTAGAAATTTGCTAGCTGCAACAAAGAAATTGGATTAGAGTACCCTCAACCTAGATAACCTTACTCAATGGTTCTATATCTAGTGTATCACTCCCCAGGACATGCCTAAGGTTCTTTAAAAACCTAGGGCTCATGAACCAAATGCTTTGATACCACTTTGTAACACCACAAATCCGGATCATTTTTTTTCAAGATCAAGGCATTACTTAGTGACACAAAACAAGTCAGCTCAAAAATAAAAAAATCTAAGAGATTCCGAGTGCGCTAAGAAACTTAAATTATTAATTAGAATCTTTACCTTACTATTACATCAAATAATCAAATGAAATGCAACTACAAGTTAACTAACTCCCAAAACTCTACTAGATCATCTACCATAATTCTAGAAAATAAAAACACCTATATCAATATCCTACTCTTGTTTTCTGGATTCTCTAAGTCTTCAAGCCCACAATTTAACTATCCTAGTGGCATCCTCTCCAGTAACCTAAAAACAAAACATTTAAAAAGTAAGGATGAGATATAAAATCTCAACAAATAGCAACATGCATGAAAGAAAAAAGTTTATATATATCTATATATATCATTTACAAACCTTTCATAAGTTGCAAAATAGTATCACAAGTACCATTAAAACAAGAACTCTCTCTCTCTCTAAATCTAAGAATTTGAGTGATTGATTAGGTTTCGGTAGTCCCAACTCGTTTTTCCTTTTACTTTTGGCTTCCTTCTCTACCTTGAAAATTATTTCTGGCTTTGAGAATGTTTATTTAAATTTTGTCTTCCTAACCTCTATTTGTCAATTTTGGGTAAAATATTTTAGATCTAATGGTGCAGAGACTAAGTGGAACTACAGAGAAGGAAAATGAAGTTTCCAAAAAAATGAAATGTTTCCATCTAGGGTGGTTGGCATTTATTGCTTGTAAACAATTGAAGTAGAAAAGTAGGAGAAAAGAAGAAAAGAATGGAGTATTTTCATTCTATTGAATCTGATAAAATTTATGGAAACATTGAAAGGAAATTTTAAAGAAGATATTTGGATGGTTAACTCTTCAATTGTTTTGGGTTGAAGGCAATGGTAAGTCATTGTGCTTTCTAGAGAGCAACTCCTCTCAGATCTTCGTCCTCTCCTTTTATCTTGGTCAAATGAGATTAATACACGTACCCCTTGAATTGGCAAGCTTTCCCTTACATTTAAAATTACTAACCCAATTAAAGAATGACAAGCGCATGTCTAATAAGTCATGTGCCTGTCTCATGAGCTATGAAAATAACTTTTGCATGGAACCCAATCTTCCTTCGAAGCAATGATTTTAGCTTTAGAAAACCTAAATTGGACTTATCGAACGGGGTTAGAGAAATTGCATATTTGGGTAAATATTTAGTCTGATGGAGAAATTGGATTTGGATGGCACCATTTTGTGAGTAAACAGATTTTTTCTTCTTAGTAACTTCTAAAGATTGAAGCCAGCAGCCAATTTTTTCCTTCCTGTTTTTTATAATATTTGAAGCTTTCTGAAGATTTATTGTTATTGACAAAGATTCATCTACAAGGATATCTGATTAGTGATCTCTTGAAGATGTATAGGAATCACTTCTAGGAGAGGTTATAGTGTGTTACAATATAACATATCTTATATAAAAATAATAATTCAAACATTAAAAACCATTTAACATTACATATTTTATAATTTCGCTTTTTTACTTATATTTGTTTAGTGAAAACTCCTCACATGCAAAGCACATGTGTGTTTATTAGTTGTAGTGAAGGCAATTAAAATTAAAACTTAGTACATATAAGTCCTTCAAAATTTTCCACTAAATATGATTATGAGAGACTAAAAAGAGGCACTATCCTACATACCAAGATCTATATCATATTTGGAGATTGAAGAAGTGCAAAAAAAAAGTCATTCCTTTTTTTAAAAAAATTATTAAATTAAATATCCAACTTCATGTTAGTGCTTCCTTCATATCATCTAAGTCAAAAAAATAAAAGAATTATCAAAATTTAAATACCACAATATTTCTTATCTAAACAAATATTTTAATTTTTAATTTTATCTATAATCCTAATGTAATCAATATTTTTAGAATTCCCCTTATAAAAGATTCTAAATCCTTCGAATATCTTGAGCTACTAAAAGTATTATATAAAATTTTTTAACTAATTTAATTTCAATATTTTAAAGATTAACCCTAACAATAATTGGGCATGATAATTTCAAGTTAACAATTATAACGTTACAAATTGTAAAGCAAGAAATATAAATCTAATGAAATATTCTATAGTAAAGTATGTTAACGATAATAATTTGTAAAGTCTTATCTTTTGATTTGATAATTAAAAATTAGTTGCTAGATAAAACTTTTAAAATCGATCTTAACAAGCAATTAATTCATCAATTTATTATTTTTCGTTTATTACAAGTTGCTTGGCTTCTATCTTAATAATGAATATTTAATTTTGATGAACTTGTATCATATGAATTCATTCTCTAGCTTGAACTGTTAATGTATGACTATTCCATATTTATTATTATTTTATAACTATATCCAAACATAATATATAGTTTGATTTCATTATTAACAATCATTATATTATTGAAGAGATATGACACATGTCATATAATTAGTTCTTATAAATTATGATACCATTCCTTATGGCACACGTGCCTATATAAAAATAACAAAATGTAGTTATGATGAGGCAAAGGATAAGTGGAGGTAGAGTTGATGACTATGACCTTTCTATTCTCTTAATTTCCATCCATACCGTAAAAAATATTTATATTGGTGACTTTGTAGGCCTAAACCCATGGATCATGGCCTGACTGTCCTTGGATGGTCTCCAGTTGACAAGCTAAGTAGGAATTAGTGCATTCAAGAACAATACTTTATGGATAAGCCTCTAAAAGTGTTTGTCGAAAAAAAGAAAGTGAACAGCTGACTGCCATATCGTTTAGGCATATACCTAAGCAAATGCTTCTAGTCATCTAGTCAAATATTTGAAACCGACTCAAATTTTTAGATGAGTTTCGTTTCCAGATCTTTCCCACGAGAGCCTTGGATTGTCGGTATTAAAGGAATGACGAGGTCGGTGGAACCAGGAACTGAGAGCCGAATAAACTGCAGTCAGGAGATAGGAGAAATGTAAAGGGGAAGAAGAGAGTGTATAAAGGTGATTGATGTCCATAATGAAAACATACTTACCTGGATGGGGTCAATGGGTGATCAAGAAGGACCATGACCTAGGTTGGCGACCTCCATTGCACTTAGGAGGGGTGCCGGCATAACATCTCCCCAAGTGGAAGAGTCTACGTCATAATTTGTGGTAGTGGGGCCTGCATTCGCGCGGCCCCTACTAATTCTAATCCAAGTTTTAATTGTAATACAAGTTTTATTTAGCTCAGGAAATAGCACTGTAATAGATTTTACTCTCCGCATAACCTAGTCCACAACACAAATGTTAATCATATATAATGTGATTTTTGCGGACCCCGACTTGATCATGCGAGATTAACCAATCTACATACGTGATTGGTTTGATGGTATATGACTAAACGATAAATATGTATAGTTACTAATTTTCCTTTTCCGGAAAGGGTAAGTGTTAATCACTCGCATGATTAACCAATCATGCGAGTGATTAGCCTGTTTTTAGATGAGCTTGGTCATGCAATTATTGACCAAATGGTTGGCTTGGGATTGATTTTTAAAAGCCCAAAAAAATTTGGACGGGCTTAGTCAAAAATAAGAAATGTCAGTCTGGCCTGGCCTGGCCTTACTTGAAGTTTAACTATTTAATTGGTTTTTATTTTTACTATTTAATTAATACTTTCTTTTTTAACTATAACTTACTCATATCCACTCCACAAGTCTTCACTTTTTCATCTTTTCTTCAAAATGGTGATACTTTTTGTTGGCAAGTGAAATTTCCTCATACTCATTTGTTTTAATTATCATAAAAAGAAAAGATTAATGTTTTTACCTCCTTTTGAAGTATAAAATTAGATGTTAAAGTGATTATTGTTGAGCGGGCTTGGCTGAGCTTGGGCATTTAAGTGTGCTCATTGAAAGGGCTTGGTCATTAAGTCACAAGCCCGATCATCAGGATGGACAGGCTTTGACAAAGACCATGTTCACTTATGTGTGACCTTTGACCCGGCTCGAGCCCATCCAATGATCAGGCCTAGTAAGTGTGTACTAAAAAGGCAAGAAAAAAAATATTTATAAGAGTTACAATCCCAAAGGACAACCAACAAAGTTAGTCAATATTCCCTACAGTGTTGATCATGTATACAACATGTAGCAAGAACCAAAACTTAATTTACAAAAGTTGGTAATATACCCTAAGTATGGCAGATTTGTCTGTTAAGTTCGATAATCCTTGGCTTTGGATTATTTCCATGGAATTTTCCCATGAGCGCAACCTGTATAGTAGTAATAGTTTCCTCAATTGACTTGCATCGCTTGTTGAAGGAATGATTATTTCTCTCCATTCAAATATAATAAACAGCAGCAGCAATTGCAATTTTACCCATAACATTGACCAAATCCTTTCCATGAAACTTCTGAGTAATTCACTTTATTTCTTTGTCTCAATCCTCAATGCCATGATTAATGCAGAAATTCTTTAGTACATGACCCTAAATTGATAAGCTGTATGTGCATTGGAAGAGCAAGTGATTAGTACTTTCAATATGGGCTCTACACAAGAGGTACTTTGAGTTAGCAATGATTTGGTGTTTTCTAACCAACCTTGGGTTAAAAGCTTTCACTGAATTGCCATCCAAAGGATAGAGGCATGACATTGAATATTATCAGACAACCAAACAAGTTTTCCCAAGTGACAATAGGCCTTTTTTGTGACAGATAAAATAAGTGGAACTTTGGCTATACTCACATGTGATTGAAGCAGCCCAAGACACCCTATCCTCCAACAATTCTCCGAATTTGGTAGAAGGGGTAGCTCATTCCGGGTATTAGTAAAATTAGCAGAGAAGACAGCTGTGTCCTAGTCTCCTTCTTTAATAATTTTCGAAACTTATGCATCAATAAGTAAACCAGAATTGTAGACTACATGAACCCCATGCATATGAAGAAAGGGGCTCTCAGGATGCCAATTATCTCGCCAAAGTGAAGTCTTTTTTCCATTAAAAAACCATGTGTTTTATCAACAACCTGTAAACACTTCAAAATTGCACGATTTTTGATAAATCTTGAAGGAGAGAAATATCTTATTGAATTTTCAATTTTTAGCATTGGGTTTGAAATCCTTAACCCGTTTGAATCTAAAACCGTAAAGGAAAAAGCCTAAATTCAATCTTTTACGTGAAGTCAAACTTTTCCTGTTGAATTTTGATCCAAAAAAAATGAAATATTTTTTAAGACAAGATTTCAAGATAATTTTTCTTGGTAATTATGTTTTTAGCAATGTTATTGCATAAATGAATTTTTTAAACCTTTAAATCTTGACAAATACCTTAGCATTAACATGTTGAATTTTTTTTACCAGACTTGAAAAACCAAAATTTAGTCTTGAACTAGAGAGTTGACTTTTTATTCATTTGGAATTTGGGTCTAGAACTATTTTTAATTGATTCAAATGGGGGGTGGGTGTGGGGTTTTGCTTATTTACATGTAATATCTTAAATAAATATTGACTGTGTAGGTAAGGGTCAAGGCTATGCAGAAGCTGTGCAAACAGTCTTTTTTGCCCTGAACCGCAAACTCAGTTCGATCAAACTCAATTTCATGTGTAACCGAAATTCAATTTCGATCATGAAGTGTTATATGTATGACCAAAATTGAATTTCGGTCATGAAAAGTTTTATGTATGACCGAAACTAAGTTTCAGTCATGAAGTGTTATATGTATAACTGAAATATAATTTCGGTTATAAAGGGTTTTATGTGTAGCTGAACGAAATTTTCGGTTATAAGTGAATTTGAAAATTCCCACGAGCTTCCTCTTATTTACCTTCAAACATCTCTCTGGGAAAGCTGAATTCTCCAAATTGACCTCCGAAATTGGTCAATTTCTCCCCAATTCATGTCTTAGGCTTGAATTGAAAAGATCTAGACATATTTTTGTGTCTACCCTTGGGACTTTCTTGGCCCCCCCCTCCTCCTTCCCTCTTGCCTATAAATAGAGGGTCTCTCCTCTAGCAAAATGCTATAAAATTGGAGATCTAGAGCTCTTGAAGAAGAAGAGAAACTCTGCACAATTCTCCGCTTAAGCACCTCAAGCACCCAAGGTAATTCTCCACTCTTTCTCTTTACTTTTATTTCAATTCAAGCACTCTCATTTTCTACCTTTCTATAGTGTAAGGCCATTTGGTGTGTTTGCAATCTTAAACCATGCTTAAAGTACCTTAAGTCTCCTCTCTAGCCATAAAACATAAAGAGATAGCTCAGGGAAACAAGTATTGGAATGTATCCTTTAGATCTAGAACCATTTCAATAAAATACATGCATGATTTGCTTACATTTGCTGTTAGTAGTTGTTTGTGTGTATTTTTACTTCAATTTTGGAAGAATTATATAGATCCATGCTGTTTGATAGCATTAGACCTCAATTCTCTCCTTAAATTGGATTTCCTACACACATTTATGCACACAATCACTTGATTTCATCAAAATAATCATAGATATTAAATCTACTATGCTCGATATATTAGATCTAAAATCAAAAGCCTTAGAGTAATTTCTCAAGACTTTTTGATTTGATTTTAATTGGTTTTAATCTTTTAGAAAAGACCTCATGATCTAATCTCTCTTAATTTAAGCAAATCCCAACCAATTTGGGTAGATTTGGCTCTTACTCTCTAAATAATGAGAGATTTGGGCCAAATCCATGCCCTAAATGTTTTTATATTGTTTTCAAGTAATTTCAAATGATTTCAAATTAGATATAATGAATCAAATGCACATGCACATGGTTTTGTCTTAATTTTCACTCAATTTTACAAATCTAGACAGAACATGTGTCCTATCTTAGATCATTCATAACTTTGTCATATGGATGAATTTTTTAATGACTCCAAAGGCATTAGAAAGGTAAGGTGTAACGCCCCGAATCCAGGTCATTTTTTTTTCTCATTTTGACTCGGATCAAGGCATTAACTTGTGGTACATTACAATTAGTTCAAATATAAGGAAATAAAGAACTAAGATTTATCAGAGTACTAGGAAGCTTAAATCATTTATTGGAAGCTGAGTCATCCGATTACATTAACTAATCAAATGAAAGGCAAATACAAATTTAACTAACTCTTAATATCCTACAAAATCATCTATTACGATTCCAATAAAATAAATACAACTATATAAAATCACCCTACTCTTTTCATATGGAATTTCTAGACTTCAACCCACTATCTGTCTAACCCGTGGCGTCCTCTCCAAGATAATCTGAAAAGTAGAATATGAAGTAGGGGTGAGATACAACTATCTCAGTAGGTAACACTATGCATGTAGAAAACAATTTATATAGTTAGGGAAATTAACAGTGGTTTCATGATCGGTAAAATAATCGAGTAATCACAGTCAGTGAGATAAACGAATAATCACGATAAAACAAACATTTAATCAGTGCCCGAATTAAAAGAAGTTAATCATGTGTGTTTCATTTCAATTTAAAGGACAATGTATTATATTTCACATTCCCATGGTTTCTGGTTTACTTTCTGTAGTGCCTTCTTAAGAGCAGTTCCACATTTATTCAGGATTCCATAATATTCCATTTTAACAGTTCACATAAACCATAGCAGTTCTGTTCAATTATGACATTTCAATATTTCCTTATAAATAACAATCCATCAACCTGAGAACCAATCATCATATCAGTAATAAAAGCCAACCTTCGGGTAGTAGCCTATCTCTACCACAGGACGTAAACACATAGTATCCACACAAACTCCGCAGGAGAATGCACATCTCTAAGACTACAGGTACCCCCTGCAGGAGACAGCATAACTCTACCGCAGGATGCGAACACCTAGCATTTACCTCTACCGTAGGAGATAGCTTCCTCACCTTCCAGCGGTAACTCATACACCCATCCTCCATGTGGGATGCAATCACGCATAATCACATCTCCCCCACATGAGGTATCTCTCCTGTAGGATGCAATCCATCGAAAATACATCTGCCCCACAGGAGGTAATGAATCTCTCCCGCATGAGGTAATGTCTCCGCCACCAAGCTGGTATCTCCGCCACCAAGCGGGTTATCTCTGCCACCAAGCAGGTTGGGTCTCCTTCACCAAACGGGTATCTCTGCCACCAAGCAGGTTAGGGTCTCCGCCACCAAGCGGGTATCTCTGCCACCAAGCAGGTTAGGGTCTCCGCCACCAAGCGGGTTAGGGTCTCCGCTACCAAGCGGGTATCTCTGCCACCAAGCAGGTTAGGGTCTCTGCCACCAAGCGGGTTAGGGTCTCCGCCACCAAGCGGGTTGGGTCTCCGCCACCAAGCGGGTATCTCTGCCACCAAGCAGGTTAGGGTCTCCGCCACCAAGCTGGTATCTCTGCCACCAAGCAGGTTAGGGTCTTCGCCACCGAGCGGGTATCTCTGCCACCAAGCAGGTTAGGGTCTCCGTCACCAAACGGGTATCTCCGCCACCAAGCGGGTTATTAATAAAGCTAGCCACCAAGCCATCACACAGATAATTCTCAATTCCATTATTATTTATAACATATTAGGTTCATGTTCAAAGTTCGGTTCTAAACAGTTCCCCAGTTTATTAATCATAATATTTTGTTCAGTATATAAAAATATCTTCAGCATGATAACCCAATTTAGTGTCAGGTAGATATTTACTTAAGTAAGAAATTTGATGCATAACACGTACGCTAGAGTGCGGTTCTAATCATGTATTAATTACATTAATACTCAATTGTTTAATAATATAGGTGAGTGGTTTTTAAGGTAATAGAATTTAATTAAGATTCGGTTATAATATAAAAATTATTCAAGTTTGGATACAGTGGGAGGAATTCACGTACATAGCATGATTTTAATTTGGTTTGTGTTTTTCAAGTTATTAAGGTTTAGTCATGGTCAAAAGAGACAAATAGAAGTATTTAGGTTTTAGTTTAAGTCAAATAAAGTAAAAAGGGAGTTATTACAAATGAGTGTTATTGACTAAATTTTAATAAAAGTTATTAAACATTAGGCTTGTAATGATTGCAACCATAAAATTGTGTTTTACAACGACCGCCTAGGATCGCTAGGGTAACGAGTTTGGCGGTCTTCAGCGGTAGTGCTTTTCGGAAATGCGTGATTTATTTAAATAAAACGAGCGCTGAGTGACCGTCACTTAGCGATCTTGGGCGCTCAAAATTTCTTAACTAACGCCGAACATCGCCCAGGAGCGCTGAGCGCAGGCGAGCTCGACGCTCTAACCAAAACGACGAACCAAGTTTCTAAACATCAAATTTTTGTGTTCTAATCGCTTCTAAACTTCATATAAATTAATATAAATCAATATACACACATTTACAACATAGGAGATCATGCAATCGAATCGAATAACCTCATAAACACAAAAATCGTTAAAACGAAGTGCCACCTACCTCCGTCCGCTCAAATCCTTTCTTCTTCCAACCAGAGACTTCCTCTCCTCTTCGCAGGCAAGAGACTCTCCGGGAACGGTGGGAAACCAGAGATATGCCCTCTTCCTCCTTCTTCTCGGTCTCCCTTTCTCTCTCTCGTTCTTCTTCCCTTCCGCCGCACCTCCAAACTTCAAAGCCCAAGACACCCTACGAATGCAACTAAAAGTATTAAACCCTATTTTATTCTTCCCTGATCCCACGCATCTCCCTAGGATCAGGTTCCCTACTCATCCATCCATTAGACTTAATAAGGACCATTAATCCACTCTTTCCTTGATATCTCACGATCCAACGGTCATATCTACGTCAAACTCCGGATCTCCTCTATCAGTGTGATTATCTATAATTATAATTAATATCCTTCAACAAAATTCTCCTCTCCTCGACTTCAGGTTTCAAATCAAGTATAACTACCAATACACCATTATTCCAATTACTAAGCTTAAAAATCACGGTTAATAGACAATCTAAACCCCAATTTAAATCTATTATTATTCCTCAAGTCTAATAACAAATTTTAATTAAGGTATTTAATTATTTAACGATAACTAATGTGAATTGACCGAAATACCCTTCTCTTAATATTTTCACATCTACCCATTCAATTTCTTCTGAAATTTCCAAGTTTATTCTCTAAGTTATTTTGACAAATATATTGACATTCAAGATATTCATAAGTAATTATTATTTATTTATTTACTGAAAATTCGGGGTTTTACATAAGGAAGTTTAGTTTAATCCTGTGAAATTTAAGCAATTTACATAGAGCCGATTTTCAAACCATTTGATTGAAGTTGATTAGTCAGATCAGAATAGTTTGTTGTACTTGTCATTTTGATTAAGTACCAAAGACTCATTTCAACTCCAATTTGAGTGATTTCAATTCTTGAATCTTCTTTTATAAGTTTATTTTCAAATCCAATTAGTTTCATAAGTTTTTACTTTAATTTGAGCTTTGTGTACTTGATTGACTCTGTACTGCTCAGTAGCATATTACAAAGTCAATCTGTGATCATTTTCGTATGTTTGGGAGAGCACACAAGTCACAAATAGATGAAGTTTTGAATGAGGCCTATGCCATTCGAAAGATGGCACCTCATACTTCATTCACACCAATTTTCAAGGATTTACATTGGGCTAATCTCCACAAATAGGCTTTTAAAGTTGGCTACTCATTACTTTAACTGTTTTACATTAGTAAACTTTGAGCAAGCACATCTTCATTTTTAATTGGATTGAAATGAAATTTTTACTGAATCTTCTGCTTCATATAACCTTTCAAATGGCTTTTTTTTCACTCAATTTGATTTTGGATTGAATGATTTATAGTTGATTGAAGTTTCCTAACTCAAATAGCTTAACCTTGCACTAATTTTTTCTATATTTGATTTGATCAGTTTTTATTCAATTTTTGTCTTAATTTTTACCTTAACCATAAAGTCCTAAAGGTGATGCATCCACACACAGAGTCCAGAATCAATTAGACCACTCATGTGGAGAATCACACATGTGCTTTCTCTCCTTTTTTGTTTATTTTTGTGGGAAATGTATGCAAGCAAGCATGAAGCATGAATGACCATACGATAACCACCTTGTATGCATGGGTAGGGGTGCCTAATACCTTCTCCTACTCATAACCTAACCCCCTTACTTTATCTTTGGTGTAAACCTTAAAGTAGAGCTACTTTAGCTCTATTTTTAGTCTTTTATGCTCACTTTGGTGTCAATTCACACCTTGACATTGAATGGTGGCAACTCCTTGTTTTGTATAAATTTATGTAGTGTTTAGGAGGTCATTTAGGTGATTTTCATGGTTCTACACAATCATGCATTATCTCTTGCTTCTAAAATTTTCTGCATACCAACATACTGGATTTTGGAATTTTGATAGTCTAATATAGAACATCAATCCTACCAAAAGCTTAAGTTGATAATAAGGGCGCCACTTGTAGAGTTAGACTCATCATGCCCAATTACCCAATTGGCATCACAATAGCCATCCAAAACTGTAGGATACCTTGAGTAACACAATCCATAATAAATTGTACCCTTTAGGTACCTCAACACCCTAACTAATGCACTCCAGTGCTCATAGTTGGGACAATGGGTGTATCTACTCAGTCTTCCTACAACATATGCAATGTCAAGTCTGATGCAGTTCATTAAGTACATTAAAGAACCAATCATTCTAGCATACTCTATTTGTGAAACACTCTCACCAATGTGCTTCGTTAAATGTATGCTAGCATCATAAGGTGAAGACAAAGGATCAGAATCAAAGTATTCAAACTTCATTAAGATTTTCTCTACATAATGTGATTGGGTTAATGTAATACTGCCTTACTTCTTAATTATTTTAATGCCTAAAATTACATCAGCTTCTCCTAAATCTTTCATTTTAAATTTATAAGAAAGGAATTTCTTAGTATGAGATACTACTTCTAAATTAGTGCCCATAATAAGAATATCATCTACATACAAACAGATAATCACACCAACATTATTATTTAATTTATGATACACACATCTATCAGAATCATTTATATGAAATCCATTATCAACAAGTATGTTATCAAATTTCTCATGCCACTACTTAGGTGCTTGTTTTAAACCATACAAGGATTTAACTAGCCTACATACTTTATTTTCTTTACCTGGTGCTATAAATCCTTCTGGTTGTTTCATATAGATTTCTTATTCTAATTCACCATTTAAAAATGCTGTTTTTACATCCATTTGGTGAATTATTAAATTATTAATTGAAGCTAATGTAATTAAAATTCTGATAGTTGTTATTCTAGTTACTGGAGAATGTGTAACAAAATAATCAATTTCTTTTTTGTTGACTAAATCCTTTAGCCACTAGTCTTGCTTTATATTTGTCTATTGAACCATCAGTTTTAAGTTTTCTTTTGAAAATCCACTTGCAACCTATGGGTTTATTCCCAGGAGGCAAATCAATCAACTTCCAGGTATGATTAGCCATAATGGAATCCAACTCACTGTTTATGGCTTCTCTCCAAAACACTGCATCTGGAGAAGACATAGCCTCCTCATAGGTCAATGGATCACCATCTACCAAAAAGGTATAAAAATCATCACCTAGGTTAGTTGCTTTTCTAGCTCTTTTACTTCTTCTTAGTTCAATTTCAAGTTGAGGACTAAGTTCAGGATCAGGCTCAGGAATATCATCTCTAGGTTGGCTTGAAGAAGCCTCATCTGAACCTCTTACAGACTTTGGTCTAAGTGGGAAATTAGACTCAAAAAAGTCTGCATCTCTAGACTCTACTATAGATTTAGCTGACACTATAATATCATCCACGGTTCTTAAAACAAGAAATCTGTAGGCAGCACTGTGTTTAGCATAACCTATAAATGCACAGTCTATGGTCTTAGGACCTATCCTCTTCCTTTTAATTTCTAGAAGACCTACTTTAGCTAAGCAACCCCATACCTTAACATAACTAAGGTTGGGAATATGCCATTTCCAAAGTCATAAGAAGTCTTACTAGTTTTCTTGTGGGGTATTCTATTTGAAATAAAGCAAGCAGATAGAATTGCTTCCCCCCACAAGTTTGAGGGTGAACCATAACCAATCAACATGGAGTTCATCATCTCCTTAAGGGTTCTGTTCTTCCTCTCAGCAACTCCATTTGACTCTGGGGAGTATGGAGTAGTAACCTCATGAATAATACCATTTTCTTCACAAAATTTCTGAAAGGGGTTTGAGTCATACTCTCCACCCCTATCAGTCCTAAGTCTTAATTTTCTTATCAAGTTGATTTTCCATCTCATTTTTATATTTTATAAATGCGTGTTCAGCTTCATCTTTACTTTTTAATAGATAAATTTTTGTATATCTACTATAGTCATCTATGAAAGTAATAAAATATTTATTAGCTCCTCTAGACATGGTATTTTTCATATCTGCTAAGTCACTATAAATTAAGTTTAAAAGTTCTGTTTCTCTAGTTACTGACTTATGAGGTTTATTTGTAAACTTTTCTTCTGAACAGTATTCACATTTATCAAAATTATTATTTAATATATTTTTAATTAAACCTACACTATGCATTCTTTTAACATAGGATATATTTGCATGACCTAATTGTGAGACATGGGAAAAATCACCGGAAGATGATCATCCCTCCGTCAACACACGGGCTCAACGCAAAAACGGGAGAGTCGCCACCATTCATGATTTTGGGGTGAGAATGGACACCAAAGAGTTCAAAATAAGCAAAAAGTGAAAAAAGAAGCATTCTAGGATAAAAATAATCCTACTTGAAAATCAAATCCAGAGATGGGTAAAGGGATTAGATTATGAACGGAGGAAGGTGTTAGGCACCCCCATTCATCTACACGAAGTGGTTGCCAAGTGTATATTCATGCAAAAACAAAGTAAGAAAGCTTGCTAAAAATCATGAGAAACCTTTAAAAAGGTCAAATGTATGATATCTCCACATGAAGATCTAAATGGATTTTAGATCCTCTCTTATGTCAATATCATTTCTGGAATATCTCAAAAGATGGAAATCAAAGCACAAGTTGCTAAAAAACCAAGTTGAATCAAATCCGGAAAATTTGGTAAAAAGTATGCCATTTAAAATCATTCAAATCCAATTCTAAATTGAACCAAACCAAATCCATTTGAAAGATTAGGGTAAATAAGAGTCTCATGCAAAATTTCACTTCATTTCGATAAAAATCCTAAGAGTTATGCTCCTTTGAAGTTGCTGCTGGGGATTTTTAAAAGTGATAAGTGGGCAACTTTGGAAAATTGTCTAGAACATTCCACAACATAAAAATCCACGAAATTTGGTGTGATTGAAGTCTGTATGGCCATCTTTCAACAGAAACTAGCCTCATACAAAAATCCCTTCGGATGTGCCTTGGATGGTCTCCCGAACAGGCCCCGAAGATCACAGATTTACCCAGAAAAGTACAAATGAACAGTTCTGAGTAAATCGGCTACCAATAATTCAAATGGGATCCAAAAATTATGAAACCAACTGGATTTGAAAATAGACTCATAAAGGAGTACTCAGAAATAAAAATCACTCGAATCGGACTTAAAACGAACACATGGCGGTCCGTCGAAGTGACAAGTTCTGTACTTGGACCTGAACTGTCCACTTAACTTCGACAGAGAGGTGTCAAAAATCCGCTAGATAGAAATTTGGTGGACATAAACTAGACAGCCTCACCTTTCCCATGGTTCTGGAATCGCCCCAAAATTCAACCGGATGATGAAGTTATGGGCGTCCGAAGTAAGGGTACAGGTGCTGTCAAGCTAAGCCACTTTTGAAGAAAACCAAATCCGAAAATTGATAAAATGTGTGTGATCCGTGTGAGATGAATCCAAAACCTTTGAAAAACATTTTAAAACACTCCAGAATTTGATTGAGGCCATTTATTGGAGATTTATCACAATGAATGTAATAAATCCCCAAATGTGAGCCTATTCACCAAAAAAGTGTAATATGTGTGCAAAAGTGAAAAACCAAGCAAGATTAATACACATGCATATAGATTCAACAAAATAGGTTCTAGCATAGCCTAGGGTTCCGTTCCATTATCGTTTCCCTCTGTTCTCTTTAAGATAATCAAGGGTACTTTGAATATGGAACGGTTTACAATCAATCAAAAAGGCCTTATGCTACATAGGTTCTAGCACTAGGGTCAATCCCCAGTCTCGTTTCTCCTATATCCGCCTTCACGTTTTACGGCTAGGGGAGTCTTAAGATACTTTGAGCCGGGGAAGGATTTCCACACTTACAAACAAGGCTTTACACTACAAAAAGGTAGAAGAAGAGATCTAGATCTAGGAATGTAAAGACAGAAAATAAAAAAGAAAAGTTGAGGC
The DNA here is from genome assembly GCA_947561395.2 of Buxus sempervirens. NCBI lineage: Eukaryota > Viridiplantae > Streptophyta > Magnoliopsida > Buxales > Buxaceae > Buxus > Buxus sempervirens. The sequence goes on along the minus strand of OX387187.1, from coordinate 5,699,321 downwards.
TTACCTGAGTTCTGGAGGCGATTCCACAGCGGTTTTCTTCTTCTCTTGGAGTTCTTCTTTGCGAGAATTCAAAACAAGAGTTGTGTCCCATTTGCTCAAGGAGGAGGCTCCTATTTATAGGCAAAGGCTAAGGTCATTGGTAGACACAACTTAATGTTTAGAACCCCTCCAACCTTAACCCTAAGGTTATTTCCGCGATTTCCCCTCATTTAATGAGGGACACGATGGTAAAAGTGAAAAGCCCTCGGAAAACCCTAATTTTGAGCAAACTTAAGGTATCCGGTATATCAGACCGGATAAAAAAGGGCCTTAAGGTATCCGGTACATGGTACCGGATACACTAAGGCTCACATGTATCCGGTATGAGTATCCGGATACGGGAAGGGGTACTTGTATCCGGATTGAGTATCCGGATACAGGTAAAAGTTTATTTTCTTCAAATTCTCTGCTGGCTTTCCAGGAGATAATGATTTTTGATGATTGTTTGTGCAATTTGGGGTGTCTACACTAATCTAGCATGCCACAAAGTAAGAGAATCAGAATAAGCAAAAGAGGAAACTTCATTTATTTCATCAAAAACATTCAATACAAAGAAACCATGGTTACAATAACCTTTTCCCAGGAAAACCCTATTCTTAGACAAAATTAACTTATCCCCCTCAAAGACTAACTTAATTCCAGCTTTATCCAAGAAATAACCAGACACTAAATTTCTCCTAATGCCTGGAACATGTCAAAACCAACTGCTTCCCAGAAGTGAGCTTCATCTGCACCTTTCCCTTTCTAGCAACTAGAGATATGTGAGAATCAGCCAGGTACACTTGCTCGCCCTCTCCCACAAGCTGGTAGGTCATGAACAAGGCACGGTCTCCATAGATGTGCTTGGTGGCCCAGTGTCCACCACCCACTCCTTAGGGTTGCTGGTCAAATTAACCTCTAAAATCACAACAACAATCACATCAAACTCAGTCAAATTCACATGGGTCTTGTATTTGCCCTTCCTATGCCTGCACTAAGCAGCATGATGGCCTGGTTTGCCACAAACAAAGCAGTTCCCTTTCTTCTTTGAGTCTTTCTTAAATTCTGGTTTTCTGGGTTTCTGAGAATCCCACTTTCTCTTCTTCCTAGAACCATCCTCAATCATGTTGGCTTTGCTAACAGGAATTAAGGCACTAGGTTTTTGGGTCTTCTCTCTGATCTAGCCTTGTTCTTCTATCCTGATGTAAACTATCAGCTCTTCTAGGGACATATCTTTTCTCTTATGTTTCAGGTTGGTTTTGTATACTTTTCAAGAGGGAGGGAGTTTCTCAATAAGATCTCCTGCCACAAACAGCTCAGGTAGGATGATTTCTTCACTGGTTAGGTCTTTAACAAACTTTTGGAAGTCATTTATTTGATCAGAAATGGACTTCCCATCAACCATGGTGAACTCCAGAAATTTTCCTATGGCAAATTTCTTCACCCCAGCATCCTCAGTCACAAATTTCTTATGCAATGCATCCCACACATCCTTAGCAAATTCATAGCCACAATATAAATCAAACAAATAATTGGACAGTGCATTCAGCAGGTAATGCTTGCACGTTCGGTCTGCTTTTACCCAAGAATTAAGTTCTGCAGATTCAAACCCATCAAAAAGAGCTTCGGGTTTAGGAGTTGTGAGTACAAAGAATATTTCCAGGGTTTCAAACAGGAAGGTAATCTTCTATTTCCATCTCTTGAAGTTTTCACCAATTAGTGGTTCAACCTTCGTGAGATCTACAAAAGGGGGTACAGCAGGGTTGATTGACTTGATAAAATCCATCACAAACAGAAATTCGGATGGAGATTAGAAAGACACAAAAAACACAGAACAGACTTAAGGCTTTAAGATTGTTGTAAAATAATGGAGATATACTGTTTTGTATAAACAATTTTAGGCAGCAGAATTCTAACAAGAAAACGGATTGGCCAAATCAGAAAAGCAAGAAACAGAATCCGGATATATGAAAAGAATGAAAACAATAGCAAGGTTTTCTAATAGACGAACAGACTGATTGCAAATAGATGCACAGAAAAGAAATTAAAATAAATAGGAAGAACTTATCAGATTGGAGGTCGAGGCGAGATTATAAAATCTCTGTACTTAAAGCTTTGAGCGCCCCCTTTCAGAACGAATCTTCAATGCGACGCGTGGCTTGACGCGTGGCTTCCAGCATTCAACGACCAGTGGCCTTTTCGGTAGTCTGCACACAAAATACTAGACGTAGGGAACCCTTAGCAGTGTCACTCTTATTTTCAGAGAAGAGAAGAAGACGATATAGATGAATAGAGGTTGTATTATCAGATAAAAACTAACCCAAAAACCCTAATCCTACCTTTTATAAGACAGAGAGAAACTGAACGTGCGTCACTCTAGAGTGGCACACGTTCACACAATTAAAACGTTAATTAAGATTAATTAACGTTAAAAAACCAAATGGTAATAACACAAACGGTTAGAAAAATAAAACACAACGTTTTAGAAAACAAAAAACAAAACATTAAAAAACCAAATGGTTAGAAAAATAAAACACAATGTTTAAGAGCAACAAAAAATTTAATAAAGATAACACACAGCACGCCACGACCAGACGGATGGCGGCAGCAGCGCATGATTCAAAGAAACCCCGACAACAAGGAACAGTGTCTCACTATAGGGGTTACACTCCTTTAGTGCTCACCATTCAATATATACACATGGAAGTTCTCATAAACTTTCAATGTGGGACTATTCCTCCCACAAAAGACAAAGCACAAAAAACCAAACATTAAAGGAGAAATTTTGAGCCATGTAGTAAAATCAATAAAATACGACAAATACTACCTCTTGTATGGTTATTATGGTTTGTTGAAATATTGGTTTTGATGTATATAACTTTATAAATGGTTGTGATTGGGTGAATCATTGATATGGAGGATGGGATGTGATCCATTATGCGGTACACTACAATTTGGCATTTTTTAATTTTATCAAGTATTAGTTTTTCTTTTTAAATTTTCGAAATACAAATGTCAAGCCTCCATCACTAAATACAACCTTTACACGGCATGCATATACGCTACACATAGAAAATTCATGTTTTTATTGAGTAAGATAATTCTAAATATAGATATTGATATAAATATGCAAGTAAAAGATACATTCACTTTTTATGGTCATAGTTGAACAGAAATAAAACCATGTCTTAAGATATACCAAGACATGTCCAAGAGGGGTATACTCTTCAGTCTTCATTACACGACTTCGCAGTGAGTTTCAACAGGTTAAAGGCTGTTGAAAACATGAACGTTTTTAGGACTTGTATGAAAATTTTGAGAAATGAGAACAGGCAATTACTGAATAATTTTTCTGTTGCTTGGGCAGGTAAGAGAGGAATACAAGAAGAAAATGAGATCAAGGAACAACAAAGGTCATGTTTTGAATGACCTTTTCCCATGGATGTAACTGCATTTTTGGGTGAAACATGTCAATCTTTGTGGTTTCACTACTTCGCTTTATCATCATCATTTCTTTCAAGAGCAGTTTTGCTCTTAGTTAGAAGCAGAATGCAAAATCAGGGGCTAGATGATGCCAATAGAGTTAGGGCTGTCAATAGCTCAGCTCAAGCTCGGGCTCGACTTGTGCTCTATTTTTAGACTCGTGAACCAAGCCTGAGCGTAAAAAATAATAGCCCATTAACTTAATTGAACGGAGCTTGCTTGAGAAGATTCGACGTGATTAAACCTTGGCGCGCCAAGTATATATATAATATATCTATATTATGAATTGATATCAAACATATGTATTAATATAATTAGTAAATTTTGATTCGTAATTAAATATTATTCTTTAGTTAATAAGTTGTCAAACACGTACCTAGTTTCTTTTCATTTATATTGTTCTTTGTTATTATGATTACATGACTAATTTTTTTTTATATTTTCTTGTAATTGCACATTTTGAATTCTATTAATTCTTAATATTTAATTATTACCTTTTTGTTATCGTTGACTCTATTTTTCAATCATTCATTATTTTTTCGATTTTTGAATATATTTGTCCTTATGTTATGTATTAGGACTTCGTACTTATTACACGTGTGACTACTTTTGAGATTTTTCTTGATAAATTTTTTAGAATGAATATTTGTCGGTTATACGATGTAGATTAATATTATTTTCATTTAAACATTTATAAACAAAGCATAGGTTAAAATCATACTTAATGTATCAAACCTTTTATTAGCATAGCCCTTAACGAGTCAAGCTTTTGCGAGCCAGACTTGAACTCAAGAATTTTTAATGAGCCTGAGCCAAAAAATTTTAAACAAGCTTAGCCGAGCCTGAACTTTGCCTAAGATTTATGAGCCTGAGCTTAGCTCAAAGCTTGGCTCGGCTCGTTTACAGCATTAAATAGAGTAAGAAATTTTTTTTTTTTTTGGGCATCATGGTCAATATTAGACGGAGAGATAACTCTGTTTCACTGTTAAGGGTATCTCAAACCATGACAACAAAATTTCGTAGCTTGCAGCTCATCCTTCTCCAGCACAGCAGCTTCTCTACAGTCTACATGCCCAACTGCCAATAAAACATCAATGACTTGTATCCATGAATTATAATCTAAACAGCAGAAGTTTCTGGCTTGGGTTTTATCCTCTGCTTATCTACTATGATCTGAGAAAGAAATTCAACTTAGCCAGAAGGATATGGCTAATAAGAATTAAGATTGTCAGAATAGCATAATCTCCGAAAAACTGGAATAATCACAAAGAAGTAAAACCAAAAATCTGCTTACATGAAAATTCTAAGACTGAAATTCATTTTGATGATACCATTAGCAAGGACCCAAGAGTTATTTGTGGTGTTTACAATATTTGATGTTTGTAATAGGCTACATCTACATGCAATCCCGCAAACAAAATGCCCAGAGAAATGCATCAACATTCAATAATAGAATCTGTAATAGTCATCATATGGTACACCAAAAATATTAGAGTACCAGATTGGTCCCAAGGAAATTCAACTATAACTATCAGATGGTGCAAATTAAGTTATATGAACCCTTCTATTTACCCCAAATTCTAAAGCACATTCATTACAAGTTGGTGGTTTTGCATCTATCGTGGTTTGGAGTCTGGACATACCCTCTGTTTCACCAGGCTTTTCGAATCCTAGATGTTAATTTCAATAAATTTGTCTTCTCTGGCTCAGTATCAGGAACAAAAGCAACATCTATTCTTAACAGCTCATCTATCATGGAATCATTATTATCCTCCAATTTACTAATGGAAAAAAAAAAGGTCTAGTATGAAGTATATGTTTTTCCCAACTACATCAATCCTGAGTAGATACTGTTGATTTGACAGTCCACGCTATCACGCTGTACAAAGGCATCAAGGGCCCGTGCAACCGCACTGAGCACCATAACAGTAAAAGGCAGCAGATGAGTGATTGTGCAAACAGAAACAAAGAATACATGAGCAGCAGAAATTTCATTTAAAAGTAACCAATTTATGCTTAAAATTCTGAAATATATTAGAACATAAAATCTCATCAATGCAGCAAAATTTCAATAATGTGGTCCAAACTTCCAGCTTAAATTAAGAACCGAGCACAACCAGACAAGGCAGAAAAAGTAGAACACATTAATTTTAGAAAGATGTTGAGCCAAGTCAAATTCCATAAGATATGGCAGTTATCAACCTTGACAATAGCATGGATCCAAATCTGTTGCATAAGAAACTGGATAAACAAAAACCACAATAAATTTGGAACAAAAAATTATGCTCCGTCTGTTTCCATGTAAAATAGAATTTAGAAAGTATTTTCAATGTAAAATTAAATTTACAAGAGTTTTCTTTTTTGTAAAAACATATCCATATGAATTTAATTTGAAAAAGGAGATAATTACCTAGAAAATGACGTACTTTTTGTATTTCTGAATTTGAATTCCAGAGAAATCAACATTGAATTTCCAATAGCATTGAAGTCCCTCCCCCATCTTATTCTCCCCTTCTTTTGTCAAAGTCATTATTAATATGTGAAATCACCATCACTTGCAATGATGAGAAACACTAGCACTTTGATGGTAGTTTAATGAATATTTCCTCTATTTAAAATAATCAACCATCTATGTTCAATACATAAACAACCGATTTTAGATTGTACATACTTACTTTTTTGTATAGGCTACCACAATTTTGCTTAAATAAGTTCAGAATATAAAGTATATGGGCCAAGTTTCCATTTTATATCGTTTTATTTGACTAGTAAGGACAACAAACAATTAAATTCTAAACTAAATAAAAGAATAGAGTGTTTTAATTCGAACCGACCCATGATCTTTAATCAATTATGAGCTTCAATATAATTACCCGGAGTAAGTGCTATAGTTTGTTTACCATCACCACCAAAACCATTGATTAAAAAATATGACTCTTATAGCCATTTACGAAAATAGATCAACCAATCCTCACTGTTATTAGACTACATTAGCTTTTTTTTTTTTTGGATAGGTAATGATAGATATGTATGTATGAGAAAAAAAAGTATATAGAACTATCTAGACCTCCCAAGAAGGGAGATGAAGATAGGAGTACAGAAAAGTAACATGTAACAGGACATTAATTTGAAGCAACAGGTAAAATTAATGAGTCTTTCAGATGTCAACCGATCCATGCTGTGGCTTGTTTTTGATTGTTCAATTTGACATCAATATGGATCAGATGATACATATGGCACCGAACACACACTGGCTAATGAGCAGAACCATCACCAACACTTTGGTGAAAGTTGTGCATCTGTTGCAACCTCTATTAATGACACCACAATACTACCACCTTTATTTTAAGCATGGTTGCTGCAACCATCTACGATATGAAAATCACCTTTTAATTTTTCTAGCTTATCATCACTACCATGTTCTATTCTTAGATAATTTTTCTAGCTTATCATCAATTACAATTACATGAAAGAAACAAAGAACCCAAAAAAAAAAAGGATTAAATTACTCGTAATTTTGATAAACAAGTAGACAAACTTCTTGAAAAATATAAAAATATAAATTTTCAAGAAAATGAGCTCAATTTAACCTTTTATATTGTAAAATATTTTACATCTTAAGACTGGACCTAAATTGATAGTTTAGATAATAAATATAATCTTTCTAATAAAGCAATAAGAAATTAAAAACTCAAAAAGGCAGATTTTTCCGGTGAAAGACCCAATAATCCTCTGGTATAGATCAATCAACAAATGCCTAAAAAATTGCTCGACAATGCCAAAGATCCAAAGATGCAGAATGATAGATTGAGATGACAGAACACAAGGGAAAAGAAAAATGGACATCAATGGATCAACAGTCGATTTGAACTAGAGGAACCATCCACTGGATCTTAGAGATCCAAAACTCGTATTAAAAAGAAATAATTGAATATCACCTAGACAAATATGAAGCCTTCAGTAATATAAACTTACAAATCTCACACACAGAGAAAGCAAAAAGCCAATGAGAGACCAAGATCTACAGGCCAGACTCATAGATTACGACACACAATCATGAACAAATTTTAAAGTGAAAAATGGCATGAAATCCGATCTCCGTGACAAGAACTGCAGCAAAGGGATCATAACTTGGATCCAGAAATTATAAACTTTACAAGTCCTCAACTGAATAGCTTGATATAAATCATTCAATTTCACAAAAAACTAAATAAACGAAAGGATTTCCGCTAAATAAAAGCTGTAAAACACTCAAACTCAATCAAAGATCTGACCTTCAAGCAACTCAACTCCTGCGCTGAATATCACAAATCCACCGCAATCTTCACTTCCGCCTCCGATTCAGTTGATGCAAGGCGGGATCCGATTCACCCATAAGTCCAATGAGGACAAAGAAAACGAATAAAACAACACAGCGAGATCGGTCCCGACCTGCACCAAGCGAATTAGAGGCAGCCGTAACAGAATCCACACTCCACACAACGCGATCATGCAATCTTGCAATGAATCTTCAAATTCAAAGCTCCATGCTGCAACTTGCGGAGATCTAATTGAGGAGATCGAAGGAGATAGAGATCTAGGTTTCTGTATTTGGATATCTATAGTGCTGTATATAAAGAATAAAACCCTATCGCCGCTCAGCGTCCACAGACCTTTGCTTTGATAGATTCTGCAGCTTCGGACATCCATAGAAAGGCTAGTTATAGGATGCCAAGAAGCATCGGATGCTTACACGTGGCTTACTCCTCCCTAATTGGATGGAGATTAAGCGTTGGTCACAATTCAAACCAAAATTCTGTGGGTACAGGTGCCTGAGGTTGGATATTATACATTTATGAAATTACGTGAATATCCTTTTTTTTGTGGTTTATACAGTGGGGAATAGGATTTTAGTGATACCTTTTAAAAACAATCTACGTTCACTCACATAATTCTTGATAATTAAAAAGTAGTGATATTTTTTAAAATAATTTATAAACAGTGTCATTTTAATGTGGATGCAAATTTTTTCCAAAAATACCCTTTAAGAGACATGTTCACCTCATTAATATATGATGAAAACCAAATTATTCACATGTGTTTTAAGGGTATTTCTAGAAGAAATCATTTGTAAACAGCAAAAAATGATATTGATTCTCAATTATTTTAAAAAGTATCATTATTTTTCAATTTCCGATTGAATTTGGGTTATCTTTTTTAAAAAGTTATCCAATTTCCCATATAGGGGTGGTAGGAAGAAACTCATTTTGGTGCAACAACCCTTCCAAGCCATAAAAATTAGTTAGTTTTATAATTGGAGAAGTTATTCTTTTATCCGTATAAGAAGAATGATGTAGTCAATCTACATCATCTTATCTGTTAGATTGTTCATTAGTTTTTGAAAGAGCTAAAGAACCATGTTTCTAGAATCTTCAAAGGGGAGCTGATTTATCTAGACTTCGTTTATCATTCATTCTGGATTTGGAGTTGGATTCACATCCTCTGCTGGATGCCCAGCAGTGCTGGGTGCCTAGCATCCAATGGGATTCGGGCACGTCAGCACCACATTAAAAATAATGTGGCTTGTGTCAGGGTTGGTGCTGACGTGCCCGGATCCCATTGGATGCTGGATGACCAGCACTTCTGGGCACCCAGTAGAGGATGTGAATCATTTGGGGCTCTCCAAAATAACACCAAATGAGTTTGTAGAAGTAAAAGAGAAGTTGGTTTTAATGTTTGGTGAAGGACGTTTCATTTTTGAAGAGGTGATAAATATTACAAGTTTGCCATAATTTTAATTTAAAGGAACATTTTATAAATGGCAAGTCTAACTTTGTCATGTAAAAAGTATTTAAAATGACTTTCAAATATATCCTTCAAAGTTTTTAAACATTACAAGTATATCATTGTACTTAGAAAAATGAGTTTCAAAAACCAGAAATAGGACATCCTCTCTTTAGTACACTTTTTGAAACTAGCTAATTTTGTGACAGAAACTCATTCTAAGTCTGAATCAATGTCAAATGACACCTTGGTCATGAGGGCAAGAGCATCACTGGAAACTTACTTCTACCTAATGCAGTTGTCTAGTCTCTTGGTGAATAAGTTGAATATTGTTGTATTTTGATACTTTTGTGAAGCCTCAAAATTGAGACTTGAAGGTCGTTCCTTCTTCTGTTTTACCTTAATCTCACAATGGAAACTTATTGGAAGTTTTAAGAGTTTATATGAAATTGTGTGAGTCCATGGGGTGAAGCCTCTCAAGTGCATGGACCTATGGACTATTTTGGGTGTGTCCTGGGTGCTTTTAAATCATGCACATGCCACTGCCGCCACCGTTTGGTCGGTCGGATTATGGCATTGCGTGGTGTGTGCGTACATGTATGATGTATATTTTCTTCATCCATTATTGTTATTATTTTATTATATTTCATTGTTTGGCTAGAATTTGATTGAAAATGGCTCTTATTCTCACGCCTAATCCTTGTGAGATGGGCGCTCGAGCAAGCCTATGGTTGCTTGAGCGGTGCCTCAAATGATCTCTAGCACCATCCTCTGTCTGAGATTTTTATTTATTTTTTCTGCAGCCCAAGAGTAGCGCTAAAGGGAGTGCTCGAGCAATAAATCCACTCAACCCAAGCTAGACCTCCGCTCAAGCGATTGTGCCCGATAATGTAACCGTTTAATTGGGTGTGTCAATTGGCACACTATTTAAGTAGTTTTTTCCTCATTCATGTATACAATTTCTGAAACCCTATTTTGAGAGAAAGACTGAGGAAAAACCCTAACTCTCTTTCATCTTGTCAATTGTTCTTCAATCTAAGTATGATCTGATTGCACTCAAAAGATTCACCATCATTGATATTATTTATGTGATCTATTGGCAAGGTCTAGAACCATTGAATGCTGAGAAACCTAACCGTAGAAGCCCTATGCACTAATTATATCATCCGAAAGGGGGACGTTAAACGTTTCAAGTACATAGATTTTTTAATCCCGCCTCGGTCACGACAAGTCTTCTCCAATCTCTTCTTTAATAGTTGATTTTACTAGTTTTGTTTGATATCTGAATTATTGCGGTTACTGTTTTGGATTTCTGCGTATCTGTGGTTTGACATTTGGGGTTTCTACTGCATACTATTGGTCTGGGCTTGGTTTGGTTGCTGAATTGAAATGTGTGTTGCTAGTTTTTTCTATTTAGCATCCTTAATTACAAAACCTAAATCCTATGTGATTATTTTATATTTCCATTTGAGATTTTTCGTTCGTTCGTTCGTTCAGGTTAAGAAGTACAAAGAAAGTAAGTTGCTTTTAGATCCCCAGCACACAATCATGCTCTCAATCCGTCAATTACTAATACTAGAAAAAGAAAAAGCAAATCAGTGGGCGAGCATTCATCTTACACCAATTCTTTAGTTACGTAGAGGAGAGGAATGACGTAGACAATGTGAATCATTCATGTGCCCTAAGATTATTTGACCTATATGATCACAGCACAACATATATGACTTTTTTTGCCTCTTCTTTTACTCTTCTTATCAAGAACCCAAGAATTGGTTTGCTTTCAAATATACTTGTGACATCCTTGCAGTCTGAATGGGCAGATGAATGAGTAATCTCACTGGGCGAGCTACCAGGTGAGGATGTGCATATAGTTGGGATCCCACAACGCTCGGAGATGTTATAAGTAGTCTTGTGATTCCTTACAAAGCAAGAGGTTTTTTAAGACATAACACGGGACTAAATCCCCTTGGAACCCTCAAGTTAAACGTATTCGGGTGAGAGTAGTGCTAGGATGAGTGATCACTGGGAAATTTTCTCGTATTATCCCTTGAGAACAAATCTGTGAGGGTCCATTGGGTCCAAAGCGGACAATATCTTACTGGGTATGAGTCTGGGACGTTACAATACTAGTGGTGGTACATGCATACTGTACGTCCTCATCCTTAACTGTAGCATATAAGTAGGGGTTTAAATTAGAATGTGGAAAAAGTAGTGGGATGGTTGTAATTTTGGATTGTTTTAATTGGGGAGGATAACCGTTGAAAGAAAAAAGAAAAAAAGGAGACCAGAATCTATAGGAATATTCCCCGCTTCCATTATAGATTGCTATTCTAAAGCAAATATGCAAAATTTTTTCCCCCTAGCTTCTTTTTTTATTTTTATTTTTATATAACGTCCCCTTAATATTTTAATGACTTTAATGTCCCATATAATAACTTCACATAAGTAATGCCTATTGATATATTTAATTGTTATTATATGTGCCACCGACTAACGCATTAATATAAAAATAACATTTAAAAGGATTCTATAGAATCAAAAGATTTGTCTTTCTTTCTGCTCCCCAGACACAAAGTTAGTGGAGCTTCGTTTGTCTCACTAACACAACAAGAGAAAGATATTTTCCAGAATTTTATTAATTTTCTCGTACTTGTTATAATAGAAAATTTAAAGTTGGAGAAAGTATTTTCCTACTCTGTTACTATTACAAAGCCGAACTTCTATTTTCTAGTTGGAATTTGATACCTGAATTGCCCATTGTTTACACCCTATAGACCAACGAATAAGAAAAGGGCACGTGATGCCTATGTGGCTTATTTAGGCCATGGCATCAAAACACGTAGGCATTGTACAGTTGGACAGGCCATGTCAGCATGCGCATAAAACCAAGAATACAGCTCAAGCCACGCAAGCCAATACGACAAAACCACATTCACAACTATTAGAAGATCGTGCTATCGGTCGTTCAAGAGTAACCTATTTTAAGATCGTGGCTGAGCGGTTATCTTTCTGGAGCAGAAGACTGAAGACGGTCACCCACCATGAAGATCGTGCAAGAGTAGGACGTTGAGCAACCGTCAAGGATCGGCTATAAAAGGCACAACTTCGAAGAACTCGATGAGACAATCCATCCAACCGCAACCGGTTATAATATTATTTTGATCATCTGTGATCTTTATCCCCTCTCCTACACTGTAGTCAGAAGGATAAACTAGGACCTTTCTCACTGCTTCCAGTCGCAGTGATATCTTAGACCCCTCTTTACTCCGATTAACACCAGAATCCTGCCACCGGAGAGTAAGTTGAGGCCGGCCCTGACTCGCAGTTCTGTGTTTACAGAATCCCGAGCAGCCGGTCCCGAGACTCGCTCTGATCACGCCAGGTGACTTGTGTATTTTTGGGTAAGCAGCAATTCAAGGTGAACCCCCTGAATTGGCTTTGCTAGCAGCCGCCCCCTTCCTCCTGTGCTTATACCCGATTACGACTATAAGACCAGGACAGGCCGGTCCTGCAAGCCCTGTCAGTTTTCTTTTTACTTTTTATTTCCCTTTTGAGGATTATCTGTTGTCGCTTTCGGCCCGTCGGCCGATTTTATAATAAAGGATTTGTGTGCCATTAGTTGCCTTCGCCTTCAAACACTTACAAGAACCCAAACGAAAACCGAACCCCTAGTCTTCATATCATCGCCTGACCGATTTTATTATAGGTGACTTGTAGTACGACTGAACCGATTCCGGTTTAGATTCGGAACAGGTGCCCGGGGTCAGGGCTCGACCCGAAATCATTGTATCAAACAATACTGGCACGCCCGTATAGAGACACATCATCAACACCGATACGTGTCCACATCGGCCCAATTTCGGAGCAACACCCATACATTTATGGTATTCACTTTCATCTCCCCTTAACTAACTTACACTTATATAACTATCTCATATTATCCAAAATATCCTTTATTTTTAATTCTATTTACTTTTATATCCTTACACATATAACTATTATTGTTCAAAATGTCCTATATATATATATATATATTATATTTTATCTCCCAGTTAGCATCCACTTGCTACATGTGCGTTTCCCCTAATTATAGAAAAAATAAAGGGAAATAATTTTCCCTATTTTTGGCAAAAGTTATTTTTGAAAGAACAAAGAAAATTACCACCACCACCACTTAACTATCACCACCATTATTGCCACCACATTACTACCATTATCGCCACCACCACCATATAGCTCATCGCCAGCACATCATCACTACCACAACACCACCACCACCATCATCACCAACCCCTTTTTGTGGAAGTTAAGTGAGGTAAAAAGAAAAAAAAAACTAGAAAATTTGCTTTAATACATACATACATATTCTTTTGGGACTAATAAGGAAAATCGTTTCATATAAAATTTTCACCTAAGAAAATATTTCCTTTGGAAAGTTTTTTTTTTCGACTGAAACAAACAGAGCGTATAGGCAAACACATGTTCCCTGATTTTTGAAACTCAAGAGGCTCATTCCAATGAAAAAATACAAATGGATTGCAAGAAGCATTACTATGAAAGTGTTAAAATTTAGTAAAAATAACGTTCCAAAAATATTATGAAGCCATTAAAAAAGTCTGCCAGTACTCGACTTATTATCAAGAATCGAAATTCACGTAGTAATGGCCCCACCCAGAAGATCTAATGTGGTATAAATTTAATATAATCCTTTTTTCTTTTTCTTTTTTAATAAAGTGATATAACTTTGTTAAGATATAATAATTTTAAAGAAGTTCAAAGATAATTCTAGAAGTAGTTAAAATTGATAATAATATGATTCTAAGTGGTTAAAATTGATCAAGTGATTTTATGAGGCCATTAAAGATGCTAGAGGGGTGCACGTGCAATACTGCATATATGTAGAAGAATGTAGACACAAGGGAAGAGGTGGGAAGAAACCATTTTGCAACTGCTCAAGTTTTAAATAAATTGATGTTAACTAATGACATCAAATGATGGTTGGCACTATTATGTCTCTCTTTCTTACCTTTTTTTTTTCTTTTTCTTTTGCTTTTTTCCTTTCTATTTTTGGGATAAAGTAACACTTGTGACTGTGGGTTTTAGCATTTTAATGTCACGGTGTCACATCTCCATATGAGATGATTCAGCCAAAGGGAAAAAGTCCAGGTAGGGTGGTAGAATTTCTTGTAGTCTAGCCTTTGAAATCCGGTTCAATTACCTTAAAAAGTCAAAAAGTTCTTGAAAATTGAAATTAGGTTGACTTTGGCACTTCAATTACGCATGTCAAATGGGCCGCGGTCCACGTGTTGACATGTAGGTGGCGTTTGGGATTACTAGTGCTTATGGGTAAGTACTTACTAGATAAGTTAGCTTATTTAAGTACTTATCCGTAACAGTAAAAAAGTGCTCATTGAAAAAATTGGTGTTTGGTAAATACATATATTCAAGCTCTTAATAAGATAATAAGTGCTTTTTAATTAAGAAAGGTGTTTGGTAAACATATGTATTAAAGCACATACATTTTTGCTAATGGTAAACACTTATAAAAATATATTATATTTATGTATATATATGTATGTATAGGGATCACAATGAGGCAGGTTACCCAGTTAACCTGCCCCGCCCCGCCCCTAATGATTAGGGTTTGGTATTGTCATTTTCGAGTTAGGAGCAATTTCGGGTTTAGCCCAACCTGCCCCGACGCTGCCTCAAACCCGATCTTATTGCATTAAAATATCTTTTTTTATATTTTTAAAGAACATTTTAATATACATCATGTATAGAAATATATATATTTAATAAATAAATGTATTATTAATTGATTTATTATATTTAAAAAAAAAACCTTTTTTCATGTTTTAACAACCAGGTCAACCCTGACATGCCACATTATTAACATGATAGGGGCGGTTTAGGGTTTGGTATTGTCATTTTTAGGTTAGAAGCAGTTTCGGGTTTAGCCCGACCTGCCCCAAACCCGACCTTATCGCATTAAAGTATCTTTTTTATATTTTTAAATAACATTTTAATATACATCATTTATAGAAATATATACGTAATAAATAAATGTATTATTAATTGATTTATTATATTAAAAAAAGCCTTTTTTCATGTTTTAACATTTAGGTCAATCCTGACCTGCCACGTTACTGACATGATAGGGGCGGGTTAGGGTTTGGTATTAGCTAAACCCCTTTAGGGCCGGGTTCGGGTTCACCATATTATAAAGAATATAATAATAAGCTATCCCTATGTATGTAACTGCATTATAAGGAATATAATAATATAATAATAATTTTCTCATATTACATGTATTAAATATCTTATATTTATTCCTTTATAAGCCTTGAAACTAGCGGTCATGACATGAACATATTAGTATTACATTGGCAAATCAAAATGCAAGCTTCAATTGTGTTTATACTATTTGAAGCCTACGTCTGCGATGGATTAAAAACAAAAAAGGCAACCGTGAAGCAACACTTCAAACAGATCCTAAAAAGAAGTTGGTTCGGGCATTTCGCCAGACATTTGTTGTGCATGAGTTTGGTTTGTTATCTTTCAACCAGCAAAAATTGCCAAGGCAGAGTAAGCAATCAACATACACAAAAATGAATTAGAATAGGAACGATCGTTCAACACATATTCGAACGAAATTCCCAGTTGGCATTCGGCCATTGCAGTAAGCATTACTGAGTTTGTGAAGAATAGAGCATCCGGGAGGCTATTTTGTTCTTTGTTTTCCTTCTTTCTTCTCCTCTTTTGTTGTTTTCATAGGTACAGCAGCTGTGCCTGTTGGCTACCCCTCCATTTGAACCCAAACCAGAACTTTGAATGCTCTACTTTGGTTTTTTACTTCCACTGCTATGTCTTCACTGCAATAGTCCTCTGGACATCCCATTTAGACACTGTGACGATGGAGGAAAAAGAGAAGACGACGATAGGAGAGAGCGCGATCAATATCGTCGGCCTTTTATTAGGACCAAAATCTTACAACGCAATGCATCCTAATCATCAAGAGCGATCAAAAGAACTGAAACACATTTCCGAAATAAAAAAAAAGAAGAAATTTTACCATAAACAATTTATGCAAAGATAAGATAGGCGATCTTGATCAGCAACTTTCATGACTTTTTCGTATTCGGATCGTTGAAAAATTGAGAGATGTGAACAGATCTTCAATGTGTAGACACCCCAAATTGCACTACAAAATGAGAAAATAATTGAAAATATTAATTGGGATTTGAAATAGGTCAAAAAAGTATAAAATCTGACCAAACTGGTCATGCCCGTATTTTGTTTACGGTCTGGTCATGCCTGCAGTTGATATACGGGCACGGCATGCCCGTATTAATAATACGGGCAGGGCGCGCCCGTAATATATATACGGGCATGGGGGTTTTTGTGCGAATTTATCCTTTCTCGATTTTGGAGCCTTATCTGCACCCAAATATCTCTCTGAGAGATTCGAATTCTCTCATTTATCCCTTCAAAATCTCTTATTTATCCTATTTGGCAATGGATTGGCATTATCTTTAGTTTTAACCCAATCTGGGGAGATCCTAGTATATCCTTCTGGACTAGCCATATCCCTGGGTTTGCCTATAAATAGAGGTGAGATCCTTAAGCAAAGGGCCACGAAATTTTGAAGTCCAAGGAGCTCCAAGAGAAGAGAGGAATCCCTGCTGCTTTGCTTGCTCAATCCAGGTAAGTTCCTTTTCCCCTTTATTTTCTGTCTTCAATTCTAGAAGTAATAGGATCTTCTCTATTGCTGTAGAATAATGCCATCTTTTTATCTTGTATTCCTAAACTTGTCTCTAAGTACCTCAAAAGCCTCTCTAGCCGTAAAACGTGAAGAGAGAGCTAGGGGAAAAGAGAACAGGTGGATCCCTAGAATAAGACCCCATATCTGTTTTTCTCCTTTTTTCTAGAATAAAGCCTTTGATTGTGTTTTTATACCCAAACCTATCTCCAAGTACCTCAAGAATTCTCTCTAGCCGTAAAACGTGAAGAGAGAGCTATGGGAAAAGAGAACAGGTGGATCTGTAGGGTAGACCCCCATGTGCTTAAATCTGTGAGATGTGGCTGCTTTGGATATCCTGATAATGTTTTAATGGTTTTTATGATGAATCTATGAATCCATGATGATTATGATGTCTATAGCATGAGATCCCCACTTTTTGCTAAAATTTGGATTTTTGCCACTTTTGCACTTACAACACTGTTTTCGTGATTTTTGTAGTATTAGGCTAGGATCCTAGATTTATCATGATCAATATGATAGATCTGAATTCAGAAACCTAAAAGTAAATTCTAGGGTTTCATGATGTGGTTTTTGAGTTCTTTTTCATTATTGAGAGAAGACCCTATGGTCTAAGTTCTCCCCTTTTGATGTTCTTCATCAACGTGGGTATTTTTTGTTTTGATTTTTTGATTTAATGTAAAATTTGGGCTATACCTATATCCTGGACTATTCAAGTTCAATTTTGAAATATTTTATAAAAATCATATTTTTCTAGATTTTTAGAATTTAACTTGAAGCCAGATTTTTGGATTTTTCACTTTAAATTGATTTTATTTGATTTTATCTTAATTTTGTTTTGATCATAAAACCCTAGGAATGGTATGATCATATTTGAGAGTTCTGGATTAATCAGGCTATTCATATGAAAAAACCATATATTTTGTCTTTTTTTGTGATTTTTATAGTAAGCCCTTTTTCCTTTATTTTAACATGAACAATACCTGGCAACCACCTTGTGTGGATGAATAGGGGTGCCTAACACTTTCCCCTGTTCATAACCTAATCCCCTTACCCATCTCTGGTTATTTTTTTAGGAGGGTTATTTTTACCCTAAATTTGCCTTTTTGAGCTTATTTGATATTTTGGTGTCCATTCACACCTAAACAAAATGGTGGCGACTTTGTGTTTTTAACCAATCCCGCGTGATGATCGGGAAGTCAAGGAATTGATTTTTTTCCCATGTCTCACACAATGGCTATGGGTCGTTGAGATGGGGACGAAGATAAGAGCACGAGCTTGAATCTATCGAGAAGCAGCAGCTTCCCGCACAAGTGGAAGGAGAAGCTCTTGAGAGGTGCTTCTCCTTATGGGTCTTGTTAGTCTACTACTTACGGGTAAGCAATTATCCATTTTACATTACCAAACATATTTTTAACTTAAGAAAGCACTTAAGTGAATTATAAGTTGAAATAAGTACTTAATTAAGCAATCCTAAACGCAACTGTAGACCCATACACGACACTGTTTCGGCCGGATAAGCATGACCGACTGAGAAGTATTAAAAAGCCAATAAGAAATGCTTATAAATAGTCTTCTCGTTCCAAATTATAGAAATTTTCTCCTCTCTCCTATATTCTAAAGCTTTCGAGCTTCCAATAAATTAGAATTATATATATATTAATATTTTGTATTAAATTCCTTAAGCATCTAAGTTGAGAAATGCAAGGGGTCTTTGCTAATTCACACAGGATTCATGTGCCCCCGTGCTACTCGGGTGAAAGCGTAAGCTAGTGGTATCAAAGTTGAAGCAAAACTAACCCTCAGGGATTAGTTGGTTGAGCGTAAGCGGGCTCGAATACCCTGAGTTCCAAAAATAAAAAATAAAAGTTGAAGCAAAACTAGTTTAACCTTCAGGCTTCAAAACAAGATTCTTCCTATTTAGTTTTTAGATATGTAACTCTTTATAAGAATTTAAGTCCTTAAAATCATCTACAATTATTGTATGTTCAACGGTCTTTCTGATGAGGTCATATCAGTTGGTCCCTCACGCTGGAAGATCTGCTGGTCCAACGGTGGAAGGTGTGTACACATAGACTTTGTGCACCTATGTGGACACATACATCACTGTTGGACCAGCAGATCTTCCAACCAAGGGCTCCAGCCGATTTCAAGTCCTTTTTTATTGCTCCAATAAATTTAAAGGAATTTAAAGGAGAAACTTTATTAATTTATTTTTAAAATGCAATAAGCCAATCATATCCTCTTGTTGTATTTGTGGTTGCACAATCATCTTTGCAAACAAAGATATAGTAGATATATATATATATATATATATATATATATATATATATATATATATATATATATATATATATATATATATACATATAATATGAATACATGCATTATTAATTTATATATTCCATTATAACCAAGCCTATAATTTTTATGTTATATCAATCCGTCCAACCCGTTTGGTTATAAGGGAGTTTGGAATGTACGAAGGAAAAAAATCCACTTGGTTCGGTGTCACTCTCCTCAAGGCTCCGTTTGGATACAGAGAGATTGCGAGAAAGACATGTGAGAAAAGAAAGTAAAAGAAAAGTGAAGTAAAAGAAACTGAAAAGTAGTTTTCTTGATACTGTTTGGATGTCGCGAGAAAATTTTATGGTTTTAATTGAAAATCTATAATTTTGTGTTTGGATAGCGAGAAAGTTAATAGAATCCTGAATACAATTTCTAATTATACCCTCACATAAGCATAATCACATAAGGCATACGTAACTGTATGGCTTATGTGAGTCCATAAGCTCCACAAACTGAATAGGTTTTTGGTCGAAAAGGCATATTATGGTAAAGCGAAGAAATATCCAGATTGCAACCACCATTCTCATGAGTTTGTGCATTGGCCCCTTTTGTCCTTATTAGTTGCATTTAAAGGGTGTGTTGGAATGAGCATTTCAACGTCTAGAAATCTCCACTGACCTTTTTTTTAATATACCCAGACATCAAAGCGTTTTAAAAGTTCAGAAGCAAACAACAGTTAACGAGAAGTTTGTTCTGCAAGCCCTTTTTCACCGAAACAAACATTATCGAAAGCTGTTCTCTAAACAGAACATCCATCCACAAATGAAACAAGCTCAAGTGGGTAACCCCTGTAGGGTAGGCAAAACAAATTTTACGAGGCACCATTTTCGTAAGGCTCGTCAAACTGTGGGGACTCAGCAAAGTGATTGGTCTCTGCTGAAATTTCCACCCCAGTTGTGGATTTGTCTGGCTGAGTTGGTACTGACAGCTTCTCCAATTTCTTCTTCTCCTTCAGTACAACCTGCCTTGGCAATACTTCCCGTAGAAAACTTCCTCCGTTCCATATTGATGCAGAAACCTTAAGTATTTGGAAGATCAGATGCATTTCATATGACTCAAGGACTGAAAAGTGTTTAAACTGACAAAACACATTTTATTCCAGATAAAGCTGCAGAAACAACAGAGGTGGCTACACCAAAGTCCTGTAGAGTGCCTGCCAGAACCATAATCTGAACTAATTGGTGATTTAGAACCTCAAAATCCAATTTTTTTTTGCCTTTTTAAGGTTGAGCTTACACTCTTTAAGCACTTACTGTGATGTTGCAGGTACAAAGATTTAGGACATTCAAAGGAGGAGAAGTGTAGCAAAAACCAATTTGCAATCAACAGATATTAAAGGTACAACTGGGAAAAACATTAAATAAAAAAGAAAGCTAAACAAAAGACGACTACAAGTTCTAATATAGAAATTTATAATTACTTCGATCAATCAACCATGTACAATCTTTTGCCCATAAATTTGCAAAGATGAATAAAATAGCAGGGGCACCCTTCTTCATAATGTAATTAAGTCAATTGCATGATATATGACTAGAAAAGAGACTTTACCACCAAAGGAAGGCCTTCTTGTATTGCAGTTATCTCACCATCCTGAAATAAAAAACGTCTATGTCCTCATAGTTGGAGAAAAATTAAGACCATGCCAATCTCAAATAACATTGATATAACTTCAAAGAGAAACAAGTATAATCTAGTTCAAAGTGTATGGGTGTTAGCTAGCACCCACATATGGATATAAAAATCAAGTAGTAGAGGGGATATACAACAACACAAGTCAAGGAAAGCCCAAACACAATTGCTTTCAGGGACAACTACTGCAAGAAAACATCTTAACATAACAAATTAAAGTCAATAACAAATCCTATTCCGCAACCCATATATATCAAAAAATAACAATGGTTAGATTATTCATATTGAAGCATTTTTGACTAACTTCATCCATTTGTTAGTATTCAAAGTGAAAAAGAATAAAAAAAAAACCTAACAATGAACCTTAGACCACCAACTAACTACATCAAACTAACATTATAATGTATCTACCACCAAAAAATAATTAAATATTATAAATTTTAATATTTCATTTTTCAACTTTAATAAGATTATTTTTTTTTAGAAATAATATAGAAGTACATACAGAGATATTATATAATAAATAAATTACACAAGCCGACAACACCGACCTTCAGCTCAGGCTTAATAACTAAGGGAGCTTCTTTTTATTAAGCTTAGGCTTGACTCATGAGCCTAATTATTAGCCTAAAGCTTGACTCATGAAGGAAATTCTGAGCTTAAGCTGCACAAGCTTAACTCATTAACAACCCTACTTGCGCCAACTGAACTTTGAATATTTGAAGGAATAACTATTCAAAAGTCCATGATTATGGTTGGAATGCTACCCAACTTTGAACTCACAGCAGAAGTCTAGTATAACCTTGCAATATTTATAAATAGTCTTGCATAACCTTTCAACAACTAAAATAATGGTTATCCATATTTAGTCAAGACGACCATCAGTCCTATCATGTTATATGGGACAACGGGGAGCCCAAAAATTGTTAAAAAATTGGAAGACACTGGTCAAGCAGTTAGTAAGAACAGGGTACAAATTGTAATTCAAAGAAATGGAAAGAAAGTATTACTCACACATTCAAATATATGGGTCTTGTATTGTAGGTATCGTACTACAAAATGAAATTACATAAGCCCTCATAAACCCAACAATTATGAAGAGAGGAAATATGGCAGAGAATGAAAAACCTGAACAAAGAAAACTTTTAGATATCAATAGGAATCCCAAATTAATAAAGATGGAAAGAAATTCCAACTGATTTAGTTCAAATTCTAAGTTGATGTCAAGCAACCAGGCGAAAAATCAATCAACGTGATAACCAATAGGAGATGCAATGGATTACAAGCCAATTAAAAAGTTCAGAAGAAAGATAATGCAAAAAAAATTTCTGCTGCAAAGATTCTTACTGAAGTATTTAACCTCCAGAGCAAGGGGAAGAAAAAGAAAAAAAAAACCCGGACTGATGCGCGTGTTAGAAGAAGGCTCCGTCACATAAGCTTTCAAATTACCAGGTAACTAATGATGCTAGACCGCCTGAAATTCTGGTTATGATTAAGAGGACCGAGATTTGGATGTTTACACCTCACGCACTGAGAATCATTAACATTTCATCTTCCTTCCGTGAGATGGCATAAAATTAACAAAAGCTGGGACAACCCTGAACAAATCACTCTTGAAAACCTAAACAGGAAACCAACACGTTTAGGACGACATCACAAACCCTTAAATCGAAAGAACTTGCCTATCCATCTAACACAAAACCTCAAATAAACCTCACAAGGCAGAAAACAGAAGATCACAGAGCATCATTAAAAAAAAAAATAGGAAGAAAATCAGGTCAATTTTAAATCGAAAACAAAGAAGAGACTAAAGATGGCATGAGCGTGAGAACAGAATACCTGTTTGTTCGAGTCTAATCAAGAAGAGGAAAGGGAAACAGACTGATCACCGGGGTATCGAGAAAGAGAGTGCTTGAGATAAGGACGCTGATGTTGATGAAGCTAGTCGTTAATCAGTGTAGAAGATAACCGTTATCAAGAGAAGGGCATTTTCGATACGTTGCGTCGGTTGCGTTTCTCATGACGCAGAATCTGACTATTTGTTGCACGAAAAAATTTAGCACGATTACCGCTCTTTTTTCTCTCGAGAAACCGTGGGGCCTACAGTTTCTCACTGTCCAAACGCATATCAGATCTGACAAAATGTTATTTTCTTTCACTTTTCCGCATTCTCTCGGTAACCTTCATTCAGGACGTCCGGCATCATTCCACCACCTCCTCCTGAACTCGACAGGTTCCGGACGTGTTGCTTTGCCTACAACGCTGCCTTCAAGTGTTAAAGATCTCTCATCAAAACAAAGGCATCCAAAGTAGCGTTGGCTGTCAACGTTAGCGGTTCACATTTTCAAAAGAGAGCACCGACTAAGCCGTGAGCAGTAGATGGACTCAATATTGGACTTAGAATGTTCGAGATCGATGGCTTGCGGCATAGAGCTAGAATAGGGCAGTTTGCTAAATGGGAATAGATTTTCAGTTGTATTGGCAGACGTTAGACGATTGTGTTGTTTAAGTTAGAAAGAGTCCTCTCTCTGAAATCAACCCATTCCATCTTCTCCTGAACTCTGCAATCGCTGCCTCATCTAGGCTCCTGCAATCACAATTTAGAAAAAAAAAAAACAAGGTATACTGCATCTCACCTACAATTGCATCAAAATGTAGTGTCCATTGAAGACTTGATCCATGCTAGGTAGAAAGACATGCAGATTGTTAGATCAGAATACCATCCAGTTTCTTCTAGTGTGAAACACACTGTTTAACAATGCCCCTCCTACAGCTGTTGCTGTTCTTCAATTTCCTAGAATTTTGTGAAGCTTCTACCTAATTTCCCAGTTCGAGGGCACTAAAGTTGTAGAATCCTGAATTCTGAGAAAATAATAATATAACTTCAAATCTGAATATTGAAATAATAAATTAAATAAATCTGAAAATATTAAGGAATAAAGATTAATATAAGTATTTGGAGAATTAATATAGTAATCTAAAATGTTTTGAGAGAATTAAATAAATAAATATAGTAATTTTGAATCAATTGCAAATTAAAAGAGCAATTCTAATTAATTGGAAGAAATCCAATAGTTAAATAAGGTTAAGTAAAGAAAGGGTATTTTAGTCTTTTCTTAGTTAGCCAAATTAATAAAATGATTAAATAAATAATTATTAGACTTGAAAACTTAATTAGACTCAAGTTGAGTTTGATCTGAATTTAAATAGCGTGATTTATAGCTTAAAAGGTGAGAAAAGGGCTCATTGGTAATTATACTTAATTAGGGGCCTTGAATTTGTAAATAAGAGATATTTTGGGGTGATTAGGTAATATTTAAAAATAGGAATTTAAAATAGCACGAAAATAAATGAAAATAGGAGTTTTAATCGTATGGGAATTAAGAAAGAGAATTTAGATGGAAAGTAGAGATAAAATAGGAAAGTGAATTAGTATTCCTAGTTAAAGTAGGATTATTGGAAATTGAAAATCTTAGTTAAGGAGGTCTTGGTAAAAAAATTCTAATTTAATTAGGATAGACTAAAATTTAGAAATTATAATTTGATTATAATTGTCTAGTGGACTTATAATTCAACTAGGAAAACAATAACCTAATTGGAAAAGGAAAACTAGTAACCTAGTTGGAGTAGGAAACAATCAGGCTATATTATAAATAGTGAACCTTACCTCATAATTAGACTTTTTAATCATGTCTAATGGAGATCTAAAAGTGTGAAAGTCATGGGAGAGAGTTCTGGACGTGGAGAAGATGTAACGCCTCGGATCCAAGTTTATTTAAAAATCATAAACCCAAACCCTGAACGTTAGAAAAGGCCTAGATATATCTAAACCAGACATAAATAAATTCGTGTTCATAATCAAAGTGCGAAAATAATGATAAATTCATTAAACAAGCGTGGAATAATAATAATAAAATACCACTATCCAAAATGTAAACCATCAATTTCAAGTCTGGCATGGTCCACTAAAATAATCCCAATACATCCCATATAAATAATCCAAATCAAATAATAATCATGACATCTTGAACCTACATAGAATGATAGAAATCCTCCTCTCGATAGTCAAGGTAGTCCCCCTGTATATCTAAGCCAGCAGCGTCCTCTCCCGGAGCGTTTGAAAACAAATCCGATAAAAACAATAATGTGAGAAACAACACCTCAGTAAGTAGCCATGCAGAAATATAAATTTTTAATAGTTCAAAAATATGCAAGCGAGTAATTAGGATAACCAAGATAAATATAAACATAATGAAATATAAAATGGTGCAATCATACAATTTGTCTTGTAGGACTCATGAAATAGGAAACCAGAGATAGATCAACAGACTATGCCAATATGCTACATAACCAACTTATAAGCGGGCCAGTCGATACCAGTCAGACTATTCGACGCTAGGCGGAAGTACTTAACTGATACCGGAGTGAATTAGCATGTATGGTCCAACCGATACCGGAGTGGATAACGTAGCAACTGACCGATACCGAAGCGTTACCATTGTAAACATGGTGGAGTGCCTATGACATAGAATTCAAACCATTATAGAAAACATTTCACTTAATAATTACTCTATGGATCCATTGAGAGCTAAGCCCACTAGACAGTGGAAAACACAAATATTAGGAAGAAGACGTACGTCATAAAATAGCCGCATACGCGGAGACACATACGTGTCAGAAGCAAACCCACATACGTGGAGACACCTATGTGTCATAAACACACCCGCATACGTAGAGACACCTACGTGTCAAATCAAATAACCAGTTAAACCACTTCTTTTAAAACATAATATTTATTAAAACAATTTGATTTCTAAAAGATATTAAGTAACCAAAATTCGGCTTTTAAACAAGGTTCCAGGTATTTCAAACATCATGTCTGAATATTTGAAAAAAATAAATTTAAAACTCCGTTAATTAATATATTTTTCTGGAAAATCTCATTTTTCAATAAAAAGCTCGTTTCTAGTCTCGAATAATTCCTTCAACACCTTTAAAACTAAACTTTTAAGAAAATCTATTATAATAGGATTTTTCTGAAATTCCACTATATTCTCATCAACAATTTGATCACTTTTCCTAAAATATGAAATCTAAATTTTCCTAAAAAAAATATATTTTAGACAAACATCATAAATTCCCCAAAGTTCACAATAATCCTTAAGCAAAATGATCATACTCAAAACCTTGCCACTTCTCTCCAACATTAAACTTAAATTCTCTAAGATGTAAATACCTTCAAATCTAGTTTCTTATTAATCTGGGAATTTCCAGAATACAAAACAAACCTAAATCCATTATAAAATATAATATATTTATTTTTTACTGAATTTTAATCATAACTATATCAATTCTGTATTTTCTAACCTAGTGGTAATCAAATCCCCATAACTCATTCATTTCTTTTACCAAATAACATGAAATCTGGTTTGTTAGACTTTTAACTCAATGCACTAAAATAACCTATATTAGTTTTACAAAATTCCACTTGGTTAATTAATTATAAGTTTTCAAAGTCTACTTTAATTCAAAATCCTGAATAGACCAACAACAGTAACAATTCGTTTAATATTACTAAATCATAGATTTTTGCCCAGAGTATATTTTTCGTAAAAATAGAGATATAATGGACCAAATTTCATTCATAAACTGAAACCTAAATATGTATCTAAAGTAGCTTAAAAATTCCATCTTTCCGAAATTTTCTGTAGAAATATGGGTTTTAAGTATTTTCCAATCCTTTCATAGTTCTAACATGTTCAACTAGAAATTAATGATAAAATTTATCAGAAACTCTTTCAAAGCATCTTAAAGGTAACTTCTAAACATAACTCAGAATTTATATATGTCATGAATTCTAATCATCAAGATTTTAATAGTATCAAATATAATACTAGAGCTTTTCAACTTATATTATGCATTCGGTGGAATCCTTAAAATTTGAGCATTCCAAACCTCAACAAAACTCATGAAATCTCCATTCAAATCGGGAGCACCCCAAACGAAGGCCTAAAAAATCGGTGGAATCCTTATTTCGTACATGAAATAAGAACACATATATTAGAGACTTGCTATCAAATTTACACCAAACGAAGGCCTAAAAATTAATGATTCCCTTACATAAAACCTCCATGAAGAATCAACATTCCAATCGGGAGCACCCCAAATCACTACAACCCTTTTTTTTTTCCAAAATGTGAACAGCTTCAGATATGGTTTTGACACCTATGCTAAAGAGACATGATCTCTGAATTTTTCTAGCAACACAAGGCTACTTGAATGGAGATAAAAGGGCAAAGTTTTGATCTGAAAACTCACCTTAGATCCAAAGTAAATACCTCACTTCTCTTCAATCTAAATCAAGGATATGCACATAAAATCATAACCAAAATTTTTTTTCTGTTCTTACAAGGATTGACGCCTAACCCAAGTAAATTGAGATCTGATTTTTTTTTTACATATGAGGCTCCTCTTATCCACATCTGATCAACCAAATCCCACAACACTTAGGAAAACAAAGCTGGAAACAACATTGAAAGAAACAAAGCTTACGGCACTTGCTTTCCCTCTCTCTCTTCCTTTTCTTTTTCTTCTCTTTCTTCTTCCAATGATCAACCTTTTGTTAGGATCAAACCTAAGCTCAAGAAGAATGAAGAAAAATCAACGAGATTGCTGGCTCGTTACCACTGATACTATTCTCAGATTCAAATCTTCATAATCCTTCAATTACATCAGCCCTATTTATCTTGCTAGAAGTACTTCAATCAAGGAACTAATTCCTCAACTGTTACAGAGAATCAATGCTACCAGTGGTTACAAATCTAATTAAAGATAGAGATTCAAATAAAGAAATAACTAAAGGAAGAAAGCCCCTTTATTACGGAGTGAATGATGCTGAATGAATTAGGACCGTCTCTGTTAGGTAACGTATCCTAACATTCCACCCCCCATATAGACAGCATGTCCTCATGCCGCAAAAGCTGGAAATCTCTCTCGAATCGCAGTTGCATCTTCCTAAGTAGCATCTTCTGCGGGAAGACCCTCCCATTGGATTAGTAGTCGTGTGACAGCCCGATTATTTCGTTTGACTAATCCCCGATCGAGTACCTTGGTCGGAACCCACGAGATCGTCCCTGTATTTGAAATTGGTGGCAATGTGGGCAATGAGTGAGCCTGTTGGCCAAGCTTTGGCTTCGGTAGGGAAACGTGAAAAACCGGATGGAGCTTGGAACCGACTGGTAAATTCAATTTATAAGCAACTTGGCCAAGTTTTTCAATAATTTGAAATGGGCCATGAAATCGTGGGGCCAATTTGTTGCAACTCCGGTGCGCCACTGATTGTTGGCGGTAAGGTTGTAAGTGGAGATAAACCCATTCGCCCACTTCAAATGTACGCTCAATACGATGTCGATCGGCAAAAAATTTCATGCGAGCTTGAGCCACCGATAGGTTGTCTTTAAGAAGACGAAGTGAACTGTCCCAATCCTTGAGAGCTAGATCAACTGCATGGACGCTTGTTGATCCCGGCATATAGGTAGCGATGGTTGGTGGTGGTCGACCATACAATGCTTCAAAAGGAGACATTTTGATGGTTGCTTGAAAGGTTGTATTGTACCACCATTCTGCCCAAGGTAACCATTGATTCCAGCTTGAAGGTTTGTCACCTGTAACGCAACGCAAGTAGTTTTCCAATGTGCGGTTGAGAACTTCCGTTTGGCCATCCGTTTGAGGATGGTATGCTGAGCTGCGACAAAGTTGAGTGCCTTGTATGTGGAAGAAAGCATCCCAAAATTGACTTACAAAAATGGGGTCTCTATCGCTTATGATTGAGCAAGGCATCCCGTGCAATTTGAATATGTCTCGAACAAAGACCTCGGCAATGTGAGCTGCTGAATAGGGATGTGCGATAGCAATGAAATGCCCATATTTCGTTAACTGATCAACCACTACCAGAATAGTATTTTTGGAGTTGGAGACCGGTAGGCCTTCGATGAAATCGGGTGAAATATCCATCCATATGTCTTGTGGTACTAGAAGTGGTTGAAGCAGACCAGATGGTGAGATGGCTTCATATTTGTTGCGCTGACAAGTATCACGCTTAGCTACAAATCGTTTAACATCTCGATGCATGCTTGGCCACATGAAGTTGCAAGAGAGACGTTTAAACGTTCGTAGATAACCCGAATGACCAGCCGCTGGTGTTTCATGGAACTCGTGGAGGAGTTTCTCACGCCATGGTGATGATGCAGGCACCATGTATCCACCTTTATACTTCAACATGCCATCATGAAGAGAATAATGAATTGGTCGTACCTGATTGTTCTGGATTTGCTGAATCAAGGAGGAAAGCTCTGGATCAGCATAACAGGCCTTCTTAATGTCATCGAGAGCTGAAAAAATTGGTCCTGACAGAGCCATTAATGATGCTTCCTCATGCTGTCTTGATAAGGCATCAGCTACAGTATTTTGGGTGCCTTTTCGATATTCAATCTTGTAGTCATATCCCAACAACTTTATCAGCCATTTGTGTTGGTCTGGTGTAAAGATACGTTGATCCAGAAAATATAGGAGTGTACGATGATCTGTTAGAATTTTGAAGTGATGACCCAACAAGTAGGGTCGCCACTTTTGTACCGCATATATTACCGCTAGCATCTCTTTGTCGTAAATTGATAATGTGAGGTTCCTGCCCGAAAGAGCTTTACTAAGGAAAGCAATGGGGCGTCCGTCTTGAGATAATACAGCACCAATGCCTGAGCCGGATGCATCACACTCCACTGTGAATGGTATAGAGAAGTTTGGCAAAGCAAGAATGGGAGTGGATGACATTGCCGATTTTAATAGATTGAAAGCATCTTCTGATTCTGTGGACCAACTGAATGCATTCTTTTTGAGCATATCGGTGAGTGGCTTGGAGATGCGACCGTAGTTGTTAACAAACTTACGGTAATAGCCTGCAAAGCCCAAGAAGCCCCGTAACCGCTTGATTGAGGTGGGTTTAGGCCATTGTTTGATGCACTCAACCTTCGCTGGATCAACTGCCACTCCTTGATCTGAAATGATGTGCCCCAAATATTCTAGTGATTGGCACCCAAACGAGCACTTGGACCGCTTCACCGACAGTTGGTTATGCCGGAGTAAATCAAAGACCATTTGCAGATGTTGAATATGATCCGATAATGAATGGCTATAAATAAGTATATCATCAAAGAACACTAGTACGAACCTCCGCAAGTACGGGCGAAATATATCATTCATGAGGGACTGAAATGTCGACGGTGCATTTGACAATCCGAACGGCATAACTAAGAATTCATAATGGCCTTCGTGAGTACGAAATGCAGTCTTTGGAATGTCGTTCTCTTGAATTCTGATTTGGTGGTATCCAGATCGAAGGTCGAGCTTTGAAAAGATTGAAGCGCCATGCAACTCATCAAGAAGTTCGTCAATAATGGGGATCGGAAAGCGATCCTTGATTGTGACGGCGTTCAATGCTCGGTAATCTACACACATGCGCCAACTGCCATCTTTTTTTTTTTGACGAGTAAGACCGGAGATGAGTATGGACTTACGCTAGATCGTATGATACCGGTGTCCAGCAATTCTCGGATGATGCGTTCGATTTCCGATTTCTGAAAATGAGGATAGCGGTATGGCCGTACATTGACCGGCGATGTCCCCGGTACCAATGGTATATGGTGATCATGCCAGCGTTTTGGTGGAAGGTCCGACTTAGATTCAAAGATATCCCCATAATCATTGAGTAATCTCTGAATCTTAGGTGCGAGAGATGAGGATGATGAGGTGGCGGAGATGTGCAACAATTGAGCAATGACGCCTCCCTTTTCTTGATATAAAAACCTTGTCATCATGTGACATTCTGCCACTTCTGTAGTGGTGTCACTTTGGCCTTGTATTCTGTATCTATGCCCATCAACAGTAAAGGACATGTACATGGCACTAAAGTTCCACAATATGTCGCCCAATGATCTCAGCCATTTTGCCCCCAAAACAATATCACAACCACTGACAGCCAACAATAAAAAATCAGTAGTAAAGCAATAGTCTTGGAGTTGAAGTGCCATACCTCGAACCGAACCCTTGGTGGAGAGGAACGACCCATCAGCCACCAATACACGGGCGGAATCACACGGTTGAACTCGACATCCTAGTCTTTTTTGCAAACATAGGATTCAAGAAATTATGGGTGGACCCAGAGTCCACAAGTACCATTACCTTCATCTTATCGATCAACCCTTGTAGACGCAAGGTTTCAGGTTTGAGAGAACCTGTGAGCGCATGTATGGAGATTGTGGATTCGTGTGCCTGTTCAGGTACAAGTTCTGATTGATCTTGGTGTGGATCCGCCTCTTCCTCGGCCTCCCAGTCACCTTCCATAAGCAATAGTTGGGGTCTTTTGCACTTATGTCCTGGGTGAAAGGGCTCATCACATGTGAAACATAGATTTTTATCTCGACGTTCTTGTACCTCGGCTGGAGTTAGGCGACGGATCGATGGAAGGGTCGTCTTCAGTGGATGAGTGATACCTGATACAGTGGTGGCGCTTGTAGTGGAAGATGGAGGCGACCGGTTGCTGGACCATCTCGATGAAGTACGTCGTGATGTTAATTTATCCTCTTGAACTCGAGCTAGACCAATTGCTGCTGATAGCGACTTTGGTTGGAAAGCTCTGACCTCAAACCTAAGCTCATCACGTAGTCCACTGATGAAACACCCCTTGAGTTGCTCGTCACTCCAGTCATGGGCTCGACATGCCAATCGTTCAAACTCTGTTTGATATTCCTGCACCGATCCTTGTTGCCGGAGTTTAGATAGTGAGCCATGGAAATCATCGTAAATGGAAGGACCAAAGCGGTTCATGATTGCATCAATAAAGTCTGCCCATGTGATGCTGGTATTCTTAGATTCATACCAGTCCATCCATGGTGTTGCATCTCCTTCCAGATGAAAGGATGCGATCTACACCATTTTATCAGCAGGAATTTGATGATAACGAAAGTACCTTTCCGCTCGCGAGATCCAATCCAAGGGGTTGGTTCCGTGAAACTTGGGAAGTCTAACTTCAGCGATCACGGAATCATTGGCGGGTTGTTCATCCTTGAAAAAAAATTTCGGTGCTGGGCTGAGGTTGATCCATCTTCTTCTAGTCGTGTAGTTCTTGGTGCCTCAGCATGAGATCGTCTGAATTCTTCCATCATGGTTCGTTGGAACTCTACCTGCTTATCTGCCATTGCTCGTAGGGATTCTTGCAGCTCCTTGATTTGTGAATTAGTTTCCTCCTTGTATACTTGTAAGTCGAACTCCCCACTGGGCAGTTCCTGATTGCATCTCACCATTCTCAGAACGTAGCTCTGATACCAATTGTTAGGTTCAAACCTAAGCTCAAGAAGAATGAATAAAAATCAACGAGATTGCTGGCTCGTTACCACTGATACTATTCTCAGATTCAAATCTTCATAATCCTTCAATTACATCAGCCCTATTTATCTTGCTAGAAGTACTTCAATCAAGGAACTAATTCCTCAACCGTTACAGAGAATCAATGCTACCAGTGGTTACAAATCTAATTAAAGATATAGATTCAAATAAAGAAATAACTAAAGGAAGAAAGCCCCTTTATTACGGAGTAAATGATGATGAATGAATTAGGACCGTCTCTGTTAGGTAACGTATCCTAACACCTTTTCTTTTCTCAGATTTGAACAGCAGCCCAACCAGCAAAAAGGAACTCATGGATTGAAGAATCTGGATTGGAAAAAGCATACGTCTAACACTATTTCTTTTTCTCCTCTCTTCTCTTACGTGCATAGCCTCCACACGCCCATCTTTTTTTTTGTTTTGTTTTTCGGTTTTCCAGCAACTAAAGCTCCTAAAACCCATCCCATATTTACCCTTCTCTCTCAACCCGATGGTCAACCCCTTTCTTAAATCCACACAACACACACCGAACCATCCAACCATTATAAGAAGCGGTTTCTAAAAAAAACACCATTCTATTTTAAATTTTTAGCAAGTTGCATACATACTAAATATTTAACTATATCAAATAAAATAAAAGTAGGTAATACAAAATCTCCTAACTTACCGTAGGTTTAAGTCTCCACATGCATCGGGTCAATCGGCAAGTCTCCTGGTTGACCCTAGTTTCCATTCTCTATACTAACTAATTGACTTTTACCGGCGGTTTTTAAACCACCGGTAAAAATAAAAACGCACCGGTAAAAATAAAAACCGCCGGTAAAAATAAAAAACCGCAGGTAATTCATTTGCCGGCATTTTCATGAATGCCACTAAATCAAGCGTCGCAGATTGTATCTGAGGCTCTTTTAGTGGCGTTTTTAGAACCACTGGTAATAAAAATTGCTTTTACTGGCGCAAAACGCCCCTATTTTGTTTTGACTTGTTTTCTCTTTGAGCGCTGGTAATTATACTTTTTTTACTTTTAATAAAAAATGGACCAATGCTCCCACATCTATGCATGCCTACTCATAGTCACATGCTAAATTCCCTTTTTGCCCTTGGACGTTAATTCAATGAAAAAATGAGAGAAGAACACGAATCACTTCTATTACAACCAAACAGAAGGTTTAATCCAGATGGATGGAATGTAAGATCGATCTGGGGTTCTAAGTAAATTGATTTTTCAGATAACCCCATCTCCTTTTAGATCGTCTAGATATGAACCGTTTGGTTAAGTAACATGGGAATTCAAATTTCTTAGGAACCTTCAAAACCTGGCACATATCAAGCATTTGGTTCGGGATCAAGAATCTGTGCTGGAAACAATCAGGCTCAGATGCAGCTTGCCATTCTTCTGGTCCATCAATTTGCCATGGAGGTCAAGCTTGATCAAAGCTTTCAGGCTACAAATGGTGGGTGGAAGAGCCATGATGCGATTCTCAGATATGTTTAACTCAGTAACATCTGTTAGTTTACCAATTGATACTGGGAGCCACTCAATTTGGTCCATCAATTTGCCATGGAGGTCAAGAGCTCCAGCTCCAGTTCTGGCTGTGGCTTCAATTAAATGAGCTACCTTCATTAGACTCAATTTCTCTGTGTTGCCTTCACCTAAGAAAACATCCAGAAGCCAAAACAACATTCAGATACAGAGGATTAATCCAAAACCCTAAAACCCCATATGAGTAATTAACAATCCAACTAAAGTAAATTCCCCAATAAGATAGAACGCAGAGAAGATTACAGAGTTCAGTCAAAAAAAAAAACCAGCCTTTGTGGAAGACCTTTCGCCAAGGACAACCCAGCCTTTGTGGAAGAGCTTTTACCTAAAGACAAACCAGCCTTTGTGGAAGAGCTTTTGCCAAGGAGAATTACAGCATCAGTACATTACTTGAACATGAAGTTCATTCCATTCACTAAATCATCATAAAGTACAATCTGATGCCAGGTAATATAATTACTAAAAAAAATGAGGCATCATTACTGATAATTATGTATTGCATGATTTCATGACCTTAAAACAGCGACTTTTACATCAATAATAGTCCGAATACCTTATGTGCCTGGATTTGATTAATAGATCTGCTGAGAGAGACTTCCATCTGTCTAAGATGTTCTATATTGTTGATTTTATCTAGATTGGTCCAATAGCCGAAAAAAAGCAATATAATGTTAAGCACATGGATTACTGCCATTACAGAGAAAGGTACTTGAATGCTAAATGTGGGCCAAAAAATTCTATGGGAAAGGATAACATGACAATGTCTAGACACCAACCCTAGTACTACTACAACAACCAAAAAATCCTGACCCCAAACAAGAGAAATAAAAAAAGGACACTTGAACTACAGAAGGCTTCAAAAAGATACCTCAGCCTCTGATGTATTTATGAAAGTTGGGACTGGAGTAGCCTAGATTGATTAGTCAATTCCTGCCCAAAGAGTGTGTACTGAGCTGCTGACATTGAAGAAGAGAAGAAAACCATGAAAGAACAAGTAGCACCTGTTACCTGCAATTTGATGAAAAAGATCAAGTGATAGCCAATTAAAGAAGCTAAAAGATCAGAGAAAGATTTAAGATACAATTCAACACTGGATCAGTAGTTGGTAGCTAACTCTGTACTTTCTTCACTGATAATTGAAAATAGTTAAGAAGATTAATTCATTGTTTAGGTGCAAAAGAGCCAAGAGAAATTACCTCAGGTGGGATTCTGACCTCAAGAAGAAAGAGACATAAGTGAATAACTAATGCTCTTATGTAGAATCTAGAGAAAGAGACAAAATAGAAAATAAATAACTAATGGTTTTAACACACCATGGTTACCATCTTGAGAACCCTCAGAACATCCCAGAAAGTAGTTACAGATTTTTGTTTAGAAACATATCAAGCAGCTCTAACTTCTGCCTATCTCAGAAGCATTAATCAAAAACTGCTTCAGATTTTTGATTGCCATGTGTGAAAAGGACTTAGAGAAAACAAAAAAGAAAGTCAATCCAGGTAATAATAGATGGAACATTACCTGAGAATTAATATAGCTGACACCCTAGATGCCCCCCTGATGAGCAATGTGCCAAAATTTGTTCCCAGAACAACAGAAAGAACACTGTTAGCAAGTATAGAGATTTAATTGTGTAAAAGCTGTCTGATTCATGTGCAGAACAAATGAAAATTAACATAAGACGAACTAAGAAAGGAACAATAACACTTGACCTGGGAACTAGGGTCTGTCTGAACTGCAATTGCATCCTTTTTAACAGATCCATCTCCACTTTTTGTGGATACCTTGGTATCACCCTACACCAAAGAAATATTCGCCAATTCCATCAGTGGTCAATCTACAAAATAACATAGGTCAGGTAAAAAAACACAAATCAGAAAAAAGTCGAAAGTCACAGGTGAAAATTTTAATTACCTACTTCCGCCTACGAAATCAAATTCATCCCAGCGAATCATGCAATAGAAAAACATCAAATTATCAGTTTATACTGACACAAGAAGGAACTCATGGTTCAATAAATGAACGAATCAATAAGTCGACCTGACATATCAAACATCTTATTGCAATAAATTGGATCAAAGAACTAAGAGGTAAAATTACCTCCCTATATCGATTAAGGTACACCTTGAGCGGATCAATATACTCCTCAAATCCTAATGTCGTCATTGCCCACAGTAGATCGTTGCCATCGATCGTCTTTCTCTTCTCTCTGGCATTTATCACTCACCCTGCACAAGACGATTCCAGAACAGATTAACAACAAAAACCTAATCAACGAATTACAGACAAACTCCAAAAGTCCATACTCACTTCTAATGAAATTGATGAACTCAGACACGCATTCCTGCACAGTCTCCTTCACATCCTTAGCGATTTTTCCATTGGCCATACTTGCTACCATACTTAAGAATCAACAAGAGAGGCATGAGTGAGAAAACCTATCTGGCTGCAAATGGGACTAAGATCGATCGACTTGTCTTGCTCTTCTGTTCCAATCAAATCTGTGGTGACAAATGGAAAGAAGAAATTAGAAGCAAAAGCAAATTAAGACAAAAATAAAGGCATGAGTGAGAAAACCTAGTCCGCTGCAAGTGAAACCGAGATCGATCGACCTTATCTTGCTCGACCTTATCTTGCTCTTCTATTCCGATCAGAACAGAGAAGCCTCAAGGCTGAAACGAAATCAAGCTTACAAAAGTAGCTCGATTAGGCTCTCTACGAGATTTTAGGGTTTTCCGCTCTGTTATTGTTAATGGAAAACGCAAGACCTTCATTCTATTCCTCCATTCGATTTGGAGAGGAGAACAAGGGTTTTGATGAAGTATCATCGGTGGCCTCCTAAAATTATTTACGCGCTTCACTAAATAACTACTGTTAAAATGCCGTCTGAAATGTGACAATAGTGGGTTTTCGGGCGCTCGGGTGAGGAGCGCCCCTATACACATTATTACATGCGGTTTCGTGAAACCGCAGGTAATACCACTAATCCTCCAAAATTTTGTAGTGATAACAACATCCCTAATTAAATTATTTGTTTAATTTATTATTTAATTTCAAAAATTTGGACACTTGGGCTGCAAACAACCCACCTTGGATTCCTGTGGGCCATCCAAAGAGGCGCACCCCATTAGTCAAACTCACTTGATACATTTGGACATAATTGAATCAAAGGGACCAAACTAGACTTGTGGTCTCACACAGATCTAAACTACTTACATGCTGGAATAGGATGAGTGAGAATGAGTTGACTCGACAAAATCCAACTAGGGATAACCCATGGGACCTGTCTTTTGACGAGGCGGATTGGGGTGTCTACAGACTTCCCTGAATTGTAACCGGCCCCTACCCAGGATTCTAAATGTAGACCAAGCCCTAGATAGACTTCTTGTGAAACCCCAGATTTCTAGATAATTAGCACACTCTAAACTGTGTAATTTATTGTGAAGGTGAATTGGGAGGAGCCCAGACTTGAAGCCAACCAAGTGGCTAAGACCAGGCTTATCAGAGATGTGTAAAGGTAAGGTAACCTTCAATTGAGAAATTCCTAAATTATTAAGGGTAAATTACACTTACCTCCCTTGAGGTATGCTATAATTACACTTACCTCCCTTGAGGTTTCTGAAATAACACTTTCCCCCTCAAGTTTTTTGCATGGGTTATAATAACAGCCATTTATTGAAGTTTTTGTCAGAGTAGTAATGGTAGTTATTAGAAAATTTTTAATTGAACAAGATTATCCCTTCATAAAGATGAGAACAAAAATTTTAATGGTCTAAGACATAACTATCATTTAACTTAAATGGGGGTAATCTTGTCCAGTTAGAATTATTTTACTAAAACTTCAATGAAAGAGTGTTATTGTGACCCATACACAAATCTCAAGGGGGAAAGTGTTATTTCAGAAACTTCAAGGGAGGTAAGTGTAATTATAGCATACCTCAAGGGAGGTAAGTGTAATTTACCCAATTATTAAATAAATTTATTAATGTGGGAGATGAATAATGGCTAAGTGGTGATTGTTGTGTGTAATAGGAGGAATGGAAAAGTGGAAGATATTGGTATTTCATAAGGAGAAGGGCAAACTGGACATTTTGCCTAAACCCATTTGGAGGAGAAATGGGGTTAAGTGTTAAAGAAGAGAAGAGTTTTGCCCATACATATGAAACAAAACCCCACCCTCTTCTCCTCTTCTCCTACCATTCTTCTTCGTCTCCTCATTCTCTCCCCATCATCACATTCCCTTCCTCTTTTAAGTCCATTTGAAGAGGCTCTTGCAAGAGGAGGAAGGAGGCTCAGATTTTCATTTGGAAGAACTTGGGGAGATTGTGGAAAGGTCTTCAAGAAGCACAAAGAGGTGCTGTTCATGGGTTGGTTTGTGAGCAAGAAGACTTGCTTGGTTGCTTAGAAGAAGTAAGCAACACCACCCTAACCTAGATTTATGTTTTTCCCAAATTCATATGCAATGTGGAAATTTTGGGGTTTTAGGGTGAAATTGATTATCTTTGCAAATAGGAGAGGAATATAATGGGGGTTTGGTAAGAAATAGGTAACCACACATGCTAGAGACAATTTAAAGACCAAAAACATTAAAATCAAGCAAGATTTGAAAAACCCTAGAAATTTGCGAAAATTCAAAAATTTCGCGACCTGTGAAATTTCAACGGCGCTCGAACCATCGCTCGAGCGTGATTTCGAGTGCCCATGTAAAATTTTGATGGTTGGTTAGCCGCTCGTTGGTGCTTGAGCTCCCTATCGAGCAACCCGCCTGTGCTTTTTAAAATTTCAAAACCCGAGAGCTAGTTTTCCAAGTTTAGCCAAGCGCCCGAAGCAGCGCTCGAGCGCGCCTTCAAGCGCCCTTGGCAAATTTTAGGAATTTTGGATTTTAGCCCAAATCAAACTATGGATCATTTTTATTTGAATCCAACCAATGTCTAGATAGGATTTAGGTGTCTAGGAAGTGTACCAACTGGAACCATCTCAAAATTCCAAATAACAAAGATTTTGGGTAAGTTCTATTGAAATAGGATTCCTAGAGAGAGTTTGTGTTCCAGATTCTTGTAGGAAAGGAATAACTTGATTCTACCACTTAGAGCACCTTCCAAATGACCCTTGGAAGTAGAAAATAAGAACCAAAACCAAGTGGCACATGTTTCCCAAGAGTAGGGGCTTAGGTTGCCCAAGTAAGCTATGAATTGCAAGGTTTAAGGTTGTAAATGTAATTTCTGTTATTGATTATCCTTGTAAGCATGCGATTTATTTTAGGGCATTGGCCCATTTGTTTAGCGTGCCATATATTGTTAGCATGATATGAAAAAGGCAGTGGCCCGTTATTGATGTATTGTATGGAGGACAGTGGCTCGGGATTCCATGAGAAATGAAAGAGAGCTTGGCCCAAGATTGACTTAGGTAAGGCCATGGGCTACCCTTGAGAATTTTACACGCATGGGTGCATGTTATACTTGACGTGAAATTGATGAAACGAACATTCGCATAATGAACCCTTAAGTTATGGATCCATAAACTTAAATAGGAGTGTTTGTATATAAATGCCATGAACAAGTGCTATTGTTCTTGTTACTATATTGTTTATATCATCCCGGCACTAGCAACATCGGTGGCTGATGCCCATTTGCTATGGGGAATCAGCAATGGATGCCTATATGTCAAGGGTAATCGGCGTTTGGATGCCCACATCAAGGGTAATCAGTGTGGATGCCTAGCCACCATGTGGAATCAATGAAGCTAGATGGGATCATGTGCAATATATACTAAACAACCTAATTAACAAGTGATAAGAATACATGAAGGTTTGCTTACTAAATGGTTGAATTGTACACCTTTGCACAGAATTGCACTACTTGTCTTGCACCAATTTGTTGACGTTTTAATTATTATTTTCAACTACCCGCATGTCATGGTTTCATCGATTGATAGTGGTATAAACTGTGTTTTCACCGAGCATGCATGTGTTGCTTACTAAGACATTCGTCTCACCAGTTGTTTTATCATCTTAATTTCAGAGCCATCGACGTCCGGTGTGAAGGACCAGACTGGGGACAAAGGAAAGGATAAGGCACCAGGGTATAGAAAGGAAGACTATTACCGGCCTACTTAGGATGTTTATTTTATTTTTGTACAGGATAGTTGTTATTTTGGATTGTAAACTTTCTAACTGAGGAGTAATTAGTTACCCATTGTGCGCACCCGATTTCGGTCGCACGACGAGGCGTACGCAAAACGATGCGTGCCTCGGGATTTGTTTGGAGTCGCCACTGCCTGATGGGGTGCAGGCAGACACCTGGGTGCTTAAGTCCTTCTACTAAGGCTTGGTCTGCGGCTTGAGATTCTAAGTAGGTTCCCGGTTGCGGTCTAGGGAAGTTCGTAGACACCCTAGTCCACCCCGTCAAGTGACGGGTCCCATAGGTTTCCTTGGTTTGAGTCAACTTTTGGTCTCTCACTCACCCGATTCCTATCCCAGCATGTGATTTGATTAAGTCTGGCGGGACCGCCAAAGTGTGGTGTGGGTCCCTTTACTTGGTTTTATCTTTCTTAGCTTAAAGTGGTGTGAGTCTTGATTGGGCGGGCCCCGTTGGAAGGCCCGCGGATTCCTTGGTAGGCTTGGTTGAGCCCACATGTCCCTTGGTGGGCCTCAGTCTAAACCTGAGAGGCCCTTTGGGCTTTGGTTTAAGTAGATTGATTTTATTTAAATTCCAGTTTGATTTATTTAAGTGAGTTTTATACATAAGTGAGCCGGGACTGTTTATGGGCCCTTGAGTGGGCCACATAATCGGTTGCCAAGTGGTTTGAGTTATCTTTGATTAACCTTTGCCAAAATGGGCCGAGCATTGGGCTTGGGGCCCTTTACCTGGGCTTGAGCTTGAAAGCCCAAGACTTTTTGACTTAGGGTTTTGGAAACCCAGCACTGGTTTGGTTCAATGGGCTTAGTGGGCCCGACAGGCCCTGCCCATGGTCTCGGCCAAACCACATCTAAGTCTAGATCAAGATGCTTCAAAATTGGGCTTGGGTGGGCCTCCAATGGTATGACCCACTCAAATGGATTGATTTTATCTTTATTTAGCAGAAATGGGTTTGTCGGGCTTAGTGGGCCCCATTGGAAGGCCCCCTAGGAATCAACTTTGACCGGGTCGGTCCATGGCCCATTTTGGGTTTCTGGGTGACCCGGAAACCCTTCTGGTTCATCCGGGTTGATCGAACACATCCAAAATATTGCACAAAATCACACAAATGGCAAAAACAACATTCTGGCAGTGTAGCCGGCCTGAGATGCCGGTTACACACAGGTCTCTGTGTATCCGGTATCTATTGCCGGCTACACACAGGCTTATGTTGATCCGGCCTGAGTTGCCGGATCAATGCACAGAAGCCTGTTTTCGGATTTTTGGCAGTGGGGTTGGGTTTTTATGCTTCTTGGGATGTTCCAGGGATTATGTGGGCTCCTGTGTGAGCCCACATTGGTTCAGGTGAGAGTCACTTGGCCCTCTTGAAGATGTTTTCCAAGTTTAAGCCGACAACGGGGACAAAAGGGTGTATCTTTCCCTTCCCCACTGAAGCAAGGAATGAGTAGGGATCTGTGTATCCCTACTTTAATCCGATTCTCGAAAGGGACAAAGCTTCACATGCATGAGTCAATAACAGGCCCAGAGCAAGCTCTTAATCTAAGGTTGGGCTAACATGAACAAGGTGGACACCTAGCACGCCAAATCTGATTTTTAGGCATGCACATTCATGGGGGATGATGATATATTCAACTACCTAGACATGTTTCTAGCAGACAAAGAACCCAGCATGCAAGTGAGACCCCCAAGGCAGCAAACTAAATAGGGAGGGGAGGTCATAGCCATTCAGACATACCAAAATCTATCATGTTACCTAAGCATGCATCATGGTTGTGAAAAAGATCGCAAGCCTACTAATAACCAACACAAACAGTAAAGGAAGGATGAGAAAGGGGGTTTAAATATGGGATACATCAGATGGATGATCACAATGGAGGAACATGCTCCCCCATGCACACAAAATAACCAAGATAAGCCATGTGAAACATGCTTAGACAAAAATACTATATCATGCTCAAGAGATGCTCAATTTAATATATGTTGAATAAAATGTATCAAGGAACAATACCTTGGGGTTTTGAAACCCCTTTGAAGTGTGTAGTCTTCTCCTTGAAGCACAAACACAGGCTGGAGCAGCCCCTTTCCACAGCAGCAATAGCTTGGCTCCTTCTTGGTGGGATGAAGATGGAGAAGAAGAAGGAAGGAGGGGGTAGGAGGGCCTTGATACAAGGTTGAAGGGTTTAAGGAGCCCAAAAGGGGCTGGAAGAGGAGATTTCGGAGCAGGTGGTCTGAGGGAGGAGAGGTGGAAACCAGCAAAATCAAGCCAACCCCGGATATGAGCTGCTGGTTTGCTATTTATAGAAAAAATAATGTATCCGGCAACTCAGGCTGGATACACTATGCCCTACCTTTATCCGGCTTTGAAGGCCGGATACACTGGCTTTCCTTTGTATCCGGTCTTCAAGTTCGGATACAAAACATAATCATTTGAAAATTAAATACCGCCGCGAATTTGTCGGGCGATCGGCGCGGATCTCGCGCGAAAATCTCCTTGTATCCGGTCTTCAAGTCCGGTCATGAAGGGGAGCTAGTGTATCCGGTATTAAATGCCGGATACAAATCGAAAAATTACGGATTTGCCCTTTGACTTGACCGATTTGACCAATTCGACCAATTTGACACTTTTGGATATCTACGGATCGCCCCGTACGAATTTTTGATATTTAAGATTTAGCCCCTGAGATATTTTGCTGCGTTGGCTGCCACGTGGGCAGTTGCTGCGCCACGTGTGCAGTTTCCGGCTCTGCTGCGCGGAAACTTCGACAGCTCATATCTCCTTCACCTGAACTCCGATTTGAGCAAACTCAATTGCGTTAGATTCGTATCGGAGCCCTCTATTCAATGACATAGGGCTAAACACTTGGCACGGGTTTCGAGGAAAAGTCAACTTTCGGCTCTCCCTCAAGTTTGACTAGCTCGCAGAACCTTCATCCGGACTCCGATTCCAGCAAACTCAGTTGCTTTGGACTCGTGTCGGGATTCCCTATCCACTGAGATAGAGCAAGGCGGCCAATTATCATTTGATCAAAAGGTCAAATTTCGACCCCTCAGGGTTTGACCTTTCCGCTAGGGTTTTCATTTTCAGCACTTCCAGGGGTGCAAAAATAAGGTGCTTACACCCACTATTTTGTAATAGCCAAGTAGTTTTTCTTTTATACAAATACACTTTTGATATGCACATGAATCAATTGTTCTTTCGCTTCACTCGTATTAAGAAAAATTTTAAATTATCCGCATTTTATTAGGTTGAAAGACCAACCTGTGACAACCAGGGACAGGAGGATGGCTTGGAGAGGCATACTTGGTTCTGGGTCGTTGCATTTCTAGGACCAAGTGTCTACCTACACCATTTCAAGTAGTAGCGACTCCATAAACCACACGCTTTCGTGCACTCTAGGTGCGCATAGCTACCTTCCTCCAACTCTAGAGATAAATAGTTCACATCAACTCTATTAACCGATCATAAACAAAGCTCTCTCCGCAAAACAGAGCATCTAATATTTAAAAGATGCCAAGTCCTATATCTTGAATTGCCAAATTTTGATCATCTAAAAGGTCCTTTATGCATCTCAAAACGCGTTTTGGGGAGCATCTTGTTTCAAATGTCACCTACATTGAGAATTTAATGTCATGTTACTGATGAATATGAAT
The DNA here is from genome assembly GCA_947561395.2 of Buxus sempervirens. NCBI lineage: Eukaryota > Viridiplantae > Streptophyta > Magnoliopsida > Buxales > Buxaceae > Buxus > Buxus sempervirens. The sequence continues at coordinate 5,655,550 of OX387187.1, read as the reverse complement.
AATAATAATTGGCTACATCTAATTTAAAATTTTTGATTCTTAAAATATCAAATGGCTAACCTTTGCTTTACTCTTCAATGATTTGGGTAAAATATTAGCATGGCATCTCTCTTTCTTCTCTTTTGCCAATTGGTAAAATTTTACTTTTTTTACAGCTAGCATTGTATCCTACACTTCTTTTGCTTTCCAAGTCATCTATAAAGCAAATGTAGATAAGAACAATAACAAATAAATTTTCAATAAAGACAATTCCAATTGATGTAAAAGCGTAAAACATAGGTTGGAATTGATAACTTTAGTAAGGGAAAACGGCTTATGGACTATATTGTCTTCCTCATTTGTTTTTTGTGCCATTTTCATTTTCTCTTCAAAATATTCCTTTATATTTAAGGAGTAAATTCTATTCATGTATTTGGTAAATACATAAAAACAAGTGTAATTAAATATTTACATAATTTCTAACATATTTCTTTATATGTAAATGAATATCAATAATACTTACATAAAAAATAGCCATCCATTCCTTGCTTCTAATAAATGCAAAGATGTGGCTGCATCCTAGAATGAACATTTCTGCCATGCATTAAAAAAATCAGTTTACAACATAGTAAATAAATTATAGAGTAAATTACACTTACCTCCCTTATGGTTTCTGATAACTATAGGTAGCTCCCCTGAGGTTTCTAAAATGACACTTACCTCCCTTCTTTTTTTGTTGTCTACTTCATATCCCTCCCTTTTGCACAAATTTTATTAAAATATGAATATGTTTTGACGAATTTACCCTTCTTTAGGTATAAAAAAGTGTAAGATTTTGAGGTTTTTTTTTCTTAATAATCAATTTAAAAATTATATGAGTGATTTTATTATTTAAAATTTTGAAATTTTCTTATTTTAAATAAAAAACTGATAAAGGGTAAAAAAAAGTGAATTTATATTTTATATGTCTTATAAGGGAGGTAAGTGTCGTTTAGGAAACCTCAGGGGAGGTATCTGCAATTGTTAGAAACTATAAGGGACGTAAGTGTAATTTACTCTAAATTCTATGTCTATTTAGATAGCAATTACCTTTAACAAATCGAATATACACATAATTGTCAGTGCTATATAAAACTAATAATACATTAGAAGAGATAAGAATAAGTACTTAATTAACATTCCTCATTCATGTCATTTCCAGCTTCTTCTTTACCTTTGTTGGATCTACTCTTTCACCTCATGTTTTGTTATCCGCTAATGGTAACCTTTAAAAATATGAATAGATGTGAGACATGAAAAATCAATTCAATGACTTCTTAACCATCACACGGGATTCATAAAAAAGAGGAGTCGCCACCATTCTATTTTAGGTGTGAATGGACACCAAAAAGATCAAAAAAAGTAAAGTTAGAATTAAAAGTAACTTTATTTTAAAATAATAACCAAAGATGGGTAAGGAGATTAGGTTATAAATAGGGGAAGGTGTTAGGCACCCCTATTCATCCACACAAGGTGGTTGCCAAGTGTTATTCATGCTAAAAAAAGGCTTGCTAACAAAAACCATATTAAAAGTATGAAAAAAAAATTAAAAAAAGGATGCATGGTTTTTCCTCATGAATGATCCAATTAGTTCTTGATCTGTGAGACATGGAAATGTCACCTAAAATGACTTCCGATATCGTCACTCGGGGATCGATAAAAGTAAGAGTCGCCACCATCCAAGTTAAGGTGTGAATGGACACCAAAGGGATCATAAATGCCAAATAGAGCCAAAGTAGCTCTAATACAAGGAAAAATCCAGAGATCAGGTAAGTGGAATTAGTTATGATCGGGGGAAGGTGTTAGGCACCCCCACTCATCCGTCTAAGACGGTTGCCAAATGCTTGCTCATGCTAAAGTATTGTTTGCTAATAAAAGGAAGAAAGAGTGCTTGAAAATAAACACACATATGTGTGATTCCTCCATATGAGTAGTCCAATAAATATGGAGTCTCTCTATGGATTTGTCACCTTCAGGACTTCATGAGTGAATGAAAAATCAAAGTAAAAAAATGGAGAAAACCGAGCCAAAGCAAATTTGGAAATATCAGGTTATAAGAACTTGAAGACTTCGATCAACCATAAATCACTTGATTCAAACTCAAATCAAATGAAACCAATGCCATCAGAAAACTGGTTTGAAATAGAGCACTCAGTAAAAATTTCAGTTCAATCCGATTTAGAACAAGAGCGAAATACACAGTTAAAATCTACTGCTATAAATCAGAAAAATCAGCGAGTAGGCAATTTTGAAACCCTATTCGTGGAGTTTGGCTCCATATAAATTCCTAAAAACTTGCATGGATGAAGTATGTGGTGCCATCTTTCAAACGAAATAGGCCTCACACAAAACTCCATCCATTTGTGACTTGTGTGTCTTCTTGAACATGCCTAGAGGATCACAGATTAACACAGAACTCTGTTACAGAGCCACTTTGAGTCAATCAAGTACACAAGCCACAAATCAAATCAAAAATTGTTGAAACCAGTTAGAATGGAAAATAGACTCCTCAAGGAAAATACAGAGACTAAAATCACTCAAAAAGGTTTTAAAATGAGCAAATGGTGCACAATCAAAGCGGCAAGTTCAGCAATCTAGACTGAACTGACTTACCGACTTTGAACAGATGGTGTCAAAAATTGGCTCCATAAAAATGAACGAAAATCTCCAGATATAAACTAGACATGCTCATCTATCACATGTCTTTGAAATCACTAAAAAATTCATCCGGAGGATAAAGTTATAAGTATTCTAAGACAGGCAACAGATGCTGTCCTGTTTTGAAGAACTTTGAATAAAAAGCCAAAATCAATGCATGTGTGCAAGTGGATTCGACCAAAACAACTTAAAATCATGAAAAACAACCTCATGAAGTTCTAAAAATCATTCTAAGGCCAGTGATCTCAGATTTCCCATATTGAACATGGAAAATCCAAGATCTAGCCTATTTGATGAAAATAGTGAAGCTATGTGTAGAGGTGAAAAACACATATCTAGGAGAAAATTAAGATCCATTGCTATTGAAAGCATGGATCATGTTGATTTCTCCAGATTCAAATAGCACAAATAATCAGCATATAGAAATAACATGCAAATCATTCAAGGTAGGTTCTAGCCTAAACGATCCATTCCATCTTCCTTTTCCCAAGGCTCTCACTTCACGTTTTACGGCTAGAGAGGATTCGCAGGTACTTTGGAAGAGGTTTGGGGTTGCAAAAAAAAAAGCACTCAGGGCCTTACACTACAGAAAGGTAAAAGTTGGGAGTTGGAAAATGTAAATAGAACACAAGAAAGCCAAATAGAGCTTTACCTTTGGTAGCTTGAACACTTGAGGGAGCAATCTAGCAGAGTTTCTCCTCTTCTTGCAGAGCTTCCAAACTTCAAATTATCAGCCATTTGCAAGAAGAGGACCCCTCTATTTATAGGAACAGCCAAGGGCATTAAAGTCCCAAGGGTATGCCCAAAAATCCCTCTAGATTGTTCCAATTCAAGTTAAAGCCTTGAATTGTTGTAAATCTAGAAGTTTCGGAGGGTAAAACAGAGAGTTCAAGTCCTTGAGAGAGAGGTAATATACGTAAATAAGGCTCAGAGATCGAGCCTTTTTGTAAATGCACGAACAAGCAAAACCTCATACACAGTGCGGTTTCCACAAAACCGTCACTCTATATGCGGTTTCCACGCAAATTCACCTCAATCGCACATACAGGCGGTTCCAATTCAGTTATGCTTTAAATGATTGCTGCCGACGTGGCCTAACGGCCTAAGCTTCTAGAAGCCACGTGGCAGGTCACGCAAAAGGCATGAACACAAACCGCACTGTGTGCGCGGTCGAAACCGCACACACAGGGCAGTTCAGAACAAATTAACCAAAACCGCACATATACTGCGGTCAACACATTTTTTGTTGGTTTTGTGCCTTAACTGCACATACCAGGCTTATTTACATGTAATATCGTTTAAGTAAATGTCCTCGTATTTTTTAATCTTCATTTACTTAAGATATTACATGTAAATAAGCAAACACCCCCCCTCCATTTGAATCCATTAAAAATAGTTCCAGACCCAAATTCCAAGTGAATAAAAAGTCAACTTTCCAGTTCCAGGCTAAATTCCAATTTTTCAGGTCCGGTAAAAAGATTCAACATGTTAATACCAAGGTATTCATTAAGATTTAAAATCTCAAAAAATTCATTTATGCAATAACATTGCTTAAAACCTGATTACCGGGAAAAATTATCTTGAAATCTTGCTTTAAAAAAATATTTCATTTTCTGGGGTCAAAAATCAACAAAATTCAACCCGAAAAAGTTTGACTTTGCATGAAAAATTGAATTCGGGCCTTTTCCTTTGTGATTTTGGATTCAAATGGGTTAAGCATCTCATACCCAATGCTAAGAATTGAAAATTCCAATAAAATATTTCTCTCCTTCAAGATTTACCAAAAATCGTGCAATTTTGGGGTGTCTATATGATCCTTCCAATGAATACACCATTTCTAAGGTTTCATGATTGAGTAAAATCAAGATAAAGAAAATAAATCTAAAGTAAAAAAACTTTAAAAAACTAGCTTTAAGTTAAATCCTTGAAATCTTGAAACTACATAATAAAAGTTAAAAATCTTTTAACAAAATATTAAGGAATTAAATCTGAACAATCTATGGTACAGATCTGGTCCAGATCTCTCAGTAGTTGAGAAATCTAAATCAGTTACACCCATGTTGATGAAAACATTAAAAGGGAGAGTTTAGACCATAGGATCCTTTCTCAAAGATTAAAATAACTTGAAAATCACCTCATGAAACCCTAGAGGTTACTTTAAGGCTTCTGATTTCAGATCTACTATATTGATCATGGTAGATCCAAAATCCTAGCCTAATAATAACCAAAAGAAAGAAAACAATGTGGTGTGGGTGTAGTTGTGTGGAAAAATCAACACTCTAGGAGGAAAATGAGATCTAATGCTATGAACAGCATAGATCCATGGTATTCCTCCATATTTCAGAAATAAACAATCACATAATACAAACAAAGTATTAAAAGACACATATCAAGGATTACAACACATAGGGGTCTATCATATGGATCCACCTGTTCTCTTTTCCCCTAGCTCTCTCTCTTTATGTTTTACGGCTAGAGAGGAGTCTTGAGGTACTTCGAGTTAGGTATGGGGTTACAAACACAAAGTAGGCCTTATTCTACAGAAAGGGAGAAGATCAGACTAACCCTAGAATTTAAAAACAGAAAAGAAAAGGGGAGAGAAGCTTACCTGGATTTGAGAAAGTAGAGAGGCAGGGGTTCCCTTCTTTACTTGGAGCTCTTCTAGCTTCAATTCTCCGTCATTTGCTTGAGGTGAGGCCCTTTATTTATAGGCAAACCCAAGGGCATGGTTGGTCCCAAGGGTATGCCAAAATAGGGTTCTAGAATGTTCCAACTCAGTTTCAAAGCATGAGTTGGAGTAAATCTAATAAACCACGGAAAATAAAAATAGAATATCACATCTCCTAGAGAGAGGTAGGAGTGTAAATAAGGCTCAGAAATCGAACAATTGCAAAAATGCACAAAATTGCGCATGATCGTATATATATTGCGGTCATGCCTTGACCGCATACATATTGCGGTCATGCTTTGACCGCATACATATTGCGGTCATGCCTTGACCGCATATATATTGCGGTCAAGACCAATCCGCATACTTAATGCGGCTAGCACATATTAATAACATCATCACAGTTGCAATACTTATTTACATGTAATATCATTTAAGTAAATGTCCTCGTATTTTTTAATCTCCATTTACTTAAGATATTACATGTAAATAAGCAAACACAACCCCCCCCCCCCCCCCCCCCCCCCTAATTTGAATCCATTAAAAATAGTTCCAGTTCCAGACCCAAATTCCAAGTGAATAAAAAGTCAACTTTTCAGTTCAAGGCTAAATTCTTGTTTTTCAGGTTAGGTAAAAAGATTCAACATGTTAATACCAAGGTATTCATTAAGATTTAAAGGCTCAAAAAATTCATTTATGCAATAACATTGCTAAAAACCTAATTACCGGGAAAAATTATCTTGAAATCTTACCTTAAAAAATATTTCATTTTTTGGGATCAAAAGTCAACAAAATTCAACCAGAAAAGTTTGACTTTGCGCAAAAGATTGAATTTGGGCTTTTTCCTTTATGGTTTTGGATTCAAATGGGTTAAGGATTTCAAATCCAATGCTAAAAATTGAAAATTCCAATAAAATATTTCTCTCCCTCAAGATTTATCATAAATCATGCAATTTTGGGATGTCTACAATAGAACATGCTTAGTCAATCTTACCATTTTTTTTAAGTCTTGTTAATTCTTAACTTAAAATTCAACAATTATTTGTACCAAGCTTTGAACATAACAAACATTATTCAACTTCAAGGGGGGAAACTGTGTAGATATTATGGATTTCATACGGCCATACAAGAATCAAAGGATGAGGTGGAGGCTATCATTTATCTATTAACTTCAAGCTTTGTCTAGAAATGAGGATGAGTCATGGATAAGCCTTGAATAGGGGGAGGAATAAATTCTTGGCCATATGGCTTATGAGAAGTACCAATTTGGTTTTTGTCAACTACTTAATAACTTGAGGTTGAGAAGCTTGATGCCTAATCCATCTTGATGAATAAATTGCTTTTAAAGTCCTATTGCTTGTTACATTTTTTATTGTTGGCTTTGCTCGAGGGTGGTGGGGTGATGATATTGACTAGTATAGTTTTAGGGATTGGTAGAAGGAACAGGCTTTAAGTGCTTTCAATCTATTCTACCTTTGGGATCTTGGCCTCATCCAAATTTCACTATAGTGTTTCTTATATGTCGTCTCTTTGATTGTCACAACAGATTATATTTGTCCAAAAGCAGAGAAAATTGAGGAGGCTGAAGCAAGGGTAAGTGATGAGAATGCTGAACCAAAGATGTGCCATGAGAGTAGAGCGAGAAATGGAGTTTGTGTAGCATGTGGAAGGTTAAGGTGATTGTGCATGATATGTTGCTGAATAGGAGACTTTGCATAATCCTGACTTATCCAAGGTATCGGATACTTTGAACTCTGAAGGCTTGATAAGAAATTTTTTTTTGGTAGTAAAACAGAAAGCTTTGTTATTAATGAAGTCTTACGTGCACTCTACCCCGAGCATCATCCATCAACAGGGGAAGGATGCCAGGTGGTGGAGTTCTAAGCCAGGTACACGAGTATGAATCCAAAGAGAAGTTTGCGAGATAATCAGCAGCCCCATTTCCCTCCCGTAACACATGAGAAAATCTAATATATTGAAATCTAGAACACCAGAGTTTAATATCCGAAATCAGACCAACTAAACGCCATGGAACTTTGGAAATATGGGTCTGAAGGCTTGATAAGAAAATAAACCTCGTTTTCAATACACAATAATAATTTGTTAAGATAACAAATCATGTAACAGAGATGGCAATCAAGTCAGGTGCCTGAACTTGAAAGAGGGACTAGCATAACAGATGTAGCTAAAAAAAACAAGAAACGAAACATTCTAACATTCAAATATCACTAAGAACAAAATAACATAGGAAATTGAAATACCCTCAACATATAGGTAATTAAAATTGACACGTGGGAATAAAGGAGGTGATATTGCATTACAAGTCTTGAGAAAATATAGGGAAGTTACACGTTGGATAGAGTCACCAATGGGTTGTATGGACGTGCATACAATCAATTATCATTATTTTGGGTTATCTTTATTTTAGTAGATCAAATTGAATAAGTTAAGGAATAGGCTTGTTATCCCAATTAGGTAGGAAGGGATAGGTTTGTTAGGAAGTGATAAGGTTTGTTAACCATAGCAATTACTGTATTTATATTCTTTAGAATTAATGAAGAATGGATCGGCTAATTTGGGGGAAGCAACTTACGTTGTTCTTGGAGGCCAGGATACCTTTGAAGTATCCTACACATTCAAAATAGGTAAGCAACGCAAGGTAGATCATTGTTCTTTACCTATTCATAAGCCTGTTACGTGCTCTCAATTCGGGGCAAGTAACACAAGCACCCAATCTGATAGCCCATCCAATAAGGTCAAAGGTTCTAGAAGTGAACGAACTCAAAAAAAAACAAAACATTTTGCTAGAGGTTTTTGTAGACACCCCAAATTACATTGTATAAGAAGATGAATAATTGGCTGAAATCATAAAAAACAAGTTTTTCTTTTGTAACCGAAATCAAATTTCGGATAAAAGGTTCTCCCTTTGTATCTGAAAATATATTTCGGATACACACTTGTTTATTTGTATCCCAAATTTAATTTCTGACACAGAGTTTTGTTTGTATCCGACCTGTTTTGTCGGATACTAATGTTTTGTTGCAAATTGGAAAATCCTGAGAGTTTTCACTTATTTGCTGTTTTACCTCTGTCTGAAAAGTGGGGATTCTTGAATTTAGCCTCCGAGATTAACCATACTCTTCCAAGTCCCTGCATTAGGGTTAAGTTGGAGGGTTCTAGACATATTTTCATGTCTACTATTAGGGCTCCCTTTGCCCTAGCTCTTGCCTATAAATAGAGGGCCTTCCCTCAAGCAAATGGCCAAAAATTGGAGATTGAAGAGCTCCAAGTGAAGAAGGGAACCCCTGCCTCACTACTTTCAAAAATCTAGGTATGTCTCTTCTCTTCTCTTCTTTTCTTTTTTTAAGTTCTAGGATTATTCTGTCTTCTCCTTTCTTCTGTAGAATAAGGCCTATGTGTGTGGTTGTTATCCAAACCTACTTCCAAGTACCTCAAGATTACTCTCTAGCCGTAAAACGTGAAGAGAGAGTTAGAGGAAATGGAGACAGGTGGATCCGTAGGGCAGACCCCATATATTGTAATCTTAGAACTCTGTAATTTTAATTTTTTGTTTAGATTGTATGATTGCTTATTGATGAAATATGGAGGAATACTATAGATCTATGCTGTTCATAGCATTAGATCTCATTTTCCTCCTAGATTTCGATTTTTCACATTGTTTTCTCCCTTTTTATGTTTATTCATGTTTTTAATCATTAGGCTAGGATTTTGAATCTACCATGATCTATATGGTAGATCTGAAATCAGAAGCCTTAAAGTAACCTCTAAGTTTTCATGAGGTGATTTTTGTATTATTTTAATTTTTGAGAGAAGACCCTATGGTCTAAACTCTCACTTTTGATATTTTTTGGTGTATCTGGTTTAGGTCTCTCAACCAATGGGAAATCTGGACTAGATCTGTACCCTAGATGGTTCGGATTTATTTTCCAATATTCTGAGGTGACTTTTGTATTATTTTAATTTTTTAGAGAAGACCTTATGGTCTAAACTCTCCCTTCTGATGATTTTTGGGTGTATCTGGTTTAAGTCTCTCAACCAATGGGAAATCTAGACTAGATCTGTACCCTAGATGATTCGGATTTATTTTCCAATATTCTGATATGGTTTTTGTACTATTTTAATTTTTGAGAAAAGACCCTATGGTTTAAATTCTCCCTTTTGATGATTTTTTGGTGTATCTGGTTTAGGTCTCTCAACCAATGGGAAATATGGACCAGATCTGTACCCTAAAACTGTTTGGATTGATTCTTCCACATTAGGAGATCATTTTTTAGTTATTTAATTTTTGAGAGAAGACCCTATGGTCTAAACTCTCCTTTTTGATGTTTTTCATCAACATGGGTGTATTCGGTTTAGATCCCTCAATTAATGAGAGATTTTGACTAGATCTGTACCCTAAATTGTTCAGGTTTAGTTCCTCAATATTTTGGTTTTAATTTTTTATTTCAAGGATTTTATTTAAATTTATCATTTTTGGTGTTTTACTTTAGATTCGCTTTCTTTGATTTTTTATCTTGTTTTTCACTCAATCATGAAACCCTCAAGATGGTATATTCATATGAATAATCCAGAATTAATTGGGCCATTCATATGAAAAAAAAGGCCGTACATATTTTTTGTTCTTTTTCATACTTTTAATTTGGTTTTTATTAGCAAACATTTTTTTAGCATGAACAAATATTTGGCAACCACCTTGTGTGGATGAATAGGTGTGCCTAACACTTTCCCCTATTCATAATCTAATCTCCTTACCCATCTCTGGTTATTATTTTAAAGTAGAATTATTTTTAATCTAGATTTGTTTTTTGTATTTTATTTGATGATTTTTGTGTCCATTCACACCTAAAATTGAATGGTAGTGACTCCTCATTTTTATGAATCCCGTGTGATGATAGAAAGTCATTAAGTTGATTTTCCATGTCTCACAGTTCAAATGAAAACCATGAAGAACCTTCATCCAAGAATCAGAAATGAAGGTTACAGCAAGAGACTCCAACTTACTGGGGTTTTGGAATGAAATTTGCACCGAGATTATCCAACTTGCAGCGATTACAGAGATAGGTTGCAACTTCAAATGAGGTAGTGAAAACAAGGAGTTTGGAATGAAGGTTAAGCGGAGGATCCAACTTACCGGAGTTTTGGAATGAAGGTTGAAGCGAGATTCTGCAACTTGCAGCAATTGCTGGAGACTTGGAATGAAGGTACCCTCCTTCTCATTCTCAAAACCTTTCCAGCGTCAGGTTTTGTATTCTAGGAAGGAGACCGACGCACGTCTCCGTGTCTATCTAACGCCAGGGGGCTTGAGGATGCGTTGGGAAGTTCCAAGGGAGCTCCTCAAGCCAATGTCCCAGCAAATTGCATCAGTAGATACGGGGGCCAAACCGTCCTCCTCACAATTTACCTTGAAAGGCGCTTACTTTTTTTTTTTGGTAGTGTTGAAAGGCGCTTACTTCACTTCACTATTATGATTGCTATACCATAATAACAGGTGACTCGCTAGATAAACCATTTGACTCGGGACCCAAAACCCCAAATAAATCTCATTTGAACACCTCTTAATATGAAGTATTAACTATTAACGTCATCAATCAACACTTTACAAAAGCCGGCTCAATTTTCTTAAAATCTTTTCACATTATTCAGAAAAATAAATTTGAAAAACGATTATATTTTGCCCAAACAATAAGGTCGACAACAATCAAACCAGACCAGTGAAAATGAGCCAATAAAGTCTTTCTGAGTCCAGAGTCCAGAGAAACTCACAAACTCACTCCCGTGGTCGGTTCAATTTCTGGTACTGTTTTTAACTACTTCAAAATAATGCAAATGCAGGGACGTTCCATTTTTTGCTCATAGGGGAAACCAAGTAAGAAAAAGAACCAGTCTCTTCATCTTGTTTTAAGCACAATATATACATATATAGATATATACATACAAATAGACCTTTCCTCCAGAAACTTGTTGCAAGTATAGAAGTTTAACATAAATAAAAGAAATCAAAGTGTACTTTCAAGCTAAACAGCACCGAACAAAGCAAAATATTTTGATCCACATAGTTACATAATACAAAAATAAGAGGGCAGCAGAGCCACATACCGAAGGAAATTGTCGGCTGCTACTCTATATACATTCTATGATAGAGATATGCCAAGCCAGATTACCGTCCTCTTGGCAACTCTTAGAGCTAGTGGTGCCAGCATATAGGCAATTCTTGGAAGGGTTGGATAGGTGAGTGTGCCAAGGATGAACCAGTTGAAGCTCAACAGAGTGACGGCATCAGAAGCAGGTTTGTTCTTTATGGTGGAGAAGAACTGAACCACACTCTTCAAAGACATACCCACCACAGTGAAAAGAGCTACAACAAGGGGCATGCAGGGGTCTTCAGCTTCCCATATGATCATTCCGACCAAAAGAGAGAGAACGGCACTGAAAAGGCTTTGTGAGAGCGCAACTCGCCTGTGAAGGTCAAGTGATTCATCTGCTACCAAGTCTTCAAGTATGATTCCTGGGGAATGTGGGAAGACTGGCTCAATGGCTTTTGATCCATTTTTTTGGATATCAGACAATAGAATTTTACCTTTTCCCTCATCATCTCTTGATTCCCTCTGCATCAGAAGATCTTCAAGGACCAAAGTGCTTCTATTATAATCAGGCTTCTCAGTTACTACGGGAGTACCAGGGTCATCAACATTTCTAACTTTTTGGCTACCGTGTGAATCATCTTGAGCTTTGAAGTCCCAATATGCCTTCTTTTGAATCTCATAGAGACGAAGGTTTTCATCCTTTAATTCCTGCAACTGTAGGAAGAACAACAATTCAAACATATTTCATAAATAAAATTACTACAAATACCATCATGAATCTAATCTGGAAAACTAAAACGTGGCTGTTAAAGGCCATGTAACTGTTTGAGATACCATCAACATAGAGAAAATAGATAGTTACTATTAACTCCCGACTACTACTATGGTAAATTTGCCTAAGACCAAGCTATGTCATTACCAAAATGCATGTGAGTAACTAGACCATCAGATCAATGAATGTTCTAAAACCTCCAATTGCCAATTTGAAGAACACAACATAAAAATAACTAAATCATTCAGCAGGTGCAGTTTCTTTCCCACCCACCAAACCCTCCCCAAACATACACACACCCGAGTCCACCAACAGGTCATCTCAAAATATATACCTACTGCTTCTTGCCCATTATTATCTGTTGGCTCCCTAACGCAGACTATATTAATCAAGTTTCAAAAGAACACAGGATCATGTTTTGACCCCACAAAAACCCTGAATTGGCTCGTAACAACCTAATGTCACTCAAGTCTTAAAATGCAAAAATTTTGGTTCCGTTAGCTAATCAATGAGCCAAAATTATGGCTCTGGAGGTTACCATTGATGTAGCTCTACGAGGAAATAATGGAACAATTAAATTAAAAGCACAAACTACCAAATAATGTTTAAATGTCTTTTTTTAAGGAATTTTGGATTAATTATTGGAAAATGAATGGCTTACAATATTCAAACCAGTGTTTACAGTTTCGGCGGCACGAGCTAATGATGCGTTTCTGAGGGGCAAAATCGCTTAATTGCATCGCTAACGATTTTTGGCGGCGTACCGAGCGAAACGGAACAAAACGGGTGAAATAGGGGAGGGAAATGAAAATTTGTTCATTTTTTATTGACGAAACGGGACGGCGTGCCAACAAAACGGAGCGGCATGCTGGCGAAATTTCGTTTCAGGCCATGGGCGGCATGCCCATCAACACCGAAACGGTAAACCTTGACTCAAACACAGTCCAACGACTCCAACTTGTTGGGTAGATGAAGGAATTGTACAAATATGAGATGAATGAAAGTGATTTTCCAAAGAAGACTGATTAATAATAAAGAATATAAAATATTGACTGCAAATTGTCAAAATCTTGATGGGGAAGAGGTGATTCACAATTCTAATTATGGATGCACAAATGTTAAACTAAGATGAGTTTGAGAGAATCAGATACTGATGCATTTTAAAAGAGAAAACAAGAAAACAATATGCTTACATTTTGCACGCATGCTATTTACATGTATTTATAAATAATTGTATAAAATTTAAATCAAGTAGACTGTATGTTATGCATACCACTCGCAAGAATCAAATGTTGCATACAGCATACAAAGGAACAACAAAAATCAGGAGGAAAAATGAAATATCAGAATGAAAATAATCCCAAATGGAAAAATCGATATAAATTAGATGTCTACTAATATACCAAATATTATTTCAAATGTCTACTTTTAAGGAATTTTGGATTAAATTATTGGAAAGATAACGATGCATAACTCTCCAGTGAGCATAGTCAAACCCACCTAACTTGTTGGGTGACTTTTAAGAGCTATACAAATATGATTTCCTAGAGGAGAGTGATGGATAGGGTTATGAGAGAAGCAAGAACACCCAAAAGGATGTCCGAGAGAACAACACATTAAACAACGATGAGTCTGAGAGGATGTCCGAGAGAATAGGATACAGACACATTTTAAGAAAATATGTATTGAGAAAACACTGTTTTGTCAAACTTGCAGCATTTTTCTTGATATAATAAAGCTCAATTCTAAGTCTCTACGAGTTGTAATATGACACAATTTAAACCCCCAATGCTTGACCAAAATTTGTTGACACCTGAAGCACAGAGTTACATGGTAGCTGCTGAAACTTAAAACTTTGCTATAAAAAATTACACTATCAATTATTTCAGAAGTTGGAGTTTGATTCTACTTCATTAGGAGGGAAGGTAGGCTGGTCAAGCGCCATTTAAGGAACTTTGTTGTAATACTATTGTATGTGGCAACTAAATTGGTAAGACCTATTTTCACATCATTCTCCTTCACATGACAAGTTTCAAAAAAGGAAAAAGAAAATTGATACATTAACAAAAGATAAAAAGCGGCTGTTTAAAATAGTTGCAATTTTTTTTTTAAAAACAAAAAAATTTAGTATCTGTCATTAAGCATGGTCAAGTGGTACATATAATGGTACATTTGTATAATACGTCTGCTCCTTAAAATAGTTGCATTGAGCATGGTCAAGCGGTACATATAATGGTACAACATTTGTGTAATTCCTTTCTTTTCATTTGGCCTACCTATCCACATAATTTTTTCTCAAACTAGAAACAGTTCTGGCCATGTCATCCCTCCAAATTGAAAGACTCCACAATTGGCCTTGAAAGATCAGAAGACTTTTCCATTTGTTTTATTTCTTGAGTAAAGCTATTGCCAAACCTAATATTGATTTTTCCATGCAGCAGCTAATATTTTCAATAGGCTCATTTTCATCCAAAAAAGGTGTTTGAATATTTGTGATTTGGGAATATCTAATATGTTTGCTAATAACATCCACTTATATAGATGTTAAATTTTCAATAACTCCAAATGCTGCTTTGCAACTGAGGCATATCATGATTGATGTGAGTCAAGTATCTCAGACTAGAGATCTAGGGTTCTAGAACTCTTGCCTCTTCTTTTTTTCATCTTTTTATATCGAATTTTCTTTTCTATTTTAGATTTAATCTCATAATTCGACCGAAGTTATGGTTTTATGGAGGATCAGGATTAGTGAAGCTAACCACAATTAGTTGGGATAAGACATTTGGTTGATGTAATGACAATAAAAACCACCAGTCCTCTTGCTGCAACAACAACAAGTCCTCCTGCTTAAATCATTACAAAAGTTCCAGCAGTACTTTTTGTGGGAAGGAGTATGGGGTGTTAAAAAAGATCATCTAGTGAAGTGGGAAGCATTCTTTAGCCAAAAAGAGTTGGGCGGGCTTAAATTGGGAAACATCAGAGCTTGGAACAATGCCCTTCTTCATCAGTGGTTGTTGTGGTTGATGGTGGAAGAGGAGGAACTTTGGCTTAAGGAGACAAACAATAAATTTGAATCACATATGCTCGGTCAAGGGAGATCCAATTCCCTTTGGAGTTTTAATTTCAGCCCCTGGAAAGCAATTTGGCTATCTTGCCAACATTCTTTCCTTTGCTATTGGTTAGGTTACGTCAAGGGTACTTTGTTCGTTTCTAGCTAGATCAATGGTGGGGCGACTCTAGTCTATTGGTATGGCTACCTCATATTTTCAACCTATGTGTGCCCAAGGATTCCCTAATGTGTAATGTACTAGCTTGGTCGAAGTGTGGGTTAAGAGTGGAACCTTAACTTTACAAGGAAATCGCAGGTGGGGAAACTAGTAGAGTTAGGTCAGTTATTTGATACTCCTGAGTATGTCGTCATTGTTCTTTCCATCCTAGATGTGAAAGTATTGATCATAGGACAGCCATTTTTTCACTTTTATGTCTTTCTTCAACTTCCTCACTTCTTTGTCTTCATCTTCTCCACCTCCCTTTCTCATCTGGTTTTTGTGGAAGGCTCCAGCACCTCCTCAAGTCCTAGCATTCTCATGGATAGTGCTCCTAACAAGGGTTAACACTCTCGAGGCCTTATTTAGCTCTCACACCTCAAGTGTATTATTGTGTCTTAGGGATGGGGAGTCGATTTCACCTGCTCATACATTTCAAGTTTGTGGCTCTATATTGCCATTTTTTCTAATGACGATGGGACTTAGTTGGATAATGCCGAAGGATATTTGTCACGTATTTTCTTAGTGGCAGTTTCCTTCCCTCACATGGTTAGGTTTTTTTATGTATAGGGCAGCGTTTTCTCAGTTATTGGTGCTGTATGAAGGGCAAAGAACTGTAAGATCTTTGAGGACATTCATGATTCATCTCATGCAGTGCAGGAGGCGATCTTGTTAGCAACATCTTGGTTGAGCGTTAGGAAAGAGTTCCATGATACCAGCATTTGACATTTTCATCCATTGGAGGATTCTTGCTACTAGATAAGATGGAGGACAAAGAACTGTAAGATCTTTGAGGACATTCATGATTCAGCTCACAAATTTCAGGAGGAGGCAATCGTGTTAGCAACATCTTGGTTGAGTGTTAGGAAAGAGTTCCGTGATATACCAGCGTCGGACATTGTCACCCATTAGAGGGTTCTTGCTATTAGATAAGATGAGGTTGAGGCTAACACATAAGTAAAAGTGGCAAGATGACTTCCAACAGTGATCGACTCCCTCATCTCTAAAAAGGCAAATGTGGTTTGAATTCTTATGGAAACATATAATTACATATTTATGGACCCAAGTTGCATATATTTATGAATTTTGAGTATAGAAACAATAAGAAATAAATTACACAGTAACTCCAAGAGAAAAATGGCAGCAATGAGGAAAAAAAAACACTGTAGTAGCGAGATAAAAGTAAAATATGTAGGCCGCCTTTATACACCCAATGCACACACAGATGTATATACATACATATGTATGTAAGATATAATACATGCACATACATAACTAAATATATACATAAACACGTTCTTGTACGTGCACATGTATGTAATGATTAAAGAAAAGAAACAATAACACATGGAAAACCAGATCTCATTATTGAAAAACTAACGTTTGAGTTAGATCATCAGTTTGGAAGTAAAATTGCTCAAGAAATTTTGGCTTTTAAAGAACCAATTAAACATGGCACTACCTCACCCTCTAGTAGTTCCATTTTGGCAATGGCTAGGTCATGCTCCTCCTCAAGTTCTGCTAATATCGACTCCATTACTCTACAATCTTTGATGGCTGCTTGAAACTGCTCTTTGAGGTCTTCCTCATACCAGATAATATTTTCAAACTCAATTTGCATCTCATGAAGATACGTTTCCAACTGCATATGATCAGTATAGTCTGCATGTCAGTAATATATAAAGAGAAAATAATGTAGCTGAGATTTCAAGGTTTTAGTGACATATCATGAATGCTATAAAAATATAATTTATTGCGCAAATAGTCGTGTCATATGGGAGCAGTTAAAGCTGTGGAAAGTGACAAACAACAAAAGAATTTCATGAAGATTGATAATCATCCATGTGACTTTTAATCATGTCTCATATCAAAAAGTACTAATATTTTATTTTTAGTACATATATAAATGAGAATTCTAACTGTTCATTATAAGAAGTCATTTTAGGCTCTTTGGGGTGGATCTAGATTTATGGTAGCTTAACTAATCACATCAATAGAGAAGCCTCAATATAGAGTAATTTCTTTCTCATCCAGAATAATTAATAAATAATTATCCAAAATCCGAAGTATTAGTATTGTGGCCCGAAACAAAATAAAAATCTAGAATTAAACAATGATTTCATATTGGAGTATGCCAAATTTAAACAACTTTTTAATTATTTCAAATGATATCGGAAGGCTTCAAAATAAAGTCCCAATTGTATATATATATATCCGATTTGATTATAAAAAGGCAACTAACAACTCACTATCATAATGACAATTCTCCAATTTAAACTAAACGTCACCTAAACAAAATATCCTATAATTTTACAAAAAGAATAACCTAACAAGTTACAAAGTATTATTCTAAATCATTAGCTATACCCTCAAGATCTCAATTGTTCGTCCTCTCCAAGCGTATCTGAAAACAAAACATTTAAAAACACGAAGTGAAATAAACATCTTAGTAAGCAGCAACATGCATGAATAAAAACAGTCCATTCTTTGCTTTCAAATACTTTTCATGAGGTCTAACAATTTCAGCAATTAAATGCGACTAATCACAATTTAATAAGCAATAAACCATTTAACAAGTATTTCCAAAACAATACAACAATCTCATCATGAAAATCAAAACCAAGCAACACAGTTGTGGCATCATAGGATTTGTAAAATATGACCACTTTGAAAGGTTAAGACCTAGTCCAACAATCCAGTTTAAGAACAATGTTGCAACATATCTGATACCAATGTCATCACCCTAATGATGGAAATATAAGAGACCTCACCCTCATGATGGAAGTAGAATTGCTGCAGCTTATTCCCTCATGAAAGGCCGCTCCATCATGGAGGAAGTGCATAAAGGAACTAAACTTAATCCAAACAAAGATAGACAGACTTCACTAACTAGCTAAACTATGGATTCATAACAAGCTAAGCCCGTTAGAGACAAATAAAACCAAACCATATCAACATAGGTCCTCATGACCAAAACATAAGTGTGGTATAGTGTATTGCCCTCATGGCAAAATAACAAGAATCATAGCCCTCATGGCCAATCAATGTCAATAGTGCCCTCTTGGCAAAACCACTCCCTTATGGAGGTATATTATTTTCAATGCCCTCATGGCAACATAACTCCATCATGGAAAATAAAACATAAGTAAAATCCCCTACCTCATGGAGGAAAACCAAAGTTACTCAAAATTGTCAAAATCCAAGAAATAGGCTCAATCTACCCAAATCTTTAGGAAAACATTTTTTATACAATTTTATAGCTAAAAAAACCTTCAAAACCAACTATTACAAGCGTGGAAACCAACAAGTTCCAAAAACAAAAACCTATACAAAAGTTATTTTCCCTCTTGGAACCAAAATATGAGCTATTACAGTAGAACGTACCCAAAATCTTATATAATTTTTATAAAGTTATTTGGCCACTGAAAACCACTCATAAATACCCAAATCTTATTTGTACATGTGTTGGATTTGGACAAAAATCATTTTATTTTGGAAAAACTAGGTCAAAACCCCAATTCTGAAAATTTGGGCTTCAACACTTGAAGTGGCTCTCGAGCCACACCTCAAGCATCTAGTTAAAATCCAATTTTACTCTATCGCTCGACATGGCACTCACTCCAGCGCTCGACTCAGGTTTCTCAGATTCTGTTGCTTGATATGGTTCTCGAGCGACATCGGGCGCTCGAACAAATCGCTCTTGGTTTCAAATTTAAAAAATACGTACAGGCGAGGCGCCTGCTTGGGTGCTCAACTACATCGGACGACCTTAAGAACAATACGGGCACCTTAGTGGGCGTTCGAGCCATATAGCGGACGCTCATGTAAATTTGTGAAATCTGGGAATTTTCTATAAATTTCGATTTTTCGATTCTTTCTTCTAAAACTTGTTTCCATCATTAAAAATCAATTCTAACACATTTAAAATCATTCTCTGAACATAGCAAATCATGCATTTCGAACGCTAAACAAGTTCCCTCATTAAAATCATATTTTCATCTAAAAATCTCAATAAAAACAAGAATTTGAACATACATGACTGAAACAGATTTCCAGCACTTTAAAATCTCATGTAATATCATCAAAACCTCACAAGGATGTTTTCTAAAGCACACAAATCACCAGAACACAATGATTTAATGGCTAAACATGAAACCATGCAAGTTTGCCAAGGCAAAGGGTTGCCACTTACCTCTATTCGCAAAATCCCTCATTTTCTTGTACAGTCATGTTTTGTTAACTTCTTACCACTCTAAAGATCTCATCTCCACCGTTCAGACTGAATAACTACTAATCAAAAACATCTCCTCCAAATTTGAGGCTGATCCAACGGTGGATCATCTTCAGATCAAGTTTTGATGGCAACTGGTTAGAGAATTTCAGCAACAGTATTCTTCACTCTTAATGTCTCATGCTGTCTCTCTCTCTCTGTGGTTATATTTTCTCCCTCTTTTCCTTCATCTCCTCAATGTCTAGAATTCTCTCTCTTCTTCTCCCAGCCGTGGGAATCAACAAAACCCCAAATTATTTCTATCTCTCTCTTTTATACTCACACAGTCACACCTAAATAAGAGTCCTTGTTTACCTGGAAACTTTCCTACTAACATACTTTCCTTCTAAATCCTCCCTCCTAAATCCCTTATAAAATAACTCCTATTTTAATCAATTTTCGTACTATTTTTAAATATTACCAAAACACCTCATTATCTCACTTATTTCCCAAATTAAGGCCCCTAATTAAATATAATTACCAATAAGCCATTTTCTCACCTATTATGCCATAAATCATGCTATTTAAATTTAAATTAAACCGAAGTTATGTTTAATTAAATTTTCAGGTTTAATATTTATTTAATTAATCAATTTATGAATTTGGCTAATTAGAAAATTACCAAAAAAATACCATTTTCTTTATTTAAACCCTATTTAACCATTTGATTTCTATTAAATTCAAATTTAATCTTCTTATTATATCTCTTTATAATATGAATTTAGATTATTGTTTACTTACTTTCACTAAATTCTCAAAATATAATTATTCTTTCAATTAATCGAAGTTACTATTTTAATTTCTAATTATTCAAAATCACTACTATTCATTTATTTAATTATCAATCTATTTTTGGACTAATATTAATCCTTCAAATACTTAGATTAAATCTATATTCCTCAATATTTTGAGATTTAGCAATTGATTCTTCAATATTGAGATTTATTTTATAATTTTATTATATTCAAAAATCAAGGATATTACAGGCCATGTTTGGCCTTGATTGGGAATCACAAACCAAACCATTTGATTTTTGGATTTAATAGATTAAATAAACAATTTTTTTAAAAAAACAACAGAAATATATTGAAGACTCTATTTGTAGCATCAAACAATGAGCATGCTAGAATATTAGAAATATTGAATAATTTATCATGCAAAGTTGTCTAATAACACAATGATTTGGCACATGTAACCATGTGAAACTGCTAAAATATCACCATCCCAATCATGAGAGGACAACTTTTTTGAGCAAAACTAGGACTATATGTATTCAATCAGTAGCTTGTTGTAATATACCCCAAAGACCCTTTTTTTCTTTTTAGTGTGGTGATTTTTTCTTGTTCCTTTTTTTTTTATTGGAGAGGGTATCTTGGGAAGTGTGCCAAAAATAAAGTAACCTCTTCCCACAAACAACCTTGCAATAGCACAGTAAAGAATACTGAAAAGGAAATTTAGTCATTCCATACTGTTTAATAGTGTTTAATAGGTCAGGTTATGCTTCTTATCTTCTTGTTTCTTATCTTCTTGTTTTATTTATTTTGGTCACTATTCAAACTCTTGTACAAGAGTCCTAACAAAATGTGTTGAGCTACAACTTACAAAGAGACTTGCAACCATTACCATCGCTTCAATTACTATATTTTAGGATTTCAGGCACTACTTTAACTAACTCATGAATTTTATCTTTTTCGATAATTATAACCCTAGTATTACAAATTTTTTACATAACCTTGAATTATTAGCATTCACTACTGCATCCATCTCCTCTAGTATTGCTTGAAATTACTTCCACAGACCTTAATTCTAGTCAAAACAAACAGAATCCTTTCAGCTAAAAATTTGAATCCCATATGAATCATAGCGAACCCACTAGAATTTACAATTCAATTCAATTTTTAAAGCAATGGAATCATATTCTTTCATTTTCCATGTAATAGCACTTCTTTATGCCATCCGAAGTCAGATATTGAATATCAAAACAGAAAAATAACAAAATCAGCTGGTTAATTATCATTCAGTGGAATTTGAAGAAATGCATGATCTTAAATATGTTAACCGATGAATAATAATGTAAAATGAGAAAGTTTCAACTAACCAGTCTCTCCCTTTTTAATGCAGTCAAAACTCGTAGAGGAAGAGATATAAGAGCAATTGTCCATATCATAATCCTCCAGCATACATTGACATGGAAGTTGATTGTATTCCTTACGAGCTGTATCCAAGTGAAGATAATAATGCAAAATATGCTGATACAAACGAGAGTTACATGCCTGAACAACGATAATGGCAAGGTAACCAAGGTGATTATGTTTTCCATCGTCTCACATAACAACCACAGCAGGTCCACCGTCACCTGTGGGGCCAGCTTTACTCAAGTTTGACTCCTAGTTGTCGCATTACATATTAAGTCAAGGTCAAAGCCAGCTAAAATGCTGAATTCCCCTTCCTCTACATGAAATATTTGTCAATAAGACATTTGGGAAAATATTCTCCTCTATAAAGTATGCACATCAATAATATCATGGAGAAAGGGAAACTTAGGACTCGCTTAAAGGATGTAAAAACTCTAGGATAAAGTAATAAGCCAGAATAGATATTGCACTTTCAAGAATAATATCAAAAGCAATTTTCAAGATAAAAGTTTCAAACCTCACAATGACTTCCTAATCATATGAAGAACCTTGGTTTTCATTTACAATAAATATCATAAATACATAAGTTGTCCACTGAACCTAGAATTTAATGAATAAATTTTTTTAAGAGCAAACATGAAATCTATATATTAGTGCCATGAAATGATTGCCTCTTTTTCAATGCTTATATAATATGCCTCCATGAGGATTGGTCAGGTTCAAAGTATCAATATCAGTAAATTTATTGATTCACTCCACGCGGATATAACTTGCCAGTCCATAACCCTGTTGGATTGAATATGTACCATTTGTATGTCCTGGATCAGTTCAGCCTGATACCCACTTTGCTTGGCCCATCATTGGGAGAAACATTAAAAAATTACATGAATATGTAAAACAGGAAGTAAGTTAGCATTTTCATAAATATTGAGTTACACATCAGGCAAACCAAACACATCTAATCGGCATCTTCACAAAGAGTTACGTAAAGACTGCATCAGATATTGTATTATCATCATCATCACAGCCAGAATATTAAGGAGACATAGTAAGGTATAATGATTCATAATTCACAATTTTGGATACTTCCTAGAAGATTCATTAAGACACAATTTTCTCTCCCAAGGATTCAGATCAAGCTGATCCAATCCTGCTTCTTCCTCCACAATGAAATTCACAACAAAGAGCAACTTATTTTTTATTTATTTCTTTTTTTTGCTCTGATATCCCTCACTGGGGCACTTTCAAATTTCATGGGACTGTAACTCATGGCATGATATAAGAGGAGATACCATGGACCTTCAACATGGGTGGCTTTGGTGTAACATCATTCTGCATTCCTAAACAAAGAAAAAAAAGAAGAAGGTTTTATTGCTTATTTAGAATATTATCAAAAGATATTATTGTACTTTTTCAGTATTTTCTTAAGTGCTAATCCAATGATCTTGAGAAAATACCAAAAAGCTTAACAGCTTTTTAATTTGTATAGAAAGTACCAAATGGTTCTTATTATTCATTGCATTAACTATAGTGAATTTAGTGATGCCACTTGCTTCTCCTGGTTGCAACTTCCCCTATCGTCAATCAAAAAGAAATCAGTTGGTCTCTCATGGTTTGAACTTGTCATTTCAGTTCTTACTACCTTTTCTTTCTTTTCAAATTTTATTTAATAGAAGGATTGCATCATTCTCTCCTTTATCAATGGAATCAAGGGTTATATAGCCAAACATATAAATGGGAATTCATATAACAATTTTACACCATGCTTATTGTTTTGGATTTGTCAGTCGTGAAGAAGTGCAGGCCCAATCCTCATTGAAAAGCATTTTTTTCCTGGAGTCAGAAACCCAAATGACAGCATCTCCTCACATATGGACTTATTACATTGATTATGAGTCTAGACCAAGAACCATTCCAACAGTTTAGCTCGCTAGATGATGAAGTGTTAAAACTGCCTCTTGCTCACCTATAACATGTGTTTTAGTTCTTTTGATCACATCAAAGCCTTAGTGTCTTCCTAATAAACCCATGGAAAATCACTTTTAAAGTGATAATCCAAGCAATAAACCACTTTATACTGCATGAGTAAAATGCTAATCCAAGCAACAAAACCTACTTTAAAAGTTTGCACATGCTGCATCAATATCATGATAAGCATGGTTACTTCAATCCCTTTCAAGGCATAGGCTTCTTAGAGGGAAACCAAGGGGAATACCACTTGTAAAGTTATCATCTGACAGTCCAATAGTTCTAAAAACAACTCAAATGTCTAAATGCTGATTTCATTTATATTCAGATAGGACTGCTCAGGACTTCCTCATAGCATCTATTTACAAAGAAATTCAATCTTAAACCTAACTTGAGAGTGAAAAAAAATCAACCCACCAAATAAATGGATCTCAAACAGTACAACAGAAAAAACTCATATGTCTGCCCTTAAATTCACATGATTTCTAGCTAATGGCATAAGTACTCATAATTCATAACCAATCACTTTTTTTGCATCTTTGAAGACAAAACATTAAGATACCAATAAAATAATAAAATACAGTCATGATAATAAACAAAGTTATCTTTCAAATGAGATAAAATTTCATCCAAAATCACAACATAAGCATAATTTTAGGCTTTTTGAAGTATGTATGATACATCAATAAGTGAGAATTCACCTAACCTAAGCCACAAGGAGCTCAGCCACTGTGCTTGAAATCAAAATGCTCAGTTGAAAGCATGTTATTGAATGAGTTATAGCTCCAGTTATGCAACAAAATTGGCTGCTTAAATACACTACTAACAAGGGCAAAAATTATATCTAAAAGGAAAAATGGTGGTTTAACAGTCAGTTCAATTCATTGGATGGTCAGGAACTTAGTTAGGGATGTCAAATAACCCACCAACCAACAGGCGGCACACTGGAAGTCAGGTGTGAAACTTATAACTCTGATATTATGTCTGAAGTTGATATTTGACAACCATCCTGAGACTTTCAAAAATTGGAACCAAATTTGAATGCAAGGTGACCAGAATAGGCAACTGTTTTAATCTCAGCCAAAAACTTTATAGTCAAAGTTCAAAACCCTGAATTCTCCAACACCTCATATACCAACCACTCTGGAATTTGCTTCTCAAAACCACTCTCCTCATAGTACAGTCCCACTCTTAGGATCTTCATAATGCATAAACTTCAAGTCCAGAAAATACACTTGACAACCAGCAGTCTGTAAAACATAGCATGGAAACCAAGAAAAAGATCTAGCATTATTGATATGACTAATTCCTAAAACCCTAAACCCTTAATAAAAGAATTGCCTAAAAATAAAAATGTTACACCGCTGATCCTTAATAAAGACTTCAAATATCACATTTTTCTTAGGCCGACTAAACCCTAAATCTTATTCCAAACCCAAATTTTGAAATCTTCGTTCACTACAAAATGGCCGAGACAATAAACAATAGTATAATTGCTTCAATAGAAAGAGAGAGAGAGAGGGATAAGCAAATAAATTTAACCACAAAAAATTAACATTAATCCACCGATTTCCTCAGCTGTTCAGAAGGAATCTGTAATCCCTGATCCTAAAACACAAAAATAAAGATGAAAGTATATATTTAAGTAGCAACCTAGCACCAGTTAGACATCATCAAGCACAGTAAAAGCATAAAACCTAATTCAAATAAAAACAAGACTGCAGATCATGTAACAAGATTATTAGGTGGAAATTGAAATCAACCGGGGGAAAAAGCTCGGAACGAACAAGAATAACCAACCTTTTAACTAAATCCGCAACATGTACAGAGAGATACAGAATCCGAGAGTTGGGGGGAGCAATGGAGTGAATGCTTCTGTGAGTTCTTCTTAACGAAACCCGAAGAACGGGTGGCAACATGTCGATGGCCATGAGCGACACGTAACACGGAGAGAGCTCGAGTAACAATGGCGCCAGGCGTGCCGACCCGAAAACTCGGCATTTCTTCGTCTAGTGTTACTCGGTGGTGCGATCAGTCTGTTTGGTTAGGTTTTTTGCCACACCTAAACCAAACCAAATTATCTTGATTTAAACCGAAAACAAAATCAAATCGAATTTCAATTTAAAATTTCAAACCAAAACCAAACCGAACCAAAATTAATTAAATTAAACCGACAAAAAAAATGCAAGCTTTGACTTCTTAGAAAGAAAAAACACTCAACATTAGATCAATGGAATCTTGTAAGTAGGGCCCCTCACAACTTGTTTTGCTTTTAGACTTCATCAAATTTCTAGCAGCAACGAGGATGATGATATCCAGAGAGAGAGAGAGAGAGAGAGAGGGGAAAACGAATGAACTTGTAATCGTTATTACCAACAGTTCAAGATGAGACACCACCACGATTGAAAGCAGATGTAACACGCTTACCTTTAGTTCACAACAAAGCACACGAAGGGCCTGAGTCAACGAGATGAATCAGGAAGTTGAAGTTGATCGGTTCCCAGTTGATTAGTTCCCTTTAATTCTTAGTTGTCAATTTAAATTATTAATTGTTATCTTGTTAAGAGAGTCCAAGATAAACACATCTGTGATGTTGTATCTTGTTATTTATTTTTCATAAAACAGGGGTATCATAGGTGGTGTTCTTATCCCCTTGGAAGTAGGGTTGTTAGGATATGGTAGTAGAGCAGATTGAGTAGGAAATTATGTTCTTAAATATAGCTATTTGCGTAATGAAAGGCATTGAGAAAATTAATCCAAAACATGTTTGTTAGGAGGAAGGTTCCCTCGAAGAAACCACATTTACAGTTCGTTCTAAATTTGCAGATTATAAATCATTTGAATTGTGCAAGTTCTGTACATTGGTATTGGAGCAGTAGATCTTGGAATGGCGGAAGCAACAAGAAATTCAAAGATTGACGAAATGATGGGGCTGTTGAAAGAAATGACCAAAGCCCAAGGAAAAATCTTAAGGGAGTTATCACAAAGAGTGGCGGCCATTGACGGGAAAATGGAGAGCTTATCATTAGGCAACGGCAAAGATAAAGGAGAAAGCTCAGTTGGACGAATTGGAAATTGCAACCAAAAAGAATCAAGGGTAGGAGACGAAAGACCGGTCCACACGAGAAGCACAAGATTCTATTTTCTGAGGTTTGACGGTAGCGATCTATCAGGATGGCTGTACCAAGCGGAGCAATTTTTTTGTATCAACAGACACCCCAGACACAACGTTTACTCGTAGCATCCTTTCACTTGGAGGGTAAGGCGCTACAATGGTTTAGATGGATGGAGAAAGCTAGTGCGGTTACCAGTTGGGACGTGTTTGCAAAATCTCTCCAAACTCGGTTTGGACCGTTGCAATATGAAGACCCCACGACGCTACTATCTAAACTAAGAAAAACTTCCTCAGTTGAGAATTATCAAACTCAGTTTGAGGAATTGGCTAATCGAACCGAAGGACTATATGAGGCCTTTATGGTTAGCTGTTTTGTTGGAGGCTTAAAGGAGGAAATTCGGCTGAGTGTTAAGATGATGAAACCAACCACTTTAACTAACGCAATTGGTCTTGCAGGAATGCAGGAATTCATGGAGGATGAACCGGTGGGTGATAATACCTTACATTATGCAAAAATCTCCCTACATGCTATCACAGGAAGTCAAAATCCTCAAACTATGAGGGTAAAAGGGATAGTAGGAAAGGTAATGGCCATGATACTTGTCGACTCGGGAAGTACACATAATTTTTTAGACCCAAAAGTAGCTCACAAGGCGGGTCTTAAGATTATTATGGAGGGACGATTCATGGTAATTGTTGCAAATGGAGATAAAATCCCTTGTCATGGGAGATGTGAAGGAGTTAAATTATGGTTGCAAGGCGTTCCTATTTCAACTGAATTGTTTCTGTTGGGATTAGGAGGGTGTGATGGAGTTTTAGGAGCACAATGGTTACAAGAGTTGGGACCTATAACTTGGGATTTTAAGCATCTCACTATGGCCTTTCACGTAGGGGGGAAACAGTACTCATTCAAAGGAGAGGCGGCACAAGAAGCGGATGTGCGTACCGAAAAAAGTGTTCGTAAGGTACTCGCTAACAGCTACATGTTCTTGCATATTTGTAGCATGAGTGTCGACCAACAGCTAGATGATATCAATCCCCAGATTCATCCTATATTGGATGAATTTAGAGAGTGTTTGCAGATTTAAAAGGGCTACCTACACCTAGAGAACTTGATCACTGTATCAATCTTGCACCGGGATCCAAGCCAATTAGCGCTCGTCCTTATCGCTACCCTCACTTTCAAAAAAGTGAGATTGAAAATCACGTTCAAGATCTTCTACAAATAGGGGTGGTACGTCCCAGCCATAGTTTGTTCTCTTCACCGGTTCTATTGGTGCAAAAAAATGACGATTCATGGCTACTATGTGTTGGTTATCGAGCCTTAAATTGCGAAACCGTGAAAGATAAATTTCCCATTCCTGTGATTGACGAGCTCTTGGATGAATTACATGGAGCCACTGTAAGACCCCGGATTTTTGATTAGCTAATATAAGGATTGTGCTAATATTATTAATGAGGGTTAATTTAGGTAGTTGAGTTGCAAGGGCATTTCTGGGATTTTAGAAATTATTAATTATAAAAGCTAATAATAAGTAGTGATATATATTTTTTTAATTTCAATTTGAAATAATATTATATTATGAGAAAATTTTAGGGAGCTGGAAATGAATAAATAATAATTAATATATATATGTGTGATGAATAGATTAATCTACCAAGGGTTGATGGGCGGATGGTGTAGGAGATAGGGTGGTGGAGCACTACACATGATCAAAAAGGAAATAAAAAGTTTTTGAAACGAAAGAAGTGTTTCACCGGGCGTTACAAATAGTTGGTTTCCCAAGCGTTTCCAACCATTTGGATCGCTCATATTCGGAGTAGTGCAAACAAATGAAAACTTTAGATCGGAGAGTTGAGAAGGAGTGGAGAGAGATTTGTTTGGAAGGAAGAAGAAGAGTTTGTTGCTGTTAGTGAGTACGTTTGTTTTTGTTGGAGCAGAAGACGTCCAAAATCTTGGAAGTGAGGAATCTATTCAGCAGTAGCATTCTATGGAGTTGGTTCTCATCAAATCTGAGGCAAGTAGCACCTTCGAAAACAGCATGATTCTTGTGGTTTTTAAGATCATATAAAGGGTAGATTTGTGTTTAAAGAAATTTCCAAGTTTCGTTCGAGCGTTTGATGTTTAATAGTTGTATAATCTGGTTGGTTTATTTTCGAAGGAGAATTATTGAGTTATTAAGATCATATGTGCTGGGTTGGAAGGTTTCATAAGGTTTGTTTTGGTTGATAATGGTAGAATGAGCTTTGGCCGCAAGTTTTGAGAATTACCGAGTTGAAACCAGACCTGGTGCCAACCTAATGGACCTGGCGCCAACCTCAAAGAGGTTAGCACCAGACCAAAAATAAAACTGCCGCCTACTGCTTGGACCTGGTGCTAACCTATTGGACCTGGCGCCAACCTCAAAGAGGTTAGCACCAGACTCCAACTGAACTGGCGCCAGATCACAAAATAAGGGGTGCTAACCTCTCCGGATCAGCACCAGATCCAAATTCTAATACTATGTGCGGCTGATTTATTATTTGTTTATAAATAAAACTTTAGCCTCTAAAACCTGTTCAAATGGGTTCATTTAAGTTCTATTTAGGATCTAAGACTATTAGAATCTTGTGGAAGCTCAATTAACACCATGAACTAAGAGAATTGTTGAGAGGAAAAATACTAAAAGTAGGTTCTAAATTTTCTGCAGCATATAGTTGAGATTCTTTGAGTCTATTTCTGGTGTTAAACTCATTTTATCATTTCATTTGAAATTTTCAAGAGCTGTTGGGAAACTATGGGGATCAATATGATAATAAAAAGTAAGGTTTAATTTATGTTGGGAATCAATTACTAGCAACTTAGCAAATCTGAATTTATGCACTAAAAGAATTGGTTATTCGGAAAATCCTGGAGCTGATCCTAATCTCATTGTCTTAGCTGAATTTCTGTCATGACTTGAATATTAAATTGTCTATGCTGTTTTAATAAATCACTGGTTATGGTCTTGGGTTGTCAATGAAAGTAAAAATGATGAGATATTCAGCTAGGAACTGTTTTGTGTTTAATCGGAATCCCAATGCTGGTTTAATTTTTTTCTTAGTAATGTGTATAACCTCTGAAATTCCTGAAATGAAATGATATCTATTTTATGGAATTTTATCAGACTTATGTTGCTGAGACAGATTTGAAGACTCTTAGTGTTTTCCGATTGATTTATTTAATTACTGCATTCTTAATTGAAAGTTGGTATCAGAACTGCATGTATTTTATTCTTAAAAATTGTTGCTTGAGAAAGTACTTTCGAAAACTCCATGAGGGAGTAGGCTTTGGTCCTGAGTGACCATATTATGTTTATTCGCACCCGGTTATATGTTGTGTTGCACATCGAAATACTTCTTGGTTTGAAACGAAGCTTTTGTCGTACTTGTTGGTCTTTATGTATGCTATTTAGGGCATAGCATGTTATGGATCCATAATCTAGCTAGTAAGTGAAGTCGGTCTATTTTGTTTGGTTAAAGTCTAGCTTCCTTCATGTGTTTCCTTTATGCGGAGAGGCCTTCCATGAGGGAAGTGCTGCGAACTAAGAGGGATTTATTTTACGCGTTTCCTCCATATAAAGAGGCCTTCCATGAGGGATGTGCTGCAGCAGCTTCGTTTCCACCCCATGAGGGGGTGAGGTCTATTATTGGTAGCAGTTACGACAGTGGTTCTCAGACTGGATTGATATCCGTTTCCACCCTTGAGGAGGGTGAGGTCTTGTGATTTCCACCAAGAGACGATATATTGGAATCAGTTTTCAGAGGTATCAGATTTGGCAGAGGTTCTCGGACTGGAACTGTTTGGAGCTAGAACTTAACTTTACAAAGTGGTCAAATTTCACGAGTCCCACCTTATTATGTGATTTGATATTGTTTTTCCGGATTAGTCGGATTAATCGATTTATTTGTGGTTAGTCGTTGAGTATATTTTAATCGTGCATGTTTTAGAAATTAAATTAAATATGTTTGAGCATGCATTGCTACTTGCTGAGATAGTCGTATCTCATTCCTTCTCTTTTGTTTTGTTTTCAGATCTCAGAGAGGACGATACAGGCGGGTTTATGCTTGGTTTAGGTGAGTTGGGGAAAATTTTAGTTGACTCTGATTATGTTATTGCCATTTCATGTTTTCCTTACTCTGATATAGCGATCCTGTGTATAAAAGTAACCCTTGGGGAACGAGTTACGGTTTTTACTACGTAACCCGGTTCCGGGGCGTTACAGCCACTATCTTCTCAATACTGGATCTCCACTCCGATTACCATCAGATCAGGATTCATCCAACCGATGTGGAGAAAACTGCCTTCTAGACACATGATGGTCATTACGAATTCCTCATAATGCCCTTCAGGTTAACTAATGCACCATCAACATTCCAAAGCCTCATGATTAATATTTTCCAGCCCTACTTACGGAGGTTTGTTCTCATATTCTTTGATGATATTCTAATCTACAGTAAATCCTGGTAGGCACATGTGGATCAACTAAAGTTGGTATTGAACGTTCTTCGTACACACATGTTATTTGCAAAAGAATCAAAATGCCGCTTTGCATGCTCAACAATCGAGTATTTGGGCCATATAATCTTAGAACATGGTTTTGCTATAGATCCTAATAAAGTCTCATGTATGATTGATTGGCCTCTTCCTAAAACTCTTAAGTCTCTAAGGGGATTTCTTGGCCTCACCGGATATTACCGCAAGTTTGTACAAAATTATGGGAAGATTGCAAGGCCTCTCACGAATATGTTAAAAAAGGATTCCTTTGCGTGGACGCTGGAAGCTATTCAAGCATTCGACCTTTTAAAAAGCGCTATGGGAAGCTCATCAGTTCTCGCATTGCCAGATTTTAATAAAAGATTTACCGTGGAATGCGACACTTTTGGAACTGGCATTGGAGCACTTTTAACACAAGATAATTGGCCAATCGCCTTCTTCAGCAAAATTTTGACTAGTAAATCGCTATCTCTTTCAACTAATGAAAAGGAGTTGCTCGCCTTAGTTTTATCGGTCCGTAAATGGCGTCCATATCTGTTTGTCCGGAAATTTTTAATAAAAACCGATCAGCGGAGTCTGAAGCTTTTGCTCAAATAGAAAATTGGCACTCCCTCTCAACAGTTGTGGGTATCCAAGCTATTTGGGTATGACTTTACTGTAGAGTATCAGAGCAGGAATCTAAACATAGTAGTAGATGCCCTTTCTAGGAAGGCTGAGAATGTTGAAAGTTATGCTTTAACCATGCCAATTGCCACATGGCTAGATGAGGTCAAGGAGGAATCAACGCATAGCCCATAAATTCTGGATAAAATTCGTCGACTCAAAAATGGAAAGCTTGATCCTTCCAGATACATTTCACATGAGGGGATGTTATTTTACGAAGGTAGAATTTTCCTGCCTAATCAATCTACATTTAAGCTTAAAGCTTTATCCCATTATCATGACAGTGCATTGGGAGGACACTTCGGCTTTCATAAAACCTACTAGCGATTAACGGTAGATTTTTATTGGGTTGGGATAAAGAAGGATGTTCAGCAGCACATCCAGGAGTGCGACTCGTGTCAAAGAAATAAATTGGAAAATACTTATCCGGCATAACTTCTTCACCCTCTCCCTATTCCTAATAGGATTTGGTTCGACATTTCCATGGATTTTGTGGGAGGCCTCCCAAGTTCCTTCAACAAGGATACGATAATGGTGGTGGTTGATCGACTCACCAAATATGCCCACTTCATCACTGTGTTCCATCCTTATACAGCAGCAATGGTGGAAAAGCTCTTCCTTGACCATGTGTTCAAATTGCATGGCATGCCTACTTCAATCATCAGCGATCGTGATCCAACATTTACAAGTCATTTTTGGACTGAATTTTTCAGGTTGCAGGACACTACATTGAACCTTAGTTCAGCCTACCACCCGCAGTCTGATGGGCAAACAGAGATTGTCAATAAATCTTTGGAGCATTATCTTTGAAGTTTCTATAGCCAATGTCCAAAGGAATGGAGCAAATGGGTGTCTCTCATAGAATTTTGGTATAGTACCAATGTTCATTCAGCTATGGGCCTTTCTCCGTACGAATCTGTTTATGGGGTGCCTCCACCTCGCCTCTTATCTTATGTCAAAGGGACCACAAAGGTTGCAGCAATTGAGCAAACTTTGAAGAATCGAGATCAAGTTTTACAACTTCTTAAGGATAACTTGACTGTAGCTCAACATCGGATGAAGTCACAAGCCAATAAACGTCGAACCGAAAGATCTTTCAATGTGGGTGACTAGGTTTTCTTACGACTCCTTCCATATAGACAACAAATTGTTGCATTCAGGGCCTATCACAAGCTGTACCCCAGGTTCTATGGGCCATTTCAAATCTGCAAAAAAAATAGGCATGGTGGCTTATCGTCTTCAACTATCTGAAGGTGCTCGGATCCATCTAGTTGTTCATGTTTCTTGTTTGAAGAAGAAGTTGGGTTCAAAGGTGACCCCACAAACTACCCTTCTAGCTACGGACAATGAGGGCAACATACGACCGCTTCCACTTGTCATATTGGATTGTCGGATTGTGAATCGACGTGGAAGAGCAGTGACAGAAGTACTGATTCAATGGCAAGGTCTAGAGAAGGATGATGCCACATGGGAACCATTATACAAGTTCAGGCAACAGCTTCCATAGTTTCCAGCCATTGAGCTTGAGGACAAGCTCTAATTTCAACAAGGGAGGAATGTAACGGGCTTACCTTTAGTTCACAGCAAAGCACACGAAGGGGCTGAATCAGCGAGATGAATCAGGAAGTTGAAGTTGATCGGTTCCCAGTTGATTAGTTCCCTTTAATTCTTAGTTGTCAATTTAAATTATTAATTGTTATCATGTTAAGAGAGTCCAAGATAAACACATCTGTGATGTTGTTATCTTGTTATTTATTTTTCATAAAACAGGGGTATCGTAGGTGGTGTTCTTATCCCCTTGAAAGTAGGGTTGTTAGGATATGGTAGTAGAGCAGATCGAGTAGGAAATTATGTTTTTAAATATAGCTATTTGCGTAATGAAAGGCATTGAGAAAATTAATCCAAAACTTGTTTGTTAGGAGGAAGGTTCCCTCAAAGAAACCACATTTACAGTTCGTTCTGAATTTGCAGATTATAATTCATTTGAATTGTGCAAGTTCTTTACAGTAGATTTCATATCAGAGAGATATAGAGGGGGTGAACAAACAAATTGATATTACCATTCGCTCTTGATCACGGCGAGACTCCATGATGGCTGTGAGCAGATTTTATCGATAAGAGATAGAGAGAGAAAGAGAGGGAGGGAGGGGGAGAGATGCAACGGCTACAACTTAAGAGAGAGAGAGAGAGAGGTGAGAAGGGGGAGGGATGCTTGCCTATAGAGTTTGGAGAGAGATAAAAGAGGGGAGAGATGCAACAGCAGCCGCTTGCCTATAGGGTTTGCAGAAGAAAATCAAAAGGCGGACAACAATAGGTGTAGAGTCCCAAAAGAAGAAAGACAAGTGTCTCCCTCATTTTATATATGTTCGGTTTTTCGATTCGGTTTGGTTTATTGGATACGTAAACCATAAACCAAACCAAACTAATTTGGTTTGAAGTTTTTCAAACCAAAACCGAACCAAACTAAAATAAAACCAAACTAAACTGATTTTTTCAATTTGGTTCAATCGGTTTTCGGTTTACACCAAACCAATTGACACCCTTGATTGTAACCACGAGTCCCATGACAGAAGCAGGCATTAACCCCATCCATTTTTTTAATTTCAAAATCCTACTCTATATGGATTTAGACCGACTTGAATCCTATAGAGCCTATATCTACAACCATATATAGAGCCTCCATAGGATGCGAACACGTGTCTGTGGTTGCAATTGCTCTTAGCAAGTTGCAACTAACATAAACGTTCAAACACTTATCATTAATGTCAATGTCGCTGAGATTCAAAATTTCAATCTCTTGTTTTGAGGTAGTTTTTTCTCTTCTTCCCTCATCTTTTTCTTCCTCTCCTCTCATTTTCTTCTACCTCTCTCCATTTCCTCTTCCCTCATTTTCTTCAAGGTTGCTCGAGGTTGGTCCCTCTTTATGATCCGTTGCCTTTGCGCTCAGGTATTCTAGAAAAGCACCGCCATTGAGGACTTTCTCCATCAGAACCACCAGCTTGTAGGAAAAATGTATTGCTAATATTTTAAACAAAGCTTCATTTGTGTTTTTAAGGAGGAAGGAATGAATTTGATGGGTTTTGTTGGAGGATTTATGAATGCTTCCTCTCCTTCTTCCTCATCTCACCATCCTTACTTGGATCCCCAGTCATCTGATCTCGCTATAAACTTTGCTTCAATCTATGACATCTGCAACTGTGAGACATGGAAAATCACCTAGATGATTCCCTCCATCTTCACACGGGCTCAACAAAATGGGAGAGTCACCACCATTCAATTTTAGGTGTGAATGGACACCAAAATCATCAAAACAAGCAAAAAGGCAAATCTAGAGTAAAAATAACTCCATTTGAAAATAAAATCCACAGATGGGTAAGGGGATTAGATTATGAATGGGGGAAGGTGTTAGGCACCCCCATTCACCCACGCAAGATGGTTGCCAAGTGTTGTTCATGCTCAAAATATAAAAAAAAGGGCTTGCTAATTCAAAATAATCAAAAAGCTTGCAAAGAATTAAATACATGTATGATCCCTCCACATGAGAAGTCCAATGAATCTTAGAATTTCTTTTATGGAAGTATCACTTCTGGGACATCACCATTTTAAATGGAAATCAAAACAAAACTTGAACACAAACAAGTTAAGACAAATTCGGAGAATTCGGTAAAAGATGGAGCCATTTGACCATAAATCATTCAAATCAAATTCAAATTGAATCAAACCAAATCCATTTGAAAGATTATGATAAATAGAAGACTCGTGCAAATTTTCAATTAAATCCGGTTAAAAACCTAAGAGTTATGCTCCTTTGAAATCTGCTGTTGGAAATCGGTAAAAGTAACAAGTGGGCAACTTTGGAATTTCATTTGGGAAAATTGGCTTCATATAAATTCGTGAAATTTGGCATGAATGAATTATGTAGGGCCATCTTTCAAATAAAACTAGCCCCATACAAAAATTCATCCGGATGTGCCTTGGGTGACCTCCTGAACAGGCCCCGAAGATCACAGATTAACCCAGAAATATGCTATTGAGCAGTTCTGAGTAAATCCATTACCCACGACACAAATGAAGTCAAAAAATTATAAAACCAATTGGATTTGAAATTAGACTCCCAAAGGAAAACACAAAAACCAAAGTCACTCAAATCGGACTTAAATCGAGCAAATGGTGCTCATTTGAAGTGACAGGTTCAGCAATCTGGTCTGAACTGACCTGTCAACTTCGACTGAATGGTATCAAAAAACCACTTCATAAAATTGATGAAATTTTATAGACATGAACTAGACAGTCTCACCTTTCATATGTCTTTGGAATCACTCCAAAATTCATCCGGATGATAAAGTTATGGGTGTCCGAAGTTAGGGTACAGATGTTGTCCAGTTTTGCCATTTTTAAGATAAATCAATCCAAAACAGTGATTGAGTGTGTGGAGTCCGTGAAATCTAAATCAAAATCATTTGAAAAAGTATTGAAAAACCTCTAGGAGGAAATATGGCACGAATTTGGCTCACCATCCTCTTCGATCGAAGAGAATACGCCAAAACCCTAAAATGGAGCAAAAATGCCCAAATCCGAGAGGTTAGACCTAGAGGTCTTCAATACTTGAGATAAACTTATTTGAAATCAATAAGAAATATCCTAGAAATGCTTGGGGCTATTTATTTCAGATCTATCACAATGAATGCAATAGATCCCAAATACAAGCCGATTCCGACAAAACGAGTGCAATATGTGTATGTGTACAAATTAACTCTTCAATCACATACATAACAACATATAGCATTCATATCAATCAAATGGGGTTCTAGAAAACCTAGGGTTCCGTTCCATTCTCGTTTCCCTTAGTTCTCTCTCCCCGTTTTACGGTATCGAGATAGTCTTGGGGTACTTTGAGTATGAAACGGTTTTCATAGAATAAGGCCAATCAAGAGGGTTCTATGTAAGTGTGAAAACTCACACTCCTTATATGGCAAATGTTTGACAAATTATATCCTCTAATAATCTTCAAGATGTGCAGAATCAAAATATAAATTCTGTGAATTTAGTAAAGAGGAAGGTGAGGCTGCCACACAGCTACCACGCCGCTGGTAGCTCAAGGAAATGTAAAGATTTCTACACAAAGAACATTTCGTAAAGGCACTTGCGAGGAACAACGCCGCTGCCACTCCGCTGGCAGCGCATAAGTGAAATAGCACTTTGAAAGTAAAGCACACGCACCTGCGTCGTTGTAGACACCCCAAATTGCACTGCCAAATGAGAAAATAATAAAAACATGTAATTAGAGCTTAAAACAGGTCAAAAAGGCCTAAAAATAGAATGAACAGGCTTTGCCCGTATTGGCTTCACGGGCCGATCTTGCCCGCAAAATATCTACGGGCAGGCGCGCCCGTAGTATCAATACGGTCACCATTGGACCGTAAATCATTTACGGGCATTAAAGACACGTGCAAGTTTTGTCCTTCTCTCGATTTCCGAGCTTTATTTGAAGTCCAATATATCTTTAAACGAGCGAATTAAGTGTTTTATTCGCTGAAGCCACCTTGGTTGGCTATGGATGGGCATTATCTCCAATTTTCACTCTATCCTGAGGATCAGGATATATCCTTTTGGACCAGCCTTGCCCCTGGGTGTGTCTATAAATAGAGGCTCTTTCCTCTAGCTAAGGGCCACGAAATTTTGAGTCCAAGGAATTCTAAGAAGCTCCAAGAGAAGAGAAGGAACTCCTGCTGCCTGCTTGCTCAATCCAGGTAAGTCCCCTATCCCTTTTTATTTTCTGTCTTCAATTCTAGATGTAATAGGATCATCTCTATTGCTGTAGAATAAGGCCATATCTGTTTTTGTATCCCTAAACTTGTCTCCAAGTACCTCAAGGGTCTCTCTAGCCGTAAAACGTGAAGAGAGAACTAGGGGAAAGGGGAACAGGTGGATCCCTAGAATAAAACCTCATATCTGTTTTTCCCTTTTTTTTTAGAGTAAAGCCTGTGATTGTGTTTGTATAACCAAACCTATCTCCAACTACCTCAAGAGTCTCTCTAGCCGTAAAACGTGAAGAGAGAACTAGGGGAAAGGGGAACAGGTGGATCCGTAGGGTAGACCCCCATGTGCTCTAATTTGTGAGATGTGGTTGTTTTAAATATCCTGATCATGTTTTAATGCTTTTTATGATATATCTGAATGAATTACATGAATCTGTGATGTTTATAGCATGAGATCCTCTCTTTTTGCCAAAATTTGGATTTTTGCCACTTTTGCACCTACAGCACTGTTTTCGTGATTTTCGTGGTTTTAGGCTAGGATCTTGGATTTATCATGATCAATATGGTAGATCTGAATCTAGAAGCCTGAAAATAAATTCTAGGGTTTCATGAGATGTTTTTTAAATTGTTTTTCATTATTGAGAGAAGACCCTACGGTCTAAGTTCTCCCCTTTTGGTGTTTTTCATCAACGTGGGTATTTTTGGTTTTTATTTTCTGATTTAATGTGAAATTTGGGCTTTATTTATGTCCTGGACTATTCAAGTTCAATTTTAAAATATTTTATAAAAATCATATTTTTCT
This sequence comes from Buxus sempervirens, assembly GCA_947561395.2. Taxonomy (NCBI): domain Eukaryota; kingdom Viridiplantae; phylum Streptophyta; class Magnoliopsida; order Buxales; family Buxaceae; genus Buxus; species Buxus sempervirens. The sequence goes on along the minus strand of OX387187.1, from coordinate 5,616,836 downwards.
AGATTTCTAGAATTTTGACTTGAAACCAGATTTTTGGATTTTTCACTTTAAATTGATTTTATTTTATCATGAAACCCTAGGAATGGTATGATCATATTTGATAGTTCTGGATCAATCAGAATATTCATATGAAAAAACCATATATTTTTGCCTTTTTTGTGATTTTTCCTGATTTTTATAGCAAGCTTTTTCCTTTATTTAAACATGAACAATGCCTGGAAACCACCTTGTGTGGATGAATAGGGGTGCCTAACACCTTCCCCTGTTCATAACCTAATCCCCTTACCCATCTCTGGTTGTTTTTTTTAGGAGGGATATTTTGCCCTAAAATTGCCTTTTGTGCTTATTTAATATTTTGGTGTCCATTCACACCTAAATTGAATGGTGGCGGCTCTTTGTTTGATTTAATCCCGTGTGATGATTGAGGAAATCATTAGATTTGATTTTTTCCCATGTCTCACAACTGGCGACTCTGCTGGGGACTTGTGGATTTCAGCCTTTAGGTGTTTTTGTTCATGTTTTGATTTTTTGATTTGCTTGCTATTTTGTGTTCTTAAGCATGTTGAGTATGTTTTAAATCTGAATTATTGCTTAGGAATTCATGGGGGTAGAAACATGCTTAATTTGGATTTATAGGATTGTTTCTACAAACATGCGTAGGGGAGGTCCGTTTTGCTGAACCATGCTTATTTCTTGCTATATTTTTATGATAGCATGTTTCAATTTGCAGCATGATCTCCATGATGATTTTGGGTGTATAACATGATCATATGTTTGCATGATTAGATGATTTTTTTTATGAGCATGTTTTGGGTGCTATAGGATTGCTTTATTTACTTGTTTATTTTAAATATGCTTTCCTATTATGCCTTGGTTTGTTTATGCATGGCTGCGAAAAGAGTGGCAAGGGTTTGGGACGTTGTGAATGCACCCTATTTTTACAATGCACTATGCACCTTTTGTTTTTACACAGCCTACCCTTAACCTATAGGAAGTTGAACCCGAATGTGTGTAGCTTGGCGCAACGAGGTCGATACTTCGGAAAGCGAAAGTGAAAACATTCACCTTAGAATTTTGAGCTAATGATGTGATGATAATGTGGATCTGGGATTCTGGTCATCACTAGGCTTAAGTGCTAAGTTGCCATTAAGCCAAAACCCAAAACCCCTACGCTTGAAGGTGGAGTTACAAGTTTTTGGCTAAAGTACACAATTACGTGGGAATATGGGTTTGTATGATTGTGGGAAGGCCGTGTGCATGGCTTACAAACCAGGGCATAATGCGGATGCTATATTCAAGGTAAACAAGGTAACAAGGTAATCCTATTGTTTTGCATTATTTTCATGTCATAGGGGTGTCATGGTGCCCTTTGGTTTGGGATAAAATTGGTCCCAAAATATGCATATTTTCTAAAGTTGGTGCAGCCCATAGGAAGAGTTTCTAACTCTGTTTAGAATCAATCCTACCCTATGTACACACAAGAGGCAACAAAAGGGTATCAAATTCTTGAGTATGATGTCAATTTGGAGGGTACATGTGCCCTCCCAAGCATGTGTTTTAACAAAAAGGCCAAAGTCCACTTTGGGGCAGTTTAGAAGCTCTGCAATGGGTGAACCGTACGTTTGGATGAACAATGAAAGTGATCAAACCATGTAAAAACTGGAAAAATATAACAGAGTTCCGTAAAACCGCATTTGGTACACGGGCTGGGCTTGCCCGTATTGGTCATACGGGCTAGGCTCGCCCGTGGATTGCATACGGTCACGGCAGGCTCGTAATTTGAATACGGGCAGGGCTGGACCGTACTGTGTATACGGTTTTCTCGGAATATTCAACTTTAATCAGTTTTTCCCACTAAAATATTCTTTTAACCTTTAAATAATGATAAAGGGAAACAAGTTTGAATAAAATGCTTCAAAAAAAAAAAACAAACAAAATAATTAAAAGAAAAAAAATGTGAGAGAAAGGTTCCTTGGGCTTCTGAAAGCCTTTGAATTTCAGACTTTTTCAAAACTCTTGGGCTTCTGAAAGCCTTTGAATTTCAGATTTTTCAAAAAAAATCCTGGGCCTCTGAAAGCCTTTGAATTTCAGATTTTTCAAAAAATCCTGGGCCTCTGAAAGCCTTTGAATTTCAGACTTTTTCTCAAAAATCCCTGGGCCTCTGAAAGCCTTTGAATTTCAGACTTTTTCTCAAAAAACCCCGGGCCTCTGAAAGCCTTTGAATTTCAGACTTTTTCTCAAAAAACTCCGGGCCTCTGAAAGCCTTTGAATTTCAGATCTTTTGGGCCTCTAAAAGCCTTTGAATTTCAGAACTGTTGGGCCTCTGAAAGCCTTTGAATTTCAGACCTTTTTCTTTTGGGCCTCTGAAAGCCTTTGAATTTCAGAACTGTTGGGCCTCTGAATTTCAGACCTTCTTCTTTTGGGCCTCTGAAAGCCTTTGAATTTCAGAACTTTTGGGCCTCTGAAAGCCTTTGAATTTCAGACCTTTTCCTTTTGGGCCTCTGAAAGCCTTTGAATTTCAGACCTTTATCTTTTGGGCCTCTGAAAGCCTTTGAATTTCAGAACTTCTGGGCCCCTGAAAGCCTTTGAATTTCAGACATTTTCCTTTTGGGCCTCTGAAAGCCTTTGAATTTCAGACTTTCATCAAAACATCCCTGGGCCTCTGAAAGCCTTTGAATTTCAGACTTTCATCAAAAATCCCGGGCCTCTGAAAGCCTCTGAATTTCAGACTTTTTCCAAAAATATCCCTGGGCCTCTGAAAGCCTTTGAATTTCAGACCTTTTTCAAACCCCCCCCCCCCCCCGGGCCTCTGAAAGCCTTTGAATTTCAGACCTTTCTCTCTTTTGTGGGACCTGTTGGAAGCCCTAGAATATTCCAACAATTCAATTCAATTCAAAAAAAAAAAAAAAAAGAAGCAAATAAAGAAAGAAACAAATCCAAACTCGTGTTCACCCAGCTTGCACATAGGCATACCTAGACATGTGAATGAGATTAAATTGGCACTGATATTTTTCCTTTATCTTTTCACCAGGTACTAATACACTCACAATCATAGCTCCTGTAACCAGATCAAGAGCTCGAGCCATGAATCCTATTGAAGATGAAGTTGATGCTCCGCATCCAGATGTTGTTCTACTCCAAGAACAAGTGGCAGGACTAGCCCGAATGCTAGAGAACATACTGTCAGTACAGGCCCAACAAGTGCAGGCCCAACAAATGCAGGCCCAGAACCAGGCATCCACATCCAACCCTGCACCTCCACCCCAAGTCAACGTTCCACCTCCAGTGCAATCAACTCCTGAACCCGTCTATGAACCCACCCCTGAACCTATACTGACCAGGGATGAGACAGCTGAATCAAACAAGGCTAAGGAAAAGGAAAGGATAAGGGAAGAGGTTGAAAGAAAGTTCATGCATAAGCTAGAAATGATCCAAGATGAACTAAGGGAAGTCAAAGGGGTAAACAACTTTGGAGGCACCAATTTTGAAGACCTGTGCCTATACCCCAATGTTAACCTGCCGGCCAAGTTTAAGTGCCCAGACTTGGACAAGTATGATGGCACTGGGTGCCCTATGAGCCACCTAAAGTTATACTGTGGTGCCCTATGCCAGTTTGGGCAGGATGAAGGTGTTCTAATCCAACTTTTCCAAAGGAGCCTGACTGGAACCGCATTAAGATGGTTTGCTACTCTAGACCATGGAAAGATCAAAAGATGGAAGGACCTAGCTGATGCATTCCTAACTCAATACCGGTTCAATTCAGAGATCATGCCAGATAGGTATGACGTCATGAGAATGAGCAAAGGAAGAGAAGAGACTGTAAGGCAATATGCCAAGAGATGGAGGGAGACGGCGTCCCAGGTCAGGCCACCCATGCTAGAACAGGAAATGATTTCTACTTTCATAAGCACTTTGGGTCAACCATTCTACAGCCACTTGGTGGGTCAGACCACCACTAATTTTGCAGCTTTGGTTCAGGTGGCTGACCGAATTGAGGATGGAATAAGGTCAGGTAAGATAATTGACCACTCTGCCATGGTTAGCCAGCAGGACCCCAACCTAAAGAAAGGAAGCGGAACAAAAAAGAATGGGAACAAGAAGGAGGGTGAGGTAAACATGGTACAGCCACCATCTGGCCCTAACAAGCCCATACAAATCAACGTACCTGCTCATTTTCCTACTCCATCTCCACCTACCCAGGCCCCTATGAGGGTTAATGTTCCAACAACACCTTCAGACCAAAAAAGGGTTTTTACCAAAGAGGAAAAGGATGCCTATTTTGCAGCAAGGAGAAATAGGGTTTTCACCCTTATTCCAATGACTCCCTCTCAATTGCTGCCCACTTTATTGCAAGGAGGGTATATCACCTTAAGAGAACCTAATCCGAATGCATCTAAGGGGAGAAATTTTGACCCCTCCACCACTTGTGATTACCATATGGGTGCACCTGGGCACCCTACAGACAAGTGCTGGCCTTTAAAACATGCCATTCAGGACTTACTAGACCAGAATACCCTGTCTTTCAATACAGGGGCTTCCAATCCTCAAAGAACAGATATTGGACAAAACCCACTGCCCCAGCATCACGGGGCAGGCCCATCTAATGTCATAGGAGTCATCTCTTCTGACAAAATAACCTTTGACCCATCTCAATTAATTGCTCCCATAGGGACAACGGTCAAAGTATATTTTGACAGGAGAAGTGAAGGCAAAGAAATAAATATGATTTCAAAGGGGAATGATAGTGCTGCAAAGAACATTAGCTCATCTTTGGACCGGGTCTCATCCCTCATGGCCCAGATGAACATTGCCAACCCACCTTTGGTCATTAATTATAATCCATCCCCTTTTACTCCGCCCATTCAGTCTAAGCCACCATTGGTCATAAATTGTGACCCCCTTAGTGCATCAGTCACTTCTGCAAACCCCCAACCAAAACAACTTCCTCCATTGGTTGTTAATGTTCCTATTACTCAGACTTCCATTGCCAAGTCCAAACTTCCCCCATTGGTGGTAAACGTCCCTAAGCCTTCCTACATTGAATCGGCTGTACCATGGAACTACAGTGAAGCATTTACCACTACATGCCCTGCAGTTGAAAGCAAGGAAGAAGTAAACCTTATGATGAGGTCAGGAAAGTGTGTAGGGGTGGAAGAAAAACAGAAAGAAACAGAGAAGGATAAAGAAGAAGAAAAAAATAAAGGCAAGGCCAAGGTAGGGGAAGAGGCCCCTCAGGTAATTGACAGCGAGGCTGCTGACCTCATCAAGGTAATAAAAAAGAGTGAGTTCAATGTCATTGAGCAGTTGAACAAAGTCCCTGCCCAGATCTCAATACTGGGCCTATTGTTAAATTCTGAAAAACATAGGGACTCCTTGTTAAGGATACTCCAGGGGGCCCATGTGCCTAAAAACATTGAACCAGACCAATTAGGCCGGATGGTTGGTCAAATTTTATCCCACAATGTGATAACTTTTTCTGAAACTGAAATCAGTCCAGCAGGGTACCATCATGTTGACCCATTGCACATAGCTGTACTCAGTAAGGGTTGCATGATAGCCCGGGTTCTGATTGATAATGGGTCAGCTCTCAATGTCTGCCCATTGATAACCTTTGTTAAGCTCAATCTGGAGCGAAACAAAATAAAACAAAACGGAAGAATTATAAGAGCATTTGACAGCTCTAAAACACACTCCCTAGGGGAGGTTGAACTGCCGGTCACAATTGGACCGTATATTTTCAACATCACATTTGAAGTGATGGATATACCTGCAGCCTTCAACCTACTCCTAGGAAGGCCGTGGATTCATACAGCTAGGGCCATACCATCTACCCTCCACCAAAGAGTCAAGTATATTAGAGGGCAAAAGGTGATTACCGTCCTGGCCGAAAATTTGGTTCCCCCCATGTGGTCCCCTGATGTACCCTGTATTAACACGGAAATGACAGCAGATAAGATGGCATTTCACTCTTTTCAATTTGAAGCTGTGAATTATATACCTGGGGGGTATCAGGAAAAAGAAGGAAAATTGACCTGTGCTGAAAAAATGGTCAAGAATGTGCTAGAAAAGTACCATTTTCACCCTGGAAAAGGTCTGGGGGTTAACCTGCAAGGAAGGATAGAACCAGTACAGGTTAAGAAGATGGTTCACAGAGCAGGATTGGGGTCCAAGCCAAGGAAATGGAAAAGTCAGGGGCAGATAGAAGCTATGAAATTCCCGCACATCAGGGAAACTTTTCCTAAGCTGTCTCACATGATTCAGCTGTCTCCTCCTGAGGATCAGTCCAAACCTCCATACTACAATATCAACCCATTCCAGAAACCCAAACCCTCCACCATACAACCATATGTTCCACCTCCACCTCCACAAGCATCTGGTGGGCCTGGGCTACAGGCAGAACAGGAGCAGGACTTTTCTGAGGACGTAGGGGCATTCTTCGCCATGACAGAAGGCAAGCAAGAAAAAGTAGCAGAGGAGCTACCTTTTATTGATTGGGCTGCAGTAGAAGTTCCATCTGGAACTAGCCCTACAGAAGAAGCAGGCGATGCAACTCACCCAGTACTGGTGATCTCTGACGCAGATCCTGAGCTTGAGGAGCAGGCTTGTATCCCTGCCCCAGATTCTTTCATTCTGAATAATTGGGAGGAAACTCCTCTTACTTTTGAAGCCGCGTTTGTTTGGCAAACAGACATGGCTTCCAAAAAAAAACTCCATTAGTGGAATGCCCTTTTCCTGAAGGCTTTAATGAGCCTTCGTCTTCAGGGAAAGATTTTGTAGAAGGCTCTCAAATAACACAAAAAGATTTTTCAGTTTTTTTTAGAAAAGATAAAGTTTTCAAAAAGGTCCAAACCATTTATGAACCATATAAGCAAACGGAATTGGATCAGGATGAGTATGACTTCGACCTTGAGCTCGACTTTGACCTAATGGGGGTTGAAGAAGAGACCGAGGACGAAGAAAACGACGTTCCAATAGAAATCACATATCAATTAGAGCGTCATGAAAAGGGGGTCCAACCCAATATTGAAGAGACCATATCAATCAACCTAGGGACCGAAGATGACCCAAAAATAGTGAAGATTGGGGTATGCCTATCTGAGGTACAGCGGGATGAAATGATACGATTTTTGGCTGATTATGAAGATGTGTTTGCATGGTCGTATCGGGATATGCCGGGGTTAGACACAGATATGGTGGTGCACAGGCTACCCATTCTACCAGACTCTAAGCCAGTTAAGCAGAAACTGAGAAGGTTAAAACCTGAATGGACATTGAAGGTTAAAGATGAAGTGGTTAAACAATTCCAAGCCGGATTCTTGGCAGTTTCCACATACCCCGAATGGCTTGCAAATATAGTGCCAGTGCCAAAGAAGGATGGAAAGGTCAGAATGTGCGTAGATTATAGAGATTTGAATAAGGCAAGTCCAAAGGATGATTTTCCACTTCCACACATAGACATCTTGGTGGATAACACCGCTGTACATAGCCTGTTCTCATTCATGGATGGGTTTTCTGGGTACAATCAAATTAAGATGGCTAAGGAAGATCAAGAGAAGACAGCCTTTATCACCCCTTGGGGTACCTTCCACTACACTGTCATGCCATTTGGACTTAAGAACGCTGGGGCAACCTACCAGAGGGCCATGACAGCCTTATTCCATGATATGATCCATAAGGAGATGGAGGTTTATGTGGATGATATGATAGCCAAATCATGTGAAGAAGAAGACCACTTGATCAACTTGAAGAAGGTATTTGACCGGCTTAGGAAATACAGTCTAAGGCTTAACCCTGCGAAATGTGTCTTTGGGGCTACATCAGGAAAATTGTTGGGCTTTATAGTAAGCAGAAGGGGAATTGAGATTGACCCAGCTAAAGCTAAAGCCATCATTGAAATGCCATCACCTAGAACCGAGAGGGAAGTTCGGGGTTTTCTTGGAAGGATTCAATACATAAGCCGGTTCATAGCACAGCTCACCGCTATCTGTGAACCAATTTTCAAACTTCTAAGAAAGAATAACCCGACAGTCTGGAATAATGATTGCCAAGAAGCCTTTGACACAATAAAGGAGTATTTATTGAACCCACCTGTGCTAGTACCACCCACTCCAGGAAGACCATTGATTTTATACTTGTCAGTTTTGGAGACCTCAATGGGGTGCGTCTTAGGACAGCATGACGATACAGGCAGAAAGGAGAGGGCGATTTACTACCTGAGTAAGAAATTTACAGAATATGAAGCAAAGTATTCCCCCTTGGAAAAGACTTGTTGTGCTTTAGTATGGGTAACTCAGAGACTGAGGCACTATTTCCTTAGCCATTCCACCTTACTGATATCCCGAATGGACCCTTTGAAGTATCTATTTGAGAAACCGGCTTTAACTGGCAGAACAGCAAAGTGGCAGTTGTTACTCTCTGAATTTGACCTCACCTATATCACACAAAAGGCCATTAAGGGTCAAGCCATTGCAGATCACTTGGCTGCACACCCTTTACCAGAATACCAACCCTTAAAGACCAACTTCCCTGATGAGGCAATCCTGTTTGCTGAAGAGGAGGAAGGCGAAAGCTCATGGCAAATGTTTTTTGATGGGGCCGCCAATATGAATGGAAATGGAATAGGGGCTGTATTGATCAAGCCAGATGGGGCACATATCCCGATCGCAGTGAAGTTAAGGTTCCAATGCACGAACAATATAGCAGAGTATGAAGCATGCATAATTGGGTTACAAGCAGCCTTAGACCATGAAGTAGAGGAACTTGACGTATATGGGGATTCGAGTCTTATCATCTTCCAAACAACTGGTGAATGGAAAACCAAGGATCACAAATTGATCCCCTATCACCAGTATTTGGAAGAAATAAGCACCAAGTTTACTCGAATTTCCTTCAATTATATGCCAAGGGCCAAAAACCAGTTTGCAGATGCTCTGGTAACATTGGCTTCAATGGTCAGTATGCCAGAAGGGGTTGATATTAGACCATTGGAAATTGAAGTCAGGGATGAACCAGCTTACTGTCTTGTTCTAGAAGAAACCCCAGAAGAAGAAGTACCATGGTTTCAAGACATTAAGAACTTCCTAAATGATCGGAGCTTGCCAGAAAATGTCACCTCTACAGAAAAAAGAACAATACAGAGGTTGGCAGGACAGTTCTTACTAAGTGGTGGTCAGTTGTACAAAAGATCGCACAATGATATACTACTTAGATGTGTTGCAAAGACTGAGTCAGAAAGGATAGTGGAAACGGTACATGGAGGAGTGTGTGGACCCCATATGAATGGGCATATGCTTGCCAAGAAGATCCTGCGATTGGGATATTACTGGTCAACTATGGAGCATGATTGCTATATGCACGTTAAAAGGTGTCATTTATGCCAAGTGTACGCAGATAACAAGAATGCACCCCCAAGTGAATTACACAGTATGACATCTCCGTGGCCTTTTTCTATGTGGGGTATAGATGTCATTGGAATGATCTCTCCAAAGGCATCAAATGGACACAGGTTTATACTTGTAGCAATCGATTATTTTACCAAGTGGGTAGAAGCGGCTTCTTATGCAAACATTATGAGTAGCCATGTTATTAAGTTTTTGAAGCACAACATCATTTGCCGCTATGGTTTGCCAAGTGCCATAGTAACAGACAATGCTTCAAACCTTAAGAACAAAGACATGAGGAAGATGTGTGAACAATTTCAGATTACCCACCACAAGTCAGCGCCTTACAGACCAAAGATGAATGGGGCAGTGGAAGCAGCGAATAAGAATATAAAGAAGATTATTCAAAAGATGGTGGTGAGTTTTAAAGATTGGCATGAAATGCTGCCACTTGCTCTACATGCTTACAGAACCTCAATCCGGACTTCTACAGGGGCAACCCCATACTCCTTAGTCTATGGAATGGAAGCAGTTTTACCAGTGGAAGTGGAAATACCTTCACTAAGAGTGCTAATGGAAGCAGAATTAGAAGAAGCTGAATGGATACAATCTAGGCATGATCAACTCAATTTAATAGAAGAAAAGCGCTTGAAGGCACTTAGTCATGGCCAATTATATCGGAAGAGGATGGCTAGGGCTTACAATAAAAAGGTGAAGCCCAGAACTTTCCAAGAAGGAAATTTGGTATCAAAGAAGATTTTACCCTTTTTGGAGGATCCTCGGGGAAAATTCAAACCAAATTGGGAAGGACCTTATGTGGTCAAGAAAGTCCTATCAGGGGGTGCTCTCATCTTAACAGAAATGGATGGGAAGGATTTTCCTGAGCCAATCAACTCTGATGCAGTAAAGAGATATTTTCCATGAATGAATATTACTAGGAAATGATCTGAGGCCATTGTTCTTTATATCCCAAAATTTGAATCCTTAGTCAAACCAATTTGAGCCTGTTCGTCTTTTTTTTTGTTAAACCCAAACTGGACTTACAGCCTTATACTGGGGCAAAGCCAATAAGGGCAAGGCCAATAGGGGCAAAAAGAAAATTTTGAAAAAAAAAAAAAGAAAAGAAAAAATAGGGGCAAATAAATGCCAAATACAAAAGAAGGGGAATGGGATTGAATTCACCATGACTGTAAGTCCAGTTGACCCATTTTCATACTTAGAAAATTTTGAGCCTTTAATACCTTTTCTTTCATAAACCGAACCTAGCCTTTGTTTCGTCCTATTATTAAGACCTCGGTGATTTTAGTATATTCATTCAACTTTCAGAGTAAGATTGGTGATGACGGAATGCAGAGGCGAACCCTCGTGAAAACCGTAATTGGCACTAGGGGCAAGAGGGGCAAAAAGAAAAAAAGAAAAAAAAAGAAAAAAAAGAAAAAAAAAAGAAAAGAATCAAGGGTTGAGTTGATCATGGGGTCTAAGTTTTAAATCAGCATGAGCACTGGAAACTGAGCAGATTAGCAAGGCCAATCATGAAGGAAAAATCATTAGGGGATGATTCTAAAGGTCATGGGGTAGACAAATTTGGTCTCTCCCTATTGCTTGGACTACCATTTTCATTATTCAACCTGATTTTAATTCCTTTAATTATATGTGATTAAGTGTTTTGGATCAGCTTTCAAAAAAAAAAAAAAAAAACTATACTTTGGCCAATGATGAGAAATCAAATACTTTTTCATAAAACTTCTGTTTTTATAAGCATCTGAGAATTCTGAGGCCAATAATATAAAACCTATTTTTGAATTAAATCTAATATCTTTCCACTAATGGAGTTTGCTTTTGTAAAAAAGTATGGAAAAAATGAAAGAAAAAAAATGATGAAAGAATCTAATCCCTACTCCCTAACTGCTCCTCAAGCTCCCTAATCCTAGCTGCCTGAGTTGCAATGATTCCAGAAGTACCCTCTGCATCAGGATCACTCAAAAAGGAGATGACCTCATCTGAAAAAGAAAGCTTGCTCCTCAACGCCCTAAGGTCAGCCAAGGAATCCTGATACTTCTTCCGCATCACTCGGACTTCAAAGCGACGAGCTTGCCTTTGTTCTTCAAGTTTCTTCTCCATGGCAATGCGGCCAGACTTCTGCTCTTCAAGCTTCCTCTCCAGAACAAGGACTTTTATCCTAAGTTCTTGAGCCTCCCGTACCCATATTTGTTGAAGCCGCTTATGGGTTGCCCTTTCTGACTCCAGAATGTCCTCATAAGTAGGAGGAAGAACTGCAGGAGGATCCTCTGGTACTGGGGCATGACTCTGCACCTGTTCTTTGATCCAGAAATGATAGTCCTTCACATGGGACTCAGAAAAGACGGGACCCTGCAGAAAGCAAACATAGGACCACTCTTTCATTAATTGAGCATTTAGCCCCATGGTGGCTGATGTAAGTGGCCCTATAAAGCTCTCATAACCTGTGGGAATCATAATTCCCTGAGTCGCTCCAAATTGCCGAAGAACCCTCAAAGGAAGATAGAGAACAGCAGATTTCAAGCCTGCTAGGGCCAGAAAGTTTTTATCCCTAAAGCTAATCACTGTCTCTGGAGTAGGCTGATAAGTGCCAGGCCATCTCACTTGATCATCCTGGAGAGTACCCAAGAAAGTGAACCAGCCTTGCTTGCCACCTTGGATGTTAGGACATCCCCTATTGCTCATCAAAACAGGAACTTTCAATCTTGGAAAGAAGCGGCGAGTTATTTCTTCAACCTGGCTAAGATGGTCAAGCAACCAAAGCTGCAGAAAAAGGGAGTATTTCAATTTATTTCCAAAAAGAAAAAAAAAGAAAAAGAAAAAAAAAGAAAAAGAAAAAAAAAAGGAAGAAAAAGAGAGAGAAAAAGAAAAAAAAGAGAAGAAAGAAAAAAGAGAAGAAGAAGAAAAAAAAAAGAAAAAAAAAAAGAAAGGAAAGGAAGAATAGAAAGAAAAAAAAATAGAAGAAAAAAAATACATGCATATTTTACCTGTAGGATAGGGGCGCAGGCAAGGAAGCGTTTCTTCTTCCTGAAATAACAATCAGTAAGAGCCTGATATATCTCTGCTAGGATCATAGGGGCCAACCTCTCGCGTTCCCTAACCTGACAGATAACTGAGATAAGAGCCAAGTCAACCTGGTCATCACCCCGTGGAAAAAGCAGCTGATTGACCACTATCAGGGTCAATGCATTAAACCTAGAGTCCTTGTCATTACTCCTCAGAAGTTTTTCAGTCAAAAAGGTCTTGGACAAGGTCAATAGTGCATCAGAATTTCCTAAGTCCTTCTTCCCTATACCCAAGAAAGTGGAAGCCTCTTTTTTATAACTAAGCTTTAGGGGTGGGTTCACAACTTTTTCAGAAAATCTAAGGCCAAGGATGGTTTCAATCTCTTCTATGGTGGGAGTCATCTCTTTGTCATCAAAACGGAAGAGATTCAGCTCAGGTACCCAGTGGCCAATCAAAGCTTCAATGATTTCCCACTTAAAGGGAATTTTAGGGAGGTGTAGGATGTGCCCTAAGTGGATGGAATCCCAACGAATCTCCTCATCAAGGGTCATGGAGTTAACCCATCTATCATAAAAAGAATCCACAATATTGTACCTGGTAAGATTAGGAGGTTTTGATCTAACAGGTTGTCGTGCAGGAGGAGATTCAACGGCAGGAGAAAGCGGCGTAGGGGAAGCCATGGAAGCGCCAAAGAAGCCAAGGAAAGTGAGAAAAGACCTGCTCAGGGAGTTTTTCAATTAATAAAAGTGTCACAATGATGTTCCCTAGGAGTTTATATAGAAAAAATCGTAAGACAGTAAATTCCGTAATTATATTACGGGCAAGGCTCGCCCGTATAGAAATTACGGACACGCCTGACCGTGAAAAGTTCGCGGGCAACGCACGCCCGTAGTAACTTTACGGGCACAGCCTGCTCGTAGTATAAGTACGGTTCCTTCGAAAAAATGCAAAAAAGTGGGAAGTTTCAATTTCTTTGGTTTTCCTAAGCTTCACCTGTCCCTGTTTTAACATTCATCAGATAATAAATACTGTAAATAAAGAAGAAAGAACACAAATGGAAATAAAACAAACTTCTTCTATATATATGAATGTTTACATCACTTTTGCCAAAAAATACAAAGGTACATGGAAGAATCCTAATCTAATGGCCATGCAGGTCCACCCCTACGGCCACGGCCTCGTCCTCTGCCTCGACCACGGCCTGTAGATCGCCTGCGCTCAAAGACATGCCGCACAACATTGCGGGCCGTGCTACGCGTCATCCTGCTCAAAACAGACTGAATATCATGCCACATATATAAAGGCACAAGGCCAGCAGTGGGATGATTAGGAGGGACGTACCCTGAAGTATCTACATATCCCGTAGAATCGGGATCAGACTCTGTACGGGAAGAATCCGCAGAAGGATCAACAGCAGCATGTGTCACCTCCGCATCCTCCATATCAGGACTAACAGGACCAGCAGGAGCAGATGTCCCAGGTACATCAACCTCCGGCTCCACAGGCTCAGTAGCAGCCATCTCTACCTCGGGCTCTACAGGATCAGCTGTAGCCTCCTCCATCACTGCAGTCTCCACGGTAGGCTCTACCCCAGCGGCGTCCATAGCCGAGTCTATATCTATATCAGCAGATGCAGCAGGAGCAGTCTCAGCTACTGGGGCAGACTCTGGCACGTCCTCAGCAGCAGGTACAATATCAGCCTCGACCTCGGGCTCTGCTGCAGGAACCTCCACTGGACTGGGAGACGTCACAAACTCCACCCGTGCCACAGAAAACACTTCATCCCGGAAATGCATAGGCACGGGTGAAGCAGGTGAAGAGGGGCCAGCTGTGTACTCCTGAAACTAAGAAAAAAATTCAGTCAGAACAAGATAGGCTAATACAAAAGCAGGAATGGAAATAAAAGAAGAAATTAACCTGAGTATCAGACGGACCCGCCTGGTCCTGTGCATCAGATGGACCCTCCTGGCCCTGGGCTTTGGCTAGCTGCCCCCGGAGATCGGAAATAGTGATATAGAGGGCGTCCCGCTCAGCGATCGCTGCATCACGCTGGCGCTCTAAATCAGCATAGCGAGACCTGATCTCTGCCAACTGAGCCTCCTGAAATAGCAAAGAAAGAAGTCAGAAAAAAATGCTAATGAAATGGAAATAGAAAATCAGAGAAGGAAGAAGGCATACCGTGGTGTCGTAGGCCCTAATCACTACCCCTCCTATCTCCGTGACTCCGCCACGGACAGGCATGGGTGACATGAGGCACCCAACAGAAGCTCGCCTGAACCAGGCATCATAGTCACCCTCCTCTAATAATGTCTCTGCCTCAGTCCAATCTAAGAACTGGGCAGGATCAACAGGCATAGGAGGATAGAAAGGAGTAGTATCTGGCGGGATGGCAGGAATCCGCGGCTCTCCCACATGCTGAAAGAAGAAGCGCTCGCCGCAGTACCAGATGCTGCCCAGCTGACCAATAAAGAACTGGTATCTCTGTCGTCTCTGGTCAAGGACAAATGCATCATCTCTCGCAGCCTGCAGGGCCAGCACCTCATGAATGTCCTCCATCCTGGGGACAAATAGCTGAAAAACAGAACAGGACATCAGATATGCGATCCAGGAAGAAAAGAAAAGAAGAAGTAGAGGAATTAAAGAAGATTACCTCAGACCGGTATAACCTGTCTAAGTGGGCCCGGGCGGACCTGGGACGACTCTTTTCAGAGTCATGCTCTACATGACACCATCTAAGTGCCATGGGATACGTCTCCTCAGGCATCGTAGAGGTAGGGCGGAAATAGGGTATATAAACCCTAGCAAAAAACTGCAAGAAAGAAGAAAATAGTCAGAAGAATATAAAAGGAGAGATAAAAAGAAAGGGATAAAGAAAAAGAAGGGAAATAAGGTTCACCTGCAAGAAGGGCCAGAAGAACCTGTACCCAACTCCAGCCCCTCTGGAAGTAGAGAGGCCACTCACTGATCGGCGCAGGCCAGCCAGAATAGTACCAAATATGAGCGGGCCCCAGGCATACCTCCTCGTCCGCTGCAGATCTCCCAGAAGACTCAAGAAGTGAGGACTAACTGAAGTCGTGTCCTCTGGGAAGAAGCAGGATCCCATCATATACAGAAAAAGAAATCTGAAGGCGAAAGGAAAAACATGGTCACCGGCAGCAAGCTGGCTAAACTGCCTCCTCCTGAAAGTCTCTCTCAACCATGTCAGAGACAATCTAGCTCTCCCCTGATCCTAGGCCTCTGGAGGCAGCACAATATATCCAAGATAACCAGCGATCTCATCAGCCTCTGGCATCGTCATCTCAGGAATAACATCACCGATCATCCTAATCCCGGTGATGAGCGTGAAATCAGAAGGCCGAATCCCAATCTCAATATCTGGGAAGTGGAAGCTCAAGGTCTCTGGGAAAAACCTCTCCAATAATGCTGCAATAAGGGCTCGATCCAAGCGAACGTCCGGGATGGTGATAAACATGCCGAAACCGTACAATCCTAGCTCCCGACGATAGGCCGAACTGCAAGCTCTCAAAAATTTAGTAAAGCTGGCCCAGCTCCCTCTATAGTGGGACATCGGATACTCCAAAGGGATATCCGCCCTAACGCACGCTGAGGGATGAGTCCTCAAACCATGCAGAAGATCGGTGTCCCTAATCTGGGCAGCCACCTCCTCAGGGATCTCAACCCTGGTCCTGGCCTCATCTCTGCCACGGCCCCCTCGGCGGCCTCCTCTATGGCCCTCATCATGGCCTCCATCTCTGCCTCCAGCTCTGCGTCTGCTACGGCTCCTATCTCTGCCAGAAGCCTCAACAGCCGGCTAAAAGAAAATAATGGAAGAATCAGGAAGATGTATTTTGGGAAAGGATAGGAAATTGCAGAAAGGTTAGAGTATACCTCTGGGGTCGCCTCACGCGAATCCCCAGAAGGGAAATCTGGGATATCAGAATCAGAATCCCTCTCGGTCCTCGAAGACGAGGCCACATCAGCAGGATCTCGCCTAACCCTCGAGGAGGAAGGCTCATCCGCAGGATCCCTAGAAGCTGATCGAAGGCGGGCCATCTACGGTTCAAATCAGGGAGTTGGTTAATTATTCTTGTGAAAATTTAATTGCTTAATTTTCATTCTAACCAAGATTAATTGATTTGCAGGAAAAAGAAAAATGGAGAATGAAAGAAAATATTTCAGAAGCTCCCAATCAAATCGGAAGATAGCTGAAGGAGTTTATTTTTCTATATTATATAAAATTTATAAGAAGCATAGGCCTCTTGTATATGAAGAAAAGAAAAAGAAAAGAGAAAATGTGTGCTAAAGATTAATATTAATTTATCTTTTGTAAATATATCTAATCATTTATTTTACTTGGTTTCAGGAAAATCAAGGCATGCTTAAACTGGCACGAAGGAACAAATTTTGGAAAACTAGTTGTTTAATGCCAAGATATAGCATTTGGGTCATGAATTGATTCATGTCAGAACCTACAAGTGTTTAGCTTCAAATTGAGATCATGCAATAAATTTACAAACATGCCCAAAGTAGAGCATATACCAATGATTGCAAAGAAAGGGAGTTAATTTGGATATAAAGATTAAAGCCATGTTTATCATTCAGGTTCACAAAAAAGGGGAATTATCAAAGAATTTGGAGTGTTCAAGTTTTCAAAAGAACAAAGTTTTCAAAAGAACAATGGCATAGACAAGGCAATTCCAGAATTACTGTAAGAAAAGGAAGCAAACACAGCAATCAAGTCTGTTCGCTTCAAGAAGAAAAAATTGCAGAAGAGGGATATCATTACCTCTATTTCAGACAGTGATATGGAAAAACGTGGGCTCATCTCAATCAAGGGACAATCAAAATTTTGTCTATGCATGGGTTATTAGCAGGATGAATATTTGTTGGGGATTTAATGCAAAGCCTCAAGGATCATGTAAGCAATAATACAGAACAGAAAAGTTTAGCAGACAGCAATTTAGCATATACAAAGAATTGGGAATTTGTCAATACAACAGTGAAATACAAGGAATTTGTCTGGATAAGCAAGCATAAACAGAGATATTACAGCATGACATGCATGATTGCAACGCACAAATAAATAGTTGGAGGATTCTTCTCGAATCAGACACAAGAAAAATCATGCATTTATCAAATTTGTTATAGTGGATTTTGGCCAAATACAACTGCAAATCAGAGGCATTGTATGGATTCGTTCAAGATCAGAATGCAAAGACATTCAATCATGGAATTGAAGTATTAATTATTGGAAAGAAACATACCTGTTCGCAGAAGGAAGGAGATTTCAGAAGAACAATTCGTGCCTCACCAAAATGAAAGGCGAAAGTCCACAGTCGCCGGAATGAGCAGGTCGAAAGAGTTGCCGAAGAACAGTGAGAATCGCCGGAAAAATGAGAAGCTTGCCGGAGAAAAACAGTGTTCGTCGGGGATTGAAAGAAGGAGAAGGAAAACCGTAGGAAAAGATACGGTCGCAGAGAATTAGGGCTTGAATGCGAGCAGAAGAGAAAAAGTTCGCGTTCGCGGTCTTAAGAAGAGAATAAAATCCGTAAACTCAGTACGGGCTTCAGACGCCCGTGAAAGCACTACGGTCCCGGTCGCCCGTGCAACCTCTACGGGCAGGTATGTCCGTAAGCCAAATACGGGCGAAGCCAAAAAAGCATATTTTTATCATTTTCTCACAATTTTTAGGAGATTAATGTTTGTATTAATTGTAAGTTGCAAGGATTGTCACCTTACCCACTTTTGTGTAAAAATTTTGTCTCAAATCTCACTTCATAGCCCACAAGTGCTCAGTGAGAGGAGAGAGGAGGATTTGGCCCTTAAGCTGAGGGATTTCTTAGCAAATCTTCCACAATCAATTCTTTTTTTCAAAAATCATCCATTTAATCCTTGCAAAGTGCAATTGATTATACAAAAATTTCAGAAAGTGCAATTGGTGGGTCTTTTTGCTCTCTGCTTGTAATTGGTTCCAATTACCAGCAAAGAGGGGGCAGCTGTAGACACCCCAAATTGCACAGCCAAATGAGAAAATAATAAAAACATGTAATTAGAGCTTAAAACAGGTCAAAAAGGCCTAAAAATAGAATGAACAGGCTTTGCCCGTATTGGCTTCACGGGCCGATCTTGCCCGCAAAATATCTACGGGCAGGCGCGCCCGTAGTACCAATACGGTCACCATTGGACCGTAAATCATTTACGGGCATTAAAGACACGTGCAAGTTTTGTCCTTCTCTCGATTGCCGAGCTTTATTTGAAGTCCAATATATCTTTAAACGAGCGAATTAAGTGTTTTATTCGCTGAAGCCACCTTGGTTGGCTATGGATGGGCATTATCTCCAATTTTCACTCTATCCTGAGGATCAGGATATATCCTTTTGGACCAGCCTTGCCCCTGGGTGTGTCTATAAATAGAGGCTCTTTCCTTTAGCTAAGGGCCACGAAATTTTGAGTCCAAGGAATTCTAAGAAGCTCCAAGAGAAGAACTCCTGCTGCTCTGCCTGCTCAATCCAGGTAAGTCCCCTATCCCTTTTTATTTTCTGTCTTCAATTCTAGATGTAATAGGATCATCTCTATTGCTGTAGAATAAGGCCATATCTGTTTTTGTATCCCTAAACTTGTCTCCAAGTACCTCAAGGGTCTCTCTAGCCATAAAACGTGAAGAGAGAACTAGGGGAAAGGGGAACAGGTGGATCCCTAGAATAGAACCCCATATCTGTTTTTCCCTTTTTTTTTAGAGTAAAGCCTGTGATTGTGTTTGTATAACCAAACCTATCTCCAACTACCTCAAGAGTCTCTCTAGCCGTAAAACGTGAAGAGAGAACTAGGGGAAAGGGGAACAGGTGGATCCGTAGGGTAGACCCCCATGTGCTCTAATTTGTGAGATGTGGTTGTTTTAAATATCCTGATCATGTTTTAATGCTTTTTATGATATATCTGAATGAATTACATGAATCTGTGATGTTTATAGCATGAGATCCTCTCTTTTTGCCAAAATTTGGATTTTTGCCACTTTTGCACCTACAGCACTGTTTTCGTGATTTTCGTGGTTTTAGGCTAGGATCTTGGATTTATCATGATCAATATGGTAGATCTGAATCTAGAAGCCTGAAAATAAATTCTAGGGTTTCATGAGATGTTTTTTAAATTGTTTTTCATTATTGAGAGAAGACCCTACGGTCTAAGTTCTCCCCTTTTGGTGTTTTTCATCAACGTGGGTATTTTTGGTTTTTATTTTCTGATTTAATGTGAAATTTGGGCTTTATTTATGTCCTGGACTATTCAAGTTCAATTTTAAAATATTTTATAAAAATCATATTTTTCTAGATTTCTAGAATTTTGACTTGAAACCAGATTTTTGGATTTTTCACTTTAAATTGATTTTATTTTATCATGAAACCCTAGGAATGGTATGATCATATTTGATAGTTCTGGATCAATCAGAATATTCATATGAAAAAACCATATATTTTTGCCTTTTTTGTGATTTTTCCTGATTTTTATAGCAAGCTTTTTCCTTTATTTAAACATGAACAATGCCTGGAAACCACCTTGTGTGGATGAATAGGGGTGCCTAACACCTTCCCCTGTTCATAACCTAATCCCCTTACCCATCTCTGGTTGTTTTTTTTAGGAGGGATATTTTGCCCTAAAATTGCCTTTTGTGCTTATTTAATATTTTGGTGTCCATTCACACCTAAATTGAATGGTGGCGACTCTTTGTTTGATTTAATCCCGTGTGATGATTGAGGAAATCATTAGATTTGATTTTTTCCCATGTCTCACAGTCGTAAGGCGACGCCGACACGCCGCTGGTAGTGCAGAGCAAGATTGAAGAATCTACAAATCAGCTGTGCACATGCCACGTTCCCTCTCGCTAGCAGCGCGCTGGCAGCGCGCCCTTAACTGAGTCTATTTGGATTTGAGCGGGATTGAGTTCACTTCCAGCCGTCTACCCCGATCGCAAGGCGACGCCACCAGCACTCGATGCGATCTAAGTTTTCTCCTTTAAATAGACGAGCTGTATTTGTTTTAAGGGACTTTTTCTTTTGATTAATTTGATTTGGATCTTGAGGTGTTCGAGATTCAATAAATTCATCTTTAGAGAGTCGGTGATCGAGTGAGGGGGAGATCTGAGAGAGATCACTTGGAATTGAAGTTGAGGATTCTTCTTCAGTTCGGAACTTCACACGATCGTATGATCTCCTGGATTGGAGATCGAGCTTGTTGGATGCATAGGTGGATTCCTATTGCATTGGATCATCTCAGTGGACTCTGAGGTGATTGTTACGATCTGGATTGATCGTGAATTGCAGCTTGTGGATTCAAGCTGTGTTGCAGTTCGTGGATTCGAGCTGTGGATCTGGATTGATCGTGAATTGCAGCTTGTGGATTCAAGCTGTGTTGCAGTTCGTGGATTCGAGCTGTGGATCTGGATTGATCGTGAATTGCAGCTTGTGGATTCAAGCTGTGTTGCAGTTCGTGGATTCGAGCTGTGGATCTGGATAGATCGTGAATTGCAACTTGTGGATTCAAGTTGTGCTACAGTTCGTGGATTCGAGCTGTGGATTGCTGTTGAGTGAGTTCAATTGTAAAGGTTAAGTGTGTTTTCCTTTGTAATTGACTTTCATTTAATAGTGGAGATTCTAAGGGTTAGTCGCCTCATATAAACTCGAGGTTTTTCCTAGATCTGGATTCAGGTTTCCTCGTATAACTTCTGTGTGTTTGTTTCCGCATTGTTAAGATCATAATTGTTGTAGATCGAGGACCTGTAGAGTAGTCTCCTACTCTTTCATTCTATAACTAAGGATCAATTCCCAGTCTTGTTTCCCCTAGATCCCTCTTCACGTTTTACAGCTAGAGGGAGTCTCGAGGTACTTTGAGTAGGGAAAGGGGTTGCATACACAATCAATAGGCCATTATTCTACAGAAAGGTAGAAGAAAGATATATTTCTAGAATTTAAGAACATAAAGGAAAATGGGTTTTAGGCTTACCTGGGGGTGCTGGAAGCAATGGGGCAGAGGTTTCCTGTAATGCCCCGGAACTGGGTTACGTAATTGAACCGTAACTTATCCCCGAGGAGTTAGCTTTTCTATACAGGATCGCTATATATGAGTAAGGAAACATGAAATGGCAATAACATAATCAGAGTCAACTAAAATTTTCCCCAACTCACCTGAACCAAGCATAAACCCACCTGTATCGTCCTCTCTGAGATCTGAAACAAAACAAAACAAAAGAAATGAGATACGACTATCTCAGCAAGTAGCAATGCATGCTCAAACATATTTAATTTAATTTAATTTATAAAACATGCACAATTAAAACATACTCAACGACTAACCACGAATAAATTGATTAATCCGACTAATCCGACAAAACAATATCAAACCACATAATAAGGTGGGACTCGTGAAATTTGACCACTTTGTAAAGTTAAGTTCTAGCTCCAACAGTTCCAGTCCGAGAACCTCTGCCAAATCTGATACCTCTGTAAACTGATTCCAATATATCATCTCTTGGTGGAAATCACAAGACCTCACCCTCTCCAAGGGTGGAAACGGATATCAATCCAGTCTAAGAATCACTGTCGAAAACTGCTGCCAATAATAGACCTCACCCCCTTATGGGGTGGAAACGGAGTTGCTGCAGCACATCCCTCATGGAAGGCCTTTTTATATGGAGGAAATGCGTAAAATAAATCCCTCTTAGTTTGCAGCACTTTCCTCATGGAAGGCCTCTCCGAATAAAGGAAACGCATGAAGGAAGCTAGACTTTAACCAAACAAATTAGACAGACTTCACTTATTAGCTAGATTATAGATCCATAATGTGCTATGCCCTAAATAGTTTAAATGATTAAACCAACCAGTAAAGCAAGGACTTCGATTCAAACCAAAATATTTCAACATGCAAACCATTATACAACTGAGTGCGAGCAACATATTCATGGCTACTCAGGGCCACTTACTCCCTCATGGAGTTTCCTAAAATATTTCTCATGAAAATCCAAGAATGAATCAAAATGAATTAGACAATTGAAGCACAAAAACCCCTTCTATTTAAAACTGTCTATATTTACTAAAAATTAACTCAAGTCAAATCAAAATAATGCTCAAGCAAATGGAGTCATTAACACTACCAAATTCAGCTCAACAATCCACTAGAATTCTCAACAATGGAAATTTCCATAATTTGACATAACCGGTAAAAGTACTTTATAAATTAACCAAAATTAGAAACCAGCAATCTTTCGAAGAAAACATAACCAATTTCTAATCAGGTCACAAATTTAATAATATTATAATCAGGTAGAGAACTCTCCGATTAGCAAAATTTCTTTTACATATTTCCACATAATCTCTCCTTCAAATTTATACTCAACTTTACTTTTCGTAGGGTTCTATTAGTTTTGGAAATCCTGTTTAGAATTTTGAGCAAATCAATTTAAGCAACTAAGAGAATGGACATAATCTGAAATATTAGAAAGTATAAAGTTTTACTTAAATTCCAAATCTGCCACATATGCATTAGTACTATTCAATCCCCAAAACTGAATCAATTTTAGACCAAATCCTCTAAAATATTGTTAGTTAGTTTCCTCACTCACCCTTTTTCATCACCTAATAACAGTTTCTACAGAACTACTATGATTAGAAAATTATGTCCAAACAAACTACACTTTCCAGAAAAATCTGTGCAAACAGGTGTATAAGGAAAATGTATTTTAAATTAACCAACAGTGAGCTTATATTAAATATATATTTTTAAATGAATCTAGACCCAAAACCCTACAATTTTCATGAGGACCATCGTACCCAAATCTATCGTTTGATACCTAAAAAAATTTACTTTTGTGAAAAAGTGGGTGTAGTCCCAAAACAGACATTTCAGCAACCTCTAAACTTAGAATTCAAAATTCACATGGACTGATCTAAAATTTCTTATTCAAACTTTTTCTAGCTTAATTATAATCCTCTAAATAGTGTTTTTGCATAGGTTTGGATTTAATTGAATTGCTCAAACAATTTATATGAAATATACTCTCTAGTTTAGCCCAAAACAAACATTTCAACAACCTCTAAACTTAAACTCTCCAGGATGTAAAAATACCTTAAAATCTACCCTCTTATTAATTTGGGAATTTTCAGAATATAAAACAAACCTAAATCCATCATAAATTATAATCTATTTATTTTCTATTGAATTTTAATCATAACTATATCAATTATGTGTTTTCTGACCTAATAAGAAACAAATCCCCATAACTTATTCATTTCTTAACAAAATAACATGAAATCTGGTTTGTTAGACTTCTAACTCAATACACTAAAATAACCTATAGCAGTTTTGGAAAATTCCTCTTGGTTAATTAATTATAAGTTTTCAAAATCTACTTTAATTCAAAATCCTGTACAGACCAATAGCTGTAATAATTCAATTAACATTACTAAATCATAGGTTTTTATCCCAGAATATATTTTTCAGTGAAAATAGAGAAATAATGGAAAAACTTTCATTCAGAAACCGAAACCTAAATATATCTCTAAATCAGTCTAAAAATTCCATCTTTCTGAAATTTTCTGCAGAATTTGAGTTTTAACAGTTTCTATCAATTTCGTTCAACTCAAAACTAAATTTCAGGATGTCCACAAAACACACGAAAATCCTGACATTTGAAAGGGCTACTTGCCTTATATTTGCTGGCCTCCCAACTTCAATAACCCAGCAATGAACTCAATTATTCACCATGGTCAAAACCCCTTCAAAATCTGATCTGGACGTTTGGAGCACTCTACCACTTGAGTTTTGCTGCAGAAAATTCTTCCAAAAGACTCCAAACGAATTCTGGTTCTCCCCCTTATGTTGCTCCTCTTTTCTCCAGCAACAAGGACTCCAAGAGTCCTTTCTCCAGCAGCAATAATTTCAATAGACCTTTCCATAGTATCTAGAACTCCAAGAGTCCTTTCTCCAGCAGCCCTTGGGAGCTGAAAAGCCTATTTCTCCAGCAACTCTCCAGCAGTTTTTCTCCTCTACGTTTTCTCCAATTGTCTAGCTTCAGCAATCCAAAAGTCTCACTTCAGCAACCCAAGAGTCAAGACTTTTAGTTTAATGCTCCAGCAGTTTTTAGAATCCCAAGGGTCTAAATCTAACTCTCCAGCAACCTTTAGAAACCCAAAGGTCTAACTCTCCAGCAACCTAACTCTTCAACTTCTTCATGATCCGGTGCAACTCCACTCCACCAATTGCCTATCGACCCTTGGTTATTTGATTTACAATCCTAACCAACAACACACTTATATTATTATTTGTTTCCAGCTCTAAATTTTTCTCATAATATTTATTTAATATTGAAACTAAAATATAACATCACTTACCCTTAATTCATATAAACCGAATTTTCCAAAGTTCCCAAATTACCCTTGCTTGACCCTCACCTGAAAATCCACCAATATTAATTTTTAAAATTTATTAATTATTTCCTTCAATTATAATTACTAAAAATCTGGGGTTACGATGTATTTAAAATCCTTCTTATCTTTATAATTAGATTTTCCACCCGGATTCACCCGAGAAGTCCAGTTTGACCGCTTAATCTTTTTATTTATTTATTTTTATTTTTTCTGAACTTTCCATCAATTAAATAAATTACTAAACCCTAAAATTCAATTTTTAATATTATTAAAAATTCGGGGTTTTACATTTCCCTTCTTCACTTGGAGCTCTTCAATCTCCAACTCTTGGCAAAAATTCTTGGCCATTTGCTTGAGGAGTGGCCTCCTATTTATAGGCAAAGGCTAGGGTTAGGGGGAACCCTAATGGTAGACACAAGGAATTGTCTAGAATCCCCCACACTTAACCCTAGGGTTATTTCCGAGATTTCCACTCCTTAAACAAAGGATATGATGGTAAAAAGTGAAAACTTTTGAAAAACCCTAATTTTGAGCAAAAACCTTATATCCAACAACTCAGGTCGGATACAAGTGAACATTTTTGTATCCGACAAATTTCGTCGGATACACTAATACTTGCTTGTATCCAATGACTTGTGTCGGATACAATAAAGAATGCTTAAATCTGAATTTTTGTGCTGGTTACAAAGGAAAGAATGGTTTTTGCCAATTATTCATCATTTTTTCAGCGCAATTTTGGGGTGTCTACAATTGCCCCTCTTTGTGGGAATTGTAAAGTAATGATCTGCAAAGATTAGACAAGCCCAAATTACGCTTCCTTGGCCATGATTTGCTTGGTTCAATTTAATTTTTGCAAAATAATTTTGGGTGGAGATTTGCCAAAAAGCCCTAACCTTAAGGGGGCAGTTCTCCAGGCTATCTTAAATTCCACTGAGCTCTCGTGGCTATGAAGTGGATTTTAAGCCCAAAATAAGATTTTTGAAAAACTGATTTTTCATCAAACCATGTTTAAAATTGAAAGAATATTTTCCTTTTGACCAACACATTTCTCCAAGTTGTCTTAAATTCCACTGCGCTTTTGTGGCTATGAAGTGGATTTTAAGCCCAAAATAAGTTGTTTTTTTTTTGAAAATAGCAGATTTTGCAGCAAACCATGTTTAAAATTTTGATTGAATATTTTCTTTTTGACCAACACACATTTTTCCTTTTTTTTTTTTTTGTCTTTTCCTTTTCTTTTTCTCTTTTTCTTTTCTTTTTCTTTCTTTTTTTTCCTTTTTTTTTCTGTTTTTCTTTTGTATCCGACGTATTTGGTTGAATAAGAGAACCTTCATTTGTATCCGACGGCTTCGTCGGATACACCTGTTTATATGTAGACCGCGACTCTTCATTTCTTTTTCTTCTTCTCCGATTGCAAACCTAGGACACTTATCCTTTTCTCCAACTGCGATGGCCATCCTCTTCTTCTTCAGCAACTCTCTGGGCTCCGGTGACTCCTATTGACACCGGCGACCGACCTTAACTCCGGCGTTTCTCTGGTGAACGCCCATTCACGGCAGTGGCCGAGCCCTAGCTCGGTTTCCTCTGATTTCCGGTGATTTCACAGCTCGGCGTTGCAGTACCGACCTCCGGTGATCGTTTCTGAATTCCGGTGACCTGCCCTTCTCTACTTCTATTTCATACTTGCAATCAGACGCCCAATTCTACACTGTTCGTCCGGGTCAGTGAGCTCACTCGAGATGTTCAGATTTTTTTGCACTTGCAATTAAATCCCTGCCTATTGAGAATGTTGGACGAATTACTCATGACATGATTCTCCGATCCTGCATTTTCAATACTGTTGATGATAAAATTTTCAGACTCAATGCCATGCCATTTTTTCTGTCTTGTTTTGCAATTTGCTTTGACTTGCCAATTCTTGGTCTATGATTCCTTAGAACTGATAACAGTGGCTTGTTTATTTGGTGATACCCTTGAATTGATAGCGTCTAGGAACTTTGGATTGCCTGCCAGTGGCATTCATAGAATTGCTGATTGCATGCTTTTTGGATTGTATGCTTCTCATGTTTTGAGTCTCTGAATAGCTGATGTCTTGCCAGGATTTTTTCTCTGTCATTTGCTTTGGCTCTCCACTCTGTCTTGCTAATGCCTGATCTGCCATTCCTTTGAGACTGATTGCCTTGACAGTATCTGTGAGACATGGAAAAATCACCTAGATGATTCCCTTCGTCATCACATGGGCTCAACAAAATGGGAGAGTCGCCACCATTCAATTTTAAGGTGTGAATGGACACCAAAATCACCAAAACAAACAAAAAGGCAAATCTAGAGTAAAGATTACTCTACTTGAAAATAAAACCCAGAGACGGGTAAGGGGATTAGATTATGAATGGGGGAAGGTGTTAGGCACCCCCACTCACCCACACAAGGTGGTTGCCAAATGTTGTTCATGTTCAAAAATAAGAAAGCTTGCTAAAATAATCAAAAACCTTGAAAAACGATTAAACAAATGTATGATATTTCCACATGAGAAATCCAATGAATTCCAGATCCTCTTTTTATGTCAGTATCACTTCTGGGACATCACCATTAAATGGAAATCAAAGCAAAACTTGAACAAAACCAAGTTGAGACAAATCCGGAAAATCCGGTAAAAGCTAGAGCCATTTGTCTTGAAATCATTCAAATCTAATTTAAATTAAATCAAACCAAATCCATTTCAAAGATTATGATAAATAGAAGACTCATGCAAATTTTCAATCAAATCTGGTTAAAACCCTAGGAGTTATGCTCCTTTGAAATCTGCTGTTGGAAATCAGTAAAAGTAACAAGCGGGCAACTTTGGAAATTCATTTAGAAACATTGGCTCCATATAAATCTGTGAAATTTGGCATGAATGAAGTATGTAGGGCCATATTTTAACTGAAACTAGCCTCATACAAAAATTCATCCAGGTGTGCCTTGGGCGACCTCCCGAACTGGCCCCGAAGATCATAGATTAACTCAGAAATGTGCTGTTGAGCAGTTCTGAGTAAATCAGTTACCCACGACACAAATGGAATCAAAAAATTATGAAACCAACTGGATTTGAAATTAGACTTCCGAAGGAAAACACAGAAACAAAAATCCCTCAAATCGGACTTAAAACAAACACATGGTGCTCATTCGAAGTGATAGGTTCAGCAATTGGACCTGAACTGTCTTGTCAATTTCGACTGAATGGTATCAAAACTCCACTTCATAAAAATTAATGGAATTTTACAGACATGTACTAGACTGCCTCATCTTTCTCATGGCTTTGGAATCACTTAAAATTCATCCAGACAATGAAGTTATGAGTGTCCTAAGTTAGGGTACAGACGCTGTCCAGTTTTGCCTTTTTTAAGTAAAATCAAGCCAAAACAGTGATTGAGTGTGTGGAATCCGTGCAATCTAAATCAAGATCATTTCAAAAGATATTGAAAAACCTCCAGGAGGAAATAGGGCACAAGTTTGGCTCACCATTCTATCCGATTAGAGAGAATATACCAAAAACCCCAAAATGGAGCCAAATGCTCACAACCGGGAGGTTAGACCGTGAGGTCTTCAATACTCAAAGATAACTTACTTGAAATCATTTTGAAAATCATTGAGATATGTGCCAGAATTGCTTAGGGCCATTTATTTCAGATCTATCACAATGAATGCAATAGATTCGAAATATAAGTCGATTCCAACAAAAACTGGTGCTATGTGTGTAGGTGTAAAAATCATTTCTTCAATCACATACATAACACCATATAGCATTCATATCAATCAAATGGGTTTCTAAAAAACCTAGGGTTCCGTTCCATTCTCGTTTCCATTAGTTCTCTCTCCCCGTTTTACGGTTCTTCGAGATAGTCTTGGGGTACTTTGAGTATGAAACGGTTTTCATAGAATCAAAAGGCCAATCAAGAGGGTTCTATGACTAAGGATCAATTCCCAGTCTCGTTTCCCCTAGATCCCTCTTCACGTTTTACGGCTAGAGGGAGTCTCGAGGTGCTTTGAGTAGGGAAAGGGTTTTCAAGCATAATCAATAGGCCATTATTCTACAGAAAGGTAGAAGAAAGATCTATTTCTAGAATTTAAGAACATAAAAGAAAAGGGGTTTTAGGCTTACCTGGGGGTGCTAGACGCAATGGGGCAGAGGTTTCCCTTCTTCACTTGGAGCTCTTCAATCTCCAACTCTTGACAAAAATTCTTTGCAAAAGTTATTGGCCATTTGCTTGAGGAGAGGCCTCCTATTTATAGGCAAAGGCTAGGGTTAGGGGTGCCCTAATTCTAGACACAAAATGATGTCTAGAATCCACCAACTTAAACCGTAAGGCTATTTCCGGGATTTCCACTCCTTAAACAAAGGATATGATGGTAAAAAGTGAAAACTCTCGGAAAACCCTAATTTTGAGCAAAAACCTTGTATCCAACAACTCAGGTCGGCTACAAGGACACCTATATGTATTCGACATATGTCGTCGGATACAATAATACCTGCTTGTATCCGACGACTTGTGTCGGATATAGAAAGGTCTTCTTGTATCCGATGACTTGTGTCGGATACAATAAAGAATGCTTAAATCTGAATTTTTGTGCTGGTTACAAAGGAAAGACTGATTTTTGCCAATTATTCATCATTTTCCCAACGCAATTTTGGGGTGTCTACAGTATCCGAGAATCTCGGATTGCCTGCCGGCGACATTTTCCACTGAATTGCATGATTTTTGGTTTAAACGCCTTTGATCCTTGAATTTCCGGTGCTTAAATACCATGCTAGGATCTCTGCAATCTGCTTTATCTGATTTTAGTACACTTTTGATCAATGTGGTGTTCCAACTACTAGGACCTTTACATGATTTATCCTTGGGAGACCTTTGCCTTGTGGGTTACTTCTCCAATTTGGTATCTTGGTGGTCTTTGAAGCAGGCTTTATATCCTGAAACTGCAATTTCTGTTTTAACCACTGATCCACTGCACTATTGATCTCTTTTGTGTTTGCATATTTGTTCTGCCTTTTGAAATATATCCTGAAACCACAACACCTTAGGAAAGATTAAACAATGTAGAGAACTTTTAGGATTAGGATAAAATGTTTCAGAACCAAAATTTTGGATAAACAATTTAACACAAATTTGTTAGTTAAAACACGTCCCTGTTTCTGTAGATGGCTAGAGGCCGTTCTCGTGTGCGAGAGGAGGTTGATCCAGCTGATCAGCCTCTTCTTCTCGAGTCAGGATTGAGTCTGATTAGAGTGCTACTTTGTCTGATCCACTGGATGATTCCAGAGAGAGCTCTGGAGAGGGCTCTGCTGAGGTAGGCTTCCCAATTTTTTCTTTTCCCTCCTCCTATTTTGTTCTACACGAACCTTCACATTTCATGCCTTTGAATTTTAGTTCGTTGTGGCGCCCGCTCGAGGTCGTGGGAGAGGCCGAGGTCGAGGCCGAGATGGAGATCAGGCAGAGGAGGCCGTTAGAGGTAGAGTACGAGGCCGAGTTCAGGATCAGGCCCTTAAGGGTGAGGGAGGCCGTGGCAGAGGTCGAGGATGTGGCAGGGCCAGAGGTGCGGTTCAGGATCAGGCCCCTGGAGGTGATGCTAGGGGGTTCCGGTTAGTCTTTCCTAAGGAGTTGAGAGCATCTGTTCAGGACACTGAGCTTCTCAATGGGTTGGATCATCATCCATCGATGTGTGTCCAAGCAGATCTTCCTCTTCGGTATCCCCCTTCTCATCTTCGAGGCAGTTGGGGGAGGTTTTATGAGCTGTATCAGACCCTTTCTCCCGGACTCAGACGGGAGTTCCGTAGATGCCGCTTTGATCATTTTCTCCTCATCCCCTCCTTTCGAGCTGACCGTCCTCTCATTTATGCCATGATGGAGCGGTATTTCCCTGACACTCAGTCCTTCCACCTGCTGGACATAGAGATTGGGATCCGTCCCTCTGAATTTGTGATGATTACCGGCATTCCCTTGACGGGGAGGACTATAGAGATGGAGCGCCCTTCAGCTACGGATATAGGCACCTTGTTAGGGTATGAGGATCTTCCTGAGGCTGCTTGGGATGGCAGGAGTGGTCGGATCTCTATCAGTTGGTTACGCGGCAGCATCATTGATCACGCTAACCGGAGGCATGCTACTATTGCTGAGGATCATCACGGTTTCGCCCCTCTATTCCAACGTGTCTTTCTGCTGATGCTTGGTAGCTGCTTCTTCCAGGAGGACACGACATCTGTCAATCCTATCTTTTTGGACGTCCTGAGAGATCTTCAATAGACCAGGTGGCTAGCCTGGGGCCGGTTGATATATGGGACCATATTAGCCGGACTGAGCCGAGTCATCCACGGTCTGGCTGCTCCGAGAGGGGATGGTATCAGCTGCCGATTTTTCTGGCAGATCTTACAGGTAAGGAATATTTTTACTTAATTTATTTTAAAAATTCTTTTATCTCCTTCTAACATGTTTTCTTTCCTTTCCAGATATTCATGTATACACACATGACATGTTTCCATCCTTCCCCTGTGCCTGGTGCCGCAGAGTTCCCCGTAGCTATACGGTAGTCCGTCTTGGATAGAGATGCAAACAGAAACCAGCCGTGATCTTCCCGGGTGGACTTAGACTGCTCTCGTCGCTCTGATGTAAACTTTCCTCACCATTCAATCTTCTATTTTTCTCAAAACCACCTTTGTATCTGACACTCTTTATTTTGATTGCAGCTCATACTGGCCCGCTTTCAGGACGTGGATGACAAGGTTGCTCGTCAGGAGATGGTACAGGATGCCTTTGAGCGAGATGTGCGACGCCAATCCTACTAGTGTTTCATTGGGAGACTTGGCAGGATCCTGTACTTAGGCGAGCGCTTGTACTTCCAGCATACCAGCGTCCCTCGCATTCCTATTTATCCACCTCCTGTTGGTCCTACCATCCTGCTACCCGGATTTGATGTTGCCCAGTTTGATTAGTGGGAGGATGCAGAGGTGCTTACAGTAGCCGGGGATTATGATAAGTAGATTCAGAGAGTATCCATCGGCTGTCTGATGGACCGGTCCACCCGTGCCGGGGTGACTGAGATAGGCAGGATTTTTATCCGGGTTCATGATGACACTGTAAGTTACCTTCTCCTATCTTATTTCCTTCAGTTCTGTATTTGTGACTCTAATCCCCTTCTTATTGGCAGGTAGAGGAGTTGAATGCTCTTCGAGACCAGTTCCAGAGTCAGCGGGCCGCTGTGGATGATTTGATTGCTGAGCATGATGCGGTTGTGGCGTAGCGAGATGCCTGGATCAGGGAGCTAGAGGCTTTGGTTGCTGAGCTTAGGGCTAGACAGGTATCTAGTTCTCCATTTCTTCCATTTCCATGTTTTTCTGCTATTCTTATATGAATTTTTTGAGTTTTGCAGGATCCGGTCCCAGATCACGGTGTTGCCTTCGAGCAAGATCCTCCTGTTCTTGGTCCATCTCCGGTTCGGACTGCTGATCTCGAGGACGACCCAGCTGCTGACCGGGTTATATCTCCTGTTCCTGCTGCTGCAGCTGTCAGTTCTACATCTCCTGTGATGGCTCCCAATCCTGAGGACATCTCGGCTGCCGACCCAGTTGTATCCCCTGTTTCTGCTACTCCTGTGGATCCTGCTCCTGATGTCCCTGGTAAGTTTTCTTCAGTATCATCTCTTAGGTTCATTTTTGTACTTCAATTTTTGACTTCATTTTCATTAATCCAGCTGTTTATGTTCCTGATCCTCCTCCTGCTGCTGCCGAGACTTCTGGAGTTGCGGGAGTGGAGATTGTTGTGGCTGAGGACCCAGTTGAGCCCAAGGCGGCTATCCTGCCAGCAGAGCCTGTTCCTGCTGAGCTTGAGGCTTCCTCATCAAATTCTATTCCTGGCCCGCCTCTTGACAACTCGGCCTACTGCCTTGAGTATCAGATTCAGTCCTTTTTGGGCCGAAGACCACGCTATCTTGCCGAGCGCCTTCTGACACATGTCTTTAGTTGCCGACCATCTCAAGGTAGAGGCCACAGAGGAGTGCGTGGCAGAGGACGCGGGGATGATCCTACACAGGAGCAGTAGATTAGGATTTTTATGTATTTATATCATCCCTGTACAAACGAGACTTGCATATATATGAAAAAGACTTTTTATTCATTTTCTTTTGTTCTACTCTCTTGTTCTTCTTTTTTTCTTCTCATTTTTGTGCAATCATAACTTGTATACAGGTAAAACAGGTAAAAATTTGAATTTTTCTTCCTTTTCTCTTTTTTTTTTTTGCTCTTTTTCCTTGTATCCGATATATCAGATCGGATACAGTAGTAATTTTTTGGATCCGACAAGAAATGTCGGATATAAGCAATTTCTTTTGTATCCGACAGTTTTCGTCGGATATGAATAAAATCTTTTGTATCCGATCTGATATGTCGGATACATTAAAACCTGCTATAAAAGCAATTGGCCTCGGGATTTGAGTCGTTTTTATGAGTTTTTGAGTTTAGAAAACCCCCTTTTCGCCTCTTTCCTCCTCCCATTGATTCTTAGCATGCTCCAATCATCCCTAATGGCTTCCGGATCATCTTCTGCCCCATTATTGTTTGTTCACGCAGCCTCCCCTGCAAAACAACCTTTTAGAGCAAAACCCCCTAATCTCACTAGATACAACCTTGTAGATTCATTCTACACTCGATGGGTTAACTCTATGACCCTTGATGAAGAGATTAGATGGGATTCTATTCATCTAGGTCACACCTTGCTCATCCTTTCCATCCCGTTCAAGTGGGAAATTATTGAGGCCATGATTGGGCACTGGGTACCTAATTTGAATCTTTTTCGGTTTGGGGACAAAGAGATGACCCCAACCATTGAAGAGGTCGAAACAATCCTGGGCTTGAGGTTTGCAGAGAACGTGGTGAATCCACCTCTTAAGCCTAGCTACAAGAAAGAGGCTTCCACCTTTTTGGGCATAGGGAAGAAGGATTTAGGGGATTTTGACACCCTTTTGACTTTATCCAAGTCTTTTTTGACTGAGAAGCTCCTGAGGGGGGACAACAAGGAAGCTAGATTTAATGCCCTAACACTGATAGTGGTCAATCAACTACTTTTCCCACAGGATGATGATGAAATTGACGTGGCCTTGATTTCAGTCGTCTGTCAAGTTAGGGAGCAGGAGAGATTGGCCCCTATGATTTTGGCAAGGATGTACCAGGCATTGACCGACTGCTATCACAGGAAGAAGAAGCACTTCCTGACATGTGCCCCTATTTTACAGGTAAAATTCCTTCTCTTTTCTTGTTTCTTTTTTTTCTACAATACATTGAAATATTTCTCCCATTCTGCAGCTTTGGTTACTTGACCACCTGAGTCAAATTGAAGAGATTAACCGGCATTTCTTTCCAAGCCTGAAAGTTCCGGTCTTGATGAGCAACCGAGGGTGTCCTGACATTCCAGGAGGCAAACAGGGTTGGTTCTATTTCTTGGATACACTCCAGGATGATCAGGTGAGGTGGCTTGGTACTTATCAACCCAATGCAGAGACCGTGATCAGTTTCAGAGACAGCAACTTTTTGGTTCTAGTGGGCTTGAGATATGCTGTGCTCTACCTCCCCTTGCAAGTTCTTCGGCAGTTTAGAGCGACCCAGGGGATTATAATCCCAAGTAGATACGAGGACTACCTTGGGCCACTTTCACCCACCACCATGAAGCTGAACGCTTGGTTGATAAGGGAATGGTTCTATGTTCGTTTTATGCAGGGCCTAGTCTTCCCAGAGTCCCATGTGAAGGACTACATTTTCTGGATCAAGGAGCAGATTCAGAGTCAAGCCTCAGTACCCGAGGATCCTCCTGCAGTTTTGGCTCCCACTTATGAAGACATCTTGGAGTCCGAAAGAGCATCTCACCGGCGACTTCAGCAGATATGGGTACGAGAAGCCCAAGAGCTTAAGATACGAGGCCTTGATCTGGAGAGGCAACTTGAAGAGCAGGTATCCCGCCATCTTACTATGGAAAAGAAACTTGAGGAGCAGAGGCAGATTCGCCGCTTTGAAGTCCGAGTACTGCGGCAGAAGCACCAGGATGCTTTAGCCAACCCTAGAGGCATGAGGACCAGGCAAGCACTTTCAGATGAGGTTATCTCCTTTTTGAGTGATCCGGATGTAGAGGGGGCTTCTGGAGTTATTGCAGCTCAGGCAGCTTGGATTCGGGAGCTTGAGGAGCGGCTTGGAGATAGGGATTAGCTCACTTTATTGCATTTTTTTTCATGCCTTTGTATCAAAGCAAACTCCAATAGTGGAAAAACAAAAGGATTTTATTCAAAAATAAGTTTTTATACTATTGGCCTCAGAATTCTCAGATGCTTGTAAAAACAAAAGGTTTTATGAAAAGTATTTGATTTCTCATCACTGGCAAAAATATAGTTTTTTTTGCTTTTTTGTATTTTATTATTTTTTAAATTTTTGTCCAAAACACTTAATCACACACAATTAAAAGAATTGAAGTCAAGTTGAATAATGAAAGGGGCAATCCAAGCAATAGGGAGAGATCAAATCCGTCTATCCTGTGACCTTTAGAATCATCCACAAATGGCTTTGCCTCCATGTTCAACCCCGTTATTCCCAATTTGCTTAGTCTTAGTACTCGTACTGATTTCTCTCCAAGCTTGGATAACATGATCAACTCAACCTCTGATTCCATTTTTCTTTTTTTCCTCGCCAATATTGCCCCTAGCGCCAGTTACGGTTTTCACTAGGGCCGGCTTTTGCATTCCGTCATCACCAATTTTACTCTGAAATTTAAATGAATATAATAAAATCACAGAGGGCTTAAGAATAGAACGAAACAAAGGCTAGGCTCGGTTTATGAAAGAAAAGGTATTAAAGGCTCAAAATTTTCTAAATGTGAAAATAGGCCAACCGGACTTACAGTCATGATGAATTTGCCCCATTTCCCAAAATGCATCCTTTTCTTCCCTTTTTTGCCTTTGGCTTTCATTTGCCAATATTCTTTGCTTTTTTGCTTTTTTTTTCTTTTTGCCCCAGTATAAGACTGTAAGTCCAGTTTAGGTTTATCAAAGAAACAAACCGGCTCAACTTGGCTAGACTAGGGATTAAAATTTGAGGGAATAAAGAAAAATGGCCTCGGATAATTTCCTAGTAATATTCATTCAAGGAAAATACCTTTTTACTACATCAGAGTTAATTGGCTTAGGAAAATCCTTCCCATCCATTTCTGTTAAGATGAGTGCACCCCCTGATAGGGCCTTCTTGACAATATAAGGCCCTTCCTAATTTGGCTTGAACTTACCACGAGGGTCTTCCAAAAATGGTAATATTTTCTTTAGAACCAAATTCCCTTCCTGGAAAGTTCTGGGCTTCACCTTCTTATTGTAGGCCAGAACCATTCTCGTCTGGTACAATTGGCCATGACAAAGCGCCTTCAAACGTTTTTCTTCTATTAGATTGAGTTGATTATGTCTTGACTGTATCCATTCAGTGTCTTCCAATTCAGCTTCCATGAGCACTCTAAGTGATGTGATTTCTACTTCCACTGGCAAAACTGCTTCCATCCCATAGACTAAGGAATACGGGGTTGCCCCAGTTGAAGTCCAGATTGAGGTTTTGTAGGCATGTAGAGCAAGTGGTAGCATTTCATGCCAATCCTTGTAACTCACTACCATTTTTTGAATGATTTTCTTTATATTTTTGTTTGCTGCTTCTACTGCCCCATTTATCTTTAGTCTGTACGGAGCGGACTTGTGATGGGTAATCTGGAATTGCTCACACAACTTCTTCATATCCTTGTTCTTAATATTTGAAGCGTTGTCTGATACTATGGCGTTTGGCAGACCATAGCGACAAATAATGTTGTGCTTCAAAAATTTAAGAACATGGCTACTTGTGATATTCACATATGAAGCCGCCTTTACCCACTTGGTGAAATAGTCGATTGCCACCAGGATAAATCTGTGTCCATTCGACACCTTAGGAGAAATCATGCCAATGACATCTATGCCCCACATGGAGAAGGGCCATGGGGATGTCATGTTGTGCAACTCACTTGGGGGTGCATGCTTGTTATCTGCATATATTTGACATTGATGACACTTCTTGACATGTACACAACAATCGTGCTCTATCGTCGACCAATAGTATCCCAACCTCAGGATCTTCTTTGCAAGCATATGTCCGTTCATATGGGGTCCACAAACTCCTCCATGTACAATCTCAACCAACCTTTCTAACTCAGCCTTGGCAACACATCTGAGTAGAATATCATTGTGTGATCTCTTGTATAGCTGTCCACCACTTAGTAGGAATTGACCGGTTAATCTCTGTATCGTCCTTTTTTTAGTAGAAGTGACATTTTCTGGAAAACTCCAATCATTCAAGAAATTTTTGATGTCTTGAAACCACGGTGTTTCTTCTTCTGGTGCTCCCTCTAGAACAAGACAATAGGCAGGCTCATCTCTGACCTCAATTTCCAGTGGTTTAATATCTACCCCTTCTGGCATGCTGACCTTTGAAGCCAATGTTGCTAGAGCATGCGTGAACTGATTCTTGGCCCTTGGCATATAGTTGAAGGAAATTCGAGTAAATTTAGTGCTTATTTCTTCCAAATACTGGTGATAGGGAATCAATTTGTGATCCTTGGTTTTCCATTCACCAGTTGTTTGGAAGATGATAAGACTCGAATCTCCGTATACGTCAAGTTCGTCCACTTCATGGTCTATGGCGGCTTGCAACCCAATTATGCATGCTTCATACTCTACAATATTATTGGTGTACTGGAATCTCAACTTCACTGCAATTGGGATGTGGGACCCATCTTCCTTGACCAAAACTGCCCAATTCCATTTCCATTCATGTTGGCGGCCCCATCGAAGAACACCTGCCAGGAGCTTTCACTTTCCTCTTCTTCAGTAAACAGAATTGTTTCATCAGGAAAGTTAGTCTTCAAAGGTTGGTATTCTGGTAGAGGATGTGTAGCTAAATGATCGGCAATTGTGTAACGCCCCAAACCCGGGTCAGTGCAAACTGGCACCCAACCCGAACTCGGTTCGCTACTGTAACAACCCAAGTTCGATTCAACAACCAAACTCAAGATGTTACCACGAAGCTGGGGCCAGATACAAACCAAGATTCACAAGAATTTTAAAATTTACTAATTAATTACATCAGAGTTATGGTGGCCAATAAAAACAATTCTTTATTCAATAATATCAATTCAGTTTACAATAAAGTTTATTTAATCAACATGTGGCATTAATACCAATTATAATTCTACCCATCAAATTAAAACCCCATTTTCGCGATCTCTCCAAGCAACCTGAAAAATAAGGGAAAACGGAGTGAGATTTACATCTCAGCAAGTAGCAGGTGCATGCAAATTGAAACAGTCCAATGTAAGCAAATAGTCATGAGGTATTCGATTAATCCACGATAAGACGAAAAATCCAAGTTATCCATGGCAAATCCAAATAAAGCGATAAAACAGACGATCATGTATAAATACCAGTAACTTGATGTTAACGGGGTAAAACTGATAAAAGCGATAAAACACGTGCCATTGCAGGACTCACAAAGATGATAAGTATTTGAGATGACACTCAACTAACTGCTATACCACCGTGCGGCTTAGGGGCAGTGCTACTTAATGATACTCAAGCCCCATGCAGCGCAGCTATAGACAAGAGCTGTAGTCATTGACTTATTGCGCATGAACTCAATAGAGTTGGCATGTACCACCAGCATGCAGCACCAGAATCAATACATGGAAATAGTCGCTTATCCACATGTACATGGAATCACCAGCGGCACACCGGGGTGTCCCTCCAGACATAGGACCTTCCCAGAACAAACTAACTTGCAAGGGAAGCGTGCTCGCATATAGGAGTAACTCAACCCAAACTAAATACCACTTAGCTAACCAGCCAAAACTATGGATCCATATACAGCTAAGCCCACTGACACAAACCACGATAAAACCACATACGGGAGGACACACTACTGTAGGAGGCATACACACTTTTATCCGTAAAGGATTACACATCTCTACACAGAGGATTACCCATCTCTGCCGTAAAAGATAGTATCAAACTCCACCACAGAAGCCGTATCACCCAATCGTA
Organism: Buxus sempervirens; assembly: GCA_947561395.2. Taxonomy (NCBI): domain Eukaryota; kingdom Viridiplantae; phylum Streptophyta; class Magnoliopsida; order Buxales; family Buxaceae; genus Buxus; species Buxus sempervirens. Next base: position 5,577,907 of record OX387187.1, on the reverse strand, counting down.
AAATTAAAGTGAACAGCATCATACCACATACCAAACCATACCCAATTATTCCATTCCATGTGGAAATCATGATTCAATCATTACAAATCCAATTATATGATTTTTTAGGATAACATATGCAATTCTTCACAATAAAACTCATGCTTCATAAGTTTGATAAAACTCAGAGTTTATGCAATTACAGTATCCAACATTCATATTGAAAGCTCAAATAAAGTAAAACAAATCTTACTTAGAGTTTCCTTTAATAAATCCCTTTGTTAGAATCCAATTTCCTATATTACACCTAAGCTAGTTTCTATTCAAATTTTATGTATTTTATTTCTCCAGCATATTCTACAAACCTAAAATAAAGTTTAAAAGATGTTTATAAGCTATAAGTACCAGTGGTATTATTTCTAGCAATATCCATACCCTTTGACCCTTTTATAGACAACCCTTTCATTGAAACCTTCAATTTATTGGATTATCTTTCCCATTTAATTTTATAATTTTCATACCTTAATTAGGTCCTTATAATGATGCTAACATGCTTAACTAATCAGAAAAATTATTGGATATTTATTCAAATTACGAAATCCCCAAAATCTGCAAATTTTATATAGAGCGCCAACCTCTACAGGGTTAGGCGATCCTAGGCGCTCGTGCAAAATTAAACAGAAATTTCCAGATTTTTAAAGTTCGGATTTTTATGCCTTTGCCATATGTTTCTTTGGTCTAAATTAATCTAATAACATTCTAAAACATTCCTAAAACCTTTTAGATTAATTCTTCTTAATTAAATACCATCCTATAATTAATTTCATGATTAAACCAAGTTTTCTTTTTTATTTCAACAAATCCTTCAAGAATACCAATCAATAACATATAACCAATTTGATTCCATGTAAATACTGTTCCGACTAATCCGTTCAATCAATATTAAATCACAGAAAACGAAATCATGCAATTCCTCACGTTTTCCAAAGGTTACTACTTGCCTTATACGCTAAATCCTTCTTCCATTGAAACTTCTAATTCTGGACCTTACTTTTGCTCCCAAACGCACCAAGCTAGACTCTCCCAATTCAAATCTCCACCGTACACAATGTAGTTCCATCAGTGAAGACGAAATTTGAAGGCGATCCACAGCACGGACCTTCCCTGATCATGGTTTGATGATGGCTGGTCAGACATCTCCATTAGCCACCTTCTTCCTTTCTCTCCCTCTTTTCTCTCAATAATAACCCACGAAATTTCCCTCTTGTCTAACTTTAGTTTCCTATTTATATTAGGCTTTAGAAGTCTTAAACCAACCCTAATTGGCTACTTTAATTTGGGCTAACCTAACCATGGTCTAATTAATGTCTAACACCTTCTAATTTAATTCCTACTTTTTCTCCACCTTCTATTTTTCTACTAAAACAATACTAATCAATTCTCTTATTATCTAAACACTCTTTACAAGCTATTTTCGTGCCTAATAATTACTTAAACATTAAATATCACCTAAAACCTTATTTTCTCCAAATTAATACGTGAAATCTCCTAATTACCCCTTTTCGCACTTTTAGGCTTTTATTAATTCCTTTTTATTTCTAACTTGTCAAAATAATTTATTTTCTTCTATTTTCTAATTCTAGTTATTATTTAATGATCTATTTATTAATTACCCTTTTCTGAAAATTACCAAAATACCCTTTTTATTCTTTTAGGCTAATTTCATTAAAATTCTTTCTTTATTTACAACTTATGACTTATTCGAATTAATTATCTTCTAAATCTTTACTTTTTATTTCAACTAGGACTTAACTCATATTTTCTTTTATTTATTATTTATTTATTTATTAGGTGAAAATTCGGGGTTTTACAAATTGCTTGACCTTTAATCGCCTTTTGAGTGATGTATATGAGGTCAAACTCGGATAGTAGCAGCTGCCACTTTGCCGTTCTGCCAGTTAGTACCGGTTTCTCAAATAAGTACTTCAAAGGATCCATCCGAGATATCAGTAAAGTGGAATGACTAAGGAAGTAAAGCCTTAGTCTTTGAGTAGCCCACACTAGAGCGTAACAGGTCTTTTCCAACGGTGAGTACTTGGCTTTATATTCTGTGAATTTTTTACTTAGATAGTAAATTGCCCTTTCCTTTCTACCAGTCTCATCATGCTACCCCAAGACACATCCCATCGATGCTTCCAACACTGACAAGTACAGAATCAGTGGTCTTCCTGGAGTTGGTGGCACTAGCACAGGTGGATTCAATAAATATTCCTTTATTGTATCAAAGGCCTGTTGGCAATCTTTATTCCAGACCGTCGGGTTATCCTTTCTCAGAAGCTTGAAAATCGGTTCACAGATAGCAGTGAGCTGTGCTATGAAACGGCTTATGTACTGAATTCTTCCAAGAAAACCACGAACCTCCTTCTCCGTTTTGGGTGATGGCATTTCAATTATGGCCTTGACTTTAGCTGGGTCGATCTCAATTCCTCTTCTGCTTAATATAAATCCCAGCAACTTTCCTGATGTAGCCCCAAAGACGCATTTAGCCGGGTTAAGCCATAGACTATACTTCCTGAGTCGATCAAACACCTTCTTCAAATTAACCAAGTGATCCTTTTCTTTGCATGATTTGGCGATCATATCATCCACATAGACCTCCATCTCCTTATGGATCATGTCATGGAATAGCGCTGTCATGGCTCGTTGGTATGTTGCCCAGGCATTCTTGAGCCCAAATGGCATGACAGTATAGTGGAAAGTGCCCCAAGGTGTGATGAACACTGTTTTCTCTTGATCTTGATCTTCTTTAGCCATCTTGATCTATCTCGAGAAACCATCCATGAACGAGAATAGGCTATGTATTGCAGTATTATCCACCAAGATGTCGATGTGTGGAAGTGGAAAATCATCCTTTGGACTTGCCTTGTTCAGATCCCTGTAGTCCACACACATTCTGACCTTCCCGTCCTTCTTTGGTACTGGCACTATGTTTGCAAGCCACTCGGGGCATGTGGAGACTGCCAAAAATCCTGCTTGAAATTGTTTGACCACTTCTTCCTTGACCTTCAAGGTCCATTCAGGTTTCAATCTTCTCAGCTTCTGCTTAATTGGCTTGACCCCTGGCAAAATTGGCAACTTGTGTCCACCATGTCAGTGTTTAACCCTGGCATGTCCTGATACGACCAAGCGAACACATCCTTATAGTCTGCCAAGAACCGTGTCATTTCATCACGCTACACATCAGACAGGCATGCCCCGATTTTCACTATTTATGGGTCATCTTTGGTCCCAAGATTTATTGAGATGGTCTCCTCAATATTAAGTTGGACCCCCTTTTCATGACGTTCCAATTGATATTCAATTTCTTTTGGAAGATCTTCTTCTTCGACCTCAGTCTCTTCTTTGATCCCCATGAGGTCAAAGTCGAGCTCAAGGTCGAAGTCATATTCAACCTGATCTAACTCTGTTTGCTTGTATGGTTCATAAATAGTTTGGACCTTTTTGAAAAAATTAAATTTTCTAGAAAAAATAGAAAAATCTTTTTGGGTTTTTTGTGAGCCTTCTAAAACAACTTTCCCTGAAGACGAAGGCTCATTAGGACCTTCAGGGAAACGGCATTCCACTAATGGAGTTTTTTTTGGAAGCCGCGTCTGTTTGTCAAACAAACGCTGCTTCAAAGGTAAGGGGAGTTTCCTCCCAATTGGTCAAAATACATTTTTTAGGAGCGGGGGAAATGGTGCAAGCCTACTCCTCAATCTCTGAATCTGATGCCATCATCACCGGATGAGTTGTACCGCCCTTTTCTGCCACGGGGCTCAATCCAGATATAAACTCTTCTAGAATTTTTACCGCTGACCAATCAATGAACGGCAGCTGCTTATCATCACCAGCCCTTTCGCCTTCAGTCATGGCAAAGAAAGCCCCGACATCTTCGGAGAAGTCCATTTGCTGCTCTGGTTGTGGCCCAGGCCCGCCCACTGTCTCAAGTGTAGGAGATAGGTTATAGGGTCGCAGGGTCGGAACAGAAGGCTTTTGGAATGGGTTGATATTGCGGTATGGAGGTTTGGACTGATCCATGGGAGGAGACAGTTGGATTGTATGAATGCTTAGGAAAATTTTCCCTTAAATGAGGGAATTTTCCTCTACTTCTTTTCTCTTCTTCTTCCTGCTTCATCCTTCTCCATCCTCTGGGTTTAAATCCCCACCTTACTTTAGGGACCAGCTTCTTTGCCCTTATTGGCTCCACCATCCCCAGCAAATTAATTCCCAGGCCTTTTCCCGGGTGGAAGTGATATTTTTCCATCACTTTCCTCACCATCTTCTCAGCGGTAGTCCCTTTCTCTCCTTTTTTCTCACACCCCCTAGGTATGAAATTGACTGTTTCAAATTGATACAAGTGGAACGCAATCTTGTCGACAGTTAAATCCACATTGATGAAGGGTACGTCAGGTGACACAATGGGAGGTACCAAATTCTCAGCTAGGACAATTATCACCCTCTGTCCTCTTATGTACTTCACCCTTTGGTGAAGCGTGGATGGTATTGCCCTAGCTGAATGTATCCACGTCCTCCCTAGGAGTAGATTGAAGGCCGCAGGATATCCATCACTTCAAATGTGATGTTAAAAATATTCGGTCCAATTGTGACCGGCAATTCAATCTCCCTTAGGGAGTGTATCTTAGAGCTATCAAAAGCCCTCACAATCCTCCCATTCTGTTTGATCTTCGACTGATCCAGACCAAGTTTGGCAAAAGTGATTAATGGGCAGACATTTAAAGCCGACCCATTGTCAATTAGAACCCGTGCCACCATACTGCCCTTATAAAGCACTGTGATGTGCAAAGGGTCAACATGGTAGCACCCACCTGGGCTTATTTCACCTTCAGAAAAACTTATCACATTATGTCATAAGATTTGACCAACTATTTTGCCTAATTGGTCCGGATCAATAGTCTGAGACACGTGTGCACTCTGAAGCACCCTTAATAATGCGTCCCTGTGCTTTTCAGAATTTAGCAAAAGGCCCAGTATTGAAATCTGGGCCGGGACTTTATTCAGCTGATCGACAAGATTGAATTCGCTTTTTTTATTATTTTTATGAGGTCTGATGCTTCATTTCCTGCATCCTGGGGGATGTCTTCTCCTACTTTGGTTTTTCCTTTCATTTTTCTTTTTTCTTCTATTTCTATTTTCTCTTTCTCCACTTCTGTTTTTTTTCTTTTCCTTCTCCTTCTACACATCTCCTTGACCTCGTCATGAGGTTCACCTCTTCCTGGTTTTGGTTCATGATCATTCCCCCGCTGTAGTTCCATGTTACAGCTGACTCAGAATAGGCAAGTTTGGGACATGGATCACCAGCGGTTGGCGCTTGGACAGGATGTAGGAGTTGGTTTTTGAATATTACAGATAGGTGGAACATTTACCACCAAAGGTAGAAGCTGCTTGGGAGCTGTTGGAACAGAAGGAGTAACAGATACTGTGGTGGGGTCACATTGGATGACTAAGGGAGCTTTTGATGGCTGGGATGGGGAACAAGTGGGTGGACTGCAATTGAAGACCAAAGGAGGCCTTGCAATGTTTATTTGGGCCACGAGGGAGGAGACCCGGTTCAAGGAGGAGCTAATATCCTCAGCAGCATGATCATTTTTCTGGGAGATGACATTAATTTCATCCTCCCCTTTCTCTTGGAAGAAACGGACCTTAACCGAGGTCCCCACGGGAGCTATCAATTGAGATGGGTCAAAGGCCCTTCTCGTAGAGGATATGGCAGTGATGAAGTTGGATGGGCCTGCCCCATTGTGATAAGGTAGAGGGTTTTGCCCAATATCATTTCCTGACGGGGCAGGTGCAGCAGTATTAAAGACCAGGGTTTTTTTGATCCAATAGATTCTGAACCGCGTTCTTCAGAACCCAACAAGTGTCTGTAGAGTGCCCCGGTGCACCCATGTGAAAGTCACAAGTAACTGCTGGATCAAAATTCCTTCCCTTCGAGGCATTCGGGCTAGGCTCCTTCAAGGTCACATACTCCCCTTTCAACAGAGTTGGCAACAGTTAGGAAAAAGACACAGGAAGGGGGTAAAAACTCTGCTCATCCTTGCTGCCATCCAGGCATCCTTTTCTTCCTTAGTGAAAGCGCGCCTCTGATTTGCAGGCACGGAGGGGGAGAAATTGACATTGAAACGGGTCTGATACGACTGCTGGGCCTGCTGGGGTGCAGACACATTAATGTTGAGTGGCCTCTTATGAGGGGGAGCTTGCACCAAGTTCACTTCTCCTTCTTTTCTTGCCCCGTTCTTCTTGAACCCAGTTCCCTTCTTCTGTGCCAGGGAGGTAGAGGAATCTGATTATCCGACCAAAGCAGAGTAATCAATGAGTTTTCCCGACCTGACCCCTTCCTCGATCCGGTCAACTACCTGTACCAGGGCTGCAAAATTGGTGGTAATCTGACCCACCAGATGATTGTAGAAGGGTTGCCCCAGTGTGCTTACTAACGTTGAGATCATCTAAGGCTCCAAAATAGGCGGTCTGACCTGGGAGGCAGTCTCTCTCCACCTCTTAGCATACTGCCTTACAGATTCCTTTTTTCCCTTACTCATCCTCATCATATCATACCGATCTGGCACGATCTCCGAGTTGAATTTATACTGGTCCAAAAACGTGTCAGCCAAGTCCTTCCACCTTCTGATCCTTCCATGGTCCACCGTGGCAAACCACCTAAGAGCCGATCCTGTCAAACTCCTCTGGAAGAGTTGGATCAGTATGCCATCATCCCGGCCAAACTAGCACAAAGCCCCACAGTATAACTTTAGATAGCTCATTGGGCAGCCCGTGCCATCATATTTGTCGAAGTCTGGGCATTTGAATTTCGCCGGCAGGCATACATCCGGGTATATGCACAGGTCGTCAAAGGTGGTACCTCCATAGCTGTTTCCCCACTTCACCTCCTTAAGTTCTTCCTGAATTCTTTTGATCTTATGTAGGAGTTTCCTTTCCATCTCCTCCCTAGTTTTTTCCTTTTCCATCTCTTTCTCATACTCCACAGTATTTTCCCTGATCAGGATAGGTTCAGGGACAGGTTCAGAAATGGGCTCAGGTATGGGTTGAGCTGGAGGTGGAACGTAGGCTTGAGGTGGTGGTGCTTGATGGGAAGTTGAGGCTTGGTTTTGGGCCTGGGCCTGTTGGGCCTGAACCGCTAGTAAATCTCCTAGCATCTTGGCCAGTCCGGCCATTTGCTCTTGCAATTGAGCAAAGTCCTGAGCTGGAACGGTAGCTTGAGCTTGGTTCTCTTCAGTATTCATTGTTCGAGCTTTGGATCTAGTCACTGGAGCAATGATTGCAAGTATGTGTACCTGGGGAAAAAAAACAAAGAAACATGTCAGCTCCCATTTAATCCGAGTCACACTCCTATAAATGTAGATAAGTGAGTTAGGTGAACACAAGTCCGGATTTATTTGTTTTTTTATTTATTTATTTCTACTTCTTTTTTTTTTATTGCTGGAATATTCTAGGGCTTCCAAGGGTCCTGCAAAATTTTGATTTGATTGGAGAAAATGACTAACCAAAGGTTTTTTTTTTGGAATATTCTAGGGCTTCCAAGTGTCCCACAAATTTTTGATTTGATTGGAGAAAATGACCAATCAAAGGTTTTTTGGAATATTCTAGGGCTTCCAAGTGTCCCACAAATTTTTGATTTGATTGGAGAAAATGACCAACCAAAGGTTTTTTGGAATATTCTAGGGCTTCCAAAGGTCAAACAAATTTTTGATTTGATTGGTACTCGTGACCAACCAAAGGTTTTTTTGGAATATTCTAGGGCTTCCAAAGGTCCCACAAATTTTTGATTAGATTGGTACTCATGACAAACCAAAGGATTTTTTTCATTTTTTTATATATATTTTTTTGTCTGCTGAATTTCCTCAGTTTTCAAGTTTGAAAATTTGATTGAAACATGTTTGAGGTGGATTGGTATCAAGAAATATGATACCTTGGTTCCCCTTAATGTATCTTGAGGGAAAGGGTAGATTTGTGTTTCAAAATTAGGTTAAATCCTTAATTAAAAAAATTTTTTTTGAACACTTGAATTATCTTTTCATACTCTCCTTGGGGTGCCCACAGATTATTCAAAAATTTTTAGGCATTTTATTTTCAAAAATGGGATGAAAAATCAATTTGCCAATTTTCGGGCTGTATCTGACATGTTAGATCAGATAAAGCTATGCTTTATTGTATCCGATGTAAATAATCAGATACATACATAAACTTTTGTAACCGATGAAATATGTCGGATAAGGAGATTAGGTTGTTTAACCGACCTGAGTTGTCGGTTAATGCTGAATTGGCCCTTTTTGACTCATTTTTTCACTAGATCATGTTACTTTTATTCCCACTTAATGTTCACCTTGACTCAGCCTCTAAACATAGTCTCCAATTGGACTTTGACACCATACTTGCAAAAATGCCCAAATTCATGAGGGTACTTGTACCCTCCAAAGTTATACACCAATTCATGGATTTCATACTCTTGGTTGCCTCCTACATGGACTTTGGGTAGGATGACTTTTAAATTGAGTTGGAAACTCTTCCAATGGGTTACACCAACCTTAGGCTATAAACACTTTTGGGAAAAATTTCATCCCAAACATATGGACACCATGGCTTTTAATTTGCATGACATTAAAGAAACAGGGTTTTACCTTGCCACCTTGTGTTACCTTCAATATGGTATTCATATTATACCTTGGCCTGTGAAACATGCAAACGGCCTTCCCACAATTACACCCAATTCCCCAAACGTAATTGTTTACTTTAGCTGAAAACGTGTTTCTCCACCTTCAAGCGTATGGTTTTTGGGTTTTGGCTTAATTGGCAACTTAGAACTCAAGTCTAGTGATGCCCGGAATCGAATCACAGATCCCATTGTCATCACATCATTGACTCAAATTCTAAGGTAAATGTTTTCACTTTCGCTTTCCGAAGTATCGACCTTGTTGCGCCAAACTACACACATTTGGGTTCAACTTCCTATAGGTAATGGGTAGGTTGTGTAAAAAGTTTAAAGTGCTCAAATGCATTTGAAATTTAAGGTGCATTCACAACGTCCCAGCCCCTTGCCACTCTTTTTTCGTAGCCATGCATACAATTTCAAGCCAATGCATATGACATTATATTGGAAGTAAAACACAAGCCAGTAAGATAGTAACACCTAACTATGCACATAATTATTACATACTCAAAAAGTAGCATACAAATATGTTATCATATTGTACAGACAACAATTAAATCATGAAAAGCATGCTTGAAACCAAAAAGCATCCTCTAAATTTCCAGATTGCATGCTCTTTTTTCATGCTCAAAGCGCATCATTATACCTCAAATCAAGGCCTAAAAATACAACAACTAAACATATTGTACAAGAAGTATTTTATTAGGGAAAGCATGCTTGAAAACCCCCCAAAATGCCTACTGAATTTACTGAGTTTCATGCTCTTCCTTTTCATGCTCAAAGTGCTTTATTCATACCCAAATCAAGGCCCAAAAATCCAATAACTAAGAATATGGCACAAGAAGTGTTTTAATTTGGGAAACATGCTTGAAAACCCCCAAAAACACCCACTAAGCACTTCAAATTTTCTACTCATTATTTTCATGCTCCATGCATATCATCCATACCCCAAATCAAGGCATGCCTTAAAAAACAAAATAGCAAGTAATTGTATGGTGCAAGCAATAATTGATCATGGAAGACATGCTTGGGAACCAAAAATACTACACTGAATTTCCAGATTTCATGCTCATGATCAAAACATATTCATATCCCCAAAGCCAAGCATGTTCTCTTAACAATGTAATAAGTAAACATGTGTGACAAGATAAGGCACCAAACAATACATACATGCCTCTATCCATGTGAATTTCTGAGCATTCAAATCAGATCTAAGATACATCAAACATTCAAGAAATAAAAAAATCAAAATAGCAAGCATTCAAGAATAAAAACATGAACAAAACACCAACCATGGCTTAAATCCACAAGTCCCCAGCAGAGTTGCCAGTTGTGAGACATGGAAAATCACCTAGATGATTCCCTCCATCTTCACACCATTCAATTTTAGGTGTGAATGGACACCAAAATCATCAAAACAAACAAAAAGACAAATCTAGAGTAAAAATAACTCCATTTGAAAATAAAATCCAGAGATGGGTAGGGAGATTAGATTATGAATGGGGGAAGGTGTTAGACACCCCCATTCACCCACGCAAGATGGTTGCCAAGTGTTGTTCATGCTCAAAATATAAAAAAAAGGGCTTGCTAATTCAAAATAATCAAAAAGCTTGCAAAGAATTAAATACATGTATGATCCCTCCACATGAGAAGTCCAATGAATCTTAGAATTTCTTTTATGGAAGTATCACTTCTGGGACATCACCATTTTAAATGGAAATCAAAACAAAACTTGAACACAAACAAGTTAAGACAAATTCGGAGAATTCGGTAAAAGATGGAGCCATTTGACCATAAATCATTCAAATCAAATTCAAATTGAATCAAACCAAATCCATTTGAAAGATTATGATAAATAGAAGATTCGTGCAAATTTTCAATTAAATCCGGTTAAAAACCTAAGAGTTATGCTCCTTTGAAATCTACTGTTGGAAATCGGTAAAAGTAACAAGTGGGCAACTTTGGAATTTCATTTGGGAAACTTGGCTTCATATAAATTCGTGAAATTTGGCATGAATGAATTATGTAGGGCCATCTTTCAAATAAAACTAGCCCCATACAAAAATTCATCCGGATGTGCCTTGGGTGACCTCCTGAACAGGCCCCGAAGATCACAAATTAACCCAGAAATATGCTATTGAGCAGTTCTGAGTAAATCCATTACCCACGACACAAATGAAGTCAAAAAATTATAAAACCAATTGGATTTGAAATTAGACTCCCAAAGGAAAACACAAAAACCAAAGTCACTCAAATCGGACTTAAATCGAGCAAATGGTGCTCATTTGAAGTGACAGGTTCAGCAATCTGGCCTGAACTGACCTGTCAACTTCGACTGAATGGTATCAAAAAACCACTTCATAAAATTGATGAAATTTTATAGACATGAACTAGACAGTCTCACCTTTCATATGTCTTTGGAATCACTCCAAAATTCATCCGGATGATAAAGTTATGGGTGTCCGAAGTTAGGGTACAGATGTAGTCCAGTTTTGCCATTTTTAAGATAAATCAATCCAAAACAGTGATTGAGTGTGTGGAGTCCGTGAAATCTAAATCAAAATCATTTGAAAAAGTATTGAAAAACCTCTAGGAGGAAATATGGCACGAATTTGGCTCACCATCCTCTTCGATCGAAGAGAATATGCCAAAACCCTAAAATGGAGCAAAAATGCCCAAATCCAAGAGGTTAGACCTAGAGGTCTTCAATACTCGAGATAAACTTGTTTGAAATCAATAAGAAATATCCCAGAAATGCTTGGGGCTATTTATTTCAGATCTATCACAATGAATGCAATAGATCCCAAATACAAGCCGATTCCGAAAAAACGAGTGCAATATGTGCATGTGTACAAATTAACTCTTCAATCACATACATAGCAACATATAGCATTCATATCAATCAAATGGGGTTCTAGAAAACCTAGGGTTCCGTTCTATTCTCATTTCCCTTAGTTCTCTCTCCCCGTTTTACGGTATCGAGATAGTCTTGGGGTACTTTGAGTATGAAACAGTTTTCATAGAATCAAAAGGCCAATCAAGAGGATTTTATAACTAAGGATCAATTCCCAGTCTCGTTTCCCCTAGATCCCTCTTCACGTTTTACGGCTAGAGGGAGTCTCGAGGTACTTTGAGTAGGGAAATGGGTTGCATACACAATCAATAGGCCATTATTCTACAGAAAGGTAGAAGAAAGATCTATTTCTAGAATTTAAGAACATAAAGGAAAAGGGGTTTTAGGCTTACTTGGGGGTGCTGGAAGCAATGGGGCAGAGGTTTCCCTTCTTCACTTGGAGCTCTTCAATCTCCAACTCTTGGCAAAAATTCTTGGCCATTTGCTTGAGGAGTGGCCTCCTATCTAAGGTTAGGGGGAACCCTAATGGTAGACACAAGGAATTGTCTAGAATCCCCCACACTTAACCCTAGGGTTATTTCCGAGATTTCCACTCCTTAAACAAAGGATATGATGGTAAAAAGTGAAAAGTTTTGGAAAACCCTAATTTTGAGCAAAAACCTTGTATCCGACAACTCAGGTCGGATACAAGTGAACATTTTTGTATCCGACAAATTTCGTCGGATACACTAATACTTGCTTGTATCCGATGACTTGTGTCAGACATAATAAAGAATGCTTAAATCTGAATTTTTGTGCTGGTTACAAAGGAAAGAATGATTTTTGCCAATTATTCATCATTTTCTCAGCACAATTTTGGGGTGTCTACAGCAACACTACAACAACCACCATCGTTAATACCAACAACAACCTTTCTTTTAAGTGGAGAAGCAGTTCTAGTGCTCATGTTCGATATGGAATATTAGGTAATCATATAGTTGTTTTTCATAAATTCAATTTGAAATAAGGTTGATTGGATCACCTCTTAGAGTATGATAGAGAATACAATTGTTATTGGGTGTAAAATTGGGATTTTTCAAACTAAGGCCTCGTTTGGCTTTCATTCTGGATTAGTAATTCATCCTGAGAATGAGTTCCTAAAACTCATTTTGCGAATTAATTTTTAAGGCTTTCTAATTCCATTTGATTTGCACATAGCAAAATGAGTTTGAACCCAAGCAAATGTTTGGTTAAGATGCAATGAAATGAGTTCCCTAAAATTTTTCTTTTCCTTTATTTTTTTCATTTTTTATGAATAATAATAAGAAAACTGGTTGATCCTTGAAAGATAAAACTTAAAATATCTGAAAAAGAAAAAAGAAAAATCCTTCTTATAAATATATTTATAACCGAATATAAATAATACAAATACAAAACACAATCATAATTTACCCCATGATACCAAACCCTACAATAGCACCTGCAACTATAATTGACTCAAATAACACAAAAAAATACAATTGTTACCAATACGGCTTTCTTTTTTGGTAATAAGATCAGAAATATTACTATTAATCAAAATAGTTTAAGTTACACGTGGTATAGATCTGCCAAAATAGTCATCAATAAGAACAAAAGAAATTTAAGGAGGTAAATTTGTTTTCCAAAAACAAGAAAACTGGTCTAATGAAAAATTAGCCAAGGCATTTGCTGTGGCGTTAGCTTCTCTGTAGATTTTCTTATTTTCACTTTTCAAAAACTTTTACATGTTGCTGATATGTCTTGAATGATTTCTTTTATGTACCATGGGATGTTATCTTCTGTGTGGTTGAGAATATGAGTGAGAGTAGCTGTATTACTTTCAATAGTTTCCCCAGTATTTTTGCAAGCTTGATCCCTTCTAGAACTGCACTTGCTTTTGCAGCTAAAGATGAAGCTATCCCGATGTAGTTTACAATTGCTCCAAGTGGGATCCCATTAATATCTATAAAAACATGCTTAAGTCATTTGTGGGAAAGGAATCTGTGCAAAGAAGCTATTGGAAAGATTATTAAAGAGAGAATGCGAAAATTGGTCTCAGGCTTTGTTGTAAATATTGGCATTGCTACAAATATTAGGGTTGAACTGTGGGGATCGAGGTTGGCTATTCATATCACCCCTGGATCACCAGAAAAAAAATCAGGCATATCTTTATGGAGATATGCTCCATTTTCTAACTTGTAATCATTTTTCTATCTCAACAAAAATATATTTTACAGGTTGTCGAACAGCAGAAACACAAAGCCAAAAACAATTTAAATTCCACTCCTTAGCTAGATTGGAACTTTTTCATACTCAAGACCCAAAAGATTAACTCTCTAGATACTCTATTATATGCTTCTCTAGATCAATAACAACCAAGGTCTCATTAGCAAGATATCAATAGAGGACAAGATGGATTTACTTGCTAACAAATTAATGATCTGAAACTTATCTATTACCTACTTGGTCATGTCAATGATGGGAAACCAAATAACCATTAAGGACACCTCAAGAAACACTACAATAAATCACATTTAAAAAAAAGTAAAAAGGAAATGCCTTCTTCCTAGATGACTTAAGGAGGTGAAAGGTCAAATAACCTTGACTACATGGCAAAATATGCACACTGCAGATTGCCATCCAGAAATGTATAGCATGTTTACACTATGCTGCTTTATGGGATCAAATTTTTTTTCCAAATAATATGGATTATCTTGGTGTCGCTTCAATATAAATGGAGAGAAAATATGAGACCTGGTTCCGTAGTCTCCATCTTGACAATTTGGTGGTGGAATATATAGTTCTAATCTAAAAACAAGAAGACATACATATAAAAGTATTAACAATAGGCAATTGTAGTCAAATAATGGTCATAAGAATGGAAGATCTCAATTCATCTCCCCAATTTTTTGGACGGAGGATGATTACTGAGTAACAGATGCAAACACTCCTGTTTTTTTTTGGTATTAACTTTATTAAATATGCACAAAATTGTTTTGATCAAATGACAGAACAAGATGAAAATCTCTAAACTCATTCAGGAATTCAATCATAAGCCAGTTGAATTGTGATATCAAAATTTCAATACCTAACAACAACTCAAACTATCAAATGATCATAGGAAAACAAAGTAATGAGTAAACCAAGCATAGTTGTAGACACCTCAAATTACACAAGTTTGAAATTCGAAAGTGTAAAGGATTTTTTTATGTTTTGACACGAGTTAAATTTCAGCTAAGTGTTAAATGTGTGTAACCGAAATGTTATTTCGATCATTAAGTTTTTGTGAATAACCGAGGATCTATTTCGGGCATATGTAATATCTGTCTAACCGAAGTTTAATTTCAGTTCTTTTTGAAAAGATCTAGTGAATATTTGTTTGTTAGGCCTCATCATTGTTTGCACATGGGCATAGCAGAATTCGAACCAAGGTTTAATTTCGGTTAAGCTTTAATTTACTTATAACCGAAATTATATTTCGGTTATAAGTGTTTTAAGGTATAACTGAATTGTGTTTTCGGTTATACTGTTTTTGCTTCAATTTGAAAAACCCCACGAGATCTCTCTTATTTACGGCCATACCTCTATCTGGGATGTCTGAATTCCACAATTTGACCTCCGAAATTGGCCAAATTCCCCCCAATTCATGCTTTAGACAAGAGTTGAAAGGTTCTAGACACACTTTTGTGTCTACCCTTAGGTCTTTTATACCCCCACTCTTGCCTATAAATAGAAGGCCCCTCCTCTAGCAAATGGCTGGAATTTTGAAGGTCTAAGGCTCTTGAAGAAGAAGGGAAGCTTTGCCCAATTCTTTGCTCAAGTCTCTCAAGCACTTAAGGTAAGCTCCAACACCATTTTCTTCATTTTTTCTTTAATACAAGCACTCTCATCTCCTACCTTTCTGTAGTGTAAGACCTGGATGTGTTTGTAGCCCCAAATCACATTCAAAGTACCTCAAGCACCCTCTCTAGCCGTAAAATGTGAAGAGAGAGCTAGGGGAAACGAGTGTTGGAATGGAACCTTAGACTTAGATCCTCTTTTGAATGATACATTTGCATACGCTTGTGGATTTTAATATGCTTGTTATTTGAATGTGTTTCGATCTCAAAATCTGGAGAAAATACAAGGATCCATGCGCTATAGCATTGGATCCCAATTTTCTCCTAAAAATCTGATTTTCTACACAATCACACATGTATCACTTGATTTTTGTCAAAGTAGGCTTAGATCTTGGATCCAGCATGCTCAATATGGTAGATCTAAGATCAGAGGCCTTAGAATAATCTCTTAGGATTTCATGAGTTATTTTCAAGCGATTGCATCTTCAAGAGAAGACCCCATGGTCTAAACTCTTCATTTTGGGCTTTTTGCCTCAATGTGGATAGATTTGGCTCCTCCTCTCCAATCAATGAGAGATTTGAGCCAAATCCTTACCCTAAAGTTGTTTTGAATGTTTTCCAACTCTTTAAAAGTGTTTTCAATTCAAATCAATCGAATCAAATGCACACTCACTGTTTTGTCTCACTTTTACTCTAAGTTTTCAAATCTGGACTGAACCTGTACCCTGTCTTGGATTGTTCATAACTTCATCATTCGGATGAATTTTTGAGTAATTCTAAAGACATATGATAGATGAAGATGTCTAGTATAATCTTGTAAAATTGAGCAATTTATATGAAGCCGATTTTTGATACCATTTGATTAAAGTTGATAGGTCAATTCAGATCAGACTACTGAACTTGTCATTTTGATTGAGCACCGAAGGCTCGTTTGAACTCTGATTTGAGTGATTTCAATCTTTGAATTCTCCTTTATGAGTCTATTTTTAAATCCAATTGGTTTCAAGAGTTTTCGATTTGATTTGAGTGTTGTGTGTTTGATTGACTCTGGACTGCTTAGTAGCAGATAACAGAGTTAATATGTGATTCTCAAGGCATGTTTAAGAGGGCACACACACCACAAATGGATGAAGTTTTGTGTGAGGCATATTTTATGTGAAATATGGCACCTCATACTTCATTCATGCAAATTTTCAAGGATTTATATGGAGCCAATCTCCACAAATAGGTTTTCAAAAATGCCTACTTGTCACTTCTACATATTTAGAACAGTAGATTTGAACAAGCCTTTCTCCTTGATTTTGATCGGATTGGATTAAATTTTTTACTGAATATTTTACTTCATATAAGCTTTCAAATGGCTTTGATTTCGCTCAAATTGAATTTGAATTGAATGATTTATTGATGGTTGAGTTTTCCAAGCTTAAACGGTTTAACATTGAGTTTATTTTTTAGATTTGCTTTAGTTTGATTTTCTCCAATTTTTACTTCGATTTCCTATTTGATCATGAAGTCCTAGAAGGGATACATCCATAGAGAGAGTCCAAGATGAATTGGACTACTCATGTGGAAAAATCTCACATGTGTTTGTCTCCTTTCAAGCACTTTTTGAATGTTTTGTTAGCAAGCAATTATTTGAGCATGAACAACATATGACAACTACCTTGTGTGGATGAGAAGGGGTGCCTAACAACTTCCCATACTCATAACCTAATCCCCTTACCTGATCTCTGGATTTAACCATGAATTAGAGCTACTTTTAGCTCTATTTTGCCCTTTTTATGATACCTTTGGTGTTTATTCACACCTTAACTTGAATGGTGGCGACTCCTTATTTTTGTTAATCTCATGTGATGAGGAGGAGATCACGTAGGTGAATTTATTTGTTTCACAACTGGCAACTCCGCTGGGGATCTGTGGATTCAAGCCATGTTACTTGCATGTTCATGTTTAGTATGAGCTTTGTATGATTGCTTGCTGGTATTTGTTTGTAATAAGCATGTTGAATGTGTGTTAAATCTGTTTTTAGATGATGAGAGACCCATGAGGATAGGACATGTGATCCATGTATTTGGTTATGTTTAGAACCATGTTTAGGAGGCTTATCTTGTCAAACCATGCTTAGGTGTCTTGTTATCATGATAACATGTTTTGTTTTGATTTGTATTTTGAATATCATATAATGATCATGAGTATGTTAAGCATGTGATCTGAATGTTTAGTGGATGTTTTAAATGTTTCAAGCATGTTTTCCATGATTGGGGTGCTTCTTGTGCAACATGATAACATGCTTATGTAATTTTCTCCATGAATATATGATGATCATGAGCATGCTTAGGGATTTATTATTGCCTTGTTTTACTTGTGTTTATTTACTTTAAACATGATCTCTATATCATGCCTTGGTGGATGTGAATGTGAATTGCATGGCTATGAAAAAGAGTGGTAAGGGTGGGACGTTGTGATGAATGTTTCCTATTCTTTTCAAACGCACATGTGAACCTTTTATATTTTTTTACATAGCCTACCTATCACCTATAGGAAGTTGAACCCGAATGTGTGTAGCTTAGCGCACTGAGGTTGTTACTTCGGAAAGTGAAAGTGAAAACATTCACCTTAGAGCTTTGAGCTATTGATGTGATGACATTGTGGATCTTCGATTCTGGTCATACACTAGGCTTGAGATCTAAGTTGCCACTAAGCCAAAACCCAAAACCCCCTACGCTTGAAGGCAGAGAAACACATTTTATGGCCAAAGTAAACTATTACGATGGGGATTGGGTTTGTAATTGAGGGAAGGCCGTTTTGTATGGTTCACAAGGCCCAAGGTATGAAATGGATACCATATTGAAGGTAAACACAAGGTAACAAGGTAATCTCAGTTTTTTATTTCAAAAACTGCCTTCATACTTTGTAAAGTAAGATCCATGGTGTCCATATGGTTGGGGATTTTATTTTTCCCAAAGAGGTATCATACCTTATGATTGGTGTAGCTTATAGGAAGAGTTTTGACTCTTTTTAGAGGTCATCCTACCCAAATTCCAAAGGAGGCAACCCAAGAATCCAAAATTCATTCATTCGATGTATTATTTTGGTGGGAGTTTAGGCCCATCTCTTGTGAATGCGTACTAACGTTATTCATTCATTTGATGTCTTATTTCTCAATTTTTTGTTTAAAAGCCCAAGAAGGCAAAGTTGGTATTTGAAGACCTTTTGTTTTAAATTTTATTGTACTTTCCTTGTTTCTCATTGGGAGATTATTGTACAGGTTGAGGATGGTTCTATTAAATTTTACTTCTTTATGCCACATGTTCATGGTCCTCATATCTTCTTTTAGCATTGTTTGACGTCAAAGTCCACTTTGGGACTGTATTCAGAAGCCAAACAAAGGTGAACAATGAGTGGGAAAAGATAAGAGGCTATTAAAAATCTGGAAGCAATTCAATCAAAAAAGCTGGTTTCTGGGCAATAATCGAAAACACAATTCGGTCATACTGTGTTTTGTTCTCAACCGGAATTTAATTTCATGCAAGAATATTTGTTTCATAACCAAAGTTTAATTTCTGTCATGAAAATATTTATCTTTAACCGATCTGATATTTTGGTTATACCCAGAAACTTCTATTTTGCAATCTGAGCCAAACTTTTTCAATATACAAGGCCTAAAACACTGTAACTAACTTGTGGGCATCTCAATGGCATTACTAGGGAATAAATTGAGTGTTCAATTGATTTAACCAAGGATCCAACCTAACTTTGGAACACAAATCCATTATTTCCTCTAAATTTAAAGAAGATACATAAGGAGGGAATCAAGGTGTCATATTTCTTGATACCTATTCATCTCAAACATGTTCTAATCAAGCTTTTAAACTTGAAAACAGAGGGAAACTTCCAAATGTTCTTAAGCTTCTAACTTTGGGGTATTTGCAAAAATGTGGAGTAATAAGTCAATATGTGACTATATTTTTCATAACTTATCTTTAAGATGAGTTAAAAATTAGTGTCACATTTGACTTAGTTCCAACGCTAATTCTTCAAACAAGAAGAAGAATAATAGGTTGTTCAACGCTAATTCTTCAACGCTAATTCTTCAAAGAGGCACTCTGTAAGTCATATCACAAGAAGAAGAATAAAAAAGAAAAAAGAGGGAAAAGCTTTTCAAATGAATGCATAGGTTGTTTGGGAGCTTTGAAATTCTAAATTTCTAAAAATCACCTTGTGGGTCACTTGGAAACCATTGAATTCCAAGCAAAGAAAAATTCAAAAATCATAAAAAAGAAGAGGAAAAGAAATTTAAAATCAAATTCTTTGAAGCTATTTGAGCTCCTTTTTTAACTCAAAAGTCTTAAGGAAAATTCAAAAATATCATAGGCCTTTGAATTTCAAATTTTTCTCAAAATTTCCATAGGCCTCTGAAAGCCTTTGAATTTCAGATTTTTTAACTTCATAGGCCCTTGGAAGCCTGAGTAATTCTATTTAACCCTTCATAGGCATCTAAAAGCCTTGGAATTTCATAAATTCAATTCATAGGACAACTGAAGGCCTTTAAAAGCTTCAGATCTCATAGGCTACTAGTAGCCTTTGAATTTCAAATTTCAATAAGCCGTAGGGAAGTTTGAGTAATTCCCTAACCTCATAGGCCTTCTAAAACCTTAATTTAGAAACTCATACGACTACTAGAAGCTTGAAATTCCAGAAATTTTCTAAACCTCATAGGCCTTCTAAAGCATTAATTTAGAATCTCGTAGGACTACTAGAAGCCTAAAATTCCAAAACTTTTCAAAATTTCATGGGCCTAAGGAAGCCTGCGTAATTCCTTCACTCATAGGACTTTTGAAAACCTGAAACTTCAGAATTTTTTATCTTCATAAGCCCTTGGAAGCTTGGGTAATTCCAAGACACTCCTTGATTTGTCTAAAAACTTTTATTGTGGGACACGTTGGAAGCCCTAGAATATTCCAACATTTTCTTCGGATGGTCTTTTTCGTACCAACCAATTCATAAGCCCTTGAAAGCTTGAGTAATTCCAAGACACTCGGTGATTTGTCTAAAAGCTTTTATTTTAGGCATCTCATATCTTATGGGACACGTTGGAAGCCCTAAAATATTCCAACAATTCTTTTTGGTTGGTCTTTTTCGTACCAATCAACTCCATTCAAGAAGGTTAATTTTAAACCAATTCTAAAAAGAACAAAAAAAATATAAAAATACCCCAAGCTCATGTTCACTTAACCTGCATACATGCATTCATAGGTGTGTGGATATGATTCAAAAAGATACTAATATGTTTCTTTTGTTTTTTCTTGACCAAGGTTTTCGACTTCTACTGCAACCATTGCTCCTCGGCGTTCTTCGAGGCTATAGAATACTACAATGGACCCAACTGAGAACCAATCAACTGTTTCTTCTCAAGATTTTGCTCAATTGCAGAAGCAAGTGGCGGGGCTCGCCAAAATGCTGGAAAACTTGCTTGCTACTCAGGCCCAGCAAGCCCAGGCTCATGCTCATCAAGCCTCGCCTTCCCACTATGCACCTCCACCTCAAACCAACATTCCACCCCCCGCTCAACTTATCCTTGAACCTATCCCTGAATTGATCCCTGAACCCATCCTGATCAGGGAGGAGACGGTAGAATCTAAAAAAGAAAAGGAGAAAAACAGGGTAAGGGAGGAGATGGAGAAGAAACTGCTGGACAAGCTGGAGGTGATCCAGGAGGAACTAAGGGAAGTGAAAGGGGTGACCAGTTTTGGAGGCACCATCTTTGGAGACTTGTGCCTATACCCGGATATATGCTTACGGGCCAAATTCAAGTGCCCAGATTTTGACAAATACGATGGCACCGGCTGCCCTATAAGCCATCTGAAGCTCTATTGTAGGGCTTTGTGTCAGTTTGGTCGGGATGACGGCATACTAATCCAACTCTTCCAGAGAAGCTTAACCAGAGTTGCCTTGAGGTGGTTCGCCACTGTTGATCACGGAAAAATCAAAAGGTGGAAGGATCTGGCTGACGCCTTCTTGGCACAGTACAAGTTCAACTCAGAAATCGTGCCAGACAGATACGACATGATGAAGATGAGCAAAAGAAGGGATGAATCGGTGAGGCAATATGCCAAGAGGTGGAGAGAGAGCGCCTCCTAGGTCAGGCCACCAATGTTGGAGTCTGAAATGATCTCCACTTTCATTGGCACACTAGGACAGCCTTTCTACAATCACTTGGTGTAACGCCCCGGATCTGAGTTACATAGAGAAACCATAACTCATCTCCGGAGGTTAATATATAACACAGGATCGCAATATCAGAGTGAAGGAAAAACATGAATACAACAATAGCTATATAACAGAGTGCGGTAAAATAATCCCAACTGAAATAAACTCACATGACTAGCAACTACCCGTAGGAATCGTCCTCTCCAAGAGCCGCTGAAAACAAAACAAAAACAAACGGGATGAGATACGAATATCCCAGTGAGCAGCACATGCATGCACAAAACCATTTAGTTCAGTTCTAAAAACATGCCATGGTGCAAAACACATACGATGACGATAACACGTCTAATCTGAATAATCAATTAGAATTTCCAATAATCCATGCGATATAAATGCGGAAATCCATCATGTAAATCAAGCAATGACATCCGTCTCAAATCACGAAGATAGCAATAAAATAATGAGTAAATGACACCAACATAGTGAATAATCATTATTTCATATCTCAAGATATACTTCCAGATATACCAATGTCACATAAACAAAGTCTTCTCATAACCCTGTTCACGCCTCCAAATGTATATCCTGTAACGCCCCGGATCCAAGTTACGTAGATAAAACCGTAACTTATCTCTGAAGGTTATTATATAACCCAGGATAGCAAATCAAAGTGAAGGAAAAACATGAATTAAACAATAACTATAAAATTAGAGTGCACTATAACCCAAGCTCCAATATAAAATACCATAACCGAGGCTAACTCACATGAACTAAGCATATACCCGCTGATGCCGTCCTTACCAGAAACTGAAAACAAAACAAAACAAAACGTAATGAGATACGAATATCACAGTAAGCAGCACATGCATGCTCAAATACAGTTTATCAGTTCTAAAATATGATATAGTTGTAAATCATGCAACAGTAGCGATAACACCTCAGTTCCGAATAATCCGAGTAATTCAACAATAAACCATTGATTAGTGAGATATAACAAGAATAATCCAGTATAATAGACATATCTGTATCATCAAAACAACAGTTGATAAGTCACCGCAGGACTCATGAAATAAGACTGCCTTTAACTAGTGTAAGACCATGCTCACTATGCCACCTCCCGGCTTATGAGCGAAGCCGAGCTACACGGTCATCGACTTATTGTGGGAGAACCCATTCAAATACAGTAATGGGTTGGCACGTACTATCCTATCATAGCCGCAGCCAACCAGATACAGAGAAGGCTTCATCGAGATACACGATGGAAATGCGTGCGTGAACAAAGTGTTACGACTAGCAAAGAACAATCCTTCCCACTATCTAGCTCCTAACATGGATCCATATCGAGCTATGCCCACTAGACTCTAAAACCAAAACCAACAGAGAAATCTAGTAAGCACAACTCATCTCAATCTCAATCATATCATCCCGAGCTACACGGGGCATCCCCGAGATACACGGAGGTAACAACATCCCGAGATACACGGGGCATCCCCGAGTACATGGAGGTAAGGTAACCATCCAGCCATCTAAATTCACAAGAACATCCTCCGAGTGTATGAAAGTTTCCAAAGATCAGATTTGTCCATAACAAATTAGTTTAAAAAGTCCTTTCCAAAATAGTGCTTAAAATCCTCTTTTATAGTCAAAATTTGGTAAAACTGTCAAAATTCAGTTAAACCGGCAAATCTGTATATAGATATCAAAATTTAGTAATAATATTAAATCCAGACCTAACACATTTATTTTAACTCAAACAGAAACTTTTCCCCATAAAATTTACTCTAACTCAATTTTATTTGATCTAATATTCTCAACTCTTGTGTTAACTCTCTTACTTCATATAAACCCTCTTTAATATTTCCATTTCAGCATTTATTATTTTACTCCATTTTCTTTTATCATTTATAAAGTATCCTTAGAGGATCTTTCCTAATATATTTTACAAAGAAACAATCTAGAGACTAGACATATGTTCAGATTTCTTTATAACCTTCAACTCATTACGCACTACTTTTCCTGATTTCCATGCTTAATACTTAAGTATAATCCCAGGTTCAGCACCTATATCTCACTCCAATTTCCTTTCTTCATCTCCCATTTATCTTGTAGATAATACCTCCTTATAAGTGTTGAAAAACCCAAACTATAATTGTTGGAAAAATCTCAGAACTTATAAAAATACTCCTCTTATTTACCTAGATAGGTTGCTAATTTTATATTAATACCTGAATGATTTCTTAGACCAACCTCTCTTATTTTCTAGCACTCCCTTAATTACTCTTAGTTAGCTTCCCAAATATTTTTCTCATTGTTGGAACTAAGAATTTGGGTTCGAATCACCCTGAGCATGAGCTGGGTGCCAGTCAGCAATGGTCAGCAATCCTAGGCGCTCTAGTCAGCAATCCTAGGCACTCTAGTCTTTCAAGGTTATACAGTGCGGCATGCTTTTCTACCAAAATAGCTAACCTATATTTGTTATTCTAAACTAATTACACATCTTTCCTAGCCCTCTAACTACTGCTTCTGCTTCCACCAGATTCAGCAACACTTATTTCCTTAAAATTTCCATTTCAGCACCTTTTGATCAACCCAAAATCCCTCAGTTTATCTTCACCTAAGATCACTAACATAAGTCTCAAATTAGAATTGAATTATCATTTTAAAAGTTAAAGGAATAGGCTGGATTTAACTGGGCGCCAACCTCTGGGAAGGTAGGCAATCCTCAGCCATCCTGGGCACCCTCTATACCAGCTTTCACATCTTCAATTCGACAACTAATATTTCTATAGGACTAAATGTCTCTTTCTGATTCAAATTAATTCTAGTAAATTCTAACACTTGGAACATGTGATTAACACATATTGAGATTTAAGTAATACATAAACCACACCTCATTTAATCAGTCGCACATCACTCCTTCTATTAGAATTTCAGCAACCTCAACCATAAGGATTCAGAATTTACAAGTATTGATCTAATACCATGCATTCTAATTAATTCGAGGATCATTTAACACCACATGCATACCTTAACTCATCAATACAAACTAATTTGCTCACTCATCGATGCCACTTACAATATTGGTTCATGCCAATTCTAAATTCTGAAATTCAGTTACGGCAACAATACTTTTTAGTTATAATCATGAATCATAATAAATTTGGCCTATAATTTCTCTTCAGCATAATAGTAATCGACCTTCTAAATTACAGATCTAAGCTGGAACTATAATTGCAAACATTTATCATCTATGAGTAAATCTGGCAACAAAATTCAGCAAAACAGGGGCTGCCGCATGCTCATACTAATATGAAATTCTAAAGGTTAAAAACCATTCAAATCAAACCAGATTCGGGCTACTTACATTAAATGCACATACAAATTCTCAATATGAAATTCAGCTACAACTACATATGTGATTAGATCTGGACACAAAAACACAGTAAAACAGGGGCTCGGCTGATCTCTAGTTCAAGGCTGAAACAAATTCCAATTTAAATCATCTAAAACGAAATAGTTTGTGCTACTTACCTTTGAACCTCGAATTTACAGTTGCTGAGAACTTAATTGCAAAATGAATCTCTGAATTCTCCTCCAAATCCAATCGGCTACATTGCTTCTGCAGGAAGTCCAATTTCCAGATCCGATCTTATTCAAATCTGATTTCTTCTTCAATTAGGAATAGAATTCCACTTATTTGAATCTAACTGTAGCTAAACTCACCTAGATTTCGAATCAAGAGGCTCAGATCTGCAGCATCTCAGTTTCTAGACGAAATCAAGTACTGCTGCAGGTAACTTCAATCTCCTTCGATCAGAACTAAACAGCCACAAGACCACTCTCTTTGATCTCCAGAAAATTCTCCAAATCCAGCTCCAAACCCTCTCTCCTTCTTCTCCTCTCTCTCTACAATCTCCACTTCAGTCACTCAATGCCAAACAAAACCAGAAACTGAAATCCTTCACCCTTTTATAGTTGCCGCTTTCATGCAACTTAAATCACGATCCCTTGCAACTACACTCCACTAAATTTCTGCACCAGCACCCTTAGTTTGCCAGAATCCCTTACTTGCCACATCATCAATCTTCCTAACCAACCAATAAAAATTTCTGTCCATTAATCATATTTAATTGATTAATTATCCCATCCGGTTCGACCAAAAGTCCCCGGTTAAACTCCTTGGTCTCCTTCCTCTATAAAATTACTAATTAACCTTAATTTAATTACTAAACCAATAATTTTTAATTTCATTAAAAATTTGGGATTTTACATATCCGGCCTACTCAGGGTTCGGATATTGAAATGATGGCCTACTCAGGGTATCGTCATCCAATGCCGGCCTACTCCGGGTATCAGCATTGACAACACCGAACCACTCAGGGTCACAATGCTGCTCTACACCGGCGGAAGAGATACAAATACCAAATAACTGATAAACCACGTTCAGTGAACCATAAATACCAATAAACAAGCGGATAAAACATATCGTGCCAAATAAAACAAATCCCAATAGTGGTAAATGTTATGTAGTTGCTTAGATTGGTTAATCAACATGCCAGAGCGACATCTACACTTCCATGTACACAGTTCCAGCCTACTCAGGGTATCAGACACTATGAAATGACGGCTTACTCAGGGTTTCGTCATCCAATGCCGGCCTACTCCGAGTATCGGCATTGACAACCAGACCTACTCAGGGTATCTGGCTGCTCTACACCGGTCATGGCAACACTCCATGGCCATGCCATTACACCAATAAAGCATATACATCACATTACTAAGCTTAGACTCTGGATCCAGGACAAGCTAAACTAGTAACAATCTCTAAACAACATTTTAACTTAATCGAGAAGATAGCATGCAAATCCAACATAAAACATAATGACGATCTATCACAACTGCTGAATATCATGGGTCACTCAGGACCAGAATAGTAACTCATGGAACTTCCAGTGATATTTGAAACCAATGAACATAAATCAAAACCTTTTGTATAATTATTTACTCAAGCAAAGTCATTGTTTATAAATTCTGCCCAACACAATATAACCTGATAAAACCCCGATTAAACAGTATCACAAATTAGAAATCAATAGTAAATCATGAACTAATCAAAACCAGGTACTCATGGTACCAAGACAGCCAATAAACTACCAACCAGCCCTTCAAACCTAACTTTTAGAACTCATAAATGCTAGCAAAATTTGACGGAATAATCTCAAGAGGTTACGACCACTTTATAATACTTCTAACATCCTAATCTAGCTTCTAGCTAAGAAGTTTAAGCATTAAAATACAAGAAATGAACTCAAATTGGTCAGCCGAACTTAAATCGGAATTTGGGTGGGTGCGCTGACCTCAGGCTCCTTGGTGCCAACTCGGCACCAGCTCGGCGGACCCAAATTTATGTATGCGCCAAGCTGCCGCCAAGGGAAAATACTGAGCGGCAGCCCAGCGGATCTCCCCTGTTTTTATCGATGTTGATTTATTTCACTGTTAAATAGTTTCAACCCTCTACAACAATCTTTCTATGCTTCCACCACCCTCAATACACATTTAAACTCGATTCGAAATTAATCCATAAACAATACAGGTTTCACCTCTAAAATCTTTTCTAAAACCAACGTCTGATACTAACAATTTCCACAAACATGTAGTTCGGCTAATCTCACGAAAACAAATCCAATACACAGATTAAAATGATGCTACTCACATGATAGGAAGAACCCCACGAT
Organism: Buxus sempervirens; assembly: GCA_947561395.2. NCBI lineage: Eukaryota > Viridiplantae > Streptophyta > Magnoliopsida > Buxales > Buxaceae > Buxus > Buxus sempervirens. The sequence goes on along the minus strand of OX387187.1, from coordinate 5,550,568 downwards.
CGATTACTTGCAAATCCACTTCAGACCTCGCACAGCAGCAACTCCAAAATCACTTCAATGAGTGATCGGTGTTCCAAATCTCGATTCCTAATTGCACCCTAGGTTGGACCGATCCCAGCAACCTCCGGCAGAAAGATCTCCTACTTCTGAATAGCTTCCAAACAGATCCAGCACCCCAATCCACCTTGCCCTAGTTTCTTGATCGAGATGAGCAATAGCCGCAACCTCCTCCTCCGAACAAAATGAGCTAAACCTAAACTCCCCAAAATTTCTGCTACTTATAGTGGTCGCTTGTGCCCTAAAACTACCTCATGATCCACTGCTTCGCCAGACCACCAAACTTCCTACCTACTCAGCCCTATAACACATGATTCACTAATTGCCACTCCACCTAATCACCTGTCTTAGCACCTCATTAACTTATAATAAACTTTAATACATATTACCATTAGTTATCGAAATTATTTTCATAATCACCACTTAACTTAGTTTACAACCTTCTTCACCTAGTTTAGTAAAATCTCCAAAATACCCTTGCTTGCTACAATACCAAACCACCAACCCCCCCTAACGAAACTAAATTAACGGATTTGCCCTTTTATTAATTTCTCCTATATTATTTTCTTTTAAGTATTTTTCTCTAAATAATTCCCTTTTCTCTATTTCTAAGATTTTCCATTAATTAAACTAATTAACAACAAAAATCTAATATTTTTAATGTGATTTAAAAATTCGGGATTTTACACTTGGTGGGTCAAACCACCACCAACTTTGCTACCCTAGTGCAAGTGGCTGACTGGATTGAGGATGGGGTCAGATTCAGAAAATCATAGACTACTCAGCCGTGGCCGGTCAGACTGAATCCTCCACCTCCTTTGCACAGAAGAAGGGGAATGAGCTAAGAGGAATGGAGGCAGAAAAGAAGGAGAGGTGAATATGGTACAACAATCATCTGCTCCCAACAAGCCCATCCAAATCAATGTATCCACCCCATTCCACACTCCGATACCATCAACCCAATCTACCCACCAAATGCCAATTAATTTTAGTGTTCCTCAGCAAGCACAATCAAACCAGAGAAGAGCTTTTACTAAAAAGGAGAGAGACACGTGGATGGCGTCTAGAAGGAACATGGTTTTTACCCCTCCATTCCTGTGACTCCATCCCAGTTACTGCCAACTTTATTAAACGCAGGGTATGTTACTTTGAAAGAACCAAATCCTAATGCCCCTAAGGGAAAGAATTTCGATCCCTCCACCACTTGTGACTACCATATGGGTGCATTAGGACACCCTACAGATAAGTGTTGGCCTTTGAAACATGCCATCCAGGATTTAATCGATTAGAGGACACTGCTGTTTAACACAGCTGCTCCCTCTCCCTCCAGAAATGACATTGGTCAAAATCCTCGACCTCAGCATAATGGGGCAGGCCCCTCCAATTTAGTGGGGGCCATCTCTTCCAATAGGACCTTTGATCCCTCGCAATTAATTGCACCAATATGGACCTCTGTAAAGGTCTATTTTGATCAGGAAGAGGAGGAGTGAGTTAATGTCATTTCTGGGAGAAAAGGAAATGACAATGTTGCTGAGGACATTAATTCCTCTTTAAACAGGGTCTCATCCCTCATGGCCCATATGAAGATTTCAAAACCCCCTTTAATTATTGACTGCAATTCACCCATTGTTTTTCCATCAACCCCGTCAAAACCACCTTTGGTCATCAACTATGACCCTACCACTGCTTCCATCACTTCTTTTTCCTCAGCAACCTTCATACCATCGCAATCTGAGACAACCAAGAAGTTGCCTCCTATTGTGATTGATATACCTTCTCAAAATCCTACTTCCACACCATCTTCATATACCAAGTCTAAGCTTCCACCTCTTGTGATAAATGTCCCTAAGCCTTTATATTCAGAGTCTGCTATAACTTGGAACTACAGCGAAGGCCTTACAACCACGATTCCGGTGGTTGAGAGATAGAGCAAAGAAGAAGTGAACCTCATTATGAGGTCAAGAAGATGTGTAGGAGATGAACAAAATGGAAAAGAGCAGGAAGTAGAGGAAGAGAAAAAAGAAGCTGAAGAAAAGAAGTCAAAGGGAAAAGCAAAAATAGGGGAGGACACCCCCAGGTTGCTGAAAATGAGGTTGCAGACCTCATTAAGATAATAAAAAAGAGTGAATTCAACATTGTGGATCAGTTAAACAAGGTCCTTGCCCATATATCAATACTGGGACTTTTGCTTAATTCAAATAAGCATAGGGACTCATTGCTAAGGGTGCTTCAGAGTGCACATGTTCCTAAAACAATTGATCCAGACCAGCTAGGCAAAATGGTCGGCCAAATCTTATCTCACAATGTAATAAGTTTTTCTGAAAGTGAGATAAGCCCAGGCGGATGCTATCATGTTGATCCTTTGCACGTCAATGTGCTTTGTAAAGGTAGTATGATAGCACGAGCTTTAATTGACAATGGGTCGGCTTTAAATGTCTGCCCATTGGTTACTTTTGTGGAGCTTGATCTAGATCAATCCAAAATCAAGAAAAATGGAAGGATTATGAGAGCATTTGACAGCTCTAAGACACACTCCCTAGGGGAGATTGAACTGCCCGTCACTATTGGACCTAATATCTTCAATATCACATTTGAGGTGATAGATATCCTAGCAGCTTTTAATCTGCTCCTAGGAAGGCCATGGATACACTCGGCTAGGGCAATACCATCCACTCTTCACCAGAGGGTGAAGTATATAAGAGGGCAGAGGGTGATAACTGTCATAGTTGAGAATTTAGTACCTCCCATTGTGCCACCTGATGTACCCTTCATCAATGTCGAATTAACGGTCGATAAAGTTGCATTCCGCTCTTTTGAATTCGAAACGGTCAACTTCATACCTGGGGGTGTCAGAAAAAGAAGGAGAAGTTGACTAGTGTGGAAAAGATGGTAAAAAAGGTATTGAAAGAATATGATTTCCATCCCGGGAAGGGTTTGGGAATTTATTTACAAGAGAGGTTGGAACCAGTAAAAGTGAAGAAACTAATCCCAAGAGCAAGATTAGGGATGAAGCCAGGGAGATGGAGAAGGCATAAGCAGACTGAAGAAGGGAATGTAGAGAGGATGAGCCAAAGAAAATTCCCTCACTTAAGGGAAACTTTTCCAAAACCTTCTCACAAGATTCAGCTGTCTCTTCTCATGGATCAGTCAAAACCTCCATACTTTAACTCCAATCCTTTCAAGAAACCATATACCCCAACCTTGCAACCCTACATCCCATCGTTACCACCTTCTTCACTTGAAGCCATGGGCGAGCCTGGGCTACAACCAGGACAGCATCAGGATTTCTTAGAGGAAGTGGGAGCCTTATTTGCAATGGCAGAGAATGAAGGAAAAGAAGAAAAAACAGAAAAAGAAAGCATGCCGTTCATTGATTGGGCAGCAATAAAGATGCCAAATAATGTCACATCCAGACTGAGCCCTGAAGCAGAAAAGGGCAGTATTTCTCATCCGGTGATGATGGCATCGGATTTTGAGATTGAGGATAGGCTTGCACTATATCACCTGCTCCAAAAGAAAATGTTTTGAAAAATTGGGAGGAAACTCCCTTAACCTTTGAGGCCGCGTTTGGTTGGCAAACAGCCGTGGCCTCCCAAATAAAAAAACTCCATTAGTGGAATGCCCTTTTCCTGAAAGTTTTAATGAGCCTTCGTCTTCGGAAAAGTTTTCTCATAAGGCTCTACAAAAACCCAAAAAGATTTTTCAACTTTTCCTAGAAAATTTAAATCTGTAAAAAAAGTCCAAATCCCTTATGAACCATATATGCAAACCGAATTAGAACAAGTTGAATATGACTTCGATCTTGAGCTCGACTTCGACCTAATGGGGATCGAAGAAGAGATCGAGGTCAAAGAAGATGACCCTCCAAAAGAAATTTCATATCAATTGGAGCGTCATGAAAAGGGTATTCAACCTAATATTGAAGAGCCCATCTCTGTACCCCAAGGGACTGAAGATGACCCAAAAATTGTAAAAATTGGCGCATGCCTGTCTAATTTGCAGCAAAAAGAAATGTCACAATTCTTGGCTGATTACAAGGACGTGTTCGCATGGTCTTATCGGGATATGCCAGGATTGGATACAGACATGGTTGTACACAGACTGCCAATTCTGCCAGGAGTGAAGCCAATTAAGCAAAAATTGAGGAGGTTAAAACCTGAATGGACTTTGAAGGTTAAGGATGAAGTGGTTAAGCAATTCCAAGCCGGATTTTTAGCTGTTTCCACATACCCGTATGGCTCGTAAATATAGTGCCGGTTCCAAATAAAGACGAAAAGGTTAGGATGTGCATGGATTACAAAGAGTTGAATAAGGCGAGCCCAAAGGATGACTTTCCTCTGCCACACATCGATATATTAGTTGATAATACCGTAGTGCACAGCTTGTTCTCATTTATGGAGGGCTTCTCTGGGTATAATCAAATCAAGATGACAAAGGAGGATCAAGAAAAAACAGCTTTTATTACACCTTGGGGTACCTTTCACTACACAGTTATGCCATTCGGACTGAAGAACACCGGTGCAACCTATCAGCGAACCATGATGGCACTTTTTCATGATATGATCCATAAGGAAATGGAGGTCTATGTGGATGATATGATTGCCAAATCTTGTGAAGAAGAAGACCCCTTGATCAATTTAAAGAAGGTATTTGACCGTCTTAGGAAATACAGTTTAAGGCTTAATCGAGCAAAGTGTGTTTTTGGAGCCACGTCAGGAAAATTGCTTGGGTTCATTGTAAGCAGAAGAAGGGTTGAGATTGATCCAGCTAAAGCCAAAGCAATCATTGAAATGCCACCACGCAAAACAAAGAAAGAAGTTCGGGGTTTTCTTGGAAGAATTCAATACATTAGTCGGGTTATAGCACAACTCATTGCTATCTATGAACCGATTTTCAAGCTTCTAAGAAAGAACAACCCAATGGTGTGGAATGATGATTGCCAACAAGCTTTCGACAAGATAAAGGAGTATCTGTCGAATCCATCTGTACTAGTACCGCCACTCCAGGAAGACCACTGATTCTTTACTTGTCAGTATTGAAGACGACAATGGGGTGTGTATTGGGGCAGCACGATGAGACAGGGAGAAAAGAGAAGGCTATCTACTACTTAAGCAAAAAGTTTACAGATTATGATACAAGATATTCGCCTTTGGAAAAGACTTGTTGTGCTTTGGTCTAGGCAACTCAGAGGCTTAGGCATTACTTCCTAAGTTATTCTACATTGTTGATATCTAGAATGGATCCTCCGAAGTATTTGTTTGAGAAGCCGGCATTAACTGGAAGAACAGCAAAATGGCAATTATTGCTTTCAAAATTTGACCTTATATACATCACTCAGAAGGCGATTAAAGGTTAAGCAATTGTCGATCATCTAGTTGCACATCCTTTACCAGAGTACCAGCTGCTTAAGACAAACTTTCCTGACGAGGCAATTTTGTTTGCTGAAGAAGAAGAAAGTAAAGACTCCTGGCAGATGTTCTTTGATGGAGCTGCAAATATGAATGGAAACGGAATCGGGGCAGTTTTAGTAAAGCTGGATGGTTCACATATCCCAATCGCAGTAAAGTTGAGATTTCAGTGCACAAACAATATTGCAGAGTATGAAGCATGTATAATAGGGTTGCAAGTTGCTTTAGACCATGAGGTAGAGGAACTTGACGTATACGGGGATTCAAGTCTTATCATCTTCCAAACAACCGGTGAATTAAAAACCAAAGATCACAAATTGATCCCATATCACCAGTATTTGGAAGAAATAAGCACCAAATTTACTCGAATTTCCTTCAATTATATGCCAAGGGCTAAGAATCAGTTTGCGGACGCTTTGGCGACATTGGCTTCAATGATCAGTATTTCAGAAGGAGTAGATATCAAATCACTGGAAATTGAAGTCATAGATGAACTGGCTTATTGTCTTGTTCTAGAAGGAGCACAAGAAGAAGAAACACCGTGGTTTCAGGATATAAAAAATTTCTTGAATGATTGGAGTTTTCCAGAAGGGGCTACTTCTACGGAGAAAAGGACAATACAGAGATTAGCAGGACAGTTCCTACTAAATGGTGGGCAGTTATACAAGAGATCATACAATGATATTCTACTCCGATGCGTCGCCAAAACTCAAGCAGAAAGATTAATAGAGACAATGCATGGAGGAGTTTGTGGGCCACATATGAACGGACACATTCTTGTGAAGAAAATTTTGCGATTAGGATATTACTGATTGACAATGGAGCACGATTGCTGTACACATGTCAAGAGGTGTCATTTATGCCAGTATATGCTAATAATAAGCATGCACCACCCAGTAAGTTGCATAATATGACGTCGCCATGGCCGTTCTCTATGTGGGGCATTGATGTCATTGGGATGATTCCTCCGAAGGCATCAAATTGACACAAATTTATTCTCATAGCAATTGACTACTTCACAAAGTAGGTTGAAGCCGCTTCATATGCAAATATTACAGGGAACCATGTTCTTAAATTTTTTAAGCACAACATAATTTGTCGCTGTGGTTTGCCAAATGCCATAGTATCAGAAAATGCTTCAAATATTAAAAACAAGGATATGAAGAAGATGTGTGAACAATTTTAGATCATCCATCACAAGTCAGTTCCGAATAGACCAAAAATGAATGGGGTAGTAGAAGCAGCAAATAAGAATATAAAGAAGATAATTTAGAAGATGGTAGTGAGTTACAGAGATTGGCACGAAATGCTACCATTTGATCTACATGCTTACAAAACTTCAATCCGGACTTTTACTGGGGCAACTCCGTATTCCCTAGTTTATGGAACAGAAGCAGTGTTGCCTGTCAAAGTTGAGATCCCGTCACTAAGAGTGTTAATGGAAGCAAAATTAGAAGAAGCTGAATAGATGCAATCCAGATATGATCAACTCAACCTAATGGAAGAAAAGCGCTTAAATGTGCTCTGTCATGGCCAATTTAATCAGAAGAGGATGGACAGGGCTTACAATAAGAAGGTGAAGCCCAGAACTTTCCAAAGTAGGAGATTTGGTTTTGAAGAAAATTCTACCATTTTTGGAAGACCCTCGTGGGAAGTTTAAGCCAAATTGGGAAGGACCTTACATGGTGAAGAAGGTCCTATCAGGAGGTGCTCTCATCTTAACAGAAATGGATGGGAAAAATTTTCCTGAGCCAATTAACTCTGATGCAGTCAAAAAATATTTTCCTTGATTGAGTATTATTATGAAAATGATCCGAGGCCGTCTTTCTTTATCCCTCAAAACTTTTAAAATCCTTAGCCTATCCAAGTTGATCTTGTTCGTATTTTTCTAAAACCTAAACAAGGACTTACAGTTTCATACTTGGGCAAAGCCAATAGGTGCAAAAATAAAATACAAGAAAAGAACAAAAAAAAGTATAGTGGCAAATGAAAGCCAAATGCAAAAAGAAAGAGAAAAAGGAAAAATTTGGGAATTGGGGTTATATTCATCATGACTGTAAGCCCAGCTGTCCTATTTTCAATTTTTGAAAAGTTTGAGCTTATAATTCCCCTTCTTTCATAAACTTAGCCTAGCTTTCGTTTCGTCCTATTTTTAAGCCCTCGGTGATCTTAGTGTATTCTTTCAACCTTCAGAGCAAGATTGGTGATGACGGAATGAATAAGCCGGTCGTAGTGAAAACCGTAATTGGCACTAGGGGCAACATTGGCAAGAGAAAATTTTAAATGAAGAAAAAAGAAAAAAAAGCAGAAAATGAAACAAGTGGTTGAGTTGATTAGGTTATCCAAGCTTCCAGTGAAATCAGCATGAGACTGAGCAGATGGGTTATAACGGGATCAACGGAGAAGGAAAGGTATTTGGGGATGAGTCTAAAGGTCCTAAAGTTTAAGGATCTGATTTTTCCCTATTACTTGAAATACCCTTTTCATTATTCAACTTGTTTTAATTCCTTTAATTATATGTGATTAAGTGTTCTGGACCAATTTCCAAAAAAATACAAAAAAATATATATATTTTGGCCAGTGATGAGAAATCAATGACTTTTCATAAAACAATTGTTTTTACAAGCATATAAGAATTCTAAGGCCAATAGTAAAAAACCCTATTTTGGTATTATATTCCTTGCTTTTCCACTATTTGAGTTTTCTTTTGTACAAAAGTATGAAAAATAAAAAATACAATAAAGTGAACTAATCCCTATCCTATAGCCGCTCCTCAAGCTTCCGAATCCGAGCCGCAACAAGTCCTGGGGCCCCGTCTGCATCTGGATCACTCAAGAAGGATACAACATCATCAGAGAGAGCCTGTCTAACCCGTAGATCTCTGAGCCTGGCAAGAGACTCATCATGCCTCTGGACTAGAGCCCTCACCTCAAAGCTACGGGCCTGTCTCTGCTCCTCAAGCTGCCTTTCCAGATCAGCACACTGAAGCTTCATCTCTCGGGACTCATGTACCCAGATGTGCTGTAATCATCTATGGGATGCCCTCTCGAACTCCAAGATGTCCTCATAGGTCGGTGCTGGAGCCACGGGAGGATCCTCCAGTACTGGGGCACAACTCTGGACCTGCTCTCTGATCCAGAAGAGTTAGTCCTTCTTATGCAGCTCAGAGAAGACGGGGCCTTTCAGAAAGCATGCATAAGACCACTCCTTCATCAATCGAGCACATAGCCCCATGGTGGCTGGTGTGAGTGGTCTTATGAAGTCATCGTATGCATTTGGGATCGTAATCCTCTGCACCTCTCCGAACTGCCTAAGAACTCTCAGAGGCAGATAAAGTGTAGAAGCCTTCAAACCTACCAGTATCACGAAGTTCTTCTCTCTGAAGCTAATCACTGTCTCTACACTAGGCTAATAAGTGCCAGGCCATCTCACCTGGTCATCTTGGAGTGTGTCTAAAAAGACAAACCACCCCCTCTTGCCTCCTTGGATGGAAGGACATCCCCGGTTGTTCATCAAAGTGAGAACATCCATACGCTGGGCAAAATGTCGATCAATCAACTCAATCTGGGATAGGTGGTCAAGTAACCAAATCTGCAAAAAAAAAAGGGGAAGCACTTCAATTTATTTTCAAGAGTTTCAATTTCAAATATAATTTGCAGTTTAAAGGGAAAAGTGGGAATTTTACCTATAAAATGGGGGCACATGCAAGGAAGCTCTTCTTTCGCTTGAAGTTGCAGTTTGTCAGTGCATGGTAGATCTCTGCCAGGATCATGGGAGCCAGCCTCTCGCGCTCCTTCACCTGGCATATGACTGAGATGAGGGACAAGTCCACCTCATCGTCATCACACGGAAAAAGTAGCTGGTTCACTACTATCAAAGTCAAGGCATTGAACTGGGCTTGCCGGTTCTCGCTCCTAATGAGCTTCTCAGTCAAAAAAGACTTGGATAAGGTTGTAAGACCCCGAATTTTTCTAAATATTAAAATAATTAATAATTAATATTCCTGGAGATTTTTATTGATGGAATTAATTAATGATTGTAGGAGATATTATTATTAGTGGAGATCAGGAGTTTGGCGCAGATCAGGCCTTTCTATCGTGAGATATCGAGGTAAGTTTAATATTTTAAGTGTTGTATTTTGATTGGGCGAGTGCGTCGTGTTTGATGCATGTGCGTCGCGTGGAATAGTGGGTATATAGATAAAGTGTATACCCTAGTAGAATACGATTGGTATTCTACTCATCGTATGCTTGGGTATTCGACAGCCGCAAAGATCATAACGCGACTATGAACGATCGAAAGAAGAAAGAAGAAGAAGAAAAGAAGAAGAAGAAGAAGAAGGGAGAGAGAGTTGCTTGGGTTTTCATCTCCTGAGCATTGTTTGGTATCTGTGAAGAAGAGTTGATCGTTGCTGGTTAGATAAGAACGCATGATTAGGTAGGTAGCACTGGTTTAACTGCTCAATTTCGTTTTGTTGACTTGTTTGATTCGCGTTGCATGTTCTTATGATGTAAAAGTATGTATTTAGTTTGATTTTGATCATATATGTATGTTAGAAATGATCAGAACAGAGAAAAAAATTGGTTTTCAAACGCTGTTCAACGTTTTTGCTTGGGCGCCTACCCCGGCTCCTTGAGCTTTCCTGAGCGCCCATAGGCACCTATGTAATAATTTTGGCTGCCCACCTCCGCTTAGAGGAGGAGGGTAGGCGTTTAAAATTAAACAAGTGCCAACCTAAGACGCCTAAGCGCCCCCGAGTGCCTGTTAAAAAAAATAAACCAACCGAAATTGAACTAGCGCCAGCCCAGCACACCTAGGCGCCCTGAGCTGAGCGCCCATAATAAAATTTTCAGATTTTTGATAAATTGATTCCTAATTCAATACTAAATGATTTTTAATAAATTTTATCAATTAAATTAGATGTTTTAAGTCAAAAAATTACCAAAATACACTGTTTTACAGAAAAATAATTAGGGAGTTATTTTAGAGTATTAGTTGCCTAATTTTGAATATAATAAGAAATTCTAAGTCTTTGTACAAATAAAATTTATAAATGGGGAGAATTAACCAAGAGATATTATTATACATGCTATAAACCAGATTTCTACAGCAAGAACATTCAGATTAGAATTTCAACCCAGATACCTCGAATGTTGATAAAATTACAGAATTGACCTTTATATGCCGTTAGGCACTATTGTTTATATAAAGATGAGTCCTTAGGGATTTTTTTGTGTCTATTGGGCATAGCTGAGTATGGATCCATAGAATAAGCTAGATAGCTAAGGGATATTTCATTTGGGTTGAGTTACTCCCTTGTGCGAGTGCGCTTCCTTTGTAAGTTGGGTTGCATTGGAGGGTCCCGTGTCTGTAGGGTCATTTCGAGCCTTGCTGGTGATTCCTGTACATGTGGATCAGTGGTCATCTCAATGTATTGATTTCGGTGCTGGATGCTGGTGGTTCATGCCAACTCTGTTGAGTTGTGCGCAATAAGTTGATGACTACGGCTCTTATCTAAGGAGATGTCTCAGGTTTGAGTATCATTAATAGCATCGCCCTTAAGCCGCACAATGGTATAGCATTTGGTCGAGAGTCATCTCAAAAGGTTTATCTTTCTTTGTGAGTCCTACAATGACATTGAAATCATGAACTCTTGTTGCTATATATATATTGTCACATGTGAGATGCATGCTTGTGATACGTTATGGTTGGATGTGATTGTTTAGTACATTCTAGTTTTATTAGACACGGAGTTGTCTGCTTCATTTAAAATATAGTGTAAATTCTGATTCTTGGTTCTTATTATAAATTCTTCTATATCTATGACACTTAGAAATGTTTTATATGCTGATTTGTGTTTTGAATTCGCTATGATTGATTATTCAAGCCTGTGTATCCGTGTTAGCTTAATCGTGCATGAATAATTACTTTCATATATAAATTGTTTATAGTATGCATGTGTTACTTACTGAGATATTCGTATCTCACCCTACTTTTCATCTTGTTTTTTAGCTAATACGCGAGAGGGGGACTTTAGTGGTGATTATCAGGCACACTTTATTGACTTTCTGCCAGAGGATTACTACTATTCGGAGTGAGCTGAGGTTAAGGAAATGATGATTGAGGACTTCTTGATAGTTTATTTTATTTACTTAGACTTGAGAATTATTTCATTTATTTGGTTTTGATGTATCTTTGACAAAGAGACTGAGAGTTTTTAGCACCCATTGATTACTAGACTTGAATCTTTTGATATTGGTGGATATTCACTTATTTTTATTTATGATGATGTTAGGTTTACACTTCCACACATTATGTTTCCGCACTCTGATAGTAATGAAATGAAATCTTATTTACTTTCAGTCTGGTTTAATTGTTGATGATATATTCACATGGGCCTAGTAGCACCTCGGATTCGGTTGTTGAACTGGATTCGGGTTGTTACAGTAGCGAACCGGATTCGGGTCAGGTGTTGGTTTGTATTGACTCGGGTATGGGGCGTTACAGGGTCAACAATGCTTCGGTGTCCCCTAATTCCTTCTTCCCAATTCCCAAAAATGTAGGAGCTTCCTTTTTGTAGCATGGTTTTAGTGGTGGATTCACCACTTTGTGGGAAAATCTCGAATTCAAGATTGTCTCAATTTCCTCTACAGTGGGAGTCATATCTTTATCATCAAATCGGAATAGATTTAATTAAGGCTCCCAATGCCCAATTAAAGCTTCTATTATCTCCCAATTAAGTGGAATATTGGGGATTGAAAGAATGTGCCCTAAGTTGGTGAAATCCCACCCTATACCATCCTCGTGGGTCATTGAGCTAACCCACTTCTCATAAAAGGAGTCAACAATGCTATATCTATTAAGGTTTGGGGGTTTTGACATTGAATGTGCATTTGCAGGAGGAACGAGATTGGTCTGCGCAGGAGGCGCAGAAGATGATCCAGAAAACTCAGTTTGGTTAAAGGTTAATTTGAGCTTAACCGAAATTCTATCTCGGTTATGCAAGAAAAGAGCTATAACCGAAATAATATTTCGGTTATACATATTTCATGTATAACCGAAATACAATTTCGGTTATAAACAAAAGAAATAAAAATAAAAAGAAGGAAAAGAAAAGAAATAAGGAATTCCAAATTTTCCTTGTATTACCTGTTCATATGTCATAATTGCAAAAAAGGGAAAATATAGAAAGAAAAAGCAAGAGAACAAGAGGCAATAAATCAAAAAATTTCTTTTATATACAATTTTCATTTCTTACAAATATGCTATAAGTGTACAAGGAATCCTAACTGTGCGCGCGTCGGAAACGCGGCACGGGGAAATTCAGAGTCGCCACCGCCTGATGGGGTGCAGGCGGACACCTGGGTGCCTAACCTTGTCTATTAGGGCATTTGGTCTGCGGCTTTTGAGATTCTAAGTAGGGTCTCGGTTGTGGTCTGGGGAAGTCCGTAGACACCTCGGTCCACCCCGTCGGGTGACGGGTCCCTTAGGTTTATCCTAGTTTGAGTAAGCTTACTTGGGTCTCATCCGATTCCTAATCCGATATGCAGTTTGGTTAAGTCTGGCGGGACCACCTGAGTGGTGTGGGTCCCTTTAATTGCTTTTATCTTGATTAATTAAGTAATCTGAGTGTGGTTGGGTGGGCCCCGTTGGAAGGTCCACAGTGTCCTTGGTGGGCTTAGTCAAGCCCGTGTACCCTGATGGGCCTCGGTCTATCCTAGGAGGCCCTTTGGGCTTTGGTTAAGTGCATTGATTTTACTTTAGGTTCAGATTTGAAGATTAGGTGTTTTCCATGAAAAGGTGGGCCGGATTGGTTTGTGGGCCCCTTAGGTGAGCCCACATGGTGGCCAAGTAATTTTTATTGGATTTATCTTTTTAATTTGCTAAAGTGAGTTGGACACTGGGCTTGGGGCCCGTAGTCCAAATCTGGGCTTGAAAGCGCAGCTCTCTGAAGTCTAGGGTTTGCACCCTTCCTTGGTTTGATTAGTGGGCTTTGGCAGGCCCGATAGGCCCTTGCCCTTGGTCTCAGCCAAACCACGCATTTCATGCATCAATTCACTAATAAGTTCGGGTGGGCCGCATTAGGTTTGACCCGCCCGGATAGATTAGTTCATTTATGTATCTTGATTGGGCCACATGCATGCATTCCATTGTGTTCATTAGGCTTGGTGGGCCCCGTTGGAAGGCCCACGGGAAATCAAATTGGACCGGGGGTCCAAGTCCCATATTGGGTTTCCGGGTGACCCGGAAACCCTGTTGGTTTATTCAGTTCAGTTCGGAAATGGCACTCATATCCAACAATAATCACAAAAAATATACAAAATTGACACTTTGTCAGGGAGAAACTGGCTCATTATACTGGGTCCAAGGGGAGGGACCCGAGGCCCCTCCCCGTACCAACGAACAAGTTGGACGCGCGGCAAACAATGGGGTTGGGGGGTGCGGGGGGGCGAAGCCCCCCACGGTACGGTAAAAAGCACTTCTGGGTTTTTTCAAAAATATAGCAATTCGGCATTTTTTAAGAATATGCACTGACCTCAGGCACTAGGTGCGAGGTCAACGCGAGGTGGGCGGACCGAAAACGGCGAAAAAAAAGCACCCGCGGGTGAAAGCGCCTCGCGCGAGGTTCGCACGAGCTTTGCGCGAGAGTGCGCGCGAGCTTCGCCCGAGAGTGCGCGCGAGCTTCGTGCGAGCTCGGCGGACACCCTGATGCTCTGTTTTTTTTCTTTTCTCAGAGACTGGCTTGATTTCCAGTCTCTGTAACACCTCTCAGTGCTTCTACCAGACTCTAGAGGACACTTAAACATGCTTTTAAACTATTCTAACCTACTTGGAGAAACGACTCCCACTCTCCTAAAAGAACCAGGCTTGATTATCATAAAAAAAAAAAATAAACCAACTATCAGATACGGATTAACAAATGCAGGGGGAGGTGATGGGAGCATGTTCACGAGCACACAAGAAGGAAACAGCAGGGGGTTAGGGGAGCATGTTGGCAAGTCTAGCAAAATGAGAAGAAAATAATAACAGACATATATTGCATGCTTAAGAAAGAAAAGAAGAAAACTTCCACCTACGCTTGGACTGGACTTGTGCATGCACACAAACATTCGAAGAAGGGAAGGAGAAAGGGGGTTTACAGGGATACAAAAAACTTACTTAACCGGGAACACACTCCCCTTTTACTACAAACCCGATATTCCCCAAAACCGTAGCCTGGGAGATCCCATGTGGAAGCAACTTGAAAAGTGGTGGATAATATACTTACACAAATATCATGCAAGAGAACCAGTTTTCATATATATGACATAGAAGCTAGTGGGGAACAATACCTGAAAGTTCCTAGCTCTTTTGTGGAAGTGTGTGACTTCCTCGAAGCGAAAACGCTGCTGCGAGCTTCCTCTCCAACAGCCACCGCAAGTAGCTCCTCCGATCTTTGGGTAGAAGGATGAAGAAGAAGGAGAGAAGAGGAGGTAGGAAGCCAAGGTCGGGTGCTTGGGGAGCTAGGGAGGGAAGTCAGGCCACGGGAGAGGAGGTTCCTGAAAACCAAATGCCAACCAGAGAAAAAAAAACCTTCACCGAAAAATTCCCCAATCCAAAAATCTTCCAACCCTTTGCGCGAAATCTCGCACGGTTTATATAGGCGAGGAAAAAAGGGGTATCCGATAAGCTTGCGCTCAGCGCAAGCTTAGCGCATACCCGCTTGCCACGTCCGCGCGAGCGGCAGCATGATGAAAAAACATTTAATGCGGCCGCTCGTCGGTCGGAAAATCCGAATTTTTCGGATTTAGTCCCTGGGTATTTTCAATTTAATCCGATATTCTTGGATTTTTACAGATTTAGTCCCTGGGATATTTCGTACGTTTGGATATTGACGGATTTGATCCCCGAGATATTTTCCTACGCAACTTGCCACGTGTGCAGTTTGTCGATTTTGCTGCTCGAAAACTTCGTCAGCTCATATTTTCTCCGTCCGGACTCCGATCTGGGCAAACTTAGTTGCGTTAGAATCATATCAGAGCCCTCTATCCCATGACCTAGGGGTAGGACTCTGGATCGGATTTTAGCAGAAAGTCAACTTTTGGCTCCGCTCAAGTTTGACCGCCCGCAGAACCTTCATCCGGACTCCGATTCCTGCAAACTCAGTTGTATTGGAACTGTGTCAAGATTCTCTATCCAATGGTATAGGGGTAAGCATCTGGATCGGATTTTAGCAGAAAGTCAACTTTTGGCTCCCCTCAAGTTTGACCGCCCGCAGAACCCTCATCCGGACTTCGATTCCTGCAAACTCAGTTGTGTTGGAACCGTGTCGAGATTCTCTATCCAATGGCATAAAGCGAGGTGGCCAATTTTCACTTGATCAAAAAGTCAACTTTTCACCCCTTAGGGTTTGACTTTCTGTCCAGGGTTTGCATTTCTGGTTTTTCTGGGAGCGCAAAAATGAGGTGCTTACATTAACTATACGCAGGTCCGTCCCCATCACCTTTGCCTCTACCCTGTCTGCGCCCAAATACATGTGTAAAAAGACGGTATGCTGTTGGGCTAGGTAAGGTAAGGAGCCCAAGATCGAATGAGCTAGGATGTCTGCAGGTACGATGGCTGTAGAGGGATCCATGGGGCTGGCATATCCAGGGTCATCCAACTCCTCACCAGTAAGGTCCAGAATGTGCGAATCATCCATAGCTAGCGCAGGAATGACTAGAATCCCGGATGGATCTGCAGTAGGAGATGAGTCTACATCAATGGGATCCTCAACTGGAGTAGCCGGCTCATCCGCAGGATCCTCAACAGCAGGAGTAGTGTCAGGAACAGGCACATTTGGCATAACAGAAGCGTAATTTGGAATTGAACTTCAGGATTAACTAAAGAGATAAAGTTGAAGTATGCCTACCTGGGATATCAATAGATGGAACTGTGGAATCAAGATCAGTAGCCGAGGCCTCGGGGCGATTAGGAACAGCAGCACTGACATCTGGCTCCGGTAGCTCAACAGGAATGTCAGCAGGAACTGAAGCACTAGCTGGAGGGAAAGCCGGGGCAGCATCTGGAAACGGGGGGTCATGCTCAATTGGGACATCATCCATAGGATCCTCTGAGACTCTCCCATCAGCAGATCTCATGATATCATCTACATCTGTCGAATAGAAGGCAAAACCGGCAGAAGAAGAAGGACCTAGGAAGTCAAAGTCCTGAAAAGTACCGAGGATCAAGATTAGTTTCAAGGAAGAAAGAGATAACAATTAATAAAAAGAATCATACTTGGTCCTGAACACTGCCCTGACTCTAAGGATAGGACTAAAGTCACAGAAAAGGGTGTCAGATAAACATAAGAATGGAAATAAAACAAGAGCAAAGGGAAGAAAAATACCCGTCCAGACTCTAACTCAACAATCCGGATATCCTGCTCGGCCACCATAGCCTCTAGCTCCCTGATTCGAGCGTCCTGCTGGGCCACCACCAGGTCATGCTTAGCAATCATATCCTAGATAGCTGCCTACTGAGTATCGAAGCGCTCCCTCAAGGCTGAAAGCTCGGCAATCTGAAAAGAGGAACATGAAGTCAATGGCAATCATTGTGCTATAAAACGATAAAATAAAATGAAAAATCAGGAAGTGACTTACAGTATCATCGCGAGCTCTTGTATAGATCCCTCCGATCTCAGTGACCCCAGCACAAGTAGGCCTATCCATCAGACGTCCAATAGACATCATCCGGAACCACTCGTCATAATCACCCTCCACCGTCAACTCCTCAGCATCGATCCAATGATCAAATTGATCAATGACAAAATCGTATGGGAGGACAACAGCATCCATGGGTGGAGGATAGACGGGGATGCACGCCACCCGAGAATGTTGATAATATAGACGCTCCCCTAAGTACAGGACCCTACCAATCCTCCCAAGGAAGCACTGATAGGGCTGGCATCAACGATCGCGGCCAAAAGCGTCTCACACCATCATCTCGTGAGCAACGGCATCGTCTACATCCTCAAAGTGGGCCAATAGAAGCTGTAAATAAAGAAAGATGTCAGAAATATAGAGATAAAAAGATGAAAGAAGAAATGGAAAGGTAGTGGGTCATACATCGGAACGCTGGAATCGGTCTAGGTGAGCCCGAGCAGATCTGTAGCGACTCCTCTCTACATCTCTCTCAAGCACAGCCCATCGCATGGCCATAGGGAACTCTGCTGCATCCGGAATAGGAGACGGTCAAAAGAACGTCATACACATATAGGTGAAGATTTGAAATGAAAAGGAAGGTGGTCAGATGAGAAATTGAGTTTCAGACAAGAATTGAGATCAAGATAATCTTTACCAGCAAAATCTGCCAGAAGAACCTGCAGCTGACTCCATCTCCCCTCAAGGTGCCCAATCCTCGGATGGCTTTGCTCAATCCTGCCAGGATCGTACCAAAAATGAGCCTACCCATGCCAACTGCCCTGTCTAATGGAAGTCTCACAGAGTATCCAAAAAGAGAGGGCTCACTGAAGTTGTATCCTCCATGAAGAAGCAGCTCCTGAGCATCAACAGGAAGACGTGCCGGAAAATGAAGGCAAAATCAATGTGGTCCTCCATCACTATAGTGTGCATCCTCCCAAAATGCACGGTCAAGCTGCGTCGAAGCCAGCTGATAGAAATACTGCCTGTCCTCCTATCCCAAGCATCATCTAGAAGGACCTCATACCCCAAGAGTTGCCCAATCTCTGCATTTGAAGGACGAGTCATCTGTATAGTCCTCCTCGTCAAAGGAATACTGGTGATCATCATGAAGTTGAAAGGATGAAATCCTATCTCCACATCTGACAGATGAAATGACTGAGTGTCGGAGAAGTACCGCTCCATCATGGCATAGATAAGGGGATGATCAGCACGAAAGGACGAGATGAGTAGGGAATGATCGAAGCTGCACTGTTGGAACTCTTGCCTAAGCGCAGGAGAAAGCGTGAGGACCAAGGTGTGGAATCTGCCCCAACTGCCATGGAAATGAGAGTACGGATAGGGGAGAGGAATATTAGCACGAACGCACATGGATGGATGCCGTGCTAATCCTCGAAGAAGAGGTGTGTCCTGAACCTCCACTCTGAAACCATCCGGGAGGACTATACGAAAATCTCTGGCATCCTCGTCCTCCTGATCTCCATCTCGGCCTCGGCCTCGTCCTCTACCTCTACCACGGCCTCTTCCTCTGCCTCGACCTCGGCCTCGAGTAGCAACAGGCTAAAAGAAGAAAGGGATGAGTGAAGTTAGTTCTAAAGGAAGTGAAAGAAGAAGGAAGAGTTTAAGTACCCTACCTCAGAAAAGCTCTCTCCAGAGCTATCCCTAGAGTCATCAGAAGACTCTGATAAGGTAGCACTAGAACTCATCTCGATCCTAGCTTGAGAAGAAGACGGCTGATCGGCAGGGTCTACCTTCTCTCGGACTCGAGAACGACTTCTCACCATCTATAGGCAATGAATGAATCAGGGAAGTGTTTTAATTAAGTTTTTAAGTACTATTGTTTCAGTTTTAATTCAAAACTTAATTACTTTTCAAGAATTTTAGTTCTAACTTCATTTCTGATTTCTTTCAGGTTCAAAGTGAAGATTCAATAAAATGGTGCTAAGTTGAGCATGAGAATTAATGGAGATACGATTGCTATCAAAATATCAGATCGCATCAGGATACAAGGGAGTTTCAACACACCTCAATCCCTTTTTCAAAATTTTATAGGACTTAGATGTGTTCGGAAAAGTCTCTACACATATCACTTCCTATAATGAAAATTTTTATATAGGCTATCATCAATTTTCATTAAAGAAAATAAAATTTTTTTATGAAGCTTTAGCTTTGTCAAAAAAAAATATAGAAAAATCTCTATATCTAAAAAGAAAAAAAAGAAAGATGAAAAAAAAGAAAAGAAGAAAGAAAAATGTGCGTTAAGTCTTTCATATCACCTATTGAATTGTTGGTGACAGAAATGGGAAAGGAAAGAAATCAAAAGGAATTGAGTATCCTCTAAGTGTTCTTACTTCCAATATTTTTCCCTATCTTAAAATTTCTGCAAGGCCTAATCTCTCCTAATTTGTTCTGGTTTCATGGATATCAAGTGCAGAAGTACAAGAAGCACTCAAGAAAGCAAAATATACAACTTGAAAGAAGAGCAGCATAGTAGAGGTCTTAACCAATCAATTGGGAAGGGAAATAGAACAAATAGAGAAAGTGCTAGGAATTGCAAGCAACGGAGAATTTTAAATACAATTCAGATGCATCGGAGGCAACAACAATAAGCAGAGCAAAGAGGCATGCAATGTCAACCGGTTGGGTCAAGCTTCGAAGTGGAAATACCAAAGAAAAATCGTGTAAGTCAATGCTAGTATACAAGCAAATTATAGCGAAAGGAATCCTTGACAGCAAGAATCACATGCAATTCATCTCAAACAAAAGATTCCAGAGTACAAACCAACTACACAAAAGGGCAGTGATACTGAGTAAATAAGACAGCAATGGGGATACAAGATTGTAGGAAATAGCATGCAACAACATACGTTAATTAGAATCTTTGAGAAAATTTGGTTGCTGGCAATTGAACGTTTGTAAACCAAATCAAGATACGGAGGATGGAGCCAATGATGCATAACAATTAAACCTATTCAACAAACAACAAGTGTTTGGGGAAGGCTCATTAAAGAAAAATCGTACCTTGGTGGAGAAGCAAGATGCTGTTGAAAAGGGGATAATTGCCCGAAATTATAGATGTCACCGGAGAAACGTGGAAGTCGCCAGAGGTAATCAACCGTTGCTGGAGAAGAGGGGGTATCCAAGGTCACCGAAGAAGAAAACGAGGGTTTCTTCCACTAGGAAACGGCGAAGAAGCCATAAAATGTGAGTTTTTGAAATGTCATGGGAATTTAGGCGAAGTTGCTGTAACGCTCCTGTGCGCACCCGATTTCGGTCACACAACGAGGCGCACGCAAAATGATGCGTGCCTCGAGATTTGTTTGGAGTCGCCACTGCCTGATGGGGTGCAGGCAGACACCTGGGTGCCTAAGTTCTTCTACTAAGGCTTGGTTTGCGGCTTGAGATTCTAAGTAGGTTCTTGATTGCGGTCTGGGGAAGTCCGTAGACACCCCAATCCACCCTGTCAAGTGACGGGTCCCATAGGTTTCCCTGGTTTGAGTCAACTTTGGTCTCTCACTCACCCGATTCCTATTTCCAGCATTCAATTTAATTAAGTCTGTCGGGACCGCCAAAGTGGTGTGGGTCCCTTTACTTGATTTTATCTTTTTAGTTAAAGATGATCTGAGTCTGATTGGGTGGGCCCCGTCGGAAGGCCCACGGATCTCTTGGTGGGCCAAGTGTGGCCCATATGTCCCCTTGGTGGGCCTCAGTCTAAACCTGAGAGGCCCTTTGGGCTTTGGTTCAAATGAATTGATTTTTTATTTGAAGTTTAAGTTTGATTAAATTTGATTTTCATGCAAAAAATGAGTCTGGGTTGCTTTGTGGGCCCGTGAGTGGGCCACACTGTGGGTTGCCAAATGATTTCAGATTATCTTTCTTAACTATGCCAAAATGGGTCAGGTTTTGGTCTTGGGGCCCTTTACCTAGGCTTGGGCTTGAAAGCCCAAGGCTTCTTGAGTTAGGGTTTTGGAAACCCTAACCTTGGTTAGGTTCAATGGGCTTAATGGGCCCGATTGGCCCTGCCCGTGGTTGTGCGCACGTGGGGGCGCACTTTGTTGGATGCCCGGCTTTCCGTGGGTTTTTCGTTGGTTTTGGGGAGTCGCCACTGTTCATTATTAAGGGTGTGAACAGTCACCCAATTTTTGATTTTAGATTTAAGTTTGGGTGGTGTACCAGAGATCTTGGATAAGTGGTTCGGTCGTAACCCAAGGAAGTCTGTAGACACCTTGAGTTACCCCGCTAGATAGCAGGTTCCCATGAATCAGAATTTAGGTGAGGTAACCCAACTAAAACAAAAGTCTAGACCATTAACATGAAGTCAAAACAATGGGTTGCTGTATTTTGGATTTTCCTTGTGTGGGCTCATCAGAAAGCCCACAAGGGTTTGCTATCACATAGGCCCATCTAAACGCCTAGTTTCTCTTCAAGGGCAAAACAGTCATCCGTGGGACAAATTCCGACTAAGTATTCATTCATGCGATAGTCCCAAGTTAGGAAGCACTACAAAAACTCAGCCCATAAAGACTTGTAAGAAGAAGAAATAGAGTGAGAAAATGCGAATAGGGGGTTTTGGGAATGAATGTTGAAAGTTAAGGGAACTAGAAAAACAATAGAAAATTTTCTTATACCCAAACTCTTAAAATAACACAAACCCCACATCTCTTCTCGAATTCACAAAAAATCAGCCCAAAACCAATACGCCCAAACCGTGATATGATAATTTTTTTTTATATTTGTTTCTTTTCTGCAAATCACTCGATCCCCTCTCTTCATCTCAATCGCATCTATCTTTCTTCTATTTGAATGAAAGATAAAACCAAATAACAGCCGTTTTGTGGCTGTTCGTCCATTTCATGAAGTTGGGTTCGACTGTTTTAGCCGCCAACAGCCGAACCTGTTTCTCATCACTTTCTCTTCAAGGGTCTTTCATATATATATATATATATATATATATATTGTTTTGCAGGTATTGAACGAGCTGGTACGACACCTTAAGAATGCCGATTTAAAGCGCTATTTCAAAGCTTCAAAGAAAGCATGCAACTGAACTGAGATTTGTCATTACATGTTATTGTAATCAAAAGAAAACTCAACATTACCTATAAATGAATAAGCCACAGTTTGGTTTTGGAGCTCCCTTATCGTGAGCCGTCCCCTTTCTCTTCTTCCTACCAGTTTCTTTCTTTTAGTTTCAGGTTTTTTTTTTCTTAGAGAATGAAAGCCGAGAATGCCAGAGACAGCCCTCTTCTTTTCTCTGTTTTTTTCTTCCTTCTTCCCCCTTCCTCAGACTTTTTGTTCGTCATCTTAAAGAGAGAAAGCAGATGGGAGTGGGAGAGACAGACCCACGTGGTCCCCTCTCCCCTCCCATCTCCCCTTTACACGGTTTTGTTTTTTTATTCGTTCCTTCAAAGAGAAATCAGATGGGAGAGAAAGAGACACCCACATGGGACCTCTTCTTCCTCTTCCATAACAATTAAGGAGGGGACGAACCTCCTTTATATTTTATTCCTTTTTTTTTTTCTTTACTTTTGATCTTTTTAATTACTTGTTAAAAAGAAAGAGATGGGTGGGTGACGTCCACCCACTCCCATCTCTATTATTTTACACTTTTCTTGTTTTGTTATTTAATTTTATTTTTTGTTTTTTTTTCTTTTAGTTATGTCTTTTCATGTTATCATTTAAGTAACAAATTTTATTTTCTTATTTTTATTTTTTGCTGATTTTGTTTTAGTTTGCCATGTGGAAAATGCAAAACAAAGTGTATTCTTGCCACGTGGCGCAGTTTCCACATATTTTTCCAAAATTACTCTCGAAATTGTTTTGACCGTAAATTTTTAATCCGGACTTTGATTCACGCAAATTCAGTTGCGTTGCAACCGTTTTAAAGCCCTCTTTTCAATGGTGCAAAAGTTATTGGCCAATTCAGCTTTTGGCAAAATGACAAATTTTTAGCTCTTTGTTTCGACCTGCTTAGGGTTTTGCTGTGTTTAACACTTTTTGGGTTTGAGCAAAATTTGGGTGCTTACAGCTGCCCTCCTTTGTCGGAGTCACTTGTTGACGAACGACAAAGGTAAAAAACGAGCCCAAATTTTGCATTCCTCATGTCCATCTGAGAGCTTTGAGTTGATTTCTTGTTTGTGGGATAAAGCACATAGCGCGAGCCTTTTACGTGCATGGTACTTTTCCCAATTCTGGTTTTCGGAAATAGGTGGCGCTTTGCACCTTTTCCAGGTTTCGGAAAGAAGTGACGCTTTGCACATCTTTCAGGTTTTGGGGTGCCCGTGCATTGCTTTAATGTCGGTACACTGGTTTTGAGTTTTCAAGTTGTTTCAATTTCTCAGATTTCATCGAGGATGCAATTCTTGGTTCTTTCTTACTTTTTTGTCAGATTTGGATTTTTCAAGTGTTTCCAGGGGTGTGATTACCCTAAAGGTATTTCTAAGCTCTCTTTGAATTTTGAATATTTTTTTTTTTGTTTTTTTTTTGTTTTTGTTACTATATATATATTTTTTTGTTTTTGTTTTTGTTTTTTTTGTTTTTTGTTTTTTTTTTGTTTTTTTGTTTTTTTTGTTTTCTTTCTTTTGGAAAGTTTTGAAGGACTACTGCTGTTCTGCACATCAAGGAGCTCCAAGACCAAGTCCTAGCCTACATTACAAAAGTGGGTAAACAAAAATCACATGAGGGCCTTCTCTACCCTTTATCTTTTCCAAATACGCCTTCTCTTTTCCTTTTCTTGAGCTTCCTCGAGCTTTGTTCCGTATGGTTCTCCACTGAGGATGCATGGATTCTTTATTTGAGAAAGAACCCGCAAGGGACATGTGAGCTCTCTGCAATTCTCTTGTTGGCGTGCTTTGGATTGCCGCCTTGGCTTTCCTCCGCTTTGCATTTCTTTTCCTTTTTTTTTTCTTTTCTTCCTGGTTGAGGATGCTTCTTGATATCTTCTGATTTTTCTACCTTGCCCAGGCCTGCAAAATTCTCACAGAGTAGTGAGGTACCTGAAATTCAAGCTGTAAGCGCTTATTGCTTACTTGGTTTTATTGTGTGTGCGAGTACACATGACTAAAATGAAATATTTTAAAAGCTTTTTCAGAAATTTTGTACAAGTGATCTAAAAAGAAAATGCAGGACCAACGACCATGGTGAATCGCCTTGTTGGCTTGAAGTGTTTCTGGATGGTGTGCTCAACACGTACTCCCATTAGATTCTTGACATGTGTCATCATTGGCTCTCAGAGGTTCTGCAAAGCTTTAGAAGATGAGGGACGTCTCAAGGAGTGTTTTCCCTTCCCCAGTTTTGGTTTCTCTCACCTTGACCCAACCATTTAGGGTGGCTTTAGGATTTTGCAATTGATGGTTTTTTTTTTTTTCCTTTTGGGTTAGTGCTTGTCCCAGTTTGAGGATCTTTGGCCGACTTTTGTGCAACATGTCCTATAGATCAGAGAGGTCTTGAAATTAGGACAAAACATTGGCTTAGTTTCCAGTCTGAGAAATGATGGGATATAAGGCTCAAGTTCTTATCTTTTCATTTCCAGGTTTTACTTTGTGTCTTGCCGAAGCTCATTCTTCTTTCTAGATTCCTTCATCATAGATCCGCATGGATCCAATTGTCACATTTTCTGCAATCAGAAAGGACTTTCTTATGGGACGAAACATAGGCTGAGGTTTTTTGGTTTATGAAAGAAAGGGAGTACGGCTCAAAGTCTTTTGTAAATGGGTCGAGTCATGTTCTACCATTTTCTTGACTGCTTGGGCTTTGCCAGTACCTTTACTTTTCTTTTCTTTTTGAGGTCTTTTGTGACCTTCGTTTTTTCTCTAGCATATTTGCTTTTCCTTTCCTTTATTCTGGGGTCATCTTAGATTTTTGCTTTGATTAGCATGCCCCAGTTTATTTTCTGCTTTCTTTTCTTTTTCTTTGCTCTTGCTCTTCCATGTCTCTTTTCTTCTTTACCAAGCTTCATATTTAGGGCTCATGACTCAATGGGTTAAAAGAGAGAAAGTTAGGCTCAAAATGGTTTGACTAGAGATATGACTCTGAAACTGGGCAAATATAGCAAGGATGGCCTTTCATCCTTTTGCAGAAGTTGTGACAACTTGGTTGAAATGTTCATGCAAATTTATTCAGGAATCTATTCATCCGTTTTATTTTCTTTTTCAGCTTTGCCCCAGTGTGGGGTAGCTAGACACAACACGGGTATTTGAATAATACGATCAAGCCCAAAGTGTTTTGACTAGCGGTTCTTAAAATTCAGGATGCATGAAGGATGGCCTCTCATCCTTTCTTAAAGACATGATGTTAAAGTCGACCTCGACCCTTAGCTGGTTTAGGCACTTTCTCTCTTTTTTTTCTTCTTATCTTTTCTTTCAAGGATCATTTTGCCCTGATGTAAAGATAGGTTTGGAAGGAAAATCAAGGCAAGGATCAGGAAAAGGTTGCCTTTGGCTCAGTTAAGGTTCTCATGGGAGCACTGTGTTGCACCCTGCTGAAGAACCCTTTAAGCAACTCGGCATTTTTCCATGATCATGGTCGTGCCAAAAAGGTGCGGTCTCAGAATGATGTCATCATCGACCGAGCAACTGTTATTTTTTTTCAAAAGGTTTTTTTTTTTTTTTACAAAAGTTTGCATGAAAGTAGAAGCATGTAAAATATTTACAGAATGACCAATCCTACCAGGGACGATCGGTGCAAAAGTAAATTTCAACTTAGCCTGGGACTGGTGGACTCGACGTGGGATCGTGTCCGGTGAAGATTTTGGATTTGTGGGAGTGGGTTGCGCCTTGCAACCTTGCTTGATTTCCTTCAACTGGTCCCACTAGAAGATGCCCCCTTGTGATCTGGAAGAGGGTTTTGCATAACCCCTGTGGCCGGTGTGTTGGTTGTAGTGGTAGGGGTAGGAGGATCCACAGTAAGTCTTTTGGAGTCAATTAGGTCCTGGATCGCATGCCGAAGGGCCCAACACTGATTGGTGGCGTGCCCCGGTGGCCCCATGTGATATTCACAGATTGCTTTGGGGTCATAGCTCCTACCCAATGCCGCGTTTGGGTTAGGGGAAATCATCCTCAAGTAGCCTCCCCTTAGCAGCGTTGGGAGGAGTTCGGCAGGCGTGTGTGGAAGTGGTGTGAATACCCTGCTTCTTCTATCTTCCCTTTGCGCACCCTGCAGTGGTGCCGACCCCATGGGCCTCGCGCCATATGGATGAGATCCTCCTTGCAGGTGGAGTGGTCGTGGCCCCTGTGCAGATTCAATGCTTGCCACATCTTTCTAGCCTTCAGGCTTCTTCCCTCCGTTCACTGGCCTTCTTGAAATTGCCCCAGGTGAGCCTGCCTCTATCAGTCCTGCTTTAATGCCACCTTCAACCCTGTCGGCTATCTGGACCAGGGCGCTGAAGCTTGTTGTTTGCTGGCCAATCATGTGGGAGTAGTAGGGTTGTCCCAGGGTTGAGATGAATAGGCTGGCCATCTCTTCCTCCGTTAGTGGTGGGCGCACCATCATTGCATGTTCACGCCACCTCCTTGCATAATCTCGAACTGCCTCGCCTGCCTTCTTGCTCATTCTCATCAGCTCCATTCTTGTTGGCATCACCTCAGTGTTAAACCTAAACTGTTCGGTGAAGAGGTGTGCCAAGTCAGGCCAAGTGCGGATTTGTGTGGGGTTCAGGGTGGAAAACCATCGGTGTGCTTGCCCTGTCAGAGACCTTTGGAACAATTGTATCATTAACTGCTCATCCCTGTTGTATCCCACCATGGCTCCGCAGTATGACCGGAGATGTGCAGTTGGGCATCCGGTCCCGTCAAATTTCTCAAAGTCAGGACACCTGAACTTTGCTGGGAGTTGTATGTCTGGGAAGAAACAGAAATTGTCAACTGTCATCCTTCCTGGCACTGCCCCTCTCCTCAGTTCTTGCCATTCTGCTCTGAGGTCATTGATCATGGCACTGACTTCGGGCGAGATGCCCCTCGCTTCATTTCTCTGTCTGTACCACTCCTCTTCTTCTTCATGGTTTATCTCTGGAATATGTGGGAGATGTAGTGCGTCATCAAGAGGTATCTGCTGCGGTTGCTGGGCTTGTGGAACGACAGGAGGCGGTACTTGAGGAGGGAGGACTGGTGGAGGCATTATATGAGCCGGTGGCGGCCCTTGCAATCCCTGCGGCAATGCTTGCGGTTCTCCTCGTGGCTGCGGGATCACTGGCTGTGGCATTTGTCTGATGAGATTTTGGAGCAGCTCAGTGATCTGCCCCACTTGCTGGTTTAAGTGCACGATTGCCGGCTCGTCCTCAATTCTGCGAGGTGGCAGAGGTTGCTGTGGTGCGGGAGGCTGTGGTGCCGGTGGCTGAGGCGCAGGTGGCTCTTCCGGATTCATCTTCGTGCGGGACCTTAACAGATATGGACTTCGGGGAGCTATGGCCGCAACACTTTCAACCTAGTTAAAATAAAAATAAAATAAGGAGGAAAAACAAAACAAAAGACATGTTAGTTTCTTCCAAAAATGGTTTGCTCCTGTGCGAGGGCAGCCGTGTGTGGCAAAATTGGAATGAGTGCCATGGCTGGCGTGAGTGATGTTTATAGCAAAAAGTGAATTTCGCGCTGTGTATAGCGCTAGTGCAGTGAATGGCAAAAAGAATCTTCGCACTGTGGTTAGTGCTGCAGCCGTGGAAGGCAACCGCCGTGTGTGGCAAAAAGAATCTTCGCACTGTGGTTAGTGCTGCAGCCGTGGAAGGCAACCGCCGTGAATGGCTATGCATGAAAAAAGAAACATCTTGAAAGCTGTGCTATGCCGAGGATTGGCAAGGGTGGATGCCGTGTTTGGCCTTCTTGAAATCTGTGCTATGCCGAGGATTGGCAAGGGTAGCCCAAGGGTGGGTGCCGTGTTTGGCCTTCTTGAAAGCTGTGCTATGCCGGGGATTGGCAAGGGTAGCCCAAGGGTGGTCGTCTTGAAAGTTGTGCTATGCCGGGGATTGGCAAGGGTAGCCCAAGGGTGGTCGTCTTGAAAGCTGTGCTATCCCGAGTATGAGAAGGGTAGCCGAAGCTGTGCTATCTCGAACACGAGAAGGGTAGCCCAAGGGTGATTTGTGAGCTGTGCTATCCTGTGTATAGGAAGGGTAGCTCGAGGGTGAGCTGTGCTATCCCGTGAATGGGAAGGGTAGCTCGAAAAGGGAATGCTGTGTATAGCTTATTTGTGAGCTGTGCTATCCCGTGAATGGGAAGGGTAGCTCGGAGGGTGAGCTGTGCTATCCCGTGAATGGGAAGGGTAGCTCAAGAGTGAATGCCCTGAATGGCAAAGAGTGTTTCGCACTGTGGATAGTGCTGTAGCCGTGAATGGCCTTCTTGAAAGACTGTGATATCTTGTGTGTATGATGCCGTGGATGGCAAGATGCATTTTGGAAATCTTTGTTTTGTTTTGTGCCACAAATGGCACATGGATTTTTTGAGAATCTAGTGAAATGCCGTGGATGGCACCATGTGCTTGAAAGCTTTATTGTGCCGTGAATGGCACTGTGAATTTTGGAATTTTCTTTTGTTTTGCGCTGTGGTTGGTGCAGGAGTTTGAAAACTTTATGATTTGTGCCGTAGATGGCACAGTGAACTTGAAAACTGTAGGATTGTGCCGTTCATGGCACAATGATTCTTTTGAAATTTTGTGGGTGTGCCGTGGATGGCACAGTGGTTTTTGGAAGACAAAAGATTGTGCCGTGGGTGGCACAAGGATCTTGAAAAATCAGTTTAAAACATTTTTTTTTATTTTTTATTTTTTGGAAATATTTTCTAAGGTTTTGCCATTTGATGGCAAAATCTGAAATCATGCCGTGACTGGCAAGTTTTTAAATTCGTGCTACAAAGTAGCAAAGTTTGGGGACCATTGGAATTGGCTCCACATGTTATGCTGTGGATGGCATTGCTTCAATTGAAAAGAATATACCCATAGAAGGGCAATTCGATGTTTCTCAAGGATGACAGCTTGATATAACCATGGGAAGTGGTTTATCGTGAGTCATGGGAGATTTTTATGAGTGTACGTCTTGAAAGACGATTTTGATGTAGGCTTAAAGGCCACTTAAAAAATCCATTTGGATGTGCGCCTCGGGAGGCGGCTTGATGTACGCCTGAAGGCGATTGGATTTTGAAAATTCTTTATGGTGCATTTTTCCAAAGCAATTTTGACCAAAAGTGTTGGTGTGGCTTTTGATTTTGAAGTGAGTGCATTTTGATGTGCAAATGGTTTATGCATGTGTAGGAAGGTAAGAGCAAGTGTAGTGCGGCTTACCATCCTTTGACATTGTACCAAGCAAAATACACAAACAGAATTGAAATGTGTGTGCAGCCCTACAAGGGTTGGTGCCATCGAAGGCACAACTCCTAGACGTACTTGTGTGAGGAAGCACATCTAAGTCCAGATCATTCTTTGTCTTTCATCTGATCTGAAGATTCTCTGCTACTTGATTGAGGGAATGCTTACAACTTGCCAGCAAGGGCGAAATCACTTAAAGCTTAAAAAGCTGGAAAAGTGTTCGATCCCAGGGTTGTTGGGAACCCTAGGACAGGATACAATTGATTTCAAAAGGGGTAGGCTGAAAAGTCCTAGATCTAGGGTTTCACTGCCCCTGCTCTGATCTGGCTTGCTTTCATCTGCTTTTTCTGATCTGGCCGGCTTTCGTCTGCTTGAAGACTGACCTGGACTTTGGTGTGCTTCCAACGGACTCAATGGGTCAAGGCCCACGGCTCTCTGGACTCAATGCATGGATCTGGGGTGGTTCCCCTGATCAAAGGTAGGTAGGCTTCCTAATTTAGGGCTGAGATAGCCCAGAGTCTAGGGTCCACTCAATTTGATGCAAAGAGGGTAGGGGGTTGCTGCCCCTGATGGACTCTTAGATTTTAGATTGATTTTACTCCTCTTGTATCATCATTCACAATCACATTCATCACAAAGGTGTATCAGAACGCTGGGTGGGAAAATGGTACACAGCCCGAGACAAACGCCTACAAGGGTCTGTGCCAAGTCCAAGATCCCTCGCGTACCACGGCAAGAAACCAGCGGTGCTATAAGGATCCAGAAACCTGGGGAGATGTTTTACCTTCACTTTTCCCCGGCAAGCCAGAGGCGTGTGAGGCTAATATCATCCCAAAAGTAGTTTATACGGTTAAGAAGGGTGGCTGCTAGAGAGGTCTAGGGTTTGGTTGAGAAGATGTAACACATGTGCCATTCAATCGGATCACCCACGCGGGCTCCCTCGCGCGTGTCACCCCACGCATATATAATGAAGGCAAATAGAATAAGCAAATAGATAACTGAAGTACAAGGCATGCTGCATGTGTATATACAAGTGCATGTGTACGTGGGAGTGTTTGTGTATGTGTAAGCATGTGCAACAGTGTGTGCGTGTGTGCACATGTGTACAAATATGTGCATGTGTGCACATGTATAAGGGCATGTGCGTGTGTGCACATGTGTACAAGTGCATGTGCGTGTGTGCACATGTGAATCCTAATGAGTCAACTCAGTCTAAACTCCAATTGGGTTGAACCAGTCCCCAGCAGAGTCGCCAAGCTGTGCGCACGTGGGGGCGCACTTTGTTGGATGCCCGGCTTTCCGTGGGTTTTTCGTTGGTTTTGGGGAGTCGCCACTGTTCATTATTAAGGGTGTGAACAGTCACCCAATTTTTGATTTTAGATTTAAGTTTGGGTGGTGTACCAGAGATCTTGGATAAGTGGTTCGGTCGTAACCCAAGGAAGTCCGTAGACACCTTGAGTTACCCCGCTAGATAGCAGGTTCCCATGAATCAGAATTTAGGTGAGGTAACCCAACTAAAACAAAAGTCTAGACCATTAACATGAAGTCAAAACAATGGGTTGCTGTATTTTGGATTTTCCTTGTGTGGGCTCATCAGAAAGCCCACAAGGGTTTGCTATCACATAGGCCCATCTAAACGCCTAGTTTCTCTTCAAGGGCAAAACAGTCATCCGTGGGACAAATTCCGACTAAGTATTCATTCATGCGATAGTCCCAAGTTAGGAAGCACTACAAAAACTCAGCCCATAAAGACTTGTAAGAAGAAGAAATAGAGTGAGAAAATGCGAATAGGGGGTTTTGGGAATGAATGTTGAAAGTTAAGGGAACTAGAAAAACAATAGAAAATTTTCTTATACCCAAACTCTTAAAATAACACAAACCCCACATCTCTTCTTGAATTCACAAAAAATCAGCCCAAAACCAATACGCCCAAACCGTGATATGATAATTTTTTTTTATATTTGTTTCTTTTCTGCAAATCACTCGATCCCCTCTCTTCATCTCAATCGCATCTATCTTTCTTCTATTTGAATGAAAGATAAAACCAAATAACAGCCGTTTTGTGGCTGTTCGTCCATTTCATGAAGTTGGGTTCGACTGTTTTAGCCGCCAACAGCCGAACCTGTTTCTCATCACTTTCTCTTCAAGGGTCTTTCATATATATATATATATATATATATATTGTTTTGCAGGTATTGAACGAGCTGGTACGACACCTTAAGAATGCCGATTTAAAGCGCTATTTCAAAGCTTCAAAGAAAGCATGCAACTGAACTGAGATTTGTCATTACATGTTATTGTAATCAAAAGAAAACTCAACATTACCTATAAATGAATAAGCCACAGTTTGGTTTTGGAGCTCCCTTATCGTGAGCCGTCCCCTTTCTCTTCTTCCTACCAGTTTCTTTCTTTTAGTTTCAGGTTTTTTTTTTCTTAGAGAATGAAAGCCGAGAATGCCAGAGACAGCCCTCTTCTTTTCTCTGTTTTTTTCTTCCTTCTTCCCCCTTCCTCAGACTTTCTGTTCGTCATCTTAAAGAGAGAAAGCAGATGGGAGTGGGAGAGACAGACCCACGTGGTCCCCTCTCCCCTCCCATCTCCCCTTTACACGGTTTTGTTTTTTTATTCGTTCCTTCAAAGAGAAATCAGATGGGAGAGAAAGAGACACCCACATGGGACCCATGTGGGTCTCTTCTTCCTCTTCCATAACAATTAAGGAGGGGACGAACCTCCTTTATATTTTATTCCTTTTTTTTTTTTCTTTACTTTTGATCTTTTTAATTACTTGTTAAAAAGAAAGAGATGGGTGGGTGACGTCCACCCACTCCCATCTCTATTATTTTATACTTTTCTTGTTTTGTTATTTAATTTAATTTTTTGTTTTTTTTTTCTTTTAGTTATGTTTTTTCATGTTATCATTTAAGTAACAAATTTTATTTTCTTATTTTTATTTTTTGCTGATTTTGTTTTAGTTTGCCATGTGGAAAATGCAAAACAAAGTGTATTCTTGCCACGTGGCGCAGTTTCCACATATTTTTCCAAAATTACTCTCGAAATTGTTTTGACCGTAAATTTTTAATCCGGACTCTGATTCACGCAAATTCAGTTGCGTTGCAACCGTTTTAAAGCCCTCTTTTCAATGGTGCAAAAGTTATTGGCCAATTCAGCTTTTGGCAAAATGACAAATTTTTAGCTCTTTGTTTCGACCTGCTTAGGGTTTTAATGTGTTTAACACTTTTTGGGTTTGAGCAAAATTTGGGTGCTTACAGTGGTCTCGGCCAAACCAAGCCTAGATCTAAACATACATGCTTCCCAAGTTGGGCTTTGGAGCGCCTCCCAGGGTTTGGCCCACTCAATCAGGTTGATTTTATCTTTTTTTTACAAAATGAGTTTTTCGGGCTTAGTGGGCCCCGTTGGAATGCCCACTGGGAATCAATTTGGACCGGGTCGGTCCATGGCCCATCTTGGGTTTCCGGGTGACCCGGAAACCCTACTGGTTCATCCGGTTTGATTTAAACAATTAAGAAAATGACATAGGATCACAAAAACAGCAAAATTAACATTCAGACAGTGTAGCCAGCCTGAAATGCCGGTTACACACAGGACACAGTGTATCCGGCACCTTTGGCCGGTTACGAATGGGTTTCTGTTGATCCGGCCTGAGTTGCCGGATCAACCAAAAACTTGGTT
The DNA here is from genome assembly GCA_947561395.2 of Buxus sempervirens. Classification (NCBI taxonomy): domain Eukaryota; kingdom Viridiplantae; phylum Streptophyta; class Magnoliopsida; order Buxales; family Buxaceae; genus Buxus; species Buxus sempervirens. The sequence continues at coordinate 5,517,471 of OX387187.1, read as the reverse complement.
TTTTTCGGATCTTGGCATTGGGCTTGGATTCCTGGGCCTCTTAGGGTGTTCCAGGGGTTGTGTGGGCTCCTGTGTGAGCCCACAGTGGTTCGGAGAAGAGCCACCTTGCTTCTTCTTTGAGGTTTTGAAAATCAACAAGAAGGGAAGGGTTAGGGATTGCCTTCTCCCTTTTCTTAGTCAATTCAATGAATAAACAGGGACTCAAATATCACTATTTTGTTTCCTTTTTATTGAAAACCAATCATTAACATACATAGAAGAAAGTCAAGCAACATAGGGCTTCAATAAGCATGCTTTAAGTCAAAACCAAGCTTGATAATAAGACACACAATTAAGAGCTGAAAAACAGGTTTTATATGCATGCAAACTACACTAAACAGTAACCTATATAAAGCAGCTAGATATGCTTCTAATGTGTGAAAGTATAAACATACTTGTAGGATATGTAAAAAAAACTATTCTCATAATCTCAAAATGATGACATACATGTTTTACATGATAGATGATCTCATGCACACCAAAAATAATGATGAAACCCTGTACAAATAAGAAAAGAAAAGAGAACTCAACATGCATCATACACAATCCATAACATGATCACATCCATGTAACATATTCATTTAGCCTAAAAAAATGTCTAAAGAAAGGATAAAGAAGGGGGATTACATAGAGGGATACATTGGATTAGAACAAAGGGAAACATGCTCCCCTGTAAACAAATAACAACAATATTAAAATCAAACAAACAATGATTTTAAGACACTCAAAATCATGCACACATCTTTGATTCAGATACAAATACTACCCATAACAAAAACCATATCACATGATTAAAATCCTATTGCTTCAAATGGATCAATATTTACATATGTGAAGGAAAATGACCTAAGGGAGCTCACCTTGGGCTTGAAACCTAGGTTGAAGCTTTCCGGGTCTTCTTTGGAGTCAAGGTAAGGCTGGACAGCACTTCCACTCAAGCCAAGAGATTCTACAAGTCTTTTTTGGTGCTTGAAATGAAGAGAGAAGCATTAAGAAAGGATCAAGTAAGGTTTTAGTATGGTTTTAGGTTTAAGATAGGAGAAGAAAGGGAGTGGGAAAAGGGTTCGGCCAAGGGAGAAGGGAGGAAGAGCAAGGGAGGAGAAAGGAGGAAGTGAGAGAGGTGAGAGGGATCTCCCAAAAATGAGCCGACCCCTTCAAAATGGGCTAAAGTGCCTTTTATATTGCTTGACCAAAATGCAATTACTTTTGCACTTCATGACCAAAGCCTTCATCTTTTCAATTCATGCCCCTTTGTTAAACAAAACCAATGATGGCTTTAAAACTTAACCTCCAAGTAAACTTAGCCTCCAAGCTTGCTTGAACGAATTCTCCACATGGGAGAATTCGTTCAATTATATTTTTTCATTTTCTTTTTTTTTTGTTTATTTAATTCATTAGATATTTTGCTTTCGTTATTATTTTATTAAGATTTTTGTTTTGGGTTTTGGATGCACATGCATCTTTTAATTTTAATTTTCTTTTTCTTTTATTTTAAATACTTTAATTAGATTTTTAGCAAAAATATTATTTTTTAATTCAAAACTTTTTACTTTGCTGCTCTTTCTTCACTGTTTGCCACGTGTGCAGATTTTCAGAAACTTTAACTGCCCACAACTCACTCGTCTGACGTCCGATTTTAACAAACTTAGTGGCGTTGGAATCAGTGCGACATTCCCTATCCACTGAACTTCAGTTTAGCAGCAAATTCGAGTTTTTTAGCAGAAGTGCCGGGTCGCGTCCCAGAGCCAATTTTGCTCACATTTCCTCATCCGGGACTCCGATTCCAACATACTCAGTTGCGTTGAAATCGTGTTGAGATGCTCTTTCTGTTGGTATCAAATGGGGTAGCTGATCTGGGGTTTAGCAGAAAGTCAATTTCTGCTTTTCTCAGATTTGACCAGTCCATAACTTCTTCATTTGGACTCCGATTTGAGCAAACTCTGTTCCATTAGAATCGTATCGGAATCCTCTTTCCAATGGTGGGAAGCATGGTGATTGATTTGCACCAGATAAAAAAGTCAACTTTTTGACTTTCTCAAGTTTGACTTTTCAATTAAAATTTTCATTTTCTGCATTTTGGAAGGTGCAAAAATGAGGTGCTTATAGTAGTCCCTCTTTGCCGAAGTCACCTTGGGGATGAACGGCAAAGAATAAAAAAGAACCTCATTTTTGCCGACATGATTGATGAGCTTAGTCCTTTTGATGTTTTCAATGAAAGGGAAGCACCCAATGGCTTCCACTAAGATTTCGAAGTTTGCTCACCCACTTCGGGCTTCTGGGAGCAACTTCTGATTTTGATTCAGATTAAAAAGGATGGGGTTGGACTTAAGCTCACCAACTTGTTCCGACGTTGATGCAAGGCACTCAACAATTTTCTTTTCTTCTTGTTTGTTCCATTAAAGCTTTTAGGTGTTTTTAGATTTCAGATTTGGGACTTGATTTCAGATTTTAGACTGAGTTTTTTTTTTCAAGGGATTGGATTAGGGACTGGAAGGAATGAAGAAGGAGGAGATGCTCTTGGCGAGGAGGTGCTCTCAGCGCTGCTCGGTGCCTTAAGGGAGCTTGCACACCTGTCCTATTCTATTTACAAAAGTGGGAAATCAAAAATTTACAAATGGGGCCAACTTGCCCCAAAAGTTCTTCATTCTGCTCTTCTTTCTTCCGCCATTTCCTTCTTTTGGCAGGGCCATTTGTCTGATTTTGATCAGACTTTTCTCTACGAGTTTCTTTTCTCCAGAGTTTTTGACTTCTGCTCTTGTTCTTGCAGGGAGGACGCCATCATTTAGGCCAGTGTTGGGGCTTCTTCAGAAGTAACTACTTCATTGGGGGCTTGTGGAAGCCTTCTTGGATTTTTCACTCTTGTGCAAAACTAGCCTCTTCAGATTGGGCACGGTCTTGACATGCTGCTTTAGGTTGCTTGAAAGCTCTGCTGGGGAAAGGAAAGGAAGTCTTTGCCGTTTCCCTGTCAGTATATTACTGCATTGGCTTCATTCTATCTTTGCCTTTCTCCTGTTCTTGACTTCAAGGCGCTTCTGGACTTCTTTTTGATTCTTTTGCCTCACCTGGGTCTGTAAAATTCTCGCGGAGCAGTGAGGTATCTAAAGTTTAAAGTGCAGACACTTATGACTTATTGTGTGCAAATGCCCATGACTGAAATGAAGTTTTTTCTTTCAAAAGTAGTTTTTTTTTGTTTGTTGTTGTTTTTTTTTTTTTTTTTTTAATTTTTTAATATATATACAAGTGATTTTAAGAGAAATGGCACGACCAATGACCATGGTAAGTTGCCTTGTCAACTCAAAGGGCTTTGGGACTGTGTGCTTGACACGGATTCCCATGAAATTCTCGACTCGTGCCGGCAGGGACTTAAAAGATGAAGGGCATCTCGAGGGATGTTCTCTCTTTCCTAGTCTTGATTTTCTCTCACCTTAACCCAATTTTCCAGGGTGGTTTCAGGATTTTGCAATTGAAGGTTTTCTCCTTTTTCTTTTCCCTTGGGTTAGTGCCAGTCCCGGTTTACGGGTTTTGGCCGACTTGTGCATCATGTCCCATAGATCCGAGAGGTCTTTATATTAGGATGAAACATTGGCTTGGTTTTAAATCTGAGAAATGAAGGGTTATAAGGCCCAAATTCTTATCTCTTCATTTTCAGGTTTTGCTCTGTGTCTTGCCAAAGCTCGTTCTTCTTTTTAGATTCCTTCATCATTAACTTGCATGAATTCCATCATCACATTTTCTACAATCAGAAAGGACTTTTGATGGGACGAAACGAAGGCTGAGGTTTTTGGTTCATGAAAGAAAGGAAATATGGCTCAAAGTTTCTTTGTAAATGGGTCGAGTCATGTTCCGCCATTTTCTTGACTGCTTGGGCTTTACGAATGCCTTTTTTCTTTCCTTCATTTTTCTTTGGGAGGTCTTTTGTGACCTTCGTTTTTTATTCTGGCATTTTTGCCTTTCTTTTCCATTGCTCTGGGATCAACTTTGCTTTTTGCTTTGATTAGCGAGTCCCAGTGTATTTCCTGCTTTCTTTTTCTCTTCTTTGTTTCTGCTCATTCAGGTCTTCTCTTCTTTACCCAGCGTCAGATTTAGGGCTCATGACTCAGTGGGTTAGAAAAAAGAAAATTAGGCTCAAGTGGTTTGACTAGCGATATGACTTTGAAAACTGGGGAAATAAAGCAAGGATGGCCTTTAATCCTTTTGCAGAAGTTGTGACGACTTGGAATGCTCATGCAAACTTATTCAAGAATCTATTTATCCTTTTCATTTTCTTTTGTAGCTTTGCCTCAGTGTGGGGTGGCTAGACACAACACGAGTATCTGAATAATACGATCAAGCCCAAAGTGTTTTGACTAGCGGATTTAAAATTTTAGGATGCATGAAGGATGGCCTCTCATCCTTTCTTAGAGACATGATGTTAAAGCTGGCCTCGGCCCTTAACTGGTTCTTGCACTTTCTCTCTTGCCTTTTCTTTTCTCTCAAGGATCGCCCTACCCTATTGCAAAGGTAGGTTTTTAGGAAGAAAATCATGGTCTGGATCAGGAAGGAATTGCCTTTAGCTCAGCCAAGGTTCTCATGGGACAGTATACTGCACCCAGCTGAAGACACCTTCGAGCAACTCGGCATTTTTCCATGATCGTGGTCCTTGCCAAAAGGGTGTGGTCTCAGAGCAGTGTCATCACCGACCGCTCACTTGTATTTTTTTTCAAAAGGTATTTTCTTTTCTTTTTGTGTTTTTCAAAAGGTTCTTTACAAAGTTTGCACGAAAGTAAAAAGCATTTAAAATATTTACAAAACAAATACTCCTACCAGGGATACTTGGTGCAAAAAAGCAAAGTTCAACTTATCCTGGTCATGGTAGACTTGAAGATTTTGGATTTCAGGATTGCTGTCTGTCTTGCAGTCTTACCAACTTGTTCAGCTGGTGCCACTCGAAGACACCCAATTGTGGTCAGGGAGAGGATTCGTGGTAATGGCCGCAGGACGAGTCGAAACCGGGGGATCGACTGAGATGCGCTTGCTGTTGATCAGGTCTTGCACATCGTGCTTTAGATCCCAACAACGGTGGGTGTGGTGTCCAGGAGCCCCCATATGATACTCGCAGCACTCATTGGGGTTGTAGGAGCGACTGTTGGATGGCTGTTGAGTGGACTGCTCTTCTGTAAGTACCCCTTCTTCAGTAGGGTTGGCAGCAATTCTGACAATGGATAAGGTAGGGGTGTGAACACTCTGTTCATCCTTGCTTGATATTCCTCCCTAGTCCATCTCGGTTGCCATGCGGGTTGTGCCCCTTGACCACTATTCTGATTTTCTCTTCTGTCGGGTGCTGAAAAGTGGAAGGGCCTATTCTGCTAGACGTAGTTGACGGCCTCATCCTCTCTCTTTCTATCCATGCCCCTTCCAGTGACAGGGGTCCTTCTCTGTTCGGTCGCAAAGCCAGCCATTCTGCCAGACTTCACCCCATCTTCTATTCTGTCTGCAACTACAACGAGATCAGTAAAACTTGCAGCGAACTTGTAGACACCCCAAATTGCACAAACAATCATCAAAAATCATTATCTCCTGGAAAGCCAGCACAGAAATTGAAGAAAATAAATTTTTACCTGTATCTGGATACTCAGGCCGGATACAAGTACCCTTTCCCGTATCCAGATACTCATACCGGATACATGTGAGCCTTAGTGTATCCGGTACCATGTACCGGATACCCTAAGGCCCTTTTTTATCCGGTCTGACATACCAGATACCTTAAGTTTGCTCAAAATTAGGGTTTTCCGAGAGCTTTTCACTTTTACCATCATGTCCCTCATTAAATGAGGGGAAATCGCGGAAATAACCTTAGGGTTAAGGTTGGGGGGTTCTAGACATTAATTTGTGTCTACCAATGACCTTAGCCTTTGCCTATAAATAGGAGCCTCCTCCTTGAGCAAATGGCACACAACTCTTGTTTTGAATTCTCGCAAAGAAGAACTCCAAGAGAAGAAGAAAACCGCTGTGAAATCGCCTCCAGAACTCAGGTAAGCCTCAACTTTTCTTTTTATTTTCTGTCTTTACATTCCTAGATCTAGATCTCTTCTTCTACCTTTCTGTAGTGTAAAGCCTTGTTTGTATGTGTGGAAATCCTTCCCCGGCTCAAAGTATCTCAAGACTCCCCTAGCCGTAAAACGTAAAGGCGGATCTAGGAGAAACGAGACTGGGGATTGACCCTAGTGCTAGAACCCATGTAGCATAAGGCTTTTGAATGATTGAAAACCGTTCTATAATCAAAGTACCCTTGATTATTTCGAAGATCCGTGTTTAACGGGGAGAGAGAACAGAGGGAAACGATAATGGAACGGAACCCTAGGCTATGCTAGAACCTATTTTTTTGAATCTATATGCATGATATGTGGTTGTATTAATCTTACTTGGTTTTCCACTCTTGCACACATATTACACTTTTTTTGGTAAATAGGCTCACATTTGGGGATTTATTACATTCATTGTGATAAATCTCTAATAAATGGCCTCAATCAAATTCTGGAGTGTTTTTAAATGTTTTTCAAAGGTTTTGGATTCATCTCACACGAATCTCACACACTTTATAAATTTTCGGATTTGATTTTCTTCAAAAGTGGCCTAACTGGACAGCACCTGTACCCCTACTTCGGACGCCCATAACTTCATCATCCGGATGAATTTTGGGGCAATTCCAAAACCATGGGAAAGGTGAGGCTGTCTAGTTTATGTCCACCAAATTTCACAAATTTCTATTTAGCGGATTTTTGACACCTCTCTGTCGAAGTTAAGTGGACAGTTCAGGTTCAAGTACAGAACTTGTCACTTCGACGGACCGCCATGTGTTCGTTTTAAGTCCGATTCGAGTGATTTTTATTTCTGAGTACTCCTTTATGATTATATTTTCAAATCCAGTTGGTTTCATAATTTTTGGATCCCATTTGAATTATTGGTAGACGATTTACTCAGAACTGTTCATTTGTACTTTTCTGGGTAAATCTGTGATCTTCGGGGCCTGTTCGGGAGACCACCCAAGGCACATCCGAAGGGATTTTTTTTATGAGGCTAGTTTCTCTGGAAAGATGGCCATACAGACTTCAATTACACCAAATTTCGTGGACTTTTATTTAGTGGATTTTCCTAGATAATTTTCCAAAGTTGCCCACTTACCACTTTTAAAAATCCCCAGCAGCAACTTCAAAGGAGCATAACTCCTAGATTTTTCATCGGAATGAAGTGAAATTTTGCAGGAGACCCTTATTTACTATAATCTTTCAAATGGATTTGGTTTGATTTGATTTAAAATTGTATTTGAATGATTTCAAGACAAATGGCATACTTTTTACCAAACTTCCCGGATTTGATTTAACTTGGTTTTGATCAACTTGTGCTTTGATTTCCACCTCTCTAATGTTCCAGAAATGATATTGACATAAGAGGAGAACCCAAAATTCATTTGGATTCTCATGTGAAGATATCATACATTTGACCCTTTTCAAGGTTTCTCATGATTTTTAGCAAGCCTTCTTACTTTATTTTTGCATGAACATACACTTGGCAACCACTTCGTGTGGATGAATGGGGGTGCCTAACACCTTCCCCCGTTCATAATCTAATCCCCTTACCCATCTCTGGATTTGATTTTCAAGTAGGGTTAGTTTTATCCTAGAATTTGTCTTTTGGCTATTTTTGCCTACTTTTGAATCTTTGGTGTCCATTCTCACCCCAAAATCATGAATGGTGGCGACTCTCCCACTTTTGCGTTGAGCCCGTGTGTTGACGGAGGGATGATCACGCCGGTGATTTTTCCCATGTCTCACAACTGGCGACTCTGCTGGGGACTTGTGGATTTAAGCCATTTTTGTGTATTTGTTCATGCTTTTCTCTACTTTTGAAGGCTTGCTATTTTGTTTACTTCATTTGTGCATATTGTTATATTTCAAATCAGATTAGGATGCTTAGAAATTTGTATGGATCCAAAGCCTATTTTGAAACATGATTTGGATGTGTTTTGTGATGACATGCTCTGATTTAAGTTGTTATGCCATCCCATGAATAATGCTTTTTGTGCTTAATGGTTGTTTTATGCCATGATTTGAACTTGGGGGTATGGAATGACATAAGTTGAGCATGAAAACAATGAAAAAAAATCTGAAATGCTTAGTGGGAATTTTGGGGATTTTCAAGCATATGTTTCCCAAGCTAAAAGCTTTTTATGTCATATTGTTAGCTTCTGGGTTTTAGGCTTGGATTTGGGCATAAAACCATGTCACTTGAGCATCCAATTGAAAAAAAAAATCTGGAAATTTCAGTGTATATTTGGGGGTTTTTAAGCATGTTTGACCTCATTGAAACACTTTTGAACCATGCCAAGTAGTGTTAAAATTTTAGGCTTCAATTTGGGTAGAAATGGTACACTTGGAGCATGAAAAAGAGCATGAAATATGGAATTTTAGGAATGCTTTTGGGTTTCAAGCATGCTTACATGATTTAATTGTTGTTTGTACAAATAACATGTTTTGTATACCACTTTTTGGGCATGTAATTTTTTTGTGCATATTTAGTTGTTTTGGTGCTTGCTTGCTTGTATTTAGCTTCATTATTTTTGTCATATGTACCTTGGCTTAAAATTGAATGCATGGCTACGAAAAAGAGTGGCAAGGGGCTGGGACGTTGTGAATGTTACCACAATTTAAAATTGCACTTGAGCACTTGAAACAATTTGCACAGCCTACCCTATACCTATTAGGAAGTTGAACCATGAATGTGTGTAGCTTGGCGCACCGAGGTCGTGACTTCGGAAAGCGAAAGTGAAAACATTTACCTTAGAATTTGGGTCAATGATATGATGACAATGGGATCTGTGATTCGATTCCGGGCATCGCTAGACTTGAGTTCTAAGTTGCCAATTAAGCCAAAACCCAAAAACCATACGCTTGAAGGTGGAGAAACACGTTTTCAGCTAAAAGCACACAATTGCGTTTGGGGAATTGGGTGTAAATGTGGGAAGGCCGTTTGCATGTTTTACAGGCCAAGGTATAATGTGAATACTATATTGAATGAAGGTAATACAAGGTGGTAAGGTAAAGCCATGTTCTTTTCCTAAATTTGGGGAATTTTGCAAGTATGATGTCCAAGCCCAATTTGGGGCAAGTTTTGAAGGTCAAATTAAGGTGAACATCAATTGGGAATGAAAAAAAACTAATCGGGGGAAAAAATGAGTCAAAAAGGGCCATTCCGGCAATAACCGGCAACTCAGGCCGGTTAATAACAACTCTATGCATATCCGGTATGTATTTCCGGATACAAAGACATGCGTGTATCCGGTTAGGGTGACCGGATACAATAAGGCATATTCTTATCCGGTATATTATACCGGATACGTTCAAAAAATGCACAAATTGGCTGTTCAGCCCAAATTTTCAGAATAAAATGCCTAAAACACTGTGGATAATCCTTAGGCACCCCAAAAAGAACATAAGAAATGTTCCCAAAAACACAAAATCAAAAAAAAAATACAAAAAAAAAAAACAAAAAGAATAAAATGAAATATTCTTTCAGGATTTAACCTAAGTTTGAAAATCAAAGAGGAAACCAAGGTGTCATATTTTTTGACACCAACTCAACTCAAACATGTGTCAATCAAGCTTTTGAACTTGAAAACTGAGAAAATTCAGAAAAGGAAAAAAACCTTTGGTTGGTTATTTTTATCAATCAAATCAAAAATTTGGGACCCTTGGAAGCCCTAGAATATTCCATGAAAACCTTTGGTTGGTTATTTTTATCAATCAAATCAAAAAATTTGGGACCCTTGGAAGCCCTAGAATATTCCATGAAAACCTTTGGTTGGTTATTTTTATCAATCAAATCAAAAAATTTTGGGACCCTTGGAAGCCCTAGAATATTCCATGAAAACCCTGGTTGGTTATTTTTATCAATCAAATCAAAACATTTGTGGGATACTTGGAAGCCCTAGAATATTCCAAGAAACCTTTGGTTGGTTATTTTTATCAATCAAATCAAAACATTTGTGGGATACTTGGAAGCCCTAGAATATTCCAAGAAACCTTTGGTTGGTTATTTTTATCAATCAAATCAAAACATTTGTGGGATACTTGGAAGCCCTAGAATATTCCAAGAAACCTTTGGTTGGTTATTTTTATCAATCAAATCAAAAATTTGGGACCCTTGGAAGCCCTAGAATATTCCATGAAAACCTTGGTTGGTTATTTTTATCAATCAAATCAAAAAAAAAATTGGGACCCTTGGAAGCCCTAGAATATTCCATGAAAACCTTGGTTGGTTATTTTTATCAATCAAATCAAAAAAAAAACAAATTGGGACCCTTGGAAGCCCTAGAATATTCCATGAAAACCCTGGTTGATTATTTTTATCAATCAAATCAAAAAAAATTTGGGACCCTTGGAAGCCCTGGAATATTCCATGAAAACCCTGGTTGGTTATTTTTATCAATCAAATCAAAAAAAATTTGGGACCCTTGGAAGCCCTAGAATATTCCATGAAAACCTTGGTTGGTTATTTTTATCAATCAAATCAAAAAATGTTGGGACCCTTGGAAGCCCTAGAATATTTCAACACAAAATCAAAAAAACAAAAATAAAAAAAAACAAAAAAAAAGAAAAGAAAAAAATCTGGATTGGTGTTCACCTAACCTACTGGTTTACATATATAGGGGTGTGTTTCAAATCAAATGGAAGCTGACTTGTGTCTTTGTTTTTCTTATTCAGGTACATTTACTTTCAACCCAGGTGCACTTATTTGCAGTCATTGCTCCCGTGACCAGATCCAAAGCAAGAGCAATGAATACTGAAGAGAACCAAGCCCAAGCTACTGTCCCTGCTCAGGACTTTACTCAACTGCAGGAGCAAGTGGCCGGTCTGGCCAAAATGCTGGGGGACTTACTGGCGGCGCAGGCCCAACAGGCCCAAGCCCAAAACCAGGCCTCTACCTCCCATCAGGCACCACCACCTCAGGCCTACATACCGCCTCCGGCTCAGCCCATGCCTGAGCCCATTTCTGAACCAGTCCCTGAGCCCATTCTGATCAGGGAAAATACAGTAGAGTCTGAGAAAGAGCTGGAAAAAGAAAAGGCTAGGGATGAGATGGAAAAGAAAATGCTGCTGAGGATAGAGAGGATCCAGGCAGAGCTGAAGGAAGTGAAGGGGGGAGGCAGCCATACAGGCACCACCTTCGAAGACCTGTGCATGTACCCGGACGTCTGTCTACCGGCTAAGTTCAGGTGCCCAGACTTCGACAAATTTGATGGCACGGGCTGCCCATTAAGCCATTTGAAACTATACTGCGGGGCCCTATGCCAATTTGGCCGGGACGATGGCATACTGATCCAGCTCTTCCAGAGGAGTCTGACCGGGTCAGCCCTTCGGTGGTTCGCTACAGTAGACCATGGAAGGATCAGGAGGTGGAAGGACCTAGCCGACGCTTTCCTGGACTAATACAAGTTCAACTCGGAGATTGTGCCAGACCGGTACGACATGATGAGGATGACTAAGGGCAAGGATGAGCCAGTACGGCAATACGCCAAGAGGTGGAGAGAGGCCGCCTCCCAGGTCAGACCACCTATGCAAGAGCTGGAGATGATCTCCACATTTATGGGCACACTAGGGCAGCCCTTTTACAACCATTTGGTGGGTCAGATCACCACCAACTTTGCAGCCCTGGTACAAGTGGCGGACCGGATTGAGGAAGGGGTCAGGTCAGGAAGGCTGATAGACTACTCTACTCTAACTGGGCAGTCTGATTCCTCCGCCTCCATGGCCCAAAAGAAAGGGGCCGAATTTAAAAAGACGGGGGCCCGAAAAGAAGGGGAGGTGAACCTAGTCCAGGCTCCTCCAGCCAAGAAGCCACTTCACGTCAACATCTCTGCACCCCAACAGGCCCAGCAGGCCCAGCAGTCGTACCAGACCTCGCTAAATGTCAACTTCTCTCCCTCTGTGCCAGCTAACACAAGGAGGACCTTTACTAAGGAGGAGCGGGATGCCTGGTTCGCAGCAAGGAAAAACCGAGTCTTCACTCCTCTCCCGATATCTCTGTCCCAACTACTGCCAACCCTACTGAAAGGGGAATACTTGACTCTGAAGGAGCCTAACCCAAATGCCCCGAAGGGGAGAAATTTTGACACATCGGTCACCTGTGATTTCCACATGGGTGCACGGGGCATTCTACTGATAACTGCTGGGTATTGAAGCATGCAGTCCAGGATTTGTTGGACCAGAAGGCCTTGGTGTTCAACACTGCTGCACCGGCCCCGTCCGGGAATGATATTGGGCAGAACCCTCTTCCTTACCACAATGGGGCAGGCCCATCCAATTCCATCACTGCCATATCCACCACGAGAAGGGCCTTTGACCCATCTCAGCTTATAGCACCTGTGAGGACTACAGTCCAGGTCCGATTTTTCCCAGAGGAGGACGAAGAGGAGATCAACATGGTCTCCCAAAAAAATAATCTTGCTGCTGAGGACATAAGCTCCTCCTTAAACCGGGTCTCTTCTCTGATGGCCCAGATAAATACTGCAAGGCCCCCATTGGTCTTCAATTGCAGTCCATCCATTTGCTCACCATCCAAGCCGTCTAAGGCTCCACTGGTCATCAATCTTGACCCCACCACTGCTTCCATCACTTCTTCTGTCCCCACAAATTCCAAACTTCAACCCTTGGTTGTAAATGTGCAGCCATCCGATACTATCCCTAAACCGGCCCATACATCCCGGTCCAAACTCCAGCCACTAGTGGTTAACATCCCTAAATTAGCCTATTCAGAGGCCGTTGTACCATGGAACTATAGCGAGGGAATCACGGCTACGGTTCCAGTGGTCAAGGACCAGAACCAGGAGGAGGTGAACCTCATGACGAGGTCAGGGAGATGTGCAGGGGGTGAAGAGAAGGAGAAGGAGACAGAAACAGAAAAAGAAAATGAAAAAAGAAAACAAAAAGGAAAAAATAAAGTAGGAGAAGACACCCCCCAGGGTGCAGAAAATGAGGCAGCCGACCTCATAAAAATAATAAAAAAGAGTGAATTTAATCTTGTGGATCAGCTAAACAAGGTCCCGGCCCAGATTTCAATACTAGGCCTTTTGCTGAATTCCGAAAAGCATAGGGATGCATTGTTAAGGGTGCTACAGAGTGCACACGTATCCCAGACCATTGATCCAGACCAGCTTGGCAAAATGGTTGGTCAAATCTTGTCACATAATGTGATAAGTTTCTCAGAGGGTGAGATCAGCCCAGGTGGGTGTTATCATGTGGACCCTTTGCACATCACTGTGCTTTGTAAGGGCTGCATGGTTGCACGGGTTTTAATTGACAACGGGTCGGCATTAAACGTTTGCCCGTTAATCACTTTTACCAAGCTGGGTCTGGACCAGTCAAGGATCAAACAAAATGGGCGGATAGTAAGGGCTTTTGATAGCTCCAAGACCCACTCCCTAGGGGAGATTGAACTGCCGGTCACAATTGGGCCGAATATCTTTAACATCACATTTGAAGTGATGGATATACCCGCAGCATTCAATCTGCTCCTAGGAAGGCTGTGGATACACTCGGCTAGGGCAATACCATCCACGCTCCACCAAAGAGTGAAGTACATAAGAGGGCAAAGGGTGATAACAGTCCTAGCCGAAAACTTGGTGCCGCCCATCGTGTCACCTGATGTACCCTTGATCAATGTGGACCTAACTGTCGAAAAGATTGCATTCCACTCATTCCAATTTGAGGCGGTCAATTACATACCTGGGGGGTGTGAGAAAAATAAGGAAAAGGGGACCACTGCAGAAAAAAATGGTTAAAAAAGTGATGGAGAAATACCACTTTCACCCAGGGAAAGGCCTGGGGATCAATCTGCAGGGGATGGTGGAGCCAATCACGGCTAAGAAACTGATCCCCAAGGTAGGGTTGGGCTTCAAGCCCAGAGGCTGGAGAAGAATGAAATATGAAGAAGGAGAGAGCAGAAGCAGAGGAAAACTCCCGCATCTAAGGGTGAACTTTCCAAAACCCTCCTATATAATCCAAATTTCTCCTCCCATGGACCAGTCCAAGCCCCCATACCGAAACATCAACCCATTCCAAAAGCCTTTTGTTTCGGCCCTACAACCCTATAAACCATCTCCAATACTGGGAGCAGTGGATGGGCCTGGACCACAGCCCGAGCAGCAGGTGGACTTTTCTGAAGATGTTGGTGGTTTCTTCGCCATGACTGAGGGCGAAAAGACAGGGGCAGACATGGAACTGCCGTTTATTGACTGGGCCGCAGTAAAGATTCCGGAAGAGGTCATTTCTGGATTGGGCCCCGTAGCAGAAAAGGGCAGTACCCACCCGGTGATGATGGCATCGGATGCTGGGCTTGAGGAGCATGCTTTCCCTATTTCCCCTGCTCCCCAAAATTTTGTAATGAACAATTGAGAGGAAACTCCCCTTACCTTTGAAGCAGCGTCTGTGTGGCAAACTGACGCGGCTTCAAAAAAAAACTCCAATAGTGGAATGTCATTTCCCTGAAGGTTCTAATGGGCCTTCGTCTTCAGGGGAATTATGTTTAGAAGGCCCGCAAAAAACCCAAAAAGATTTTTCTATTTTTTCTAAAAAATTTAAATTTTTCAAAAAGGTCCAAACCACTTATGAACCATATAATCAGACCGAATTGGACCAGGTTGAATATGACTTCGACCTTGAGCTCGACTTTGACCTCATGGGGGTCGAAGAAGAGACCGAGGTCGAAGAAGAAGACGTTCCAAAAGAAATTGAATACCAATTGGAACGTCATGAAAAGGGGTCCAACCTAATATTGAGGAGACCATATCCATAAACCTTGGGACCAAAGATGACCCAAAAATTGTGAAAATCGGGTCATGCTTGTCTGATGTGCAGAAAAATGAAATGTCACAGTTCTTGGCAGACTACAAAGATGTGTTCGCTTGGTCATATCGAGACATGCCGGGGTTGGACACTGACATGGTGGTGCACAAGTTGCCAATTTTGCCAGGGGTTAAGACGATTAAGCAGAAGCTGAGAAGATTGAAACCTGAGTGGACTCTGAAGGTCAAGGACGAAGTGGTCAAACAGTTCCAAGCCGGATTTCTGGCAGTCTCTACATACCCAGAATGGCTCGCAAATATAGTGCCGGTACCCAAGAAGGACGGAAAAGTCCGAATGTGCGTGGATTATAGAGACTTAAACAGGACAAGCCCAAAGGACGATTTTCCGCTTCCACACATCGACATTCTTGTCGATAATACTGCGGTACATAGCCTGTTTTCCTTCATGGATGGTTTCTCGGGGTACAATCAGATCAAGATGGCTAAGGAGGATCAAGAGAAAACAGCATTTATCACACCTTGGGGCACATTCCACTATACAGTCATGCCGTTTGGGCTTAAAAACGCTGGGGCAACATACCAGCGGGCCAGGACTGCCCTATTTCATGACATGATCCATAAGGAGATGGAGGTCTACGTGGACGATATGATTGCCAAATCATGCAAAGAGGAAGACCACTTGATCAATCTGAAGAAAGTGTTTGATCGGCTCAGGAAGTACAGTCTACGGCTTAACCCGGCTAAGTGCGTCTTTGGGGCTACATCAGGGAAGTTACTGGGGTTTATAGTGAGCCGAAGAGGAATCGAAATTGACCCGGCTAAAGCCAAGGCCATAATTGAAATGCCAGCACCCAGAACCGAGAGGGAGGTCAGGGGCTTTCTCGGAAGAATTCAATACATAAGCCGGTTCATAGCACAGCTCACTGCTATCTGTGAACCAATTTTCAAACTTTTGAGGAAAGATAACCCGACGGTCTGGAATGAGGACTGCCAACAGGCATTTGACACAATAAAGAGGTATTTGCTGAACCCACCTGTGCTAGTGCCACCAACTCCAGGAAGACCACTGATCCTGTACTTGTCAGTGTTGGAAACGTCAATGGGATGTGTCTTGGGGCAGCATGATGAGACTGGTAGAAAGGAAAGGGCCATTTACTATCTGAGTAAAAAATTCACGGAATATGAAGCCAAGTACTCACCATTGGAAAAGACTTGTTGTGCTCTAGTGTGGGCCACTCAGAGGCTAAGGCATTACTTCCTTAGTCACTCCACACTATTGATATCCCGGATGGACCCGCTGAAATATTTATTTGAGAAACCGGCACTGACTGGCAGGACGGCAAAGTGGCAACTGCTACTGTCTGAGTTTGACCTCACATACATCACCCAGAAGGCGATCAAGGGTCAAGCCATAGCTGATCACCTGGCTGCACATCCTTTGCCAGAATATCAACCCTTGAAGACCAACTTCCCAGATGAGGCAATTCTGTACACTGAAGAGGAGGACAGTGAGGGTTCTTGGCAGATGTTCTTTGATGGGGCCGCCAATATGAATGGGAAAGGAATAGGGGCAGTCTTGGTTAAACCAGATGGTTCACACATCCCGATTGCAGTAAAGCTGAGATTCCAGTGCACCAATAACATAGCAGAATATGAAGCATGCATAATTGGATTGCAAGCAGCCATGGATCATGGAGTAGAGGAACTTGACGTATACGGGGATTCGAGTCTTATCATCTTCCAAACAACTGGGGAGTGGAAAACCAAGGATCACAAATTGATCCCCTATCACCAGTATTTGGAAGAAATAAGCACAAATTTCACTCGAATTTCCTTCAACTATATGCCAAGGGCCAAGAATCAGTTTGCAGATGCTCTAGCAACCTTGGCTTCAATGGTCAGCATACCAGAAGGAGTAGACATCAGACCGCTGGAAATTGAGGTTAGAGATGAACCGGCTTACTGTCTCGTTCTAGAGGGAGCACCAGAAGAAGAAACACCATGGTTTCAAGATATCAAAAATTTCTTGAACAATCAGAGTTTGCCAGAAAATGCCACTGCTACTGAGAAGAGGACAATACAGAGATTGGCGGGTCAGTTTTTGCTAAGTGGTGGACATGTGTACAAGAGGTCACATAACGACATTCTGCTAAGATGTGTAGCCAAGGCTGAATCGGAAAGGTTGATCGAGACGGTACATGGAGGAGTCTGTGGGCCCCATATGAGTGGGCACATGCTGGCTAAGAAGATCCTAAGGCTGGGATACTACTGGATGACCATGGAGCACGATTGCTGTACACATGTCAGGAGGTGCCATCAATGCCAAATCTATGCAGATAATAAGCATGCACCCCCGGGTGAGCTGCACAACATGACATCACCCTGACCCTTCTCTATGTGGGGCATAGATGTTATTGGCATGATCTCCCCTAAGGCATCGAACGCGCACAGATTCATCCTGGTGGCGATTGATTACTTCACTAAATGGGTGGAAGCAGCATCATATGCAAATATCACAAGCAACCATGTTATTAAATTTTTGAAGCACAATATCATTTGTCGCTATGGACTGCCAAGTGCCATAGTATCAGACAACGCTTCAAATATTAAGAACAAGGACATGAAGAAAATGTGTGAGCAGTTTCAGATCACCCACCACAAGTCAGCTCCGTATAGGCCAAAGATGAATGGGGCAGTAGAAGCAGCCAACAAGAATATAAAGAAAATCATTCAGAAGATGGTAGTAAGTTACAAATATTGGCATGAAATGCTACCACTTGCTCTACATGCCTACAGAGCCTCGATCCGGACTTCAACTGGGGCAACCCCATACTCCCTAGTCTATGGGATGGAAGCAGTCTTGCCCGTGGAAGTAGAGATCCCCTCACTCCGAGTGCTCATGGAAGCAGAACTAGAAGAAGCCGAATGGGTCCAGTCGAGACATGATCAACTTAACCTGATAGAAGAAAAGCGGTTGAAAGCGCTTTGCCATGGACAGTTGTACCAGAAGAGAATGGCTCGGGCTTACAATAAGAAAGTGAGGCCCAGAACTTTCCAAGAAGGAAACTTAGTGCTAAAGAAAATTCTACCATTTTTGGAAGACCCTCGTGGTAAGTTCAAGCCCAATTGGGAAGGCCCATATGTCGTCAATAAAGTCCTATCAGGGGGAGCACTCATCTTAGCAGAAATGGATGGGGCAGATTTTCTTGAGCCCGTTAACTCTGATGCGGTAAAAAGGTATTTCCCTTGAGTGAATATTTCTGGGAAATGATCCGAGGCCATTTTTCTTTATTTCCTTCAAAAATTTTAATCCCTAGTCTAGCCAAGTTGAGCCGGTTCGTTTCTTTGATAAACCCAAACCGGATTTACAGTCTTAAATTGGGGCAAAACAAATTGGGGCAAAGTAAGGAAAGAAAAAGAAAAAGAGAGGAAAAGCAATGGAAATGGCAAATGAAAGCCAAGTGTGAAAAAAAGATGCAAAAAAATGCAATTTGGGGAAAAATGGGTAAATTTATCATGACTGTAAATCCGGTTGACCTATCTCCGCACTTGAAAAATTTTGGGCCTTTAATACCCTTTCTTTCATAAACTGAGCCTAGCCTTTATTTCGTCCTATTGATAAGCCCTCGGTGATCTTAGTTTGTTCATTCAAATATCAAAGTAAGATGGGTGATGACGGAATTCAGAAGCCGGCCCTAGTGAAAACCGTAACTGGCGCTAGGGGCAATATTGGCAAAAAGGCAAAAAAGAATCAGAGGTTGAGTTGATCATGGGGATCTGAGCCTTAAGCAAAGTTGGCATGAGCAGAATGGGGCAGTTTTGGCAGTTGGGGATGACTCTAAAGGTCCTAAGATGGACGGTTCTGATCCCTCAGTATTTTGTGGACTACCCTTTTCATTATTTAACCTGGTTTTAATTCCTTTGATTATAGGTGATTAAGTGCATGGACCAAATTTCAAAAAATACAAAAAAAAATATAAAAAGGAAAAATTATACTTTGGCCAGTGATGAGAAATCAAATACTTTTCACAAAACCTTTGTTTTTACAAGCATCTGAGCATTCTGAGGCCAATAATATAAAAACTTTATTTTGAATTAAATCCTTTGTATTTCCACTATTGGAGTTCAATTTTGTACAAAGGTATGAAAAATGTGCAGGAAATAAAGCTAGTCTCCTAGCCGCTCCTCAAGCTCCCGAATCCGAGCTGCCTGAGCTGCAATAACTCCTGAAGCCCCCTCTGCAGCGGGATCACTCAGGAAGGAAATGACCTCATCTGAAAGGGCCTGCTTGATCCTCATATTCCTAAGGTTGGCCAAAGTATCCTGGTACTTCTGCCGCATCATACGGACCTCGAAGCAACGGGCCTGCCTCTGCTCCTCCAGCTTCTCTTCCACGGCAATACGGCGTGAGATCTGCTCCTCAAGCTGCCTCTCCAGATAAGCGCCTTGTATCCTGAGCTCCTGGGCCTCCCGCACCCATATCTGCTGAAGCCGCTTATGAGAAGCCCGCTCAGACTCTAGAATGTCCTCATAGGTGGGAGCCAAGACTACAGGAGGATCTTCGGGTACCGGGGCCTGAGTCTGTATCTGTTCCTTGATTTAGAAGAGATAATCCTTCACATGGGCTTCCGAGAAGACTGGACCATGCATGAAGCGGACATAGGACCACTCCTTCATCAACCAGGCATTCAGCTTCATAGAAAGGGGCCCAAGACGATCCTCATATCCACATGGGATGATAATCCCCTGGGTCGCACGGAACTGACGAAGGACCCGTAGAGGAAGATACAACACTGCATGCTTCAGGCCCGCTAGGATCAAAAAGTTGCGGTCACGGAAGCTAATCATGGTCGCTGCGTTGGGCTGATAAGTGCCAGGCCATCTCACCTGGTCCTCCTGAAGTGAGCCCAAGAAAGTGAACCAGCCCTGTTTGCCCCCTGGAATATCGGGGCACCCCCTGTTGCTCATCAACAAGGGGACTTTTAGACTCGGGAAGAAGTGTCGATTAATCTCTTCAATCTGGCTCAAATGATCAAGTAACCAAAGCTGCAAAGGAGAAGGGATATTTCAGTATATTGTAAAAAAAAAAAAAAAAAGCAAAAAAGGCAAAAAGAAAGCCAAAAAGCAAGAAAAAAAAAGAAAAAATTTTTACCTGCAGGATCTGGGCACATGCTAGGAAACGTTTTGACTTCCTGTTGTAGCAGTCAGTCAAAGCTTGATATATTCCAGCTAAAATCATGGGGGCCAACCTCTCCCGCTCCCTAACCTAGCATATCACTGAAATCAAGGCCAAGTCCACCTCATCATCATCCCGTGGGAAAAGCAACTGGTTGACCACTATCAGGGTCAACGCATTGAATCGGGCCTCCTTATCTTCCCCCCTCAAAAGCTTCTCAGTCAAAAAAGCCTTAGATAGGGTCAAAAGGGTGTCAGAATCCCCCAAGTCCTTCTTCCCTATGCCCAAAAAAGTAGAAGCTTCCTTCTTGTAACTGGGCCTAAGAGGTGGATTCACCACCTTCTCATCGAACCTCAAGCCCAAGATAGTTTCCACCTCCTCAATGGTTGGGGTCATCTCATGGGTCCCAAAACGGAACAAATTGAGATCAGGAACCCAATGACCAATCATGGCCTCTATAATCTCCCACCTGAAGGGAACCTTGGGAATGAGCAGGGTATGGCCTAGATTGGTAGTACCCCATCTCCTCTCCTCATCTAGGGTCATAGAGTTAACCCACCTTGTGTAAAAGGAATCTACAGGATTGTACCTAGTGAGATTTGGGGGTTTTGATCTAAAAGGTTGTTTTGCAGGGGAGGCAGTGTGGACAGACAATAATGGGGCAGAAAATGATCCGGATTCCATTGGATGTGATGGGAGCAAGCTAGAACTCAAGAGGAGGAAGAAAAAGGCGAAAAAGGGGGTTTCTAAACTCAAAAACTCGTAAAAAATGCTCAAATCCCGAGGCAGGTTGCATTTATAGCATCTTTTAACGTATCCGGTAACTCAGACCGGATACAAAGGCTTTATTAATATCCGGATACGTATACCGGATACAAAGGATGGCATGAGTATCCGGTATGACATACCGGATACAAAGACCAATCAATGTATCCGGTATGTCAGACCGGATACAAAGAAAAACAGCAAAAAAATGAACTAAGGATGAAAAATCCGAATTTTTTACCTGTTTTACCTGCTTACATGTCATATTTGCAAGAAATTGAAAACAAAAGATGTACAAGACAAGAGAGAATGAATAAAAATATTCTTTTATATATAAGTCTCATTTGTACAAGTGATAATGAAAAAAACAGGAATCCTAATCTACTGCTACTGTGCAGGATCATCCCCGCGACCTCTGCCTCGTCCTCCTTTACGACCTCTCCCCCGAGATGATCGGCGCCTATAGTAGGACAGTAGACGCTCCGCCATGTAGCGTGGTCTCCGTCCTATGAAGGACTGAAGCTGGTACTCGATGCAGTAATCCGATGTATCAGGGGAAGGGACAGGGACAGAATCAGAAGAAGCCTCTGGCTCCGCAGCAACCGGCTCGACCGGGCCCGCAGCTACAGTAGCCTCCACTCCCGCAGATCCAAATGGTCCAGCAGCATCAGAGGAAGGACCCGGGGCAGAAATATCTGGGTCAATAGAAAAATTAGAACATTGAAGTACCCGGATAAACCCAAAAAGGGAAGAATTAAAGAAACTTACCAAGGACCTCAGGAGCAAGGTCAGGAACTACCATAGGAGATGAAGAGCCTGCAGGGACAGTCTCGACAGGCAGGGGGGCTGCCTCAGGTACAGCCGAATCCTCAACCACGACAGCCTCAACTCCTACAGCCACAGAAGGCTCGGCAGCAGTAGCAGGAGGACTAGGAGCTGTAATATCTGGTCAACAGAAAAGTCAGAAATGGAAATATCAGGATAAACCAAAGAAGTAAAGTTATACTCACCAGGAGTATCCGCCATGGGATCAGTAGGCAGAGCATCACCAGGATCAGCAGCTGGGACGTCCACAGGATCAGTAGCCCGAACAGGAGATGGGTCAGGAATGAGGAAATCATGCTCAAACAAGGCATCCTGATCATGGACCGGGCCCTGCACAAGTCAAACAAGCATATCAGAATAGCAGAAACAGGAAAATAAAAGAAATGAAAATATAAGAAGGCCAGATACCTGTCTAGCCTGGAGCTCAGCAACCAGGGCCTCCAGCTCCCTGATCCGGGCATCCCGCTGGGCCACGACCGCATCGTGCTCAGCGATCATATCATCGATCGCGGCCCGCTGACTCTCAAACCGGTCCCGGATGGTATTCAGCTCGTGTACCTGCCAACAAGAACAGAAGCAGGGTCAGAAATACATAAGGGAAGAAAAGATGAAAATATAAAAAGTACAAGACTTACTGTGTCCTCATGGATCCGGATACGGATCCCGCCAATCTCAGTCACCCCGGCACGAGTGGGTCGATCCATCAAGCATCCAATAGACACCCTTTGGAACCACTCGTCATAATCTCCAGCTACTGTAAGCCCCTCCGCATCCAGGAAGTGATCGAACTGATCAACATCAAAGCCCGGGAGGAGTGTGTCGGGACCCACAGGAGGAGGAGGGACGGGGATGCGAAGTGCGCTGGTGTGCTGGAAGTACAGGCGCTCTCCTAAGTACATCACCCTACCAAGCCTCCCGAGGAAGCACTGGTAGGGCTGACGTCGTCGATCTCTATCGAAGGCGTCCTGTACCGCCATCTCACGAGCCACTCCAACATCCACGTCATCAAATCGGGACAGAAGGAGCTGCAAAAAAGGGAAACTGTCAGGTACAGTCAAAATACAGGAAAGGAAATAAAAGAAAAGGAAAAGATAGAAGGCTTACATCAGATCGGCGGGCACGGTCTAAGTGCACCCGGGCAGTACGAGGCTGGCTCCTATCGGCATCTCGAACCTGGGCCGACCATCGCAGGGCCACAGGGAAATCCGCAACCTCAGGAACCGGGGAGGGGCGGAAGAAGGTCATATATGTGTACATGAACACCTAGCAAAAGAAAAATCAGTCAAGAGAAGATAAGGCCTAAGGAATTAAACCGGACAGATGAATGCAATACCTGTAGAATCTGCCAGAAGAATCGGCTGCTGACTCCATCACCCCTCGGGGATGCCAGGCCTCGAACCGCTCGGCACAACCCGGCCAGGATGGTCCCATAGATGAGCCGACCCCATGCTAACTGGCGGGTCTGATGGAAATCTCTCAAGGCGTCCAAAAAGAGCGGACTGACGCCAGTCGTATCCTCCGGAAAAAAGCAGCTCCCAAGCATCAACAGAAAAACATGTCGGTAGATCGGTGCAAAGGCTGCATCCTCCACAGAGACGGTCTCGTGCTTCCTCTCAAAATGACGAGCCAGACTCTCCCGCAGCCAGCTAATGGAGAGCCGGCCACTCCGCCCATCCCAAGCAGCAGGTGGCAGGGCCTGATATCCCAAGAGAAGTCCGATATCCTCCGCAGAAGGCCGCTCCAAGACAATGGTCCGCCCCGTCAGAGGAATGCCAGTAATCATCACAAAATCGGAGGGGCGGATCCCCAGCTCCACGTCCGGCAGATGAAATGACTGCGTCTCTGGGAAATATCTCTCCATCATGGCAAAAATAAGCGGACGGTCGGCTCTGAAGGATGGGATGCTAAGAAAATGGTCCAGATGACATCTCCCAAACTCCCGCCTAAGTGCCGGAGAAAGCGACTGAGCTAACTCGCTAAATCTGCCCCAGCTACCTCGTAAGTGGGAGGAATGATAGGGAAGCGGCACATCTGCCCTGATGCACATGGAAGGGTGGCTATCCAAGCCATGGAGGAGCTCTGTATCCTGAACAGAGGCCCTCAACTCCTCAGAGACCCCTGCCAGAGCCACAGCAACCCCCTCCTGAGCCGTATCTCTGGCTCTGCCTCGGCCTCTGCCACGACCTCTCTCGCCCTCAGGGGCCTGATCCTGAACTCTGCCTCTGCCTCTGCCTCGACCCCGAGCCAGTGCAACCACGGGCTAAAATTCAAGAGAAAGGTGTGAAGGTTGTGTGGGAAAGGAGAATAGAAGAAAGAAAGAAAGGAAAATTTTTGAAAGCCTACCTCAGCAGAGCTCTCCCTGGAGACATCTAATGGCTCAGACAAGGTGGCGCTGGAGCTCGCCTTTGTCCGAGCCCGCGAACTAGAGGGCTGATCAGCAGGGTCAGCCTCCTCTCTAACTCGGGAACGACTCCTAGCCATCTACACAGGGAAGGGTTTTACGAATTTCAAAGTTGGCTTTGCTTACAGTTCACATCCAATTTTACATGATTATTTTTCAAAATTATCGTGAATTATGGAATACTTCTGTTTCTAATCCTAAAAGCATTTTCTAAAAGATTCCTATAGTACTTGACATTTCTTGTGTATTATGGTGCCAGGAAATGAGAAGAGGAAAGGCCAAGGTATCAAAGACAGGCAGAATGACAGAAATCCAGATTGTACAGCCAATTAAGGAAAATCACAGCAGGATGCAAAGTGAGCGGAAGCTCTCAATCCCGGCAATACTAAAGCTAGAAAACATGCAAGTAACGGATCACTACCAGCATGCAAATCAGGATTCAAGTCAAATTTTTGTAGCATGGTATAACCATTGGCAGGCAATCTAAAGACAGCAAGAGTTGGCATCCAAAGCAAATTGTAGAGAGAAAAAAAAAAGAAGCACAGCATGGCATTTACAATAAGCAATTCAGTCTGGCATCAAGCCCAGGCTGCTTGGTCACTGTCAATTTGGGCGTACTTCAAAGAAAAATTTTTTTTAGACCAAGAGGCATGCAGCCGATGAGATGATCAAAATTGGTCCCCTCAAGCAAACAAAAATAACCAATTGTCAGCATATGGTCAGGCCAAATGTCAATTAAGGCACCAAAGCATCACAAACATGGCAATTCGGCATAGTGTATGGCAAAAATGCTGGAAATCATGCAAGATTTGAGGAGCAAAAATTCATCAAACCATGCTCGAACTCAACTGTCTGAAGTTGGGAACAAAAGGGCTATTCAATCTGAGCATGGCCATTCGACAAAAAAATTTTGGCATACAAGTGTTTACAAGAAAGAAATTTTCGGCAGAAAAATTAGAAACAATAAGTGGCCATTCGGTGCTTAAGCTAAACAGGAGCATGATTCGATTAAAAATGCCAAGCTACCACTGTTTGATTAACAAGGAAGTAAAAGAATAACCTGGGATTGCTGGAACTTAGATGGAACCACCGAAAATTGGAAGAAATCGAGCTAGGGCTCGACTACGGCTTTCAAGGAGCAATCACGAAGTCGCCGGAGGTGCAGACTCTCGCCGGCAGCAACAGGAGCCACCGGAGCTCAGGGAATCGTCGGAGAAGAAGGGAGCAACCGTCGGGTGAAGAAGAAGAAGTAGATGGCCGGTCTGAGTAATCGGAGCAAGAAGAAAAGAAATGAAAAGTCGCGGTCGCGCACGACTTAAGTAAACCTGGAGGATCCGGATACTCAGGCCAGATACCCTCAGACCCTTGATTATCCGGATATACATACCGGATACCAAAAAAAAAAAAAAGAGCAAAAAGCAGAAAAAAAAACAGAAAAAAGAGAGAAGAAAAGGAGATGAAAAAAAAGAAGAAGAAAAGGAAATGAAAAGAAAAAGAAAAAAAAAGAAGGAAAAAAAAAAGAGAAAAGAAAAGAAAAAAAAAGAGAAGGAAAAGGAAAGAGCAAAATTGTGCTACAACTTCTATTTTCTCACAAAATCCTATTGTTGTCTTGAAATCCACCTCACAGCCACGAGAGCTCTGTGGAATTTTGGGACAACCTTGGGGAATGTGCCTGGTCAAAAGGATGATATCCACTCAATTTTCAACTTGGTTTGATAAAAAATCAGTTTTTCAAAAATCCTATTTTTGGGCTTAAAATCCACTTCATAGCCACGAGAGCTCAGTGGAATTTAAGAACTCTTGGAGAGATGCCCCCTCAAAGTGAGGGCTTTTTGGCAAATCTCCACCCAAAAATTGTTTTCTACAAAATTGAATTGAACCGAGCAAATCATGCTCAAGGGAATGCAATTTGGGCTTGTCTACTCTTTGCAACTCACTGCTTCGCAGCTCCCGCAAAGAGGGGCAGTTGTAGACACCCCAAATTGCACAAACAATCATCAAAAATCATTATCTCCTGGAAAGCCAGCACAGAAATTGAATAAAATAAATTTTTACCTGTATCCGGATACTCAGGCCGGATACAAGTACCCTTTCCCGTATCCGGATACTCATACCGGATACATGTGAGCCTTAGTGTATCCGGTACCATGTACCGGATACCCTAAGGCCCTTTTTTATCCGGTCTGACATACCGGATACCTTAAGTTTGCTCAAAATTAGGGTTTTCCGAGAGCGTTTCACTTTTACCATCATGTCCCTCATTAAATGAGGGGAAATCACGGAAATAACCTTAGGGTTAAGGTTGGGGGGGTTCTAGACATTAATTTGTGTCTACCAATGACCTTAGCCTTAGCCTATAAATAGGAGCCTCCTCCTTGAGCAAATGGCACACAACTCTTGTTTTGAATTCTCGCAAAGAAGAACTCCAAGAGAAGAAGAAAACCGCTGTGGAATCGCCTCCAGAACTCAGGTAAGCCTCAACTTTTCTTTTTATTTTCTGTCTTTACATTCCTAGATCTAGATCTCTTCTTCTACCTTTCTGTAGTGTAAAGCCTTGTTTGTATGTGTGGAAATCCTTCCCCGGCTCAAAGTATCTCAAGACTCCCCTAGCCGTAAAACGTGAAGGCGGATCTAGGAGAAACGAGACTGGGGATTGACCCTAGTGCTAGAACCCATGTAGCATAAGGCTTTTGAATGATTGAAAACCGTTCTATAATCAAAGTACCCTTGATTATTTCGAAGATCCGTGTTTAACGGGGAGAGAGAACAGAGGGAAACGATAATGGAACGGAACCCTAGGCTATGCTAGAACCTATTTTGTTGAATCTATATGCATGATATGTGGTTGTATTAATCTTACTTGGTTTTCCACTCTTGCACACATATTACACTTTTTTCGGTAAATAGGCTCACATTTGGGGATTTATTACATTCATTGTGATAAATCTCTAATAAATGGCCTCAATCAAATTCTGGAGTGTTTTTAAATGTTTTTCAAAGGTTTTGGATTCATCTCACACGAATCTCACACACTTTATAAATTTTCGGATTTGATTTTCTTCAAAAGTGGCCTAACTGGACAGCACCTGTACCCCTACTTCGGACGCCCATAACTTCATCATCTGGATGAATTTTGGGGCGATTCCAGAACCATGGGAAAGGTGAGGCTGTTTAGTTTATGTCCACCAAATTTCACAAATTTCTATTTGGCGGATTTTTGACACCTCTCTGTCGAAGTTAAGTGGACAGTTCAGGTTCAAGTACAGAACTTGTCACTTCGACGGACCGCCATGTGTTCGTTTTAAGTCCGATTCGAGTGATTTTTATTTCTGAGTACTCCTTTATGAGTATATTTTCAAATCCAGTTAGTTTCATAATTTTTGGATCCCATTTGAATTATTGGTAGACGATTTACTCAGAACTGTTCATTTGTACTTTTCTGGGTAAATCTGTGATCTTCGGGGCCTGTTCGGGAGACCACCCAAGGCACATCCGAAGGGATTTTTGTATGAGGCTAGTTTCTCTAGAAATATGGCCATACAGACTTCAATCACACCAAATTTCGTGGACTTTTATGTAGTGGATTTTCCTAGACAATTTTCCAAATTTGCCCACTTACCACTTTTAAAAATCCCCAGCAGCAACTTCAAAGGAGCATAACTCCTAGATTTTTCATCGGAATGAAGTGAAATTTTGCAGGAGACCCTTATTTACTATAATCTTTCAAATTGATTTGGTTTGATTTGATTTAAAATTGTATTTGAATGATTTCAAGACAAATGGCATACTTTTTACCAAACTTCCCGGATTTGATTTAACTTGGTTTTGATCAACTTGTGCTTTGATTTCCACCTCTCTAATGTTCCAGAAATGATATTGACATAAGAGGAGAACCCAAAATTCATTTGGATTCTCATGTGAAGATATCATACATTTGACCCTTTTCAAGGTTTCTCATGATTTTTAGCAAGCCTTCTTACTTTATTTTTGCATGAACATACACTTGGCAACCACTTCGTGTGGATGAATGGGGGTGCCTAACACCTTCCCCCGTTCATAATCTAATCCCCTTACCCATCTCTGGATTTGATTTTCAAGTATGGTTAGTTTTATCCTAGAATTTGTCTTTTGGCTATTTTTGCCTACTTTTGAATCTTTGGTGTCCATTCTCACCCCAAAATCATGAATGGTGGCGACTCTCCCACTTTTGCGTTGAGCCCGTGTGTTGACGGAGGGATGATCACACCGGTGATTTTTTCCCATGTCTCACAGAACTGCCCTAGCAGCAAAGTGTAGTATGGCTGCCCCAGCGTCGAGATGAAAAATGTCACCATTTCCTTCTCAAACATGGGTGGTTGCACCATACCGGCCATTTCTCGCCATCTCTTTGCATATTCACGAATGGATTCAGTGCTCTTCTTGGTCATTTTTTGCAACTCCATTCGAGTGGGTAAGACCTCTGTGTTGAACTTGAAGTGTTCAAGGAATGTGCTAGCTAGGTCGTCCCAAGTCCTAATCTGGTTCCTGTCCAAACTGGCAAACCATTTCTGAGCTGAGCCTATCAATGAACGCTGAAAGAACTGGATCATAATTCTCTCATCATAGGCGTATTGGCACATATCCCCGTAGTATGCCCTCAGGTGCGATAGTGGACAGCCACTTCCATCAAACTTCACGAAGTCCGGACATTTGAACTTGGGTGGTAGTTGCAAATTGGGGAAGAATCTCAATCTATCCAGCGAGGCTTCCTTCGGCATAAGGCCCCGGTTCACATTTTGCATTTGTTCCTTTAATGCCTGTAGATCTGCTTGCATTTGGGCTGTGATGCCTACCGCTTCCTGTGCTCGGTACCACTCTTCTTCGTCGTGCCCCATTCCTTGTGGTACTACTTGCCGTGGTGGTACGGCCAAGGGTGCCAGAATTTGTAACGGCTGTTCTGGTTGAGCTGGCAAACGATGCTGGATTTGTGGTTCTGGCGGCTGTAGGTTCAACTGTGGGAGAACTGGTGGTGGCTGCTCTAGTTGTGGCTGTTGCACCGGAGGTGCCGGCTGCTGTGGCGGAGGTACCGGCGGTGGTGGCTGTACAAGCTGCTGTGGCGCTTGCATTCTCTCCATTTGCTGCATCATGGCAGTCATCATGGTGGTCATGTTGGCCATCTGCTGATTAAGGCCAGCGATCACAGGGTGGCCTTCCAAGTCCTCTTGCCCGTGAGGTGGGAGAGGTGGCGCTTGCTCGAGTCCTTCAGCAGGATCCATCCGTAATCTTCTTCTTGAACATAGGAGGTATGGGCTGCGATACGCAATCTTGGTACCTTAGTGTTAAAAATAGACAAGTCAGTATAAGGAATGCATGTTACAATGAAATTTACTGCATGTCTATGCTGATTATTTGTGCTGATTTTTCTTTATTTGATTCCCCTTTTAACCGCCACTTCAGAGGTTAGTGTCAGCACCTCATTTTTGCACCCCCAAAAATGAAAGAATAAAACCCTAATTGAAAAATTCAAACCTGAAGGGCTCAAAAAGTTGACTTTTTGATTAGATGCAAATTGACCACCAAACTTCATACCATTGGAAAGAGGATTCCGATACGGTTCTAACGCCACTGAGTTTGCTCAAATCGGAGTCCGGATGAAGAAGTTATAGGCTGGTCAAATCTGGAAATAGCAGAAATTGGCTTTCTGCAGAACTCCGAATTAGCTGCTCAATGGGATATCAGCAGAAAGGGTGCATCGACACGACTCCAACGCAACTGAGTTTGCTGGAATCGGAGTCCCGGATAAGGAGATATGAGCAAAACTGGCTCCGGGACGCGAGTCTGCACTTCTGCTAAAAAGCCCGAGTTTGCTGCCAACCTTTAGCTTAGTGGATAGGGAATCTCAACCTGATTCCAACGCCACCAAGTTTGCTAAAATCGGATGTCAAATGAGAAAGTTATGAGCAGTCAAAAATCTCGGAAAATCTGCACATGTGGCAAGATTGAAGAAAGGACAAAAAATAAAAATCTAAGAATAAAATAATAATATTTTGTAAATATCTAACAATTAAACTAAATCAAAAATAAAATGAAAAAATAGAAAACACAAGTGTCTTCTAACAAACAAATCTTAAGAATAAAATAATGATAAAACTTAAAAGAATCTTAAGATTAAAATAAATAAAAAATAAACAAAAAATAACAACCACATGTTCATAATATGGATAAGAATGATGTGTTGGATGGATAAGGATGAAAATTAAATTTTAGTTACCTTGGTTATGAAATTAAAATTCAGTCAAGAAAGGTGATTAAAATTCAATTTTATGACAATTTTTCAACTATAAAAGGGGGGGCCACCCCCCATTCCATTCCAAGCAAAAAACCCCTATCTTCTCCCCTTTCTCTCTTCCTCCTTGATCTCCCCTCAAGCAAGCTAGCCCCCTCTCTGCCCTCTCTCTTCCCTGTCTAAACCCCTGCTACAGCCAACCCCTGTCAAACCCAAACCTCTTTTATTTTCTTACAAACCAAAGATAGGTTTAGAAATCACCTTTTGAGCTTGAAGTAGAGCCGTTATGCTGTCCAAAGCCTCTTTCGAACCTTGCCAATGCCCCCAAGTTCTGTCCAAATATACCAAAAAACCTCTCCATCATCCCCCCTTCATTCCAAACCCAAAAGAAGCCTAAAGTTCTTTCCCCAAACTTGAAATAGAGTTGTTACGCTGCCAGAGGAGCTTCAAAGGGATTCAACACCTTCAAGCAATCCTAGGTAAGCTTCTGGTAAGTTTTCACTGCAAATATGAAAAGATGAGCTACTTTTATCAATGAAATTCTTCAGGAATCACTAACTTTTGTTCTAGCAAATGTGTTGGATTTTCTCCCCATTTTCCTATATACAAAGAAGTCACCATGATAGAAAGATGATTCGATGGTATGGGGTAAAGTGTGATTCAAAAGCATTCTCTTTATTTTCAAAAAGGGAGCATGTTCCCTTCCTCATCTTCAAGTTCTAATATACCCCTATTAAGTCCCTTTAATCCCTTTTTAATATGTTGTCATTTCATTTCATTTTTTTTTCTTGGTTTGATTGGTAGGGGATCAACAAGGTTTTTTTTTTAAGTATTGCACCACTGTAGGCCCACACAGGGGCCCACACAATTTCAAGCAACCCCAAAAACCCAAAATAGACCTTAGATTTGACAGTCCAATTTGATTCACTGTGGGCCTTCCAACGGGGCCCACACCCGACTCATTTCACTCAAAAGGCTAAAAAGATAAAATCAATAATAAAGGGGGCCTACACCTTCAATGGTCCCCACTAGACCAAAAATAAGCATGTTGGCATAGGAAAAGGGTGAGATTAAGTTGACTCAAAATTAGGGAGACCCGAGGGACCTGTCAAATCGACGGGGCGGGCCAGGGTGTCTTCGGACTTCCCTGGACGTAACCGAGAACTTACCTCGAATCTCTAAAAAGCCGTAGACCAGTAAAAATAGACCTGTATAGGCACCCCTTGTGTCTGCCTGCACCTCTCAGGCAATGGCGACTCCAAAATAGTCCCGAGGCACGCATCGTCACGTGCGCCTCGTCGTGCGACCGATTTTAGGTGCGTACAGTTAGGGAAGAAGGTTTCTTTTAACCGCCACTTCGGAGGTAATGATTTTCTCTCAACCGCCACTTCGGAGGTAAGATTCCTTTTAACCGCCACTTCGGAGGTAAGGAAGTAAGGTTTCATTTTGACCGCCACTTCGGAGGTAAAGGAAGAAGATTTTGGACCGCCACTTCGGAGGTAAGATTCCTTTTAACCGCCACTTCGGAGGTAAAGGAAGAAGATTTGAACCGCCACTTCGGAGGTTGGATTCCTTTAACCGCCACTTCAGAGGTAAAGGAAGAAGATTTGAACCGCCACTTCGGAGGTTGGATTCATTTGACCGCCACTTCAGGGGTAAGGAAGTAAGGTTTCATTTTGACCGCCACTTCGGAGGTAAGATTCCTTTTAACCGCCACTTCGGAGGTAAAGGAAGAAGATGATTTTTAACCGCCACTTCGGAGGTATGATTCCTTTTAACCGCCACTTCGGAGGTAAAGGAAGAAGATTTTGGACCGCCACTTCGGAGGTAAAGGAAGAAGATGATTTTGAACCGCCACTTCGGAGGTAAGATTCCTTTTAACCGCCACTTCGGAGGTAAAGGAAGAAGATTTGAACCGCCACTTCGGAGGTTGGATTCCTTTAACCGCCACTTCGGTGGTAAAGGAAGAAGATTTGAACCGCCACTTCGAAGGTTGGATTCCTTTGACCGCCACTTCGGGGGTAAGGAAGTAAGGTTTCATTTTGACCACCACTTCGGAGGTAAGATTCCTTTTAACCGCCACTTCGGGGGTAAGGAAGTAAGGTTTCATTTTGACCGCCACTTCGGAGGTAAGATTCCTTTTAACTGCCACTTCGGAGGTAAAGGAAGAAGATGATTTTTAACCGCCACTTCGGAGGTATGATTCCTTTTAACCGCCACTTCGGAGGTAAAGGAAGAAGATTTTGGACCGCCACTTCGGAGGTAAAGGAAGAAGATGATTTTGAACCACCACTTCAGAGGTATGATTCCTTTTAACCGCCACTTCGGAGGTAAAGGAAGAAGATTTTGGACCGCCACTTCGACGGTAAAGGAAGAATATTAATCTTTTTCAACCGCCACTTCGAAGGTAAGGAGATAAGGTTTTGTTTTGATTTTGGGGAACTGCAGGAATGAAATTTTTGGGAAATTGCTAGAGTTGATTTTCATTTTGATCTCTTTTTAACCGCCACTTCGGAGGTCAGGGAAGAGTCCCTGTTTTTGGTTCCAGAAACTGCAAGAGTTGATTTCTGAAATTTTTTGGAGTTTGCAAGAATTAATTTTCACTTTGATCTCTTTTTATCCGCCATCTGGGGGCAAGGGGAGAGTCCCTGATTTTTTGGGGGTAGTCCCGGTTCGGGAAGAGTCCCAGTTTTTTCGGGGTAGTCCCGGTTTTCGGAAGAAGTCCTTGTCTGGGGCAAAAGTTCCTGATTTTGGGGAAAGTCCCTGTTTGGGAAGAAGTCCCGGTTTTCGGAAGAAGTCCCTGTTTGGGAGAGCCCCCGTTTTTAGGGAAACACGAAATGATTTCCTAGGGTTGCAGAAGCACCAAAATGGCCGCGACTGAGATTTGATATTTTGACCCATTCGGTCTTTACTTGGATTTGAAATTTCTTCTTTTCTTGGTCTTTTCAATTTGGCTGATAGTCATCAGCAAGGGTCAGACTCACCCTTGATTTTTCTTGACTTATTATTTTGGGCTAGTTCACAGCCAACGATTTTTCTGATTAAGCCGAAGCTGATTAAGGCACAGGGAATTGGAGCAAGTCCCGGTGTAGCTTTGATTTTGGAAAATTTTGCATTCTTTCCCTTGGAAATGATTTAATCAAAATGTTTGTGCAAGTGATATCGAAGTGTGTGCACTTGATGCATGAAGATGCTTGCAAAAAATTAAAGCCAAGGCTAAATGATATTACCATTCGAAAACCTATATCCAAAATTGAATATGAGAAAATTACATTAAAAAGGGTGTGTTCATAGCCCTAAAAAGGTTGGTGCCCCGCGGGGCACGACTCCTAGACACACTTGTGTATGGAAGCACATCCGAGTCCCGGTCTACTTTCTTTCATCTGTTCTTCCATCTGCCTTTGC
Source organism: Buxus sempervirens (assembly GCA_947561395.2). NCBI lineage: Eukaryota > Viridiplantae > Streptophyta > Magnoliopsida > Buxales > Buxaceae > Buxus > Buxus sempervirens. Next base: position 5,483,756 of record OX387187.1, on the reverse strand, counting down.
CTTTAGGTGCCAGACCCAAAAGAATTTACAATTTGCCAACGAGGGCAAAAATTTACATGATATTCACACAAGAAAATTTGCAAAGGATTCATCCTTAGGGCTGTTGGGAGCCAAAAGGAAGGATACAATTTTGCTTCAAGGCGGGTAAACCAAATTCCTAAATCTAGGGTTTGGTGCCCCTACTCTGATCTGGCATGCTTTCATCTGATTATCTGATCTGGCAGGCTTTCATCTGCTCAAAAGGCCGACCCGGACTCAGAGTGCTTCCAGTGGACTCAATGGGTCAAGGCCCATAGCTTGCAGGACTCCATGCATGGATCTAGGGTGGTTCCCCTGATCAAAATTTGGTTGGCTTCCTAAATTAAGGCCAAGGTAGCCCATGATCTAGGGTTTACTCCATTTGATGCAAAAAGTGGGGGTTGCTACCCCTGATGGACTCTTGGGTTTTAATTTGATTTTTTTCTTCTTATTTCATCATTCACATCACACTCCCTCACAATCACAAGCGCGTGGTTCATTCAGAAACGCTAGGTGGGGAAGGATACCCAGCTCGAGACATACGCCTACAAGGGTCTGGACCAGTACTGGATCCTCGCGTGCCACGGCAAGAAACCAGTGGTGCTAACGGACTCCAGAAAACTGGGGGGATGGGTTTACCCTGCTTTCGCCGGCAAGCCACGGGAGCGTAGGTGCTAATACCATCCCAAGAGTTAGTTCATAGGAATCAGAAGGGTAGGCTGCTAGAGAGGTCTACGTTTTGGATGAGAAGAGCAATATCCGCATTCACTCAATCATACAGGGTCGGATCATTCACGCATCCTCCCTCGTGCGTGTCACCCCACGCAGTTTATCACAAAACTGAAAAATAAATCCATCCACGGTGTGGTGGTGTGCCCGTATGTGCATTTGGGCTAAGTGTTGTGTCTAATCGGGAGAGATTTGACTGGATTTTGTTGACAAAGGAGTTTTTACTGTCTCGTATAGTAAGGTACAGAATTGGCACGCAATACGACGTTCCGGGAGAGTCCCCAGGTAAGTGGGGGGTCACAGGGGACCGCTTAAAACCCACTTTCCTTAGGACATTATCATGTCCTTGTGACAGGACTCCCCAGAATACGCAATTGCGTGTATTCCACATCTTACTAAGCAAGGCAGAAAAAACCCTAAAATCGACTAAATCCCTCTTAGGTTGACTCATTCTAACCAAGGGTTCTATTGGGCTGAGAAGTCCCCAGCAGAGTCGCCAGGCTATGCGCACCCGATTTTGGTCGCACGACGAGCGCACGCAAAACGATGCGTACCTCGGGATTTGTTCGGAGTCGCCACTGCCTGATGGGGTGCAAGCAGACACCTGGGTGCCTAAGTTCTTCTACTAAGGCTTGGTCTGCGGCTTGAGATTCTAAGTAGGTTCTCGATTGCGGTCTGGGGAAGTCCGTAGACACCCCAGTCCACCCTGTCAAGTGACGGGTCCCATAGGTTTCCCTGGTTTGAGTCAACTTTGGTCTCTCACTCACCCGATTCCTATTTCCAGCATTCAATTTAATTAAGTCTGTCAGGACCGCCAAAGTGGTGTGGGTCTCTTTACTTGATTTTATCTTTTTAGTTAAAGATGATCTGAGTCTGATTGGGTGGGCCCCGTTGGAAGGCCCACGGATCTCTTGGTGGGCCAAGTGTGGCCCATATGTCCCCTTGGTGGGCCTCAGTCTAAACCTGAGAGGCCCTTTGGGCTTTGGTTCAAATGAATTGATTTTTTATTTGAAGTTTAAGTTTGATTAAATTTGATTTCCATGCAAAAAATGAGTCTGGGTTGCTTTGTGGGCCCGTGAGTGGGCCACACTGTGGGTTGCCAAGTGATTTCAGATTATCTTTCTTAACTATGCCAAAATGGGCCAGGTTTTGGTCTTGGGGCCCTTTACCTAGGCTTGGGCTTGAAAGCCCAAGGCTTCTTGAGTTAGGGTTTTGGAAACCCTAACCTTGGTTAGGTTCAATGGGCTTAATGGGCCCGACAGGCCCTGCCCGTGGTCTTGGCCAAACCAAGCCTAAATCTAAACATACATGCTTCCCAAGTTGGGCTTTGGAGGGCCTCCCAGGGTTTGGCCCACTCAATCAGGTTGATTTTATCTTTGTTTAACAAAATGAGTTTTCCGGGCTTAGTGGGCCCCGTTGGAAGGCCCACTGGGAATCAATTTGGACCGGGTCGGTCCATGGCCCATCTTGGGTTTCCGGGTGACCCGGAAACCCTACTGGTTCATCCGGTTTGATTTAAACAATTAAGAAAATGACATAGGATCACAAAAACAGCAAAATTAACATTCAGACAGTGTAGCCAGCCTGAGATGCCGGTTACACACAGGACACAGTGTATCCGACACCTTTGGCCGGTTACGAATGGGTTTCTGTTGATCCGGCCTAACTTGCCGGATCAACCAAAAACTTGGTTTTTTTTCGGATCTTGGCATTGGGCTTGGATTCCTGGGCCTCTCAGGGTGTTCCAGGGGTTGTGTGGGCTCCTGTGTGAGCCCACAGTGGTTCGGAGAAGAGCCACCTTGCTTCTTCTTTGAGGTTTTGAAAATCAACAAGAAGGGAAGGGTTAGGGATTGCCTTCTCCCTTTTCTTAGCCAATTCAATGAATAAACAGGGACTCAAATATCACTATTTTGTTTCCTTTTTATTGAAAACCAATCATTAACATACATAGAAGAAAATCAAGCAACATAGGGCTTCAATAAGCATGCTTTAAGTCAAAACCAAGCTTGATAATAAGACACACAATTAAGAGCTGAAAAACAGGTTTTATATGCATGCAAACTACACTAAACAGTAACCTATATAAAGCAGCTAGATATGCTTCTAATGTGTGAAAGTATAAACATACTTGTAGGATATGTAAAAAAAACTATTCTCATAATTTCAAAATGATGACATACATGTTTTACACGATAGATGATCTCATGCACACCAAAAATAATGATGAAACCCTGTACAAATAAGAAAAGAAAAGAGAACTCAACATGCATCATACACAATCCATAACATGATCACATCCATGTAACATATTCATTTAGCCTAAAAAAATGTCTAAAGAAAGGATAAAGAAGGGGGATTACATAGAGGGATACATTGGATTAGAACAAAGGGAAACATGCTCCCCTGTAAACAAATAACAAAAATATTAAAATCAAACAAACAATGATTTTAAGACACTCGAAATCATGCACACATCTTTGATTCGGATACAAATACTACCCATAACAAAAACCATATCACATGATTAAAATCCTATTGCTTCAAATGGATCAATATTTACATATGTGAAAGAAAATGACCTAAGGGAGCTCACCTTGGGCTTGAAACCTAGGTTGAAGCTTTCCGGGTCTTCTTTGGAGTCAAGGTAAGGCTGGACAGCACTTCCACTCTAGCCAAGAGATTCTACAAGTCTTTTTTGGTGCTTGAAATGAAGAGAGAAGCATTAAGAAAGGATCAAGTAAGGTTTTAGTATGGTTTTAGGTTTAAGATAGGAGAAGAAAGGGAGTGGGAAAAGGGTTCGGCCAAGGGAGAAGGGAGGAAGAGCAAGGGAGGAGAAAGGAGGAAGTGAGAGAGGTGAGAGGGATCTCCCAAAAAATGAGCCGACCCCTTCAAAATGGGCTAAAGTGCCTTTTATATTGCTTGACCAAAATGCAATTACTTTTGCACTTCATGACCAAAGCCTTCATCTTTTCAATTCATGCCCCTTTTTTAAACAAAACCAATGATGGCTTTAAAACTTAACCTCCAAGTAAACTTAGCCTCCAAGCTTGTTTGAACGAATTCTCCCATGGGGAGAATTCGTTCAATTATATTTTTTTTCATTTTCTTTTTTTTTTGTTTATTTAATTCATTAGATATTTTGCTTTTGTTATTATTTTATTAAGATTTTTGTTTTGGGTTTTGGATGCACATGCATCTTTTAATTTTTATTTTCTTTTTCTTTTATTTTAAATACTTTAATTTGATTTTTAGCAAAAAATATTATTTTTTAATTCAAAACTTTTTACTTTGCTGCTCTTTCTTCACTGTTTGCCACGTGTGCAGATTTTCAGAAACTTTAACTGCCCAACACTCACTCGTCTGACATCCGATTTTAACAAACTTAGTAGCGTTGGAATCAGTGCGACATTCCCTATCCACTGAACTTCAGTTTAGTAGCAAATTCGAGTTTTTTTAGCAGAAGTGCCAGGTCGCGTCCCGGAGCCAATTTTGCTCATATTTCCTCATCCGAGACTCCGATTCCAACATACTCAGTTGCGTTGGAATCGTGTTAAGATGCTCTTTCTGCTGGTATCAAATGGGGTAGCTGATATGGGGTTTAGCAGAAAGTCAATTTCTGCTTTTCTCAGATTTGACCAATCCATAACTTCTTCATTTGGACTCCGATTTGAGCAAACTTTGTTCCATTAGAATCGTATCGGAATCCTCTTTCCAATGGTGGGAAGCATGGTGACTGATTTGCACCAGATAAAAAAGTCAACTTTTTTGACTTTCTCAAGTTTGACTTTTCAATTAAAATTTTCATTTTCTGCATTTTGGGAGGTGCAAAAATGAGGTGCTTACAGCTCCGAACCCGGGTCAATGCAAAACCGACACCCAACCCAAACCCGGTTCGTTATTGTAACAACCCGAATCCAGCTCAAAAATCGAATTCGAGATGCTACTGGGCCCATACCATACAATCAACCACAAATAACCACAAATAACCAGACTAGAACAATCAAATAATCCATTTATTAATAACTATCAGAGTGCGGAAACATCAATGTGCGGAAGTATAGCCTAACATCATCATAATAAGAAATAAAATAAACCATCCAATCCAAATGATCAAGTCTAGTAATAATCAAATGGTTCTAATCACTCAGTCTCTTTGTCTCCAGATACATCAAAACCAAATAAATAAAAATAACTATCCAGTCTCATAAAATCATCTCTCCTTGACCTCAGATCACGTCCAAATAATAGTACTCCTCCGGTGAAAAATCAGCAAGCTCACTCTGGAAATCCTCACTAGGATCCCCCTCTCGCGTATTAGCTAAAAAATATAAGATAAGAGAAGTAGGGTGAGATACGAATATCTCAGTAGGTAACACTTCATATATACAAAAATAGATGTTCATGCACGATTAAGCAGTTTCAAATAAACAGGCTCGTATAAAGATTCATATCGATCATCGAATACAAAACAGCATATAAAACAATTTAAGTATCAGTGAACAGTATCATGTATATCAAAGATCGTGATTCAGAATTCAACAACAAAATCCAATATAAAACCAGGATGTACTAAAAAGTCACATCCACCCATAGTATCAAATACATGCCTTTAGCATGTGAACAGTATCAATAATAAGTGTTTGTGATCTCAGTATCATTGTAGGACTCACAAAGAAAGATACACGTTTGAGATGACTCTCAACCATATGCTATACCACTGTGCGGCTTAGGGGCGACGCTAGTAATGATACTCAAACCCGAGACATCTCCTAAGATATGAGCCGTAGTCATTAACTTATTGCACACGACTCAACAGAGTTGGCATAAACCACCAGCATGCAACATCGAAATCAATACATGGAAATGGCCGCTGATCCACATGTACAAGGAATCACCAGCGGAGCACCGGGGTCTCCCTCCAGACATAGGACCCTCCAAAGCAACCCAACTTGCAAAGGAAGCGCGCTCGCACAAGGTAGTAACTCAACCCAAATGAAATATCCCTTAGCTATTTAGCCAAAACTATGGATCCATAACCAGCTATGCCCATTAGACACCAAAAATCCCTAAGGACTAATATTTCTGTAAATAATAGTGCCTAGCAGTATATAAGAGGGTAAATCTGTAATTTCTCTCAATATCAAGTTAACTGGGTTTGAAATTCTGATCTGGAAATCCTTTATATATAAATTTACATGTCTCATAGTTATTTATTCCAAATCTGTAAGTCTATTGGTCATAAACTTCGATTTTCTCATTAATTACAAAACTCTGCAACTAATACCCTAAATACTTCCCTATTTTTATTTTTCTGTAAAACAGGTAATTGGTAATTTATTTTGGTCTTAAAACACCTTATTTAATTATTAAAATTGATTAAAATGGTTTAGAATTGAATCAGGGGTTAAATTTGGTAAAAATTGGATTTTCTACTCTAGGTGCTCAGGATCGCCTAGGATCGCTCAGGCGTTCTAGAGTCAGCGATAGTTCAAAATTAAGCGCTAACTACCTGTTAGTGAGTGGTTGACGGCGATTTAAAATTTTTAACAAACGTCGACCAGCGCTCAAGAACGTTGAGTACAGAGAGGTCAACGCTCTACGGAAAACGTCAATCCGACTGTGAAAAATCCGATTTTTCATGCTCTATGTGCCTCTAACATACATATAAGATGATTAACAAACTAAATACATATTAATACATCATACAAACATGCAAACGAATCGGTTAATCATGAAATACAAACGCGAACGTTAAAACCGTGCGTTACCTACCTCTGTTTCGATTGTTTCCTCTTCCTTCTCTAAACAGCAGCACTCAGACACGAAGACAATGCTTAGAAGACCAAAAATCTAGGCAACACTCTCCCTTTTCCTTCTTCTTCTTCTTCCTTTCTTCTTTAGTCACTCAGTCGTGCGCTCTTGGTGTTTGCGGCTGATCAATACGAAGGCAATATGCTTAGAATACCATTCGTATTCTTCTAGGTTATTTTTAATGTATTTATATACCTCCTATCCCATGCAACACACTTACATAAAACTCAATGCACATTGCCCAATTATAACTCATTAGAATTAAAATATTGATCATACCTCGATATCTTACGATCAGGCGGTCGGATCTGCGCCAAACTCCTGATCTCCACTATTAACGATATCACCTACATTAATAAATTATTTCTATCAATTAAAACCCTCAAGAATATTAATTATTAATTAATTATATTAATTAGGAAAATTCGGGGTCTTAAAATTGCAGGAAAGTCGCTGGAAATGTATGGCGGTCACCGGAGAAGAGGAATGTTCAAATGGGAGGTGGCTGCCGGAGAAGACGAAGTCAAAAAGTGACCTAACGTCTCTCATGCGCAGTTAATATCGGGCTGGAGGCAACCCAAATAGAATTTCGATTCAAGGTATTTTTACTTATACCCGAAATCTTTCCTTGGTTACAAATATATTTTTTGTAATCAAAATAATATTCCGGTTACATTATTTTTCAAAATGCCAAACATTTTTGGATTTCACTTCGGTAAATCAATTTTAAACATGATTTGATAAGATCAAAATTTTCTCTTTGTATTTTGGTCGTGAATTTCACCTCATAGCCACGAAAGCTCCGTGAAATTCAAGACAAATTGAAGAAATACCCCCTTAAAGTTAGGGCCTTTTTGTTAAATCTTCACAAAATTATTTTCCAAAATTTTATTCGAAAAGCAAATCACATTTGACTGGATGAGCTGCAAGAGTGTTAATTGAGGTATGTCTACTCTTTGTTGTTCATTGTGTTACAATTCCAACAAAGAGGGGCAGTTGTAAACACCTCAAATTACACAAGTTTGAAATTCGGCTAAGTGTTAAACGTGTGTAACCGAAATGTTATTTCGGTCATAAAGTTTTTGTGAATAAGCCAGGATCTATTTCGGCCATATGTAATATCTATTTAACTGAAGTTTAATTTCGGTTCTTTTTGAAAAGATCTGGCAAATATTTGTTTGTTAGGCCTCATCATTGTTTGTACATGGGCATAGCAGAATTCGAACCAAGGTTTAATTTCGGTTAAGCTTTAATTTACTTACAATCGAAATTATATTTCGGTTATAAGTGTTTTAAGGTATAACCGAACTGTGTTTTCGGTTATACTGTTTTTGCTTCAATTTGAAAAACCTCACGAGATCTCTCTTATATACAGCCATACCTCTATCTAGGATGTCTGAATTCCCCAATTTGACCTCCGAAATTGGCCAAATTCCCCAAATTCATGCTTTAGACAAGAGTTGGAAGGTTCTAGACACACTTTTGTGTCTACCCTTAGGTCTTTTATACCCCCACTCTTGCCTATAAATATAAGGCCCCTCCTCTAGAAAATGGCTGGAATTTTGAAGGTCTAAGGCTCTTGAAGAAGAAAGGATGCTCTGCCCAATTCTTTGCTCAAGTCTCTCAAGCACTTAAGGTAAGCTCCTACACCATTTTCTTCATTTTTTTCTTTAATACAAGCACTCTCATCTCCTACCTTTCTGTAGTGTAAGGACTGGATGTGTTTGTAGCCCCAAATAACATTCAAAGTACCTCAAGCACCCTCTCTAGCCGTAAAATGCGAAGAGAGAGCTAGGGGAAACGAGTGTTGGAATGGAACCTTAGACTTAGATCCTCCTTTGAATGCTACATTTGCATATGCTTGTGGATTTTAATATGCTTGTTATTTGAATGTGTTTTGATCTCAAAATCTGGAGAAAATACAAGGATCCATGCTCTATAGCATTGGATCCCAATTTTCTCCTAAAAATATGATTTTCTACACAACCATACATGTATCACTTGATTTTTGTCAAAGTAGGCTTAGATCTTGGATCCAGCATGCTCAATATGGTAGATCTAAGATCAAAGGCCTTAGAATAATCTCTTAGGATTTCATGAGTTATTTTCAAGCGATTGCATCTTCAAGAGAAGACCCCATAGTCTAAACTCTTCATTTTGGGCTTTTTGCCTCTGAAAGAGTAGGAGACTACTCTACAGGTCCTCGATCTACAACAATTTTGATCTTAACAATACGGAAACATACACAGAATTTATACGAGGAAACCTGAATCCAGATCCAGGAAAAACCTCGAGTCTATATGAGGCGACTAACCCTTAGAATCTCCACTATTAAATGAAAAGCAATTACAAAGGAAAACACACTTAACCTTTACAATTGAACTCACTCAACAGTAATCCACAGCTCGAATCCACGAACTGTAACACAACTTGAATCCACAAGCTGCAATTCACGATCAATCCAGATCGTAAAAATCACCTCAGAGCCCACTGAGATGATCCAATGCAATAGGAATCCACCTATGCATCCATCAAGCTCGATCACCAAACCAGGAGATCATACGATCATGTGAAGTTCCGAAATGAAGAAGAATCCTCAAACTTCAATTCCAGGAGATCTCTCTCAGATCTCCCCCTCACTCGATCACCGACTCTCTAAAGATGAATTGATTGAATCTCGAACACCTCAAGATCCAAATCGAATTGATCAAAAGAAAAAGTCCTTCTCTAAAAAAATACAGCTCGTCTATTTAAAGAAGAAAAACTCAGATCGCATCGAGCGCTGGTGGCGTCGCCTTGCGATCAGGGTAGACGGCTGGAAGCAAACTCAAGTCCCGCTCAAATCCAAATTGACCCAGTTAAGGGCGCGCTGCCAGTGCGCTGCTACCGGGAGGGAACGCGGCATGTGCACAACTGATTTTTAGATTCTTCAATCTTGCTCTGCACTACCAGCGGCGTGTCGGCGTCATCTTACGACGCAGGTGCGCGTTCTTTACTTTCAAAGCACTGCATGACTCATGCGCTGTCAGCGGCATATCAGCGTTGCCTTACAACGCAGGTGCGCGCTCTTTATTTTCAATGCGCTATTTCACTTATGCACTGCCAGCGGAGTGGTAGCGGCGTTGTTCCTCGCAAGTGCCTTTACGAAATATTCTTTATTTAGAAAACCTTACATTTCCTTGAGCTACCAGCGAAGTGGTAGCTGTGTGGCAGCATCACCTTCCTCTTTACTAAATTCACAGAACTTACATTTTGATTCTGCACATCTTGAAGATTATTAGAAGATATAATTTGTCAAACATTTGCCATATAAGGAGTGTGAGTTTTCACACTTACAGCCTCAATGTGGATAGATTTGGCTCCTCCTCTCCAATCAATGAGAGATTTGAGCCAAATCCTTACCCTAAAGTTGTTTTGAATGTTTTCCAACTCTTTAAAAGTGTTTTCAATTCAGATCAATCGAATCACACTCACTGTTTTGTCTCACTTTTCAAATCTAGACTGAACCTGTACCCTGTCTTGGATTGTTCATAATTTCATCATTCGGATGAATTTTTGAGTAATTCCAAAGACATATGATAGGTAAAGATGTCAAGTATAATCTTGTAAAATTTGAGCAATTTATATGAAGCCGATTTTTGATACCATCTGATTAAAGTTGATAGGTCAGTTCTGATCAGACTGCTGAACTTGTCACTTTGATTGAGCACCAAAGGCTCGTTTGAACTCCGATTTGAGTGATTTCAATCTCTGAATTCTCCTTTATGAGTCTATTTTAAATCCAATTGGTTTCAAGAGTTTTCGATTTGATTTGAGTGTTGTGTGTCTGATTGACTCTGGACTACTTAGTAGCAGATAACAGAGTCAATCTGTGATTCTCAAGGCATGTTTGAGAGGGCACACACACCACAAATGGATGAAGTTTTGTGTGAGGCATATTTTATATGAAATATGGCACATCATACTTCATTCATGCAAATTTTCAAGGATTTATATGAAGCCAATCTCCACAAATAGGTTTTCAAAAATGCCTACTTGTCACTTTTATAGATTTTGAACAGTAGATTTGAACAAGCCTTTCTCCTTGATTTTGATTGAATTGGATTGAATTTTTTTACTAAATATTATACTTCATATAAGCTTTCAAATGGCTTTGATTTCGCTCAAATTGAATTTGAATTGAATGATTTATTGATGGTTGAGTTTTCCAAGCTTAAACAGTTTAACATTGAGTTGATTTTTCAGATTTGCTTTAGTTTGATTTTCTCCAATTTTTACTTCGATTTCCTACTTGATCATGAAGTCCTAGAAAGGATACATCCACAGAGAGAGTCCAAGATCAATTGAACTACTCATGTGGAAATATCTCACATGTGTTTGTCTTCTTTCAAGCACTTTTTAAATGTTTTGTTTGCAAGCAATTATTTGAGCATGAACAACATATGGCAACCACCTTGTGTGGATGAGTAAGGGTGTCTAACACCCTTCCCTACTCATAACCTAATCCCCTTACCTGATCTCTGGATTTAACCATGAATTAGAGCTACTTTTAACTTTGTTTCGCCCTTTTTATGATCCCTTTGGTGTTCATTCACACCTTAACTTGAATGGTGGTGACTCCTTATTTTTGTCAATCCCCTGTAATGAGGAGGAAATCACGTAGGTGAATTTCCTTGTTTCACAATAGTTGACTTTTGTAAGACCCCGAATTTTTGAATAATAATTAAGGCATAAATAAATAAAAGAAAATAGGGGTATAAATAAAGTGGAAATTTAGAGGATTAATAATTTAAATACATAATTTTAAAATAAAAGAGAATTTTTACAGAAAATCAATCTAGGAGGATAAAAGGGTATTCAGTAAATTCCAAAAGAGCAAATTAGTAAATTAAATAATTACAAGAATTGGAAAATAGAAATTTTAATTTAGTTAGGTTGGGTTTGAGGTTAAATAGCAATAATTATGGCCTAAAAGAAGAAAAAGGGCAATTGAGTAATTATAATTAATTAGTGGCCTTAATTTGGAGAAAAGTGACTTAACAGGGTGTTTAGGTAATATTTAGAAATAGGTATAAACTATTGACGAAAATTTATTAAAAGTATGAGTCTATTTTGTAAGGGATTTAATAGGTAATGTACTAAAAAGAGAATTAGAAGGAGGAGAGAAAGATGGAATTAATTAGAAGGTTTTCAAATCCTAATTGGACTCCTATTAGGTTAGTCTATTTAAGCAAGACATTAGAGAAGGTTTAGGGTTTCTTTTAATCAAATTATATAGAGAAAAAGGGAGCTTCCACGTTTGGGAAGTATAACGAGAGAGAGAGAGAGAGAGAGAGAGGAAAATAAAAAGATTACAAGAGAAATGAGCTGTTGCAGAAACCTCTGACTAGCACCTATCAAAGTTAGATCGGGAGAGACTCAACTGTTGGATCAACCTCAAATTTGGAGTTTTTGTTCATGATTGGTAGGGCTACAATCTAAACGGTGGAGATCTTGTTTGGAGAACCCTAGGTTGGTGTGAAAATAACAGAAATTTGGATTCAGTTCTGGATTCAATAAGAAGATAGATTTCGCGTATTGCGGAAGTAGCAATCACTTGAAAACTGGAGGAACTGCATGTTTTCTGTGTTTTAATTTATTTCTAATTGATTTGATTAGACGAGAATATGATTACCACCTGCAGGTGAGATGTGACCTCCTGTTGGGGGAGATGTAGTCCAGATTGGATTGCATCTCACATGAGAGATATGTGATTACCACCTGCGAGTGAGATGTGACCTCCTGTTGGGGATATGTGATTACCACCTGCGGGTGGTAATCTCCCACATGAGATGTGATTGCATCCTACAGAGGAGATATGTGATTACCACCTGCGGGTGAGATGTGACCTCCTATTGAGGGAAATGTAATCCTGATGTGATTGCATCCCATGTGGGAGATATGTGATTACCACCTACAGGTGAGATGTAACCTCCTACGGGAGAGATGTGTTACCTTCTATGGGGGAGATGTAGTTCTGATGGGATTACATCCTACTGAAGAGATACCTCATGTGGGGGAGATGTGATTACTACGTGATTGCATCCTACATGGGAGAATGCTACTATTGGATGGTGAGTTTGATTATTAATTATGAATGATATGACTTCTTTTAAAAGAAAAGAGATTGATTAATCAGTTTAGCCATGTTTTGACAAGAACGGTTTTCAAAAGAAGTATTAAAATGACATGAATAACATGAAAAATTGTTTCTGGAAAAAGAATATTTGTATTGGTTTGGGAAAAACTTATAGAATTGATTCATACTGCATTATCATCTTGTTTAATGGTATGTGAGTTCTCGTGCAATAAGTCGCATGTTGGAGTAGTGAATGATAAGTATCTTTAAAAGGCCTTCTTTCCTTCATGAATCCTATAATATCTGTTATGGTCTGAGTTATAAGTTTTGTTCACACATTAGAGATTTATATATATATATATATATATATATTTTGTTGATATTTCACATACAGTAATTTATTTGGTTTGTATGCTGAGTACCCCATTATTAGGATAGTTGTTGTGATTTTTTATGATTGGTAGTATCCTCATATCAGAGATCGTATTTATATGATGAACTGTTTTATTTGAGTGCTGATTTATTGTTTGATTGTATCGTCATTATTCGTTTATTTTATCGAGCATGAAAGCATGTTAATTTCCTTATATGTACATATAAAACTGTTTATTCATGCATAGTGTTACCTACTGGGATATTCATATCTTATTCGTGTTTTGTTTTGTTTTTAGCTAATCCTCATGAGAGCATTATTGGGGTTGGCACAAAGGGATTTGCTGATTTCCGTGCTAAGGATTATTCTTGTACTGATTAGATTTCATATAGATGTTACTTTTATGGCCACTATATGTTTTGGGTGATTATGAGAGTGAGAGTGATAGAACCCATTTTACCAGACTTATGACTTTATTTTTTATGAGATGGTTTGGATGATGCATTTATCCACGCTTATTGGTTATATTGATGTTTATTTTCTGCACTCTGATATTAATTAGAAATTTTTATGAATTTAATTGTCTGATAATTAGTTGCTTTGGGCCCAGTAGCACTTCGAATTCGGGTTTGATGTTTGTTTTGCATAGACCTAGGTTCGGGGCGTTGCAATTGATTATCTGTTCCTTCTAATATTCTTCGGATTTCTCTGTTTCTTCCCACTTAAGTTGGTCGGGATTTGATTTTAACCGAAGCGGTGAGAGAGATGGGGCGGTTTCTCCTGTGTGTTTGGTTTTTTTTTCTGAATCTGCTAATGGGATGAGGTGATTCTCCAGTCTTCATTATATTGTCTTTCCTTCCCCCTTTTTCCCCTGTTTTAGGCTATGTTTGGAGCCTTGGATTTAGGGAGAAAAGAAATGAAATCTCAAAAAGAAAAGAGAAAAAGAGAAAAGAAAGGAAAATATGTAATTTTCTATTGTTTGGTTTGCTAGAGAAAACAAAGAAGAAAATTTTTAGAAATCATTTTCTAATGTTTGGTTCTTTGTAGAGAAAATGAAATAATTAAATTTTTTTTATGTTTATGTTTTTGTAGTTGGGCCTAGGAATAGCCACTACCAAAACCCAAACCTACTGTACCAGGTTAGAAGTGGGTCGGGTTGACCCGTTTGCATAAAAATGAGCTTGGACATATTTTACCAAGTTTTAGCCCAAACACTTTCATATTTGCATTACACGGACCACTACTTTCATGAGTTAATTAGAATCAAGCATGAGTTATATTAGTTGGAACGTTGTGGGAGCTTTGTGAGTATAATATGTTAGCAATTCTTGGAACGTTGTGGGAGTTTTGTGATCCACTCCTACTTTGTTATAATGAAGCACAAATCATGGGTATCTCTCACATGATGGCATTTAATATTTGCACCATCTAAGTATAATGGGAGTGGATCACACTGCTTCACCTTCAACATCAAGTGAGATACCCATGATTTAAGTAGTTGGAATCTTGATGGTGCAGATATCTCTCACATTGCTTCACCTTCAAAATCAAGTGAGATTTAGTTGTCAGAAACCTGATGAAGCAATGGGCAAAATAAAAGGCATTGAAACATGTAAAATGGCAAGAATTTTCAGCATTCTCATGCTTCAACTTTAGGCACAATATGCTACTTGGCCAAATGTGTTCCTAACATTCAAATGCAACCTATAAGTAGCACCCTGACACAAATGTGAGAAAGCTAAGGCTAAGAGCATGTTAGAATGTAGACCCACATGACAATCTAACTAGAAATTTCAGCAACAAACACCATAACTTGTTCACATTTTGAGCACATGGTGATAAATTCATTTCTGATGGGTGTTTGAAACACCAAACTAGATTTTGCCACACAACCATAAAGACTGTAAAAACCTGGTAAATAATTGATCTGTAGCATCAGATATAACATCAAAGACCTAAAAAATAAATTAAAGCCTAGAAAGAGTCATAAAAACAAGAATCCAAAAACCTTACAAATAAATCAAGCATTACCAAATACCAAGCATATATTGTACCGATAGTAGAATCCAAAAACCCTATACCCAAGTTTGCATGGCTAAGTCATAAATTAAAGCCTAGTAAGAGTCATAAAACCAAGAAGTTTGATTATGGCAAGGTAGAATGATTGCTGCCCATCTTCATCTCTAACCACTGCTTGCGTCGCTCTTGTGGCACTCTCATAAAAGATCTTGCTCTAATGATATTTCCAGCAATATAGTCATATGCTCTCATTTGATAATCGTCATCGAAACCTTCTATTTTTATCACTTCATTAAACAATTCTTCTTCTGTGTATGAGCAAGCATTGCCCTTCTCAAGTGCCTTTGCAATTGCATCTGTTGCACTTTTAAGTGCTTTTAACTCTTTTCCCAATGAATCAACTACTTTAAGATTTTTGTTTGGAGTAGTCTTACTTCCAGATGGTTAGCTGATGATACTCTCAACCATGTTCTACAACCCACTATCATTATCCTCCAAATTGTTGTCCATATTGTTGGCACTGATATCACTTACTTCCTTTTCATAACATAAACGTCTTTCTTTCGCTGTCTCACCATGCTGACTAGTTGCTCTATCCTTTCCAAAGAGCGTTTGCATATTTTCATAGCTAAAAATTGGCTTCGTTTGGAAGTTTTTTGCATCTGGATGTGACTATCAAGTACCATAAATGAAAACGCTAGAAGTCTGTTAATACATATTCTACATTATATAAAGATATTAAAAGAAATACAAAACTTGTAAATATTTAGACCAGCCTTCTGGATCTGCCTGAACCACCCCATCACTGTTAAGACTAAATCTACTAGCATTTAGTAGGTCATGAGCTACTCCAAAAAAAAAAATTCAAAGTTTTCAAACGATTCTTCAAGTGTTGTACCATGCAAATGATATTAAACCTTTGAGACAAAATACCTGCAACCTTCATATATGCAGTGTTGGAAAAGCTCCTATCAGGTTTTTGTCCAAGTTGCATCTATTCAATAAGTCCTTCTAACATACATTCATCCATCTCTGCTGTCCAACTGAAGTAATTTTTCTCCTTCATCTCAGATATTTCTATGTGAGAATTATCCATTGTTCAATCTGAAACAATGAGTAACACATATATAGACAAGATAAACCAATGAGAAGATTGGATGCTAAATATTTATCTATAAAAAGCATAGCTTAAACATGAGTACTTTTTTTCTATATTTCTGCACTTTCTTTACTAAGAATAATAAAATCAATCATGAGAAAATAGACAAACAAGGAAAGAAAAACTGAAACTTTGCTTTCACAAAAAAGTTGTTATTGTATAATCTTGACTCCCTTCAAATAAATACATGTATATCTTCTATCAATCTTATACAAGCAAAAAACTTCAAAGACAACCATATATCTTCATTTATCTTTAAGCTAAAAAAATGAATATGTCTCTATTCCTTTTGCTTTCACAAAAAAGTTCTAACAAAAATTTAAAAGATAATGAAGATCAATTCTGTGCGCATGTCCGATCCACAAGATCGCACTACTGACTCGAGGTGTACGGGGGTGTGTGCCTCTCTTTTGGGAAATTCGGGATTTCAGAGTTGCCACTGCCTGATGGGGTGCAGGTAGATACCTAGGTTCCTGATGTTTGTCTATTAGATGGTCTGCGGCTTGAGATTCTGTCTAAGCTCTCGGCTACGGTCCAGGGAAGTCCGTAAACACCCCGGTCCGCCCCGTCGGGTGACGGGTTCCATGGGTTTTCCTGGTTTATAGTCAACATCTTGGTCTACTCACCCAATCCTAATCCGATATGCATCCTTAGATTCAAGTCTGCGTGGGGACCACCTGAGTGATGTGGGTCCCCTTTTTTTTATTTTTTTATTTCAAAGGTGATGTGGGCCAGGTGTGGGCTCCGTTGGAAGGCCTGTAGGTAAGCCAATTTGGGCTTAAGGCAAGCCCAAGTCCCGTTTGGGGGTTACGTTGGATAACCTCATTTTGGGTTTGGTTATTTTGATTTGGAAGTGATTTAAGCATGCAAGATTATTTAATTGGTTTTTAATTTTTAAGAAGGGCCTATTGGGCTTGGAGCAAGCCCAAAGGACTTATTCAAGTTGCTTTAAAGTCCATCATTGGGATGGGTTTGGTTTAAGTAAGATGGGCGTGGGCCCCGTTGGAAGGCCCACATGGAAGCCTTATTGCGCCCAGGATGGGCCCAAATCCCAAGAGAAGGTCTTTGGTCACCCAGAGACGAAGTTGGATTAAGGTTAATTGATTAGAATTGGAATTAATCTTGGTAAAACCAAAAAATCAGATTTTTGGGACTTTTTGTGTGCTGCTCGTATACTATGTGCGGATTGGCCTTGCTCGTATAACACATACGGACAGGGCCAAACCACCCTGTGTGTACGGGTAGGACCCGAAAACCCTAAAAGTTTGATTTTTCAGGGGGGAGCAGGGGCCCCTTTTCTCAATGGGTCTTGCACTCTCTGTGGGTCACTGTGTTGACCCACAGGGGCTATCCCAAATCCATTGTTAGCACAATATCCCCCATTTCTTTAAATGTTTATTCCAAGTGAATGGAGGGAGAAGGCTTGGGGCCTCTCCCTCACTTATTTAAGTTAAAACTCAAGTCAAACAGGGACCTTAAGTGTCCCTTTTTTGTTGATAGAAGCACCCTTCCTTCCTCCATGGGGAGAGGAAAGGAAGTGACCCGGTTGGTCTAGGCTTCGGTCCAGCCGGCCAAACCATGCATGTATACAACAAGCAAGTAATCAATGGAACATAAAAAAAAAAGTGACATATTGTAGACACTCCAAAATTGCATGATTTTTGATAAATATTGAAGGAGAGAAATATTATTGGAATTTTCAATTCTTTGCATTGGGTTTGAGATCCTTAACTCATTTGAATCCAAAACCACAAAGGGAAAGGCCCGAATTCAACCTTTCGTGCAAAGTCAAACTTTTTCCGGTTGAATTTTGTTGACTTTTGACCCTAGAAAATGAAATATTTTTTAAAGCAAGATTTCAAGATAATTTTTCCCAGTAATCAGGTTTTTAGCAATGTTATTGCATAAATGAATTTTTTGAGATTTTAAATCTTGACGAATACCTTGGTATTAACATATTGAACCTTTTTACCTAACCTAAAAAACCAGAATTTTGCCTTGAACTGAAAATTTGACTTTTTATTCACTTGGAATTTGGGTCTGGAACTATTTTTAATGGATTCAAATTGGGGGGGGGGGGGGGGGTGTTTGCTTATTTACATGTAATATCTTAAGTAAATGGAGATCAAAAAATACGATGACATTTACTTAAATGATATTACATGTAAATAAGTATTGTCTATGTTAAAATTCAGATAAAAGCTTCTTTCCTTGTATCCGATGTTAATGTTCGGATACAAAACATCTTTATTGTATTCGACAAATAATGTCGGATACAAAAGATCTTTATTGTATCCGACAGATAATGTCGGATACAAAAGATCTTTATTGTATCCGACAGATAATATCGGATACAAAGAGTTTTGTTTGTATCCGACCTGAGTTGTTGGATACAAGTGTTTTGCTCAAAAAATGAGAAAATTCCGAGAGTTTTCACTTTTTTACTGTTTTACCTTTGTTTAAGAAGTGGAAATCTCGAAAATAGCCCTAGGGTTTAAGTTGGGGGATTCTAGACACTTCCTTGTGTCTACCATTAAGGTTCCCCCTAACCCTAGCTTTTGCCTATAAATAGGAGGCCCCTCCTCAAGCAAATGGCCAAGAATTTTAGAGCCAAGAGTTGAAGATTGAAAAGCTCCAAGTGAAGAAGGGAACCGCTGCCGCATTGCTCCCAGAAACCCAAGTAAGCCTGGAACTTCTTTATTTTTCTGTTTTTACATTATAGGGTTAGATCTTTCTTCTACCTTTCTGTAGAATAATGGCCTACTCTTTGTGCTTGAAACCCTTTTTCTTACTCAAAGTACCTCGAGACTCCCTCTAGCCGTAAAACGTGAAGGGGGATCTAGGGGAAACGAGACTGGGAATTGACCCTTAGTCTTAGAACCCTCTTGAATGGCCTATGATTGTGTGAAACCCCATTTCTTACTCAAAGTACCCCAAGACTATCTCGAAACCGTAAAACGTGGAGAGAGAACTAAGGGAAACGAGAATGGGAATGGAACCCTAGTGATAGAACCCCATTTTATTGATATGCTTTGAATGCTATATGTCATGATGTGTTAAGGCGATTTTTACACTTGCACACATAGCACTTGTTTTGTCGGAATCGGCTTGTATTTCCGATCTATCGTATTCATTATGATAGATCTGAAATAAATAGCCCCAAGCATTTCTTGGATATCTCTTAATGATTTTCAAAATGATTTCAAGCAAGTTATCTTTAAGTATTGAAAACCTCATGGTCTAACCTCTTGGTTTTGGGCATTTTTGCTCTATTTTAGGGTTTTTGGCATATTCTCTCCAATCGAAGAGAATGGTGAGCCAAACTCGTGCCCTATTTCCTCCTAGAGGTTTTTCAATACCTTTTCAAATGATTTTCATTTGAATTGCATGGATTACACACACTTGATTACTGTTTTGGGTTGATTTTACTTAAAAATGACAAAACTGGACAGCATCTGTACCCTAACTTCGGACACTCATAACTTCATCATCCGGATGAATTTTGGAGTGATTATAAAGACATGTGAAAGGTGAGGCTGTCTAGTTCATGTCTAGAAAATTTCATCAATTTTTATGGAGCGGATTTTTGACATCATTCAATCGAAGTTGATAGGTCAGTTCAGTCCAGATTGCTGAACCTGTCACTTTGAATGAGCACCATCTGTTCGTTTTAAGTCCGATTTGAGTGATTTTGATTTCGGTATTTTCTTTTATGAGTCTACTTTCAAATCTCATTGCTTTCATAAGTTTTTGATTTCATTTGTGTCCTGTGTGACTGATTTACTCAGAACTGCCCTATTGCACAATTCTGTGCTGATCTGTGATCCCCTGGGCATGTTCGTGAGGTCACACAAGTCACATCCGAATGGAGTTTGGTGTGAGGCCTATTTTATTTGAAATATGGTATACATACTTCATTCATGCAAATTTTCACGGATTTATATGGAGCCAATCTCCGAAAATGAATTTCCAAAGTTGCCCACTTGTTACTTTTATTGATTTCCAACAGCAGATTTCAAATAAGCATAACTCTTAGGATTTTAACCGGATTTAATTAAAACTTTTCATGAGTCTTCTATTTATCATAATCTTTCAAATGGATATGGTTTGATTCAATTTGAATTTGATTTGAATGATTTATGGTCAAATGGCTCCATCTTTTATCGAATTTTCCAGATTTGTCTTAACTTGGTTCTGTTCAAGTTTTGCTTTGATTTCCATTTAATAGTGATTTCCCAGAAATGATACTTCCATAAAAGAAAGTTTAAGATTCATTGGACTTCTCATGTGGAGGAATCATACATGTGTTTAATCTTTTGCAAGCATTTTTTTATTACTTTAGCAAGCCTTCTTTATTTTGAGCATGAACAACACTTGGAAACCACCTTGTGTGAGTGAATGGGGGTGCCTAACACCTTCCACCGTTCATAATCTAATCCCCTTACCAATCTCTGGATTTTATTTTCAAGTGGAGTTATTTTTACTCTAGAATTGCCCTTTTGCTTATTTTGATGATTTTGGTGTCCATTCACACCTAAAAAGAATGGTGGTGACTCTCCCATTTCTATGAATCCCATGCGATGACCGAAAAGTCACTGGATTGATTTATCCCCATGTCTCACAACTGGCGACTCTGCTGGGGACTTGTGGATTTAAGCCATATTTTTGTAATTGTTCATGCTTTCCTTTTATTTTCTTTGAATGCTTGCTATTTGCTTACTTTACTGGTGCACATTGTATTTCAAATCTGATTTCTATGATTAGAAAGTTCACAGGGATAAAAACATAGGTGTGTTGCTTGATGATGTTTAGAAATGTGTTTAGGGGACAACCTATCTTGTAATATGACCTTGCTGTATTTGGTGATAGCATGCATTATTTTGGATTTCAATGACATGAGTTGAACCTAAAGCAATTTTAAAGCATGAAATCTGAAAATTTAGTGTAGTTTTTGGGAGTTTTCAAGCATGTTTCCCCTAACAAAACACTTCTTGTACCATATTATTAGGTTCTGTATTTTTAGGATTTGATTTGGGTATAAAACAATGTAATTTGAGCATCCGAATGAAGAGCATGAAACCTAGGAATTCAGCGGGTATTCTGGGGGGTTTTCAAGCATGTTTCTCCTAATAAAACACCTTTTGTATCAT
Organism: Buxus sempervirens; assembly: GCA_947561395.2. Lineage (NCBI taxonomy): Eukaryota > Viridiplantae > Streptophyta > Magnoliopsida > Buxales > Buxaceae > Buxus > Buxus sempervirens. Next base: position 5,462,379 of record OX387187.1, on the reverse strand, counting down.
ATTATTGTTTGTTGTATTTTTAGGCTTTTGATTTGGGGGTATAAATGATGCACTTTGAGCATGAAAAAAGAGCATGAAATCTAGAAATTTAGGTGATGCTTTTGGGGTTCAAGCATGTTTTCATGGTTTAATCATTGCTTGTACAATATGATAACATGCTTGTGTGATGCCTTTTGGGTATGTAATAATTATGTGCATATTTAGGTGTTTTACTATCTTGTTGGCTTGTGTTTTATTTCCAATGAGATATTTGCATTACGCCTTGGCTTGAAATTGTATGCATGGCAACGAAAAGAGTGGCAAGGGGCTAGGACGTTGTGAATGCACCTTTAATTTTAAATGCACTTGAGCACTTTAAACTATTTGCACAGCCTACCCATTACCTATAAAAGTTGAACCCGAATGTGTGTAGCTTGGCGCACCGAGGTCGATACTTCGGAAAGCAAAAGTGAAAACAATTTACCTTAGAATCTGAGTCAATGATGTGATGACAATGGGATCTATGATTCGATTCCAGGCATCACTAGACTTGAGTTCTAAGTTGCCAATTAAGCCAAAACCCAAAAACCATACGCTTGAAGGTAGAGAAACACGTTTTCAGCTAAAGTAAACAATTACGTTTGGGGAATTGGATGTAATTGTGGGAAGGCCGTTTGCATGTTTCACAGGCCAAGGTATAATATGAATACCATATTGAACGTAACACAAGGCGGCAAGGTAAAACCATGTTTTTTAATTATCTTTGTGTAAATTAAAAGCCATGATGTCCATATACTTGGGATAAAATTTTCCCAAAAAATTTTTGTTAGCCTAAAGGTTGGTGTAACCCATAGGAGGAGTTTCCAACTCAATTTAGAAATCATCCTACCCAAAGTCCATGTAGGAGGCAACCAAGGGTACAAAAATCCATGAATTGGTGTATAACTTTGGAGGGTACAAGTACCCTCATGAATTTGTGGATTTTTGCAAGTATGGTATCAAAGCCCAATTTGGGACTGAATCTATAGGCCGAGTCAAGGTGAACATTAAGTGGGAATAAAAACAAGATAATTCGGTGAAAAAATGAGTCAAAAGGGGCTAATTCAGCATTAACTGACAACTCAGGTCGGTTAAACAGCATTTCCTTCTTATCCGACACATGTCATCGGTAAAGGGCTTTATGCTTGTATCTGATTATTTATATCGGATACAATAATCCATAGCTTTAACCGACTTGATATGTGGGATACAACTCGGAAATTTGCAAATTAAGTTTTAATCTCAATCTTTCCTAAATATAAAATGCCTAAAACATTGTGAATAATCTTTAGGCACCCCAAGGAGAGTATGAAAAGATAATTCAAGTGTTCAAAAAAAAATTTTACTAAGGATTTGACCTAATTTTGAAACACAAATCTACCATTTTTCCCTCAAGCTTAAGATACATAAAAAGGGAACCAATGTGTCATATTTCTTGATACCAATTCACCTCAAACATGTTTTAATCAAACTTTTGAACTTGAAAACTGAGGAAATTCAGCAAATCTAAAAAAATATAAAAAAAGTCCTTTGGTTGGTCACCAGTACCAATCAAATCAAAACTTTGTGGGACCTTTGGAAGCCCTAGAATATTCCAAAAAAAAAACCTTTCGTTGGTCACCAATACCAATCAAATCAAAACTCTATGGGACCTTTGGAAGCCCTAGAATATTCCAAAAAACCTTTGGTTGGTCACCAGTACCAATCAAATCAAAACTCTGTGGGACCTCTGGAAGCCCTAGAATATTCCAAAAAAACCTTTGGTTGGTCACCAGTACCAATCAAATCAAAACTTTGTGGGACCTCTGGTCACCACTACCAATCAAATCAAAAACTTTGTGGGACCTTTGGAAGCCCTAAAATATTCCAAAAAATCTTTGGTTGGTCTTTTTCGTACCAATCAATTGAATTTCTATGGGACACTTGGAAGCCCTAAAATATTCCAAAAAACCTTTGGTTGGTCACCAGTACCAATCAAATCAAAACTTTGTGGGACCTTTGGAAGCCCTAGAATATTCCAAAAAAAAAACCTTTGGTTGGTCATTTGCATATCAATCAATTGAATCTCTATGGGACACTTAGAAGCCCTAGAATATTCCATAAAACCTTTGGTTGGTCTTTTTCGTACCAATCAATCCAAAATCTTGTGGGACCTTTGGAAGCCCTAAAATATTCCAACAATAAAAAAATAGAAAAATATATAAAAAGAAAAAGAAACAAATAAATCCGGACTTGTGTTCACCTAACTCACTTATCTACATTTATAGGTGTGTGACTCAGATTAAATGGGAGCTGACATGTTTCTTTGTTTTTCCTTCTCCAGGTACACATACTTGCAACCATTGCTCCCGTAACCAGATCGAAAGCTCGCACCATGAATCCCGAAAAGAACCAAGCCCAAGCTACTATCCCTGCTCAGGACTTTACTCAACTGCAAGAGCAAGTGGCTGGACTAGCCAAGATGCTAGAAGACCTACTGGCGGCTCAGGCCCAGGCCCAAAACCAAGCCTCTACTTCCCATCAAGCACCGCCACCTCAAGCCTACATTCCACCTCCAGCTCAACCCATACTTGAGCCCATTTCTGAACTTGTTCTTGAACCTATCCTAATCAGGGAAAATACTGTGGAATTTGAGAAAGAGATGGAAAAGGAAAGAGCAAGGGAGGAAATGGAAAGGAAACTGCTACACAAGATAGAGAGGATCCAAGAAGAACTCAAGGAGGTGAAGGAGGGAAACAGTTATGGAGGTACCACCTTTGATGACTTGTGTATACACCCGGATGTTTGCCTACTGGCAAAGTTCAAGTGCCCAGATTTTGATAAATATGATGGCACGGGCTGCCCAATGAGCCACCTGAAGTTATACTGCGGGGCTTGTGCCAGTTTGGCCGGGATGATGACATACCGATCCAACTCTTCCAGAGGAGTTTGACGGAAGCATATTTGAGGTGGTTTGCCACCGTAAACCATGGAAGGATAAGAAGGTGGAAGGACTTGGCCGATGCTTTTCTGGACCAGTATAAGTTTAACTCGAATATCGTGCCAAATCGGTACGACATGATGAGGATGAGTAAGGGAAAAGAGGAAACTGTACGGCAATATGCCAAGAGGTGGAGAGAGGCTGCCTCCCAGGTCAAGCCACCTATGTTGGAGCCTAAGATGATCTCAACATTTGTAAGTACGTTGGGGCAGCCCTTCTATAATCATTTGGTGGGTCAGATTACCACCAATTTTGCATCCCTGGTACAGGTGGCTGACCTGATCAAGGAAGGGGTCAGGTTGGGAAAACTCATTGACTACTCTACTTTGGCCGGACAATCGGATTCCTCCACTTCATTGGCACAAAAGAAAGGGAATGGGTTTAAGAAGAATGGAGCAAGGAAAGAAGGAGAGGTAAACTTGGTACAAGCTCCTCCTCCCAAGAAACTACTCCACGTCAATATTTCTGCATCCCGGCAGGCCTAACAGTCATATCAAACCCCTCTCAATGTTAATTTCTCCCCCTCTGTGCCTGCAAACCAGAGGAGGGCTTTTACTAAGGAAGAGAAGGATGCCTGGATGGCAGCAAGGAGGAGCAGAGTTTTTACCCCGCTTCCCATGTCTCTTTCCCAACTATTACCACCCCTGCTGAAAGGGGAGTATGTAACCTTGAAGGAGCCCAACCCAAATGCCTCGAAGGGGAGGAATTTTGATCCAGCAGTCACTTGTGATTTTCACATGGGTGCACCAGGGCACTCTACAGACACTTGTTGGATTTTGAAGCACGCGGTTCAGGATCTGTTGGACTAGAAAGCCCTGGTCTTCAATACTGCTGCGTCTGCCCCGTCGGGTAGCGATATTGGACAGAACCCCCTGCGTTATCACAATGGGGTAGGCTCGTCTAACTCAATCACAGCCATCTCCTCGATGAGAAGGGCCTTTGACCCATCTCAATTGATAGCTCCCGTGGAGACCTCGGTCAAGGTCCATTTCTTCCAAGTGAAAGAGGAGGATGAAGTCAATGACATCTCCAAGAAAAATGATTGTGCCGCAGAGGACATTAGCTCCTCTCTGAACCGGGTCTCCTCCCTCATGGCCCAGATAAACATTGCAAAGCCTCCTTTGGTCTTTAATTGCAATTCATCCACTTCTTCTCCATCCCAGCCAGCAAAAACTCCCGTGGTCATCCAATGTGACCCCACCACTGTATCCGTTACTTCTTCTGTTCCAACAACTCCCAAGCAGCTTCTACCTTTGGTGGTAAATGTTCCACCTATCTGTAATATTCAAAAAACAACTCCTACATCCTAGTCCAAATGCCTACCGCTTGTGGTTCATGTCCCCAAACTTGCCTATTCTGAGTCAGCTGTACCATGGAATTATAACGAGGGGATGATCAAGAACCAGAGCCAGGAAGAGGTGAACCTCATGACGAGGTTAGGGAGGTGTGTAGAAGGAGAAGAAAAAGAAAGAGAACTAGAGGTAGAGAAGGAAAGAAAAGAAACAAAAGAAAAGAAAAAAAATGAAAGGAAAAACAAAAATAGGGGAGGACACCCCCCATGAGATAGGAAATGAGGCAGCAGACCTCATCAAAATAATAAAAAAGAGTGAATTTAATATTGTCGATCAATTAAACAAGGTCCCGGCCCAAATTTCAATACTGGGCCTTTTTCTAAATTTAGAAAAGCACAGGGACGCATTATTAAGGGTGCTTCAGAGTATACACGTATCTCAGACTATTGATCCGGACCAACTAGGCAAAATGGTTGGTCAAATCTTATCACAGAATGTGATAATTTTTTCCGAAATTGAAATAAGCCCCGGTGGGTGCTACCATGTTGACCCTTTGCACATCACTGTGCTTTGTAAGGGCAATATGGTAGCGCGGGTTCTAATTGACAATGGGTCGGCTTTAAATGTCTGCCCATTAATCACTTTTGCCAAACTTGGTCTGGAACAATCAAAGATCAAGCAAAATGGGAGGATTGTGAGGGCTTTTGATAGCTCTAAGACACTCCCTAGGGAAGATTGAACTGCTGGTCACCATTAGACCGAATATCTTCAACATCACATTTGAAGTGATGGATATCCCAGCAGCTTTCAATCTGCTCCTAGGAAGGCCGTGGATACACTCGGCTAGGGCAAAACCATCCACTCTTCACCAAAGGGTAAAGTACATAAGAGGACAAAGGGTGATAACTGTCCTCGCTGAGAACTTGATACCTCCCATTGTGTCACTTGATGTACCCTTTATCAATGTGGATCTAACTGTTGACAAAATTGCATTCCATTTGTTTCAGTTTGAAACAGTCAATTTCATACCTGGGGGGTGTGAGAAAAAAGAAGAGAAAGGGACCACTACTGAGAGGATGGTAAAGAAAGTGATGGAAAAGTATCACTTTCACCCAGGAAAAGGCCTGGGAATTAATTTGCAAGGAATGTTGGAGCCAATAAGGGCAAAGAAGCTGGTCCCTAAGGCAGGACTGGGATTTAAACCGAAAGGATGGAGAAGGCAGAAGTAGGAAGAAGGAGAGAATAAAAATAAAGAGAAATTCCCTCATTTAAGGGAAAATTTTCCTAAACCCTCATATACGATCCAACTATCTCCTCCCATGGATCAGTCCAAACCTCCGTACCGAAACATCAATCCCTTCCAAAAGCCCTCTGTTCCAACCTTGCAACCCTATAACCCACCTTCTACAATTGAAATAGTAGGCGGGCCTAGGCCACAGCCAGAGCAGCAGACGGACTTCTCCGAAGATATCGGGGCTTTCTTCGCCATGACTAAAGGTGAAAAGACTGAAAATGATAAGGTCATTGATTGGGCAACAGTGCAGATTCCAGATAAGGTCATATCTGGGTTGGGCCCCGTGGCAGAAAAGGGCAGTACAACTCATCCGGTGATGATGGCATCGGATTTAGAGCTTGAGGAGCATGCTTGCACCATTTCCCCTGCTCTTGAAAAATTTATTTTGAACAATTGGGAGGAAACTCCCTGTGCGCGCGTGGGAAACGCGGCACGTGGGAATTCGGAGTCGCCACCGCCTGATGGGGTGCAGGCGGACACCTGGGTGCCTAATCTTGCCTATTAGGGCTTTTTGGTCTGCGGCTTGAGATCCTAAGTCTGTTCTCGGTTGTGGTTCGGGGAAGTCCGTAGACACCCCGGTCCACCCCGTCAGATGACGCGTCCCGTGGGTTCCCTGGTTTGAGTCAGCTTACATTGGTCTCACCTGATTCCTTATCCGATATGCAATTTGGTTAAGTCTGGCGGGACCACCTGAGTGGTGTGGGTCCCTTTAGTTGCTTTTATCTTGATTACTTAGGTGATCTGAGTCTGGTTGGGTGGGCCCCGTTGGAAGGCCCACGGTATCCTTGGTGGGCTTAGTCAAGCCCGTGTGCCCTTATGGGCCTTGGCCTATCCTAGGAGGCCTTTTGGGCTTTGGTTGGTGCATTGATTTTACTTTAGATTTAGATTTGAAGGTTAAGTGTTTTTTTATGCACAAGTGGGCCGGACTGGTTTGTGGGCCCCTTAGGTGGGCCCACATGGTGGCCAAGTATTTTTTATTGGATTTATCTTTTTAATTTTGCCAAAGTGATTCGGACACTGGGCTTGGGGCCCGCAATCCAAATCTGGGCTTGTAAGCCCAAGTTACCGGAAGTTAGGGTTTGCACCCTTCCTTGGTTCGGTTGGTGGGCTTTGGCGGGCCCGGTAGGCCCTTGCCCTTGGTCTCGGCCAAACCACGCAATTCATGCATCAATTTCACATAACAAGGCTCGGGTGGGCCGCATTGGGTTTGGCCCGCCCGGTTCAAATTGTTCATTTTACTTAAGTTATTTTAATGGCATGCTTTGGTGTTTATTGGGCTTGGTGGGCCCCGTTGGAAGGCCCACTGGAAGTCAAGTTGGACCGGGAGTCCAAGTCCCATGTCGGGTTTCCGGGTGACCCAGAAACCCTATTGGTTTATCCGGTTCGGTTCGGAAATATCATTCACATCTAGCAATAATCACACAAAAAACACAAGATAAACACTTTGTCAGAAAAAAAAACTGGCTCATTGTGCTGGGTCCAAGGGGAAGTACCCGGGGGCCCTGTGCGGGGGGCGAAGCCCCCCGCGGTACAGTAAAGGGCATTTTTGGAATTTTTCAAAAATATATCAATTTGGCATGTTTTAGGGGTATGCGCCGACCTCAGGCACTAGGCGCGAGGTCGGCGCGGGCCGGGCGGACCGAAAACAGCGAAAAACACAAAAAAAGAAGTGGGCGCGAGGTTCGCGCGAGCCTCGCGTGAAGGTACGCGCGAGATTCGCGCGAGCTTCGCGCGAACTCAGCGAATACTCGATGCTCTCGGTTCTTTCAAACTCCATTTCTGAGCTGATTTTAAGCTCTGTAACTCATTTTTTAGGCTCCGTAAGCCCTCCCAGGGCTTCGGCCACTCCCCAAAACATACTTAAACTTGCGTTCAAATTAATCTAAACATGCTTCATGCTTCATCCTACAACCCAAAATCTCTTAAAAGAAGAAAAAAAAACAAACCCGATAAAAAAACTGGTACAGATGCATTAACATCTTAAAAAAAAGGGGGGGTGATGGGAGCATGCTTACAGGGACACCACAAGGAGCAAGCAGCATACGGCAGGGGGTTGGGGGGCATGTTAGCAAATATAACAAGCAATAAAACAACAGGAGGAACAAAACACTAATAAACAGAGATTGCCTATGCAACATGGAAACCTAATTCCTTTTCACCTACGCATGTCCCTAAGCTCGGTGCATGCATGCAGACTTTCGGAGAGAAGGGAAGGAGAAGGGGGGTTTATAGGGGTACATTAGATGAAGGGAACTTGGGGAACATGCTCCCTTTTCGACGTGAGCAAAACATGCATCTTCCTCTTCCTTACTTGGCGGTCTTCATCGGATGGAAGTGAAAAGAAAGAAAAAACATAGCAAGCTTTCATGGCAATGGTTTCATACCACTAAATAAGACCGGCTTACAAAAGAACATCGCATATTCATATATGTGTAACCCAAAGTAACAGGGATCCTCACCTATTGGTTCTTGAGTTCTGGAGCCGAAGGTGGGAGCCTCCTCGAAACCGGACAGCAGTGGGATCCTCCACTTCACCGCACCAACAGTAGCAAGCTTCCACTTGCTTGGGTGGAAATGGAGCAGAACCAAAGAAGGGTGAGCCTCTTGGGGTTTTATTTTTGGGGGGCAAGCAGGGATCAAGAGAGGGGGGCTTCGGGTGAGGGAAGAAGAGAACAAACCAAAAACCCTTCGCACCCTCAAAAATCCAGAAAGAATGTCCGAACCCTTAGCTTTTTTTCGGAAAATCTTCCAACCCTTCTGCGCGAAAAGTCGCGCGGCTTATATAGGCAAGAAAAAAAAGGGTATGCGCCCACCTTGGCGCCCAGCTCCAGGTGAGCGCATGCCGCTCGCCACGTCCGCGCGAGCGGCATAATGATGAAAATACATTAAATGCCGCCGCGCGTTTGGTCGGAAAATCCGAATTTTCGGATTTAGTCCCTGGCAAATTTCAATTTAATCCGATATTCTTGGATTTTTACAGATTTAGTCCCTGGGATATTTCGTATATTTGGATATTTACGGATTTGATCCCCGAGATATTTTCCTGCGCAACTCGCCACGTGTGCAGCTTTTTGCCACGTGCGCAGATTGCCGGTTTTGCTGCTCGGAAATTTCATCAGCTCATATTTTCTTCATCCGGACTCCGATCTGGGCAAACTTAGTTTCATTAGAATCGTATCAGAGCCCTCCATCCCATGACCTAGGGGTAGGCCTCCGGATCGGATTTTAGCAGAAAGTCAACTTTTGGCTCTGCTCAAGTTTGACTGCCCACAGAACCTTCATCCGGACCCCGATTCCTGCAAACTCAGTTGCGTTGGAACCGTGTTGAGATTCTCTATCCAATGACCTAGGGGTAGGCCTCTGGATCGGATTTTAGCAGAAAGTCAACTTTTGGCTCTGCTCAAGTTTGACTGCCCGCAGAACCTTCATCCGGACCCCGATTCTTGCAAACTCAATTGCGTTGGAACCGTGTTGAGATTCTCTATCCAATGGTATAAAGCTAGGTACTTGGCACGGAATTCGAGAAAAAATCAACTCTTGGCTTTTCCTTAAGTTTGACCGCCCGCCGAACCTTCATCCGGACCCCGATTCCTGCAAACTCAGTTTCATTAGAATCGTATCGGAGCCCTCCATCCCATGACCTAGGGGTAGGCCTCCGAATCGGATTTTAGCAGAAAGTCAACTTTTGGCTCTGCTCAAGTTTGACTGCCCGCAGAACCTTCATCCGGACCCCGATTCCTGCAAACTCAGTTGCGTTGGAACTGTGTCGAGATTCTCTATCCAATGATATAAAGCTAGGTACTTGGCACGGAATTCGAGGAAAAGTCAACTCTTGGCTTTTCCTTAAGTTTGACCACCCGCCGAACCTTCATTCGGACCCCGATTCCTGCAAACTCAGTTGCGTTGGAACCGTGTCGAGATTCTCTATGCAATGGCATAAAGCGAGGTGGCTAATTTTCACTTGATCAAAAAGTCAACTTTTCACCCCTTAGGGTTTGACTTTCTGTCCAGGGTTTGCATTTTTGGTTTTTCTGGGAGCGCAAAAATGAGGTGCTTACACTCCCCTTACCTTTGAAGCGGCGTTTGTTTGGCAAACAGACTCAGCTTCCAAAAAAAACTCCATTAGTGGAATGTCATTTCCCTGAAGGTTTTAATGAGCCTTCGTCTTCAGGGAAAGTTTTTGTAGGAGGCTCACAAAAAACCTAAAAAGATTTTTCTATTTTTTCTAGAAAATTTAATTTTTTCAAAAAGGTCCAAACCACTTATGAACCATATAAGCAAATAGAATTAGACCATGTTGAATATATATTTTTTTTTAAGGAAAACCCACTAAGGCAGGAATAACCTTAGTGGCACTCCAACGGTGGGAGGAGGGTTGAGGCAGACCCTGACCTGTAGATTATAATCAAAATTCCAAATACACCATGATGGGGGGGGGGGGGGGGGGACATAAAACCTTACCCCTCAGAAAAAATCTAATAACAAAGAACAAAACTCTAGTTACAATGAAAAACCAACAACTAACTTCTAATACTATAAATTCCTGTTCTATCATGAAAAAGACAAATTTTGACATTAACAGGAAGATGAGACTCAATAAAATAATTGGTGGAATCTAAAATATTACATCCCACATTAGCAAGAGCATCAGCCACCGTATTTGCTTCTCTATATATATGTTGAATTCTTCTTTGATGCTTGTCAATTCTTGAAAGAATTTCTTTCCACCAAAACAAACTCTTCCAAGAAATAGAAGTACCTTTATTAATAGCATCCGCAAGAATTTTCGAATCAGTTTCAATTGTAAAGTTCTGAATGCCTTCATTATCTGCCAAACGAAGCCCATCTCTTAAAGCTAAAACTTCAGCACAAGTATTTGTTGTCTGCCCATAGTTAGCTGAAAAACCCATCATAAAATTCCCTTTATCATCTCTAAAAACACCTCCACCTCCACTCAATCCTGGATTACCTTTGGAAGCTCCATCAACATTAAGAATAATAGAGCTTAGATGAGTTCTCTTCCACTTAACAAATTTGAAATTTGAAGTGCTGATTTGAGGATGAAAAATATGAAGAGAATCAGGCACTATTTCCTTGAAATTATTGCAAGCAATTTTTGGCTTAGTGAAATATGTAGCCTCTTGTAATCTATGAATAATGCTGTAAATTAATTTGTCAACATTCATATCTTCATTTTCATACCTTTGATTGCGTCTAGATAACCAGATTTCCCATGTGACAAATTGAGGCAAAGCATACATGAGAAGACCCATCTGATCTTTAGGCTTGGAAAGACCAAACCAAAACAAAAATCTGCTGCGAAGATCATGAAGCGGATGGTGTTGAACTCTGAATTTTTTAGCAAAATAATTCCAGATTTTTTGAGCCACTTCCCCATATGAAAATAAGTGATCGAGATTTTCTTCTTTTGCATGCTTACAGCAGCTACACTTAGAACATATCTGAATACCAAGATTTCCCAAAAGTATGCTGAAACCTTCTCTCAATCATTTTCAGATCGGTCCTCAAAGATGATTTAGCTTCTGATAGAGACAAAAAATTCCTCTTCTGATTAATATCATCCAAGGTAAGAGCTTGAATTAACTTGTTCTCCGCATCATCATAAGATTGTTTCTTCTCAAAAATAAGAGCTGTGAATTCCGCATCTTTAGAATATTTTGAAGAAACAGCAGTGTTATTAGAAACAAAAGCTTCTGAAAATCCCTGAGTGTCTTGGAGCATTTCTGAAATAGAAACAATTTTATTTGTTTCTAAAACTTTATGTATAACTTCTGGACTTGAACCAATAATATTTTCTTGAGTGGCAACCTTTGTATGAACTTCTAAATCCGCATTGTCGTGAATAGGAATTACCTCAAAAGTGTTTTCCATGGAAGGATATTCTGTAAATGTGCCTTTGATCTTATATTTTATGTGAGGAACCGAAACTTTTTGATCCTCCAATCTCTGATTTGCTTTCACCTTGCTGGATTTACATGTTGAAGAATGATGCCCACGAGTAAAGCATTCTGTGCAGTAATGAGGAATATTTTCATAAATGACTTGTTGCCATCTTCCATAATCTGTTCCCATGCCTAACCAAACTTTGCTTGGACGTTCTTTTAACAAGTCTAAAAGAACACAAACTCTAGCCAGATTCGGTCTTGTGAAGTTTTTGGTTGGATTATCCATAGTAAGAGGCTTGCCAATCGCTCCAGCAATGGAGAACAAAAAAGATTGAGGGAAAAGGTTGAAAGGCAGATGAGGGAATGAAACCCAAACAGGAGCAAGGGATGATTCTTTAGAAGGATCAAATTTAAAAGACCATTGAAATAGTCTAAACGATTGCCCTTTAATAATAAAATATTCTCTAGTCCATACCATGATAAAATCAGTTTCCTCTTTGAATCGAAGAAGAAGATGCCTGGAGTCCAATACTCCTACGTGAAAATCACCAGATATGCTCCAAAACCGTCTAATATGATCCCTAACAGTGTCAACTGAAGGGCGTCCAGAAGTAAACTTTGCAACCAACGTGAAGGCCAGAGGATGAATGGATTTATTAATCTCTGCATCTGAGAAATATATTGCTGGAGATCCTTGAAGAACATCAATTTTTTTCCGAGTAATACCAGCATCTTCAACCCTAAGGGAGGGAGAAATAGAGGAGAGAACATGTGCATAAGATCTGGATTTATCCGGTGGAATAGAGGTTGATCCTCCTTGGATCGAATTTGTGGCCATGAGGGAAAAAGCAAGCAATCGCCCAAGCAAAACCCTCTCAAGCAAAACCCTCTCAGGCAGGGACAGTTAGACCATGTTGAATATGACTTTGACCTTGAGCTCGACTTTGACCTCATGGGGATCGAAGAAGAGACTGAGGTCGAAGAAGAAGACCTTCCAAAAGAAATTGAATATCAATTGGAACATCATGAAAAGGGGGTCCAACCTAATATTGAGGAGACCATCTCAATAAATCTTGGGACCGAAGATGACCCAAAAATAGTGAAAATCGGGGCATGCCTGTTTGATGTGCAGCGTGATGAAATGACACGGTTCTTGGCAGACTATAAGGATGTGTTAGCTTGGTCGTATCAGGACATGCCGGGGTTGGACACTGACATGGTAGTGCACAAGTTGCCAATTTTGCCAGGGGTCAAGCCAATTAAGCAAAAGCTGAGAAGATTGAAACCTGAATGGACTTTGAAGGTCAAGGACGAAGTGGTCTAACAATTTCAAGCAGGATTTTTGGCAATCTCCACGTACCCCGAGTGGCTCGCAAACATAGTGCCAGTACCAAAGAAAGACGGGAAAGTCAGAATGTGTGTGGACTACAGAGATCTGAACAAGGCAAGCCCAAAGGATGATTTTCCACTTCCACACATCGACATTCTTGTCGATAATACTGCGGTACATAGCCTATTCTCGTTCATGGATGGTTTCTTAGGGTATAATCAGATTAAGATGGCTAAGGAAGATCAAGAGAAAACATTATTCATCACACCTTGGGGTACTTTTCACTACACGGTCATGCCGTTTGGGCTTAAGAACGCTGGGGCAACATACCAGCGGGCCATGACAGCATTGTTCCATGACATGATCCATAAGGAGATGGAGATCTATGTGGATGATATGATCCCCAAATCATGCAAATAAAAGGATCACTTGGTTAATTTGCAGAAGGTGTTCGATCGACTCAGAAAGTACAGTTTACGGCTTAACCCGGCTAAATGCGTCTTTGGGGCTACATCAGGGAAATTACTAAGGTTTATAGTGAGCCGAAGAGGAATTGAGATCGACCCAGCTAAAGCCAAGGCCATAATTGAAATGCCATCACCCAGAACGGAGAAGGAGGCTCGTGGTTTTCTTGGAAGGATTCAGTACATAAGCCGGTTCATAGCACAACTCACTGCTATCTGTGAACCAATTTTCAAGCTTCTAAGAAAGGATAACCCGACGGTCTAGAATGAGGATTGCCAACATGCTTTTGATACAATAAAGGAGTATTTACTGAATCCACCTGTGCTAGTGCCACCAACTCCAGGAAGACCACTGATTCTGTACTTATCAGTGTTGGAAACATCGATGGGATGTGTCTTGGGGCAGCATGATGAGACTATTAGAAAGGAAAAGGCAATTTACTATCTGAGTAAAAACTTTACAGAATATGAAGCCAAGTACTCACCGCTAGAAAAGACCTGTTGTGCTCTAGTGTGGGCAACTCAAAGACTAAGGCATTATTTCCTTAGTCATTCCACATTATTGATATCCCGGATGGACCCTTTGAAGTACTTATTTGAGAAACCGGCACTAACTGGCAGAACGGCAAAGTGGCAGCTGTTACTATCCGAGTTTGACCTCACGTATATCACTCAGAAGGCGATTAAGGGTCAAGCCATTGCTGATCACTTGGCTGCACATCCTTTACCAGAATACCAACCTTTGAAGACCAACTTTCCTGATGAGGCAATTCTGTTTACTGAAGAAGAGGAAAGTGAAAGTTCTTGGCAGATGTTCTTCGATGGGGCCGCCAACATGAATGGAAATGGAATAGGGGCAACTCGAATTTCCTTCAACTATATGCCAAGGGCCAAGAATCAGTTTGCAGATGCTCTAGCAACATTAGCTTCAATGGTCAGCATGCCAGAAGGGGTAGATATTAAACCACTGGAAATTGAGGTCAGAGATGAACCGGCTTATTGTCTTGTTCTAGAGGGAACACCAGAAAAGGAAGCACCATGGTTTCAAGACATCAAAAATTTCTTGAACGATCGGAGTTTGCCAGAAAATGTCACTTCCACTAAGAAAAGGATAATACAGAGTTTAGCTAATCAGTTCCTACTAAGTGGTGGACAGTTGTACAAGAGATCACATAATGATATTCTACTCAGATGTGTTGCCAAGGCTGAGTCAGAAAGATTGATTGAGACTGTACATGGAGGAATCTGTGGACCCCATATGAACGGGCACATGCTTGCAAAGAAGATTCTGAGGTTGTGATACTATTGGTCAACAATGGAGCACGATTGCTGTGTACATGTCAAGAGGTGTCATCAATGTCAAATATATGAAGATAACAAGCATGCACCCCCAAGTGAGTTGCACAACATGACATCACCATGGTCTTCTCCATGTGGGGCATAGATGTCATCGGCATGATTTTCCCCTAAGCCATCGAATGGGCACAGATTCATCCTTGTAGCGATTGACTATTTCACCAAATGGGTAGAAGTGGCTTCGTATGCGAATATCACGAGTAGCCATGTTCTTAAGTTTTTGAAGCACAACATTATTTGTCGCTATGGCCTGCCGAATGCTATAGTATCAGACAACGCTTCAAATATTAAGAACAAGGATATGAAGAAGTTATGTGAGCAGTTTTAGGTCACCCACCACAAGTCCGCTCCGTACAGACCAAAGATGAATGGGGCAGTAGAAGCAGCAAACAAAAATATAAAGAAAATCATTCAGAAAATGGTAGTGAGTTACAAGAATTGGCACAAAAAGCTACCACTTGCTCTACATGCCTACAGAACCTCAATCCAGACTTCAACTGGGGCAACCCCATATTCCCTAGTCCATGGGGTGGAAGCAGTTTTGCCAGTGGAAGTAGAAATCCCATCACTTAGAGTGCTCATGGAAGCTGAATGGATACAGTCAAGACACGATCAACTCAACCTGATAGAAGAGAAGCATTTGAAGGCACTTTGTCATGGCCAATTGTACCAGAAGAGAATGGCCCAGGCCTACAATAAGAAGATGAAGCCCAGAACTTTCCAAGAAGGGAATTTGGTTCTAAAGGAATGTAAGACCCTGATTATTTTGTGGGGTTATCCATGGTTTATTCATTCTGTTGATATACATAAACTGTGTTTATCAGGTGTTTAGTGTGGTTTGAGGGCTTAGCCCATGCTCGTATGTACAGGCGTTATATAGCCAATTTTTCGGAAAAATATTTATATTTATCGTACGATTTTTATTGTATGGTGTCTACGTATTTATTAATTTAATTAAGATGTCGATGCCGCGAGCATGTGAGGTTTTGGTGGGCGAGCGCGCATCGGATAAGAGAAAAAAAAAGATATGCATCCAACGGCGTATTTCTCGTAGGGTAAAAATGGGTAAAATTTTCCGAAGGGGGAAAGTAGGGTTTGGGTTGTAGGGATACGCGTAAGTTACGGAGGAAATCTTCATTGGAGTTAGAGCTGTGGCGACTGCGGCGGAAATGGCGATTGGGGTTATTCTCAGGGAGAGAAAGAGTCTGAAGAACTACTAGAAGCTCATTCGAGTGGGATTTAGGCGGGTTTTCTCTCTCCTGAGCAGCGAACAGTTCGACTAACATTTAGGCTACCATTTCGTCTTCGCGCATTCGAGATCGCGATCGGCCGACTTCGAGGACGACTACCATTCTGGGATTATCGCGCACACGGGTGAGTGGCATTGTTTTACCACCGAGGTTTTCGGATTTATTCGTATATGCATTGAATGAATATCATGGTATTGAATTGCATGAATGTTGGGGTTTTCTGGGAAACACAGTTACGAAGGGTTTTAGTTACGGAGGGTTTTCGTTTTGCACAGTGAAATTGGGGATAACTGGGAAGTCATTTAGATTAAATTCAAAATTGGTTTGGATGTATCCTGGGAATATTAGGAGGCCATATAAGTGGTCACAGACTGAAAAATTACAGCCAGAGTTGGATTTCCGGCATTAACAGAGACCTGTAAATCGAACTGGATTACCGCCTAGCTACCGCCTACCTAGCGCCCACCTAGGAGGTGAGCGCTAAGAAAAGCAGACCTGGCGCCTAGCTAGCGCCCATCTCGCGCCTAGCTGGCGCCTACCTCCAATCCTCACGCTTATCTCGCGCTTTTCTCCCGCCCGTCTGGCGCTTAGCTAGCGCCTACTCATCCACGGGTGAGCGCAAGCTAAGATTTATCAAGGGGACCTACCGCCTACCTGGCGCCCACCTGGCGCCCACCTCGGGAAGTGAGCGCCCAGTGGTTTTTCATACAGAATCCTAAATTTCGAAAGAGCCAAGGGTGCTCTGGACAATAGGGGTTCTTCAACCATTCAACCAACAACTAGAATTCGACATTAGAGGCAATAAATATTACTGGGAAGAACAATGTAGATAGGTACTAGTTTTAGTACAAGCTTATGAGGTAGGTGTGGAGAAATATTTCGAGGATGTTCGGAATGTTCACATATTAGTGCTTTATTCTAGTCCTCTTGAAAACATGCATTGCTTGGTACCTTATTTGGTTTATCGAACCCTGTTGATGGAAAGTTTGAATGAGGTTGTAATTATTGTGCATTTGATTACTTGTGTGAGTTTCTGTTCTGGTTGGAACACTTGTGTGAATTTCTGTTCTGGTTGGAACACTTGTGTGAATTTCTGTTCTGGTTGGAACACTTGTGTGAGTTTCTGTTCTGGTTGGAACACTTGCGTGAGTTGATGTTCTGGTTGGAACCACGGGTGATGTGTACTAATGCAGAGTTTTAAACAATTAATTATCGGTTTGGGTTTAGCTATAAGCTTAGTAATGTGATGGTATGTGTTGGTTGGTGTAATTGCATGGCCACGTGTGTTGCCACGACCAGTGTAGAGCAGCCAGATACCCTGAGTAGGCCTGGTTGTCAGTGCCGATACCCGGAGTAGGCCGGCACTGGATGACGATACCCTGAGTAGGCCGTCATTTCAGAGTTTCCGATACCCTGAGTAGGCCGGGAACTGTGTACATGGAGGTGTGGAGTGTCTACTTGGCGTGTAAATTAATCAATGTAACCATATGCATGGCATTGACCCGGTTTGAGTTGTTATCGAAATTTACGCGGTTATTATCATTGGTTATTTGTCGAAGCATGTCTTATAACTGTGTTAACTATTTTATGCATGCATGTGTCACTCGCTGGGATATTCGTATCTCATTCCCTCGTTGTTACTTGTTTTTCAGATACTCGTGGTGAGGTGCCTACAGGGGTAGATCCGGCTGATACATATAGGGAGGAGGATTATTACTACCAACCTTAGTCCAGCAGGTTACTCGGTCTTAAACTGTTAAGTTGAATTTTGAGGATTGTAATAAGGTAGTAAACTTGGGACCATTTGATGATTTCATAACTTGCCTGGATAGAAATGTTGAATTGTGCACTCTGACATGATATAAAGGCGGGTGATTATCCAGCGATCACCATCATTGAGATCCTTAACTAACCCCTAGGAGACGTGTTATATCTTTAATGAAGAACACGGATCCGGGGCGTTACAGAGATGGTATCAGAGACCTTAAAGCTGGAATTAGAGATTCCTAGGTAGTACGACCTTAGGAAACCCGGGGAAAATTACTGTGTGTACGCTAGGGTGAACCATGAGGTATTGAAGAGAGCTCTTAACTAATATGGTGTTTGTTGATTTCAGGAAATCATGGCTGGCAGAGGTAGAGGCCGACCCCCGAGAGCTCAGGAGGAGGATATACCGCAGGAGCAGCCCCCTGCACCTCCGCGAGAAGCTCCACCTGCCGTAGAGGATATCTGGGCTGCAGTTGGCTCCCTTGCCAACCTCCTTGCCTTGGAGAGGGAGGAAAGGATGAGTCACACAGGAAATGGAAATGGGAATGGCCACAGGAATGGTCAGGGAGCAGATGTAGAGCAGCAGCGAAGAGGAGATGAGTTGTCCTTGAGGGACATTGATCAGTTTCGGAAGTTGACTGCGCCATCCTTCCATGGAGTCCCCGATCCCTTGGAGGCAGAGAGCTGGGTGGCCAGGGTTGAGCGTATGTTTGATACCATGGACTGCCCAGAGGACCGGAAGGTGCGATTAGCCACTTTCACACTAGAGGGCGAGGCCCAACACTGGTGGCAGTCTTTGAGGAGGCGGACAGCAGAGGGGATCCAGATGACATGGGATCAGTTTAGGCAGGTTTTCTACGAGCAGTATTTCTCAGCCGAGGTGAGGCTGCAGAAGGAGAGAGAGTTTATGGACGTCTCTCAGGGTTCATTGACCGTGGCACAGTATGAGTCCCGATTTGCGGTACTTTCTCGATTTGCGCACCACATCGTCCACGATGAGCAGAGACGCACTTAGCACTTCGAGAGGGGGTTGAGGGCCGATATCAGGCGTATGGTCTCAGTACTGATGTGCACTAGGTATTCTGACCTAGTCGGGAGAGCACTACGAGTTGAGAGGGAGATCCGCGATTCCGGACCAGAGCAGAGCAGAGGGAGAGCGCAGCCTAGCGTTCCAGAGCCACGAAGGATGCCTGACAGGGACAAAAGGCCGAGGCTTGATACTGGAGGTTCTGGGTCTTATGGAGATAGAGACAGGAGGAGTTATGGAGGTTGCTTTAACTGTGGCAGATTCCATATTCCGGGTCCCTGTGTAGCACCACCCGGAACCTGTTTCAGATGTGGTCAGCACGGTCACCGCGTGGCAGGATGCCCACACCCGGCCTCGTACCAACTGCTCAAGACCGTTAACACAGTTCCGGGGGACAACCGGTCAGATACTGCTCCCCGATTCCAGTATCCCAGGCCTGCACCAGCATTACCGGCACCGCCGAGATTTCAGGGTCAGAGCAGCGGCGGACGTCAGGGCAGGCAGGAACCTCAGGGGCCGCATGCACCACTTATGCACCCACAGCAGCAGCAGACGAGAGTGTATGCCGTGGCAGCCCATGAGGAGGAGGCAGAGAGGGGACTTACAGAGGAGGCTCGAGAGGAGGAGCCGAGTGCACCCCAGCTTGTCGGAGGTATTCTTTTTATACATGGTAGATCGGCCATATGTTTGTTTGATTCGGGTGCCTCTAGATCTTTTATTGCTCCACCTTGTGCGTTTCGTATTGGTTTGGTTCCTGCCACACTTGAGTCTGAGTTAGTTGTACACACACCGTTGGGGGAGACAACTAGAGTACAGACTGTGTTTAGAGACTGCATGATCCGACTAGGTTCCTTAGAGTTGCCAGGGGACTTAGCGGAGTTGAGCTTTGGGGAGTTTGATGTGATTTTGGGCATTGATTGGCTGTTTAGGCATCATGTGAATATAGATTGCCATCGGGGTACTGTTATGGTATGTCGACCCGATCAGCCTATACACTGTTTCCGATGTGACGGACTAAGAGCACGGATCAGTTTGGTTGCTTCCATTGAAGTTGAGGAGGCAGAGTCTGGGGCACCTAGTCTCTCTAGTGTGCCTGTGGCATTAGAGTTTGAGGACCTTTTCCCTGAGGACTTGCCGGGCTTACCGCCATCTAGAGAGGTTGAGTTCAGTATACGACTCCTACCTGGTACGGCACCGATGTCCAAGCCTCCATACCGAATGTCACAACCTGAGAACCAAGAAATGAAGAAGCAGTTAGAGGAACTGGAAGCAAAGGGCTTCATTAGGCCCAGTGTGTCACCATGGGGTGCACCGGTCCTGTTTGTTCAAAAGAAGGACGGGTCGATGCGGATGTGTATAGATTACCGCCAGTTGAATCAGGTCACCATTAAGAATAAGTATCCTTTGCCTCGGATCGACGATTTGTTCGATCAATTGAGGGGAGCGTCATGGTTCTCTAAGATTGACCTCAGATCGGGTTACCATCAGTTGAGAGTAGCGCCGGATGATATAGATAAGACGGCCTTCCGCACCCGATATGGGCATTATGAGTTTTTGGTTATGCCATTTGGGCTGACTAATGCCCCGGCTGTCTTCATGAATCTTATGAATCGTGTATTTCACCCTTACCTAGACAGTTTTGTGGTCGTGTTTATCGACGATATTTTGGTGTATTCCCAGAGTAGAGAGGATCACATGCAGCACCTCAGGGCAGTGCTACAGACGTTGAGAGAGCACCGACTGTATGCAAAATTCAGTAAATGTCAGTTCTGGTTGAGGGAGGTGAGCTTCTTAGGGCATGTGATTTCGGGGAATGGTATAGCAGTAGATCCAGCTAAAGTGCAGGCCGTTGCAGAGTGGCCTAGACCTTCATCTGTGACAGAGATTCGGAGTTTCTTGGGGATGGCTGGGTATTACAGGAGATTCATAGGAAATTTCTCACGAGTGGCATCAACTTTATCCAATCTCACTAAAAAGGCAGTGAAGTTTGAATGGAGTGAGAAGTGTGAGACCAGTTTTCAGGAATTGAAGAGTAAACTGTCTACAGCTCCAGTTCTGATTGTTCCATCAGTGAGCGAAGGATTTTCTATATATTGTGATGCTTCACGAGTGGGGCTGGGCTGTGTTTTGATGCAGCAGAGGCGAGTAGTAGCGTATGCTTCGAGGTTACTACGTTCTCATGAGAAGAATTATCCTACCCATGATCTGGAATTGGCAGCGATCGTGTTTGCACTCAAGTTATGGAGGCATTATCTGATGGGGGCTTCATTTGAGATATTCTCAGACCACAAAAGCTTGAGGTATATATTTTCTCAGAGGGAGTTGAATATGAGACAGAGGAGATGGATGGACCTCCTAAAGGACTATGATTTTACCCTTCATTACCATCCTGGTAAAGCTAATGTAGTGGCAGATGCTTTGAGCCGTAGGAGCGTTTCCCAAGAGGAGGTGGCCACATTAGCTAGCTTTATGGTTAGTCAGTGCACTCTAGTTGATACAGTGGTAGACTGGCCAGGAGAGTTCAGCACCCACGGTCATGGGTTGATCTTGTCACGAGTTCAGGTGGAGCCTGAGTTGATACAGCAGATTCGTGATAGGCAGTTGACTGATGCGAAGTTGACACGTACCCGAGAGTTAGTATCCAAGGGGGATGAAGCAGCTAGAGACTTTGAGATCAGGGATGGACTGCTAAAGTTTAAGGGTCGTATGTGTGTTCCAAATGACGAGGAGATCAAAGGAGTGATACTTAATGAGAGTCACAGGTCTAAATATGCAGTTCACCCGGGGGGCACCAAGATGTATCGGAATTTGAAGGGGGTATATTGGTGGTCGGGTATGAAGAAAGACATTGCGGGGTTTGTAGCTAAGTGTCTCATATGTCAGCAAGTAAAAGCAGAACATCGTAGGCCTCCAGGATTGATGAGACCACTACCGGTGCCTGAGTGGAAATGGGAACATGTCACAATGGACTTTGTGAATGGGTTGCCACCTACAGCTAAGAATCACAATGGCATATGGGTAATTGTCGATAGGTTGACCAAATCCGCTCATTTCTTGCCTTATTCGACTACTCAAAATCTAGCATCGTTGGTTGAATTATATACACGGGAGATAGTCAGGTTACATGGGGTCCCAGTGTCTATTGTGTCAGATAGGGATTCCCGGTTCACATCTCACTTTTGGCAATGCTTCCAAGAGGCCATGGGTACCCAGCTGAGTTTCAGTACTAGTTTCCACCCACAGACCGATGGACAGTCCGAAAGGACTATCCAGACTTTAGAAGATATGCTGAGGTGTTGTGTTTTGGATTGGGGTGGCGGCTGGAGTAAGTATTTGCATCTGGTGGAATTCGCCTACAATAATAGCTATCAAGCTAGCATCCAGATGGCACCGTATGAGGCTTTGTATGGTAGAACATGCAGATCGCCAGTATGTTGGGTTGAGATTGGGGAGAAACAGTATTTTGGGCCAGAAATCATTCAAGACAGTATGGAAAAAGTAAAACTCATCAGACAGCGGATATTAACTGCACAAAGCCGTCAGAAAAGTTATGCAGATACTAGACGCCGAGAATTGAGATTCGAAGTGGGAGATATGGTCTTTTTGAAAGTTTCACCATCCAAGGGAATTAGGAGATTTGGGAAGAAAGGAAAACTATCACCCCGGTTTATTGGTCCATATGAGATAGTGAAGGAAATTAACCCAGCAGCATATCGGTTGGCTTTACCGGGCCACTTGGAAGGGGTGCATGACGTGTTTCACATTTCCATGCTACGAAAGTACATATCTGATCCTAGTCATGTGATAGATTCCGAGCCTTTAGCGATTCGGGAGGATTTGTCGTATGAAGAAAAGCCAGTGCAGATTTTGGATCGACGTGAGCAGATCCTTCGCACCAAGATTATACCTTCGAGGGCGAAATTTTTGTAGGAGGGGAGGATGTAAGACCCTGATTATTTTGTGGGGTTATCCATGGTTTATTCATTCTGTTGATATACATAAACTGTGTTTATCAGGTGTTTAGTGTGGTTTGAGGGCTTAGCCCATGCTCGTATGTACAGGCGTTATATAGCCAATTTTTCGGAAAAATATTTATATTTATCGTACGATTTTTATTGTATGGTGTCTACGTATTTATTAATTTAATTAAGATGTCGATGCCGCGAGCATGTGAGGTTTTGGTGGGCGAGCGCGCATCGGATAAGAGAAAAAAAAAGATATGCATCCAACGGCGTATTTCTCGTAGGGTAAAAATGGGTAAAATTTTCCGAAGGGGGAAAGTAGGGTTTGGGTTGTAGGGATACGCGTAAGTTACGGAGGAAATCTTCATTGGAGTTAGAGCTGTGGCGACTGCGGCGGAAATGGCGATTGGGGTTATTCTCAGGGAGAGAAAGAGTCTGAAGAACTACTAGAAGCTCATTCGAGTGGGATTTAGGCGGGTTTTCTCTCTCCTGAGCAGCGAACAGTTCGACTAACATTTAGGCTACCATTTCGTCTTCGCGCATTCGAGATCGCGATCGGCCGACTTCGAGGACGACTACCATTCTGGGATTATCGCGCACACGGGTGAGTGGCATTGTTTTACCACCGAGGTTTTCGGATTTATTCGTATATGCATTGAATGAATATCATGGTATTGAATTGCATGAATGTTGGGGTTTTCTGGGAAACACAGTTACGAAGGGTTTTAGTTACGGAGGGTTTTCGTTTTGCACAGTGAAATTGGGGATAACTGGGAAGTCATTTAGATTAAATTCAAAATTGGTTTGGATGTATCCTGGGAATATTAGGAGGCCATATAAGTGGTCACAGACTGAAAAATTACAGCCAGAGTTGGATTTCCGGCATTAACAGAGACCTGTAAATCGAACTGGGTTACCGCCTAGCTACCGCCTACCTAGCGCCCACCTAGGAGGTGAGCGCTAAGAAAAGCAGACCTGGCGCCTAGCTAGCGCCCATCTCGCGCCTAGCTGGCGCCTACCTCCAATCCTCGCGCTTATCTCGCGCTTTTCTCCCGCCCGTCTGGCGCTTAGCTAGCGCCTACTCATCCACGGGTGAGCGCAAGCTAAGATTTATCAAGGGGACCTACCGCCTACCTGGCGCCCACCTGGCGCCCACCTCGGGAAGTGAGCGCCCAGTGGTTTTTCATACAGAATCCTAAATTTCGAAAGAGCCAAGGGTGCTCTGGACAATAGGGGTTCTTCAACCATTCAACCAACAACTAGAATTCGACATTAGAGGCAATAAATATTACTGGGAAGAACAATGTAGATAGGTACTAGTTTTAGTACAAGCTTATGAGGTAGGTGTGGAGAAATATTTCGAGGATGTTCGGAATGTTCACATATTAGTGCTTTATTCTAGTCCTCTTGAAAACATGCATTGCTTGGTACCTTATTTGGTTTATCGAACCCTGTTGATGGAAAGTTTGAATGAGGTTGTAATTATTGTGCATTTGATTACTTGTGTGAGTTTCTGTTCTGGTTGGAACACTTGTGTGAATTTCTGTTCTGGTTGGAACACTTGTGTGAATTTCTGTTCTGGTTGGAACACTTGTGTGAGTTTCTGTTCTGGTTGGAACACTTGCGTGAGTTGATGTTCTGGTTGGAACCACGGGTGATGTGTACTAATGCAGAGTTTTAAACAATTAATTATCGGTTTGGGTTTAGCTTCCCATGGATCCTTGTTAAGCTTAGTAATGTGATGGTATGTGTTGGTTGGTGTAATTGCATGGCCACGTGTGTTGCCACGACCAGTGTAGAGTAGCCAGATACCCTGAGTAGGCCTGGTTGTCAGTGCCGATACCCGGAGTAGGCCGGCACTGGATGACGATACCCTGAGTAGGCCGTCATTTCAGAGTTTCCGATACCCTGAGTAGGCCGGGAACTGTGTACATGGAGGTGTGGAGTGTCTACTTGGCGTGTAAATTAATCAATGTAACCATATGCATGGCATTGACCCGGTTTGAGTTGTTATCGAAATTTACGCGGTTATTATCATTGGTTATTTGTCAAAGCATGTCTTATAACTGTGTTAACTATTTTATGCA
Source organism: Buxus sempervirens (assembly GCA_947561395.2). NCBI lineage: Eukaryota > Viridiplantae > Streptophyta > Magnoliopsida > Buxales > Buxaceae > Buxus > Buxus sempervirens. Next base: position 5,437,646 of record OX387187.1, on the reverse strand, counting down.
TGCATGTGTCACTCGCTGGGATATTCGTATCTCATTCCCTCGTTGTTACTTGTTTTTCAGATACTCGTGGTGAGGTGCCTACAGGGGTAGATCCGGCTGATACATATAGGGAGGAGGATTATTACTACCGACCTTAGTCCAGCAGGTTACTCGGTCTTAAACTGTTAAGTTGAATTTTGAGGATTGTAATAAGATAGTAAACTTGGGACCATTTGATGATTTCATAACTTGCCTGGATAGAAATGTTGAATTGTGCACTCTGACATGATATAAAGGCGGGTGATTATCCAGCGATCACCATCATTGAGATCCTTAACTAACCCCTAGGAGACGTGTTATATCTTTAATGAAGAACACGGATCCGGGGCGTTACAAGGAAATTCTACCATTTTTGGAAGACCCTCGTGATAAGTTCAAGCCGAATTGGGAATGGCCTTATGTTGTCAAGAAGGTCCTGTCAGGAGGTGTACTCATCTTAACAAAAATGGATGGGAAGGATTTTCCTGAGACAATTAACTCGGATGCAATAAAAAGGTATTTTCCTTGAATGAATATTACTAGGAAATGATCTGAGGCCATTTTTCTTTATTTCCCTCAAATTTTAATCCCTAGTCTAGCCAAGTCGAGCCAGTTCATTTCTTTGATAAACCTAAACTGGACTTACAGTCTTATACTGGGGCAAAACAAATTGGGGCAAAAAAAAAAACAAAAAACAAAAAACAAAAAAGCCAAGAATAGTGGCAAATGAAAGCCAAGTACAAAAAGGAAAGAAAAGAATGCACTCTGGGGAATGGGATCAAATTCATCATGACTGTAAATCCGGTTGACCTATTTTCACATTTGAAAATTTTTGAGCCTTTAATACCTTTTCTTTCATAAACCAAGCCTAGTCTTTGTTTCGTCCTATTTCTAAGCCCTCGGTGATCTTAGTGTGCTCATTCAAATTTCAGAGTAAGATTGGTGATGACGGAATGCAAAAGCCAGCCCTAGTGAAAACCGTAACTGGCGCTATAGGCAATATTGGCAAAAGAAAAAAACAGAAAAAAATGGAATTAGAGGTTGAGTTGATCATGTCATCCAAGCTAAAAGCAGTATGAGCACTAAAGATAGAACAGATCAGGAATAAGGGGGTCAATTCTGGAAGAAAATGCATTCGGGGATGATTCTAACGGTCATAGGATAGACAGATTTGATCTACCTTATTGCTTGGATTACCCCTTTCATTATTCAACTTGATTTCAATTCTTTTAATTGTGTGCGATTAAGTGTTTTAGACTAAAATGTAATGCCCCGAACCCGGGTCAGTGCAAACCGGCACCTAACCCGAACCCGGTTCGCTACTGTAACAACCCAAGTCCGGTTCAACAACCAAACTCGAGGTGTTACCACGAAGCTGGGGTCAGATACAAACCAAGATTCACAATAATTTTAAAATTTACAAATTAATTACATCAGAGTTATGGTGGCCAATAACAACAATTCTTTATTCAATAATATCAATTCTGTTTACAATAAAGTTTATCTAATCAACATGTGGCATTAATACCAATTATATTTCTACCCATCAAATTAAAACCCCATCTTCGCGATCTCTCCAAGCAACCTGAAAAATAGGGGAAAACGGAGTGAGATTTACATCTCAGCAAGTAGCAGGTGCATGCAATTTGAAACAGTCCAATATAAGCAAATAGTCATGAGGTATTCGATTAATCAACGATAAGACGAGAAACCCAAGTTATTCATGGCAATTACAAATAAGGCGATGAAACATATGATCATGTATAAATACCAGTCTCTTGATGTTAACAAGGTAAAACCGACAAAAGCGATAAAACACGTGCCATTGCAGGACTCACAAAGATGATAAGTATTTGAGATGACACTAGACTAAATGCTATTCCACCGTGCGGCTTAGGGGCAGTGCTACTTAATGATACTCAAGCCCCATGCAGCATAGCTTAGGCAAGAGCCGTAGTCACCGACTTATTGCGCACGAACCCCGCAGAGTTGGACGTACCACCAGCATGCAGCATCAGAATCAATACATGGAGTGTGGTCGCTTATCCACATGTACAGGGAATCACCAACGGCTCACCGGGGTGTCCCTCCAGACATAGGACCCTCCCAGAGCAAACTAACTTGCAAAGGGAAGCGCGCTCGCATATAGGAGTAAATCAATCCAAACTAAATACCACTTAGCTAACTAGCCAAAACTATGGATCCATATACAGCTAAGCCCATTGACACAAACCACGATAAAACCACATACGGGAGGACACGCTAATGTAGGAGACATACATACTTTTACCCGTAAAGGATTACACATCTCTACACAGAGGATTACCCATCTCTGTCGTAAAAGTTAGTATCAACTCAACCACAGAAGCCGTATCACCCAACCGTAAAAGTAAAGTGAACAACATCATACCACATACCAAACCATACCCAAGTATTCCATTCCATGTGCAATCCATGATTCAATCATTACAAATCCAATTATATGCTTTTCCAGGATAACATGTGCAATTCTTCAAAATAAAACTCATGTTTCATAAGTTCGATAAAACTCAGAGTTTATGCAATTACAGTAGCCAATATTCCTATTAAAAGCTCAAAATAAAGTCAGTCCAATCTTACTTAGAGTTTTTCCTTATTAATCCCTTTTATTAAAATCCAATTCCCTGTCTTAACACCTAAGTTAGTTCCATAATAAATTTTCTATATTTGATTACCCCAGCATGTTTTACAGACCTAAAATAAAGTTTAGAAGATGTCTATAAGCTATAAGTACCCTTAGTATTATTTCTAGCAATATTCATACCCTTTGACTCTTTTATAAACAATCCTTTCATTATAACCTTCTATTTATTGCTTAATCTTTCCCAATTAATTTTATAATTTTTATAGCTTAATTAGGTCCTTATAAAGATGCTAACATGCTTAACTAATCATAAGAATTATTGGGTATTTATTCGAATTACAAAATCCCCAAAATCTACAAATTTTACTTAGAGCGCCTACCTCTACAGGGCTGGGCGATCCTAGGCGCTCGTGCAAAATAAAACAGAATTTTCCAGATTTTTAAGGTTCGGATTTTTAGGCCTTTGCTATATGTTTTCTTAGTCTAAATTAATCTACAAACCTTCTAAAACATACCTATAGCCTTCTAGAGTAATTTTTATAAATTAAATACCCTCCTACCTTTATTTACATAATCCAACTAAACTTTCCTCATTAATTTGATAAATCCATCAAGAATACAAATCATGAAAATATAAGCGACTTGATTCCATGTAAATACAGTTCCGTCTAATCCATTCTAACCATATAAAACCACAGAAATCAAAATCATGCAGTTCCTCACGTTTTCTAAGGGTTACTACTTGCCTTATACACTAAATCATTCTTCTATTGCACCTTCTAATTCTGGACCAGAATGTTGCTCCCAACCGCACCAAGCTAGACTCTTCCAATTCAAATCTCCACCGTACACAATGTATTTCCATCAGTGAAGAACAAAACCTCCAAATTTGAAGGCGATCCACCGTACGGATTTTCCCCGATCGCGTTTTGATGGTGGCTGGTCAGACACCTCCATTAGAAACCTCCTTCCTTTCTCTCCCTCTTTTCTCTCCATAAGAAACCCACGAAAATTCCCTCTTGTCTAACCTTAGTCTCCTATTTATACTAGGCTTTAGAAATCCTAAACCAACCCTAATTGGCTAATTTAATTTGAGCTAACCCAATCATGGTCTAGTTAAAGTCTAATCCTTCTAATTTAATTCCTACTTTTTCTCCACCTTCTATTTTCCACTTAAACAATACTAATTAAGTTTCTTATTATATAAACTCATGAAAATAACCTATTTTCGTGCAAAATATTTAATTAAACATTTTTATCACTTAAAACCTTATTTTCTCCAAATTAAGACGTGAAATCTCCTAATTACCCTTTTTCCCTATTTTAGGCTTTTATTAATTTCTTTTAATTTCTAACTTGTCAAACTAATTTGTTTTCTTCTATTTTCTAATTCTAATTATTATTTGATGATCTATTTACTAATTACCCTTTTCTGAAAATTACCAAAATACCCTTTTTATTCTTTTAGGCTAATTTCATTAAAATTCTTTCTTTATTTTCAACTTAGAACTTATTTGAATTAATTATCCTCTAAATCTTCACTTTTTATTTTAGTTAGGACTTAACTCATATTTTCTTTTATTTATTATTTATTTATTTATTAGACAAAAATTCGGGGTTTTACATAAAATTCAAAAAAAATAATAAAATACAAAAAAACAAAAAATTATATTCTGGCCAGTGATGAGAAATCAAATACTTTTCATAAAACCTTTGTTTTTATAAGCATCTGAGAATTCTGAGGCCAATAGTATAAAAACTTATTTTGGAATAAAATCCTTTGTCTTTCCACTATTGGAGTTTGCTTTGATACAAAGGTATGAGAAAAAAAAATGCAATAAAGTGAGCTAATCCCTATCTCCAAGCCGCTCCTCAAGCTCTCAAATCTGAGCCGCCTGAGTCGCAATAATTCCAGAAGCTCCCTCTGCATCCGAATCGCTCAAAAAGGAGATAACCTCGTCTGAAAGTGTCTGCCTGATCCTCATGCCTCTAAGGTTGGCTAAAGCATCCTGGTGCTTTTGCCGCAGCACTCGGACTTCAAAGCGGTGAGCCTACCTCTGCTCCTCGAGTTGCTTTTCCATAGCAATACAGCGGGATACCTGCTCTTCAAGTTGCCTCTCCAGATCAAGGCCTCGTATCCTAAGCTCTTGGGCTTCTCGTACCCATATTTGCTGAAATCACTTGTGAGATGCTCTTTCGGACTCCAAGATGACTTCATAAGTGGGAGCCAAAACTGCAGGAGAATCCTCGAGTACTAGGGCAAGACTCTGAACCTAATCCTTGATCCAGAAAAGGTAGTCCTTCACATGGGACTCTAAGAAGACTGGGCCCCGCATAAAACGAACATAAGACCATTCCTTCATCAACCGGGCATTCAGCCCCATGGTGGCTGGTGTAAGTAGCCCAAGGAAGTCCTCATATCCATTTGGGATCATAATCCCCTAGGTCGCTCCAAACTGCCGAAGAACCTGCAAAGGAAGGTATAAGACAACAAACCTCAAGCCTACTAAGACCATGAAGTTCCTGTCCCTAAAGCTGATTACTGTCTCTACATTGGGCTGATAAGAGCCAGGCCACCTCACCTGATCATCCTGGAGAGAACCCAAGAAAACAAACCAACCCTGCTTGCCTCCTTGGATGTCAAGACACCCTCGGTTGCTCATCAAGACAAGAATTTTCATCCTTGGAGAGAAGCGTCTATCAATCATCTCAATTTGACTCAGGTGGTCAAGTAACCAAAGCTGCAGAAAGGGGGAAATATTTCAATGTATTGTAAAAGAAAAGAAGAAAAAAAAGGAAAGAAAGAAAAAGAGATTAAAAAAAAAAAGAAAAAAAAAAGAAGAAGAAGAAAAAGAAAAAAAAAAGAGAAGAAAAAAAAAAGAGGAAAAAAAGAAGAAGAAGAAGAAAAAGGGAAAAAAAAAAAAAAAAAGAAGTTTCGAAGCAGTTGCATGTTTTCTCCTTTAAACAACATGAAGAAGGATTTTACTGGGGCAGCAAGAAGGCATGAATGAGAGATCATGGGTAGTAAAGGCATGAGGTTAGAGCAACAGATCATGATTCTCAAATCCATCAATCAGGAGGAGGGCATTCACTTGGGCAGTTGAAAAGCATAAAGGCAGGTTATGGGCAGCAACAACTCATACATCATTATTGAGAGAGCAAGAAGATGAAGAAGCAAAAGCAAGTTGCAGAACATTCAAGCACAGGTTTGGGCATCAAATGGCACCCAGGTATGTCAAATAAAAAAATCAATCAAGAAAATTCAATAAAATATTTCTTTCCTTATTGTTGAGCTGTAAAGTGAAAAACATCAAAAGTAATTGAATTTGCAGAGGTCAATTTTAAATCCACTTTCTTTTCGAAATTTGCTTGTCTCAGATTTCTTTTCATAGTCACGAGAGCTCAAAGAAATCTGAGATAAGGAAGAGATGCCACCCCGTTAGACTTCAAGCAGGGGTTTCATTGGCTATCTTCAAACCCATGTTTTTTTATCACTCCTTTATTTGACCAAAGCAAGTTCAATTAATGAGATGTCTTTCGAAAGTGCAATTTTGAGTTGTGTCTGTTCTTTGCTGTTCATTCTGCTACAACTCCAGCAAAGAGGGGCAGTTGTAGACACCCCAATATTGCACGATTTTTGATAAATCTTGAAGGAGAGAAATATTATTAGAATTTTCAATTCTTTGCATTGGGTTTGAGATCCTTAACCCATTTGAATCCAAAACCACAAAGGAAAAGGCCCGAATTCAACCTTTTGTGCAAAGTCGAACTTTTTCCGGTTGAATTTTGTTGACTTTTGACCCCAGAAAATGAAATATTTTTTAAAACAAGATTTCAAGATAATTTTTCCCAGTAATTAAGTTTCTAGCAATGTTATTGCATAAATGAATTTTTTAAGATTTTAAATCTTGACGAATACCTTGGTATTAACATATTGAACCTTTTTACCAGACCTAAAAAACCAGAATTTTGCCTTGAACTGAAAAGTTGACTTTTTATTCACTTGGAATTTGGGTCTGGAACTATTTTTAATGGATTCAAATGGGGGTGTTTGCTTATTTACATGTAATATCTTAAGTAAGTGGAGATTAAAAAATACGAGGACATTTACTTAAATGATATTACATGTAAATAAGTATTGTCTGTGTTAAAATTCAGATAAAAGCTTCTTTCCTTGTATCTGATGTTAATGTTCGGATACAAAACATCTTTATTGTATCTGACAGATAATGTCGGATACAAAAGATCTTTATTGTATCTGACAGATAATGTCGGATACAAAGAGTTTTGTTTGTATCTGACTTGAGTTGTCGGATACAAGTATTTTGCTCAAAAAATGAGAAAATTCCGAGAGTTTTCACTTTTTTACTATTTTACCTTTGTTTAAGAAGTGGAAATCTCGAAAATAGCCTTAGAGTTTAAGTTGGGGGATTCTAGACACTTCCTTGTGTCTACCATTAGGGTTCCCCCTAAACCTAGCCTTTGCCTATAAATAGGAAGCCCCTCCTCAAGCAAATGGTCAAGAATTTTAGAGTCAAGAGTTGGAGATTGAAGAGCTCCAAGTGAAGAAGGGAACCGCTGCCATATTGCTCCCAGAAACCCAGGTAAGCCTGGAACTTTTTTATTTTTCTGTCTTTACATTATAGGATTAGATCTTTCTTCTACCTTTCTGTAGAATAATGGCCTACTCTTTGTGCTTGAAACCCCTTTTCCTACTCAAAGTACCTCGAGACTCCCTCTAGTCGTAAAACGTGAAGGGGATCTAGGGGAAACGAGACTGGGAATTGACCCTTAGTCTTAGAACCCTCTTGAATGGCCTATGATTGTGTGAAACCCCATTCCTTACTCAAAGTACCCCAAGACTATCTCGAAACCGTAAAACGTGGAGAGAAAACTAAGGGAAACGAGAATGGGAATGGAATCCTAGTGATAGAACCCCCATTTTATTGATATGCTTTGAATGCTATATGTCATGATATGTTAAGGCGATTTTCACAGTTGCACACATAGCACTTGTTTTGTCGGAATCGACTTGTATTTCCGATCTATCATATTCATTGTGATAGATCTAAAATAAATAGCCCCAAGCATTTCTTGGATATCTCTTAATGATTTTCAAAATGATTTCAAGCAAGTTATCTTTAAGTATTGAAAACCTCATGGTCTAAACTCTTGGTTTTGGGCATTTTTGCTCTATTTTAGGGTTTTTGGCATATTCTCTCCAATCGAAGAGAATGGTGAGCCAAACTCGTGCCCTATTTCCTCCTAGAGGTTTTTCGATACCTTTTCAAATGATTTTCATTTGAATTGCACGGATTACACACACTTGATTACTGTTTTGGGTTGATTTTACTTAAAAATGACAAAACTGGACAGCATCTGTACCCTAACTTCGGACACTCATAACTTCATCATCCGGATGAATTTTGGAGTGATTATAAAGACATGTGAAAGGTGAGGCTGTCTAGTTCATGTCTAGAAATTTTCATCAATTTTTATGGAGCGGATTTTTGACATCGTTCAATCGAAGTTGATAGGTCAGTTCAGTCCAGATTGCTGAACCTGTCACTTTGAATGAGCACCATCTGTTCGTTTTAAGTCTGATTTGAGTGATTTTGATTTCGGTACTTTCCTTTATGAGTCTACTTTCAAATCTCATTGCTTTCATAAGTTTTTGATTTCATTTGTGTCCTGTGTGACTGATTTACTCAGAACTGCCCTATTGCACAATTCTGTGCTGATCTGTGATCCTCTGGGCATGTTCGTGAGGTCACACAAGTCACATCCGAATGGAGTTTGGTGTGAGGCCTATTTTATTTGAAATATGGTACTACATACTTCATTCATGCAAATTTTCACGGATTTATATGGAGCCAATCTCCCAAAATGAATTTCCAAAGTTGCCCACTTATTACTTTTACTAATTTCCAACAGCAGATTTCAAATAAGCATAACTCTTAGGATTTTAACCGGATTTAATTAAAACTTTTCATGAGTCTTCTATTTATCATAATCTTTCAAATGGATATGGTTTGATTCAATTTGAATTTGATTTGAATGATTTATGTTCAAATGGCTCCATCTTTTACCGAATTTTCCAGATTTGTCTTAACTTGGTTGTGTTCAAGTTTTGCTTTGATTTCCATTTAATAGTGATGTCCTAGAAATGATACTTCCATAAAAGAAAGTTTAAGATTCATTGGACTTCTCATGTGGGGGAATCATACATGTGTTTAATCTTTTTCAAGCATTTTTTATTACTTTAGCAAGCCTTCTTTATTTTGAGCATGAACAACACTTGGAAACCACCTTGTGTGGGTGAATGGGGGTGCCTAACACCTTCCACCGTTCATAATCTAATCCTCTTACCCATCTCTGGATTTTATTTTCAAGTGGAGTTATTTTTACTCTAGAATTGCCCTTTTGCTTATTTTGATGATTTTGGTGTCCATTCACACCTAAAAAGAACGGTGGCGACTCTCTCATTTCTATGAATCCCGTGTGATGACCGGAAAGTCACTAGATTGATTTTTCCCCATGTCTCACACATATGCCATGCCCTAATCACGATGGACCTCCATGCAAAAGTGTGGGTGTGATATGGGGTGTACATGGAAAGTGTGCAATATGAGGTGTGCATGGGAACTTAAAGGCATACATAACCTCACCTAAAACTAACAAGTATGTGTATGGATGTGTACACATGGTCACTATATGCATAGAGGACTTCAACAACCAGTGGATGATCATGTAAAGTGTGTGTGTGCACAAGCTATCCCCCATCATGCAAGCCTATAACATGACTCTTGATGGTGAGCATGTTAGGAGATGAATCATATTAGAGGTCATGCAAGCTCATAGTAAATGTTAGAAAATAAATTAAGAAAGCAACTTAAAGAAGGGAATAGGGGGTTTAATGGGTACATTAGAGATGAGGGGAGGGAGAACATGCTCTCCCCTTATCAAATAAAGCAAATGAGCAAGAGAAACAAGGAGGGGACGTATGCTTTGAAAATAAGCCCTAACTAACACTAACATAACCTCTCATCCTCCCTTTTTTTACCTAACCACCTCCCCTCACCATGGGAGTTCAATCACTTGGAAAGCAGAAGGAGAGGAGAAGAAAAGAGAGACTAAATAAACTAAAACAAAGAGAAAAATAGCATGTGAAGATCAAAATAACACAACATGCTCACATTTCATTCATCTTTATATATGTCAAATAAAATCCAACAAGGGAACTTACCTTGGGTTTTGTAACCTCCTTGGGAGAGTGTAGAGACTCCTTGAAGTGGAGGACAACACCTAGAGACACTTCCCTTGCTTCCACCGCACCTCCTTGCTTCCTCCTTGGCTTTAAGTTGGGGAAGAAGAGAAGAGGGAGAGGGTAGCGAGTGTTTGAAAGAGGTTTTTGGTACTTGGGGTCTTTCATATGGGGGAGAAGGGTTGGAGAGGAGGGTTAGAGAGTTGGGGAGAAGGGTTATAGAGGATTGGAGAGTATGGGGGAGAAATTGGAGAGTTGGAGAGACTTGGAGAGGTGGGGAGAAGGATTCTAGTTTGGAGCCAAGACCACCCCTCTCTTCCTTTTATAGAGAGAAGATTACTTAGTTGTTAAGGAAGAAAGATGTGGTGGTGGTGCTCTCTCTCTCTCTCTCTCCCATTATTTTATTATTATTTTTGTTTACTTAGTTGTTAAGAAAGAGAGATGTGGTGGTGGTGCTCTCTCTCTCTCCCCCCCATTATTTTATTATTATTTTTGTTTACTTAGGTGTTAAGAAAGAGAGATGTGGTGGGTGACGACCACGTGGGCAGCTTATCTGCATTTTTGCCCTAGGGCTTGATCTGCTCATAACCTCTTCATCCAGACCCCGATTCTGGCAAACTCAGTTCTATCAGAACCATGTCGGGATTTTCTATCCATTGAGATAGGGTACGACAGCAAATTCAGCTTTCGAGCAAAAAGTCAAAACTGCTCCCTAGGATTTGATTCTGCCCATAACTCCTTTATCTGGACACTGATTTTGGCAAATTCAGTTGCCTTGGAACCGTGTCGTAAATTCCTATCCGCCGGGATAGGGTATGGCAATTAATCTGGGTTTGAGCAGAAAGTCAATTTTTGCTTCCTAGGGTTTGACCGGCTCATAACTTCTTCGTTTGGACTCCGGTTCTGGCAAATTCAGTTGCATTAGAACCGTGTCAGAATTTCCCATCCATTGGGATGAAGTATGACAGTCAATTCAAGCTTGATCAAAAAGTCAATTTCTGCTCTCAGGGTTTTGACTTGTCTTTTAGGGTTTCATTTCCGGCACTTCCGGGAGGTGCAAAATGAGGTGCTTACAACTTCATCTCCCACGATTAGCATTATATTCACTCCACATTGCTTTTGCAATTTCATGCCTTAAAGTTTTACCCACTCTACAATCATCAGCTAGAGACATAACTGGTGCCTCCTCCACTTCTGGCTTTTGTTTCTCTAATTCTTTATCTACATTAGCAATTAGGCTAGGATCTGGATCAATGCCCATCAAATAGTTGTGAAGGATGCATGCAACCCAGATAATATCTGTCTGTGTATCAATCGAATACTGGGGCTCTGTTCCACTGGCAATGATTGGAAACCACTTTTTTAGAACTCCAAATGCCCTTTCAATGGCATTTCTTAATGATGAGTGACGGTGATTAAAGATCTCTTGAATTTTTTTAGGTTGTTGGATTGAATATTCCTTAAGATGATATCGAGTGCCTCTATATGGGACAAGAAAACCCTTTTTAAACATGAATCCGACATCTGCTAGATAATATTGACCTAGAAATAAAAGATTTGGAATTAATAACTAATAAATTTAAGAACCAAAAATCAATAACAATAGTCTAAAACATTCTATCACCTTCGGGTACACTGAGTTTGTTAGTTTCCTTTCTTAAAGCATTATGCAGATCCCTCCCAACCAGCCAAGACATATTATTTTAGATTATTAAATATATCAAAACTCCGTTTTTCATGCATTATATTGTATGGCCTTAAGTCACATGTTAAATATATTGATTATTTTGATAATTAATATATTATATTAAAACATTATAATACTATATTATTAAAGTTACTTTTAATATTATTTTAATTATAATAATATATATTATTATAAATATTTATTAAATGTTTTGATAATTATTAGCAAAATAATTAATCTATTAATTATTTTAATTTTTATATTATTATGATTATATTAAGATATTAATATAACACTTTAATATATATTAATTATTTCAATAACTAATACACTTAATTAATCGAAATAAGTATTTTGATAATTATTAGTATATATTATAGTTGAATTATATTCTATTTGATTAATTTTATTATTATTGTAAGATCTCCTGTACTTCGAGATGATGTTGATGGCCATTTACATCCAATGATTCACCATGTGGAAAAGTGAGTAATATGAATGTGCATCCTGGGGTAAAAGATTAATCAAAATATTTAAAATCGTCCATAACTTAGAAGTGGCAACTAAATGATGTATGGAATATGGGAATCCATGCTATATATTAGAGATCTTCCTTGATTTATTAGGGGTTGAAAACCCATTACTTAGATTGTTTTTTATTTGAATTTAGTTGGATTTTATCAATAATTCCAATTATCAAAATTCTTTTATTTAGATAAGTATTAGAGAAGAGTACAATTAAGTAGGATGTCATCACTAATTGCAATTATTAAAATTCTTTTAGTTAGATAAGTATTGGAGAAGAAATCTAATGCCTAAAGGTGGTAATTAAATTAGTCACGGCAATAATAAAGAAAGTATACACTTTTATTAATAAAATTTCAATTATTAAAATTCTTTTAGTTAGATAAGTATTGGAGAAGAAGTCTACATGCCTGGCTAATAAAATGAGTCCCAATAATAATAAAAAGGAAGGTACTTTTGAAATAAAATATTCTAGAAAAGGAAATTTTGGTATGTAAAAATAAAGCACACTTTAGGTTGTTAATAATAGGATAGATTTAAATTCTATAATATACAAAACTATTATGACATTTGAAAAATTAATTGTAGCAAAATAATTGAATATAATAGTTTCAATTTGCTGACTAAAAATTAAATTATAAAAAAAGAATTATAAATCCAATGAAATTTAAGAAAAATGAAATATCTTTTGAGAATAACCATAATAATTAGTAAACAAAATTTAATATTTTCATTTAATAACTAGAGTCTATTACTCAAAATATAAAAAATGAAAATCTATACTATATATAACCCAAGGTGCCCCCTTGGGAATCGCACCAAGTAAAATGTGAAACTTTCCAAAACAGCCTTCACACATCATTATGAAGATTCATTAATAAAAGGGTATAATAGTCAAAACTGCGTCAATTTTTAAAAAAAAAAAAACATAATTGCTAATACGGCATGTACACCCGACTAATCAAACTTAACGAGCAACCCACGTTCACAATTGCTAATATATATATATATGACACCCACCTCTGACCTTGACCCTTGGTTATATGGCATGATTGAATTGGAATCCATTCAACCGGGCGAACTCCCGTCTCTCAATTGCTTGGTTTGGGTCTTTTGAATGGGTCTTTAAAAGCAAGCCTAGGATTGAGGACAAACTAGATTGTATTCAAACTTGACCCAATACTGAGGCCCAATTCATTAAGTCCATTTGAGTGGGGATGCCAAAAGTATATCAATTCTGTGACTCGCCTAAAACTAGAGTTGGCAAAGAGTCGGCTTTGAGCAAATTATAAACAATTTTGTTGAGTCAGACCCACTTTTGATGGGCTTGTAACCGACATAACTCACAATACATGGGTTAAACATGCGGATTCATTTTATTTCAAAATTATTTAATTAGTTTCCTTTTTAGTTCTTATTTTGAATTGAAATTAGATAATGTTGATACGTAATTATTAGTTCACTCACCTAACATAGTCAATTTTTATAAAATGCTATAATTGTTTTATAAAAATAAAATTTATAAAATCACTTGATGAACATGATTTCTTTTCAACAAAGAAAAAGAATTAATACTTTCAACCTATAAACAAATTTATAAATTCAAGGATTCCAGTAAATAACAAATTAACCCACTTATGCTCAACAAGTTCATTTATCAAGGAACCTCAATAATGGTAATAATTTAATGATAACCTACCATTAGCAATTAAACAACTACATGATGGGTTGGCGGGATGGGTTAAAGTCGACCCATTTAAAATACATGTTTGTCAAACCCTGGCCCAATTAATAAATGGATCAATCTTAATACTAAAAGCCAACAAGTCTACCGGAAACCAAATTGATATACAATCAAATAATTTTTTGAAATAATGTTTTGTTGGATCAATTAGAGATAATCACTTTAGAGGCCAATTAATAATTGGTTCTAGATTAAGTGCCCAACAAAGTTATGAGACATATAGTGCTTTTATTTAATATTAGCAATCACGAAACGCGCGTTGCATGTTAAGAGCGATTTACAAATTTTTGTTTTGCAACTTATTTTCACTTTTTACATGGATTCTTGGGATTATTGTATCCGTAGCATGATTTTTAGTGGATTCAATAGTTTACTTTGGTAGCCTTTTTATTAGAAAACTTCAAGATAGTAAACTGGTATTTTAAAAATCTAAAAAAGGAAAGCGGATTTCTAGAAATGTCAAGGAAATAAATTATAAATATCCTTTTCATATTGTTGCTTTTATATATATATTGTTTGACTTGTCACGTATACAAGATGTTGTTAGTATTAGACTTGTAAGCAAAGCAACCAAAATGGATTTAATGGATTGAAGTGCTGACAACCAAGTGACGTGTACCACATGGCAATACTGGAGATTCCCAATCTACAGCCTTTCTTAATTCCTCGGCATATTTGGCCTTATACGACGAAGGCTCATGCACATTTCATACCCATCATGCCTAGTTGCATCGAACTGGATTGAAATTATCAGCCGTAGGGATTGTGCCGCAGACCCTGTCATATCTTTGGGATGCTGTCATATATAACATCCCAGCTGTTGCACGTTCTATGTGAAATGTTAGTTTCACATTTAAAAATGTGAAAGAACAACAATTCTTAGATGCAGCATCACGATGCTGTAGAGTATACCGCATAATCCCCCCTAGACAATTTCATTCCCATGGAACCCAAATGGGACGATGAGGACGCAAAAGTACACATCGCAAGATCCGCATCTCTCGGTTGGGTTGGGAATGGAGGGCCCCACGTGTCTCGTCATCACGTGCGTTACAGCTTTGCTTTAGTTGTCCTTGCGTTGGCATTTTGTCAAGGCAAACTGGCTCAACCGGTTGACCACGGCACGCCGTTCGTTGTATACTTTCTATGCTCCTTCCTCTACGAGCTCCAGTTAAACGCCCCAACTAAGATATCATATTGCAGAAATATCCTTCACCCTTATTTTTTTTATCCATTTCATCTTTAACGGCAATACTTTTTCGAGGGATGAATATGTTTACCTAAATTGGTATCTACTTTGGTCGTGAGATGTTGTCATATAGAGTATCCCACGATCAACATATTTCTATTTGAACCCCACTTGAAATATTTATAACAATCAAAAAACAATAACTGTAGGATTCTCCACATTGCAACATCTCATGACCAAAGTAGGGACCAATTCACATAAATATGACAGAAGATTTCATTCCCTTTTCAAGTCCCATTCAAGAAGGTAAAACACCTGTGTAGCTGGGTTGAAATCTTCTGTGGTTTTTGTTGTGGGTGTAAGATGCTGCTATGTGGAACATCCTGTTTTTTCAAGTGAGCCTTATATGCAATATTTACAACAATGACAAAACACCAATCTACTCCCCATGATGACTTCAAATCAACTAGAGCCCCTTGCTAGAAGATCTATTGGTCCAACGGTGAATCGGGTGTACAAGTCTGTGAATGATGCTGACGTGTACATCCCACTCACCATTGGACCAGCAGATCTTCTAGCATAGGCTCCAGTTGATATGGACTCCCACATAACAGCATCTCATACACAATGCAGAGACTAATGCAAGTAAACATTGCATAAGATTTGCGGAGTCATAATCGAAGCCCATTGCATGTTCATAAGCGATATTGGTGGATAATGTAACCATTCCATATGGCAAGAGAAAAATCATATAAAGCAGACAATGATATCTTTAAACTAAAGGAGTGAGAATATTTTCTTTTGGGGTTTATTTGGCTCCTTACCCTAATTATGTATTATCTATTTCTTGTTCCGAATCACATGGGGGTTAAGTATTCCACGTGAAAAGCATATATCTAATATTGATATCATCAAACACGAGTCCTCGCCATCATAAGTCATAAATTAATTAGTCACGTGATCATCACATGTGTCCCATCATTTCTAATTTCATATGCTCATTATTCGTTAATCAGTACCCTAAGCATTTCCTAGCTTTTAGGTTAATTTATTAAGTACGACTTTTTTCTTTTTAATAAGAAACAGTAATACAGGGTTTCCACTCCTTCTGAACATAAATCCGTTGCATTGAAGCCTGACGAACTCCATGCTATTTTTAATCCAAGAGGAGGGATATTTTAAGAACCCTTATTTTAGGAACCCTTGTTTGCAACATGGTTAGTCTTATCTTTTCATCAATAGCCCCCACATGCATGAATAGCATAACCCCCATATGTCCTTAATTCCCATTTGAAAAAAATTGACAAGCTTGAGAATCTTAACCATGTTTTTTAATCCATTAAATCTTTGTAATTATACATATAAAAGGGTATTTAATTCATCTTTAACTAGGAATTACACCTCAAATTGGAAGGGGCCTTACTATTGATATAAAGAAAGGCAAAGTTGTACTGTAGCTATTAAATTTGACACATGATTATGGATGGCAAAGGGGCTGGTTCGAGGCGAGTTTTGTTGAAACCAAACCCGCCCCTTAGGGGGTTTAGCCAATACCAAACTTTAACCCACCTGTGATATCCCAATCTCATATTGGAAATGAATAAATACCCGATAAGGTATAAGAGTCCAGGAAAACACTTAACTTAGCGAAGTGCCTTTTAGGGAAAAAACCGTATGAGCTTAAGCCCAAAGCGGACAATACCTCACTGGGTTGGGTCATTAGAAATGATATCGAAGCTGGTTCCAGGTCCAGTAATCCGTGGTTGGTGTAAGTCCTAGCGTTGCCTGTAGCAGGTGGTTGGACCAACGAGGACAGACCCATGAGGGGCTAAAATGCTTCTAGGTTAACGGGTCATTGCACAGAGACGTACAACCCTAAAGGGGTGGGGGGAGATTGTGATATCCCAATCCCATATCAGAAACAAATGAATACCCGATAAGGTATAAGAGTCCAGGAGAACACTTAACTTAGAAAGAAGCCTTTTGAGGACAAAACCGTGTGGGCTTAGGCTTAAAACAAACAATAAGTCATTGGGTTGGGTCATTACACCAACCCTATTGAGTTGATAAGGCAGGTCAAGGTTGGCCAGTTTGTATTAAAATATGTAAATAAGGTATTTTTTAATATAATACATCAATTAATAACACATTTATTCATTAAATATATATATTTTATATATGATGTATATTAAAAGGCTATTTAAAAATATAAAATAAAATTTTAGTACACATGATTAGGGCGGGTTAGGCTAAACCCGAACCCTCCTCTAACCCGAATTTGACAATACCAAACCCTAACCATTAGGGGTGGGGCAGGTTAAATGGTTATCCCAACCCATTGCCATCTCTACACATGCTTTAAATAACCTTGGATTATTACAAAATTTGATGGATCTTATCACTACTTGTCTCCTTATCTTTATCTCTAGCTTTTTCGACTTTTCCAAATTTGGATTGAGTATCTAAATTTGGGCAATGAAGATTTAGTCTAAATATCTATCTATAATATATAATATTAAAAAGGGAACCTTCAAGAATTTTTACCGAGATTTTTTTATCTAGAAAGGCCCTCACTTTTTATTCTATTTACTTTTATCTTCTAATTAATTGCTTACACATGAGAAGATTGGCTCCATATAAATCCGTAAAAATTTGTATGAATGAAGTATGTAGTGCCATTTTTCAAATGAAACAGGCCTCACACCCAACTCCATTCGGATGTGACTTGTGTGACCTCACGAACATGCCCAGAGGATCACAGATCAGCACAGAATTGTGCTATAGGGCAGTTCTGAGTAAATCAGTCACACAAGACACAAATGAAATCAAAAAAATTGTGAAACCAATTGGATTTGAAATTATACTCATAAAGGAAAACCCAAAAATCAAAATCACTCAAATCGGACTTAAAACGAACAGATGGTGCTCATTCAAAGTGACAGGTTCAGCAATCTGGCTTGAACTGACCTGTCGACTTTGATTGAATGGTGTCAAAAATCCACTTTATAAAAATGGCTGAAATTTTACAGACACGAACTAGACAGTCTCGCCTTTCACGTGTCTTTAGAATCACTCCAAAATTCATCCGGACGATGAAGTTATGAGTGTCCAAAGTTAGGGTATAGATGCTGTCCAGTTTTGCCTTTTTTAAGTAAAATCAACCCAAAACAGTGATCAAGTGTGTGTAATCCATGCAATCCAAATCAAAATCATTTGAAAAAGTATTGAAAAACCTCTAGGAAGAAATAGGGCATAAGTTTGGCTCACCATTCTCTTCGATTGGAGAGAATATGCCAAAAACCTTAGAATTGAGCAAAAATGCCCAAAACCGAGAGGTTAGACCATGAGGTCTTCAATACTCAAAGATAAACTTGCTTGAAATCATTTTGAAAATCATTAAGAAATATCCCAGAAATGCTTGGGGCTATTTATTTCAGATCTATCACAATGAATGCGATAAATCCGAAATACATGCCGATTCTAACAAAATGAGTGCTATGTGTGCAAGTGTAAAAATTGCCTCAACATATCATGACATATAGCATTCAAAGCATATCAATAAAAAGGGTTCTAGAACTAGGGTTCCGTTCCATTCTCGTTTCCCCTAGTTCTCTCTCCCCGTTTTTACGGTTTCGAGATAGTCTTGGGGTACTTTGAGTATGAAATAGGTTTTCACACAACAATAGACCATTCAAGGGGGTTCTAAGACTAAGCTGGTCAATTCCCAGTCTCATTTCCCCTAGATCCCTCTCAAGTTTTACGGCTAGAGGGAGTCTCGAAGTACTTTGAGTAGGGAAGGGGTTTCAAGCACAAAGAGTAGGCCATTATTCTACAGAAAGATAGAAGAAAGATCTAACCCTATAATGTAAAACAAAAAAATAAAGAAGTTCCAGGCTTACCTGGGTTTCTGGGAGCAATGCGGCAGCGATTCTCTTCTTCACTTGGAGCTCTTCAATCTCCAACTCTTGGCTCTAAAATTCTTGGCCATTTGCTTGAGGAGAGGCCTCCTATTTATAGACAAAGGCTAGGGGTTAGGGGGAACCCTAATAGTAGACACAAACACATGTCTAGAATCCCCCACACTTAACCCTAAGGCTATTTCCGAGATTTCCACTCATTAAACAAAGGATATGATGGTAAAAAGTGAAAACTTTCGGAAAACCCTAATTTTGAGCAAAAACCTTATATCCGACAACTCAGGTCGGATATAAGGGAACATATTTATATCCGACATATGTCATCGGATACAATACTACTTGCTTGTATCCGATGACTTTTGTCGGATATAAAAACTCTTTCTTGTATCCGATGACTTGTGTCGGATATAATAAAGAACATTTCAATCTGAATTTTTGTGTTGGTTGCAAAATATAAAATGATTTTGGCTAATATTTCATCATTTTCACTGTGCAATTTGGGGTGTCTACACTTAGGCAAGGCTCAAGCTCAGATAAAGCTTTTTAAAAAATTTTGGGTTCAAGCTCGGCTCATGCTTGTTAAAAATTCTTGAGCTTAGGCTCGACTCAAGCGTAACTCTTCAAGGACTAAGCTTACAAAAGTCCCAACTCACTAAGATGACTTTAACCTATACTTTATTTATATTTACATAAAGGAAAAAAATACACATCTACTTGTATGACCAACAAATATTCATTCTAAAAAACAACTATTAAAAGAAATCTTGAAAGTGGTCTCTAAACCATAATTGTATAAAGTGCCAAGTCATAGTGCATATATGCAAAATCGAAAAGAAAAATGGATGATTGAAAACAATAGATTCAATATATAATAACAAAAAAGTAAAAATAAGCTAATGCTTCTTTATCCATAGTCATTATGTCCTTTCTTTACCAAATATTAAGAACTAATAGGTTTAGAAACCTGGATTTGGAGAGCTTGTATTACCAAGAGAAAGTAACAAGTTATATGTTAATTAACAAGCTCAGATTTAATCGAGCCAAGGCCAACCAAGCTCTGCTCAGGCTTATTAAGAGAACGAGCTATTTTTTAGGCTTAGGCTCGGCTCATGAGGTTAAAAATTAAGGTTGGAAGTTCTAGGCCAGGCCTACCAAGCCTGACGAGCTCGACCCTATTTAAACTGAGCTTGGGCTCAAATTTTGAGGCCCACGGGCTTACTTGGCCTGGTTTTCAAAAGGCAGAAATTATTAGGGTTGGCTTTGTGCTAGGCATATTAAAGCCCGGTCCGGTTTTGAATGTCATTGCATGTATTTTTTTTTTGGTAATGAATGTCATTGCATGTATAAAACTAGTTTAATGTTAGTTTATTATTAATTCATTTCATAATTCTTATGGTAGTTTTTTTTCTTAATTTATTGATATTGATATATAAATAAAAGAAATATTTAAGTATATGTAAGTACGAATATTTTAAGTGTTTTTCTAATAAAATTGCAAAAAATAAAAAATAAAAGCTATATAAAAATCGGGCTTGGGTTTGAATGTGAGGCCCAAAAATAGCGCTGGGCCGGATTTGACAAGCTTTAGAGTGCCTTTTTAAGGCCGGCCCGTGAAATTGTCACCCTCCACTAAAAATAGAGCCGATCTGGCTCGTTGAAAGCCCAAACTAACCAATGAAGCAAGATTTTTTTTTGGTAACGCACCAATGAAGTAAGATTTTTTTTTTGATTGGCGTGGCACGATTGTAATTTTCAACAAAAAAGAATTGCCCTTCCACATCCGAAACAAATGGAGCATATTTAAAAGAGTAGGTGCACGTTACAAGTACACCGGCAACAAAATATTTGACTTCAACGAACTCTACTCTCTACCCACCCCCACCTAGAAGCTTCACATCTTGACCAAATTACCCCTACAAAATCTAGATATTACCGGTAAGGACTTTTGGAGGGATATGATCAGTCACCCACAACAATTACAAAAGTCACTGGAAGTACATTGTTTTCTCCCCCACCACAATCTTTTTCAGTTAATCCTAACTGTCACATTAACTAGATTTCAAATGACTGGCCACCGGCAAAATCCAACAATCAAACCAGATATATCCGGTTACACACACCCTCTCAGTAGATTGAACTCTTTTTCTTACCTCTTTAAGCCCTCAAATCCTCATTGGATTACAACTCCCCATCTTTTTCTTGCCCTTTTTTAAAGACTTCCATCTTTTGTTTAGTATTTTTTTAATCTCCTTCCGTAATGGAAGTCCCACCCTTTCTTTGAGATGAAATTGTCTGCAATGCTTTATTGCATTGCAAACTGATTTGACCGTGAGATGCTGCCAAGTGGAGCATCTCACAGTCTGTGTTTATTGAGGTAAGACCCACCTGACACATTTAAATAAACAAAAATAACATGATTGTGAGATGCTTCACATGACAACATCTCATGATCATTGCAGTCTACAATGAAGTATTATATCATTCCTTTTATCTCTCTCTATCTCAAATGAAAGAAGCATGACTACAGCTGTAATCAATTTTGGAGGAACTGTCTCTGTTAATCCTTTTGTCTTTAATTTTTTTAATATATGTATATTTTAATTTTGAATTAAAATAATTCTCCCCTTCACCGTCACCTCCTTTTTATCGTTTCTTCCAAGGCTTTTTCCTTCCTCTCTCTCTCTCTCTCTCTCTGGCTGCGACACAAATGTGGAGCTTTTGTTAGGGTTTAGAGGAAGATTCCGGTGATTCAGAGAGTTCACTTAGAAAAGAAATTCCGGGATTTCTTTGATGGATTGATTGGTTCAGTGAGTGATCGATCGATCTATCGGAAGATATTGGAGTCATTGACTGATTGAATTTCGAGGCAGTAAAAATTGGTTCACGTGGTTTTTTATGGTTTTGGAAGTGAGATTTGAGTGTTTGGAGAGGAGAAAGTCGCAGATTTCACAGGTTTTTTCGCAGGATACAGAGAGAAATTTGGTGACTGAGATGAGGTTTTCCAAAGATCTTTTGGAGTTATCCTTTTAAGCTTTTTTTTGGTTCTTTTCTGGGGAGTGGTTTTGAGCTTCAAACTATAAAAGTGTTTTTTTTTCTCATCCTTCTTTTTGCTTCTCCAGAAAGATTTCAGCTTTACCTATGCTAATTTGCCCCAAGGTGACATTGGTTTTGGTCATAGAGAGAAAGCTTCACATAAAGGTGAGATTCCGCTCTCCTCACTCTCCCCTTTTTCTCTTTACTTTTCTTTTTTGCTAAGGTATTCATTTGCTTGTCTAGAAATATGTATTTTAGTCGTTTTGGAGTTACTTTTGTGTTTCTACTTGTCTATCTTTGCGTATAAGTGAATTAATGGATAAATTTACTTGGAACATTGGTGAGATTGTAGCCAGATTGTGTTGAAACTGAATTTGGACTAGACTTGTGTCCTCATAAGAATTTCCATTATGCAAATAAAGAGTACATTCATACAAGAAATTGAACTAGGCAATCTGCAAAAATAAATGGATTATTGTTTGATGTTCTACTTCTATTTTTTTGAACTATGCTTTTATCTAATTCCAGGTTCTAAAATGGAATGAAGCAAGTACATGAACAAACAAACAAAAATATTTGTGTACACATAGCTGAAAAAGGAAGAGACCTAAATTACTTGTGAAATATCCCATTTTGGCCTGAATTATTTGCCCTTTGAGTTGCAATGTAAGTTGATGCTGCTTCCATTTGATGGGAAAAATTGGAGTTGGCAATTCAAGTGACTAAAGAACTTAACGGACCCCAAGATTCCCACCCTCCACCGGGTCCTCACATCACCCTTCAGTTTGAAAATTATTTTATTCTTCTGTAATGCCATGCTGACTTCCTCCATGGCATCTGTTTCTAATGGGATTGATGAGGAAGGGATGATGTAAGAAAGATCAACAGAGTTGTTTTTTGGCACATCAAATGGGTCAGCAGCCAAACGAGCTATCTGCAGTTCGTCGAAAAGGAGAAGGACGTCAGTTTCAGAGAAGGTTGCATGTGCTTTGGCATTGTCATTCTCTGCTCTGATGTTGAGGGTCATCTGGATAGCCATTAGGCCTGCCTGGTCATACTTTAGGTTGTCCAGATGAGCATAGGTAACACTGATGAAGGGTACCTTTGGCTGGATGATCAAGTAGCCCACAAACACGCCTAAACCTGCTAGTATCACTGCAATGGTTATGATGGTGCAGATGATGGCAGCAAACCAGATAACGGGATTGGTATGATCTCGGCCATGACCATATTTTCGCCTTTGCATTTGGGCCTAATGTTTGGGCTCCTGCAAGAGACAGCATTCATAAGAATGTTTGGTGTTCCAATTTTATGTTGCTCTGATGAATTGAGAGCTTGGGGGTTTGGCAAGGCACATAGTTCCATGGGTTCTAAACTCTCGTTGATGAGAAAGGTTTGGTATCTTCTTTACCTGGAGTTAAAGCCATTGTATTCTTATTTAATAAAAGCATCTATCTCCATGTTTGAAAACCCCAACTCAACTTGACTCAGAATTTCGGTGAGCCATGTTTGCCAAGTGTTTCACAAGTCAACTCATGATTACATTGCTTTATTTTTTATTTTTTGTCAATGGTGTTAGAAAATGAAGAAATAAGAAAATATTCTGTAAAATTAAAGTTTATCTATTCTATAATATCCAAGTGTATATAAATGTGAATGACCGAGTTTGGACTCAGAGACTGAGTACCTGATTAAGTCAAATAATATCAGCCGCCCCCTGAGTTGGCTCATTGTGCTTTAAAAATTAGTCCATCTAGGAATCTCATTCTCTTTGGTCCTAATAAAGGAAATACCAAACTTGTGGTGCCATATGCAAGGTCTTAGCTTTTCTCTTTGGATCAAGTATCAAGCCTGGGTTATAGAAGAGAAGCTCCTTTAAATGATATCCTTTCTGGAGTTTGTCCCTGTTCACTCTGAATCTATCTTATCTATGAAATTGGACAGAGAAGCTCACAAGGGATCTATACGCACGAAATTTATTGATTCTAGATGTGCAAGATGGTGAACTCTGTGGGCACGAACATTTGAAGAAATTAAATTCTGTTAATTGTCACATCAACTAGCATGGTTGAGGAGAAAAAGAACAGGAATCAAGAACATGGTTGCTGAATACTAATGCTGCCCAGTAGTGGCACATATTTGCTTGAAATGCTTGAATCATAGTGAAATTTTCTTAGGGAATTTTCCAAACTAATAATTGTTTATGTGAATATTTCCATTGTGTTATTTCTACAATAATTCTGTGACTTCTTCTCTTTATTTGCTCCCGTAAAAAAAGGAAAAAGGGAATGGAAATAGCATTGTTATATGCTTTGAGATAAGCTTTAATGAATGGCCCCCTTTCTGTTACACTGGTAGAGGGTTCTCGACAGACAGACAATCAGTCCTTGTTTAGCAAGACTTGTCTGAAACAAAAATCGAAAAGTATCTGAACTCAAGTCAGCACAATTTGCATTTTTTATTTTTTACTTATAAAAGCAAAATATTTTTTTTCAATGGCATATTACTGCTGTAGCTTGTTTCTCCATGGTTACCAGCTGTTTACTTTTGTGTCAGGACTCTTGACCAATCTTGGATCAGAGTTTGCGATCAATGGAGAGCGGATTGTGACACAATGGATCCTCAGGCCTTTCTCAGGTTGTCAATTGGATCACTGGGGTTGAGAATTCCTGTAGCTGCTTCTAAGGCTGTGCATGCTGGAGTTCATGCATCTCTGTCTCCATGCTTGTGCGAGATCCGTCTTCGAGGCTTCCCTGTCCAGACATCATCAGTTCCCTTTTTATCATCCCCTGAAGCTACCCCGGATCCTCAAAGCATTGCGTCAAGCTTTTATCTCGAAGAATCTGATGTAAAAGCACTGTTAGCACCTAGCTGTTTTCACCCATCACATGCCTATCTGGAAATCACTGTTTTCACAGGGAGGCAGGGGTCCCATTGTGGTGTTAGCAGCAAAAAGCAACAGATAGGGACATTCAAGTTGCAAGTGGGTCCTGAATGGGGGGAAGGGAAGCCGGTGGTGCTGCACAGTGGATGGATTGGAATCGGAAAGAACAAGCATGAGGATGGAAAACCTGGAGCAGAGCTTCATTTGAGAGTCAAGCTGGATCCTGATCCAAGATACGTGTTTCAGTTCGAAGATGAGACTGCATTGAGTCCCCAGATCCTTCAACTTAAAGGTGTCATTAAGCAGCCTATTTTCAGTTGCAAGTTCAGTCGAGACAGGCGGTGAGAATCATAGAATCTCATTTTTCTCTTCAGCAGCTATTTAAACCGTTTATAATAAATTTTATAAATAAATAAACCTCATCTTCTTTTAGTCTCATTGGTATTGTTAATTATCAAAGCTAATACAACTATCAGTGAGTAAAGGTCTAATAAAGATCTCCTGGTGATCTCAAATTTTCTTTCTTCATCTGCACTTGGGCATTCACTGCATTAATTTGGACTTTTCAATTTGGAAGAACCTTGTTCTGGGTTGAAGCCCACGTCTTGGTCCAATTAGCCATTTGGTCATATCCATTTCCCTACTGCAAACTTCCTTCTAAGTTGTTTGCTCTAAATTGAAGTTAGATGCATAAAATTTCTAAATTATTCTTGATGCATTGAACAGTGCTGATGGATGCATGTTCACTCTGTTTGTGATAGCAGTACAGCATTTGTATTTCTTATCCATTTGCACTATTAAATGATTAAGTTTCCACTGGAAAATTTCCTTCCTTTGTTCCTTACAGTGGAGGAAATCTTCTTTAATAGCTGTTCATTTTTCAATTTCTTTTCATTACCCCTCATTGTTCATGACTCGCATTATCATGCAAATATTCCTCATGTCAAAGTTCAGATCTTTTCCTTCACAATTTTTGCTTCTTGTTGATCAAACAGGACATCCCAGATGGACGCGATGAGCAATTACTGGTCAAGCTCCACCGGAGGAGCTGACCAGGAGTCAGAGAGGAGGGAGAGAAAGGGCTGGAAGGTGATGATTCATGATCTCTCCGGCTCTGCCGTTGCTGCTGCCTTCATGACAACCCCTTTTGTGCCATCAACAGGCTGTGATCGTGTTGCCAGGTCCAACCCAGGAGCCTGGCTGATTGCCCGTCCTGATGCTTGTGGACCTGAAAGTTGGCAACCATGGGGAAAGCTCGAGGCATGGCGTGAGCGAGGCATAAGAGACTCAATATGCTGCCGTTTTCACCTCTTATCGGAAGGGCAAGAGGGAGGTGGTCTACTCGTGTCAGAGATACTGATCAGTGCTGAAAAGGGTGGAGAGTTCTTTATAGACATGGATAGACAGACTCCATCGTCAACACCTGTTCCAAGCCCAAAAAGCAGTGGGGACTTCACATCCTTGGGTCCCATTGTTGGAGGATTTGTTATGAACTGTAGGGTGCAAGGAGAAGGTAAGTGCAGTAGACCATTGGTGCAACTAGCCATGCGACACATAACATGTGTAGAGGATGCTGCCATTTTTATGGCTCTTGCTGCTGCAGTTGATCTCAGCATCGCGGCATGCAGGCCTTTCCGTAGGAAGGCCAGGAAGGGGAACCGTCAGTCCTTATGAAAGAACAGAGATAAGGTGATTGATCTCATCAGAGAGAATCTGTATCTCTTTATCCTAAATTCTTGCTTGCCCTTCAGGTCATATTTGATATATAGGATCTTATTATTTGGTAGAGATGCAGGAACCCCATCCAACCCTGGCTTCAGTTTAGTGTCTTTTTGCAGAACAGTACCAACATAAAGGCTAATTTATGTAACTGCTTATTTAGGTTGATAAGTGATTCATGCCTGCTCAAGCATAGGCCCATGCGTGCCTCTGTTTAGAACCTTTGTTTGGAAGACAAACATGGCACCATTAGCTATTAATTATCTAGGGATCTTTCCCTGGCTGTGGTGTTATAAAAAGTGGCCCTATCTCCTCACCTATAAGATTGAATTTGATACAAGTTCACTGCATTTTGTGGATGAATGGGATAAGACAGAGAGAAAGAAAGAGAAGGAATAGACATTGAGTCGATGGTGTGTACTTCAGCATCTGATATTACACTGTAAGTGAAGAATGCTGATGAGACTTAGGCTGCGTTTGGTATTGCTTTTTGCTTTTTGAAACAATGAATATGTTTGGACAATGAATGCTTTTGCTTCTTATGATTAAACAGAAAGCAATATAATCGCTTTTCTTGAGAAGCAAAAACACTCACTTTCTCAACATTCTTATTGCTTCAAAAAGCAAAAGCAAAAGGCAATGCCAAACACTATCTTAATATTACTTATTCTTCATATATTTGGTGGATCACAATATTGCCTTTTTTTTGTGTGTAGATTATAAACGTTTTAGTTTCACACCATGCTAACTGTTATTACTGCTCCAACTAAGTCTAAATGCATGTTGTTTGATGTTGGCTTCAGCTGTTTATTGATACAAACCTACTTGTTTTGTTGTAGGCAGGCTCGAAATGAGAAGCCTAAGACAGCAAAGAGAAGGCTGATATGTGTTGTGATGTGATGCATTCATGTCCATGTTATCTTCTTGTTTCTGTAAAACTGGGATCTGGGTTGCAAGATTTGTAAATTATATAATCCCATAGATACTATCTGGCAAATTTTCATTGAGAAATGGGAATATCACAGATTTTCCTCCTGCCATATTGAGGATATTAAAGGTTTCTTCGCTCATTAGTGAATTAAAGATCCAACTTAAAGAACCTTTCATTCTTGTGAAGGTTGTAAATATCACAAGTTAGCGATTGTTTAATTTAAAAGAATTTTTCATAAATAACAAAACTTAAAAGAATTTTTCATAAACAAAAGGTCTTTTAAAACGAATTTTCATCTTTCAAAGATATTAAATATTACAAATACGCTATCGCTCTTATGCAAAATGAGTTTTAAAAAATGAAAGGGGGTGTTGGGATGATTATAAGTGGAGAGAGATAAGGTAAAGAGAGTGTATTACGAAATATGGAATAGTTAACTAAGAGGTTGTTTGGTAATTGGTTTTATTATTATTTTTTTCTAAAAAAAGAATACAGTTTGAAAACTAAGAACATTCCGAATTGTTTTTGGGTTTTTAAAAAGAGGTGACAAGAAACCCATAACCCATTTGGTAACAATTGATAAAAAAAAATACTAAAATTTTCAAAATTAACAAAAATACGTTTGGTAAGTCTTGTTGTCATAATTCAAAAACTGATTTTGGTTAATACTTTATCATATAGAAATCCTTCTATAAGGACTAAGAGAGTTTTAATGGGCCTAAACAAGCAAAGTATTTGAAGATCTTTTAAGAGAGTCTTAATGGGACTAAGAGACTTTCTTTTTTTTTTTTTTTGGACTGTGAACAAATTTTCCCATAAAAGTTGCTATGAAAAAAATAAGCAAATCAAAATACCATACCACAGATTACAAATTGATCAATCCCATCGACTCCTCCATATACTTACATCCTAGATAAGTCTCACGCCATTAGCTATTGTCATTTCATATACAATTATATCTCTAAGTGCAATCATTTCTCCTTGTCAAACTACTTGTAAACTTCCTTCTAGAAGCTCTATATTCTGCCCACCTTCACTTGAAATAATCAAATCCTCCCTCCCATATTCTTCACACCTATGGAACAGAAAAAAGAGCTTCACAAAATTGGTAAAGAAAAGCAACCAAATGCCAATTACACTGAACATATACCAGAACTTAAAAAAATCTAATGAAGAAATGATATATCTTCAACGCCACAGTGGATCAATGAAAATCATTAACCAATTCGGCCAAAAAGTAACAAAAAATTAAGAACTAAGTTCACTTTGTTAAAGATAATCCCTTGAAAACTCAAACCTCAAATCCCTAACTGAACAAAAACCTAGATAACTTCCAAGCTATTCATCGAATCAACAGAAAATATAATTAAAAGAGAAAAGACATACCACTTCAACACATGAGATGGAAAAACAACCAAGTAGTTTGCTATGTATCAGAGATCAAACGAAGTGTCACCAGTACATACTAACTCCAACACCGAACTCGTACTCCTAATTTTGCACAACAATAGCTCAAAAACCCACAGACACAGCTCAAACCAAGAGCTGAAAAGCCCCTGAAGCAGTCAGGAAACAGCCAAAAACATTAGTTTGAGGGACCAAAAACCACCATACGAGCGAAGTGTAGTTAAAAACCTCATCACCCATCTGCTTTCCCTGAACAATTTCAACTTGCCATGGAAGGTGAAGATGAAGATGGTTCACTAAAAACAGGCATTCATGATCTCAATCCCAATAAACTCCCCAAGGGATTGGCAGAAGTCCCAAAACCAAACATCCTAAAGGTTCCCACAACTCCAATGAAAGATACAAAGAGGTCAGCCACATTAATTGCAAAGAAAATGCAACAAAAGAAGACTGCTGCTAATAATAATACTACTTCCATTAGTACTAGTTCCGGGATGAGCAAATCCAAGGTGTTTGAAGAGATTGATAAGCTTCAGCAAGGGATGTTGACCTTGCAAACAGAGGAGTTCGTGAAGAGATCGTATGAAAATGGGCTAGCAAAGTACTGGGAAATTGAAAACCAAACAAAACAAATGCAAGAGAGAGCTCTCATCTTGGAAGAAGAATTTAGCATGAACACGGTAATTGAGGATGATAAGGTTCAAACTTTGATGGCTTCTACAGCTCTAAAATCATGTTTAAAAACACTGCATCAGCAGCAAGAAAAACAAGAGAATCATCTGAAGAGGCAAGAATAGAGTACTAAAGGATTAAGGATGTCCGTGAGAAGTTGGAGACAAAGATGAATTTCATCGTAGTAGAACAGATCAACCAGCAGCTCCCTAACAAAGATGAATCTATGAATGCAGATACAAAGTTGGAAAACTTGGACCACGAATAGGATGGGAGAATAGAGGTAGAAAACTATATAGATGAGGTTGATAGAAAAGAGGTGCCCAATACGAGTGATTTTGTTAAGGATAAAGAAGAAGCCCATGGTCAATTCGAGGTAAGCAATAGCTTTAATGATGTCTCTGAACAATGCTAGGATCTGAACAAACAGGATGAAATTGAGAAGCATGATTCATCCCCAACAAGTGATAGTCTTCCGTATATTGGATTACAGCAAAATGAAACAGAGCAAGAAGATTAGCCAAACTGGCAGCAGTTGTTCTTAAATGGGTTAGAGGACAGAGAAATGATTTTATTGGCAGAATACACTTCAATTCTTGGGAACTACAAAGAAATAAAGAAGAAACTGTCTGAAGTAGGGAAGAAAAAGCGAGGTAGCCTTTTGAATTGACAGTGCAACTGAGAAAAAAAGAGTGCTAATGTGATGAAAGATGAGGAGATTCCATCTTTTCGTAAAAAACCTGAGCATTCTGAAAACAAGTTCTGATGAAATTATGGAAAGCAGTTTAACGCTATCCAAGGTATCACCCCATGATAGCACAAAGAAAGATTCTAGCTCTCAGTTTTTCAATATCCCATCTGTAAATTCAGAGCGCAAGCACATTGTTGATCAAAATCTTGAACCTACAGAAAGAAACGACGAATTAGATGCAACTAACACCGCAGAAATTCCTCCAACAGAAGAAGAATAAGAAGAGATCAAGGTAGTTTTGGTTGATGAACTTCACACTGTTTCAACAGTCGAAGAGAAATTCCTAGTGGACATTGATGCACTGCTGAACGAGAACCTGGAATTATGGTTAAAGTTCAGCACATCATTTCATCAGATACAGAAATTCCAAACCGCAATTCACGATCTACAGGCTGAGTTGTCAAGATTTCTGGAAAACAGAAAGCAAGAGGGCAGCAATACTAGAGAATGGTCTTTGAAACCCAGACCAGTTCACTCATTCCTCTTGCTCAATCTTCCTACTTTCGCTCAAACTAACAAAAAAAAAACTAACCAGCAATACTAAAGAGATTACTAAAGAGGTTGCTGTGTGTGTTGAAGGATCTGAAGCTGAAATTAATCTTTTTCAAAATCAATTTGAAGGAAGAGATCATTACCTGTGCGTGATGAAGCAATCAAAATAGCATCAGGTTCTTCCTTGGGAGCAAATAACAGCAGCTTCTTCCTTCGGACCAAGGCACTGTAACAGTTAGCTTTGTGAACTGAAAATGGAGGAAGACAAGGACTGAAAGTGGAAGAAGACAATGGGAGTCGAGATGAATTGAATAAGAATATTAAAAAACTGCCACCGTAAAAAATACAGGAAACGGATATTTCGCGTTTTTAAAACCCCATATTTTTGGTTTCTAAAATTTGGAATGTTTTTGAAGTAGTTTTCTAAAAATAATATCAACACCAAACACATTTCTCGTTTTCTGTTTTTAAAAAGGGAAAAAATGTTACCAAACACCATCTAAAAAATAAATGAGGGTTTGGTTCTTCCATAACAGATACATAAAGTTATATGGCATAAAAAAGTAGAAAGAGGAACCAGTGCAGTGTGGACACCAGATATAAGCCACCAATTATACGAGTGTATGGACGTCGACATCGGAAGACAGCTCATCTGATGTCGTTATGGCTCGATCATCAAGACATTAGATAGGGAATTGTTATTTAGCTATTAATTGGGTTATTTGGGTTATTTTATTATTTCTGTTACTTTTGGGTTTTTTGATAATTTATGTTTGGGTCTTAGAGACTATAAAAGCCTACTTTTGTAAGAGAATGGAACTAACTTTTTGAAAAATATTAACGGACTGAACTGCTTCGTCTTCTCCTCTTCTCTGGTTTTTCCTTCTTTCTTCCTTCTTCTCTACTTTCTTCTTCTTTTGGTTTCTTATTACTGTGCTACATCAAACTTGGTATCAGAGCACACTTGATTGTTTTCTACTAACAATCATCGATCCCGAGCGACAAAGGCATCTAGCCGTTAGTTGCTCACAGACAACTCAGTTGCAGATTACAAATCTCTTCATCTCAGCAGTTTAATCGTCATCAGCAATCGAAAAAAAGAAAGAAAAAGAAAGTAATTTTAGCGTCAAGTGTCATTGTTAGGCGTCATCTTCATCTGTTCTTAGAAATCAATCAACAACTCATCATCGGCAGCCATCGATCATCATCCTCCTTTCCATCAGCCATCGTTATCTTCACCAAGCATGCAGCAACCACATCTTTGTTGCTGTATTCATCAGTCGCCATCATCTTCAATAGCCAACATTCATCTTCAGTTGACATCATCAATCTCGAGTTAAACACAAACAAAAGAATCAACAGAGCAAGTTCACTTCATCTTCTTCCTCAGTCGCAGACAACTCAAGGTCTCCTGTTTCAATCTTTTGACCAATCTTGCGATTTCTCTCTGGCAATCTCCTCTCTCAGTCGAACCCCATTTTCCTCTGTCGTAAAGTATTTCTACCTTTGTCGCAGGCTTCCTCTCTTTCGATTTCTCCCTATTTTCACTTCAGCGAAGAGAACTCATTGCAAACTTCTCTCTGGCGTGAATTCTCTCTCTCTCTCTCACTTCATTTTTTTCTTACTCTTGCTCTTAGACCCCATCTCCTTCTCGCTCTCTTGCACTCTTTCTCTAGCGACAGGGTTTAAAAAAAAAACTCACCTGTCGCTAATTCTCTCACTTCTGCAAGGAGATTTCCTCATCTTCCTTGGTTGGATCATCATCATTTGAGGAATCTTGTTACTATCTCTTCTCACCTGTTTTCTCACTATCAATTTGAAGACTTTCAGAAGCATCTGTCGGACTCTGTTTCTAGCAAGCACAACATATTGCCAGCGCAATTAAGCAATTTCAGTCGTTACCAAACACCAACAAACCAGACTTGATTTCTTTCTTTTCTTGGTATTATATATTTGTGATTCTAAATTATTATCAATATTATCTCTTGTGGCTGGTTAGTTGTTTCTCATATACATATTCCACCATTTTCATTGAGCCTAACTTCAATTCCATCTTACCACTTTACCATCTGAAAACCCATATATCACTAGTTTTCTTATTATTAGATGTGGAGCTTACCTAATTATTTGGAAATCTAAGATATTTGTTGGTCACTCCCCTTACTTCAAAATTTCAATACTACTTGTTTGCAATTTACTTGTTTAGTTTGGAACCTTTTTTTTTTTTTTTTTTTTTAAATTCAGACTTTTATTTATATCATGCAATACATTGCTTAGATTTGTTTGATCTCATTTGCTAGTTAGAATAGTTGTTGCATGCATTTACGCAGTGGTTGTTTAGTGTCTAGATCGGAGTCATCCAATGTCATGGATCCTGACACTTTTGGTGCTTTTGCACAACAGATGCAAGACCAAATGAAAGCCATCCAAGATCAACTCCTAGGACTCCAAACTCAGTTGAGAACCTCCCAAGAGCAAACAAGAGACCTAGTTGTTAGGGTTGAGTCAATTGAGGGGAATGATGTCGGTGAGGCTCCCAATGGTAGGGGTCAAAATTTCAGGCAAGAAAATAGGCCACCTCATGGGCATAATTTTCATTGTCAGGGTAGGGGTTATGAAAATCTTGATTATGCTGATCCCGATGATAGAATGATGAATCATATCAAAGTAGATGCTCCTACTTTTGATGGTCGATTAGATCCTTGGGTTTTCACCAAATGGTTGAAGGACATGGACTATTTCTTTGAGTGGTATAACCTGTCTGAAAATAAGAAGGTTAGGTTTGCTAAGATGAAACTCATGGGTAACTCTCAATTGTATTGGGAGAGTGTGGAAGAACTTCTTCGTAGAAGAGGTGAACCACCCATCACTGATTGGATAGAAATGAAGCATAGGCTTAAGGAGAAATACTTACCCCATTCTTATCAGGGCAACCTCTTGGACCAATGGAATAATCTGAGACAAGGAAATAGGCCTGCGACTGAATATGTGGCACAATTTGATGAATTCAGGATGAGGTGTGGAATCCTTGATGATGAAGCTATGACATTGAGTAGGTTTAGAAGAAGGCTCACTGATGAGCTTAGGAAAGCACTTGTGCTTCATGGCATTACCACACTTGATCAAGCATACACTTTAGTTCAGGATTATGAACTAGTGACTCGATCTTCATTTACATGGTGTGTTGACAATCAGGTCAACACAAACAAACCTCAATCTTCAGGTAGCAACTCCTTGTTAGGACCACCTCCTCAGAAAATCAATTCTTCTGGTGCACCACTTGATAGGGACAAAGGCAAGGGAGTTGTAATTGATAATTCTAGGCAAACTTCTAGGGTTCGATGCTCTAAGTGCAAGGGTTTTGGTCATATTGCTGCCAATTGCCCCACAAAAACTCTTGTCATTGATGGGCAAGAAAATGTGAGTGATGCAGACTTTGAGAATCAAATTTATGAACCCAAGGTTGAGGATTTTGATGACCTAGATGAAAATGGTAAGACTGATCATGATTTTGTGGGTTGCATTCATTCTATGTCATTGCAAATGGCACAACATAAGACTGAATTGGAAACAATTAGACTAGGGGTGGTTAGGTGTGCTTTGGTGCAGCCAAAAGCAGATGATGATTGGAGAAGAAGTGCAATTTTTCACACTTACATCAAGTGTGGGGATAAGAGTTGTAAAGTCATTATTGATAGTGGTATTTGCATTAATGCAGTCTCCACTAATACTGTCACCCATTTAGGTTTGAAATCAGTTCCTCACCCTAGTCCTTACAATGTTTCTTGGGTTGATACATCCTCAATTGATGTGAAAGAAAGGTGTCTTGTTCCCATTCAATTTCTTGATTATAAGGACAAGATATGGTGTGATGTGGTTCCAATGGATGTAGGCCATATAATTTTGGGTAGACCATGGCTCTTTTATTTGGATGTTACCATATGTGGTCGTTCAAATTCATGCTCTTTTAAATTTCAAAGCAAGAAGATCCAACTTAATCCATTGCCCCCAAAGCCTATTGATCAGAGTAAGAAAAAAGGAGTTGAAAAAGCCAAGGGTTTGAACATTATTAGCTCCAAAGAGTTTGAAAAGTTAACCAATAAGGAGTCTGTTATATTTGCTGTTGTGGCCAAAGAGATTTCCAATGAGTCTCAAGAGGAACCACCTAAAGAAGTTATTCCTATACTTAAAGACATTCAGGATGTTTTCTGTACAAATCTACCAAATAATCTTCCTCCCATGCGTGACATCCAGCATGCCATAGATCTTGTTCCAGGCATGGTTCAAAGTATCGTATCAACATGCCGTATCGGACGATCCAAAAATGAAAACGTATCGAGGATACGCACTAAAATGGTGGATACGGGCGGATACGGTGGATACATAAATCAAAACCTATCTAGATAGAAAGATAAGTTAAAAATATGTTAAATAAACATGTTTCTAGCATTATAGGGCTATACAAAGAGTATCTATGCATTATAGAAGCAAATAGGAATACTTGAAAATGAATGAAAATTATAATAAAAGCCATAAAAAGTTAAATAAACCAATAAATAAGGTTAGAAAATTCATTCAAGTAATATAAGTAACACACGAAGTTATTAACACTTAAAACATCAAAATCAACAATAAATTACTATCATGATTCATAACACAACATTCTCTATAATTCATTACATACAAATAGGTGGTTTCATAATTGAAACTATATCAACAAGCATGTAAATGGCATCACCAGCCTCTCTTGGGAAAAAAATTGGAACCAAAATATCAAATTTAATAAAAATATAATATTATTTTCCTATATTTTTAATTAATATTCAGCAAAAACAATTATTAAAAATAATTTTATTCATGAAAAAAAATGCAAGAATCATGGGGATGATAGATCAGCCCCACGTGCATCTCATATAAAAAATTGAAGACAAACTGTTAAGGTTTGTATAATTTTTTTCAAAAAAAATATGGATTTTCGTCACTTCTTTTCATATTGCAAAAACATTTGATTTTTTACCCAAAAACGCAATTTTAATCTATGGATTTCACTTGAAATTGATAGATTCATACAAAACATTGTCAAATCATGTTTAAATATGAAAATATAATGATTTAGAATGAAAAAAATTGAAAACCTAACATACCTCTCAAAACTGTTGACGAATCTGATTTTTGTTGTTTGATTCGTTGTTCAAAGTTGTTTTGAAGAAATTATGCCACTAATTAGGTCGAAAATAGGTTGAAAGCAATGGGGTTTGACGGATTTTTGAAAATATTTTTCAGTAAAGAGCAATAGCAGATCTCGTGAGGGGTTGTTTTCACATTTTTTGACTTTATTTTATGTTTTCAGCAACTGTATTGAGCGATACAGTCAATACAGCATTAAGTATCGACTTGATATAGTCGATAGCTCTTCGATACAGGTCGATAAGACCTGTATCGCGAAACAATTTAGTGTATCGTGCGATACGGTACAATAATTTGATCCATGGTTCCAGGAGCTACCCTTCCAAACTTGCCTCATTATAGGATGAACCCTAAAGAACATTCAGAGTTAAAGAGGCAAGTTGATGATCTCCTTAGTAAGGGATTTATCCATGAAAGTATGAGTCCTTATGCAGTGCCTGCCCTTTTGACTCCTAAGAATGACGGATCTTGGAGAATGTGTGTGGACAGTCGAGCCATTAATAAGATTACTGTGAAATACCGATTCCCGATTCCTAGGCTCGATGATATGATGGATATAATGGCAGGGGCCACAATTTTTTCCAAAATTGATCTAAAGAGTGGTTACCATCAAATTAGGATCCGACTTGGTGATGAATGGAAGACAGCCTTTAAGACAAAAGATGGGTTGTATGAGTGGCTAGTAATGCCATTTGGTTTATCAAATGCTCCAAGCACCTTTATGAGAGTGATGACACAAGTACTACGACCTTTCATGGGAAAGTTCTTGGTTGTCTACGTTGATGACATACTAATCTATAGTAAGTCGAAGGAGCAACATTTAGACCATCTTACTCTAGTTTGCACCACCTTGAGGAAAGAGAATCTTTATGCCAATCTTAAGAAGTGCTCATTCTTCATAGATAGGTCATCTTCTTAGGATTCATAATTTCGTGTGATGGTATATCTGTTGATCCCCAAAAAGTTCAAGCAATTGTAGATTGGCCTGACCCAAAGAACATCCATGATGTTCGGAGTTTCCATGGACTTGCTACCTTCTATCATCAATTCATTAGAGGGTTTAGCACGATTATGTCTCCTATTACAAATTGCATGAAGAAAAATGGTTTTAATTGGACACGGGCAGCCACTAGGGCATTTGAGGAAATCAAGAAGAAAATGACTAAGGCCCCAGTCATGCGGCTCCCAGATTTTAGTAAAGCCTTTGAAGTTGAATGTGATGCATCTGGGATTGGAATAGGAGTCTTGAGTCAAGAGCGTCACCATGTAGCCTACTTTAGTGAAAAGTTGAATGAAGCTATGTAGAAGTATTCGACCTATGATAAAGAACTTTATGCGGTGATACAAGCTTTTCGACATTGGCGTCACTATCTGCTACCGCAAGAGTTTGTTCTTTATTCTGATCATGAAGCCTTGCGTTATGTCAACTCTCAAAAGAAACTCAATCATCGACATGGTCGTTGGATTGAATTTTTGCAAGCTTATTCTTTTGTGTTGAAACATAGGTCTGGAATTGAAAATAAAGCTGCTGATGCACTCAGTCATCGACTAGCTATACTTTCCATGATGAGTTTAAAGATCACAGGATTTGAAAGGATCAAGGAGGACTATAAATCATGCCCTAACTTTGGTGAGACATATATTGCCCTACGAGATGGGCAGGACCTTCTTGTGGATGGTTTTCACCTCCAAGATGGATTTCTTTTCAGGGCAAATAAACTCTACATTCCACGAACTTCACTGAGAGATTTATTGATATGGAGGTCCACGCAGGTGGTCTTTCAGGATATTTTGGGCGTGATAAGACCATTGTGGATGTAGAGCATCAGTTCTATTGGCTAAGCTTGAAGAGAGATGTTGCTCGGATCATTGGTCAGTGTAGAACATGCCAATTAGCAAAACATCGGAAACAAAATACTGGCCTTTACACTCCTTTACCAGTGCCTAATTGCCCTTGGCAAGATGTGAAAATGGATTTTGTGCTTGGACTTCCATGAACTTTCAAAAAGCATGACTCAATCTTTGTGGTTGTGGACCGTTTTTCTAAAATGGCACACTTCATTCCTTGTACTAAAACTTCAGATGCCTCTAAAGTTACAAAACTTTATTTTGATGAAATTGTGAAGTTGTATGGTCTTCAAAAGACCATATTGTCTAATAGGGATGTTTAGTTCATGAGTTACTTTTGGAAAACCTTATGGCACATGGTGGGCACCAAGTTGAAATTTTCTACTACTTACCATCCTCAAACAGATGGCCAAACTGAAGTGGTCAATCATAGTCTAGGAAACCTTTTGAGATGCCTAGTTGGAAATCACACTAGGAATTGGGACTTGTTTCTTCCTACTGCTCAATTTGCCTATAACAATTCTATCAATACATCTATAGGTATGAATCCATTTGAGGTTGTGCATGGTTATAAACCAAGAAAACCTTTAGACTTACTTCTAATGTCTCCACAAGCTAGGGTTTTTGAGTCTATTGAATCGTTTGCACAACATGTTCGTGACTTGCATACTGAGATCACTAAGCAAATCAAAGCAAGTAATGCACAATATAAACTTAAGGCTGATTTGCACAGGCGTCATGTTGAATTTAAAGTAGGGGATTATGTCATGGTTCGAATTAGACATGAGTGGTTTCCATCTGGATCTATTCGTAAGTTGCATGCTCGTAGTGCTGGAGCTTTTAGAGTTTTGCAACTTGTGGAATCAAATGCTATGTCATTGATATTCCATCTGATTTTGGTATCAGCTCTACTTTTAATATATAGGATCTTGTTGCATATAAAGGCCAAGCTGCTATTCCCGATGATCCTTTTGAGGAACCTTCCCATAACTTGAATCCAATTCTTACCCCTGAATCCCCACAACTATCATTTCCACCAGCACATAAGGATTCTATTGATACTATTTTAGATGAGCAGATTGTTTTTACCAGGGAATGAGAAATTCAACGTTTCATAGTTTGTTGGAAGGGACAACTGGAATCGGATTCTACATGGATTACTAGGGAAACATTGCAACAGCTTGATCCTGAGTTATTGGAGTACTACCAGAGTCAACAGGACCTACACTCGTCAGAGTCGAGTTCTTTTCACACCGAGAGAGTTGGTGCAGACACTAGATATAAACCACTAATTATACGAGTGTATGGACGTCGACATCGGAAGACAGCTCATCTGATGTCGTTATGGCTCGATCATCAAAACACTAGATAGAGAATTATTATTTAGCTATTATTTGGGTTATTTGCGTTATTTGGGTTATTTTGTTATTTCTGTTACTTTTGGGTTTTCTGGTAATTTATGTTTGGGTCTTAGGCTATAAAAGCCTACTTTTGTAAGATAATGGAACTAAATTTTTGAAGAATATTAACAGACTGAACAGCTTCGTCTTCTCCTCTTCTCTGGTTTTTCCTTCTTTCTTCCTTCTTCTTCTCTACTTTTTTCTTCTTTTGGTTTCTTATTACTGTGTTGCATCACAGTGTTTGATGAGGTCTTCTTTCCCAATAAATAAATAAATTAAAAGGTGAAAGGAGAGTGCCATCAAGTTTCACCCCTATGGGAATCAAAATGCTTCGAGAAGAGTAAAAAAAAATAAGGACGAGGTGATGAAGCAAGTGTTAGAGAGTAAGGAGAAGAAATTGAAAAAGTACATTCTAAAAGCTATACCAGACAGACCATAAGGATCTGCTTTTATCAACAATACTTTTTTGGTGGATAAGCATTGGATTTGGCAAATCCCATTCTTAAATTGTTAAAATAAAAAAATTTACATGCAATCTTTGAGTTACAATCCCAAAAAATAAAGGGAAAAGTAGAAATTTTCTGAAAGAACAAACTTTATCATATACAATTTAACAGAAAATATATATAATTTCACTTTTGCTCCGTAGTTTCTCATAAAACTTGCATCATATTGCTCATAAATTTATCAAATGGAGTATATTCTTTGTTCTTGTAGTGAATCCCTAAGTTACCTCCTTGCAATTTTTTTTCCTTTGATAATTGATGAATCTTTCATCACAATATCAGAGAATTACAAAAGGCAAAGGCAAAATGCCTTTCTACTTATAAACCAACAATAAAACTAGACCAAAGACAGTTGAAGTATCCACTGCCCTTCCCAAATGATTGGCATTACTTGCTAAGCAATGGGCAGAAACTACATGGAGAGGGCAGACAACCAATTCCACTTGCTCAACTCCTGATTTTGCCAGTTTATCAGCATATGAATTTACTTTTCATAGCACCCGCTTGAATGAAACGTTCAACCCTTGGGTAAGAACCTTGGCAATCCAGTAATAGTTTTACAATCTCTATGAACCACAGTTTCACTTCTCATCCACTGTATTACTATGGTGGAATACCCTTTTCAATTCTAATTCGAATATCTCTTCTCGTTTTACAATTTGTAAACATGTCTATAATTTAAAAAAAAAAGCCTGTAATCAAAGAAGTTATGCTTTTGTAGAATCAGTCACCCAACAAATCCCCTACAAGTTTTGAGCACATGTCTTCAAGGGGGATAGGAGGCAGATTGAAGTCCAATTCTCATAATTTCAGCAATTAGACCCTTAAAATTCTTGTTGCAATGAAGCCCATACATACTGCTCCCGTAATCGAATCAGCTAATTTGTTTTTTTTTTAATAATTCCAATTCCTCCTAAAAAAATTCTCCTATTACATCCTTCCTAAATACACCAAGGAATGGCATTGAAAAGAAGCTGGAATAAAACTCACCCCCTCTTTCTCACTCCAAACCCCCTCCATTAACCAAAAAGATCTCCTATGGATCTAGGCTAGGCATCACAAAAAATGCGGGGATCGTCATTACAAACCTCATTCAAATGTCCCAATCAAAACAAAAATGAAGGAAATATGATCAGTGGTCTTCCCTTGCATTTGGAAGGAACTCAGACTTGGGTATTCGTTTCTTCATCATTTATCCTAACTCTAAGAAAAATAATTTCCTCGACATGGATCAACCCATAATACCAGTATGCATGTGCATGCATCAAGGGTCCATATGCAAACAAAATGGGGGAACAGAAAACAAAACGAGTTTACATGCCCAAAAGCAATAAGAAATGTAATGGAAGTTTACCTCACTAGACCTTTGCTCCAAAATATTACCTAATATCTAGGGTTTGTAACACAAAGCTTAAAGTCTTCTTGCCTAGATTCTTCCGTACTCAGCACATGAAAATTTGGTCACTCCATCCAGCAAGCAAAAAGTCGTTTAAGGAAATCTGGGCCACTTCTTCAATTTAATCAATCCTAGTCATACTAAACAAACTGTCCAAACAATGTTGGTCGTTCAAAGCTCCAAGTTTTGTACTGCCCTCGTGATTATAGAATTTAAGGGGCTTCAGCTTCTGAGTGGAAGGAAGTAACAGTGAGATCAAGTACTGAGCTTATTTTTCAGCCCCAGAATTCTAGCAAAGTTTGCAAGTTCAAGCTTTCTTCAGTTGCTTCTATGTCACTGAGTGCCTGAAGTCACTCTTGGGCACACAAAATACTTCCTTGCAGGACTATTAAGGTAACCGGACAAGAAGATAAGTATATAATGCTTATCCCCCACTTTTCCCCTTGAACCTCTGAATGCCTGTATCATCTTTAATTTTTGCTGCTATACTGTATATATGATACGGAGAACGAAGAGAATTATATTTACCTAAAGATGCTGTTTTCATTTCCCATCTGTTATTTGGAGGCCTGCAATTGATGAAATATGACAAATAATATGAATAATTTATTGTGGAAAAGAAAAAACAAAGAAAAGGGGGAAATATGTTGGAATATTGCATTTGTTTTTCCTTCCCTGGTATGCTTGAAATTGTTGGGAGTTGTGTCTATAATTATTAGAGTTCTGCGGTCATAAGGGATTCAAGCGGCAAATGCAGAAGAGGGTGAAGAAGGTGATTTTCTTCTTATGATTTAAAATTCCAAGCAAGATGGTAAGGTCTAAGTAGTCGTTTTTAAGATTCTGATCCTTTAGAACTTCCGAAAAGGTAAACATGACTGTTGCAATTGTACCGTGAATATGAAGTAAACCATCTACTTGTGACGGGTAGACGAAGGTGATCTTTTTCACATTCAAGATTCTTAAAAGATCCAGAGTGGGAAGATTGAAGAAGAGATGAAAGGAGGTCCAAAGGACATGGTTCTAATGGGCTCCAAAGGGATCTGCTCGCCTTTACTGGAAGACGGTAAGTACTCAAGCCAAACCATGTTTTTGATTGGTAGTCTATAACAGGGAAAAAAATGATTAGAATATTGTGTTTTCTTCCAAAAGATTAACAAGAAAAAAAGAATATGGCGTTTAGAATTTTGTTTTTCTTCCAAATTATTAAGAAGAAGAAAGAATAAACAAATTCTAAAAAAGAAAACAAGAAAAATGGAAAATAGCTTCTATAATATAAACAATGAATTGAGGAGAATGCATGCATCTCCCATTGATCAGCAATGTTGGAAATTGCAGCGAGAACTGGGGCACCTGATACGAACCGATCGAAGCTTCTTGGTTTGTATCGGAAACGTGATGGCTTGGAGGCACGGGTGAGGGAGGATTCTCTTATATGGTATGGCCAACAATTTAAACAAGAAAACTTTTAAACCAAGTAACTCTTCACAAGAAATGAGGGGGGAAATCTCATGCATAAGGTGCCTGATTTTTGCTCTGACTTCCGTTGCTGGCGTTCTCGAGCTGCCATCACTTTGACAGAAACTCTTGACGAACCCTTAATGAAGGCCGAGGAGGTAGTCAGAGCCGTTAAACTTCCATTGTTACAAGCTCTAATACTACTTCATATATACATATATGATACGTCAACCAGAAATGGAAGGAGGAAACACACAGAGAGAGGAAGAGAATTTTGCAAAAAGAGAGAAAGGAAGGAGGAACAGAGGGAGAAGGGAAGAGAATTCTGTAGAGAGGGAAAACAACTCTTCAAATTTCCTTTCATGAGATTTTCTTCAGTTCCCTTACAGAGATATATGCGTCTAACCACCTAATGACTTGCGCCAACTCACACGTTCCCCACTTATTACACGCACATGTCCCCTTCTCTCTTAACAAATAACTGGTGACTGTCGTACACAACCAAAAATAAACCACTACTTAAAAATATGCATATAGCAAGGTGAGTAGGGATCGTTCCACCGAGAGTTTCTATCTCTTTTTATGCTTTATAAAACAGAATTAAGAGGGGGGTTTTGTCAC
Source organism: Buxus sempervirens (assembly GCA_947561395.2). Taxonomy (NCBI): domain Eukaryota; kingdom Viridiplantae; phylum Streptophyta; class Magnoliopsida; order Buxales; family Buxaceae; genus Buxus; species Buxus sempervirens. The sequence goes on along the minus strand of OX387187.1, from coordinate 5,394,377 downwards.
AATGAGATCAGAAAATAACAGATTACTAAAAAGACTTTAATAAATCAATCAAGAAAACAAACCTTGGTCTAAGTTAACATCCACCATCGGAATATCAAAGCTGATCATAGATGCTAGAATATATCAATTCACACATTGAACATTCACCCTTGGAAATACTTTCCAAACTCTTTCAATTATAGTTAATCAGAAAACAAGCGATCTAATTAACCCTAACTACTAAACAACCTCACACAAGCGGTAAAGATTTAATCCAGCAGCAGCTTTAGGGACTAAAAAGAATGATGAATCTAAACAATACAATCACAAGCGGCTGTATTTAATCTAGCAGAAAATTCTTCCCAAAGTCTAACAATTCCTGACGCAGCGAATTACTAAACCTCAGTTGCTTCGCAGATTAGAGGGATCAAACAATTACGGATTTGATATCTAGCCTAGCAATAAATTGCAACGAATAATTAACTAGTCGGCCTCCTAGCAATTAGACGGGACAATCATGAGAATAAACATAGAAGAATATTCAATGCTCAAGTATAAACTGAAAAATTAAAACATTAAGATCTCACAGCTTTATTAATTCCGAGGTTTCAGCCTCCTTTGACCAAGAATAAAAGTTTAGCCACACATGGCCATGGATCACAAACTCAAAAGATAAATAGAAGAAGAAAGGAAGAAGAGAAAGAGGACGTCCAGAACTCAGAAAAGCTCTCCAGCCAAAAAACCTCCTCTCTTCACGTTTCAACTCCTCCTTTATAGAAATCACATAAACTTGCCCAAAAATCCCTTGAAGAGAAAATAGGAACCTTCCTTCCAAGACTCCTAAGGAAGAGAGAACTTCCTTTCCTTGTATATCCACGACTTAGAAGTCCAAAAACGATCTAATCTTCTTAATTAGAAACCCCTTAAAGTCCTCCTAAAAACTAGAAGAAGATCCCCAAGAAAAAGGAAACAAATCTGCAAAGTTCGGAATTTTATAACAGGTTTTAATACTTGATCGTTCAAACGTTCATCGAACGCGGGTCGAACGTTCAGGTCAAAAAGTTTTTTCCTCTTCTCTTGTTCGAACGGCCAGCGAACGCTGCTAACAATTTCTCTATTTTTCACCAACGTTCGAACGTCAATCGAACGTTCAGCTCACGCTGCTCTCGGGTTTCTCTGCAGAACACCAACGTTCGAACGACAGGTGAACTTTCAACGAACGCTGCTCTCGGGATTCTCTGCAGAACACCAACGTTCGAACGTCAATAGAACGGCCAGCGAACATTGATCATATCTTCTACAATTTGACTCCTATTTTTACGCCGTTTGAACCGTGACTTCTATAATCACCGAGAGTATCTCAGTTTAGCTTCATTTTGCCCACATGCTGCCAATTGTAACCTAAATCAAAATATGAGCATAATCAGTATATTTAGGCACAAAAATAAATTCAAAAGATTAAACATTAGTAGAGAAAAATATAACAAATTAAGTTCTTAGCAATAACTAACAAAACAAATTGCCCAAAACAAAAGGCAAACGCCAGAAGGTAAGAAATCAAATTAACAATTCAGGTAGAAGAGATCAAGGCATCATCATTTTGGCAACAACCCAACAGCATTGCTACGTTTCATATCAATACCCTCTCCTTGGAAGTTTCCTTGTCCTCAAGGAAAAAAGGATGAAAATCGCAGCTTCATTTCAGTAGCAAATTCCCAGGTAGCCTTAGCAGGGGACTGACCAGCCCAGTGAATTAAGTATTGCATTGCAACCACATTTTGCCATTTCACCATACGACGATTGAGGATCGCCTGGGGAGTTGGTGATTCCATTGCTGGAATCGAAGGCAAGATGGGTGAGGCTGGTATAGCAGAATGGACTAGTCGAAGTAAGGAGACATGGAAGACATTTTGAAGGTGTGCATCATCAGGAAGGCGAAGTTTGTAAGCCACCTTGCTAATTCTGTCTATCACTTGGAAAGGGCCAAAGAACTGAGGCTGCAATTTAGGCTGGCCACGATGGAGGCTAGTTTGCCTATAATCCTGCAATTTAAGGTACACCCAATCACCAATCTGGAACTCCCATTCAGTTCTATGTTTGTCTGCCATCTATTTCATTCGGTTCTGTGCCTTACTTAAATGCAATTTAAGGAGCTTCAACATGTCTTCTCTATCCTGAAACAGGACATTAACAGCCTCATTTCGAGAATCCTTGGGAAAATAAGGGACATGGATAGGAGGTGGGTACCCATACAAAGCTTCAAAAGGGGTCATCTTAATGGTGTTATGATATGTGGTATTATACCAATACTTAGCCAAAGAGAGCCACTGAAACCAGGTCTGTGGTTTGTCACCCGCAATACAACGTAGGTAGCCTTCCAAACACTGATTAACAACCTCAGTTTGGCCGTCTGTCTGGGGGTGATATGCTGTAGACATTTGGATTCCCACCCCTTGTAAGCGAAAGAGTTCCTGCCAAAAAGTGCTCAAGAACAGAGAATCTCGGTCACTTGTAATAGTTTGTGGCATACCATGCAACTTGTAAATTGTGTCTAGGAAGAGTTGGGCCACAATACGTGCTGAGTAGGGATGAGTCAGGCCACTAAAATGAGTGTACTTAGTGAGCCTATCCACCACCACGAAAATAACTTCACAACCTTGAGATTTTGGAAGACCCTCTACAAAATCCGTGGAAATGTCTGTGAAAACACCTTCAGGTATTGGTAAGGGAAGTAGAAGACCTGGAGAAGCAACATTTTCTAGTTTATATTGTTGGCATATGGAACAATTCCGAACGAATTCCCGTACCTCCTTCCACATACCCGGCCAAAAAACCACCATAGATAAACGCTTGATAGTTGCATAAACCCCTGAGTGGCCGCCCAAAGAAGATGTATGGTAATATTCCAACAATTGATTTCTAAGCAACATATCTTTCCCCACGACCAGCTTACCCTTCCTACAGAGCTCCCCTCTTTGACAGGTATATTGTTCAAAAGACGTAGGGTCAACCTCCTTGGATGTGATTACCCTCTGTAAATCTGGGTCATGTATCCAAGTTGCCTTGATTTTTTCCAACAAGTTATCTGAAATGGCAGCACAAGTCAAAGTACACAATTCCGATGTTGGCACCCGAGATAATGCATCAGCAACCACGTTCTCCTTCCCCTTTTTGTACTTGATCTCATAGTCATATTGCATCAGTTTTGCAACCCACGCCTGTTGAGTAGGAGTTGTTAGCCTCTGCTCTAGCAAGTACTTCAAAATTTGATGATCTGTTTTGATCACAAAGTGTTTGTTCACTAAGTAAGGTTCCCATTTCTTTATTGTGTAAGCACCTCATTTTTGCGCCCCCGGAAGGGCCGGAAATGCAAACCCTAGCTGGAAAGTCAAACCCTAAGGGGTCAAAACTTGACTTTTTGATCAAGTGATAATTAGCCACCTTGCTTTATCTCAATGGATAGAGAATCCCGACACGGTTCCAACGCAACTGAGCTTGCTGGAATCGGAGCCCGGATGAAGGATCTGCAGGCCGGTCAAACTTGAGGGGGAGCAGAAATTGACTTTTTGCTAAACCACAAATCAGCTGCTTAGCCCTACCCCAAAGAATAGAGGACTCCGATACGGTTCTAACGCAACTAAGTTTGCCCAAATCAGAGTTCGGATGAAGAAGATATGAGTAATTGAAGTTTTCGGGCAGCAACGCTGGAAACTGCATACGTGGCAAAATAACTATGCACGTGGCAAGAAACGCAGATAAATATCTCAGGGATTAATCCGTAAATATCCAAAATATACAAAATATCTCAGGGATTAATCCGTAAATATCCAAAATATACAAAATATCTCAGGGATTGATCTGAAAATGCACAGGGGGCAATCTGCGATTATCTTATGTGTCAAATCGGTTAAATCGGTCAAATCCAGGGGGAAATCTATAAATATAAAAAATTTGACTTTTTGATCCGACGAAATATTCCGAATATACACAAATTTGTTCATATCAGGCATAATATGCCGGATACAAAAATCTCCGCCGAAATCTTGTTGGATTTTCCGACAGATTTTCTGGCAGCATTAAATTTTTGAAATCATTGTGTCTGTATCCGGCATTTTATGCCGGATACAAAGTAAACTCGGTGTATCCGGCCTCCATGGCCGGATACACACACTCTCTTGTGTATCTGGCCTCCAAGGCCGGATACAAAATTTCATCTATAAATAGGCTGGCCTTTCCCCTGGTTCCCCCCTCCCAGTTGGTTCAAACCCTTCCCCTCCCACTTCTCTTTACCTCCCACACCCCCCCCCCCCCAAACACTCACCTTTGACCATCTTACCCCTTCTTCATCCCTTCTTCATTTTCACTCAAGCAAGAGGAGGTGCTGTTGTTGGTGGTGCTTCAAAGTGGTGCTCCAGCTCTTGTCCAAGCTCCAAGGAGGTGCCTACACCCTTCAAGGAGGCCTCCCAACCCTAGGTATTGTTCCTTGGCACATTTTATACCATATATATATGAGAATGAGCATGTTTCATGATGTTTAGTTAGTCGGTTTCTCCCATGCTCCAAAACTAGTCCCCAAGGTGGTTTGTGTGTATCTTTGTTCCCCTTTTCATGGCATGGAAATGCTCCAAAGGTAAGAGAGGAAGCCTACGTGCAACCCCCTGGGAATGAGAGATTTTCCCTTGTGTTTTGGTCTCGGCATGCTACTGTTTTGGGGCATATTTGATTTGTTTTAAGATGAAGCTTGTTTCCTCATACTTGACCATCTCTTGTACTCCAATGTAAATCCCCCTCTTCCTTTCGTTAGTCACTCTTTTGGGTTTCGGATTAGGCTATTAGATCACCATGTAGATAATGTGTTAAGTATGTTAGCTCATGTATTGTTGCTCATTTGCATATGATTGTTGTCCTGTGTATGCTTGAGGTCCCCCTTGCCTTAGTGTCATGCATGTTAGGATTTTGTGAGCATTTAGCCCTTGCTGCTCTTACATGTTTGACCAAGTTTTTTGGGCATGCTAGCTACTGTTTTCCATCACAAAAGTCAGCCCTTGGACCATGCTTTATGCACATGCGTATATTTTTTTAGCATTAGAGAAGAACCTTCAAACTTTTTTCATGATACTTGTTCAATCTAGCATCTTATGTCCATAGGTTCGTCTCCGAATCCTAAGGTGCATCCATGTGAATATTTGAGCATGAATTCTTTTTTGGTGATAGCATGCCGATCATTACTTGCTTTTTTTCTTAATAACATGTTGTCTATCCATCCACTGTCATGCTCTCCCACCCTTTGTTTAGTTGTTGCTTCACCTATTTACATGTCATCAATCATCATGCCTTAACATGCCTACTTATCCCTTCTAATTTTGCTATTTTAAGCTTTTCCAATACCTCTCCCCTGCCTCTTTTTTTTAATTGGCTGTGTTTTTTTGTACATATGAGAGTGTCCCCCAGGCCCCTTTAGTGGGTGCTGTCCCAGCAGGTTTAGGAAGCCCAAAACCCTCCCTAGCATTAGCCTATTAGAGCCATGCATGAAGGCCCCTCTCCTCCCTTTTTTAATGTTGTTTCCAGCCCATAGGTAGCATGTTTAACCCCCTTTTTTGGTTGCTGCCCTATGCATCTGCAGCATGCAGTTCTTAAGTACTAGTGTTTAGCTTGTTTGTCATCATGTCTATTGAGTGCATGCATGAACTCCCCCCACCCTAGTAACATGCTAAGGTCACTTCCCGTCCATGCCACCCTCCCCATTTTGCATGAATCTGAGCCCAAATGTTTGCTGCCCCTGTATGATGCTCGTGAAAACATGCATATACATTTCGTAGAATGAGGTATGCTTTAAGCATCTCTCTTATCTGATTTCTACTAACACTTATACTTGTTGTTTGCGGAACTTTAGAAGACCAAACAGGGACACCTTGGTCCCTGTTTTATTGGTATACATGACCCAAAATTGAAGAGGCAACCTCAATGCCTCTTCCCCCCTTTTCCTTGATGTAGAAACCACCAAAAGAGACCAAAGATAAGGGGATTCCCAATCTCCGGAACCTGTGTAGGCTTTCCCAGGGGCCCACACAACCTCAATAGTCCGAGAAAGTCACCCCAATTGCCAAACCCCAAAAAAAGTGAAGTTTCAGGTTGATCTGAAAACTCAGGTCAAATTACCTGAAACTTGTGTGTAGCCGACCTTCATGGTCGGCTACATTAGGTTTTGTGTGTAGCCGACAAGCAAGGCCGGCTACATGGCAGTAAATGCCATTTCATGCCTTTTGTCCCCTTTCGTGATCTCATGGCTTTTCTTATGATCCTACAATCGGACCAAGCAAACCACTAGGGTTTCTGGGTCACCCGAAACCCAACATGGGATATGGACTGCCGGTCCAACCAGAAACACTTGTGGGCCTTCCAACGGGGCCCACCAAGCCCGACAAACGTAACAAAATGAAAGCATGTAACTTAAGCAACTTAAGTGAATTAACCAACCAAACGGAGTGGGCCAAACCCAAGGCGGCCCACCCAGAGCCCACTGTGTAGCATGATGTAATAAGTAGCATGGTTTGGCCGAGACCAAGGGCAAGGGCCTACCGGGCCCGCCAAGCCCATTAACAAAGCAAGTATGGGTTTAAACCCTAACTTCACAGAACTTGGGCTTTCAAGCCCAAATCTGGACCACGGGCCCCAAGCCCAATGTCCAGCCCATTTTGATGAATTTAAACAAGATAAATTAAAGTACTTGGTCACCACTATGAGGCCCACCCAATGGGCCCACAAACCAATCCGGCACACCAGAAATAAAACTTAAGTTAAATCTTCCAACCTAAACCCTAAATAAAATCAATACACTTAACCAAAGCCCAAAGGGCCTCTCAGGCTAGACCGAGGCCCATCGGGGGACGTGCAAGCTTGACCAAGCCCACCAAGGAAACCTTGGACCTTCCAACGAGGCCCACCCAATCAGACTCAGATCACTTAATTAAACAAGATAAAATCAATTAAAGGGACCCACACCACTCAGGTGGTCCCGCCAGACTTAACTAAATTACATGCTGGATTAGGAATCGGGTGTGTGAATACTGAGTTGACTCAAACCAAGAAACCTATGGGACCTATCAACCGACGGGGCGAACCGGGGTGTCTACGGACTTCCTTGGACAGTAACCGAGACCCTACCTAGAATCTCAAGCCACAGATCAGCCCAATAGACGAACTTAGGCACCCAGGTGTCCGCCTGCACCCCATCAGGCGGTGGGGACTCCAACCTTCCCATTTTACCCTCCCGGAGGCACACATGAAATCCGTGCGCCTCAAGGTACGGCGTTTCCAACACGCGCACAGCCTGGCGACTCCATCGGGGATCAGTCGACCCAATAGAACCCCTGGTTAGAATGAGTCAATACAAGAGGAATTAACTGGTTTTAGGGTTCTTACCACCTTATTTAGCTGTCATAAAGGACGCGATAATTGCCTAAAGCAATTGGATTTTAAGTGGGACCATTATGACCCCTCCAATTACCTGGGGACTCTCCTTGAACCTCGTATTGCGTGCCAATTCTACACCTTACTATATGAGATGGTAAAAATGCCTTTATCAACAAAATCCAGACAGAACTCACCCAATTAGGCATAGCACGTAGCCCAACTACACACACAATGTAACGCCCCGGATCTGAGTTATGTAGAAAAACCATAACTCATCTCCAAAGGTTAATATGTAACGCAGGATCGCAACATCAAAGTGAAGGAAAAACATGAATACAACAATAACTATATAACAGAGTGCGCTAAAATATTCCCAAACTAAAATAAAACTCAGATGTCCAAGTAACTACCCGCAAGTATCATCCTCTCCAAAATCAACTAGAAACAAAAAAAAACAAACGGGATGAGATACGAATATCCCAGTGAGCAGCACATGCATGCACAAATACATTTAGTTCAGTTCTAAAAACATGCCACGGTGCAACACATATACGATGATGATAACACGCATATTCCGAATAATCCGACTAAACTTCAATAATCCAATTTATATCAATGCGGAAAATCATCAGGTAAATCAAGCAATAACAATCCGTCTCCAATCCCGAAGATAGCGATAAAATAATGATTAACTGACAACAACATAACGAATAATCATAATTTCATATCTCAAGATATAATTCCAGATATATCAATGTCACATAACACAAATTCTTCTCATAACCATGCCCACGCCTCCAAATGTATATCCGGCCTACTCAGGGTGTCGGATATTGAAATGACGACCTACTCATAGCTTCGTCACCCAATGCCAACCTACTCCGGGTATCAGCATTGACAACACCGAACTACTCAGGGTCACGATGCTGCTCTACACTGGCAGAAGAAATACCAATACCAAATAATCGATAAACCACATTCAGTAACTACAAATACCAACAAACCAGCGGATAAAACATATCGTGCCAAATAAGCAAATCTCAACGGTGGTCAATGTCATGTAGTTGCTTAGAGTGGTTAATCAACATGCCAGAGCAACATCCACACTTCCATGTACACAGTTCCGGCCTACTCAGGGTATCAGACACTCTGAAATGACGGCCTACTCAGCGTATCGTCATCCAATGCCGGCCTACTCCGGGTATCGGCATTGACAACCAGGCCTACTCAGGGTTTCTGGCTGCTCTACACTGGTCGTGGCAACACTCCATGGCCATGCCATTACACCAATAAAACATATACATCACATTACTAAGCTTAGACTCTGGATCCAGGACAAGCTAAACCAGTAGTAAATATAAAACTAGCAAATCAACTCAATGTGTTTTCCATAATGAAAAACGGACATATAGATCAACATGTTCAAGTGAATCATTCCTGAAGTGTACCGTGCATTCGAAGATGAACTAGTATAATAGTATAGATGCATTTCAACAAAACAAATATGGTTTCAAAACTGACTTTTCAGAAGTAAAAACATTATACAAAAACAATTACAGCATCCAAACTTCAATTAAACATAAATCAGCAAAGAGCTCCTAGATTCTCAATTTCGTTTTCATAAACCAAATCAATCAAAACGAATGTCATAAAATCCTCAAAACACATTTTGGATGAGTGGAATAGTCTTAGGATCCCCAATAAGGTCACCATACCAGAAGGCAATCAATTCCGAGACAAAAAGTTTTGGACCTCAAAATATTTTAAGTCTAGTTAAAAACGTTGATTTTTGGTATATAATTTTTCTAGACAAATCTACAAGGAGTTTCGGGCTCAAATTTTGGTTGTAGTCTATTGAAGGGTAAACACATCTCCTAGAATTTTATGGGCTTCTGAATCACTCATCTGGGTATCAAATCCAAAACTGGCTTTTTGATAAAAACCGGGAAAACTGGAAACTTAGGCATGAACTGGAAAGTTGACTTTTTATTGGCTGGGAATTGGACCTTGGAAGTATTTTTATTGGTTCCAAATGGGGGGTAAAACCTTATTTACAGGTAAAGACTTAAGTAAATTGAGCAATAAATACACAGGACATTTACTTAAATGTCTTTCATGTAATTAAGGGGCTGTTTTCAACAAATTTGGTAGGTGCGCTGACCTCGGGATGGTTGGCGCGAGGTAGGTGTGAGATAGGCTCGAGATAGGCGCCAGGTCGGCGCATCCACATCTTCTTATGCGCCAAGCTAAAGTCGTTGGCGCCTGTGAGACACGGGAAAAATCACCGGGATGATTTCCCCTCCGTCAACACACGGGCTCAACGCAAAATTGGGAGAGTCGCCACCATTCAGAGTTTTGGGGTGTGAATGGACACCAAAAAGTTCAAAGATAATAAAAAAGGGTTAAAAAGCAAATTCTAGGGTAAAAATAACCCTACTTGAAAATCAAATCCAGAGATGGATAAGGGGATTAGATTATGAACGGGGGAAGATGTTAGGCACCCCCATTCACCCACACAAGGTGGTTGCCAAGTGTTATTCATGCTAAAAAATAAGAAAGCTTGTTAAAAATCATTAAAACTTGAAAAAAATGACACATGTATGATATCTCCACATGAAAATCCAAATGAATTCCAGATCTTCTTTTATGTTAATATCACTTCTGGAATATCACAAAAAGATGGAAATCACAGCAAAAGTTGTACAAAACCAAGTTGAGGCAAATCCAGGAAATTTGGTAAAAAGTAAGGCCATTTGTCTTGAAATCATTCAAATCCAATTTTAAATTGAACCAAACCAAATCCATTTGAAAGATCTTGGTAAATAAGAGACTCATGCAAAATTTCAAGTCAATCCGGTTGAAATCCTAGGAGTTATGCTCCTTTAAAGTTGCTACTGGGGATGATTAAAAGTGGTAAGTAGGCAAGTTCAGAAAAACCCTTAGAAAAATCCACTCCATAAAAATCCACGAAATTTGGTGTGATTAAAGTCTGTATGGCCATCTTTCCAAAGAAACTAGCCTCATACAAAAATTCATTCGGATATGCCTTGGGTGGCCTCCCGAACAGGCCCCGAAGATCACAGATTTACCCAGAAAAGTACTGATGAGCAGTTCTGAGTAACTCTGTTACCAATAATACAAATGGAGTCAAAAAATTATGAAACCAACTGGATTTGAAAATAGACTCATAAAGGAGTGCCCAGAAACAAAAATCACTCGGATCGGACTTAAAACGAACACATGGCGCTCCGTCGAAGTGACAAGTTCTGTATTTGAACCTGAACTGTCCAATCAACTTCGACAGAGAGGTGTCCAAATTCCGCTTGATAGAAATTAATGAACTTTGGTGGACATAAACTATACAGCCTCACCTTTCCCATGGTTCTGGAATCGCTCCAAAATTCATCCGGACGATGAAGTTATGAGCATCCGAAGTTGGGGTACAGGTGCTGTCAAGTAAAGCCCTTTTTGAACAAAACCAACTCAAAACTGTGATAAAGTGTGTGGGATTCGTGCAAAATGAATACAAATCCTTTAAAAACATTCCAGAATTGATTGAGGCCATTTATTTCAGATTTATCACAATAAATGTAATAAACCCAAAATATGAGCCTATCCCGCCAAAACGGGTGCAATGTATGTGTAAGTGTGAAAAACCATACAAGATTAATACAACAACATAGCATGCATACATATTCATCAAAATAAGGTTCTAAAACAGCCTAGGGTTCCGTTCCATTATCGTTTCCCTTTGTTCTCTCTCCCCGTTAAACACGGTTCTTCAAGATAATCAAGGGTACTTTGAATATAAAACGGTTTACAATCAATCAAAAGGCTTATGCAAATAGGGTTCTAGTACTAGGTTCAATCCCCAGTCTCGTTTCTCCTAGATCCCGCCTTCACGTTTTACGGCTAGGGGGAGTCTCGAGATACTTTGAGCCGGGGAAGGATTTTCACACTCATAGAAGGCCTTATTCTACAGAAAGGTAGAAGAAGAGATCTAGATCTAGAAATATAAAGACAGAAAATAAAAGAAAAGTTTGAGGCTTACCTGGGTTCTGGAAGCGATCCCGCAGCGGTTTCCCTCTTCTCTTGGAGCTCTTCTTGGCAAGAATTCAAGGCAAGAGTTAATGCCCATTTGCTTGAGGAGGAGCCTCCTATTTATAGGCAAATGCTAGGGTTGTTGGTAGACACAACTTAATGTCCAGAACCCACCAACCTTAACCCTAAGGCTGTTTCCGAGATTTCCCCTCATTTAATGAGGGATATGATGGTAAAAAGTGATTTCTCTCGGAAAACCCTAAATTTTGAGCAAAACTTATGTATCCGGCATATCAGGCCGGATACACAAGGGCTTTAATGTATCCGGCCTATGATGCCGGATACACTAAACCTTCCTTGTATCCGGCCTTTTCCACCGGATACAAAGAGGAGTACTTGTATCCGGCCTGAGTTGCCGGATACAAGGAAAAAAGCTTTTTTTCCAAATTTTAACACAAGCAATACTTATTTACATGTAATATTGTTTAAGTAAATGTCCTCGTATTTTTTAATCTCCATTTACTTAACTATTACATGTAAATAAGCAAACACCCCCCCCCCCCCCATTTGAATCCATTAAAAATAGTTCCAGACCCAAATTCCAAGTGAATATAAAGTCAACTTTCCAGTTCTAGGCAAAATTCCGATTTTTCAGGTCTGGAAAAAAGGTTCAATATGTTAAAACCAAGGTATTCGTCAAGATTTAAAATCTCAAAAAATTCTTTTATGCAATAACATGGCTAAAAACCTGATTACCGGGAAAAATTATCTTGAAATCTGGCTTTAAAAAATATTTCATTTTCTGGGGTCAAAATTCAACAAAATTCAACCGGAAAAAGCTTGACTTTGCACAAAAGATTGAATTCGGGCATTTTCCTTTTCCGTTTTGGATTCAAATGGGTTAAGTATCTCAAACCCAATGCAAAGAATTGAGAATTCCAATAAAATATTTCTCTCCAACAAGATTTATCAAAAATCGTGCAATTTTGGGGTGTCTACAGCGCCAAGTTGGCGCGAACTCGGCGAACACCCTTTACGATTTTCAACTTTCTGTTATCGTGAAATCTCTACGACTGGCCTTGTTCTAAGCCTCTGTGACAATTTTCCTAGGTTTGTACCATCCCCAAAAGATGTTTAAATAGGTTTCGAATTTAATCTAAACACATCAAAATTTATCTCTGAAATCCTTCCAAAAATCAACGTTCGAAAACTGTATTTTCCAGAAGTTATGCATTACGACTAAACTGGGAAAGCACAACCAAAACCACCGGACTAAAACGATGCTACTCACTTGATCTGAAAATCCCCTGGCTCAGCCACTCTAAATTCTCCGCTAATCCCCAAAGGCAGCAGCTCTGAGTTACCATTTGTCCGTGGATCCCTTGATCTGCTGCTAATCTAGACGAGCTCTTCACAGCAACCCAACCGCTTATTTCACCGACCACCTCCAGACACCTCCAAGCAGCACTTCTGCAACTCCGCTTTAGGTTTTGCGATTTGGAGAACTCTCCTTCTTCTATTTATAAGTTCCGATGCCCTAAAAAAAAACACCCCACATCATTATCTGTTGTGTGCTCATCCACCGCAACATCCTACCTAGGCAACCACCTACTCTCTAATTTAATTTTGCCACTCCACCAAGACCCTACATTAGCACCTTCCAATTTATAATAAATTTCAAACACACTATTATGAATTTATTTAAACCTATATTTGATGCCTATTTAACTTAATTTAAAATCTTCATAATTTAGGCTTGGGAAATTCCGAGATTACCCTCACTCATTCCAACACTGAACCGCCAAAATACAAATCCATGGAAGTCCAATAACCAAATTTTCCCATTTTAATAATTCATCCTATTTAAAATTTTGAAATTTAACTCTAATTAATTTCCTTTTCTCTGTTTCTAAAGTTCTCCACTAATTAAATAAATTTTAAACCATAAAATATAAATTTTAATGTTATTAAAATTTGGGGTTTTACACACGGGCACACCACCACACCGTGGATGGATTTCTTTTTCAGTTTCTTGTGATAAACTACGTGGGGTGACACGCACGAGGGAGGCTGCGTGAATGATCTGACCCTGAATGAATGAGTGAACTGCGGATACTGCTATTCTCATCCAAAACTTAGACCTCTCTAGCAGTATTAGCCCTACGCTCCCGTGGCTTGCCGGGGAAAGCAGGGTAAACCTATCTCCCCAGTTTTCTGGAGTCCATTAGCGTCACAGGTTTCTTGCTGTGGTACACGAGGATCCAGTACTGGTCCAGACCCTTGTAAGCTTATGCCTCGGTCTGGGTATCCTTCCCCACCTAACGATTCTGAATAAACCACGCTTGTGATTGTGATTGTGATGTGAATGATGAATACAAGAGGAGTAAAATCGATCTAAAACCCAAGAGTCCATTAGGGGAAGCAACCCCCGCTTTTTGTATCAAATTGAGTAAACCCTAGATTCAGGGCTACCTCAGCCCTAATTTAGGAAGTTGACCTAACGTTGATCAGGGGAACCACCCCAGATCCATGCCTTGAGTCCTGTAAGCTATGGGCCCTGACCCATTAAAGTCTGTGGGGAGCACTTTAAGTCCGGATTGGTCTTTTAGAGCAGATGAAAGCCGGCCAGATCAGACAGACAGATGAAAACATGCCAGATCATAACATGGGCAGGAAACCCTAGATTTAGGAATTTTAGCCTACCCACCACTGAAGCAATTTGTACCCTTCTTTTGGGCTCCCGACAACTCTAAAGATGAATCATTTGCAGTTTTTGTAAATATCTTGTAAAATTTTGCCCTTGATGGCAAGTTGTAAATTTTTGTTGTGGTCCGACACCGAAAGCATATGAAAGACGAAAGAATGATCAGGACTTGGACATGCTCCCTTACACAAGTATGTCTAGGAGTTACGCCTCAACTGGCGCCAACCCTTAGGACCACACACCATGTGTGCCTGAATTTAAATTCCGCAATGTTTTGGTTTTTCTCTATCCTGTAGAAGCATGTTAAAATTGATAGTAGTTCATCCTTTTGCTTGAAATTATGCATGTTTTAGAACTGATTAAGAATATGGTGTGGAACCCTAAAATTGATTTGGAATTTCAGTTGGATAGTTGGCATGGCATCTTCATCCTCATCTGAGAGAGTTTGATTCCCTAGGATAGAGAAGTGCGCCTGGGATACCCCCTGGATCCACTCTTAGACAAGACAGCTCCGAGGGGATGAACAGATTGAATGAGAAGCACGATACCATATGGGGCATACCCTGTCCTTGTTAAACGTGCCAATCAATTGGGATATAATCCAAGCAGCTTTGCTTTTCTGGAATCCCCAGCTTTCAGTGTTTCGATTCGGGACCAATGAGTTGACTCCCACAATTGAGGAATTTGACCTATTCCTCCGATCAGGTGACCTTGGAGAACCCGCCCGGCCAAGTCTCAAAGAAAGCTACAAGAATGAAGATTGTGTTTTCTTTGGCCTCTCAAGGGGAGAATTCCAGACGTTAGGAGGTGACAAATCATTCACGAGGGTCTCCAAAACATTCCTAGCTGAAAAGATAAGAAACAAAAAGCAAGAAAGACCCCGGGTATGGTTTGACACCTTCACCCTTGTGCTTCGGTCGCAAATCTTCTTTCCGACTGGGGGAGACACCATTAATTTGGCCCTCATGGAAATTGTGGATCAACTCCAGGCTGGGTACCGAATCATGCCACTGATCCTAGCTCAATTGATTCATTCCCTCACCTTGTCCAAGAATGGAACCCGGAGGTTTCAAGGGTGCGCTCCCCTCCTCCACATTTGACTGCAAGACCACCTGATGGTTTCAGAACCTGTCAGTGCACATTATGGGCTAGTCCGTGACAACGTCACCTGGATGACCCGAAAAGAGATTCGCCCTGACATACCCACTCGTGAGGCTTGGCTAGACCACTTTCTCCATATGAATGGAGAAACAGATATCAGATGATGGGGTACATTCAACTTCACCTATACCCCCATCCTGACTTTCAAGAACAGAGAGTGTCTTGCCCTAATAGGCCTTACCCATGCTGTGTCATACTATCCGATCCGGGTTCTAAGACAGTTTGGGAAGCCGCAGGGAATCCCGGTCAAGGACGATGCTAGCGATTTAATTGGGCCGCTCACCAAGGAATTGAGGAAGCGGCTGCTGATAGAATGGAAGACGGTGTGCGTGTGCCAGGAGGACATTTTCACCCAATCCTACTTTCGGGATTATGAGCAGTGGATAGCTCTGGAATTCGGCCATAGCAGCCCCCCGCCTCTTCAGCCTGTCACTTCAAGTGACATTCCAGTTCCGCCCCTAACACATATAGGGATAGGGTGGCCAAACTGTAGGAGACCCACTCCCATATCCATTCAACTTATGTGGATTCGGAACGGGAAAGTAGGCAGGCCAATATGGCCTTGCAACATGAAATGGAATTAGTGCGCAAGCGCGCAAAGGGGGACCGACGTCTGTGGAACAAGCTTCTGCGAGCCTTGAGGAAGCAAGACGTGTCCTTCCACTATGATGATGACCAACCTAGCTAGACTTTGGCTTTGTTGTATTTTGATATGCATGATGATGTACTTTGTGCCATGGCGGCTATTTTTGATTAAGCATGAATTCTCTTTCATTATGATATGTTGTTCAAGCTTAACAAGACAAAAATTTGAAACAAAAGAATTAATTCCCCCAAATAGGTCAACTCGGTCTCCAACAGACCACCTCCTTTCAGATAATTGCAACATTCCTGGTCGCTGCGACCGCTCAACTCGTTTGATTGCATTTCTCCCATTGAGATCATGAAACCCAGCAAGTGTTCAAAACACCCAAGACTTTGAGCTCAGATCACACCTGTCTGTATCTCTTCAAGATCATTCAATCAAACCTACAGGGCATCGAAACCGCCGACGGATGAGTCGGATATTGGTGGAGGAGTGTCTTGGCATAGCCTACCCAAGATAGTGACACCAAAGCCGCCGATGGTTGAATCGGATATTGGCTGCTGAATGTCCGAGTACTACTAGCCGAAATCTTAGGGCACCGAAACCGCCAACGAATGAGTCAGATATTGATGGAGGAGCGTCCTAGCATAGCCTACCCCAAATAGTGACACCAAAGCCGTCGATGGTTGAATCAAATATCGGCTGCGGAACGTTCGGCTACCACTAGCCGAAATCTTAGGGCACTGAAACCACTAACGGATGAGTCGGATATTGGTGGAGGAGCGTCCTGGCATAGCCTACCCCAATTAATGACACCAAAGCCGCGATAGTTGAATCGGATATTGGCTGCGGAACGTCCGAGTACCACTAGCCGAATCTTTGTATCGCCAAAACCACTGACAGGTGAGTCGGAAATAGGTTAAGGCAACCCCGAGTGCTGTTTTTCAACCCCCGTTCTGTGACCATGCATGGTCCAACCCTGTGATACTGAGCTCAAAAAAATCCCCTTGAATTGAAGGTTCTCTTTCCTTGCCAAGACGACTAAAATAAATCAGCTTAACCCCAGGTTCTCTTCCCTTGCCAAGACGGCTAAAATAGATCAGCTTAACCTCATGTTCTCTTACCTTGCCAAATAGCTGAAATAGAGCAGTGTCTTAGGGTTCTCTTCCCCAGTTGCTTAAAAGTGACTAAAATAGACCAGTTAAACCAGGTTCTCTTTCCCACTCACTTCCATGTGGCTAAAATAGATCAGGCTTATAGGGTTCTCTCTCCCAGTTACCTGTGGGTTGCTAAAATAGATTCGGTTATTAGGGTTCTCTTCCCCGGTCGTCTTAGGACAACTAAAATAGATCAGTCATCAAAATTCATTAGGGTTCTCTTTCCCAGTTGCCTGCTGGTATCTAAAATAGATTAGCTTCTAGAAATCAGGTTCTCTTCGCTTGTTGCCTCTTGGCAACTAAAATAGATGAGTTAGTCAAATCGTATCAGAACAGGGAAAAATGATAAGCAAATGAACAAGTTCAATTAGATAAAGTTGTGTACCCAATTTGTGTAAAATTGCACTAATGCCTGTCAATTGTCTACTAGGTACCAAAATTGCTTCCAAAAATCCGTACCTACTAAGATTGAGGAAAAGACTCGATATGGACCAACAAGGAGAGCAAAGACCGCCGGGTCAGCATCCAGCAGAATCTAGCCACACGCAAGTGGTCAGTGAGATGCAACAGAAAATTGACAGCATGGGTTCCATCATTCAGGAACTAATGACAAAATTAAGGGAATTGAAGCAAGTTCCCCCAACAGTGCCGGCCGCCCATCAGCCGCAGCCGCAGTTCCCGCCACAAGCAGAGATGGCACCACCACCGAATCCAGTGCATCCTCATCCAATGGCACCACCGCCACCAACGGCACCTTTCCACATTCCACAGCAGGATCAGTTTGTACCTGCTCAACTGGGGCAAGACGACAAAGACTAGTACAAAACCCAGGAAGCTCAGTTTGAAGAGAAACTGACGGCAATACGAGAAGAGAACAAAATAGAACTGGCCACCATGAGAGAGCTACTCAAGCAGCTGCAACCCAGCATGGTGCAGAGCGAGGCTACCCTGGAAAGCCTTTGCTTCTTTTCTGACATTCAGCTCCAGGCTAAGTTAAAGTGCCCGGAGTTGCGCCAATTTGACGGCACGAGTTGCCCACTGAACCATCTGAGATCTTATTCCGGCGACATGTGCCAGTATGCCAAGGAAGAATAGATCATGGTACAATTTTTCCAGAAGTCGTTGACTGGCGCGGCCTACTCTTGGTTTTTGAATCTGGATAAAACCAAGATCAAGACATGGAACGATCTGGCAGCTGTGTTCATCCAGCAATACAGGCTAAACAGTCAGATTGTGCAGACCAGGGCAGAGTTATAGAGACTAGCTAAGAAGAGCCAAGAGTCAGTGCGGGGATATGCCAAACGATGGAAAGAGTTGGCAACGCTGGTGCAGCCACCGCTATTAGAATAGGAGATGACATCGTTGTTCATTGCTTCCTTGGGACAGCCCTTCTTCACTTTGCTATTGTGGTAAAGCACGTCCAATTTTAACGACCTAATCCTAACGGCAGATCGGATTGAGGACGCAGTGAGAGCCGGAAAGATAGATGGTAGTGGGCAGAGTGCCGCGCCAAGAAGACTAGTGGCTGCGCAAGCCAACAGAAATCAAGGGCAAGACTTGTGTGTAGCCGACCTTCAAGACTGGCTACATTAGGTTTTGTTTGTAGCCAACTAGCAAGGTCTGCTACATGGCAGTAAATGCCATTTCATGCCTTTTGTCCCCTTTTGTGATCTCATGGCTTTTCTTATGATCCTACAATCGGACAAAGCAGGAACACTTGTGGGCCTTCCAACGGGGCCCAACAAGCCCGATAAACGTAATGGAATGAAAGCATGTAACTTAAGCAACTTAAGTGAATTAACCAACCAAACGGAGTGGCCCAAACCCAAGGCAGCCCACCCAGAGCCCACTGTGTAGCATGATGTAATAAGTAGCATGGTTTGGCCGAGACTAAGGGCAAGGGCCTACCGGGCCCGCCAAGCCCATTAACAAAGCACGTATGGGTTTAAACCCTAACTTCATAGAACTTGGGCTTTCAAGCCCAAATCTGGACCACGGGCACCAAGCCCAATGTCCAGCCCATTTTGACGAATCTAAGCAAGATAAATTAAAGTACTTGGTCACCACTATGAGGCTCATCCAATGGGCCCACAAACCAATCCGGCCCACCAAAAATAAAACTTAAGTTAAATCTTCCAACCTAAACCCTAAATAAAATCAATACACTTAACCAAAGCCCAAAGGGCCTCTCAGGCTAGATCGAGGCCCACCAGGGGACATGCGGGCTTGACCAAAGCCACCAAGGAAACCTTGGACCTTCCAACGGGGCCCACCCAATCAGACTCAGATCACTTAATTAAACAAGATAAAATCAATTAAAGGGACCCACACCACTCAGGTGGTCTCACCAGACTTAACTAAATTACATGTTGGATTAGGAATCGGGTGAGTGAAGACCAAGTTGACTCAAACCAAGAAACCTATGGGACCCGTCAACCGACGGGGCAGACCGGGGTGTCTACGAACTTCCCTGGACCGTAACCGAGACCCTACCTAGAATCTCAAGTCGCAGACCAACCCAATAGACGAACTTAGTCACCCAGGTGTCCGCCTGCACCCCATCAGGCGGTGGTGACTCCAACCTTCCCATTTTACCCTCCCGAAGGCACACATGAAATCCGTGCGCCCCGCGGTGCGGCGTTTCCGATGCGCGCACATATTGCTAGAATGATAGCAAGCATTTCCTTCTCATAAACGGATAGGGCCTGATTTTTCTGAGAAAGGGATTTACTGATGAAGGCAATGGGATGGCCTTCCTGCATCAATACAGCACCTATACCTTCCCCTGAAGCATCAGTCTCCACAATGAACTCCTTCGATAAATCTGGTAAAGCTAGTACAGGGGCTATTACCATGGCATTCTTAAGGGCTTCAAAAGCTTGTTGCGCAAAGGGGTTCCACTAGAAGGCATTCTTTTTTAACAGCTCAGTTAATGGTTTGGTAATTTTGCCCTAATTCTGCACAAACCTTCTGTAATACCCCGTAAGACCCAAAAACCCCCTCAATTGTTTAACATTTTGGGGGGTTGGCCATTCAGTTACAACCTTGATTTTCTGTGGATCGGTGGTTACTCCTGCAACTGTAATGATATGCCCCAAATATTCAATACTTGCACATCCAAAGAAACACTTACTCTTCTTAGTGTGAGTGTAATGCCCCGGATCCGTGTTGTTCAATAAAGATATAACACGTCTCACGGAGGTTAGGTAAGGATCTTTAAACATTTATGATCGCTAGATAATCATCTAACAAAAACATATCAGAGTGCACAAATATATATTAGCTATGAATTCAATAATTAAAACTTAACTAGGATTCAAATAATACAGCCCCAAATGACTTTATTACACCTCAATCATTCAATTTATTCAAGATTCAATTCAAAATAACCTACGAGTCCTAGGGAATGTAATAGTAGTCTTCCACCCTATAAGTCTCAGTCGGATCTACCCCAATAGTCGCCTCACCTCGAGTATCTGAAACAAAACAAAAACAACTGAGTGAGATACGAATATCTCAGCGAGTAGCATATGCATGCAAAATATTTAACCGCAGTTCAAACTATGCATCGATAAACATTCCATACGATTAAACAACTAACACCATTTCCAAGTTCAAAACCAAAACCAATTTATCAGTTCCAATCATATTTCAATTAAATACAACAACACATCGATTGGTCAATGTCATGACTATTGTTTAGTTGATAAATTAAACATGCCAAGTAGACACTCCACACCTCCATGTACACAGTTCTGGCCTACTCAGGGTTTCGTCATCCAATGCAAGTCTACTCCCCGGGTTTCTGCATTGACAACCATGCCTACTCAGGGTTTCTGGCTGCTCTACACCGGTCGTGGCAACACACAAGGCCATGCAATTTCAACAACCAACAATAACATTACATTACTAAGCTTAAGCATGGATCCAGGACAAGCTAAACCAAAACAGTAAATCATCGTATAATCTCAATTCCAACATCAAAATAAAACAATACATTTCACATCTTGTATAACACATCACAGTTCACCACCTGTCCCTCTGGACCAAACAGTACCTCAAATACTTCCAGTATTTTCCCAATTTCGTAACACATGCCATTTGGAAATAAAATTCAGTTATTCACACCAAGAAAATCTTTACAATACATTCAGAATTTTCCAAACAAGTGAAACCAGACTTTAATAATTTCTCAATCAAAACAGGGTATAAAAACAAAGAGGAAACTAACTAGGAACTCCTAGTGTTTTGGTACCCAGTACATCACTTACAAATAACCTAAACTTAACCTTGGGAGCCTTTAAGAATTTCCACTAAATTTTCCTCTATTAATTGAATATGTAATATAGATTCCAAAGTCCCAAAACAAGTGATTGGTTAAGTGGTTTAACCCTCAAATCATCAAACACCACTTGGTTTAGTCAAAAATTCAATTCGGCAAGTTTACTTGACCATGCGCTCACCTCCTGAACTGAGCGCAAGGTCGGTGGATAGTTATAGGGTTAAAATTGGGGTATGCGCCTACTCGATTTCAAGTGGGCGCGAAGTGGGCGGGAAGTGAGCGGGAAATGAGCGCGAGATGCGCGTATAGTTTTTAAGTGCGCGCGAGCTGAGCGCCAAGTGGGCGTGAGCTCGGCGGATAGTGTATATTTAAGGTGCGCCTACTACCCGAATTGAGCGCCGAGTGGGCGGATGCTCACTGCGTTTTCCGACTCTCTGTTATTTCCAGATCTCCGACTTTGGCCGATCTTTTTCAGTCTGTAACTATTCCAATAGTCTTCTAATATCCCCAGAATACATCCCAACTAGTTTTGAATTTAATCTAAACATATTTCTATTTAAGTTATAATTCACTCTCATGCTCGACGAACGAAATTCTTCCAGAAACTCAGTAAATCACTCATCTCTCAGAATAACTCACGAATAAACCTTACTCGTGCATCAGCATAAAATCACGAACAAACTCAAATCCTCAGTTTTAAAACAATGCTACTCACCTCTTGCACGCTTATCCCAGCAACAATATTTCTCGAACCACGGCCGATCACCCACACAGTCCATGTGCGTGCTTGCTAACCCCACCCAGATGATTCTCTGCTCGCAAGAGGAAAACCTTCTGAATCCTTGATCACCAACACCACAAATCCAGTAGCTGATCCCTTCTCTTCCCAATGAAACCCTAGATCGCCAACTGAGAGCCGCAATCGCCAATCTTCGTCAGTTACGATAGAGAGTAAAACGAGTATTCCAAAACTAAACCTAATTTTTCCTTAACCATTTATACCTTCCATATTCAATTTGCCGCTCGACAACCTTTAAACTTCTTTGATTCCATATGTGCTCGCCCACCGAATTCCTACGTACACCCATAGCTAATTAAGTAAATATGCACACATAATTAATTTTAAATAAATAAATAAATAAATTCTTAACAAAAATCGGGGTCTTACAGTGAGACATGGAAAAATCAATTTAATGACTTCCTATCATCACACGGGATTCATAAAAAAGAGGGAGTCACCACCATTCTGTTTAGGTGTGAATGGGCACCAAAATAATCAAATAAAATACAAAAGTGAAAATTAGAGTAAAAATAACTCTACTTTAAAATAAAGAACCAGAGATGGGTAAGGAGATTAGGTTATGAATATGGGAAGGTGTTAGACACCCCTATTCATCCACACAAGGTGGTTGCCAAGTGTTGTTCATGCTTTGAAAAGGCTTGCTTAAAAACCAAATTAAAAATAGAGAAAAAGAATAAATAAAAAAATGTATGGCTTTTTCTATATGAATGACCCAATTAATTCTGGACCATTCATATGAATATGCCATCTCTAGGGTTTCATGATTGAGTAAAATCAAGATAAAAAAACAAACCTAAATTTAAAACTTGAAAAACTAGCTTCAAGTTAAATCCTTGAAATCTTAGAACTACATAATAAAAATTAAAATCAAAATATTGAGGAATTAAACCTGAACAATCTAGGGTACAGATCTGGTCCAGATCTCTCATTAGTTGAGAAATCTAAACCAAATACACCCATGTTGATGAAAAACATCAAAAAGGGAGAGTTTAAACCATAGGCTCTTCTCTCAAAAATTAAAACCACTCAAAAATCACCTCATAACATTGAAGAATAAATCTGAACAATTATAGGGTACAGATCTGGTCCAGATTTCTCATTAGTTGAGAGATCTAAACCAGATACTCCCATGTTGATGAAAAACATCAAAAAGGGAGAATTTAAACCATAGGATCCTCTCTCAAGAATTAAAAACAACACAAAAATCACTTCATAATAAATCTGAACAATCTAGGGTATAGATCTGGTCCAGATTTCTCATTAGTTGATAGATCTAAACCAGATTCACCTATGTTGATGAAAAACATCAAAAAGGGAGAGTTTAGACCATAGGATCCTCTCTCAAGAATTAAAAACAACTCAAAAATCACTTTATAATATTGAAAAATAAATATGAACAATCTAGGGTACAGATCTGGTCTGGATTTCTCATTAGTTGAGAGATCTAAACTAGATTTACCCATGTTGATGAAAAACATCAAAAATGGAGAGTTTAGACCATAGGATCCTCTCTCAAGAATTAAAAACAACTCAAAAATCACTTCATAATATTGAAGAATAAATCTGAACAATCTAGGGTACAGATCTGGTCCGGATTTCTCATTAGTTGAGAGATCTAAACCAGATTCACCCATTTTGATGAAAAACATCAAAAAAGGAGAGTTTAGACCATAGGATCCTCTCTCAAGAATTAAAACAACTTAAAAATCACCTCATGAAACCCTAGAGGTTACTTTAAGGCTTCTGGTTTCAGATCTACCATATTGATCATGGTAGATCCGAAATCCTAGCCTAATAATAACCAAAAGAAAGAAAACCATATGGTGGGTGTAGTTGTATGAAAATTCAAAACTCTAGGAGGAAAATGAGATCTAATGCTATGAACAGCATAGATCTATGGTATTCCTCCATATTTCATAAATAAACAATCACATAATATAACCAAGGTATTAAAAGACATATATCAAGGATTACAACACATAGGTGTCTAACCTACGGATCCATTCCTGTCCTCCTTTCCCCTAGAACTATCTTCACATTTTACAGCTAGAGAAGATACTTGAGGTACTTGGATTTAGGTTTGGGGTTGCAATCATACACAGGCCTTATTCTACAGAAAGGAAGAAGATCAGAATAATCCTAGAAATTAAAATTAGAAAATAAAAGGGGAGAGAGGCTTTCCTGGATTTGAGAAAGCAGAGAGGCAAGGGTTCTCTTCTTCACTTAGAGCTTTTCTAGTCTTCAATTCTTTGCCATTTGCTTGAGAAGAGGCCCTCTATTTATAGGCAAACCCAGGGGCATGGTTGGTCACAAGGGTATGCCAAAATAGGGTTCTAGAATGTTCCAACTTAGTTTTAAAACTTGAGTTGGAGTAAATGTGAAAGCCAACAGAGGGTAAAAAGGGGAGGACGAATCTCCTAAAGAGAGATAGGAATGGTAAATAAGGCTAAAAAATCGAACAATTGCAAAAACGCACAAAACTACGCGTGACCGCATATATATTGCGGTCATGCCTTGACCGCAGATCAAATGCGGTCAAGGCAAATCCACATACCAAATGTGGTCAACACAGGTTCTGTATGCGGTCACGCCTTAACCGCAGATCAAATGCGGTCAAGGCAAATCCACATACCAAATGCGGTCAACACAGGTTCTGTATAGCCTTGACCCTTTTTATCTGCACAGGCAATACTTATTTATATGTAATATCATTTAAGTAAATGTCCTCGTATTTTTTAATCTCCATTTACTTAAGATATTACATGTAAATAAGCAAACACCCCCCCCCCCCCATTTGAATTGATTAAAAATAGTTCCAGACCCAAATTCCAAGTGAATAAAAAGTCAACTTTCCAGTTCAAGGCTAAATTCTAGTTTTTCAGGTCCGGTAAAAAGATTCAACATGTTAATATCAAGGTATTTGTCAAGATTTAAAGGCTCAAAAAATTCATTTATGCAATAATATTGTGTAGGAAGGGAAATTTTTGAGATGCCACATGGCAAAATCTCACAAAAGTATGGACCCCACTTAGAGATAAAATTATATAATCTCTAAAATAGCTAATAAATTGCTTGTGGGGCCCCTTTAAAGGATTATTATATTGATAAATCTCAAAAAAATGAATTATCTTTAAATATGGATAATTATTCCAAAAATAGAGAATTATCTACAACTTGTGATAATTATCTCAAGAGTTTTTAAATCTAGAGAGCTCTATCCTCCCAACATCTATAAATAGGGTGGTTCTCTCCTCATTCAAAACACATGAAGTCTACAAAAGAAAAGAAGCAAATTTCTGCTACTCTGAAGACTGAAGCCCTGAAGAACTGAAGCTGTTCTGAAGACCTAAATCTCTGAAGAGTTGAAGTGCTGCTGTTCTGAAGATCCAACAAGCCTTGAAGAATTGAAGACTTGAAGACTAAAAATTGTATTCAAGATCTGAAGATTCAAACATCCAGTCTCTGACACGCTCTACAGCCCAGAGATCTACATCAAATACCAAAGTTTTCCAAGATCTTCAACAAGCACAAAAGCCGAAGATCAAGCCAAAGACTTTTCCCCAAATCCAGCACAGATCTACACGTAGAATCCACCAGATCTACCACTTTATCTGCTTTTCGTGAAGTTTGGAAAGCCGAAAACCGATTTGGGATCAAGCTATTTTAGCCCTCAAATCGAAGATTTGTGAAGAAAAGAATCAAAGGAATCACAGAGATCTGTACCCTACATTTATTTTTAATAAAAATACAAATTTATTTGTATTGGCACATCTGATCCGTTTGATTTCAAACGCAAAATTTGTGTATACAAATTTTTGGCACGCCCGGTGGGACCATCTCTGCCTTTCATCTCTTTTCGTCATTAAAGGAATTTTTGCAAGTTCAAAGTCAACATCCATGGCTCAAAGGTCAACATCATCCAAGGTTACGCAGAAAGATATTGCTGAAAAGACAACTGGATCTGATCTTGGGGTTCTAGTATATCTTTGATCAAGTCTTAACACTCACGCAACTGGCGTGATTACTAGAAGTAGGGCAAAAGCTCTATCTCAACCAATTCAAGCAGTTACTGCTTTGCCAAAATCAATTCCAGTTTTTGGCACATCCAAATCTGCTCAACCTGCACTCACTCTGGTGACACAGGAAGCAAAGGAATCTGCATCCAAGTCTGCTGAAAGGATCTTAGCTCATCCTGTTTTCTCTCAAGATTCGAACTCTGGGAGTAAAGCTGTCACGTCAGAAGATGATAGTTCAAGCACAGGTTCTATATCACCCAGCAAGACACCGAGATCTACGTCTTCAAGACCCTCGGATACTGCTAATTCATCATATTCAGTTGCCATGCCAGTAATGATGACCCAAGGTGTTTCCCTTGAAGAGCAGATAGCAGCTATGGCTAAAGCTATTGAAGGACTCACCAAGTCCGTTCAAGAAAAGGATGCCCAAATTGCAACACTTGTGAGTAAACTTGAAGATGTTGAAGATTCAAGCCAGGGGCCGATCAATCTACCTAAGTTCCCTCCTCAACAAGCATCCCATGATATTCCAGAATCATCAAATAAAGGAAAAAGCCCTGTTGAAGAAATCCCAGTATATCCTGATACCTCTATTCCTGCTGGTCAACTTAAAGAATTCATCATGAGCGCTATTCAAAATAAGTTTGAGGGTGGAACTCACTCTTCATTCTCATACTCGAAGCCTTATAGTCAAAAGATTAGTGAGATGAAGCTTCCGGTTGGTTATCAACCACCAAAGTTTCAACAATTTGATGGAAAGGGCAATCCGAAACAACACATAGCCCACTTTGTTGAAACTTGCAATGATGCTGGAACTAATGGTGACCTTTTGGTGAAGCAATTTGTACGGTCATTGAAGGGGAATGCCTTTGATTGGTATACAGACCTCGAACCAAGCTCTATTGATAGTTGGGAACAGATGGAAAAAGAGTTCCTCAACCGATTTTATAGCACAAGGAGAACGGTTAGTATGATTGAGTTGACAAACGCTCGCCAATGGAAAGACGAGCCAGTAATTGATTACATCAACCGATGGAGAAATCTTAGTCTTAATTGTAAGGACAGGCTTTCTGAAGCTTCTTCAATTGAGATGTGTATTCAAGGCATGCATTGGGATCTCCGTTATATTCTTCAAGGCATTAAACCAAAGACCTTTGAAGAATTGGCTACACGAGCTCATGACATGGAGCTTAGCATACAAGCCAATGCAAGTTGCAACATTCCAGTCTATGAGCCACGTCGTGAAGGGGGCAAACCATTTGTTGAGTCTGACAACGGTAACCAATCAATGGTATCAAGTGTTTCTCCTGTAAATATTTTGGCTAAACCAAAGAGGAACGAAAAGCAAAAGTCTACACCTCTTCAAGACAGAGAAAAGAAAAGGCCTTCTTTGAAAGAATTACAAGAAATGCAATATCCATTTCCTGACTCAGATGTTCCCGAGATGTTTGAGCAATTGTTTAAACAAAATTTGATTGAACTACCAAAGCCGAAACGCCCTGAAGAGGCTGGCCAGGTAGACAATCCAAATTACTGCAAGTATCACCGGGTGGTTAGCCATCCAATTGAAAAATGTTTCATCTTGAAAGAGAAGATTATAGATCTTGCTCGTCAAGGGAAAATTATCCTTGACAATGAAGAAGTGGTTACATCAAATCTTGTAACAGTTGCATTTGGGTCTTTTGACTCTATCATTCTGCCAGTACAGCAGACTTCGCAAACTGGGGGCATGAACTCAACTAAAGAAAATGAATCCCATTCTGATGTTGAAGGTTGGACCCTAGTTACTGGCCAAAAGCAACGAAGTTCATATCTTCCACAACCCCAAAAAACTTGGAAGAAGAAGAACCAAAAGAATAGGAAGACGGCAACCAAGTCAAAAAGAAAGAAGCAGGGAAGGAAATCGTTCGTGGTCAAGTCTACTTCACAAGCGCCAATCGAACTTATAAAGCAAAGTACTCAAGTTCCTGTTACTTTGCTGGAGTTCATGCCAAAGAATTTCTTAAAGAAATATTATCCATGAAGAAGGTGCTCCTTGATAAGAGTCTAAACTGTCTCAGTGCTCCTAGACACGAGCTTAAATTATCTAAAACACTCCTTATCATATGAGTCTAAACTATATGATACTCCTAGCCTATATGAGTTTAAACTATACATGGCACAAAAAAAAACTTAGGTTGAAAACCTGAAAAGGCAACCTAACAAAATAAAGGAACTACGTGTGACTTGATCCCTACTTGAGTACGTAGGCAGCCTGGGAAGTTACTCCAGGTTCAGTCCAAATCATTATCATCCCTACTAAGTATGGGGAATGAGCATTCAAAGTCAATCAACAATCATGATACAAAAAGAAAAAAAAAAAAAAAAGAAAACAAGTATTAAATTGATATCATGATTAATTGAAAAAGTCAAGCAAGAAGGTGTTGCGATAGGAGGCCAGAATGGTTGCAAGTCTTTGATCTTTATCATGATCATAAAACAACCCTTGATCTCATGCAAAATCTCCAAGTTGAAAGCCATTCATGAGATACCAAGAAAATTATAGACCAAAGTGTCAGTTTAAAAGAAGAGAATCGGCATGACATCACGACATGTTCTCAGTCCGTTTCCATCTTCAAAGCTAATCAGGTCAAGATCCAGAATCGGCAAGACATCACGACATGTTCTCAGTCCGTTTCCATCTTCAAAGCTAGTCGGGTCAAGATCCAGAATCGGCATGACATCACAGGTCAAGATCCAGAATCGGCAAGACATCACGACATGTTCTCAGCCTGTTTCCATCTTCAAAACTAGTCGAGTCAAGATCCAGATTCGGCATGACATCACGACATATTCTCAGCCTGTTTCCATCTTCAAAACTAGTCGAGTCAAGATCCAGATTCGGCATGACATCACGACATATTCTCAGCCTGTTTCCATCTTCAAAACTAGTCGGGTCAAGATCCAGATTCGACATGACATCACGACATGTTCTTAGTCTGTTTCCATCTTCAAAACTAGTCGGGTCAAGATCCAGATTCGACATGACATCACGACATGTTCTCAGCCTGTTTCCATCTTCAAAACTAGTCGGGTCAAGATCCAGATTCGGCATGACATCACGACATGTTCTCAGTCTGTTTCCATCTTCAAAACTAGTCGGGTCAAGATCCAGATTCGGCATGACATCACGACAATGTTCTCAATTTATTTGGTTGCAAGCCCCGAGAGCAAAGAGTACAAAGAGGCAAAGAACTCATAAAGTTACAGTTCACAAACAAATACTCAATGGTGTTTACAAGGCAATGTGGAAGAACTCTGCAATGATTTAAAAAAAAAAAGGAGAGAGAGGAAACTTACACTAAAGTTTGGCACAAGTTGTCTCTTAAAATAACAAGGTCTTCTGGGTTGCACAATTACTTATGTATTCCTGCAAATATCAAGAAGAAGAATGAAAAAAAGAATTTTGTTTGCAACAATCAAGAAACAAAACAAGTGAAATCTTCTGCAGCTTCCAAGAATTTGCTTTTTGCTAAAGAAAAAGCTTCTTCATCAAAGAGGAATCATAACGTAAGTACCATTAATGTTAGTGCTACATCTACCAATAAAAGTGAAGGCAATGCCTCGAGTTCCATTTATGGAACTGTCGATATGTTACAGGTATATGCTCCGACAAGCACATATGAAGTCAAATCATTGATTTTGGAAACTCCATCAAATATAAAGGAGGCTGGTGGATAAAACAGTGGAGTTCGTACTAAAAAAAAATTAGTAAAGAAAATAATTTTCCTATGGAGCAAGACACTATTAATGA
This sequence comes from Buxus sempervirens, assembly GCA_947561395.2. Lineage (NCBI taxonomy): Eukaryota > Viridiplantae > Streptophyta > Magnoliopsida > Buxales > Buxaceae > Buxus > Buxus sempervirens. The sequence continues at coordinate 5,364,443 of OX387187.1, read as the reverse complement.
AAAGTTTCCATTCCTCCTGCCATCTAACCAGTATCACCCATATTATCTCAAAGTTCTTGAGAAAGCTCGAGAGTCAAAATTACCAGAAAGGAGTTCTATCTCACAGAAACACGACATTCCATGCAAAGGATCGGTCGGTTGTGATTAACATATGATCTTTAGAGAAAGAGAAGGCAGCCTTTGCTAGGCTAACTACTGTGCCACATAACCAAGTCTGGTATTTTTTTTTTAAAAAGGGGCATAGGTTCTGCTATGCTGAAATAAGTCGATTGCCACAAAGCCAACCCCTACTGTTAATGGCAATCTAAACTTCATCATAGAATATTAGCTATTGAAATTATTATGGGTGTATCTATTTGTTTGAAGCATGGCCATGGAATAATAAATACCATGGATGGTGAGAGCATGAACAGCAACACCATGGATGAATTCATCATGTGTTGATGGAAACAAATCAATAATGGTCAACACACATACATGCATATAAAGTCATTAAAGCAAGTTGATGTTTTTGACATGCATGGTCTTTTGACACATCATACCAGCCTTGGAATTTGAATCAGTAGAACAATCAAGGATAGGTGTTAACAAAGTACGGGTGCTCTATTTTGGTACAAGCCTACGATAGGTCTCGTTTGTCTCGAATAGGATTCGAAGTTAAAGATTTCTAGATGTTGACAATCGCATCAAGTTAGGAGGTGGTGTGAAGGAGAGAAAGCAATACCCTTGGAGATGAGAAAAGAAACGTTTTAAGTGGAAAATATGTAAAGAAAGAAGAAGAGACAAAACCGAACACAAAAGAAAGGGAGAGATGTCTTACCTATTGCAGATGATTCAAAGAATGCTTTAATGATGCTTCTACAAATTTTGACCCTACGCCCAATGTGTTCCCAAAATAAGGGGATGTTGTGCTTATATAAGTGCAAAAGAGAGTTCTCTCCCAAGTTAAACACTAGAAGAGATAGTGTCCTCATCCAAGTTAAACACTGAAGAAGGGGATGAAAACAAAATCCATGAGTTTTTTTTAAGTAATTTAATTACTTGCGTGGTACCCACAAAGGATACGTGGACCATGGGAACAAGAAAGGGGAACCTCTTGTTGATAAATAAGATTTGGAATGCACAAATTCTCACTTCTTACAAGCTTCAACTAGTGCCACCTGTAATTGGAGGTCCTGAATGCACGTGGTGTCAGATTCAAAGAGGATGTTTCTCATGGTGGGCTTGCTAATGTTGGCGCGCGGATCCTCTGTGAAGCGCATCGCCTGTGAAGCAAAGGCATCCTCTGTGAAGCGCAATCCAACGGACCAGAATAAGCGAAGGTTATAATAGTAATTTTGATCCAAACGCTTAAAAAACTATTAAAACTCTCCTCGGCTCTCTCCTCGGCAAGACGAAAACGCGCGAAACATTTATATTATTTAACTTATAATCTTGTCCACGTCCGAACTTTCTCTGTTCTTACTCAGACATTTCTGTGTTTACTCCGACATTGGCGGGAAAGGTGCTGTCTTTACTCTCACTTCGAAGAAAAGGAAGGCAGCTACCACAGTTCCACTTCCAAGTGTTAAAGAAGAAGGGACCACCACTCACTCCACCATTATGGGTTTCTATTTAAGACTCCAACAACCAATGTAAACCAGGTACATAAACAGATTTTTGGCCTTTTCCATTAATGTCAACCCCCGAAGATGGTGGAACCTTAAATAAATTGAAATGATGGTCGGGCGAACAATGCCGCGCCGCCACACATCGACAGGGTACGCCCAGAAATAAACAGCTGTCAAATAAGCCATTACCACCCCCGAACAAGCCTTAGGTACCCACCGAAAAAATGTGAGGTTCACCACAATTAAGCCTAGGTACACACCATAAGAACCTGTAGGTACCCACCAAAAAACCGCCAATAATGCCCTAGGTACCCCCAATTAAGCCAAAATAAGGCATAGGTACCCAAGAAATTGTCGTAGGTATCCCAAATCGTCTGGCACCGATTAATCCTGGGATTTAATCGTGATGAAACAGAGACTTCATGTTCTCTGGAGAGTTAATCGGGACAGTCGCGATTAATCTTGAGATTAATCGCGAGACCTAATCTTGACTGGGCGATTAGTCGTGGATGCTAATCGCGGATCTCACGATTAATCTCTGGGCTAATCGCGCGGACATGTTTTGTCTTTTTTTTGACTTTATTTGTTGCCAGTATATTCTATCTTATTTTAACCAAACCTATGGGAATGAAGAAGGTCCAAAACTTATGTACCACCTTCGTACCCTTGGCGTACCGTAAAAATAATTCGTAGGTACCATGTGTGTAGGTACTAAGAAATTATTCCGACGTACTCAAGTTTTGTAATAAGCCGTCAAAATACACCAACTTGGCACATGGTTGAAGAGAATGGTTACCCTGTGATGTTCATGGGTACTATATATTGTTATTAGTATGATATTCTAAGTGGAATATCTGTTTTATGTTGTAGGGACAAATGGAGCAAGTCATTTGTACAAGTGGAAGTGAGCAATTAAGTGGAGATGAGGTTAGTGATGATATAGCGGATATAAATACAGTGCCTAGAGTTGTAAGAGCACTAAGGTTCGATGACGGCGAAGGGCATACTCAAAATTTTAGGCCATCTGTGGGAATGGAGTTCCCATCTACCGATGAAGCGTATAGATTTTACAATGCTTATGCAGCACAGAAGGGCTTCAGTATTCGAAAGAGTACGAGCTGGAAAAGTCGGAAAGATGGTAAGGAGTTGTGTAGGAAGTTTTGTTGCTATAAAGAAGGGAAGAAGGGAATAGACAAACGGGATAAAGATGTGAAGAACCCTAGAAAGGAAACACGTACGGGTTGTTTGGCACACATGAGTGTGAAAGCTCAAGACAATGGCATGTATTTTGTAGCGAGCTTTGAGGACGAGCATAATCATGAGGTTGTTACCCCAAGTAAGGTCCACATGCTACCTTCACAGAGGAAAGTTACAGAGGCGCAATTAGCAGAAATTGTATTAGCAGAAAGCAGTGGCATACGACCAAAGCATGCTTTTGAGTTCATGGGTAGAGAAGCCGGCGGAAGAGAGAATTTGGGCTTCCTACCTATTGACCATAAGAACCAGATTCGTGACAGACGGAGAGCAATGAAAGTAGGAGACGGATCAAGGTTATTAATTTATTTTGAAGGACAACTGATTGACGATCCGTCTTTCTTTTATGCTGTACAAGTTGATGAGAACAATGAAATAACAAACTTTTTCTGGGCTGATCGGAAGATGCAAGAAGACTACAATAATTTTGGAGATGTTGTTTGTTTTGATACAACTTATAGGACAAACGAAGCTCAAAGGCCATTTGCACCATTGGTTGGAGTCAACCATCACAGACGAATGGTAGTGTTCGGAGCTGCAATGCTTTATGATGAGACGAAGGCATCCTTTGTTTGGTTGTTTGAAACATTTATAAAGGCAATGAATGGGAAAGGGCCAGTTACCATCTTGACAGACCAAGATGCAGCTATGTCAGCTGCAATTGCTTTTGTTTTGCCGAACACGTATCATCGGTTATGTGTATGGCATTTGCACCAAAATTCATTGAAGCATCTCGGTCACATATTCCAAACGAGAACCTCCTTTTCATCTGATTTCAATCGGTGTATATATGATTACGAGGAAGAGGCTGAGTTCTTGGAAGCGTGGGATGCAATGATTCAAAAATACGATCTCCAAGACAATGAGTGGCTGAAGGGCATATTTAAGATAAAGGAGAAATGGGCCCTTGTATATGGAAGAACTACATTTTGTGCTGACATGAAGAGCACCCAACTGAGTGAAAGCTTCAACAGCCGGTTAAAGAAATACACGAAGTACAACATGGACGTCTCGTGTTTTTTCCAGCATTTTGCAAGGCTTTTGGATGATATCCGTTACAAGGAACAGGAAGACAATTATAATATGAGCCAGCGTATTCCAAGAATGATGGCGGAAATCATCATATTAAAGCATGGAAGGGAGGTATACACACCGAAGCTGTTTGAGATTTTTCAATCGGAATATGCAAAAGCTCAGAATCTTGTTGTTAATGAGACTTCACATACTGAGACATCCAAAATCTATAAAGTTAGCTTATTTGATAATCCTCGAGGGCATGTTGTTACAGTTAACACTGAGGATGATATGTTGAAATGCAGTTGCCGTAAGTTTGAATTTGTTGGGATTTTGTGTAGCCATGCACTCAAAGTACTTGACATGCGAAATATTAAGAGGATCCCAAGTCAATACATATTAAAGCGGTGGACAAAGGATGCAAAGGGTTGCAGCCCAAGTTATAGTCGTATGTCAGATGAGGAAGTGGCAAAGCTGTCCTTGGTTAAACGGTACAGAGAACTTTGCCATAATGCCGTTAAATTATCAGCAATTGCTGCCGAAACTTTCGAGGCATATGAATGTGCTGCGAATGGGCTGGCCATTTTAATGACTGAAGTTGGAAATGTGCTGAAGAACAAGCCTCCGAGCACAGTGGATGTGAATGAAGGAGAGAATTTATCTGAAAATATCCAAATCACCGTTGCTGGACTGAAGAGGAAGCCGGGTCGAGGTCGTAGTGGACGTCGACCAAAACATTTTTCAGAAAGGGCTCCAAAGAGCAAGAGGAACCATGACAGACCAGCTCAAACGGCAAATACAATTCAGACTCAAACTCCACCACAAACACAATATGCAAGTCAAAGCTCTGGATGGAGTGAGACAATGGTATAATACTTACCTCATACTAATGTATTTGTTTTATCATATCATGATTATGGTTTTATGGGGGATTTCTTATTTTTTATGAATTTTATGTATTCCATAGGCCTCTCATCAGTTTCGAACAGATGGAGTGGTGACGGGAATGCAATCGAGAACATATCCTATGGCTGAATATGCAATTTTGTCTCCATTCCAACAACCTGGTACTTACACACAGCTACTGCGGGTATATTTTCTAGAAGATCCTACTCTTCAATACTTTTTGAAGACTTTCAATGCTTTGCAATGACATTCCATTAATGACAGGAATCAATGAGTCCAAACATATTCCAAGAATCCAACTCAAGCAATACTGTTGGCCAGAATCAATTTGGCTCCTGTTCAAGCTCTACTGTAGGGAGATCTCCAGGAGTTTATAGTCGAGATGGGAGCGTATATCGTCAAGAAGGAGATTTAGATCATTTCCCTGGAGATTTGTGATTCTTTTGTATATTGGTACGACAAGAAAGGGGGAGTGAATTGTGTGTATTGAATGTGTTGACAGTGTTAGTCCTGTAATTATATTGTTCTTGTAGTGCAATGTAAGTGTTCATTTTTTCTAATTGTACAAGGATGTGTATGTACCAAATGTATACTTCCAGTGGAATGAGAATCGCAATTTTGAGTTAATTATTTAGTTCTGTTAATTGGTTAATATTTTCAGAGCTTCTTTCTGTTCCTCTTGCAAGTACATCCCAAATAAAAATAAGGTTCCCCCATTAATAACACAGGTACATCCAACATCAACCCTTAGGCGCCACCCATAATGGCTCCCAAAACCCCCCAATATATAAATTTTGTACACCCCAACTGAAGAGTTAAGGTATCCCCTGAAACAACAACAAGAACCCACCCATCTGGACCTTAGGTACCGTAGATTACGCGTTAGGTACCCACAATCATGCTTTAGGTACCCCACAAATAAGCGCAAGGTACCCTCTGCACAAATAGCATGACGCGCGTACCTGGGATATCAACGCCCGAACGTTGCAGTACGAATTGGTGATTGAGATTTCAACGCGCGAACGTTGGTTCGTAACGTCCGCGCGTTATAAGGAAATTCTTCCTACTTCCTAACGTACCACTTTGTTCCCTGTAATTATGCCCTTGTCCTCAAGGAATCCCCCCAATGATGCCTTAGGTAGCCCCCAAATGAGGCCTACGGTGCACCGCCAATCATCTTTTCAAAGAAGGAACTGATTCGGAGTAGATTGATGGACAAAGTTATATCAAATGGAAACAACAGAGGATTATGATGCTGTAATTACGAATACTTTTACTATGGGAAATGAGTACATTCTACACATCTGAGTTGCGTTGAGATAAAGACATTTATATCCAAAACATAGAAGTACGTCTAAAATCAGGACACTATGGTGCAATGTCATCGTCATCAGACCCGGGAAGTGGTGGGAGGGATGGAGTCTGCTGAGTGGAGCAAGTGAAGAGATGAGTCACTATCTTCACGGCTTTCTTGACCAGCTTCTTTAGTCCACCAACTTCATGAGTGATAGATTCCTGAAACATTCCAAAATCACGTCGTAGACTGCCAAAATCCTCTCGAATCTCTCCAACATCTTGGCTAAGCCTACGAAAGGCTTCTGACGACGGTCCACGTCGTGAATATGTCTTGAAAGAGCTGGGTTGAGAAGTGGGTGGACGAGGATGTGATGACGAAGGTTGTGCTGGCTCTGCTTCCTCTCTTTGTTGTGGCTGCTGTTGGTGCGCCATTGATTCTTCGGATCTCTGAGCCGCGTGACAGTGGTGGTGCAAAGGTGCAAGTTGCATTTGATTTAGATTCATCTGTGAAAATTGCCTTGAAATAACCATGGAATCAGGAGGTCCACGTAAACCAAACCTCATCCCAATCCTGGTCATAAGATAGGCAAACGGAAGGGCTCTGGGACGAGATGAATGGACAACTTGACATATATGTCTGCAAATGAATGTGGGCAGACAAAGGCGCGTCCGAGTAATGAGACGGTAGAGAAGGAAGACCATGGGCTTGGTCAGCTCGAACTTATTACCGCACCTAGGATAGACATTGAATGTGAAGATGAGATGGAGTATTCTATACGCAGGGAAGAGCTGATTAGCTTGAAGCACAGTCTTTTTCCATGGTGCATCAATCCCACACAGACATTGAGTGGCCTCAGCAAGTTCCTCTTGCGTTGGTGGGTTCAGGAAACGGATCTCTGATCTAGGTATACCCATTAGATCACTTATCAAGTCAGGTGTGACAGTATATGTAGAGTCTGCCACTTTGATCTCAAATGCAGGCTCACAAAAAGGAGGGGTGGACAAGTTACGGGATCCGGCATAAAGTTGAGCAACAGTCGAGGAGTTGGCAGCATCCCCCCAATCTAGAATGCCGGACCAACCAACAGCTTCCAGAATCTGTACAATACCATATGGTTCTAAACATGATCTAAGAACCGGTTTCTCAACAATCAAGGGTCGCTGCCGAATCTGCTCGGCTTCAGAAGGTGCAGACGATGAATTATCAGGAGAATAAGGCTCCCTGTGGATGGTAGACTGAGAGGGATTGGGTTCCTCTGTCTCAGAAGGGCTGTAATGAGAGCCGGAAGATAATGAGGGACTTGCAGGTGCAGGAGTCCTATCCCTTCTCCTCTTATGGCGCATGCTAGAATTCTTTGTTCGAGGCATGATTTGAGAAAATGACAGAGAACAAAACAATGTTCGACACAACTCACAGTGGAAACTTGGTGGAGCCAAACCGTAAACCCCGTATATTTGGCCTTGAGTTGGAGAGTATACAGGCTTGGAGAACCCTGGAAGAAACAGGAAGTGCGTATACCGTAGATTAATCGTGATTTGGAGGCGAGAGGCAGCAGGAGAACAGTGGAATAAGGGGACCCGCGCGTAGGAAACCCTAGATTACTCGTGAGTACGAAGTGGAGCGAAACCCTCTATTTATACACCCAAACATAAACCCTCGCTTGTGCGCATACAAATAATACATACGGCCGCACGATTAGTCGTACAAATCAATAGATTAATCGCATGCTTAATCGCCATGTTCCGATTACGCATGGGACCTAACCCTGATGAAACAGCGACTTGCTGTATGAAAATATTATATTTTTATGATATAATAATGTGTCTAGAAATCATGGGAAAGGTATTGAATGATGTGAGAGTTTATAACATTCATGTCACGTTATGAATGTGACTCATGTAAGATATGTGCACGTATTTTTGAACCTTCAATACATACAAATCTGAGTACCCCCTAAAGAAGGCCATGCTACCCCAGACTTAAGCCCAAGGTACTGTGCAAAGTTTTCCAAAACGTGACCCCATGAAGAGAGAACCAATAGCACAGAGTTGTAGCGAGGTAACCCAAGAAATACGACCACGGCACCCCTCAAAAAATTCTAAGGTACATCAGGAAAAAAGCCAAAGGTGCCCCCCAATAATGCCTTACGGTTGCCACAATTAAGAAGCCAGGTACTGTATGGGTACCCCACATAAAACGCAGGTACCCAAAAAAACATATGAAGGTACCCCATACAATAGCGCGCGAAAGGTCCTTCAGAAAGCGCGCGCTTCAGTTGTCCTCTTAATCTGGAACGTGCGGGCGTTAAAGACAAACGTCCGCGCGTTGACGACTGTGCCCCTTTCCTTCTACGGGGTACCTTACCTGTAACACAGGGGTACCTTCTTATTATATCAATGGCTACCTTAGTTTTAACTGGGGTACCTGTGGCCTACCCTAATATGCGCGTCTGTGCTTGTACATACATGTGTACAAATACATACAAGCAGCCGATACACAACAAAAAATGTACTTACAAGTGTGCAAACAGGAACACACACACATATAAACGCAGGTATATATGTGTGTGCGTGGGTACACGTACAGACATGTGTACACATGCCAAGTACGTCATAGGTACCCCAACTAATACGTGGATACCCACGCATAGGGAATCAAGGTACCCCATACGTAAGGCGAAGGTACCCAATATGAGGAATTACTAAGAAAAGTTAACGCGCGGACGTTAAAGTTAACGCGCGAGCGTTAAAGCTAATAAAGCGGCAACGATCTTCTTCGGCCAGAACGTTCGCGCGTTAAAGACCAACGTCCGCGCGTTCACTTCTGTTCCCCTCACCCTCTACCGGGTACCTTCGTTTTGAAACCGGGGTACCTTCGTATTATATAGTGCAGTACCTTAGTTTTAATTGGGGGTACCAGGGGCCAACCATAATATACGCGTCTATGCATGTACATACATGTGTACACATACATACAAGCAAGCCGGTACACACCAAACAATGTACTTACATGTGTGCAAACAAGAACACACATGTACCCAGGTCTGTACATGTGTACACATGTACATGATATATGTGTACACAAGTACATGTTCTTTAACGTGTACATGTACGGACATGTGTGCACATGCACACACATGTCTACATCTGTTCAAATGCATGTAAATGTACATGTATGTGTACAAATGTCCACACATGTACATGTGTGCTCATATTGACATGTGTAAGCGTGTACACATGCACACACATGGGCACATGTGTGTACACACACGCACATGTGTACACATATACATATGTGTAAATGTGTACACAGATGACAATGTCCATGTGTACATTTGTAAGGTACATCAGCAAACAAGCCAGAGGTACCCCCAAATGATAACTTACGGTAGGGACAATTACGAAAACAAGTACGTCATAGGTACCCCACATAAAACGTGGGTACCCCAACAATAACATGACGGTACCCCACACGTAAGGCGAAGGTACCATATATAAGGAATTACTAGGAAACATTAACGCGCGGACGTTAAGGTCCAACGCGCGCGCGTTAAAGCTATTAATGCGCGTCCGACAGCTGTCTAATTCGGCAGGAACGTTCGCGCGTCCATGACCAACGTCCTCGCGTTGACGTCTCTTCCACTTTCCTTCTACAGGGTACCTTCGCTTTTAAAACAGGGGTACCTTTGTATTATATCCTTGGGTACCTACCTAATATTTGGGGTACCTGTGTCCTACCATAATTTACGCTCCTGTGCTTGTACATACATGTGTACAAATACATGAAAGCAGCCGATACACATCAAAAAATGTAATAACACGTGTGCACAGATGACAATGTCATAGGAACCCCAACTAATACGTGGGTACCCAAGGATAGGGAATGAAGCTACCCCACACGTAAGGCGAAGGTACCATATATAAGGAATTACAAGGAAACATTAACGCGCGGACGTTAAGGTCCAACGCGCGCGCGTTAAAGCTATTAATGCGCGTCCGACAGCTGTCTAATTCGGCAGGAACGTTCGCGCGTCCATGACCAACGTCCGCGCGTTGACGTCTCTTCCACTTTCCTTCTACAGGGTACCTTCGCTTTTAAAACAGGGGTACCTTCGTATTATATCCTTGGGTACCCCCCTAATATTTGGGGTACCTGTGTCCTACACTAATTTACGCTCCTTTGCTTGTACATACATGTGTACAAATACATGAAAGCAGCCGATACACATCAAAAAAATGTAGTAACACGTGTGAACAGATGACAATGTCATAGGAACCCCAACTAACACGTGGGTACCAAAGGATAGGGAATGAAGCTACCCCACACGTAAGGCGAAGGTACCCAATATGAGGAATTACTAGGAAACGTTAACGCGCGGACGTTAATGTCGAACGCGCGAGCGTGAAAGTTATTATTGCGCGTGTGACAGCTCTCTTCTTCGGCCGGAACGTTCGCGCGTTAGAGACCAACGTCCGCGCGTTAACGTCTGTAGCCCTTTCCTTCTACTCGGGTACCTTCGTTTTAGCCCCGGGGTACCTTCGTATTATATCTTGTGCTACCTTAGGTTTAAGTGGGGTACCGGTGGGCTACCCTAAGATATGCTTCGGTACATGTGTACAAATACATACAAGCAAGCCTATACACATCAAAGAATGTTCTTACATTTGTGCACACAAGTACACATTTTCCTGTGTGCGTGGGTACACGTACATGTACATGTGTACACACATTTACCTGTACCTGTGTACACACATGTAGATGTTTACAAATGTACACACATGGGCACATGTTTATACACATATACATGTGTAAACATTGGTACATGTCTACTCATATATAAATGCACATGTACATGTATATATGCGTGCACACACATGTACACATGTGTATATGTGTAAACATGGAGATGTATATATGAGTAGACATGTTCACATGTGTATCTGTGCACACATGTATATGTGTGTAAACATGTTCCCATGTGTGTACAGGTATAAACATGTACATGTATGTACAAAGGTAAAGGTACATGTGTGTACACATGTACATGTACATACATGTTTACACATGTACACATGTATGGACATGCACAGAAGCGTATATTAGGGTTGGCCACAGGTACCCCAATTAAAACAAAGGTACCTCAATATATAATACGAAGGTATCCCGGCTTCAAAACGAAGGTACCCAGTAGAGGGTAAGGGGGACCGACGTTAAGGCGCGGACGTTGGTCTCTAACGCGCGAACGTTTCGGCCGAAGAAGACCGTTGTCGCTTTATCAGCTTTAACGTTCGCGCGTTTGACTTTAACGTCCGCGCGTTAACTTTTCTTAGTAATTCCTCATATTGGGTACCTTCGCCTTACGCATGGGGTACCTTCATTCCCTATGCTTGGGTACCAACGTAGTAGTTGGGGTTCCTATGACGTACTTTTCTTCGTAACTGTGCCTAACCATACATTTGTACACATACATGTACATTTATATGCATTTGAACAGATGTAGACATGTGTGTACATGTGTACTCATATATGTTTAAACATGTACATTTATATATGAGTAGACATTAACTTGGTGCACACATGTAGATGTGTGTAAACATGTGTCCATGTGTGTACATTTGTAAACATGTACATGTGTGTACACAGGTACAGGTACATGTGTGTACACATGTACATGTACATACATGTTTACACATGTACATGTGTGTACACAGGTACAGGTACATGTGTGTACACATGTACATGTACATACATGTTAACACATGTACACATGTGTACATGTACACACATGTCTGTACATGTCTACAAATTTCTGTACCTGTAAACATGTACTTGTGTACATGTACGTATACCCACGCACACACATGTGTGTAATTGTGTACACACATGTAAGTACATTCTTTGATGTGTATAGGCTTGCTTGTATGTATGTGTACACAAGTAGACACATGTACCGAAGCGTATATTAGGGTAGGCCACAGGTACCCCACTTAAACCTAAGGTACCACAAAATATAATATGAAGGTACCCAGGTGTTAAGGCGAAGGTACCCCAGTAGAAGGAAAGGGCAACAGACGTTAACCCGCGGATGTTGGTCTCTAACGCGCGAACGTTCCGGTCGAAGAAGTGAGCTGTCGCACGCGCATTAATAACTTTAACGCTCGCGCGTTCGACATTAACGTCCGCGCGTTAACGTTTCCTAGTAATTCCTCATATTGGGTACCTTCGCCTTACGTATGGGGTAGCTTCATTCCTTATCCTTGGGTACCCACGTTTTAGTTGGGGTTCCTATGACATTGTCATCTGTGCACACGTGTTATTACATTTTTTGATGTGTATCGGCTGCTTTCATGTATTTGTACACATGTATGTACAAGCACAGGAGCGTAAATTATGGTAGGACACAGGTACCCCCAAATATTAGGGGGGTACCCAAGGATATAATACAAAGGTACCCCTGTTTTAAAAGCGAAGGTACCCTGTAGAAGGAAAGTGGAAGAGACGTCAACGCGCGGACGTTGGTCATGGACGCGCGAACGTTCCTGCCGAATTAGACAGCTGTCGGACGCGCATTAATAGCTTTAACGCGCGCGCGTTGGACCTTAACGTCCGCGCGTTAATGTTTCCTTGTAATTCCTTATATATGGTACCTTCGCCTTACGTGTGGGGTACCGTCATGTTATTGTTGGGGTACCCACGTTTTATGTGGGGTACCTATGACGTACTTGTTTTCGTAATTGTCCCTACCGTAAGTTATCATTTGGGGGCACCTCTGGCTTGTTTGCTGATGTACCTTACAAATGTACACATGGACATTGTCATCTGTGTACACATTTACACATATGTATATGTGTACACATGTGCGTGTGTGTACACACATGTGCCCATGTGTGTGCATGTGTACACGCTTACACATGTCAATATGAGCACACATGTACATGTGTGTACATTTGTACACATACATGTACATTTACATGCATTTGAACAGATGTAGACATGTGTGTGCATGTGCACACATGTCCGTACATGTACACGTTAAAGAACATGTACTTGTGTACACATATATCATGTACATGTGTACACATGTACAGACCTGGGTACATGTGTACACATATATACATGTACATGTGTGCACATGTACACACATGTGTACAATCATGTGTACACACATATACAAATGTACATACATGAACGCTCGGACGTTCTCGTGAACAAAACCCGTTGGGACACTTTAAAAAAGTTAAGAGGCTCTGGGGACGACACATATTTAATATCAACGCGCGCACGTTCTCGTGAACGCTCGGACGTTCGCTTCGGGTTTGGGTACCGCCGTGTTTTTGCATGAGGTATCCCCACATTTTGCCTGGGGTACCCCAATCATAAACCGAAGGTACCCTTTGAAGAATTCCTTATGTTTTGGTACATATTTAATATCAACGCGCGCACGTGCTGGGCGCGTGCGTTCGGGCGTTTGCCTATATTTACAAAGAAACAGGTCTGGCGCGTTATTTCGTCCATGCGAATCAAAGCCATCCGAAGCGCTTCATCTTCATTGCGATAAAGTCTTCTCAGGGTGGGTACCACTTCTCTTCTGGAAGAGTTCCAAAGCCTATATTTCTGGTTCGTAGGACTTACGAGATGCTTTACGAACTTTACTGCTTTGATTTTATATGTTACGATTAGGGTATTAATTTGTTCATTTAGGGTTTCCGATCTATGTGTTTATTCTAATGTCTTCAAGAGGTACATTTTGGTTTATCTTCGTCGGAATGGTTTATATTATCGGTTGCAATCAAGTTACTATTCACTTTTCCTATAAGCCTTTGACAAGTACACATCCCTATTGTTATCTCCCTGACGCGTGAATAACGCCTGCACTTTTTCCTCAAGTGTTGGGGTTTTTTTTTTATGTATATAGGGAGTGGGTTTTTTCCACACAATTATTCATATTATTCACATTCTATATTATTTGCATTCGGTAGCACTCATCTTTTCTGTGTCTAACATTATCGTTTGCTATGTGTTGTTTTGTGCATATTTATTTTTCTTCCTCTCTTCTTCTGAAATCTTAGATGGCCCCTAAGACCAGAGCCTCATCTTCTAAACCTAAGAAATCCTCCAGGACAGCCAATAAGAAACGCAGGATTGATTCATTTGATAATTCAATCTTCATCGATCGGCAGGCCAAGAAGCTGTACGAGAATGATGTCAGCCACAGACAAATCTTGCTTGAAAGAGGGGTTATTCTAGAAGACTTCCCCGAGTCTATTAGTTCAGCATTTACCGGGAGGGGATGGGATAACCTCTTCACCAACTTCCTGCTCCCATCCCAACACCTAGTATATGAATTCTATTCAAACATCCACAACATCGCAGACGGTCCATCCTTCGATACCTCTCTCAGAAGGCAGCCCATCCATGTAGATTCTGATACCATCGCTGGGGCCCTAGGTATTCCGAGAGTTGAGAATCCTGACTTCCCGTATGTTGATGCTCCCTTACCACAATTGCTCAATGAAGTGGCTGTTTTTTTACTGACCACTGAGAGGGAGGGGGACTATGAGGGCAAAGCTCTGGATTCCTCCAAGTTTACATTTGACACCTCATTCATATACAAAATCCAATGCTCTAACGTTGCGCCGGTGAGTCACAGATCAATTGTGCCTCCTATGAGGGCACTCTTGCTTTATGCATTGGTCAACAGGCATTCAATTGATGTTCCCACCATCATGATTTCGACTATGCTTGACTGTTTGCTCGATACCAAACGTAGGTGTGGACTTCCTCTCGGGTGTGCCATTGCAAAGATAGTCAAGATGCATCAAATTGACTTCCCCGAGTATGAGTTACTTGCTCCCCTTCCTCCTATCAATACTGCAACATACAATAAGTCCAAGGGGCAATACAACAAGTCTCATCCTCCTCCTCCACCCCCTCCCCCTGTTCCAGGGGTCCATGCGCCTTCTCCTCCATCTCCTCCCCCTGCTGGTGAAGATGCTCCTGCTCCTCCACCCCCTCCCCCTGTTTCAGGGGTCCATGCGCCTTCTCCTCCATCTCCTCCCCCTGCTGGTGAGGATGCTGCTGCTCCTCCATCTCCTCCCCCTGCTGGTGAAGATGCTCCTGCTCCTCCATCTCCTCCCACTGCTGGTGAAGATGCTCCTGCTCCTCCATCTCCTCCCCCCAATGTTTCTATAGGACATGAGCATGATCTTCCTCTCCTGGAGTCTGCTACACATGATCAACCTGTGGAACATGATATTCCATCCTCATCGACGCCTGCTCCTGCTGCTGCTCCTATAGACCAAACAACTTCTTCCCAATTTCCTCGTGGACTCGCATCAATCCTTTCACAGGTTATGGGCATGCAATGTGAGTTGATGAATCAAACCAAGCTACTTCTTGAGAACCAGGAGACGATGAAGCAGCAGATAAAACAATTGTACGATGGTCAACTTGCAAACAAGCATGAAACTGATCGCCACGTTGCTAAGATGGAACATCTTCTTCAGAACGTAGAAAGTGACACCTACTCTGTGAGAAAGGATGTACGAGAAGTGATTAAGCCGAAGTTTGCACAAATTGACAGCAAGTTGAGTTGGGTGAGGTCAACAGTATGGAATTCTGATGACACACTAAAAGCAGTGCATCAGAAGCAGATCAGGCTGAACGAGATATATTTGGAGATGCAACAAGACTACAGCCGGGCCATGAAGCACTTTGAATTGGAAAATCAGGAGCTTCACAGGCTGAATAGGGACAAGGGAGAACGGAGGACAGTTGTCGATGCAGCTTCTCAAGGTGTCGTTGGAGAGCATATTCCTCCAAGTGATGCGGAGTACATTCGAGATGAACATTTGTTGCTTGAACCCCTTGAGCCTGCACACAAAGTTCCTGATCCAGCAGGGCCTGCCCCATAGTCTTGAACCTCTTTTCATGTCATCTGAGTATCGAATGCATCTTATTTGACCATCTTTTTTTACTTATGTGCCTGTAAAACGTTGCGATAAGTGCATGCAAAGCAAATATTGTTTGGTCTTAGCTTTCATTTGTCATATTCCTCTATCTCCCCAATACACACACATTGGGTCTAGCACGTCGTAATGCGTGTACATGCAAAACAACCAGTCGAAGTTGCTGGTTATATTAGCCTATGGTAATGAACTTCCACCTACAAGACTAAGGTATTATACGAAATGATTAAAATCTGCAACGAAGGCCGTGGGAAGACGGGGAATGCAAAAAAAGTCAGCTTATATTAATCTTAATCTTGAGATACCCTTCCAAACGTGCCTACGTATCCCCCAAATCAGCCCAGGGTACCCCCCACACGAGCCTTAATTTATCCACAAAAAATACTCCAAATTAAGGGGAGAGTACCTCCAAGTAACACTTAGGTACCCCAAAGGTAAATTTGAGGTACC
Organism: Buxus sempervirens; assembly: GCA_947561395.2. Lineage (NCBI taxonomy): Eukaryota > Viridiplantae > Streptophyta > Magnoliopsida > Buxales > Buxaceae > Buxus > Buxus sempervirens. The sequence goes on along the minus strand of OX387187.1, from coordinate 5,347,944 downwards.
CCACTAGAAACCCGAAGGTACCCACACGTACAAAATAGTGGGAGCATAATCAACACGCGAATCTTTCCTGGTAACGCTCGCGCGTACTGTGCACTTTAAAGCTGCAACGTGCGGGCGTTAATGATTAACGTCCGCGCGTTAATGATTAACGTCCGCGCGTTTTGTTCATTATCAGTTCCTACTTGGGGGTACCTCCGGCTTACTTATGGGTTACCTTAATATTAATTTTGGGGGTACCTGGGTATTACTTAGGGGTACTTTGGCTTATTTGCTGATGTAACTTAGGCTTATTTCGTGGGCGCCTTGGCCTTATTTCGGCGTGTACGCAACTCTTACTAGGTGACACCTAAGCTTATATGGGGTGGGGGTGGTACATTGTGCCGGTTACGGGGTTACCTTAAACTTCACACGAACCGTACCTTCATTTTGTTTTGGGGGGGAGTACCTAATGTATAGTAACTTGTTTTAAAATTTGGCATAATTTACGATCAACGAGTTTGACGAATCTGTGGCAGAACTTAAGCAATCAAAATAACCAAGCTTTTATTCAATGGATACAATGTCCTATGTACACAATACTTTACAAAAATATGATCGTGAAACATCATAAAAAACTAAACATGCCATAAAAGTAAAATCCAAGTGAATGCTTGATTCAGCTACAGCATTCATTACAGGAACATCCTTGTCCTCAAATAAATACATACAGATTCCCCAAAAATTAAAATTTTAGTTTGTAGTGTGACGCATGTATAATATAAAAATGTTAATACATCGAACTCTCCCCCTAGGTAGAACTCTTCTTCACAATATCATCCTTCACCGTGTTTTCTTCGTGGAGGATCATCTCACTCACAATGCTTCTTCTGAAACCCGGAATATCATTCTATTCAAAATTAACAAAACTATATTAATAATGTGATCATTTGGAGCTTTTGAAAACACAACTGGATAGGTTAGGAGTTGTAGCGTACCTGCGTGAATCGAGGAGAAAGTTCTCCTCTCCAGAAAGCGGCGAACTTCATGGCGAAGATTCCACAGTCATTGCTACAAAAGATGCGAGTACAAGTTAATGCTATTAATATCATATCGTAGTAAGTATAGAAAAGAAGGAATAGGTGGAAAACGTACGGGTTGCCTTGCCGAGGAAGCTTAAGAGCATCTGCTTTCGTCCTTGGAAATTTGCTTACTAAAACTTGCTTTTCCCATTGCCAGGTGCATATAATATCTACTGCTTTTAGCTGAAATATAAAAATTGATACTTAATAACAACATTAGTGACACAAGAAATTATTACGCTGATCACTTACCACTCCAGTGAGAACTTCACGGGTTCTCCACACCTTCATCGAGTTCAAAAAAAAGACTTTCTTTTTATTCATGTCAACAACACACATGTACCAATGTTCTTGCTCCAATATAGGGAAAAACAACTGCATACAAACATATTTATTAGCCCTACCCTATTAAAAGATCCCAGCAACAATGGTGAGTTAAGCTTACCATTTTGTAGTTCACTATATTCAGTAGGTACGATGGATCAAATTGATCATTAAGTCTGGTAAGTTCTCGGTTTTCTTCTGCCGCGCAAAAAGTCTGAAAAGTTATAATATAGGTTCAACAGGAGTATTACAGACAGTGTCAAATTCTTTTGAAGAATGTCGTAATAATTACCCCAATATCTGACAGGAAGAAGTAACATGGGCCTCCAACCTGCTGTTCCTGGAAATTCAGCATCCGCATGTAGCAATCCAAGATCTACATAGAAAAAAATAAAATCTAAGAATCCAAATATTTATGCGATCTGACAAGATACTTAGGTTGTTAGACTCCTACCCAGTTGGTAACCCATTTCTCAGGCTTCAAACATTCGAACTCACCGCGGGCAATGAAGACATCAAAGAATCTCACCAAAACCTCGCTACATATATATCCCACAAAAGAAACAGTCAAACCATACACAACAATTTACAAAGCAACAACGCGTCAAACATAAATATGCGAAAGTACTTACTCTGGATCGAGGTCCTCACGGAATGCATAGTTGCAGACCGCGCTTCCAGCATCCACAGGCGTCCTACTAGAAGATGCATCCGCTGGTTCGCTTGCCTACAAGTTTATTAAAAATTCCAAAAAATGAATATATGGCTGTCAACCTAATTCTAACCGAAAAACAAAAACAATTCCTTTAGAAAAACTGAGAACAAACATACCAATGGCTCTATGGACGGATCTGCAGTGTTCAGATCCGGCAACAACCTAGCCTCCGCACTATCATCATCGTAAGATGGTACCTGAAATATATTTCATGTAGGTCACACAATGATCATTACATCGACAATATTGCTCTTCAATCTACTATGGTAAAGTTTTACATGAATGGTTGACATGCAATTAGACATCCAATTATATACTACTTACCGTTTGCGTTGGCCTCTCGGCATCAAGCGGTTGCTTACTCTTTCTGGCCCTCTTCTTTTTCTCCCCAGTGATGGTTGTAAAAGGACTCCTTTTTGCCTTGCCGGGAATCTTCATTCGTTTCAATCTCGGAGCCTCAACGGGTTGAAATGGAACGATTGAACCTTCATATTCTCCCGCTGTTGGATCCGGGATACATTCCGCCCTAGGTTCAATATCTTCCATCGGCGACACCGGGCAAGGGCCCTCCGGTGCAGAAGCAACGTTCACTGGAACCTCAAATGGTTCACGTGGACATTCAGGGGTAGGGTAGCTTCGGTAGTCACGAGCATATCCAACAAGCTCGAGAACCATCTCTCTTAGTTCAGCTTGCCCTACTCCAAGATTGCTTATCATCAACTTCAATCTCTCCACTTAAACAAATCAAGCCACAAACATTTGCATTTCTATAAGATCTGGAACTTATAATGAATAATGACAAAAACCGATTTCCATTACCTCCTTCTCCAAAGCCTTCAATCTCGAGGATTTGGCTACCTCACGCTGAAGGGCAGCAACTACCTTTGTTAGCTTCTTTATCGCTGCCCTCAGTTTATCCTCCTAAAACACATAATCAAGTAAAATTTATGTCCATGTACGTATAATGAATATTCATATTGAGTACCCCCTATTCGAAAATATAAATACAATACAATATAATATACCTTCTTCCTCCCCTTTGATTTATCGGACTCCGGAACATTTTCATAGTCAATATGTTCCGGAATATTCATGTCCTTTTCCTTTCCTTCTTTCTCCCTTTCCAACACATCCTCATCATTCCACACGGTGATGAGAGGAGCTGTTGCATCCAACTCTATCGCGCTCCCATCCATGCGCAAGCATTCATAATAGAACATCTGCGATTGATTAAACATTTCTTCCATTACAATTTAAGCATACCAAATATATGAAATGTGTGTATAACAATAATTTACCTTTAGAAAAACCAAACAACCACCGACATATATTTGGTGCTTCTCCTTGTATCGGCGGATTGCAGCAATGAGCCAATCAAGAACCAACTTCGACCAGTTGAGGGTACGGAGTCCCTCCATATCCATTATGAGATTTAAGAACTTTGTGCTGGCCTCCGGCTTAGCTTGAGGGCATAAAAATGAGCCCAATGCAAGCAATACAAAAAGCCTCAAAAAATCTTCATCCGCCGTCTCCTTCTCTTGCAGTCTTCTCTCCAGCTCTCCTAAAGGTATCTTACCTTTATCATCACAATACATTTTCTTTAATTCTGTGAGGTCATTTTCCACCTCATCGATTTCTATACTCTCCCCGGCAGAGGTCACCCCCAATATCCGCTGAACATCAGGAGGTGATATCTCAAACGTCCTTCCACTTACTTCAAGGCAACATTTTTCGGGATCAAATGAAGCCAATAAGGACACAATGTTGCCCTTATAACAGTGTTTAATCGTCATATCCAGAAGGCTTCCCAGCCCAATTTCTCTAACAGCTAGCTTCTGGGACTCGTTCAACCTTTTGATAATTTTTAGAAGTCGTTGAGGACTACATCTATTGCGAACTCCTTCCCCGCTTGGTGCCATTTATCTACAAATAAATACATAAATTGATAAAAAAAACTTTGCAATGTGACTATTTACATGTGCCATCTATAAAATCAAAATGTAAATTGAAATACGCCTTACGTACCCCACAAATATGCATTTTGTACCCCACAAATAAGAATTGGGTACCCACAAATAGGTCCCCTAAATTGGTTTACGTACACCTACAAATTGGCTTACCAAAACCCAATTAAGCCTTCGGTACCCCCAACAAAATAAGGCTTTCGTACCCCACAAATAAGCCTTGGGTATCCCCAAATATCCTCCCCCCCCCACCCCCACCCAAAATGTTCTAGGTACACCCCAAAAATGCCTTGGTACAAACAAGTGAGCCTTAGGTACCAGCCCCCTAAGCCTTGAGTAACCCACCAATTATGAATTAATTGGGGAGGGGAGAGGAATCTAAGCCTTACTTCCCAAGATTTTCATCACGATTAAGTACAGGATTAATCATGACCTGGCGATTAGGTGCGGCGATTAATCAGACGACGAATCGCAGATTTGCGATTAACTGTAAGCAGTGAAACATTGTCTCTGTTTCGTAGCGATTAGGTCTCAGGACAAATCGCCGAATCACGATTTCAGGAAGTACCTTAGACCTATATTGGGGATACCTTGGGCTTATATTGTGGGTACTGTAGGTTTAAGGGGTACCTTAGGCTAATTTTCGTGAGTGGGTTTGGCTTACCATGGGGTACCTTAGGTTTATATGGGAGCTACCTTAGGCTTATATGTGGTACCTTGGGCTAAGAGTGGGGTACCTTAATCTGATTTGTGGGGTACCTTAGGTTTATTTGTTGACTACGAAAATGTTTTTTGGGGAGCTCTTCGGGCGTACCTAAAGCTTAACTCGGAAGGTACCCATCGTTATTTGGAGCAGTACCTTTGGCTTATTTCGCCTGGTACCCATGGCTCCTTATGATACATTTGGTCATTGACTCATTATATTATAAAATTAAATAACGACTTACAGTCGTCTTTCAATGAGGCTGGTGGCTGTCGTGGTGGTCCCTCAATTACAAAGTTCTTGTGATGGTGGTGGTCCCTTTCTTTCGTCAAGTGGGCGCGCGCGTTTGTAAGAAAGGGAAACCTCTGTGAAGCAAATGGAGTATGATCCTGTCCCTTTCGTATGCGATGAGGATGATGAAGACGAAGACGAAGAAGGTCCAGAAATGGCGCAATGTCGGGTAAAGCGCGGACGTGGAGAGGATCCAAAAATAAATAATATGTTTCGCACGTTGCGGACGTGGAGAGGATCCAAAATTAAATACTATGTTTCGCACGTTTTCATCGAGACGAGGAGATTGCCGAGGAGAGAGCCGAGGAGAGTTTTAATAGTTTTTTAAGCGTTTGGATCAAAATTACTATTATAACCTTCGCTTATTCTGGTCCGTTGGATTGCGCTTCACAGAGGATGCCTTTGCTTCACAGGCGATGCGCTTCACAGAGGATCCGCGCGCCTAATGTTGCTGCTACAGTGATGAATCTCCACAAGTTTGTGGCTTCAAGTGACTATGAACCAATGCTTATTGAGGCAAGGAATAACTAAGGGACGTGCTGGGCTTGCTCTAGCCAAGATTGAATGGGATATTTATCATAAAGGTGTATGGCTCTTACAAATTAACCGGCCATTATGTTGACCGGGAATAAAGATTCTGTACATGATGCTGTGGTGTGCATTGGAAACAGAGGAAACAAAAGATGAAAGAACGAAGAAGGGCAGATCTAAAGAGAAAAAAAAAACCAAATACCTGTCTTCAATGGCACTCCAAAAAGCCTTCAACGTGGACTGCACCCTAAAGCTGATGTCCTCTTCTTCAAAGCCCCAACGAAAGTATTGAATTCTAAAGAATGGCTTGCCTTATTTACAAAAGGAGAAAACAGACTCCTACTTTAATTGAGACTCCAAGAGATGAACTCAAAGAGGAATTGAAATTCTTGAAAGGACGACTTAAACTCAAATTCTCCATGTGCTGAAAAGCTCTTTTTATATAGAAGGCTCATAATTTAACTAAATTTAAGGAAGAGTTTGGAGAGTCCTTTTGGACTTCAGAGTCCCAAGTCCCACTAGGTTACGTAAGAGTCCTTGCCACATCTAAACATGAGTGAAGTTTTCTTAAAACAAGGAATTTATTCAAATAAAGGAGCTCGTGAATTGTTGGGCTTGAGTTACCAATTTTGAAGGAATGATTAGCCCCATTCCTCATGTGCCAGATATGTGATTAAAAGGGTGTGATCAAGTGTGTAGGATAAGGACCTATTAATGGTCCTACAGACCAAATAAACTAGATCTCCTCCGGTGCAAAACAAATAAATGGGTCTCAAGGATATCTAATTGGGGTTGTCTCCATTAAAGATTCTAAGACCATTAAAGTGGTCCAATAGATTTATAAAAAAAAAATGGGGCCTTTCTCGAATGAAGAATAGGGAAATTCTTGGTCTCACTTGGTTTAAAACATGAAGACCAATCAATGGTTTTACATGTAATTAAAAAAAAAAAATTTTGCACAACAAATTCTGTGCAAAGTGCTACAAAGTCAAGCCTCACAAATACAAGATCGAGCCTTGTTTACTTAAAACACAACAAGTCGTGTAAGCAAACAAGCCTCGAGGGGGCATTTGTAGGAAGGGAAATTTTTGAGATGCCACATGGCAAAATCTCACAAAAGTATGGACCCCACTTAGAGATAAAATTATATAATCTCTAAAATAGCTAATAAATTGCTTGTGGGGCCCCTTTAAAGGATTATTATATTGATAAATCTCAAAAAAATGAATTATCTTTAAATATGGATAATTATTCCAAAAATAGAGAATTATCTACAACTTGTGATAATTATCTCAAGAGTTTTTAAATCTAGAGAGCTCTATCCTCCCAACATCTATAAATGGGGTGGTTCTCTCCTCATTCAAAACACATGAAGTCTACAGAAGAAAAGAAGCAAATTTCTGCTACTCTGAAGACTGAAGCCCTGAAGAACTGAAGCTCTGCTGTTCTGAAGACCTAAATCTCTGAAGAGTTGAAGTGCTGTTGTTCTGAAGATCCAACAAGCCTTGAAGAATTGAAGACTTGAAGACTAAAAATTGTATTCAAGATCTGAAGATTCAAACATCCAGTCTCTGACACGCTCTACAGCCCAGAGATCTACATCAAATACCAAAGTTTTCCAAAATCTTCAACAAGCACAAAAGCCGAAGATCAAGCCAAAGACTTTTCCCCAAATCCAGTACAGATCTACACGTAGAATCCACCAGATCTACCACTTTATCTGCTTTTCGTGAAGTTTGGAAAGCCGAAAACCGATTTGGGATCAAGCTATTTTAGCCCTCAAATCGAAGATTTGTGAAGAAAAGAATCAAAGGAATCACAGAGATCTGTACCCTACATTTATTTTTAATAAAAATACAAATTTATTTGTATTGGCACATCTGATCCGTTTGATTTCAAACGCAAAATTTGTGTATACACATTGCTAAAAACCTAATTACTGAGAAAAATTATCTTGAAATCTTGCCTTAAAAAATATTTCATTTTTTGGGGTCAAAAGTTAACAAAATTCAACCGGAAAAAGTTTGACTTTGCGCAAAAATTGAATTTGGGTATTTTCCTTTGTGGTTTTGGATTCAAATGGGTTAAGGATTTCAAACCCAATGCTAAGAATTGAAAATTCCAATAAAATATTTCTCTCCTTCAAGACTTATCAAAAATCGTGCAATTTTTGGGTGTCTACACTTAGCATAAAGTTGGTTCTCCTTCAAGGTTTGCAAGACATTCACCAAGCGCACAATGCCTTAAGAACAAGCTCACGATGCCTTAAGAACACGAACACGATGGCTAGTGAACTCGATGAACAAGAACACGATGGCTGAACAAGAAGTCAAGCACGAACACGAAGTCGAACACGATGGATGAATGAACAAGAACACGAACAAGAAGTCACACAATAGCTGGTGAACACGAACAAGAACACGATGGCCGAACAAGCGCTCGATTGAAAATGTTAGGGTAAATGAGCGCACGATGGATGACTGAATATGCTGTTGATGGTTTCCTCACGAAGAGGGCAAAGTTGCAGAGCACTGATCGTTCAGTTTTGGCACTCAATTGAAAGCTCCCCAAAACTCCACAAAGCTTGAAGAAGTTTCGCAGGATTTAAGAGAAGGGCATTTGTGTAAACTTGAATAAGGGTAAAATGGGTAAGTGAAAGTCTAAAAGGGCATTCTCGTCCATCAACAGTAAAACGTCACTTGTTTTAATTGTTTTGAAAAAATATCACTAAAAAACAATTTCGACAAAGTTGGTGACTGAAAAGCAATTATTCTCATAAAGTAACACTAAAAAGCAATTTTGCCATTTAAGAATATGGCACAGTATGGGTCTCAATACTCAATACTCAATACGTGTCTTACAAAGTTATATAAAAAAAATTGCACGTGATGTTAAATGGGCCCATTGAAATAGAGCAGTACCACGTGATGTATCTTATCCTGCGCACTCCGCTTCGAGGCGGTCTGAAATGGAGCTTGTCCTGCGTGCCTTAACATGTCGGGTGGTTGCACTGCGCCACTGCCCTACGGTGTGGAAGCAAACGGCTGGCTGTGTTCCATGATCGCTCCTTTGGTTAGTGCCAAAATCTTTGAACGGCTGAAATGCCCTCCAAATAGAGATGGATAAAGTAGGAGAAAGAGTGGCAATGTCGTCCACATGGGAGACTTATATAACATTGAAATATATATATATATATATATATATATATAATATGTTGAGATAATATATTCGGGCCATATTGCATATATAATTACACCATTACTTGTCAACTTAAGCTTTTAAGTGCAACGGTTTTGTAACAATATGTGTATTTACACGTATATGAAACCAACAACTGTACATATTTCCTATAAGAATAGCAAATCAAACATGGATTACTCCAGTTGATATTTATTTGACCCCATAATTTGATAGATCAGAAAAAAAATTTCCATGAAATAATTTTTAAAAATAAATCCCATATTCTTTAAATAACTACTAACCCCAACTTATACAACAATCTGAGTAACAAGGGTTTAAATTTATAAGTTTCCTTCAAAAGGAATTGCTACCTTCTTGATTGGATATTTATAAGACCCCACCTGGTGGCTCCATCACTAAATTATGGGAGGACATACTCATAAGAGTCAGAGATGAACACAAGTAGATATAAAAGATTCCAATCCAATGGGTAGGTTGCAGGTGTCACAAGCAGTATCGTGAATAGATAATCCTTCTACCATTTCTTTGGCCAGTCCCATTCTCAAGTCAGAATCTCCTTACACCATCTGAGCTTTCATGAGTCATCTCCCTCTTTGTAATAACACTTAACCCAACAGCTACTCTTGCATTCAAATAAATACAAGGTTTTCTTCACTTTCAGCTTGTCAGCCAAGCAATATCCTCCCAAATAGTCATAGCTAGCCACCACCAAAAACCACTGACAACTTACAAACAGAGCTTTGCACAGGATGGTATGGTCCATCTTTGATGTGAACTCTCTCTAGCCTCTAGTGTGCTGCAAACTACCAGGATATTAATCACTTTGATGCTCTTACAAGTTATTTAGAGAATCCAGATTAGAGTAATTAAGATCCCATTAGAAGAGTGAATGAAACTACCAACACAAATAGATGAGACCATGATATCTCCATTTTAAGAATGATTCAGCATCTAAAACCTCGAGTTTAGAAGAGTGAATGAAACTTGAAAAATGTGAGCCTACCGAAGAGTAGTTTTCTAAAAGTGCCTCATTTTTCCACGTTTTCCTCTCAAAATAAAAGGAAAAAAAATGAAAGAAAAGTAAAGTACTTTTTTTCTTTCCTTTTCACCTAACTAAACCTAGAATAATGGGAAGGAAAACATATTAACACTTTACTTTTCGAGTTTAAGTTCTTTTATTTTCTTTTTGTTTTGAGAGGAAAATATTTAGAGCTTACAAGGTCTTTTAGAAAGTTACTTTTCAATGGCTCACGATTTCTGAAAAATTCATTTCCTTCACTTTCATTCCATCAAACCAAACACAACCTTATGCATACACTTCATCACGGAGAATTTAAACCAATATAGTGGAACCAGCGTGAAACGCACAGATGGATGCCTATGTTAGTAGAGGCCCCACACATTCATACTCTATCCGAACCGATGGTTTCACTGAACCACCGGATTCAGGTTCAAAGGAAATGCATTCGTGAAAGATAAAAGGGAATTTTCGTCATTGAATACTAAAACACGGTGGACCCCAACTGTAAACAAGAAGGCGGACTCTACAGCCTCTATCTACACTTTTATTTACAGAGTGCCGTTCAATGTGGGTCCTACACAAAAAAATAGAACCTAAAAAAATGGATGAACAATAAGTGAATGGCATCCAATATATGCTGCAAGTAACATTGTAGATAGAAACTGTACAGTCTTTCATTCTACGGTAAACTATCTTATCGTATCCGTATCCGAATTCGTATCCGTTCTTCACCCAAAAAAAAAGTATTCGTATCCGTACACGCACACGCACAACCCTTTTAATCACGGTCAATAGGTCCTACTTGTACACGTGTCGTCATAGAGTCACCAGTCACGTCCACCTCGTGACGCGTAGAGAAAACTCTTAGATCCGCCCTTTAGGAGAACGCCAGCGAACTAACGCCGACACCAACGGAACTGCCTTCCGTTAAGCTACACTCACGTGCACAGTGAAACGTGGCACGACGCTCGAATCTGTCCTTTAACACCGTAAAAACGGAGACTAAAACAGCTATATATATATATTATATATATATATATCTCTGTCCGTGAGAGTGGAGAGAAAGTCTAGAAGGTTCTTCTCAGTTCCGCCATGAAAGCTTCTCCGATCAGAACAAGTTCGGCTCCGGTTCAAGCATCGTTGGTTCTCGGATCGCTGAAGGTCTCCCTCTCCGATCAAGAATCCGTTACCGGAATTTTGTTCACCGGCGAGAACGGCAGGCTCTCAACGAAAGCTTCGTTGCATGTGGAGATCAGAGATAAGAAGGATCACGTATGTAGAAGTATTCGAAGAGCGATGTCGGAATCTGATGTGGTTCGGTCGGTGAGCAAGGTTTCCGGCCGGTTCGACGGGTGGAGCAAGACCGGATCTCGATCAATTCCGGCGAGGATACCGGAGGAGGAGTATCCATCGGAAGAGGATGGGAGTGGAGGTGGATCGCTTGTGTTGGGTTGCGAGAAGCCTCCCGGAGTTTGGCCCGCATGTGACTTTCCGCCGGAGGAGTTGGGAATTTCCGGAGGCGGAGCGGGGAATGGGAAGAAAATTGTTGGAGGTAATGGAGGAGGACGCGGTGACGGTGATGGAAACGGTGTTCTCTCCGGCGGTAATGCCGATCAGAGTAAGATCGGTGACTGCTACAAGGAAATGTTGAAGGCTGACCCCGGAAATCCGCTTCTTCTAAGGAACTACGGGAAGTTCTTGCATGAGGTACTGTGCTATCTCTGATTCGGTCTCGATGTTGATTAGAAATTCTGTATTGTTGAAGCTTTGAGTTTATGTATTGACGATTCTGTTATACGTTTGGTTGAGAAGGTGGAAAATGATGCAGAGAAAGCCGAAGAATACTACGGGAGAGCAATACTGGCAAGTCCGGGAGATGGTGAGGTTCTATCTCTGTATGGGAAACTGATATGGGAGACACAGAGAGATGGCAGCAGAGCCGAAGCTTATTTTGCTCAAGCGATTCAAGCATCTCCGAACGACTGGTAATTCCACACGACTCTCACTTTTTTTCGCGCGAAATTTGAACGAAAAATCTGGTTATTGGTATTATTATTGTTTTTTTTTTCTATAACTTGGATTTTCATATGAAGTTCTGGTTACAAATATATCCGACAAAACTGATGGTTGTGCGGTGGATTGTTTTGCAGCTTCCTAATGGGATCTTATGCTAATTTTTTATGGGATTTGGAGGAAGAAGATGATGGTAGGTCAGACAATGAAGCAAAAATGTCTTCCCCTGCGTTGGTAGAAGCTTTTTGAGGAAGTAATGCAGCCTCTCTCTTTCTCTCTCTAGCCATCCCTTTGGATGGGTTTTTGATTCGAAGCAGTACAACGTCATAGGAGATAATAATCTAATTTGTGGAGAGACAGAGGAATGCCATGACCTCTGTAATCGGATTAACCTTGTTACTGACAAATCATATAACTGGATTCAAGTCTGATCAGTTGGATGACCCAACTCCTGGTCTTGAAGACGACGTTAATTAAGGAGGAGAGAGCGGCTTTGTGGTTTGTATAGAAAGTACTGTCACAGATATCTTCATCATCTATCCCTTGGTACGAATCATCTGTAACTCCTGCTATTTTGGTTTTGATTATGAGAATAAATAACAATAACATAAAGCAGTTGTATTTGAGAGTTCAAGAATAAGCAACTAGACATTTAGAGGTAATTTAGGCAAACAAAATAACAAAATTAATGGAGGGGTTTCGTTTACATCAAGTTGATTCTTAATTATCAAGTTTATAACTCATCATTCTATAAATCAATCTGTCACTAGAACAGTCTCTATTGTTTAAAATATTGAAAACAAGACTATAAACATGAAGAAGTAGTGAGAAAAGCATTTGAGGGTAAAAACAAAGAACTTGTTGGAGATTAATTTAGTCCTACTTGAAAATAATTTCACAAAATTTAAATTTTAAAATCATAAATTAATATATTTACTCTTGTTTGTAGCAGAACTTTTCTATGGTCAAAATATCTAGAAAATTGTTTTGCATCTTTTATTAATCAACCAGTCACCATACAGAATTGTGCTTTATAGATTATTTCTAGCCATTTGAATTAGGATAACACATGGCTTCAAAATAATTGACCAGATTTGAATTCCCGTATGATGATATTAAGAAACCTTCTCTAATTAAGGCTATGAAGGATAAATTAAATATTTTGGATGGGTGCAATTCTATCAGCTAGTGCCAATGGAAGTAGGGAAGTTATTTATCGTCACTGACAAAACATCTTCAAAGGAATTCCATCTCCCTTGTTTCAAGGATTCCAATTAAAGTTTGGATTGGGATGATAAAAAAGTTGGGCTCTTTTGACTTATTCAAGACACATCCCTTGATTCAAAGATTCCAATGTTTGGATTAGGATGATAAAAAGTTGGGGCTTTTTTGAATCAAGGGAGTATTTACTGCTGCTTTTGCCTCCTAGACAAATATTTACGGGCGATAATCAGTCAAAATTCAGTTGTGGGTAATAATCCGGATGAAAGTCTCAAAATGACCTTTATGGTTTTATTTTTCCATTTCGCTCGGCACAAAATTTTTACAAGGAAACGCCCGGTAAAAAATTTAACTACCAGCGGTAAAGAACATTATAACCGCCAATAAATGTCCAATCATTCTAGCCAATTGAATCATCTATGATTGGACCTGTAGAATGAGGTTAACCATTGTCTAGACTGTTTTGAGATTGAATCATGTACGGTTGGACCCATTTCACAAGTCCAATCGTAGATGATTCAATTGAGACTATGCCTGCACAGGCAGCCCATGTGACTGCATGGCGTTGACTGGGGTTAGGCTTATATTAAAGTCCAACCGTTGATAATTCAAATCCCTTCGCATAGACCCATTTTTACCACCCTTTAATAGGATTTTCACCGGCCATATTTTGTTACTGCCAAAAAAGCATCCCTTCGTATAGACCCATTTTTACCACCCTTTAATAGGATTTTCACCAAAAATAAAAATAAAAATAAAAGAAAAAAAAAATAATAATAATAGGATTTTCACCGGCCATATTTTGCTACTGCCAAAAAAAGCACGTCGCCTAATCCTGCGTTTCGTAGTGCAATCATGGTAAAGCCTCTACTTAGAAGTGAAAAAAATTTTGTTGAAGTCAATATCATTGCTCAAATCCGTTGTACAACAATCTTTGCTTACTGTTAATTGTTCTTTCCATATTTTCCTATTTTTGGGGTGCTTCTGAAGTCTGGATCTAATGTAAAAACTTCGTTTTTGTCTGCATACCTTTCATCTACTCATTTTTATACTCCTCAACACCAACTTATTCAAAGCCATTTTGGTTCACGTACACAGAAGCTTTTTTCACCAAATGTGAATAAGAAACATCCTTTCTATCCAAACTCCATTTGGTTTCGTGTCAATACCAATAGAATGGAGGAACGAAATATGGGAATGTTTCATGTGAATATCAATAGAATGAAGGAAATATGAGAATATGAAAGACATGACTACAAACAATCCAATAATCCATACTCTTTTATGATATACTAGCAAATTACAAAATACTAATTTGTAGTAAATGTTTTTGTGGGGTTCACTTAGAAAAACACTCTACTTAAAAGCATGAGTTTAAATCACATGTCATTCCATTTGGTTAGTTATACTGACGTGGCATAACAAATCTATAAAATGGGAAAAAGTTAAGGGGTGTTTTGGGCATAGAATGTCAAACCCGAATCTTACTTCCTCCTTTATATATTAGTATAGATTTGCATACTTCTCCAACTTAAAAGCAAAAATAGGGTCAGCTCCTCTTGTATCCATCTTCAATGAGATTGAAACACGTACCGTTGAATTGTTTTGGGAATTTTAAATGCAGAGGGGAAAGTTTGACAATATATATATATATATATATGATTTATAAAAGCAGATTATCGCTTTGTTTCTGATAAACTTTGTTGACTTGCTAATTTGAGCCCAGCTTTAGGTCGCTTTGCTTTGGATCCACCTTTTTGACTTGTTGAGGCTTGGCTTTAAAAGAGTGCAACCCTATTCATTTATTAATTTGGCTACCGACGCACCCGTGAGGTTAAAACTTAAAACTAGTCAAACTTACAATTCCATTTTCAAACTTAGAGTGGGTTATCCAATAAGGTCATGGAGCTTGGTTAAAGATACGTGACACTCTCATGATCCATCTGGAGTTAAGAGGTGCATTGCATGTCGTCTCGTTAAAATAAGAAAGAAAATGAAAAAGCAAAAGAAAAGAGGCATTTATGTGAGGTGACCCACTTGAGTAAAAGCACCTAATTTGTAAATATTTTTCAGAGCCCAGCCCGCTTAGTTGATTACAATGATGTGGCATAAGATTTTGTGGGACCATTTACAAAATCTTCTTGTAGTTATGCTGAAGTGACTTATTAAATATGTAAAATAGAGAAAAGTTGAGACGCGATTCGGTTATATTAATACCCTTGAGTTATTTATTAATAACTCCCCCAATTATCTTTATATTAGTATAGGTTGAATTCAATTCATAGGATACACTACCCTTGAATTCATATCATCGTTTTCCTCTAATATTTTACCATAAGATGGTCTCTTATTGGTTTATGTTATTTGTTACATAAAAAATATTTTTATTTTGAAGAAAAAGTACAGTACTGTTGTAAGAGGAAATTAAAATGTTTCAATACCAGGAAAAGGAAAAAAAACACCACTTTACACCTAGAAGATGTATACTCAGATACCAGGAAAAGGGAAGAAAAAATAACACAGAGGCTCAACATTTGAGAAAATGTTGGATGAAAAATAAGCCTGAAATTGAAGGAAACTGCATCATGAGAAACAAGAGATGCTCACGAAGTACTTTTCCGGTATCCAATATACTGCAGCCCTAGCGGAAATGCTTTCCAGCCCTAGTTATCAACATACCACCACCTTAGACCTGCAACCGATGTTCATGCAGAGGATGATACTTGTTTCTTGGTTTTTTGAATTTCCCAAACATATAACATACCATACCAGCTTATAATTCACACTTTTACATCCCAATGTAGGTAATATTCACTGAACCAAATCATACCCAAAGATACAGTGGTCCCCCAGAAAAGAAAAAGAGGAAGGCAAACGTAACAAAATGAATTCAAGCTTCTTGAATTTTGGTCACAGAGATCCTGGTATAGACTTATTTTAATTGTCTTGCTCAAAATAATTTACTTGATGAACAGAGAAACAGAAAATTTTGGCAAGGGTCAGGAATTGGAACAAAAATTTATTCACAGAAAATTTTGGCAAGGGTCAGGAATTGGAACAAAAATTTATTCCACCATTCTGCTGGTATTCTTCTACGGTAAACATGTGAGCAAACAAATTCTTACAGATGCTCGGATTGATTTAATGAACAAGATCTGCCAAAAAACAGCTTGGAGAACAAACAAGAGGTATATAGTGATTTCAGAATGATAACTCCTGTGGTAGTTCTTGGTATTTACTGGATAAAAAGCTCTTATACTTCCCTTGGAGAAACTCCACCTGCAAATATTTTATGCCAGTGAATTGATTTAGGTTCAAATGGTGGAACGTTCTTCACTAGTGTCGACTGAACCAAATTAATAAGATCTTTGCCTGGAAAATGATAGAAGGATTGTTGTTAAGTTCTCTGAGATGGGTCTCTGATGACAATTGTACAATGCTTGTAAAATTAGTAAGCCCTTTTATAAATGGATCAATCTAAAGGAACTGGCTAAAATCAAAAGATTCATAAACTGTAGCACACCTTGACGCCAAAAAATGGTAGGTTGACAGTTCAACGAAAAACCTACCATTAGTACTTGGTAGTTGACAGTTCAAGAAATAATTATTTTTTATTTATAAAATCACTTAAAATTTTTTGTAAACCACCAATACTCCATGTCCTACATAGAGCTATAATAACTAACAGTACCACATGTCACAAACATCTTGAAGCACACTAACAACGACTGGCTACTGTTAACACCATCTAGCTACCACCACCCCATAGGTAAATGACAATGATAAGTAGTTCTTCAAATAAATGCATGGATACTTACTGTCTACAGGTCTAGATATCATATGTTTAAGCATCTTAAGTTATATATCATGCTAGCAACACTATCTGGCTTCCACCACCCAGGTAAATGACAATGACAAGTTGTTGTTCAAACAAATGCATGGATACTTACTGACTAGAGGTTTAGATATCATATTGTTGGAAGATATTCAAAGATCAAACTGAATATTAGGTGTAAATAGAGAAGATTGTGTCAAAGCTAAAATTAAGGGAGTTAGTTAGGATGATTGATTGTGTACAGTTTTCAGTTTCCTAGAATAGCTCTCCTGTATTCCTATTTATGTGTACATTGTATACCTTCCAAGATACGGCAATACAACTAGTTTCTCTTCTCCATGTTAGTTAATATGGTATCAGAGCACTCAAGATCCCTTTGAGAAAAAAAAAAAAAAAACCCTAGCCGTCCTTCAAATTCTGCTTTGGCCTAAACTCAGCCCCTACCCACCATGTCTGACGAAGTTTCCGATGAAGTTTCCGACGTAGTTTCCCTGCCAAAAGCCACTACAACCCGGATTCCCACTTCAGAATCCCACTCCATCCAGATTACTACCATAAGGCTGAATGGAGAGAACTTCCTACGCTGGTCCCAATCTGTACGTATGTATATCCGTGGCAGGGGAAAAATCGGCTATTTGACAGGAGAGAAGAAGGAACCTGCACCCGAGGATCAGACTTATCCAACTTGGGATGCCGAGAATTCCATGGTGATGACTTGGTTGGTGAATTCAATGGAGGAAGATATCAGCTCCAACTATATGTGTTATCACACGGCTAAGGAGCTTTGGGACAATGTCAACCAAATGTACTCCGATTTGGGAAATCAGTCCCAGGTGTACGAATTGATGCTGAAGCTTGGGAAAATAAGCCAAGGTGAGGACAGTGTTACTAAGTACTTTAATTCCTTGAAACGCCTTTGGCAGGATGTAGATTCGTTTAATGATTATGAGTGGAAATCCCCGGAGGATTGTAACCACAATAAGAAGACGGTGGAGAATGACCGTATCTTTAAATTTCTTATTGGCCTTAATGTCGAGTTTGATGAGGTTATAGGAAGGATAATCGGCAGGCAGCCCCTCCCATCTATTGGGGAAGTGTTTTCTGAAGTTCGTCGTGAGGAGAGTCGTTGCCTTGTCATGCTCGGCAAGAAGAATTCCAGCAGCACAGTTGAAAGTTCAGCCCTTGCTGTTGGTACTAACATTGGCCGTACCACTCCAAAAAGGCCTGGTGAAAAGGCTCGTGTTTGGTGTGATCATTGCAATAAACCACGCCATACGCGTGAAACCTGCTGGAAGCTTCACGGTAAACCAACAACTTGGAAGGGCTCGCATGAAGGGCGGTTCAATCATTCTCCTGCTGCACATGAGGCCGAATCTGTTCCCTTTAACAAAGAGCAGATGGATCATTTCTTGAAGCTGCTGAAATCTAACTCTGGTTTGTTGGGTACTCCTAATGCTTCTCTTGTTCAAACAGGTAGTGAACTCAATGCTCTATCTTGTTTCTTCCCTCCTTATTCTACTCCTTGGATCATTGATTCAGGAGCTTCAGACCATATGACAAGCTTTTCTCATTTTTTTTCATACTTATAATCCTTGTTCTGGTCATGAAAAAATTCGTATAGCAGATGGTTCCTATTCTCCTATAGCCGGTAAAGGTTTGGTTAATTTATCTAAAACCATCTCTCTCAAATCTGTTCTCCATGTTCCTAAACTTGCTTGTAATCTCTTATCAGTTAGTAAACTATCTAGAGATTCTAACTGTCGTGTCACCTTTTTTGAATCTTATTGTGTTTTTCAGGACCAGAGCTCGGGGAAGATGATTGGCAGTGCTAGAATGATTGATGGTCTCTACTATTTTGATGATGAAGACTCTAAGAATAAGAAAGCTCAAGGCTTAAGTAGTAACAGTTCTATCCCTGTTAAAGAACAAATTATGCTTTGGCATTAGAGACTAGGGCATCCTAGTTTTACTTATCTTAAAAAATTATTTCCTAGTTTATTTCGTAGATTGGATTCCTTTAACTTTAAGTGTGAAAACTGCATTTTATCAAAAAGCCACCGAACTATTTATCCTTCAAGGCCTAATCAAGCCTCAAGACCTTTTTATTTGATCCATAGTGACGTTTGGGGTCCCTCAAGGATCAATACCTTCTCTGGGAAAAGATGGTTTGTGACTTTTATTGACGATCATACTCGTTTATGTTGGGTTTATTTAATGAGTGAAAAATCTGAAGTTGATACTTTATTTAAAAATTTTTACTCGATGGTTGAAACTCAATTTCAAACTAAAATTGGAATTCTGCATACTGATAATGGCACTGAATATTTTAAAAAAGTTCTTGGAAGTTTTTTGCAAGAAAAGGGCATTCATCACCAATCTACTTGTGTCGATACTCCTCAGCAAAATGGTATTGCTGAACGCAAAAATAGACACTTACTTGAAGTTTCACGTGCCATTATGTTTTCCATGCATGTTCCAAAATATCTTTGGGGTGAAGCTGTTTTAACAGCATCCTATTTAATTAACAGGATGCCCACTCGTGTTCTCAACTATAGTACACCCATTGAATGTCTTTAAAAACATTTTTTTGAGACACGTATTCCATCTAACCTTCCCCTTAAAATTTTTGGCTGCACTGTTTATGTTCACCTATCTAGTAAAGGCCAGTCAAAATTGGACCCAAGGGCTGAAAAATATGTTTTTGTTGGGTATGCACCAAATGAGAAGGGGTATAAATGTTTTAATCCTAAAACTAGGAAAACTGTTGTCTCTATGAATGTTACTTTCCTTGAACATCAACCTTACTTTCAGAAGAATTTTCTTCAGGGGGAGAAACAAAGAGAAGAAGAAAATTTTTGGGACGTTATTCCCACTCCTTTACCTAAAACTGTGGATTGTGAAAATCTGTTTTCTAATCCCAAATCTTCAAAAGAGGATTTAAACGTTATAAAAGAAACTATTGTTCCTACTACTGTTTTGCCAAGTTTTTTTGAATCTTCAACAGGGGGAGAAATACTACCTGCAGCTCCTACGGAATGTAATCCAGAGCTCTCTGTTTATACGAGGAGAAAGAATCATCAAAAGAGTAGAGATCCTATTGTCCCTTCAGCACAAGTTCAATCTGATGCCCCGGGTAATGAACCTGTAAATACTTCAGGTACTCTAGACTATCTCTTACCTAATGTCGTTTCTGTTTCTGATGAGTTACCTGTACAAAAAAACCTTGATCTTGATATTCCCATAGCAATTAGAAAAGGAACCCGCTCTTGCATTAATCATCCCATTTCCAAATACTTATTTTACGGTAAACTCTCAGAAAAACATAGAGCATTTACATCCAAAATTTCTAACTTGTTTGACCCAAGAAACATTCAGGAAGCACTTGATGATCCCAATTGGAAATCAGCAGTGATGGAAGAAATGAATGCTTTGAGGAAAAGAGGGACATGGGAGATTACTGACTTACCCAGAGATAAAAAAACAGTTGGGTGCAAATGGGTGTTCACAGTAAAATGTAAGGCAGATGGAAGTATAGAGAGATACAAAGCAAGACTTGTGGCTAAAGGGTTTACTCAGACATATGGGGTTGACTACCAAGAAACCTTTGCTCCTGTTGCCAAGATAAACTCCATCCGTGTATTGTTGTCTCTGGCAGCTAATTTCAACTGGCCCTTACACCAGTTAGATATCAAGAACGCATTTCTTAATGGAGACTTAGAAGAAGAGGTGTTCATGAGTCTACCACCAGGGTTTGAGGAGGTTCTTGACAAAGATAAGGTCTGCAAGCTCAAGAAGTCTCTATATGGTCTTAAACAATCTCCAAGAGCGTGGTTTGAACGCTTTGGAAAGGCTGTGAAAAGCTATGGTTATCATCAGAGCCAAGCTGATCACACTATGTTTTACAAACATTTTGAGAAAGGTAAAATTGCAATCCTAATTGTCTATGTGGATGACATAATCTTGACAGGTGATGATCTTGAAGAATTGACAAAGTTGAAGGAGAAGATGGCAGAAGACTTTGAGATCAAAGACCTGGGATCGTTGAAGTACTTTCTTGGCATGGAATGTGCAAGATCTAGAAAAGGCATCTTTTTGAACCAAAGGAAATACATCCTTGACCTACTCGAAGAGACAGGACTTCTAGGGTGCAAACCTGCTGAGACTCCAATTGAAGCTAATCTGAAGCTTAATCCTGCTAAACCTGAAGATGTGATTGACCGGGAAAAGTTTCAGCGACTAGTGGGAAGATTAATCTACTTATCACATACTCGTCCTGATATATCTTTTGCCATGAGTATGGTGAGTCAATTCATGCACTCACCAGGCCAGGACCACTTTGATGCTGCCTACAGAATATTAAGATACCTAAAGGGAACCCCAGGAAGGGGTTTGATGTTCAGAAAACGTGAAAATCTACAACTTGAAGTCTATACTGATGCTGATTGGGCAGGCAGTACTACTGACAGACGTTCAACTTCAGGCTACTGCACCTTTTTTGGAGGAAACCTTGTTACATGGCGAAGTAAAAAACAAAGTGTTGTAGCTCGAAGTAGTGCTGAGGCAAAGTTTAGATCTCTTGCACATGGAATTTGCGAGGCAATCTGGATAAAGAGGTTATTGGAAGACTTGAAGATCTCGGTCTCTCTTCCTATGAAGGTTTACTGTGACAACAAGGCGGCCATTTCAATTGCTCATAATCCAGTTCTACACGATAGAACAAAGCATATTGAAGTTGACAAACATTTCATCAAAGAGAAGATTGAGAATGGCCTCATCTGCATTCCCTATGTACCAACCACTCAACAGACCGCCGACATACTCACTAAAGGGCTACACAAAAGACAGTTCGAATTCTTGGTCAGCAAGCTAGCTATGGAAGACATCTACAAGCCAGCTTGAGGGGGAGTGTTGGAAGATATTCAAAGATCAAACTGAATATTAGGTGTAAATAGAGAAGATTGTGTCAAAGCTAAAATTAAGGGAGTTAGTTAGGATGATTGATTTGATTGATTGTGACAGTTTTCAGTTTCCTAGAATAGCTCTCCTGTATTCCTATTTATGTGTACATTGTATACCTTCCAAGATACGGCAATACAACTAGTTTCTCTTCTCCATGTTAGTTAATACATATGTTTAATCATCTTAAGTTATATATCATGCTAGCAAGTTTGTGTCATTGTGTGTGTGTGTGTGTGTGTGTGTGTGTGTCCAGTGTATCATCCCAAAAAAGATAGATTCAAAAAGTCAACATCTTAATCATGGTATCTACAATGATACCTCTAAAAGTGAAACATAAAAGAATGATTATATCTTCATGGCACACAAAGGATATGTGGCCATGCATGTAATGCTGTGTCCAGGTGTGCGATGCCATGTCTTAATGCCAACACTTTGAAAACTCAATTACATGTCCTTGTAATACTAACCAACATCACTATCTGCCACCACCACTTCCATGCAGTCCTGCATTATTCTAATTTTGAGAGTTTGCTCTAGTATTAGGGCTTCCAGATTGCTGCACACAGTTTGTGTACACTCTTTGTATCCTTTTTCTAGGCTTCTTGCCTATTGTCAATGTATCTTTCTTATTACTGATCCAAAAAAAAACAAAAAGAAATTCCTTAAGACATACTTTCCTGTGTAATATTGGCAACCAAATAAAAAAATAAAAATAAAAAGCTATAGTTCTTGGTCTCAACAAGGACTTCAATGGAATCTCCAATTCAGCAGGGAACTTCGTGAATCTGAGATTGATGACTTAGTGAATTTGATCAAAAAGCTTAAAGGGGTGACTCTCCAGCCATCTAGTTCTGGTGTTAGGTTGTGGTCATTGGATCCTAAAGGGAAGTGCTCTTGCAAATCTTGGATGTCATACTCTTTATCTAGCATGGCAGATTCACCTTTCCCTTGTTTCCCTATAACGTCTTTCCCTATAATGTCTCTGTGGAAAGCCAAAATTCCCCTTAAAGTGAAGACTTTCCCATGGACGGCCTTCTTAAATAGAATTAATACTTTAGGCAATATACAGCGGTGTAGGAAGAAATGGGCATTGTCCCCGAATGTTTGCTCTCTTTGTATGAAAGCAGGAGAGCCAGTGGAATATTTACTGCTACATTGCAAGTTCGTGGGATATATTGGAGGAGATTGTTGGTTCTGGCGGGAGTTAAGTGGGTAATACCTAGATATCTTGGGGAAATGGCCGCCCAATGGCGTTTTCCTCACTTGTCAAAGAAAGGAAGGAGTCTTTACTCGGCTGCATTCTTTGCTACCATATGGGTAGTGTGGTTAAACCGTAATAGGAAAATTTTTGAAGAAAATTGCAGTAGCTGAGAGCTATCCCTTGACAAAGTAACAAGTCTAGCTGCCTTTTGGGTGTCCATCTCTGCAGGTTGGAAGGAATATGGGGTTGGGGATATAATAAGGAACTGGGAAAATCTTATATCCTGGGGTGTCCATCTCTGCAGTAAGTGTTGCAAGAGCGTGATGATGGCTGTGTGTTGATTCCTTTACAGAATTCGTTTATGACTGCTGTCTGGAGTGTATCCCATTTCTCATGGGATTTATTCCTATCTCTGTATCTTTTTCTTATCCTTTAATATATTTCATTTTCATTACTGAAAAAAAAAAGGCTATAGTTCTATAAAATTCCAATTCAATGAATTGCTATTTTCTAGTAGATTTTATTTCCTTATTTGAAACATAAAACATGTTCTTCAAATGACCAAGGCACTTTCAAAATGATCCATAAGAAAAAGGTCCTTTATTAGAATATTAGGATCCATAGGACTGTCATGCATCAATAAATGTGGCATAGATGTGAAGCAGCACTACCTACGAGCATGTCAAATTCAATTTCTGAATCATCATGAACAAAATATCTTATCCTAACTCATCGACTTACCGGTTGTACACTTTTCTCCTTCATTGATGTTAATTAAGAATGATGGAGTCTTGTTCTCTTCCAGCTGCAACAACCACATAAAGGGATAAGGTGCTGATAAAAGTAATAAACCGTGATAATTCTAACCCCAAGCATGTAGAATGTCACATAAGAAATGTAAGCAAAAAGTTCTAATATTTGACCTTACAAAGAAAAGCCTTTGCTAGCTCAAGAGGATCAATAGATGAAGGGCCCTGTTGTATGCTGGCACAAACTTTCCATTTTGATATCCTGCCACGAAGTGATAAGCTGCCTGACCTGGAGACAGCTTTGATACAGAAGGAAGGATCCCCGAACTGGTTCAAGTGATAACATAATAACATCTTTTTGATACATAAGCCATTCATATTAGCAAAATATGGCCAAAAAGTCTAAATTTAAATGACTATGAATCATGTTTAAAAATATGCTTTAGAATGACCACAAGACAAAAACTAGGTTTTAGTCAAGCATTTATACCCAACAACAATAGCTCTCCTGAACAGCCAATCAAAGCTTCATTACCTATATCCATGCATGCTTACTTAACTGGGTCAATCGATCAGACTTCCGAATTGTCAAGCCACGTCTAATGTAATCACAAAGCAAAGTTTGAAGTCCACACAAATCTTAAATTTTGATTTTCATAAATAGATAGCATATAATAAAATGACACAAACTAGAATTATCTTTTCACTCTCCAATCTCTGACAATAGAACCATCCACAGGCTACGGAAGAATTTTTTTTCAAATTATCCACTTTCCACTAATAAAGCTTTGGCTTTCCAAGCTACAAATTGAACGGTTAAATTAGTATTCAAGGAAAAGATATAAATATTTCAACTCCATCAATGCTGCTTTGCGTTGCCTTATCCTTTTGTGCATTCCTGATCTCATGCAGGTAATTGAGCACTGAATAGGGTCAGAAGCTGAGTTATGAATTTGCTAGGTCCCTTTTATTATGACAATTTTTAAGATAGAAACAATGGATAGGATTCATGTTGCTGATGCCACCTATCTGGATAAAGCATTATCAGATATTTTCAGGGGTCCAAATGTTCGGCCAGTGCTTTATGTCGAAGACAGACCAAATTTCGCTGTTTAGACAATACATGCCCCATCCAACCGTCCAATTCAACAACAGAACCCACACTCATTATAAAAATATCCTCAAGAATTTAATATTTGGGGTGCAATCCTCATCAACAGGATTCCCAACATTTTAGATAAAGGTGTGTCATGCCGTCTTCAATGCCGTTTTGCCCAGAGTCCACTGTGACATTCTTAATTTGCACAGCTCATGTCGTTACAAATTCCATGCCGCCATAACAAGAAATTTTTTTTAAAAAAAATAACAAATTCAAAAAAAATTATAATAAAGCAAGAAAACTTGAAAAAATAATAAAAAATAAAAAATAGAATTAAAAATTTTAAAGTAGAATACATTAAAAAATTCAATAAATTTGTACAAAGAAAATGAAGTAAATCTATAGGCATTCAATAATCTCCAATAGGAAGTGGTTTACATAAAAATTAAATTTCAAACAAATTGTAAAATAATATAAAATTTTAAAAATTAATGTTAAAATAATAATAATGACATTTATTATTGACAATAATAAGAAATCTATTATTAATAATATATGTATACATATACATACAGAATAATTATATTATTAGGATTCTAAAAATATTGCCTTGATATTATTTTATTACTATATGTATGTATATATATATATATAGTAAGAGAGCACATAAGATCCTTCTTTTGCTAGAGGACATCATTCTTACTTCAACAAAGCCTCTTCAAATAACCCAAGAGGAGGGTGACAAAAACCAGTTATGCCGCCCCAATCCCATCTCTCTCTCTCTCTCTCTCTCTCTCTCTCTCTCTCCCCCCCCCCTCCAGCAACCCCCACTCTCCCCTCCCCCATCTCCCTCTCTCTCTCTCTCTCTCCCCTCATTTTCTGATTTTATTTTTTACTCCCTTTTAGTATGAAGCAATTAATGACACAAGCAGAATCTCCACTCTTTGTTAAGAATCCGACGTGATTCCTAAAGATCGTGAGAAACAAAGAGAACAATAGAAAGAATCAATCAAGAAATTAGACATAGAGATTTTATGTGGTTCACCCCAGAATAGGGTTACGTCCACGGCCGCTAGTGTTGTTTCACTATAATCTCAGAATAGTCGAAGCTTACAAGGATAGAACAATATCAAGGGAAATATAACCCTAATACAATGGAAATACCCGAAATACCCTCTTGTGAATTTTCGCCTCGGGGGCTCCGCCCCTGAACCCCCGCCTTACAGGCAAGGTGGCGCTACCCCCCGCAAGCTCACAATAGAGCTCAACCCGCCAGCTGTGGCTGGGGGTCCAGTATGATCAGGCTCCACACAAACTCAACACTTTTGCCATTAAAAAGCTAAAGCAAAATGAGAGAAATTTCAGAATTTCTCCCTTTTTTATGGTTAATGAAACTTTATCAAGATCAAAATAGGAATTTACAGGCCCATGAGAAATGAGCAAGAAAAGAAAACATGAATGAAGAACAAAAGACATCTGCAATACACAAAGAAAAATAAAAACCTAAACCTGATCCATGTATACCACATTAGACCAGTAGTGAATCAAATCAGACTAAGTTACAGATCTGAACTCCTTATGTAGACATACCCGAGAGGAGGTAGACACCAATATATCCTTAAATAATCTGCCTCTATCGGAATTTATCCCATTCCGCTCGCGAAATGAGCAGCATATCTGTGCCACCCATTTTTTACACAAAAGTGGCGGTTCACACCAAGTGGTTTCGATGCCGCTTTCCATTGGCATGGGCAAAATTTCACCAGCACAGGTGAACTTTTGCCCACATGGCCAAAGTTGCATTCCTTGTTTTAGATAATATGGGCAATGCATTACAAGACATACACAGGTTCAAAAAGTCTATAATGACAGTTGAAAATCCTTGCTTAAACTTTTAACCAAAAAGGGAAAATACTAAAACAGGGCTTAGATAGCTTTAACAGATTTACATTATGCAATATTACTTCATGATTAGTTACAAAACATTTCATAAAACTTCACAAATTAAAAAAGGTGACACGAGGAGGAAAATCGACATTACTTCCATCAATCAAAATTAAGACTACATACTCTGCTCATACAGGAGGTCATTAAACTACATCATAGAAATGTTGGACCAGCTCTTTAAATTCCACAGCATAAAGCTACCCACAGTTTCAGAAAGAATGAAGAAGAAACAGGAATACAGATTGCAGCAGTCATTGATCCATCAGAAGCTTCAACAATGTCTTGGACTGGTTAAATTACAAATATCATTTCATTCAGATAATCAAACCAGAACCTGACCTGAGACTCCCAACTAATAACGGCTTTGTCTTAATTTGAGGCTTATATAGGTTTTGGCATGTCCTTTTAATCAACCAACCGGAAACACTTAAAACCACAAAAGCTCAAAAGATAAACCCCCAAGGTTTGAATTGAACAACAATCAGGCCAAGACTATTGATCAGGTTGAGATCCAATTCTGTATGATGTACTCTGAAAACTAAATAGATGTGTATGAAGAAGACAACTAATTGGGTTGAATTGATCAACTCCCAAGTCAAGCAACTTAATATCAAGTTGTGAACCACATTCTAGACAATCCTTTATTAAAACAGGGTTCATTGATCAATGACCACAGAACAATTAGGACATGTATCTTGGAATAAAGCTATTAATTAAATAGTTAGATACTTGCTTAAACAGACTTAGTCAATTATTATGTAGACACACTAAGAGGCTCACAAAACTTTCTTCCCATGACGAATAGAGATGAAACTAACATAATAAGCCAAGTTGCAAAACCATATCTCATTATAATGTATATTTTCATGGTAAAGAATAGAAGCAACTATTAAATGATCCTTAATACCTGTCAGCAGATTCAAGGACCACAGCACTTGGCAATTTTAACAAAATTGGGTGCACCAGAATCCCTAGTTTGAAATAGTGGTGCAACACCTTGAGAAGTCAGAATTACACCTGCATCCCCAGATACGAGCAAATCTGAGCAGCTGCGGATTGCATCTTCCGGAGCAAAAAGAAGAATTATGGCATCACCAGATAAGAAGCCTAGAATTTGCAAGAAAAAATTTAAGTAAATTGGATAATTTTGACATTCATTAATTTTTGGAGAAAAAGAATAATCACAGATGAGAAGAATAAGGTTATTTCTGGAACCTCAGGTTAGGGAAAAAAAAGAAAACAAAATAAAATCAGAAAAGAAAAGAAAGTAAATGACTTATATTTCCTTTCAAGCATTTGGATGAAATGATGAAAACAGAGAAAAATATAGGCAGGTTTTGCTGACTTATACTGTAGTTTTAATAAGATCTCATATATTTCGTCAAGGGTGGCTGGTGTCAATACAAGCTAAGAGAGAGTTAAATTGAAGTATCAGAGTCAGTTTTTTTTTCTCTCTTATTTTCTTTCAAAACTTCCACCTTTCGTGCGAGAAAGGTTTGATCAGTACAGAGAAAATCTTTAATAAATTTTCTTTCAGAATCCCTAACTATAATTCCCCCCGAACAAGAGCAGGTTCTTTCCCTATCACTTTCTTTTCTTTCTCCCAAAATCTAGGGTTCCAAACAGAGCCTAATAGTTGTCAACGGAAAACAAACATAAGTTGATTTGTGAGTCATAAGTATAAGTGCAAAAAAAAATAGGCCATTTTATACCTAGCAGATAGAGGGACGCCTCCCCTTGCAGAAACAATGGGTCCAGCAAGTGCAGCCAGTGCATCTTTTGTACCATTCTTATCGGAAAAAGCTTTACCACACAGGATGAGTGAAGCGCTCAATATCAGCAGCATGAAATCCAGTTTTTCCCTCTGATCCAAGACCAATAATATCCCCCCTATTCGGACTGCATTGCGGGCAGTTAACAATTAAAATACATCAGCAAATGGAGATCTTCTTCACAAAGAGAAGTATGGTAAATAGAAGAATCATATAAAGAAGCACTCTGAGTGGTTCCTTGCAACAGATTCTACACCAAAAGTAGAATTATTAGGTTGTTTTTAATATTCCATCACAATTTTGAACGGCTGGGAAAATCATGCAAATGGAGTAGCAAGAAAATACAGAAAAAGAAAGTGTCCTAGAAAATATTGTTCTCATAATTATTTGAGTAGAAAAAATCCCGCAGATAGCAAACAAATACCAGGTTTACGTTCTACGTACACACTTTGTTTGTTGGTATATTATTCTTAGAAAGCATACATGGAAGCCTTTGAAATTTCATGACCACATCTTATTCTTTTACATTCAGTAACTTGGGCAACCTTTAAACAATTATATATATATATGTGTGTGTGTGTGTGTGTGTGTGTGATCATGAAATTTCAAAGGCTTCCATGTATGGTCTCTCTATATATATAGAGACCACATCTTATATATATATACCTCCATCAAACTGAAAACACAACAAATATAAAGTAACTACAAAGAAATCAACATCAAATTATTATTATCAATCCTTCAAAAGAAATTAAAAAACAACCTAAAGATCAAATACAAAATCTACAACTAAAACAATAGATAATAAGAAATAAACAAATGATAATGCTTGTTATAAATGTGGCAGGATAGCTAACTATTCAAATAAATGTCCAAATATATATAGACACACACACACACACACAAACTCACCCCAATATGCCATCATGAATATATCCACAAGAGCGGCATTGTCAAGAGTTTACGGCATAAACTACAACTAATGCATTTCAATTTATGACCTAATTTTTCCCAAGACTAAAACCAATGTGTGCAGAGTTGATAAGGCCAACAACCGAGGCAATTAGGCACTCTTTTTAATTCTTCCCAACAATAAATACAATCCATGCACAGTTAACGCCAACAACTGAGGCAATTAGACACTTTTTTAATTAGCCTATAGTTTTAGTAAAGCGCCTTATAGTCTAATTTACTTCATAAATTAATTTTTTTTATCATAGTTTCTGCTTAAGGTTCCATTTGAGTAGAAGCGGAAGGAGTAGGTACGTAAGACCAAGGTAACAACAATATACTCCCCCCCCCCCCCCCCCCCCCCCCCCCCCGAAAACCAAAACAAAAACCTCGACCAAAAATTAAAAAAAAAAATTAGAAGGAACAAACAACACACACACTTACACTTTTTCTCACCTCTACCTCCACAATTGACCATAAAGCTATTCAACTTTTTCATTTTTGCCCCCACCCAAAACAAAAAAAATTTGTTCCTTTTTTCCCTTCTTCGTAAGTACCTGAACAACTAAACCTCTTATCTTTCTTATTTCACTATATTGTTACTTTTGTTACTATGGTAGCAAGTCTTGTATTATTTATTTTATTGTTTATTCCTAATTTTAATATGAAGCATTGAAATTAATGACTAGACTTTTAATCAATAAAACCACATGTGACCCCATGCATAAATTGATATGCAAATAACATTAAATACTTGCTGGCTGGTACATGATTTATAGACAGATGACCAAGAAAGACAGCAGGCCAGGATCGACCAATAAGCAGTTGGACAGGACATAATTACACATCGGTATCTTGTTGATAATTGCATTAGGATATGCTGGTGATAACTGTACCACATTGGTAATCTTCTTTTTGATAACTGTACCGCATTGATAATCTTCTTTTAGAAAACATTATGCAAGCTGTTGTTCAGATTTACATAGAGCAACTAGGGTTCAAGTAAGATGAATTGATCCAGAGCTTATCACCTAGGTGACTGCCTAACCACATAGCTTATCAGCAGGTTTGTGCCTAACTTTGCCTAGGTAATTTAGTAACCTTCAAAGATAGAGTACATGAAATGACACCTTATTGAAGTAGCAACATAAACTGTCAGAGGACGGGAATCATGGGAAACTGCACGAGTAGGGGTTCTCCACAGAATATTTGCCAGCAGTAATACCGCGGAAGGACTGTCACTTATAACACGGACCTTTGCATTGTATTTTGGGGATGAACCAACAGCCACATCTTGAACAAAAACAGGTGAGATAGACGACAAATGAGATGTGACCTATAAACGCAAAAAAAGAAAAGCCCAAATAAGCATCAATGAGCAGCAAAAACAGGTGAGATAGGATCTGTAATTTTAAAACAAAAGAAAACAAAATGGAGAAAAGCCAAAGACAAATATTGCTACCTGTGAAACCATAGACATCTACTGAACTAACTTTCACTTTTTCTTAGACAATAAATCTGGAAGTGCATAGCAAAAAAAAAATACTGATCTCCAAGGACAATCTTAAAAACCTTGCTTCACACTCAGAATTAAAATAACAGCACATAAACATACAAAATAGGATAAAAAAAAATATCCTTAATGATGAGATAAAAGTATACCAAAATCACCATCAGCCATTCTTCACTCCAGTTATCTAAATGATTTTATATTGCTTCCGATAATAAAGTTCTCCAGGCTTTCACCACATATCAGAGAGCAAAGTTCGCTCCAGTTAATAAAATTCTATATGTTCCTCACTCAGCTGCTTTCTAACTGATAAGATTTGCAGCATGAGTAGGTGAGGGGATAGCACACTGATTTCCATTTGCAACAAAATGGTTGCTTGAAAACATGTCAGATATTTTTGTGCTCCTAATAAGGTGTTCAATTACAGCTACAAGTAGAAAATAGTTTTTTTATGCTTGAAGCAAGCAAATTCAGAAAAGATGCATTAGCAGCAGTCATACAAGTAAAAATAAAAAATTAAAAAAAATCCCAGCATCTTTACTAAAATCTTATACATTCAGCAAAGTGATGGAGCAAATAGAGTATATAATCTTACTGATTTTATTTCCAGAAGTTTCCTTTAAAACAACAAATGCAGTACAGGACACCTTTTTCTGCTGATTTTCTACCATCATCCTACGCATATGATTACAAACTTGAAGTAAACACTCATCTGGTTAGGATATTACTATCCAATGAACCTAGCATTTTTTGCTCCTCCAAAGGATATATCACCACTAACACATTCAGTAGCAGGATGTGCTCCATGTTGATGTTCCACTGATTGCATGGATTTGTCATCTCCCATCTCTTTCAAGTGCCTGCTATAATTAATCTTCATAACAGGATCAACATTTCCAGCTACTGCTTACTTACTATATTCTTTCTCGTGTACTATTTTGGTTTATCCTGTCTCAACCACACCTACAAATTTGGCTAGCTCTTTCCTTGCCAAGGAGGCCTTTTCCTTTGCTTCAAGGTACTCAGTGATTGCACTGGCATATAAACAAAAGGGACAGAAAAAGTTTCCCCTTTCATCTAAGCTGGCTGAAGAGCCCAAGCAACTCTCATGAACCACCAATGGGCAGCCGACACCACTACAAACCAATAACTGGCCTCCTGTGTTGCACTTTGTACAAACATTCTGACTTAATGTGTTCTGAGAGCACAACAGTTTGTTTTTCCTCTCAGTGAGATCAATATTCTCATTGTGATGATGACCATCATCACAAATACAATGCTCGTGGTCAACTTTCGTTTCATCAACAGAAACATTTTGGTCGGCTCCATCTGCAGATGGATGTTCAGGCATTTTTTTTTTCTCACAAGTATCCAGTGGCCTATTATGCTGAAACTCATCATCATTAGCCGATATCAATAAGGATGAACCTTGAGGCATTTTGTCATCACCACAAGAATGATGTGCCTGCTGGACTTCATCGTCATCGGTAACATGCTCATGTTTCTTTGAGGTATAATTATCATTGTCTACAAAGACATTGCTTTTCTCAAAACCTTGCAATTGTGTTTCTTTTTCTAAACCACAACTTTTTACCGTATCAGGTAATATAATGCTTTCAGAGGGATCTTCTAGGGGTTCATTTTCACATACAGGCACTGAGTTCTGCCTGATGAACAGGATAGCACCACTTTTAGGACCCTGCTTAAGCCTTTTAATATTTGCATGGTCATCATCACTGCTTTCTTGCAGAGATTCCACCAGCCTTTCTTCAGCCAAAACACTCCTATCCCTCTTAAAGAATGTTAAAGGTCTATCAGGAGGATCTTCCTGCAAAAGCTGAAATACATCTTCATGATTAAAAGAAATATCATTATCTTTTCCTGCTTGGACTTTCCCATCAATAGTGTTCTCATCAGTCTTCTGATCAGCTGCATAGGGACCCACATGATATATTTTCTCGTCTTCACTTTCTTTGGCTAATCCACTTCTTACCCTCAGTGATGTGGTACATGGATGACTGCCATCAATAATTGCATCTTTCAGCTGTATGTAACATAACACAAGTTTACAAAGAATAAATGAGTAATCATCCTCTTTATGATCTGCCCAAAGGCACACTAGTGAAAAGAACTAATCTTCACCTCTATTAGAGCACATTTGGACAAGGAAGCTCTCTTTTGGAAAATAAATGATTGAATGTCCCATCTCCATAGCTCTCGTCTAGCAACTCTTGGATTTGATTCATCAATCTGACACAAAATATATAATAAACATGATAACAAGAGCACATGTGATTTAGTGAAGAGTACCAATCTAAAAATATTGGTTTAAGCTGACTTCCAAACATGGAAGCTGAATTTGAGATATATATTTGGTACAAGTGTTCTTCCATGAATGCCAAATTTCAGCACAAAAGAGATACACAAGTCATGAAATAATCAGCCCCTTCTATTCTAACACCATAGTTAAAAATACTTATTAAGTTTGATGCTACCATTTCACATGGAAAACTGCCATCTTAACTTTCAAGGGATGTAAAGGCTTGTGTAGATAGGTTATTCCATGACACATTTCACATCCAACTAAAACCCACATTGCTCAACCAGAAAAATCTGTACCATAAGAACAGAGTTTATAGAGTTACAAAAACATACAAACAACCATTTCAAGACTAGCATCTCTGTTACATGGACACTTTACACGACCCCAAAGTATCCGTGTCGACACGACATGATATGGGCATGGGTATGGGATATGTGTCGTATGCTTCGCATATTCTCTTGGACATGGCAACCCAAGATCAATCAGAAAATAATTATCAAACAAACAACTTGCAAGTAATGTATCAAAAAGGATAATAATTTTTGCAAGAGAAAATGTATATTCTCAAACTCAAAAATTGCAAGCAATGACTCAAAAAGAAAATATAGGGGAAAAAAGCAAAAACAAAAATATGAGAACTAGGCTTCTAACTAGCATATTGACATTGACTTGGAGACTTTTCAGCTGAATCCCAGTATCTTTATCCAAATTTTGGACATTTCTCAACCGAGTCCCCATATCCTAAGTTTTGACGGTCAAGTGAATCTGACTCCTAGACACATACCAACACCCGACACTCGTACTCGAGTCCATGTAACATAGACTAGCATAGACCGGACCTCTAACTGATTACTAAAGATAGACTAGAGCTGATTACTACTCAGACAGAAAAATAGACCAAGGCCATATTAGATGGCTGCATAAATTGTGTGCAATGGATAAGGGGTAAAGATCAAAACCACATTATACTGTTAAATAACTGCCCTTCCCCAACCCTGAAGTACCATAACCAAAGGATGTGAAAATTTCAAGAGGAAAGGTTAATGCCGATACACAAAATTGTCCTACCCAGAAAACAAACCCTTTCATGTGCAATAAAGGTAATGATATAAGTATATATTATAGGCAACTGATCAGGTTTTTAAGTGCACTTTTTAGCTTCAGATATAGTTGGGATACCGGTCCCTATATACTCCATATACAAAGCTAATTTTATAGTTCGGAACCCTCAAACTTCTTGTTCAGCTTTAATACCAATAGATTACTGATGATTACCCATCATAAGAAAAGGGTTTTTGGATAAAACAGAGTTTGCATGCAGTATAAACAATCAAAAAGCAGGATTAGGCACCCCACAACATTTGTACAGAACTTATCCTCAGACAAAGAACTGAAAAACCTAGTTTCATGCTACAATGAATAAACTGAGTCATAGGAAGGCAAAAGAGTCAACCAAAAGGAAGGAGAGAACAAAAATACTTAAAAATGATGCTAAAGCTCCATGCACAAATATAACGTTTGTGATTCGAATCTTTTCACATGAAGTACAAACCTTGATAGTTCATAAAACCCAAAACTCGAAAAAAAATTACCTCAGAAAGTATACGCTGAAGAACGTCTTCGCATCGCAACGAAACATCGAACCCGATTCTAGAGTTCGTTGGGGACGAAGGCTCACCATTCGTGACTGCATTTCCCGGACCTACCAAGTCCTCCAAACATCTCAAGGCAACCCTTTCCCTCGCTTTTACGCCCAAATCACCGGAAAATCCTGGAACCCTAATAATCAAGTCTGCAAAGAAATCAATCAATGAATCGTTTCCCGTGTAAAATGACAACATCAAGAGAAGCACACACACACTCTGCCTCTCTCTTAAAGTACCATGGAGAAGATCTAAGTCGACTTGCTTGCAGTCTGCTAGGGTTTCCATAACCCAAAGCCATGCAAGGTTTGAAGCAGAAGAGGGGTCGTGCGCCATGGAATGGTTAGAGAGCTCAGAGTTCTTGTTTATTATCGAACCAGAATTTCTGTCGCTCTTTCTTCTCGTGATTCGGTTTTCGATCTAAAGCTGGGAGGAAGAGAAAACTGCTTTCCCGCCTTTTGCAACTTTGCTTGGCTGATACGTGTGGATGACCGTTTTTATAACCTGACACATCACCTACATAATTTGGCATTAATGATTTGTCACATGACAGAAACAGATCATGACAGAAACAGATTTATTATGGGTTATTTGTTACCCAACAGAAACAACCTGTCATGGGTTATCTGTTACTCGACAGAGTAGTCTGTCATGGGTTATTTGTTACCCGACAAAAACAATAATAATAAAATATGACATGATTTATTTATATTATATGTATCTGGCATATTGGAGTGAAGATCTCCGTCTTGGGCAAAAGTCCGCTTGGGGGGTTTCTAGCGGTCCTTAAGGCGTGGCGGATACAGGCGTGGGAATCGTCGGCAGCCAGTGACAAGTCATGGCATGTCGATCTAGAATGACAAAGACGTCAAGTGATTTATAATTCCACATCCTAACATGTGGGACTCGGTATACAAATTAGAGAGCTCTATCTTTTATTATCACTATCTCTTATTTCATTCTTAACATGAACCTAGACATCTATGAGACCAAATTCAAGATAAATATGAGAACATCCTAAAGCCTTAGATTGTGACACTTGTCACAATCCTGGAGACCCATTCTTTCTATAAATATAAGAATCATCTTCCATTTGAGGGACCTCCCCTGATATCTTTGGCTGCTGAGAGCAATACTTCTTTTCTCTGGACCTTCTCCAAGTCTACCAGGAATTCTCTAACTCAATCTTTGGATTTCTGTCTTCTACACTTTCTGGAACCATTAAAGGAGCTCTCTGGCTTGGTATACGTGAAGAACATTTGAGTATCTCCCGTCTCTCATTCTAACCATTGCCTACCTCTCACGCCTTATCGACTCCAACCCCTCTTCTGTTCAGTAACGGTGCGGGAACAGCTACTGAGTCGACGGTTTAGGCCAACGTCGGACATACCTCTCCTACTCAGAATCGAGATCTGAAAACACGTCATCGGCATTTCGAACCCGTGGAAACAACATTGGACACATGGATGTGGATTCAAAAAAGGAACCTACAATACGATTGTTGAAAATTGGCAAATAAGTTCAAGTCGTTTGCAATCTCATCTTGTGATGAGAGAGACGATGCTCAGCAGGTTGAAATCATCTGCTACAGCATACCGCGAGATGCTGCCACGGTAATGAAAAGACATCTCTTTCTTTTTTGATTTTTTTTAAGGAAAATAGGAAGGGGGCTAGCCGACCCCAAGTGTGATCAAAGCGCTCGGGGTCCTTTGTAAAGCAAATCGTCATTGTTCCCTGTGCAGCGCAATCCAACTGATCAAATTAAGTTAAGGTTATTATTGTAACGCCCCATATCTAGGTTTATTTAAAAACATAAATTCAAACCTTGAACGTTAGGATGAAGGCCCAGAATAACTAATCCAAACTTAAACAATTCCTGGACAAAATCAGAGTGTGACAATAAAAGTGATTTTTCTTCATAGAAGCATGGAATGAAAATGTAAAACCTCCAATACATATCCATCAAATTAAGTCTGGATGGGTCAACTAGAATAAAAATGATCCAAATATCCATCAAAGTCATCTAACATAAAATAATCCAATACAACCATAAAAAATAGTAAGTCAACAAATAAAAGTTTCCTTGAACCTACACAGGAATAAAATAATCGTCTTCCTGAAATCAATATAATCCACCGGAGTATCTACCCCTGCAATGTCCTCTCCGAAAATATCTGAAAACAAAACCGATAAAACAAATATGTGAGAAACAACATCTCAGTAAGTAGTCATACAAATAAATTTAAACAATTAAAAGATATGCCACATTAAATCAATCTAACCACGATAGATTCAAATACAGTGAAATATAAAATGATACAATCATACAAATAGTCTTTAAGAAGTATCTCGCCGAGTACACAGACTGAGAATATAAGGCACACGCTTCCCACCGACCACCGAGTACACGAATTGAGGAAGTATCTCGCCGAGTACACGGACTGAGGATAAAAGGCAAACGCTATGAAGTAACACGATTCCCACCGAGTACACGGATTGAGGAAGTATCTCGCCGAGTACACGAACTAAGGATATAAACACACACCATAAAATAACACGCTTTCACACTGAGTACACGAATTGAGGAAGTATCCCGCCTAGTACACGAACTAGGGAATAAAAGGCAAATGCCATGAAATAACACGCTTCCTACCGAGTACACGGATTAAGGAAGTATTCCGCCGAGTATACAGACTGAGGATATAAACACTCACCATAAAATAACATGCTTCACACCGAGTACACGGATTGAGGAAGTATCCTGCTGAGTACACGGACTGAGGATAAAAGGCAAACGCCATGAAATAACACGCTTCCTACCGAGTACACAGATTGAGGAAGTATTTCGCTGAATACACGGACTGAGGATAAAAACACACACCATAAAATAACACGCTTCCCACTAAGTACACGGATTGAGGAAATATCACGCCGAGTACACGGACTGAGGATATAAACACACACCATAAATAACAGGCTTCCCACCGAGTACACGAATTGAGGAAATATCCCGCCGAGTACACGAACTAAGGCTATAAGTAACGAGATAGCTGTAATAGTGGAGACACAATCGTGCCAGAAACATAACCGCAATGGCAGAATAAATAAATTAGGCAATGGCCTAGTCACAATCGTGAATCAAAATTCCACATACGTGGAGTCAAATACATATCTCAAAATCACGGTTTCAATGGGCAAAATAATCCGAGTGTATATTAAACCATTCGGAGCTCAAAACATATTCAGATAGTTCAAATACAAGTATAGGAACTCTTAAAATTAAGTTTTGTTTAAAAGAGAATTGTTTGGAACAATGATACTCAGTTAAAAGCCACCTTAGTAAAATGTACCCAAAATCTCTATAAAAATCTATTTTAATTATCCGCTAGTGCAAACTATCTCTAGACACTTTAATCTTAATGGTACATAGGTTTAAATTGAATAAAAACATTTTTGTAGTGGAAAACTAAGCTGGTTTGAAATTTGGGAAAAATCTGTCTAGGGCGCTCGAGTGGTCGCTCGAGTAGCGGTTCGGGCGTTCGCTTTCTGGGTTTTGATCACTTTCGGGTGTTGAATTTTAAAAAAAAAAACATAGGCGGGACGCCCTCGATAGCACTCGAGCGCCCGATGAATCCACTGTAAAACCCCGAATTTTCACTAAATAAATAAATAAAAATTTAATACGAATATTTGGAGTGTCAATGAATTTGTCAAAATAAATTGGGGATTTAATATAAAAGGAATGATTTGCGGTACTTATAATTTGTTCGGGATGTATAACAGACTAATAATGACAAAGAGAATAAACTTGGAAATTTCGGAAGAAATTGAATGGGTAGATGTGAAAATATTAAGAGAAGGGTATTTCGGTCAATTCACATTCATTATCGGTAAATAATTAAATACATTAATTAAGATTTGTTATTAGACTTGAGAAATAATAATAGATTTAAATTGGGGTTTAGATTGTCTATTAGCCATGATATTTAAAGCTTAGTAATTGGAATAATGGCGTATTGGTAGTTATACTTGATTTGAAACCTGAAGTCGAGGCAAGGAGAATTTTGTTGAAGGATATTAATCATAATTATAGATGATCACACTAATAGGGGAGATCTGGAGTTTGACGCAGATCTGACCGTTGGATCGCGAGATATCGAGTTAAGTATGGATTAACGGTCCTTATTAAGTCTAATGGGTGGAGGAGTATGGAACCTGATCCTAGGGAGATGCGTGGGATCAGGGAGGAATAAAATAGGGTTTAGTGTTTTAGTTTCATTCGTAGGGTGTCTTGGACGTTGAAGTTGGGAGGTTGCGGCGGAAGAGAAGAAGAACGAGAGAGAGAAAAGGAGACCGAGAGGAAGGAGGAAGAGGCATATCTCTGGTTTCTCATCGTTCCTGGAACGTCTCTTGCCTGCGATGAGAAGATGAAGTCTCTGGTTGGAAGAAGAAAGGATTTGAGCGGACGGAGGTAGGTGGCACTTCGTTTTAACGATTATTTTGTGTTTATGAGGTTATTCGATTCGATTGCATGATCTCCTATGTTGTAAATGTGTGTATATTGATTTACATTAATTTATATGAAGTTTAGAAGCGATTATAATACAAAAATCTGATGTTTAGAAACTCGGTTCGTCGTTTTGGTTAGAGCGCCGAGCTCGCCTGCGCTCAGCGCTCCTAGGCGATGTTCGGCGTTAGTTAAGAAATTTTGAGCGCCCAAGATCGCTAAGTGACGGTCACTCAGCGCTCGTTTTATTTAAATAAATCACGCGTTTCCGAAAAGCACTACCGCTGAAGACCGCCAAACTCGTTACCCTAGCGATCCTAGGCGGTCGTTGTAAAACACAATTTTATGGTTGCAATCATTACAAGCCTATTGTTTAATAACTTTTATTAAAATTTAGTCAATAACACTCATTTGTAATAACTCCCTTTTTACTTTATTTGACTTAAACTAAAACCTAAATACTTCTATTTGTCTCTTTTGACCATGACTAAACCTTAATAACTTGAAAAACACAAACCAAATTAAAATCATGCTATGTACGTGAATTCCTCCCACTGTATCCAAACTTGAATAATTTTTATATTATAACCGAATCTTAATTAAATTCTATTACCTTAAAAACCACTCACCTATACTGTTAAACAATTGAGTATTAATGTAATTAATACATGATTAGAACCGCACTCTAGCGTACGTGTTATGCATCAAATTTCTTACTTAATTAAATATCTACCTAACACTAAATTGGGTTATCATGCTAAAGATATTTTTATATACTAAACAAAATATTATGATTAATAAACTGGGGAACTATTTAGAACTGGACTTTGAACATGAACCTAATATGTTATAAATAATAATGGAATTGAGAATTATCTGTGATGGCTTGGTGGCCAGTTTTATAAATAACCTGCTTGGT
Organism: Buxus sempervirens; assembly: GCA_947561395.2. Taxonomy (NCBI): domain Eukaryota; kingdom Viridiplantae; phylum Streptophyta; class Magnoliopsida; order Buxales; family Buxaceae; genus Buxus; species Buxus sempervirens. The sequence goes on along the minus strand of OX387187.1, from coordinate 5,307,487 downwards.
GGCAGAGATACCCGCTTGGTGGCGGAGACCCTAACCCGCTTGGTGGCGGAGACCCTAACCCGCTTGGTGGCGGAGATACCCGCTTGGTGGCGGAGACCCTAACCTGCTTGGTGGCAGAGATACCCGCTTGGTGGCGGAGACCCTAACCCGCTTGGTGGCGGAGATACCCGCTTGGTGGCGGAGACCCAACCTGCTTGGTGGCAGAGACAACCCGCTTGGTGGCGGAGATACCCGCTTGGTGGCGGAGACCTTACCTCCTACGGGAGAGATTCATTACCTCCTGTGGGGCAGATGTATTTCCGATGGATTGCATCCTACAGGAGAGATACCTCATGTGGGGGAGATGTGATTATGCGTGATTGCATCCCACATGGAGGATGGGTGTGTGAGTTACCACTGGAAGGTGAGGAAGCTATCTCCTACGGTAGAGGTAGATGCTAGGTGTTCACATCCTGCGGTAGAGTTATACTGTCTCCTGCAGGGGGTACCTGTAGTCTTAGAGATGTGCATTCTCCTGCAGAGCTTGTGTGGATACTACGTGTTTGCGTTCTATGGTAGAGATAGGCTACTACCTGAAGGTTGGCTTTTATTACTGATATGATGATTGATTCTCAGGATGATGGATTGTTTATTTAAAAAGGAAATATTGAAATGTCATAACTGAATAGAATTGCTATGATTTAATGAGAATTGTTAAAATGGAATATTATGGAATCATGAATAAAAGGTGGAACTGCTCTTAAGAAGACACTACAGAAAATAAACCAGAAACCATGGGAATGTGAAGTATAATACATTGTCCTTTAAATTGAAATGAAACACACATGATTAACTTCTTTTAAATTCGGGCACTGATTAAATGTTTGTTTTATCGTGATTATTCGTTTATCTCACTGACTGTGATTACTTGCCTATTTTACCGATCATGAAACCACTGTTAATTTCCCTATCTATATAAATTGTTTTCTACATGCATAGTGTTACCTACTGAGATAGTTGTATCTCACCCCTACTTCATATTCAAATTTTCAGGTTATCTTGGAGAGGACGCCATGGGTTAGACAGATAGTGGGTTGAAGTCTAGAAATTCCATATGGAAAGAGTAGGGTGATTTATATAGCTGTATTTATTTTGTTGGAATCGTAATAGATGATTTTGTAGGATATTAAGGGTTAGTTAAATTTGTAGTTGCCTTTCATTTGATTAGTTAATGTAATCGGATGACTCAGTTTCTAATAAATGATTTAAGCTTCCTAGTACTCTGATAAATCTTAGTTCTTTATTTCCTTATATTTGAACTGATTGTAATGTACCACAAGTTAATGCCTTGATCCGAGTCAAAATGGGAAAAAAAAATGACCCGGATTCGGGGCGTTACATCCACCTCTCGGCGGCTATGGGCGCTCGAGCGGCCGTTGAAAAATCTGTTTTTCTGAAATTTCCGAAAAGTTGTGTAATTCCAAATAAATTCGAAAACTATTCATTCAAGACATAAAATCCATTTGAAATCATTGTATAAACATGCTAGGATAGTTTCAGACAATTAAAACTACATGTACTATTCAAATAAGTCAAAATTATTCGGAGAAATCATGCTTTGACAAAAATTTATAGAAGCTGTAACTTACACTAGACACTTCAAAAATCATCTATAATCTTGGGAATTGATTTTCATATCATCCTAAAATATTTCTAATCATTTTAGACATTTAAACTACTCATTTACACTTCGAATCATTCACAAACAAATCTGTAAATTCACGTATAATCACATTTAACGACTAATCAACGAAATTTCAGCTTATGCACGTTTGAAGGAACTACTTACTTTTTGATAGCAGACTTAGTCCACACAAAAAATCATCCAAGAGACCCCTCTCGCATTCCGACGAAGCAACAAAATTAGATCACACGAATTCATTCCCTCTTCTCTTCCTTCTTTCCAACGACCAACTTCCTTTTCTCTTCAAGTAAGGTTTTTCAGAAGATCAGTACCTTCCTCCTTCGTATCCAATCGATCCTTTATCTAGCAAAGAGAAAAGAATCACAAGGAGAATGAAGTAAGGGAAAAACGGCCACCTCCTTCTCTTTTTTTTTCTTTTTACTCCTTACGTAAAACACCCTTTTGTTTTTTATTTTAGGGTTTCCAGCAACTAAACTCCTAAAACCATCCCATAATTACCCTTCTCTCTTAAGCCAATGGTTAACCCCTTTTCTTAAACCCACACAACACACACACCGAACCATCCAACCGTTATGAGAAAGAGGTTTCTAAAAAACATTTCATTCTATTTTATTTTTTTAACAAGTTTGTTTACTTATTAAATATTTATCTATATCAAATAAATAAATATAGGTAATCACTAAAAACATAATCTATCTTACCTTAGATTTAATTCTCCACAAACATTGGGTTAACTCGCAGCTCTCCGGGTTGATCCATAACTCCATTTTCTACATAACATTATTAATTATATTCTTTCTTGTATTTATTTTATTTAATTATTTAATTTCTAAAATTTCGGGGTTTTTCAATTATAGTAATTTCAACCGCAACACTTAAAAAATGATTAAAACTTCTCCTCGGCATTCTCCTCATCTTGATGAAAATGCACGAAACATTTTATATAACTTATAATCTTCACGACGTCCGAACTTTACTGTCTTTACTTAGACTTTGGTGGGAAACGTGTGTTATTTACTCACACTTCGAAAGAAAGACAACTTCCTCTTTCAAGTGTTAAGGAAGGAACCACTACTCCACCATTACTCGTTTCAATTTCAGACTCCAACAACCAATCTGAACTAGGTATATAAATATATTTTTGGCTTTTTCCAATAATGTCCCTTCTTTGAACCTGGTGAAACCTTAAATAAATACAGTCCTGAATAAAACAAATTATAGTCGGGCTATTTTTGAGGAGTACGCCGCCACACATCCATAGGGTACCATGTAGTATCCTCAAAATTAACCCTTAGGTACCCCCATAGTACACCTGGGGTACTTAAAAATTATTCATAGGTACAGGGAGATAATTAATTTGTAAATACCATTTGAATATACAGAGTACCAATTAAGCAATAGGTACCTCCCCAAATAAGCCATAGGTTGGAGGTACTTAAGCCTTAGGTACCCCCAAAAAAACCCAAGGTACACCCCAACCAACCCCCCCCCCCCCCCCCCCCACCCCCCAATTAACACTTAGTTACCCCCACAAAAAGGCCCCTCAAATAAGCCTTAGGTATCCCCAAAATTAACACCTAGGCACCCCCAAAATAACCCTTAGGTACCCCCACAAACAGCCGTCAAAAAAGCCTTAGGCACCCCAAATAAGCCTTAGGTACCCTGTAAGACCCCGAAATTTCCTAAATATAAAAGTAAAATAATAATTAATATTCTTGAGGATAATTATTTATGGAAATAATTTATTATTGTAGGAGATAATGCTATTAGTGGAGATTAGGAGTTTGGCGTAGTTCCGACCGTCTAATCGTGAGTTATCGCGGTAAGATTAATATTTTAAGTAAGCTGTGTTTTGATTGGGCAATTTGTGGAGTTTGATACACATGTGTTGCGTGGGATACGAGGGTATATAAATAAGTTTAATACCCTAGAGAAATATGGTTGACATACTTTCGTTCGTATTCAACAACCGCAAGAGAGAACCCACGACCGTGAGCAATTGAGAACGACCAAAGAAGAAGGAGAAGAGAAGAAGAAGAAAGGGAGAGTGTTGCGTTGATTTTGGTCTTCTGAACCTTGCCTTGTGACCGTGTTCGTCGCTGTTCAGGAGAGAAGGAGAGGAAAACATTCGCAAGAGGTAGGCAACATTGTTTTAACGTCGGTTTTGTATTCTCGATTGGTTTAATCTCTATTGCATGTTTTTGTATTCTATATTCATGTATTTAGTTTGATAACAATCTTATAAGTATGTTAGTATCGATTTGAGCATGAAAAATCAAGTTTTTGAATACTGTATGTTTGTTTTTGGGAGACCGCCGATCTTACTGTGCTCAGCGATCCTCGGCGCTCCCAGGCACTCGTTGAAAAACGTTGACCGCCCAAGACCGCCTACTGACTTATCGTCGGCAATCGATTTTGAACTACCGCCTACCCTAGACCGCCTGAGCGATCTTAAGCGATCCTGAGCGCTCTGTGCAGAAAATGCAGATTTTCGTATTTTTAACCCCTGATTCAATTCTAAACTATTTTTAACCAATTTTAACCTTTAAATAAGATGTTTTAAGACCAAAATAAATTACCAATTACCTGTTTTACAAAAGAATAAAAATAGGAAGGTATTTAGGGTAATTAGTTGCCAAGCTTTGTAAATAACAAGAAACCTAAGTTTTGGAAGAATTAAACTTGTAAATTTGAGTTAATTAATTAAGTGACATGTAAATTTATACTGTTAACCAGAATATGATATACAGGATTTCTAGATCAAATTTTGAACCCAGTTAACCCAATAAGGAAAGAAATTACAGATATAACCATTATATACCACTAGGCACTATTACATACAGAAATATTAGTCCTTAGGGATTTTTGGTGTCTAGTGGGCATAGCTGGTTATGGATCCATAGTTTTGGCTAGATAGCTAAAGGATATTTCATTTGGGTTGAGTTACTCCCTGTTGCGAACGCGCTTCCTTTGCAAGTTGGTTTGCTCTAGAGGATCCTATGTCTGGAGGGACACCCCGGTGCTCCGCTGGTGATTCCCTGTATATGTAGATAAGCGACCATCTCCATGTATTGATTTCGGTGCTGCATGCTGGTGGTACTTGCCAACTCGGTTGAGTTCGTGTGCAATAAGTCGATGACTACGACTCTTATCTAAGGTGATGTTCACGGGGTTTGAGTATCATTAGTAGCATCGCCCATAAGCCGCACGGTGGTATAGCATATGGTTGAGAGTCATCTCAAAGGTGTGTCTTTCTTTGTGAGTTCTACAATGATACTGAGATCATAAATATATACTTCTGATATTGTTCACATGCTGGACGCTTGTATTGGATGCTATGGTTGGATGTGACTGTTTAGTACATCCCGAATTTTATATGGGATTTTATTATTGATTTCTGAATCATGATCTTGATATACTTTATACTGTTCACAAATACTTAAACTGTTTTACATAGTGATTTGTATTCCATAATCGATATGAATGTTTACTCGAGCCTATTTACTCGAGACTGCTTATTCGAGCATGAACATCTATTTTAATGATTATGAACTATTTATAGCATGCATGTGTTGTCTATTGAGATAGTCGTATCTCACCCTACTTCTTTATTTTATTTTTCAGCTGATACGCGAGAAGGGAATCATAGTGGTGATTTCATAGTGATCTTGTTGACTATTCGCCGGAGGATTATTATTATCCCGACTTGATCTGAGGTCAAGGAGAGAGGATTCTATTTAGCACTTTGACAGTTTGATTTTATTATTTAATTGGTTTTGATATACTAGAGAGATTGAGAGCTTAGTAACCCTTTGATATTTACCAAACTTGATTACTTGGATTATATGGTTTATCTATTACTTTTATGAGGATGTTAGACTACACTTCCGCATAATGATGTTCCGCACTCTGATTGTCTATTAATAAATGATTTATTTAATTCTTCAGTCTGGTTAATTATTGATGATTACTTGATATGGGCTAGTAGCATCTCGAATTCGGTTGTTGAGCTGGATTTAGGTTGTTACAGTAGCGAACCGGATTCGAGTCAAGTGCCGGTTTACATTGACCTGGGTTTGGGGCGTTACATACCCCCTGAATAAACCTAAGGTACACCCTAATTAAGCCTGAGGTACACCCTAATTAAGCCTGAGGTACACCCCAAAACAACCTTTATGTACGCCCAAAATAAGTTGTAGGTACCCCTAAATCACCTAGTACCGATTAATCATGGGATCTAATCCCGATGAAACTGAGACTTCATGTTCTCTAGAAAATTAATCTTGAAGGTCGCGATTAATCCCAAGATTAATTGCGAAACCTAATCTTGAGTTCGCGATTAGTCTTGGGTCTTAATTTTTGAAAATCAGCTTATGGAATTCTAATCGTGGAACTCGCGATTAATCTTTGGGATAATCGCCCGAACATGTTTGGTCATTTTTTTGACTTTATTCTTTGCCAATATATTCTTTCTTGTTTTAACCAAACCTAGGGGGATGCACAAGGTCTAAAACTTATGTACCCCCTTGGTACCCTTAGGGTACCTTAAAAATAATTCATAGGTACAATGTGACTAGTTAACTTATAGATACTTAAAAATTGTTCCCATGTAATTAAGTTTTGTAATAACCCTCAAAATACCCTATAGGTACCTCACTAGGGTATCTAAGATTTATTTTGAGGGGATAACACATGTATATTTACAAGGGACCTCTGTATTAATCCAAATGTATGACATGGTATATTACAATTGAAACATTGGCACCATTTGGGTACACTCCAAAATAAACACCAACTTGGCACATGCTTCAAGAGAATGGTTATAGAGTATGGTTACCCTATGATTTTCATGGGTACTATATATTATTATTAGTATTACTAAAGAATCAGTAATATGGCATTCTAAGTAAAATATTTGTTTTCTCTTATAGAGACAAATGGATGAAGTCATTTCTACGAGTGGAAGTGAGCATTTTAAGTGGAGATGAGCTCAGTGATGATATACAGGATATAAATACCATGCCTAAAGTTGCAAGAGAGCTGAGATTTGATGGAGACAAAGGCCATACTTAAAATTTGAGGCCATACATGGGAAAGGAATTCACATCTATCGAAGATGCATATTAATTTTACAACATTCATGCGGCACCCAAGGGCTTCAGTATTCGAAAGAGTTGGGCATGTATGTAACGCCCTAGGTCCGAGTTACATATAGAAATCATAACTCAGCTCTGGAGGTTAAAATGTAACACAGGATCGCAATATCAGAGTAAAAGGAAAACATGAATACAACAATAACTAGATAAACAGAGTACGCTAAACAAAAACCCAAACTAAAATAACTCACGAGACCGAGCAACTACCCGTAAGATTCAACTTCTCCCAGTGTAGTTGAAAAAAAAAACAGAAACAAACGGGATGAGATATGAATATCCCAGCGAGCAGCACATGCATGCGGAAATAATTATCTCATTTCAACAATGCCGCGAATAATAAACGGTCTCGAATAACCAAGGGAAATACAATAGAAAGTCCGAAATAGCAAAATCTCGATATCAACATTATACAAGTCCAACAGTAATAAACAAGAAGTTACAACATGGTCAATGTCATGTATCTGGCTTAAATTGGTTAATCGACATGCCAATGTGACATCCACACCTCCATGTATACAGTTCCGGCCTACTCAGGGTATCAGAAGTCTGAAATGATGGTCTACTTAGGGTATCGTCATCCAATGCCGGCCTACTTCGGGTATCGGCATTGACAACCAGGCCTACTCAGGGTATTTGGCTGCTCTACACCGGTCATGGCAACACACAAGGCCATGCCATTACCCCCAATAAAGCAAAAACATTACATTACTAAGCTTAGACATGGATCCAGGACAAGCTAAACCAATAGTAATCACAAATACCAAAATTTCAGCATAAACGATGAAATAGCAAGAAACCAAAGTAGAACACAATATAACTCAATTAAGGTGGTTGTTCATCATGGGTCACCCGGACCAGTATACTCCTTCATGGAGACTCAATGACACTTCAATCCAACAATAAAGCTTAACCACATGCAATACGAAACAACATCTCCATAAGTATTTATTTTCAAAAGATGCTCATTCATCAAGTCAACCAAAAGAAAACAAAGGAGAGATATCAAATTCGAAATTTACAGCGTTACACATATCGGTCTGGAAAATGCGGGAAAACGTGAAACCATACAATTACTTAACATTCAGAATATGCAGAAATAACCCTTTGCTTCCTAAACCTCCCTTGTTACCTTTATTCTCTAACCTGGGAATGAAAAAGTTCTATTGGTTTGAGAAATTAACCGCATTTGTCTAAGACGAGTAGTGTGGGCGCTAACCTCAATTTCCAGTGTTTATTCCCTCTAATTTTTGAAACGTGAATTTCTGACTTCCCAAGCATTCCAACATCATTATTAGCCTTTAATTTAACTAACAGAATAGGTCAAACCAATCAAAAATCCAATTTTGCAAGGTTACTAATTTAGCCGCACTTACGGAGATGGAATGAGTATGGCGCTCACCTTTATCGGTCGGTGCCGGCTATTTTTTGAACTAGTGCTGACTAGGCGGGTTAGCGCCAATGGACAAATCCCCGATAAGGATACAGAATTCACTTTCTAACTTCTTCAATCACAATTTTTAATTAAAGCAACCACTCAATTGACAACATACCTATTAAAGAAACTCTACTAAACATTTGAATTCAATTGCAACAAATTGCGACATGAAGATCAAAAATTAGATTTACGGCATGCTCACAGTCGTTAATTCCAGTTCTAAATAAGGAGATTCAAAATTCGATTGAATGCATAGGCAAATTCGAAATGAAGTGCTACTCACTGGATCTGAGTTTCCACCGATCTCAACCTACAATTTCTCTTCTAATCTGATCGGCTGTAGCTCCGAGTTTCACTCGGCAGTCGATAAATTCTGATCTCTAACAGACGTTCAATTCATCCCTCACTGAACTCCACAACCTAAATCAGCCTGACCTCTACAGATCTCAGCCATTGAGCTCTTCAACAGAGATTTATTCCATTCGTTTGAAAAAACCTGACCTCAACGCAGGCTTCTATTTATAGAGAAACGTTGTCGCTTAAAGTCCCACTCAAATATTGCTCAGCTAGGAATTCACTGCAGCCCTTCCCTACATGAGTAGCTAGAACACACACAACCCTCGCTTGGCTCTACCTAACTCTTACCTAAATATTTTCAATACACTCAAATAAAAAAATAATAATAATTCGGATTTACGGCTTTAATCACCATTGCTAAATTTTTACCTACTTACGTACTTAATTAATATAAAAATCGCAAATTACCCTTTTCTACCCAATAACTCGGACTTCCCACTCACTAAATTTTAATTTAGCTTATTATTTAATCTTTTTAATAAATACCCCCTTAAACTGGGGTTTTACAACGTAAAAGTCAGAAAGATGGCAAGGAGTTATCTAAGAGGTTTTGTTGCTATAAAGAAGGAAACAAAAGAATAGACAAACGGAATAAAGATGTGAAGAACCCTAGAAAGGAAACACATACAGTGTAAAACCCTGGATTTTCCTAAAAATAAAATAAATAATTAAGGGATAAATTATGGAGAAAACTATTAAGAAATATAATAGTAGGAGAATTAAAGAAAGATTTAAAGGTTAAAATAGGAATTTAAAGAGAAAGGGTAATTTGGTCATTTCAAATTTGTTAAATTCATGAAAGAAATAAGATAATTAGTTATTAAGTCAACAAATTCAACTAGACAAAATCTTAGCTTAGTTGGATGTAAAATAATGAAATTAAGGCTTAAAGCGTGAAAAAGGGCATAATGGTAATTATGTTGATTAGGGTTCAGTTGTAGACACCCCAAATTGTACTACAAAATGAGAAAATAATTGAAAATATGTAATTGGGATTTGAAACAGGTCAAAAATGCATAAAATTTCATCAAACAGGCAGTGCCCGTATTTTATCTGCGGGCTTGTTGTGCCTGCAATTGATATACGGGCACGGGGATTTTTGTGCGAATTTATCATTTTTCAATTTCTGAGCCGCACCTAGGGGTGGCAATCGGTCGAATATGGTACGGATCTGCTAAGATTCGAATTCGATCTGAAAAAAATTTACCGATATCCGAATTCGATCCGATGTCCGATGGCCGAATTCGAAATTCAATGAATATCCGAAATCCGATCCTAAATCTGAATTCAAAACTGAAATCCGAATTTGAGCTTGTTTGAACTTGAAACTTTAAAAACAATTTTAACAATTAAAGTAAATTTAACTATAAATTTTAACACAAATCCAAGTGTCTAATGATCAAATGATGATTTAACCCTTTTAACTTATGGTTGAACCATGGTCTGGGCTAAGTTTATATATATTATAAGTATGTTTTCGGTTTGTATCTTTTTCGGATCGGATACATGTATATCCGAATCCGAATTTTTTCGGATCCGAAATTCGAGATCCGTATCCGAACCGTGGATCTAAATTCTATATCCGAATTTGGTAATTTCGGATCAGATTCGGGTCGGATTCGGATATATATCCGACCCATTGCCAGCCCTATCTGCACTCAAATCTCTCTCTGGAAGATTCGAATCTTCTTGTTTATCCATTCGAATCCTCTTGTTTATCCTCTATGGTTCAATGAATTGGCATTATCTCTGTTTTTAACTCAATCTGGAATCTTCTGGAACTCTATCTTGGCATATCCCTTGGACCAACCATGCCCTTGGGTTTGCCTATAAATAGAGGGCCTCTCCTCAAGCAAATGGCCACTAATCTGAAGCCTGAAGAGCTCCAAGTGAAGAAGGGAATCCCTGCTTTTTTGCTTTCTCAATCCAGGTAAGTCCCTTTTCTCTTTTATTTTCTGTTTTCACTTCTAGAAATAATCTAATTTTCTCCATTGCTGTAGAATAAGGCCTAGTTTATACTTGTATTCCCAAACTTGCCTCCAAGTACCTCAAGGGGAAAGGGGAACAGGTGGATTCTTAGAATAGAACCCTATAATCTATTCTTCTCTTTTTTTATAGAATAAGGCTATTGATTGTGTTTGTATCCCCAAACCTATTTCCAAATACCTCAAGACTCCTCTCTAGCCGTAAAACGTGAAGAGAGAGCTAGGGGAAAAGAGAACAGGTGGATCCGTAGGGTAGACCCCATGTACTATAATCTGTGAGATGTGGTTGCTTTTACTATCCTGTTAATGTTTTAATGGTTTGATTTTGAATCTGGAGGAATCCTATGGATCCAGGTTGTTTATAGCATGAGATCTCCACTTCTTTCTATAATTTGGATTTTTCACACCATTGCACCTACATCACTGTTTTTCTTAATTTTGGTGATATTTGACTAGGATTCTGGATCTACCATGATCTATATGGTAGATCTAAGACCAAAAGCCTGAAAGTAACCTATAGGGTTTCATGATGTGATTTTAGAATTGTTTTAATCTTGGAGAAAGGATCCTATGGTCTAAACTCTCCCTTTTGATGTTTTTTTCATCAACATGGGTTGAGTGGGGGTTCTATTTCTCCACTATTGAGAGATCCGGATCAGATCTGTACTCCAAGTAACTTTATTCTTCAATGATTTAATCAAGAGATTTCAATCTAGTTTTTCAACCTTTTAATGGTTTAGACTAAAGCTAGTTTTTCAGGTTTCTCTTTAGATTGGTTTTATCTGATTTTTATCTCAATTTTATTTTAATTATGAAACGCTTAGAATGGTATGATCATATTGAAGGTTCTGAATTAATCTGGACATTCATATGAAAAACCGTACATTTTTGTTACTTTTTTAAGGAAGCATTCTTTATTTTAACATGAACAATACATGGCAACCACTGTGTGTGGATGAATAGGGGTGCCTAACACCTTCCCCTGTTCATAACCTAATCCCCTTACCCATCTCTGGTTGTTTTTGTTTTGTTGTTTTAAAATAGAGTTATTTTTACTCTAATTTTGCCTTTTTTGTGCTTATTTGATGATTCAGGTGTCCATTCACACCTAAACAGAATGGTGGCGACTCTTTGTTTTTAATGAATCCTGTGTGATGATTAGGAAGTCATTAAATTGATTTTCCATGTTTCACAACTGGCGACTTTGCTGGGGACTTGTGGATTTCAGCCTTTTGGTGTATTTGTTTATGTTTTTGTGTTTTGATTGGCTTGCTATTTTGTGTTCTTAAGCATGTTTGATATGTTTAAATCTGATTTATTGTTTAAAAGCTCATGGGGGTAGAAACATGCTTAATTTTGATTTATAGGATTGTTTCTAGAAACATGCGCAGGGAGGGTTTGTTTGCTAAACCATGCTTGTTTCTTGCTGTATTTTCATGATAATATGTTTTAATTTTCAGCATGTTTTCCATGATGTATTATTTGGTTGTATAACATGATCATATGTTTGCTTGTTTGGGTGATTTTTGTGAGCATGTTTAGGTGCTATAGGATTACTTTGTTTACTTGTGTTTATTTGCTTTAAATATGCTTCCTATTATGCTTTGGTTTGTATATATGCATGGCTGCGAAAAAGAATGGCAAGGGGCTGGGACGTTGTGAATGCACCCAATATTTACAAATGCACTGTGCACATTTTTATTTTTTTTACACAGCCTACCCATAACCTATAGGAAGTTGAACCTGAATGTGTGTAGCTTGGTGCAACGAGGTCGTTACTTTGGAAAGCGAAAGTAAAAACATTCACCTTAGAACTTTGGGCTAATGATGTGATGATAATGTGGATCTGTGATTCGATTCTGGTCATCACTAGGCTTGAGTTCGAAGTTACCATTAAGCCAAAACCCAAAACCCTTACGCTTGAAGGTGGAGATACACGTTTTTAGCTAAAGTACACAATTACATGGGAAAATGGGTTTGTAATTGAGGGAAGGCCGTTTGCATGGTTCACAAGCCAATGCATAATGTGGATGCCATATTGAAGGTAAACAAGGTAGCCTTAAATTTAGCATTATTTTCATGTCATGTTGTCCATCGGTTTGGGATGAAATTGTTCCCAATGAGGTATGTATCTTAAAATTGGTGTAGCCCATAGGAAGAGTTTTTAACTCTTATCAGAATTGATCTTATCCAAAGTCATATAAGAGGCAACCCAAGGTACAAAATCCCTGAATATGGTGTCTAATTTGGAGGGAACACGTGCCATTTTGAGCATGCATTTTTGCAAATAGGGTCAAAGTCAACTTTGGGACAGTTTAGAAGCCTTGCAAGGGTGAACCGTATGTTTGGATGAGCAATCAAAGTGATCAAATCATGTAAAAATGAAAAAAAGCTCCGTGCCCGTATTTACTATGCGGGTTGGATTGGGCCTTATTTGTTATACGGTCAAGGCTTGCCCGCAATTCAAGTGTGGGCAAGGCCAGACCGTAATATATTTACGGGTTTTGCGGAAAATCCAATTTTTGCATTCTTTTCCCACCAAATCTTGTTCCTTTAACCTTTAAGTGATGATAATGGAAAATGAGTTTGAATAAAATGTTTCAAAAAAAAAAAAATAAATAAAATAAAAATGGGAAACAAAATTTCCTGAAGATTGAAAAAAAATCCCTGGGCCTCTGAAAACCTTTGAATTTTAGATCCTTTTCAAAAAATCCTTGGGCCTCTGAAAGCCTTTGAATTTCAAACCTTTCTCAAAAAATCCCTGGGCCTCTGAAAGCCTTTGAATTTCAAATCCTTTTCAAAAAATCCTTGGGCCTCTGAAAGCCTTTGAATTTCAAACCTTTCTCAAAAAATCCCTGGGCCTCTGAAAGCTTTTGAATTTCAGATCTTTTTCAAAAAAAAATCTTTGGGCCTCTGAAAGCCTTTGAATTTCAGACCTTTCTCAAAAAAAAAAAAAAAATCCCTAGGCCTCTGAAAGCCTTTGAATTTCAGATCTTTTTCAAAATATTTCTAGGCCACTGGAAGCCTTTGAATTTCAAACCTTTTTCAACTGCATAAGCCTTTGGAAGCTTGAGTAATTCCAAAACACTCCATGATTTGTCTAAAAGTTTTTATTTTTAGATATCTCTACTTTGTGGGATCTGTTGGAAGCCCTAAAATATTCCAACACCTCTTTGATTGGTCTTTTTCGTACCAATCAATTCTTCTTGTGGGACCTTTGGAAGCCCTAGAATATTCCAATACCTCTTTGATTGGTCTTTTTCGTACCAATCAATTCTTTTGTGGGACCTGTTGGAAGCCCTAGAATATTCCAACACCTCGTTGATTGGTCTTTTTTCGTACTAATTAATTCATATCCTTGTGGGACTTTTGGAAGCCCTAGAATATTCCAAAAAAAAAAAAAACCTTTGGTTGGTCTTTTTCGTACCAATCAATTGAAATTTTTGTGGGGCTTTTGGAAGCCCTGAATATTCCAAAAAAAAAAAACCTTTGGTTGGTATTTTTCGTACCAATCAATTGAAATTTTTGTGGGACATTTGGAAGTCCTAGAATATTCCAAAAAAAAAAAAAAACCCTTTGGTTGGTCTTTTTCGTACCAATCAATTGAAATTTTTGTGGGACACTTGGAAGCCCTAAAATATTCCAAAAAACCTTTGGTTGGTCGTCTTCGTACCAATCAATTCAGATTTTTGTGGGACACTTGGAAGCCCTAAAATATTCCAATAATTCTAAAAAAAAAACAAAGAAAGAAAGGAAGAAAAAAAAATCCAAACTCGTGTTCACCTAACCTGCATATAGGCATTCATAGGTATGTGACCGAGATTAAATTGGTGCTGATATCTTTCTTTATTTTTATTTTGCCAGGTACCAATTTATTTGCAACCATAGCTCTTGTGACCAGATCAAGAGCTCGCACCATGAATCCCACTGAGAATGAAGCCGATGTTCCTAATCCAGACGTTGCCCTGCTACAGGAGCAAGTGGCAGGACTAGCCCGAATGCTAGAAAACTTACTGGCGGTACAGGCCCAACAAGTTCAAGCTCAGAACCAAGCATCCAATTCCAACCAAGCACCTCCACCTCAAATCAATATTCCACCTCCGGTTCAACCTATTCCTGAACACATTTATGAACCCACCCCTAAACCTATATTGATCAAGGATGAAACAGTTGAATCGGAAAAAAGAAAAAGAAAGGATGAGGGACGAGATGGAAAGGAAATTCATGCACAGGCTGGAGATGATCCAAGACGAACTGAGGGAGGTAAAAGGGGTGAATAACTTTGGGGGCACCAACTTTGAAGACTTGTGCCTATACCCTAATGTTAACCTGCCTGCCAAGTTCAAGTGCCCGGACCTGGACAAATACGACGGCATTGGCTGCCCCATGAGCCACTTGAAGTTGTACTGCGGGGCCCTATGCCAGTTCGGTGGGGATGACGGCATACTGATTCAGCTTTTCCAAAGGAGCTTGACTGGAATTGCTTTGAGGTGGTTTGCCACCTTAGACCATGGAAGAATCAAAAGATAGAAAGACCTAGCGGATGCCTTCTTAGCTCAATACAAGTTTAATTCAGAGATCGTGCCAGACATGTACGATGTAATAAGGATGAGAAAATGAAGGGATGAATCTGTAAGGCAGTATGCCAAGAGATGGAGGGAGACTGCCTCTCAGGTCAGGCCACCTATGCTGGAGCCAGAAATGATCTCCACTTTCATCAGTACACTGGGCCAACCATTCTACAGCCACTTGGTGGGTCAAACCACTACTAATTTTGCTGCCTTGGTACAAGTGGCCGACCGAATCAAGGACGGGATTAGGTCGGGTAAAATAATTGACCATTCTGATGTGGTCAGTCAACAGGACTCAAATCTGAAGAAGGGAAGTGGGATAAAAAAGAATGGGAACAAAAAAGAAGGGGAGGTGAACATGGTACAACAACCATCTGTCCCCAACAAGCCCATAAAAATCAATATGCCCACTCATTTTCATACTCCAGTACAATCCACTCCACCTAACCAGCAGGCCCCCATGAGGGTTAATATTCCAGAAGCACCCTCAGACCAAAAGAAGCCTTTTAATAAGGAGGAAAGGGATGCCTGGATGGCAGCAAGAAGGAATAGGGTTTTTACCTTTCCAATGTCCCCTTCCCAACTGCTACCCACCTTGTTGCAAGCAGGGTATGTCACCTTGAGAGAACCGAATCCGAATGCATCAAAGGGAAGAAATTTTGATCCCACTACCACTTGTGATTACCACATGGGTGCACTAGGGCATCATACTGACAAGTGTTGGCCATTAAAACATGCCATTCAGGATTTAATTGACCAGAATACTCTGTCTTTCAATACAGGGGCTCTTAATCCAACCAAAGCAGATATTGGTCAAAACCCGTTGCCTCAGCATCATGGGGCAGGCCCGTCTAATGTTATAAGGGCCATCTCCTCTGATGAAATAACCTTTGACCCATCCCAGTTAATCGCTCCTATAGGGACAACGGTCAAAGTTTATTTTGACAGAGGAAATAAGGATAAAGAAATAAATGTGATTTCAAAAAGGAATGATCATGCTGCTGAGAATATTAGATCCTCTTTGGACCGGGTCTCATCTCTCATGGCCCAAATGAATATAGCCAAACCACCTTTGGTTATCAATTGTAGTCCATCCACCTTTGTTTCATCCATTCAGTCCAAACCGCCATTGGTCATTAATTGTGACCCTCTCACCGTGTCGGTTAACTCTTCATCCCCTCAACTAAAACAACTTCCACCCTTGTTTGTGGATGTTCCTCCTACTCCGACTTCCTCATCCAGAACCAAGCTTCCTCCCCTCGTGATAAATGTCCCAAAGCCTTCTTATTCTGAATCAGCTGTACCATGGAATTACAGTGAAGGCTTTACAACTACAATTCCGGTAGTGGAGGAAGAAAACAAGGAAGTAAACCTCATGATGAAGTCAGGAAAATGTGTAGGAGAAGGAGAGAAACAGAAGGAAACTGGGAAAGAGAAGAAGGAAGGTGAAGAAGAGAAAAACAAAGGAAAGGCTAAAGTAGGGGATGATACCCCTCAAGTAATTGACAGTGAGGCTGCTGACCTCATCAAACTAATTAAAAAGAGCGAATTTAATGTTGTCGACAGTTAAATAAAGTTCATGCCCAGATTTCAATACTGGGATTATTGCTGAATTCATAAAAGCATAGGGACTCTCTATTAAGGGTGCTTTAGGGTGCACACGTGCCTAAAAGCATTGAACCAGACCAACTTGGTAGGAAGGTTGGGCAAATTTTATCTCACAATGTCATATCTTTTTCAGAGACTGAAATTAGCCCAGCAGGGTACCATCATGTTGATCCTTTGCACATAGCTGTGCTCTGTAAGGGTTGCATGATAGCCCGGGTTTTATTAGATAACGGGTCGGTTTTGAATGTCTGCCCATTAATAACCTTTGTAAAGCTTGGTCTGGAGCAAAATAGAATCAAACAAATGCGAGAATCATAAGAGCCTTTGATAGCTCTAAAACATACTCCCTAGGAGAGGTTGAACTGCCGGTCACTATTAAACCATATACCTTCAATATCACATTTGAGGTGATAGATATACCGGCGGCCTTCAACCTACTCCTAGGAAGGCCATGGATTCATATGGCTAGGGCCATACCATCTACCCTCCACTAAAGAGTGAAATACATCCGAGGGCAAAAGGTGATTACGGTCCTAGCTGAGAATTTGGTTCCTCCCATGGTGTCCCTTGATGTACCCACCATAAATATTGAGATGACTGCCGACAAGATTGCATTTCACTCTTTTCAGTTTGAAACTGTCAATTTTATACCTGGAGGGTATCAAGAAAAAGAAGAGAAAATGACTAGTGCTGAGAGGATGGTAAAGAAAGTGCTGAAAAAGTATAATTTCCATCCAGGAAAAAGTCTGGGGGTTAACCTGCAAGGGAGGTTGGAATCGGTAAAGGTTAAGAAGCTTACCCCTAAAGCAGGATTGGGGTCTAAACCAGGATGTTGGAAAAGACAAAAGCAGATGGAAGACGAGAATGGAGAGAGAAAAGGTCATAAGAAATTCCCTCATTTAAGGGAAACTTTTCCTAAGCTTTCTCGCATGATACAACTGTCTCCTCCTCAACATCAGTCCAAACCTCCATACTATAACATTAACCCATTCCAGAAACCCAACATCCCAACCTTGCAACCATATGTTCCACCTTCACCTTCACAAGCATTGGGTGAGCCTGGGCCGCGGTCAGAACAGAAACAGGATTTTTCTGAGGATGTTGGAGCCTTCTTTGCCATGACTGAAGGCAACCGAGAAGAAGGAACAGATGAGCTACCCTTCATCGACTGGGCTACAATAAAAGTTCCGGATGAAGTCATATCTGGGTCGAACCCTACAGCAGAGGTGGGCGCTGCAATTCACCAAGTACTGGTGATCTCGGATGCGGACCCTGAGTTTGGGGAGCAGGCTTGTGTTATTACCCCTGCTCCAGAATGTTTTATTTTGAACAATTGGGAGGAAACTCCCCTTACTTTTGAAGCTGGGTTTGTTCGGCAAATAGACACGGCATCCAAAAAAAAACTTCATTAGTGGAATGTCCTTTTCCTGAAGGTTTTAATGAGCCTTCATCTTTAGGAAAAGATTTTTTTGAAGGCTCTCAAAAAACAAAAAAAGATTTTCCCATTTTTTCTAGAAAAGTTAAATTTTTCAAAAAGATCCAAACTACTTATGAACCATATAAGCAAACAGAATTGGATCAGGTTGATTATGACTTCGACCTTGAGCTCGACTTTGACCTAATGGGGGTTGAAGAAGAGACCGAGGTCGAAGAAGAAGACCCTCCAAAAGAAATCACATATCAATTGGAGCGTCATGAAAAGGGTGTCCAACCTAATATTGAGGAGACCATCTCAATAAATCTAGGGACCGAAGATGACCCAAAAGTAGTTAAGATTGGGGCATGCCTATCTGAGGTGCAGCGAGATGAAATGTCACGGTTCTTGGCAAACGACAAAGATGTGTTCGCTTGGTTGTATCGAGATATGCCAGGATTGGACACTGATATGGTTGTGCACAGGCTACCAATCCTGCCAGAGGTTAAGCTGGTTAAGCAGAAATTGAGAAGGTTGAAACCTGAATGGACATTAAAGGTCAAAGATGAAGTGGTCAAACAAATCCAAGCAGGATTTTTGGTAGTCTCCACATACCCTGAATGGCTCGCCAACATAGTACCAGTACCAAAGAAGGATGGAAAGGTCAGAATGCGCATAGACTACAGAGATCTGAATAAGGCAAGCCCAAAAGATGATTTTCCACTTCCACACATCGACATCTTGGTTGACAACACTGCTGTACATAGCCTGTTTTCGTTCATGGATGGCTTCTTTGGAAACAATCAAATTAAGATGGCTAAGGAGGATCAAGAGAAAACGGTCTTCATAACACCTTGGGGTACCTTCCACTATACTGTCATGCCGTTTGGGCTTAAGAATGTTGGGGCAACCTACCAACGGGCCACGACAGCATTATTCCATGATATGATCCATAAGGAGATGGAGGTCTATGTGGATGATATGATAGCCAAATCATGTGAAGAAGAAAACCACTTGATCAACTTAAAGAAGGTATTTGACCGACTCAGGAAATACAATCTAAGGCTTAACCCAACAAAATGTGTCTTTGGGGCTACATCAGGGAAATTGCTGGGATTTATAGTGAGCAGAAGAGGAATTGAGATCGACCCAGCTAAGGCCAAAGCTGTAACGCCCTGAACCCGGGTCAGTGCAAACCGGCACCCAACCCGAACCCGGTTCGCTACTGTAACAACCCAAGTCCGATTCAACAATCAAACTCGAGATGTTACCACGAAGCTGGGGTCAGATACATACCAAGATTCACAATAATTTTAAAATTTATAAATCAATTACATCAGAGTTATGGTGGCCAAATAAAATAAACAATTCTTTAATCAATATATTCAATTCAATTTACAATCAAATTTATCTAATCAACATGTGACATTAATACCAATTATAATTCTACCCATCAAATTAAAACCCCATCTTCGCGATCTCTCCAAGCAACCTGAAAAATATAGGGAAAAACGGAGTGAGATTTACATCTCAGCAAGTAGCAGGTGCATGCAATTTGAAACAGTCCAATATAAGCAAATAGTCATGAGGTATTCGATTAATCAACGATAAGACGAGAAATCCAAGTTATTCATGGCAATTCCAAATAAAGCGATAAAACAGACGATCATGTATAAATACCAGTAGCTTGATGTTAACGGGGTAAAACCGATAAAAGCGATAAAACACGTGCCATTGCAGGACTCACAAAGATGATAAGTATTTGAGATGACACTCAACTAAATGCTGTTCCACCGTGCGGCTTAGGGGCAGTGCTACTTGATGATACTCAAGCCCCATGCAGCGCAGCTTAGGCAAGAGCCGTAGTCACCGACTTATTGCGCACGAACCCCGCAGAGTTGGACGTACCACCAGCATGCAGCACCAGAATCAATACATGGAGTGTGGTTGCTTATCCACATGTACAGGGAATCACCAGCGGCTCACCGGGGTGTCCCTCCAGACATAGGACCCTCCCAGAGCAAACTAACTTGCAAAGGGAAGCGCGCTCGCAATATAGGAGTAAATCAACCCAAACTAAATACCACTTAGCTAACCAGCCAAAACTATGGATCCATATACAGCTAAGCCCACTGACACAAACCACGATAAAACCACATACGGGAGGACACGCTAATGTAGGAGGCATACACACTTTTACCCGTAAAGGATTACACATCTCTACACAGAGGATTACCCATCTCTGCCGTAAAAGATAGTATCAAACTCTACCACAGAAGTCGTATCACCCAACCGTAAAATTAAAGAGAACAATATCATACCACATACCAATCCATACCAAAGTATTCCATTCCATGTGAAATCCATGATTCAATCATAACAAATCCAATTATCGGCATTTTCAGAATAACATATGCAATTCTTCCAATTATATTCAAAATAAAACTCAAGTATCATAAATCCGATAGAATCTGAGTTTAAGCAATTCCAGTAGCCAATATTCTTATATAAAGCTCAAATAAAAGTAAATCAAATCATGTTTGATCGTTTCCTTCTTAATCCCTTTATTAGAATCCAATTTCCTACCTTAGCACCTAAGCTAGTTTTTATTTGGATTTTCTGTATTTTATTTTTCCAGCATGTTCTACAGACCTAGAATGAAGTTTAAAAGATGTTTACAAGCTATAAATTTCAGTAGTATTATTTCTAGCAATATCCATACCCTTTGACTCTTTTATAAACAATCCTTTCATTATAACCTTCAATTTGTTGCTTATTCTTTCCAAATTAATTTCATAATTTTTATAGCTTAATTAGGTCCTTATAAAGATGCTAACATGCTTAACTAATCATAAGAATTATTGGGTATTTATTCGAATTACAAAATCCCCAAAATCTACAAAATTTACTTAGAGCGCCTACCTCTACTGTGCTGGGCGATCCTAGGCGATCCTAGGCGCTCGTGCAATTTTAAACAGAAATTTCCAGATTTCTAAAGTTCGGATTTTTATGCCTTTGACATATGTTTCTTTGGTCTAAATTAATCTAATAACATTCTAAAACATTCCTAAAGCCTTCTAGATCAATTCTTATTAATTAAATACCATCCTACAATTTATTTCATGATCAAACCAAGTTTCTTCCTTACTTTAGCAAATTCTTCAAGAATACAAATCACTAACATGTAAATAGTTTGATTCCATGTAAATACTATTCCGACTAATCCGTTCAATCCATATGAAATCACAGAAATCAAAATCATGCAATTCCTCACGTTTTCCAAGAGTTACTACTTGCCTTATACGCTAAATCCTTCTTCTAGTGCACCTTCTAATTCTTGACCAGAATGTTGCTCCCAACCGTACCAAGCTAGACTCTTCCAATTCAAATCTCCACCGTTCACAATGTAGTTTTATCAGTCACGAACAAAACCTCAAAATTTGAATGCGATCCACCGTACGGATTTTCCCCGATCGCGTTTTGATGGTGGCTGGTCAGACACCTCCATTAGAGACCTCCTTCCTTTCTCTCCCTCTTTTCTCTCCACAAGAAACCCACGAAAATTCCATTATGTCTAACCTTAGTCTCCTATTTATACTAGGCTTTAGAAATCCTAAACCAACCCTAATTGACTAATTTAATTTGAGCTAACCCAACCATGGTCTAGTTAATGTCTAATCCTTCTAATTTAATTCCTACTTTTTCTCCACCTTCTATTTTCTACTTAAACAATACTAATTAAGTTTCTTATTATCTAAACTCATGAAAATAACCTATTTTCGTGCAAAATATTTAATTAAACATTATTATCACCTAAAACCTTATTTTCTCCAAATTAAGACGTGAAATCTCCTAATTACCCTTTTTCCCACTTTTAGGCTTTTATTAATTTCTTTTAATTTCTAACTTGTCAAAATAATTTGTTTTCTTCTATTTTCTAATTCTAATTATTATTTGATGATCTATTTACTAATTACCCTTTTCTGGAAATTACCAAAATACCCTTTTTATTCTTTTAGGCTAATTTCATTAAAATTCTTTCTTTATTTTCAACTTAGAACTTATTTGAATTAATTATCCTCTAAATCTTCACTTTTTATTTTAACTAGGACTTAACTCATATTTTCTTTTATTTATTATTTATTTATTTATTAGGTGAAAAATCGGTGTTTTACAAAAGCAATCATTAAAATGCCATCATCTAGAACGGAGAAGGAGATTCGTGGTTTTCTTGGAAGGATTCAGTACATAAGCTGATTTATAGCATAGTTCACTGCTAGCTGTGAACCAATTTTCAAACTTCTGAGAAAGAATAACCCGACGGTCTGGAATGACGATTGCCAACAAGCTTTTGATACAATAAAATAATATTTATTGAATCCACCAGTGCTAGTGCCACCAACTCCAGGAAGACCACTGATTCTTTACTTGTCAGTTTTGGAGACGTCAATGGGGTGTGTCTTGGGGCAGCATGACGACATAGGCAGAAAGGAAATGGTGATTTACTATCCAAGTAAAAAGTTCACGGAATATGAAACAAAGTATTCCCCTTGGAGAAAACCTGTTGTGCTTTGGTGTGGGCAACTTAGAGACTGAAGCATTATTTCCTTAGTCATTCTACCTTATTGATATCTCTAATGAATCCTTTGAAGTATTTATTTGAGAAACCAGCACTAACTGGTAGAACGGCAAAGTGGCAGCTGTTGCTCTCTGAATTTGACCTCACATACATCACTCAGAAGGCGATTAAAGGTCAAGCCATTGCCGATCATCTAGCTGCACATCCTTTAACAGAATACCAACCTCTTAAGACAAATTTCCCTGATGAGGCAATACTATTTACTAAAGAAGAGGAAAGTGAAAGCTCTTGGCAAATGTTCTTTGATGGGGCCGCCAACATGAATGGAAATGGAATAGGGGCAATTTTGGTCAAACCGGATGGGTCACATATCCCAATCACAGTGAAGTTGAGATTCCAATGCACAAACAATATTACAAAGTATGAAGCATGCATAATTGGGTTGTAAGTTGCTCTAGACCATGAAGTGGAGGAACTTGACGTATACGGGGATTCGAGTCTTATCATCTTCCAAACAATTGGTGAATGGAAAACCAAGGATCACAAATTAATCCCCTATCACCAGTATTTGGAAGAAATAAGCACAAAATTTACTCGAATTTCCTTCAACTATATGCCAAGCGCCAAAAATCAGTTTGCGGATGCTCTAGCAACATTGGCTTCAATGGTCAGCATGCCAGAAGGTGTAGATATTAAACCACTGGAAATTGAAGTCAGAGATGAACCTGCTTATTGTCTTGTTCTAGAGAGAGCACCAGAAGAGGAAGTACCATGGTTTCAAGACATTAAGAATTTCTTGAACGATCGGAGTCTGCCAGAAAATGTCACTTCTACTGAGAAAAGGACAATACAGAGATTAGCAGGACAGTTCCTACTAAGTGGTAGACAGTTGTACAAGAGATCACATAATGATATATTACTCAGATGTGTTGCTAAGACCGAGTCAGAAAGATTAATTGAAACTGTACATGGAGGAGTCTGTGGGCCACATATGAATGGGCATGTGCTTGCAAAGAAGATTTACGATTGGGATACTACTGGTCGACAATGGAGCACGATTGCTATACACATGTCAAAAGGTGTCATCTGTGCCAAGTATATGCGGATAACAAGAATGCACCTCCAAATGAGTTGCACAATATGACATCACCGTGGCCTTTCTCTATGTGGGGCATAGACGTCATTGTAATGATCTCTCCAATGGCATCGAATGAACACAGGTTTATACTTGTAGCAATCGATTATTTCACCAAGTGGGTAAAAGCAGCTTCATATACAAACATCACAAGTAGCCACGTTTATAAGTTTTTGAAGCACAACATCATTTGTCACTATGGTTTGCCAAGTGCCATAGTATCAGACAATGCTTCGAATATTAAGAACAAAGATATAAGGAAGATGTGTGAGCAGTTTCAGATTACCCATCACAAGTCAGCTCCTTACAGGCCAAAGATAAATGGGGCAGTAGAAGCAGCAAATAAAAATATAAAGAAGATCATTCAAAAGATGGTAGTGAATTTCAGAGATTGTCATGGAATGCTGCCGCTTGCTTTACATGCCTACAGAACCTCAATCCGGACTTCTACTGGAGCAACCCAGTATTCCTTAGTCTATGGGATGGAAGCCGTTTTACCAGTGGAAGTAGAAATCCCTTCACTAAGAGTGCTAATGGAAGCTGAATTAGAAAAAGTTGAATGGATACAGTCAAGACATGATCAACTCAATTTGATAGAGGAAAAGCGTTTGAAAGCGCTTTGTCATGGCCAATTGTATCAGAAGAAAATGGCCCGGGCTTACAATAAGAAGGTGAAGCTCAGAACTTTCCAAGAAGGAAATTTAGTATTAAAGAAAATCTTACCCTTTTTGGAAGACTCTCGTGGAAAATTCAAACCAAATTGGGAAGGGCCTTATGTTGTCAAGAAGGTCCTATCAGGGGGTGCTTTCATCTTAACAGAAATGGATGGGAAAGATTTTCCTGAGCCAATTAACTCTGATGCAGTAAAGAAGTATTTTCCTTGATTGAATATTACTAGGAAATGATCCGGGGCCATTTTTCTTTATTTCCCAAAATTTTCATCCCTAGTCTAGCCAATTCGAGCTTGTTCGTCTTTTTGATAAACCTAAACTGGACTTACAGTCTTATACTAGGGCAGAACAAACTGGGGCAAAGCCAATAGGGGCAAAGCCAATTGGGGCAAAGAAAAAAAAGAAGAAAAAAAAAGAAAAAAAGAAAAAAGCAAAGAATAGTGGCAAATGAAAGCCAAGTACAAAAAGGAAAGAAAAGAATGCACTTTGGGGAATGGGATCAAATTCATCATGACTGTAAGTCCGGTTGACTTATTTTCACATTTGGAAAATTTTGAGCCTTTAATACATTTTCTTTCATAAACCGAGCTTAGCCTTTGTTTCGTCCTATTCTTAAGCCCTCGGTGATTTTAGTATATTCATTCAACTTTCAGAGTAAGATGGGTGATGACAGAATGCAGAAGCCAGCCTTAGTGAAAACCGTAATTGGCGCTAGGGGCAATATTGGCAAAAGGAAAAAAAAAGAAGAAAAGAAAAAAGAGAGAGAGAGAGAGAGAAGAATCAAATGTTGAGTTGATCATGTGGTCCAAGTTTGAAATCAGCATGAGCACTAGAGACTGAGCAGATTAGGAATAGCAGGGTCAGTCATGGAGTAAAAGTCATTTGGGGAAGATTCTAAAGGTCACAGGATAGACGGATATGATCTCTCCCTATTGCTTGGATTACCCTTTTCATTATTCAACCTGATTTTAATTCCTTTAATTATATGTGATTAAGTGTTTTTGATCAAATTTCAAAAAAAAAAAAAAAACTATACTTTGGCCAGTGATGAGAAATCAAATACTTTTCATAAAACTATTATTTTTTCATGCATCTGAGAATTCTGAGGCCAATAATATAAAACCTATTTTTGAATCGAATCCTGTGTTTCCACTATTGGAGTTTGCTTTTGTATAAAGGTATGAAAAAAAAGAAAAAAAAAAGAGAAAAGAAAAGAAAAAAATGCAATAAAAAGGAGCGAATCCCTATCCCTTAGCCGCTCCTCAAGCTCCTGAATCCGAGCTGCCTAAGTTGCAATGATCCTAGATGCTCCCTCTCAGCCGAATTGCTCAGAAAAGATATGACTTCATCTGAAAGTGTCTGCCTGATCCTCATATCCTTAAGGCTAGTTAAGGCATCTTGACATTTCTTTTTCATCACTCAAGCCTTAAAGCGATGGGCCTGCCTCTGCTCCCTAAGTTGCTCCTCCAGAGCAGTATGGTGTGACACTTGCCCCTCAAGTTGCTGGATATTCATGCCCCTAAGGCTGGCTAAAGCATCCTAATATTTCTTCCGCATCACTCAGACTTCAAAGCGACGAGCCTATCTCTGTTCCTAAAGTTTCTTCTCCATAGCAATGCGGCAAGACACCTGCTCTTCAAGTTGCCTCTCCAGATCAACACCTTTTATCCTAAGTTCCCGGGCCTCTCGTACCCATATTTGTTGAAGCCGCTTGTGAGATGCTCTTTTAGCCTCCAGGATATCTTCATAAGTAGGGGGAAGAATTGCAGGAGAATCCTCTGGTACTGGGGCATGACTTTGAACCTGCTCTTTGATCCAGAAAAGATAATCTTTCACATGTGACTTAGAGAAAACTGGGCCCCGTAGAAAACAAGCATAGGACCCTCCTTCATCAATCGAGCATTCAGCCCCATGGTGGCTGGTGTAAGTGGCCCAAGGAAGTCCCCATATCCATCTGGGATCATAATTCCCTGGGTCGCTCCAAACTGCCGAAAAACCCTCAAAGGAAGATAGAGAACAGCAGATCTCAAGCCTATTAGGACCAGGAAGTTCCTATCTCTAAAGCTGATCACTGTCTCTGCATTGGGCTGATAAGTGCCAGGCCATCTCACCTGATCATCCTGGAGAGTGTCCAAGAAAGTGAACAAGCCCTGCTTGCCGCATTAGATGTTAGGACACCCCCAGTTGCTCATCAAAACAAGAACTTTCATTCTTGTCGAAAAGCGGCGATCTATCTCTTCAATCTAACTCAGGTGGTCAAGTAACCAAAGTTGCAGAAAGGGGAAGTATTTCAATTTAGTTCTAACAAATTCAACTTCACATGTAAGTTGCAAAAAAAAAAAATAATAATAATAATAAATAAATTTTTTTTACCTGTAGGATAGGGGCACATGTAAGGAAACGCTTCTTCTTCCTAAAATAGCAGTCAGTCAGGGCTTGATATATCTCTGCCAAGATCATAGGGGCCAATCTCTCTCATTCCCTAACCTGACAGACAACTGAATGAGAGCCAAGTCAACCTGGTCGTCATCCATGGAAATAACAACTGGTTGACCACTATCAAGGTCAAGGCATTGAAACTAGCCTACTTGTCCTCACCCCTTAGAAGCTTTTCAATCAGAAAAGTCTTGGATAGGGTCAACAGTGTATCTAAATCCCCCAGGTCCTTCTTCCTTATACCCAAAAAGGTGGATGCTTCCTTTTTGTAGCTAGGCTTAAGGGGCGGGTTCACTACTTTTTCAGAAAACCTTAGGCCAAGGATTGTTTCAATTTCTTCAATGGTAGGAGTCATCTCTTTGTCATCAAAGCGAAAGAGATTCAATTGAGGTTCCCAGTGTCCAATCATACCTCAATGACTTCCCATTTAAAAAGGGATTTTAGGGATGTGTAGGATATGACTTAAGTGGATGTGATCCCAATGAATCTCCTTTTCAAGGGTCATAGAGTTAACCTACCTATCATAGAAAGAGTCCACAACATTATATCTGGTGAGATTAGGAGGTTTTGATCTAACAGGTTGTCTTGCAGGAGGAGCTTCATCGGTAGAAGAGAATGGTGCGAAGGAAGCCATGGAATCACCAAAGAATCTAAGAAAAGCAAAAAACAGAGGGCTTAGGGAGTTTTCGAACTATTAAAAAGGTCACAATGACGTTCCCCATGGGTTTATATAGAAAAATCGAAAATATAGTAAAACCCGTATTTATAATACGGGCACCGCGTGCCCGTATAGAAAGTGCGGGCATCGCGTGCCCATATAGAAAGTGCGGGCACCGCGTGCCTGTATAGAAATTATGGGCACCGCGTGCCCGCATAGAAATTACAGGCACGGCGTGCCTGCAATATAAATACGGTTTTTCGGGAAAAACACAAAAAATGGGGAATTTCAATTTCAATGCTTTCCCAAGCTTCACCTGTCCCTGCTTAAAAATATATCATGCAATAGAAGCAAGAAATAAAGAAGAAAAGAGCATAAATGAAGAAAAATGAATCAAATTTCATTATATATATATGGAAGTGTACATCATTTGTCAAATACAAGTGTACATGAAGTATCCTAATCTAATCTGCCTCTCTAGGTCCGTCCCCATGGCCATGTCCTCTGCCTCGTCCGTTGCCTTGAGATTGCCGGTGCTTGAAAACATGTGCCACAAGACAACGCGCGGTACTACGGGTCATCCTGCCCAAAATACACTGAATATCATGCATCATATATAAAGGCACAAGGCCAGCAGTTGGATGATCAGGAGGAACGTACCCCGAGGTATCTACATCTCCAGCAGGCTCCGCATCAGGGTTGGAAGGGACGGGCTCAGTCACAGGCTCAATAGAGGCCTCCTCTATCACCACAGCCTCCTCGGTAGGCTCCATCACAGCGGCATCCCCGGCCGACTCCATATCCATCTCAGCAGGCACATCGAGAACAGTCTCTGATGCTGGGGCAAACTCTGGAATGTCCTCAGCAATGGGAGCAACGTCTGATGCAGTGTCAACCTCTGCTGCGGGCACCTTTGTGGCTCGAGGAGAAGTCACGAGTTGCATCAGTGACACGGAAAAGACCTCGCCACGGGGATGTGTAAAATAAGGTGAAGAAGGACTGGCTGTGTCATCCTGAAAATAAGAAGAAGAATTCTAATCAGAATAGGATAAGCAAATATAAGAAGTAGAAATTGAAAGGGGTGAAAGAATTAACTTGAGTATGATATGGATCCGCCTGGTCCTGTACACCAGAAGGACCCGCCTGGCCCTGTGCCCTAGCAAGCTGTCCCCGGAGGTCGGCAACGGTGACAAGGAGGGCATCTCGCTCAGTAATAGTGGCATATCGCTGGCGCTCTATGTCAGCATACCGAGCTCAAATCTCTGCAAACTGAGCCTCCTAAAATAGAAGAAAGGATGTCAGAAATACCAAGTCAAAATTGAATATAAGAAAGGAAGACCAAAGAGGGAAAGGCATACCGTGGTATTGTAGGCTCTGATCACTACCCCTTCTATCTCCGTGACTCCACCACGGACAGGCATGGGTGGCATGAGGCACCCAACTGAAGCCTGCCTAAACCAGGCATCATAGTCACCCTCCTCCAACAAAGTCTTTGCCTCCGTCCAATCTAAGAACTGAGCAGACTCGATAGGCATGGGAGGAAAAGAAGGGGTATTATCGGGAGGGATGACAGGAATCCGGGGCTTTCCGGTGTGCTGATAAAAGAAGCGCTCGCCGCAATACCAGATGCTGCCCATTTGACCGATAAAGAATTGATAGCGCTGACGCCTCTGGTCAGGGGCAAATGCATCGTCCCTAGTAACATGCAAGGCCAATATCTCGTGGATGTCCTCTAACCGGAGAACGGACAGCTGAGAAACAAAAAAAGGAATATTAGGCATATGATTCAGGAAAGAAAGAAGGAAGAACAGAAAAAGGCTTACCTCGGTCCAATACAACTGGTCCAGATGAGCCCGGTCAGACCTAGGCTGATTCTTTTCAGAGTCGTGCTCCACATGGCACCATCTAGGAGCGATTGGATACGTCTCCTCTGGCATCGTAGAGGTAGGGTGGAAGTAGGGAATATATACCCTAGCAAAAAACTGCAAAATAAGAAAAAAGGGTCAGAAGAATAAAAAGAGAAGAAGACAAAAAAAGAATAGAGAAATAGGTATTTTACCTGCAAGAAGGGCCAGAAGAATCTGCACCAAACTCCGGCTCCTCGGGAGGTGGAGAGGCCGCTAACGGCTCGGCGCAAGCCAGCCAAGATAGTGCCAAAAATAAGCGGACCCCAAGCGTACCTCCTCACCTATGGCAGGTCCCTCAACAAGCTCAGGAAATGCAGGCTGACAGAGGTCGTATCCTCTGGGAAAAAAACAGGAGCCCATCATCAGAAGGAAGATGAAACGGAATGCAAAAGGGAAAGATGCATGACTTGCAGCAATCTGGCTGAACCCTCTCCCCCGGAAGGTCTCTCTCAACCAAGTCAAGGACAATCTAGGTCTCCCTCTATCCCAGGCCTCCGGGGGCACCGCCTCATATCCAAGAAGGGCAGTAATCTCCGCGTCATCTGGCATCACCATCTCAGGGATAATATCTCCAGACATCCCAATCCCGGTGATGAGCGTGAAGTCGGACAGCCGAATCCCGATCTCAATATCTGGAAAATGGATGCTCAGCGTCTCTGGGAAGAATCTCTCGAGCATCGCTGCAATAAGAGCTCGATCCAAGCGCACGCCCGGGATGGTGATGAAGTGGCCGAAACCATATAGGCCTAACTCCCAGCGGAAATACGAACTGCAGCCTCCAAGAAATCTAATGAAGTTGGCCCAACTCCCCCGATAGTGGGACATAGGATATACCAAAGGGATATCTGCCCTAATACAAGCTGAGGGATGAGTCCTCAAGCCATGTAAAAGGTCAGTATCCCTAATCTGCGCTGCAATCGTCTCAGGGATATCCACTCTAGTCTGAGCCTCCTCTCGTCCACGGCCTCCCCTACAGCCTCCTCTACGGCCCCCATTACGGCCACCATCTCTGCCTCTACCTCATCGCTTGCCACGACCTCTGCCTCGGCCAAGAGCCTCAACCACCGGCTAAGGAAACAAGTTGAAAGAGAAAGGATCAGGGTGAAGGATTTTGAGAGAGAAATCGAATTTCAGAAGGGTGAAGATATACCTCTGGGGTCGACTCATGCAAGCCCTTAGAAGGAAGATCAGGGACATCCGAATCAGAGTCCCTTTCGGCTCTCGAAGATGAAGCCACATCAGCATGATCCCTCCGAACCCTCAAGGAAGAGGGCTCATCAGCAGGATCCCTAGGAGCTAAACGAATGCGGGCCATCTGCGGTTCAAATCAGGGAGATGTTTTATTAATTTTGTTAAAAATCTTTATTGCTTGATTTTCATTTTAACTAAGCTTAATTGCTTGCAGGAAAAGAAAAAGAAATGCTTCAGAAGTTCCCAACCAAATCAGAAGCCAACTGAAGAAGTTTATTTGTTTTGAGAAATCTTATTTTAATTATTTGTCTTTGATTTAACTAAGAAAACATATAAAATTATATATAGGAAGTGTAGACTTCTCATATATTCTCTTTATATGACCAAAAAAAAAAATAGAAAGAAAATTTTTTTAATGCCTAGGAGTTCTGGGTTTATTTCCAAATTAGAAGAACTCTAATTTGTTTATAGAATGCCTTAATTCCTAATTTTGTATAATTTCAGGGGGGTTAGCAAAAGGTTTGGAGCGTTCAAGTGAGGGAAGTATTCAGATTTTTCTGATTTTGAACATTGATGGCATAAACAAGAAAGTCAACCATGTGTCAATCATGAATGTGGTTCCAGAAAAATATAGTTCATGCACGGGAAATTTGCAGAAAAATTCTTGGGAAAAGCAAGTTTATCTCAAGCAAATATAGTTCATGCATGGGTTACTAGCAAGCAAAATCAGTATGTCAACAATGCAAGGTTAGACAACAGAGAATTTAAATACACTCAAAGGCCAATGGCAATGGCAAATTGCTCCCAGATGGCCAATGGCAAAAGGGAGTCAGAATTTCAACTGAAAGTATACAAGATTAAAGCAGAAATTCAAAACAGAAATCAAGTTAGGATGAGAAAAAAGTTGCAAGCATCATGTAGGATGTGTCATTTGCAAGAGAAATCAGCAAGTCACATTGATGAATAAACCAGGAGCATTTGGGAGTTTCCCACAATCAGACAGTGCAGAATCATGGAAATTGGGGATTCATTTCAATCAGGAACAAGGATCAAATTCGTGCAGGGAATCAGGTTCATGGGAGCAATATGGTACAGTTGCTCTAAATCATGCCAAATAGCAATAGTTCATCATGCCGAACAGCAACATTTGCTCTAAATCAAACACCAAGCATAAGAATGATACATGGTGGGTAAATTCCAAAGGCATTTCACTACTTTTAGGTGGGATACAGTTGGAAGAAATCATCAATAGAGTAAAACAAAGAAACAAATTTGAATCCAATGTTCTCGTCCACTCAAGAATCAGAAATTTCAACAGAGAATGTAATTTGAAGTCAGGCAGTCAAGTGGACGGTTACAGAAGAAAAATGCCCAAATACTAAGTGAGACATACCTAATTCAGGTGAAAGAAGAGGAGTATTGCAAGAAAAATCCGAGCTTTGCCTCACCGGAATTCCAAAAATAAACAGGGAGAGGGTTGATGAAGGATCTCAGCCGTTGAGGAAATCTGGGCACAGTCGCGGCAAGGAGAAGAAGTTGAAGCACGTTCACTGACGAGCTACCACCGCAACCGTCGCCGGAGAAGATGAGAGTCGCCGGAGAAATGAGAATCACAGGAGATGGAGGTGAAGATTGGAAAAATGAGGTACGGTCGAGAGAAAAGAGAGGAGAACCAAAGTCTAAGTGCAGACACAAGAGATAAAATGAAGAAGGCCAGTCGCGCTTGTTTTTAAGTCAAGACCTAGCAAACCGTATTTTAATAATGGGCAAGCCAAGCCCGCAAAGGTAATATGGTCATCGCATGACCGTGTTCAAATTACGGTCATCACTTGCCCGCAATTCAAATACGGGCAAACCAGAAAATTTCATTTTTCATCATTTTCTCCATACTTTTCAGAAGATTAATGTCTATCTTAATTGTAAATTGCAAGAATTGCCACTTTATCCACTTTTGTTTTAAAATTTGTCTCAAATCTCACTTCATAGCCACGAGTGCTCAGTGAGACTAGAGAGGAGGATTTGCCCCTTTAGGTTAGGGACTTTTCAGCAAATCCTCCACACAGTTCTTTTTCCAAGATCATTATTTTAATCCTTGCAAATTGCAATTAGTTAGACAAAATCTCAAAAAGTGCAGTTTGTGGGTCTTTTTGCTCTTTGCTGGTAATTGGTTTCAATTACCAGCAAAGAGGGGGCAGTTGTAGACACCCCAAATTGCACTACAAATGAGAAAATAATTGAAAATATGTAATTGAGATTTGAAACATGTCAAAAATGCATAAAATTTCATCAAACGGGCAGTGCCCGTATTTTATCTGCGGGCTTGTTGTGCCCGCAATTGATATATGGGCATGCCGTGCCCATATTGAGAATGCGGGCAGCACACGCCCGCATTATATATACGGGCACAGGGGTTTTGTGCGAATTTATCTTTTTTTGATTTCTGAACCTTATTTGCACCCAAATCTCTCTTTGGGAGATTCGAATCCTCTTGTTTATCCATTCGAATCCTCTTGTTTATCTTCTATGGTTCAATGGATTGGCATTATCTCTGTTTTTAACTCAATTTAGAATCTTCTGGAACTCTATCTTGGCATATCCCTTGGACCAACCATGCCCCTGGGTTTGCCTATAAATATAGGGTGTGAGACATGGGAAAAAATCAATCCAGTGACTTTCCGGTCATCACACGGGATTCAAAAAAAAATGGGAGAGTCGCCACCATTCCTTTTAGGTGTGAATGGACACCAAAATCATCACAATAAGCAAAAAGGCAAATCTAGAGTAAAAATAACTCCACTTCAAAATAAAATCCATAGATGGGTAAGGGGATTAGATTATGAATGGGGGAAGGTGTTAGGCACCCCCATTTACCCACACAAGGTGGTTGCCTAGTGTTGTTCATGCTCAAAATAAAGAAGGCTTGAAAAAGATTAAACACATGTATGATTCCTCCACATGAGAAGTCCAATGAATCTTAGACTTTCTTTTATGGAAGTATCACTTCTGGGACATCACTATTAAATGGAAATCAAAGCAAAACTTGAACACAACTAAGTTAAGACACATCCGGAAAATTCGGTAAAAGATGGAGCCATTTGACCATAAATCATTCAAATCAAATTCAAATTGAATCAAACCAAATCCATTTGAAAGATTATGATAAATAGAAGACTCATGAAAATTTTCAATTAAATCCGGTTAAAACCCTAAGAGTTATGCTCCTTTGAAATCCGCTGTTGGAAATCGGTAAAAGTAACAAGTGGGCAACTTTGGAAATTCATTTGGGAAAATTGGCTCCATATAAATCTGTGAAATTTTGCATGAATGAAGTATGTAGTGCCATATTTCAAATGAAACTAGCCCCATACAAAACTTTATCCGGATGTGCCTTGGGTGACCTCCCAAATAGGCCTCGAAGATCACAAATTAGCTCAGAAATATGCTGTTGAGCAGTTCTGAGTAAATCAGTTACCCACGACACAAATGAAATAAAAAAAAATCTGAAACCAATTGGATTTGAAAGTAGACTCATAAAGTAAAACACAAAAATCAAAATCACTCAAATCGGACTTAAATCGAGCAAGTGGTGCTCAGTTAAAGTGACAGGTTCAACAATCTGGCCTGAACTGACCTGTTGACTTTGATCAAATGGTGTCAAAAATCCACTTCATAAAAATGGCTAAAATTTTACAGACTTGAATTAGACAATCTCACCTTTCACATGTCTTTGCAATCATTCCAAAATTCATCCGGATGATGAAGTTATGAGTGTCCGAAGTTAGGGTACAGATGCTGTCCAGTTTTGCCATTTTTAAGTAAAATCAACCCAAAACAGTGATCAAGTGTGTGTAATCCGTGCAATCCAAACCAAAATCATTTGAAAAAGCATTGAAAAACCTCCAGGAGGAAATAGGGTACGAATTTGGCTCACCATTCTCTTCGATTAGAGAGAATATGCCAAAAACCCTAAAATGGAGCAAAAATGCCCAAAACCGAGAGGTTAGACCATGAGGTCTTCAATACTCAAAGATAAACTTGCTTGAAATCATTAAGAAATATCCCAGAAATGCTTGGGGCTATTTATTTCAGATCTATCACAATGAATACGATAGATCCAACATACAAGCTGATTCCGACAAAACGAGTGCTATGTGTGCATGTGTAAAAATCATCTTTTCAATCATCACAACTTATAGCATTAAAAGCACATTAATCAAAGGGGGTTCTATGTCTAGGGTTCCATCCCCATTCTCGTTTCCCCTAGTTCTCTCTCCACGTTTTACAGTTTCGCGATAGTCTTGAGGTACTTTGAGTATGGAAGGGGTTTTCACACAACAATAGGCCATTCAAGAGGGTTCTATGACTAAGGATCAATTCCCAGTCTCGTTTCCCCTAGATCCCCCTTCACGTTTTACGGCAAGAGGGAGTCTCGAGGTACTTTGAGTAGGGAAAGGGGTTTCAAGCACAAAGAGTCGGCCATTATTCTACAGAAAGGTAAAAGAAGAGAACTATTTCTAGAATTTAAGAACATAAAAGAAAAGGCGTTTTAGGCTTACCTGGGGTGCTGAAAGCAATGGGGCAGAGGTTTCCCTTCTTCACTTGGAGCTCTTCAATCTCCAACTCTTGGCCCTTGGCTTGAGGAGGGGCCTCTTATTTATAGGCTAGGGTTAGGGGAAACCCTAATTGTAGACACAAGGAAGTGTCTAGCATTCTCCCACTTAACCCTAAGGTCATTGCCGAGATTTCCACTTCTTAAATCAGGGATAAGACAGTAAAAAGTGAAAACTTTCGGAAAACCCTAATTTTGAGCAAAATCCTTGTATCCGACAACTCAGGTCGGATATAAGGGAACATATTTATATCCAACAAATGTCGTCGGATACAATAATACCTGCTTTTATCCGAATTTGAGCTTGTTTGAACTTGAAACTTTAAAAACAATTTTAACAATTAAAGTAAATTTAACTATAAATTTTAACACAAATCCAAGTGTCTAATGGTCAAATGATGATTTAACCCTTTTAACTTATGGTTGAACCATGGTCTGGGCTACGTTTATATATATTATAAGTATGTTTTCGGTTTGGATCTTTTTCGGATCGGATACATGTATATTCGAATCCGAATTTTTTCGGATCCGAAATTCGAGATCCATATCCGAACCGTGGATCTAAATCATATATCCGAATTCGGTAATTTCGGATCGGATTCGGATATATATCCGACCCATTGCCAGCCCTATCTGCACCCAAATCTCTCTCTGGAAGATTTGAATCCTCTTGTTTATCCATTCGAATCATCTTGTTTATCCTCTATGGTTCAATGGATTGGCATTATCTCTGTTTTTAACTCAATCTGGAATCTTCTGGAACTCTATCTTGGCATATCCCTTGGACCAACCATGCCCTTGGGTTTGCCTATAAATAGAGGGCCTCTCCTCAAGCAAATGGCCAATAATCTGAAGCCTGAAGAGCTCCAAGTGAAGAAGGGAATCCCTGCTTTTCTGCTTTCTCAATCCAGGTTAGTCCCTTTTCTCTTTTATTTTCTGTTTTCAATTCTAGAAATAATCTAATTTTCTCCATTGCTGTAGAATAAGGCCTAGTTTATACTTGTATTCCCAAACTTGCCTCCAAGTACCTCAAGACTCCTCTTTAGCCGTAAAACGTGAAGAGAGAGCTAGGGGAAAGGGGAAAAGGTGGATTATTAGAATAGAACCCTAAAATCTATTCTTCTCTTTTTTTTATAGAATAAGGCCA
Organism: Buxus sempervirens; assembly: GCA_947561395.2. Taxonomy (NCBI): domain Eukaryota; kingdom Viridiplantae; phylum Streptophyta; class Magnoliopsida; order Buxales; family Buxaceae; genus Buxus; species Buxus sempervirens. Next base: position 5,270,944 of record OX387187.1, on the reverse strand, counting down.
TTGATTGTGTTTGTATCCCCAAACCTGTTTCCAAATACCTCAAGACTCCTCTCTAGCCGTAAAACGTGAAGAGAGAGCTAGGGGAAAAGAGAACAGGTGGATCCGTAGGGTAGACCCCCATGTGCTATAATCTGTGAGATGTGGTTGCTTTTACTATCCTGTTAATGTTTTAATGGTTTTATTTTGAATTTGGAGGAATCTTATGGATCCAGGTTGTTTATAGCATGAGATCTCCATTTCTTTCTATAATTTGGATTTTTCACACCATTGCACCTACATCACTGTTTTTCTTAATTTTGGTGATATTTGGCTAGGATTCTGGATCTACCATGATCTATATGGTAGATCTAAGACCAAAAGCCTGAAAGTAACCTATAGAGTTTCATGATGTGATTTTGAAATTGTTTTAATCTTGGAGAAAGGATCCTATGGTCTAAACTCTCTCTTTTGATGTTTTTTCATCAACATGGGTTGAGTGGGGGTTCTATTTCTCCACTATTGAGAGATCCGGATTAGATCTGTACTCCAAGTAACTTTATTCTTCAATGATTTAATCAAGAGATTTCAATCTAGTTTGTCAACCTTTTAATGGTTTAGCCTAAAGCTAGTTTTTCAGGTTTCTCTTTAGATTGGTTTTATCTGATTTTTATCTCAATTTTATTTTAATCATGAAACCCTTAGAATGGTATGATCATATTGAAGGTTCTGAATTAATCTGGATATTCATATGAAAAACTGTACATTTTTGTTACTTTTATGTTTTTTTCCTTTTTTAAGGAAGCATTCTTTATTTTAACATGAACAATACATGGCAACCACCTTATGTGGATGAATAGGGGTGCATAACACCTTCCCCTGTTCATAACCTAATCCCCTTACCCATCTCTGGTTGTTTTTGTTTTGTTTTTTTAAAATATAGTTATTTTTACTTTAATTTTGCCTTTTTTGTGCTTATTTGATGATTCAGGTGTCCATTCACACCTAAACAAAATGATGGCGACTCTTTGTTTTTAATGAATCCCGTGTGATGATTAGGAAGTTATTAAATTGATTTTCCATGTCTCACACCAATGTTTTAGTATTATGAGTGGATAATAAAAGTCTAATTGCAATTTAAAATTTGAGATAAGAATAAGCACGAAAATTAATTAGGAGATACCTTAAAAGGGAGTTAAAGGAGTTAAATTAAGGAGAAGGGTAGAAGAGGGAATACACTTAGTATATTAGAGTAATCTAAACCTAATTAGAGTTGGTCTATTAGTGAGGCTATAAAAGAGAGGTTTAAAGAGTGTTTTAGGTTTTGAAAACAAGTTAGAAGGAGAGGGAAATTCATGCATAAGTTATAGGAGCCTAAATAGAAGGAGAGAAGAGAGAAAAGAAAGGAGAAAAATTAGAAAGAAGAAGAGTTGCAAAGATGGCCGACCAACCAACTTTGAACGGTAAGATAGGAATATCCAACCGTTGGAATGGGCTGAAATTTTAGTGTTTTGTTCTACTCATGGAAGAATTCAAACTGAACGGTGGAGATCTAAATTGGAGAAGTCTAGAGGGGTGCGGTCGAGCTCCAAAAACGGGAACAGAAGAAGTCTCAGAAAAATCTGGGTTCATCAAAAGGCAAGTAGCAAACCCTTGAAACTGGAGGAACTGCATGTTTTCTTGTGATTTTGATATTTGATCGTATTGTTTTTGAAGTTGGATTTCATGGAAAAAGCTTATTTGTTTATAAAGATTTGTTTTGTTGTTCTAACTTTCTTTTAGAAATCAAGAAAAGGTTGATCATGGTGATTTTAAACATGGAAAGAAACTAAAGATATGTAGAAGGATGATGGGATTAGTTTAGGGTTGTCTCAGAACTAGTTTAGGATGGAAAGTAGATGTTTAGAATCAAATCAAATTAATGTTTGTGTTAGAAAGTTAGAAAATTTCCACAACTAAGAATATTGGTGTTAATAGTCGGAGCGCTCGAGACACCGCTCGAGCGTTACTTCTGGCGTTAGGCCTTTGAAAAATAACAGAACCTAGAATCAAAAGCGCTAGAGTAGTCGCTTGAGCGACCAACTGTCAGAAATTTCAAAACTTGGGATTTGTGCCCAGATTCAATTTTTAATATTTTTCTTGGAATTTTAAGGTTGTAACACTTGTAATTAGGGTAATGTGAGATGTAGGAAGTGATGGAATTAAATTCGGATTAAAGGGTAATTATTTGGGACATTGAATGCAATAAGAATCTAAGTAGGCTAGTTAAGGTAAACCTATGCACTCAGACCACTTTTATTAGGATTTTAGGTATGAAACCTTGCCTAACAAGTCATAATAGACCTAAATTAACTTCTGGGAAGAATCAATAGCATAACCCAAATGTTTTTAGAGATTTAGGGTATTAGTTGGTAAATAAGGATTTAAAAGTAAGGATTTTGGGATGAACCAAAGTGTAGGATTTGGGGAAAAATTTGTAGGAAATAAATAATAACCTGAATACTGAATTATAAAGATAAACTAAGTAAGCCCACAATAACACGACTCAAATCTGAACCTTTTTATTTAGAATTTGTGTATACTCTCGTACTTTTCTTATTAATTGACCTGGAACTCTGTTTAAGAGCTGTGTAATGGTTATTTTGAATATCTTTTAGTTGGACACCGTGGTTTTGGAAATTATTGTTAGATACATCATTTGGGACACGTTTATGATTACTAGTACAAGGTTTATCACTGAATATTGTATCTTTGAGTTATTCGAGGTTTTGATTTTGAGTTGTGTCTAGTGGACAATGCTTAGTATGGATCCATAGCTTAGCTAGGAAGTGAAAGGGAATTTGCTGGTAAGTTATTCTTGTTCGGAACTCCCTAGTATGCAGTTCGTCGTACTTTCAGGTGCGGGCGACGTAGGCAGCAATCCTCAACCGCTGCTTGTGCGGCCTGGTCTTAGCCGAGGTTGTCCATCGGCAATGGTTTTTTATTTGTTATTCAGGTTACCATCGCATGTTTCAATGAGACATCGACTTTCATGAGCTTTATATTGGTCATGTGGGCAGGTTACTTGTGACTCACACGTTGGAGCTATGGTTTGGTCGTGCTTGAAGATCACTTGTGACTTACACGTGCACTGATATTAGACATGTTGTCGTGGGTCCATTAATCTTTGATCAGATTGGTATGGCCTCCGCGAAAGCGGTATCCTTGATTGGATTTATTTTGAACTGAGGATTGTACTAGCCAACCCATTAATGGTGGGTGATCTGCATTGAGAGTTGACGGAGGAGATGGCAGTGACTGTAGGTGCAGACTCCATCTATCATGTAAGTCGTGATGTGGCGAAATATGGGGCAGGAATATCTTATTAAGTGGTTTCAGTTCATGAGTCCTATTATGTCACACCTGCTTGTTTTGGGATTGGTAATTGTTATTATATCATCGTATTATTGTGGTTTTGGTTTTATCGTTTCCCTCATGACTATCTTTGTAAATCATTATAGACTGTTTTACTTCATGCATCTTGTAAGACCCTGATTTTTGGTAGAGTATTTTTTTTATTTTATTAAAATATAGCTTGGGCGCTTGTTAACTTAAGTGGCCGGAATATGTAGGGTTTTAGTGGGCGAGCATGCACAGGAGCAAGGACTTTAAAAGGATGGTCGAGCGGCATATGTAGCGTATGAGGTGAAGATACAAAAAGGGAAAGTTAGGTCTTTGGGTTTTTAGAATACCCGTATCATACTTTTGGCAATACTTTCGTTACTCTCGTTATCTGGAGAACTAGGCGACTTGGCGATTGTGGCTGGTGTGGCGATTAGGGTTATGCCTGTGAAGAACAAGAATCGCAAGAGCTACTAGGAGGTTATTGGAGTCGAAGTTCTGTGGGTTATTTCTCTCGCGAGCAGAGGATCCGTTCGGCTACATTTGCATCCTCGCGCGCAGCCAGAAATCATGATCGGCCAGTTGTGGAGTAAGCTTTTATTCTGGGATAAGCGTATACGGGTGAGTAGAACTGTTTTACAACTGAGGTTTTACTTTATTCGTGATGTATTTTGAAACGCATGGGTGTATTGTGAGTTTTCTGGTTTTCTGGAATACCATGAGTCCGAACGTGAGATTGAAATTCAATTTGAAATTAAAGGTGTTTAGATTAAATCCAAAACTAGTTGGGAAGTATTCTGGGAACATTGGGAGTGTATTGGAACAATTACAGACCGAAACAAATTAGCCAGACATGGAGATCTCGAAATAACAGAGACTTGAAAATCGCAGTGGGTATCCGCCCACTTGGCGCCCACTTGCGCCCACTTCGGGAAGTAGGCGCATAGAAATATTGACCTGGCGCCGAGCTCGCGCCCACTTGGCGCTCAGTTCGCGCCCACTTAAATTAGATGTGCCTATCTCGCGCCTATCCCGCGCCCTTCTCGCGCCCTTCTCTCGCTCAGCTCGCGCTCACTTAGCGTCGAGTGAGCGCATAGTCGATTTTAGCCTGTTTCCTATCCGCCGACTGGCGCTCACCTGGCGCTCACTTCAGGAAGTGAGCGCATACCCAATTATACTTGCCGAATTTGATTTCCGACTGAACCAAGAGTAATTTTGATGACTTGAGGATGATACCATTTAATCAATCACTTGTTTGGGAACCTTAGAACTTGCATTACTTATGAAATTTCTAGAGGAAATTCTAGTGGCAAATTGTTAAAGGTTTCTAAGTTTGAGATTAGGTTAATTGTATGTGTCGTGCTGGATACCAAAATAATAGGAGTTCCTAGTTTGTTTTATCCTTGAATTTGTACACAGTTTTGATCGAGAAATTATTGACTTCTGGTTTCACTTGTTTGGAAAATTCTGAATGTATTGTTTTGGTATAAATAACTGTGGTTTGTATTCAAATGGCATGGTTTGCGGAAATGAGAAAATACTGAAAGTATTGAGATACTGCTTGGTCCAGAGGGACAGGTGATGAACTGTGATGAGATATACATGATGTGGAATGAATGGTTTTACTTTAATGTTGGAATTGAGATTATACGATGTTTTACTGTTTTGGTTTAGCTTGTCCTGGATCCAGATGTTTAAGCTTAGTAATGTAATGTTATTGTTGGTTGTTGGAATTGCATGGCCTTGTGTGTTGCCACGACCGGTGTAGAGCAGCCAGAAACCCTAAGTAGGCCTGGTTGTCAATGCAGAAACCCAGGGAGTAGGCCTGCATTGGATGACGAAACCCTGAGTAGGCCGTCATTTCAGAGTTTCCGAAACCTTGAGTAGGCCGGAACTGTGTACATGGAGGTGTGGAGTGTCTACTTGGCATGTTTAATTTATCAACCAAACGATAGTCATTACATTGACCAATCGATGTGTTGCCGTACTTAACTGAGATGTGATTTGACTGATGAAATGGGTTTTGGTTTGAACTTGAAATTGATGTTAGTTGTTTAATCGTACGGAATGTTTATCGATGCATAGCTTTGAACTGTGATTAACTATTTCTGCATGCATGTGCTACTCGCTGAGATATTCGTATCTCACTCTGTTGTTTTGTTTTGATTTTCAGATACTCGTGGTGAGGCGACTACTGGGGTAGATCCTGCTGAGGCTTATAGGGAGGAAGATTACTATTACCTTCCTTAGACTTGTAGGTTATCTTGTTCCGAATTTGAGTAATTTGAATGTTTGAGGTGTATTAAAGTCTATTTGGAGTTGAACCATATGATTCTAGTTAAGTTCTAAATGTTACATTCTTGGATGAATCAAATTGTGCACTCTGACAGGTTATAGTTAGATGATTATCCAGCGATCATAATTGATTAACGATCCTTGCCTAACCTCCGTGAGACGTGTTATATCTTTATTGAACAACATGGATCCGGGGCGTTACACATCTGCTACTTGTTGAGATTTATTCTCACTTTGGTTTCTCCCCTATTTTCAAGTACTCTTGGCGAGGATGTCAAACTTTGGGCTAGTTGTAACGGGGTAGTCTATATTGTTGTAGATTTGTTCATGGAATTGGAATCCCTTGTATATGATGAAGATTAACCAGTAATGATATTTATTTCATCTTTCCACATTTACTCTGATATTAAAGTTAGAAAAAGTTTCAAATTAACTAGTTTATTTAGTTGCTTTGTTTATTTACCATAACACCTTTTTTTTTGGTAGGGGCCGTGCGAACGTAGGCCCCCGCTACCAATAATTATGACATACACTCTCTCACTTGGGGAGATGTTAGGCGGGCGCTCCTTCCAAGTGCAATGGAGGCCGCCAACCTAGGCCATGGGCCTTCTTGATCACCCATAACACCTCGGGTTTGGGAATGGACCCGGAATCGGGGCGTTACCTACAGGTTGTTTGGCACACATGAAAGTGAAAGCTAAAAAGACAATGGCGTGTATTTTATAATGAGCTTTGAGGAAGAGCATAATCACGAGGTTGTTACCCTAAGTAAGGGCCACATGCTACCTTCACAAAGGAAAGTTACCGAGGCTCAATTAGCAGAAATTGAATTAGCTGAAAGTAGTGGCATACGACCAAAGCATGCTTTTGAATTCATGGGTAGATAAGAGCCGGTGGAAGAGAGAGTTTGGGCTTTCTACCTATAGATCATAAAAACCAGATGCGTTACAGACGAAGAAGAATGAAAGTAGGAAACAGATCAAGCTTATTAATTTATTTTGAAGGACAATTGAAGGAGGATTCATCGTTCTTTTATGTTGTACAAGTTAATGAGAACAATGAAATAACAAACTTTTTTTGGGCTGATCGGAAGATGCAAGAAGACTACAATAATTTTGGAGATGTTGTTTGTAAGACTCTGAAAATTTTCAGAAATTTTAATTAAATAAAAATCAGTATTTTATTGATGGTTTGTAATGGAATATATAGGCAATTGTAATACCCCGAAAATTTCTAGAAATTTTAATTAAATAATAATCAGTATTTTATTGTGGATTTTATTGATGGATTGTAATTAAATATATAGGTGATCACATTGATGAAGGAGATCAGGAGTTTGATGCAAATCCAACCGTTGGATCATGAGATAATGAGGTAAGTATTATTTTAAGGATAACTTTTAATTTGATTGGTTAGAAGTATAGAAGTTGATGGAGGGGAGATACGTGGAATCATGAGATAAAAAAATAGGGTTTATACTTAAAGAGAGTATATGACTAATTGTATACCTTGTCTTGTATTCTCTTGCGACTGAAGGAAACGAGAGACCAAGAGAGAAGAGAAGAAGGAGACAGAGGAGCTTTGCTATTCTTGAGGAGATCCATGTCCAGAAGGTCTTGTGTTGTTGTAGAGGGAGAGATCAACACCTACACTAAGAGGAAAGAGGAAGAAGGAGTTCTTGGAACTAACAGAGGTAGGTAGCACACCCGTTTAGTCGTATTGCGTTTTATTGTGATTTAATCGTTCTATATGTTCTAGATATATTGAATATATGTTTGTGTAGATATTAGAGATGATCTTGATGTATAGAATATCGTGTATTGCATAAAAACTTTTTATTGGAAGTTCATTTAGCCGTTGTTTGTCGAGCGCCTGGCATGGTCGCCTAAGCAACGTAGCCGAGCGACTCGCCTGCATTTTTTTAGAAGTTAGTCGCCCAACTAGATCGCCTAAGCGACCAAGGTTGAGCGACAATTGAAAATATTGATTTTTAGTTTAGGTCACCTATCTGATCGCTTGAGCGACTTCGATGAGCGATCATTGATTTTCAAGTTGTTTTAAAATACACGACCGCCCAACCAGATCGCCTAAGCGATTAACACAGAAACACGATTTTTCTTAAATTAAAGAATTATTCCAATACAAAATGATTTTAAATGAATTTAAATATCTGAACCAACATATATTAAGTGTTAACAACTGTTTTCAATGATCTTTTGTATTAAAAACAATTTGAAGAATGATTTAGGTTTGTTTGCAAAAAGGTTGTCTTACTTTGGAAATAAAAGGATTTTTGGGACTATTTCACAATCTGATTTGATTTGATTCTTACTCAGTAAAATATATTTTAAAATATCTTATTTTTGAACTTTAGAGGAACTTCACTCCAGAAATATTTTATAAAGTTATCTTTGGAAAGAGTTTAAGCTTCGGAATACCCTATATGCCACTAGGCACTATGTAACGCCTCGGATCCGGGTTACGTAATAAAACTGTAACTCGTTTCCAAAGGGTAATTTTCCACACAGGATCGCTATATCGGAGTAAAGGACAACATGAAATAAACATATACCATAAAATCAGAGTCAACTAAAACCCAAGTCAATATAGAATAACATATCTCTAATCCTAAACTCACATGATCCAAGTATCAACCCTTCTGTACCATCCTCTCCAAGAGTAGCTGAAAACAAAACGAAATGAGATACGAATATCCTAGTAAGTAGCACATGCATGCTCAAATACATTTTTCATAGTTATAAAACATGGATCGGTTATAAAACTTGTAAAAGTAGTGATAATAAGATTAATCCGAATAATCCCACAATAATTCAGCAATCAAATATAATATAACTCATGTAATCCATCATATAAGTCAAATCCATAGTATCAATATCAAATCATGCGTATAACCATGAAACCCAATATAACCATGTAACCACGTCTCGATGAAACAATTTTCCAAAACAACACAGTAGATATAACTCGAATCAAAACAAGTGTCAACACCGATAAAGCCACATCATGATCAAGTCCACACCTCCATGTGTATATCTCGCCTACTCAGGGTTTAGATACTGAAATGACAGCCTACTCCAGGTTTCGTCATCCAATGTTGGCATACTCCGGGTGTCGGCATTGGCAACACCGAACTACTCATAGTGTCGGTGCTGCTCTACATCGGTGGTGGAGATACAAATACCAATAAAACATAGAGGCCAATGTCATGTAGTTCACTTAAATTGGGTAATTCAGCATGCTAGAGCAACATCCACACCTCCATGTACACTGTCCAGTCTAATACATAGTTCCAGCACTCTGAAATAACGGCCTACTCAGGGTTTCGTCACCCAATGCTGGCCTACTCTGGGTTTCGGCATTGACAACCCAGCTTACTCTGGATTTTCGGGTTGCTCTACACCGGTTGTGGCAACACTCATGGCCATGCAATTACAGCAATAAAGTCAAAACATCACATTACTAAGCTTAGTCATGGATCCAAGGCAAGCTAGACCAAGTTAAGTGAAATTAAACCGTCAAGTAACCCAACACGTAAACCAATGTGCTTAAGTACATAAACATGGGTCATTCATGACCAAATCCATCATGGGTCAATCATGACCAAATCCACTCCATCATGGAGGATCACAAGTACACGCCTCCAAGGCAACTTTTCCATAACTAAACTAATATTTAAATCAATTCAATGATGATATAGAATAAGTAAATCAAAACTGTCAAGAAATCCCAAATTAGGCTAAATCTGCCCAAAACAATAGAAAACCATAATTGTGTAATTTCAGAAGCTAAACACCCATACAGAAACCAAAACCAGTATAGAAAACATGAATAAACATAATACAGAAAAATCACTCTCCTTAATCATCAACTTCCTCAAATTATAACCATCTAATGAACTTTGATTTTTCCACAATAATTTCCATATGTAATATTTAATTAAGGACCATTGCAGATTGTTCCCAACATTTATTTATCTCTAATTGCAAGAAACTTTGGTGCACAAACCCTGAAATCTGGTCTAAAATGAGATAGCCGCACTTATCAAAAATTCAGGAGGAGGTCGCCTAGGCAACCTACCCTGGTCGCCTGGGCGACCTTAGTATTTTCTATAGTCGCCTATGCGACTACAATCAGCAACTAGTAGGCGACCACATGCTTGCACTTTCTGATAAGTATCCAACTCTGTGTAACTTCAAATCTAACCTCTTTGAACTAAAATTAGATGCTCACCACACTGGAATTCTCTTCTACAATCTTCTAAAAACATGTACAACCATAATCGGATTTAAATTAAACACAAATCGTTCCAAAATTACATAGAATGCTCTCATATTCATACGGTTGTTAAAATTTATTTCCAAACAGAATATGCAACAATTAATTTCAAAACTCATCTACAAATCCGAAAACAAAGTGCTACTGTAAAATCCCAGATTTTAGTAACTAAACTAATTGGTTAATAATATGCAGGAGATGAAATTTTGGTTCAAACTAGAGGAGTTCAAGATGAACCGAAGATGATAGGAGAGACTATATAAGGTGAGCTCCTAATTATTGACCAAATATAATTTTGATATATTAATTATTGTGCTATTATATTATTAGTAAGAATTAATTGTATTATAATCAAGGAGAATACAAAGGGGTTGGTCGAACCAAATGGTAGTGGGTTGACCCAAGGGTTAAGTTGGTTTAAGATAGTTTGATTTAAGTTGGTTTAATAAAGGAGGGGCAATTTAGTAAAAGCCATTAAATAATAATAAAACCTAGTTGTGCATGGAGATGGTTATGCACGTATAGTTTAAAACACACAAATAGAAACCAGCCGTGAGTTTCTCTTGTTTCCTATTTTTTCTTCTCCTAGTTGCCTTGTGATCAAACCTAAACCCTAAACAATTGTTGGAGTCGTCTTAGAGAAGAAGGAGGAGTATTTTCATGCCCAAAGAACTTAGGTAAGAGCAAGTTAATAACAAGTTTTGTTCTTGAGAGATAAAAGTGTTGTTGGGTTCCTAAAAGTGTGGTTTTTGAACCCAGATGTGATCGGACTTGTTGGGATCGTTTGACAAACTTAGGAGTGATATTTCGTTGCTCTTAAAGGAGACTTAAGTTCCTAAAACATGGTAAATAGTCCTTTGACGCTTGCATAAAATCTAAATTCGTGTTTAGACGATATTCATGGTTATTCGATTTTTGATGCTTTAATTTCATTATTTATGATGTTTTATGAGTTAGGAATTGTTCTAGCATGTGTATAAAGTATTTTAGAATGATTTAGAATGGTTTTGATGTATTGAATATTGAGTTGTGGAATTTTTATTGAATTTCGCAAAGTTACGGATTTTTTACGTATCGGACCGCCGGAGCAGTCGTTCGAGTGATTTTACTCAGATTGTACTACCGCTAGAACAGTCACTCGAGCGACCTATCGAGCGACCTACCCTGAATTAACTTGTTTTGTAAGGCTGATCAAGCGCCCTTGGCCGCTTGAGCAACCAGTCTATCAGATTTTGGAAAACTTGACTTTTCAACCTAGTTTTCACTAAGGAAGTGGTTCTATTCAATTTTAACCTATGTATTATCAAGATTGGGGTATTTGGGAAGTGTTTGCATTGGCGGATGTTTTAAATTCAATTTTATAAAGATTTTGGGTAGATGTTTCTAAAGAAGCACATTTACTTGATTCTATTGTTCCAAAAGATTTTATTTTTAACCAAGGTTGGTTTTTTGAGTTCACACACCTGTATTTGGGTTATATGAAGGTATTGTGTGCATCGATGGAGTCAATACACATTCGGAACATATTGGCCCGCTGAAACCTGGAGTTTTGGACATATGACTTGGTGCATTCTGTTTTGGTTTTGGGTCACTGGTGTGACAAGGTTGCTGCCTAATTTATTGTATCCCGCATGGGCGGATTTGGTTACAGATATGGTTATGTATTTTGGTGGGTGTTATTGAGAAGTATGTCCATTACCCTGGTTGGTTTTCTCACTGTTGAGTGGGCTTAGCAGTTATATGGATCCATAGAATGGCTAGTAAGTGAAATGTGTATTAGAGGGGTTTGAATTCTGCATCTGAGGCATTCCATCATCTCGAGGACAGTACCACTCCTGGATTGGTCGGTCACTACGTTACCCACTCTTGGATTGGTTGGGCAGTACATGCTAACTCATGGTTGGGTTCTTCCGTTGGTGTTGAATAGCCAGACTGCACGGCGGCTGGTCCATCGTAATTCGATTAGGTAGCATATTGTTTTGTATCTTATTGTGATTATTTGGATTAAACGTTGCATATTTTATTGTGGTCAACTATTTGCATGACTACTTACTGAAATGTTGTTTCTTACATTATTGTTTTATCGGTTTTGTTTTCAGATATTCCTGGAGAGGACGTTGCTGGGGTAGAGACACCAAGGGAATACTGTGGTTACCAGGAAGAAGACTATTTCATTCCTGTGTAGGACATAGAGAGACATTTAGATTTATTTTCTTAGGGATTATTTCAGTATTTTGATTAGGGAGTTTGATGTCATTTAAAAGATGATTGGTATCTTTAATCCACACCTTGGTGGATGTTATTTAGTTGAACTCTTTCCAGACTTTTTAGATGAAATATAAAAGGATTATTTTGGTAGTTTAATTTCGCACTTTCTGAAAGATGTTCTTATTTCTGCACTCTGATATAATAAATGAAATTGTTTAAGTCTGGAATAGTGTTTTGGGCCATTTTCCCTAATAAACCATATTTGGGTTTATGTGGTTAAGTAAACCTGGATCCGAAGCGTTACAGCTACTTACTTGATTAAACGTAGATTTAATCACCATAGCAATAGAATTCAAATCAGCACTGAAATATTTCAGCCAAATCGCTTATCACTTCCTGAAATTCACATAGACTATCCTTAAACAACAAATCTAGATTCCTATGCTCTTCCCTAACAATTCCTAATTGAAATTAGAATGTAATTCACGGATTTAATCCCCTTACCGGATCTGAGATTGATCTTGACGAATTTTCGGTAGCAGTACAAATGCTCAACTCTAAAAAATCTCTGGATTTCCTCCAATCAAATCTCCTGCAACCTCCAATTTAGAATCAACAATTCTGGAATTCTGCTTCTTCTCTTCTCAATCGATCTGGTTCCACCTTTGATACAGCGAGCTCCTTCAGTTCAATTCGGCCAAAACAACTCTCAGATAAGTCGCGACCTATTTATAGGTTGGTCGTTGGATCTCAAACCATTTAACAGTTCATGATCCGTCGCATGCTCACCCACCTATCTTCCTACACCATCAACCACATTTAACTATAATGATCGGTTGCTTGCCACTCTATCGTGTTATTTACACAGCACCTTAATAAATTTATTTAATTCAATTATAAAATTTATTAAATGTTCATGCTATAAAATATAGCCACCACTTACCAATTGTATTTCCTCTCTTCAAATGACCTCTGAATTTCCCAAAATACCCTTGCTCTTCCTTTCTTGATATTTTCACCCATAATAATAATTAATATTACTAAAATAAATTCCAAATTCATTAATAAAAAATTTGGGGTTTTACACACTATTACTAACAATATTGTTTTGAGTTAGTTGTTATTGTTGGTGTCTAGTGGGCATAGCCGCATATGGATCCATAGGGTTAAGCTAAAGAGTGAAGAGGTTTTTCTTTAGTTGGATACTCCTAGTTTGCGCTTGTGCTTCCTTTGCAAGTTAGTTTGCATTAGGGGGGTCTTCATGTCTGTAGGGTCTCATTTCAAGTTTTTATATTGCTGGTGAGTACCTTGTATGTGAGGATAAGTAGCCATTTCTCTGTATTGATTCAGGTGCTACATGCTGGTGGTACATGCTGAACTTCGTAAGTTTCGTGCGCAATAAGTCAATGTCTAGGCCTCTTACTGTTAGACTAAGATTTGGGTTTGAAGATGTTTACTAGTTTCGCTCATAAGTTGCATGGTGGCATAGTGAATGGAGAGTTTCTTGTTAAAGGCCTTCTTGTCTTCATGAGTCCTACAAAAACATGTGATGGATTGGTTTTGGATTTATTTATTACACTGTTGTGATGGAAATCACGTTGAGAGGAAAGATTATATCTGTTGAAATGTCTTTATTTGATTACTGTTTTACTTATTGAGATTGTATCTTGTTTAGTCGTTTACTTTATCGAGCATGAAAGAAAGACTATTTTATGTATAAACATTTTATTCATGCATGTTGTTAGCTACTAAGATATTCGTATCTCATTCATGTTTTGTTTTGTTTTCAACTGATACGCGAGAGAGGGACTTGGGGTTTGATATTCAGGGTGAGATTACAAATTTTCTCCAAGAGGATTATTATTATCTTGAGTAGTTAGGTTTTTGAGGTTAATACAGTTAATTGAGACATTGATTATTTATTATTATTTTATGGATTGATGTTATGAAAGTGAGAGTGATAGAACCTATTTTACCAGACTTGAATTATTTTGATGAGATGGTTTGGATGACTTTTATCCATGCTTATTGAGTTTTTATAGATGATAAACTTCCGCACTCTGATATTAATTGTTTAAATGAATGATATTATTGTTATGCTAAATTTGATGATTTGGGCTCAGTAGCACTTCGGATTCGGGTTGGGTGCCTGTTTTGCATTGACCCGGGTTTGGGGCGTTACAGTGAACACATTGATGAAGGAGATCAGGAATATGATGCAAATCCAACCGTTGGATCATGAAATAATGAGGTAAGTATTAAGTTAAGGGCTATTTTTAATTTGATTGGTTAGAACTGTGGAAGTTGATGGAGGGGAGATACATGGGATAATAAGATTAAAATAAGGTTTTCTTAAGAGAGTATACGACTAATCGTATACCTACGCTTTCATATGTGTTGTCTCTTGCGGTTGAGAAGAGAGAAGGAAGAATCGAGAGAGGAGAAGAAGAACTGAGAAGCTTTGCTAGTCTTGAACAGTTCTGCATCCTAGGAAGAGTTTTGTGTTGCTGAAGAGGGAGAGATTAGATTATAAACTAAAAAGAAAGAGGAGGAAGAAGAAGACTTTGAACAAACAGAGGTAGGTAGCACACTCGTTTAGTCGATATTGTGTTTTACTAAGGTTTGATTTGCTAGCATGTTTTGGAAGTGTTGAATATATGTTTATGAATACTTTAGAGTTGATTTCTATGTACAGAATGTAGTATATTGCTAAAAACCTGTTTCGGAAGTTGGATTTATCCGCTATTGTTCAAGAGCTCGACACGATCGCTTGAGCGATCCTGTCTATTGACTCGCCTATGTATTTTAGATATTTAGTTGCCCAACCGATTGCCTAAGCAACCAGGGTCGAGCGACTGTTCAAATCTGGAAATTTATTTAAGTTGCCTATTTAATCACCTAAGCGCTTACGTTGAGCACCTGTTATTCTTTTATGATCAAATTATTGTGTGGACGCCCAACCAGATCGCCTAAGCGACTGGGTTGAGAGACTAACACAGAATTCTGATTTTTCTGAATTTTGAAGAGAAATTTCAATATAAAATGATTTTTAATGATAGTAAGTATTTGAACCAACAAATATTAAGTGTTTACAACTGTTTTCATTGATATTTTGTTTTAAAAACAATTTGATGAGTGATTTAGGTTTGTTTGCAAAAATGTTGTCTTATTTTGAATATACAATGATTTTTGGGTTATTTCACAATCTGATTTGAGTTGATTGAAAAATTCTTACTCCGTATAATATATTTTAAATTGTCTTGATTACTGAACTTTATTAGAAGAACTTCACACTAGAACTATTTTGTAGAGTTATCTTTGGAAAGAGTATAAGCTTTGGAAAACCTTATATGCCATTAGGCACTATTACTAAACTACGTACATTGGTTTGAGTGAGTTGCTATTGTTGGTGTCTAGTGGGTATAGCTGCATATAGATTCATAGGGTTAAGTTAGAGAATGAAGAGGTTTTTCTTTGGTCGGATACTCCTAGTTTGTCCTCGCGCTTCCTTTGTAAGTTAGTTTGCTTTGGGAGGTCTTCATGTCAATAGAGTCTCATTTCAGATTTGAGTTGCTGGTGAGTCCCCTGTATGTGCAGATTAGCGGCCATCCCCATGTTCAGATTCAGGGGCTGCATGCTTGGGTGGTACGTGCCGAACTCCATGAGTTTTGTGCACAATAAGTCGATGTCTACGCCTCATGTCTTAGTTTTCATACGGGTTTGAGGATTTTACTAGCTTCGCTCAAAAGTCGCATAGTGGCATAGTGAATGGAGAGTTTCTTGTTAAAGGTCTGCTTGTCTTCATGAGTCCTACAAAGACATATGATGGTTTGGTTGTAAAATCCCATATTTTAGTAACTAAACTAATTGGTTAATAATATGCAGGAGATGAGATTTTGGTTCAACCCGGAGTTCAAGATGAACCGGAGATGATAGGAGAGCCTATATAAGGTGAGCACCTAATTATTGACCTAATATAATTTTAATTTAGTAATTATTGTTGCTATGGTGTATGTTAGTAAGAATAAAATGAGAAATAAATAAAGAGGATAAAAGGGGTTGGTCGAACCCAATGATAGTGGGTTGACCCAAGGGTTAAGTTAGTTTAAGAATTATATGGGTTGATTGTGTTGGTTTAGTGAAGAGGGCAATTAAGTAAAAGCCATTAAATATTAAACTAAACCTAGTAGTGCATGGAGTGCTTTACGTGGAGTTTATAAACTTAGAATAGAAACAGCCGTGTGTTTCTATTGTTTCCTATTCTTCTTCCAAGTTTCCTTGTGATCAAAATTAAAGCCTAAACAACTGTTGGAGCCATCTTAGAGAAGAAGGAGGAGTATTTTCGTGCGTAGAGAACTCAAGTAAGAGCCATATAGAGATAAGTTGCTGTTCTGGAGATTTTCATATGTTTGAGAGTCTTACAAGTGTGATTTTTGAACCCAGACGTGATCGAGTTTTGTTGGGATCGTTTGGCAAACTTTGCGGTGATATTTCATGGCTCTTAGAGAAGATTTAAGTTCCTAAAACCAGGTAAGTAGTCCCTTGACGCTTGCATAAAATCTGAATTCGTGTTTAGACGAAATACATGGTTATTTGGTGTTTTGATGCGTTGTTTTTGTTATTTATAATGTTTTATTTGTTGGGAATTGTTCTAACATGTGTATAAAGTATTTTAGAATGATTTAGAATGGTTTTGATGAATTGAATATTGAGTTGTGGAATTTTTATTGAATTTCGCAAAGTTACGGATTTTTCACGTATCAGGTCGCCTGAGCAGTCGCTCGAGCGCCCTATGTATATAGTCGAAACCCGAAAGCAATTTTACCCAGATTGTACTACCGCTAGAACAGTCGCTCAAGTGACCTACCCTGAATTAACCTGTTCTGTAAGGCCAATCGAGCGCCCTTGGCCGCTCAAGCGACCAGTCTGTCAGATTTTGGAAAACTTGACTTTTCAACCTAGTTTTCACTACGGAAGTGGTTCTATTCAATTTTAACCTATGTACCATCAAGATTGGGTTATTTGGGAAGTATTTGCATTGGGGGATATTTAAAATTCATTTTTATAAAGATTTTGGGTAGATGTTTCTAAAGAGGCACTTTTATTTGATTCTATTATTCCAAAAGATTTTACTTTTAACCAAGGTTGGTTTTGTGAGTTCATACACCTGTATTTGGGTGATATGAAGGTATTGTGTGCATCGATGGAGTTGATACACATTCGGGACATATTGGCCCGTTGAAACCTAAAGTTTTGGACATATGACTTGGTACATTCTGTTTTGATTTTGGGTCACTGGTGTGACAAGGTTGGTGCCTGATTTATTGTATCCCGCATAGGTGGATTTGGTTACAGATATGGTTCTGTATTTTGGTGGGAGTTATTGAGAAGTATGTCCATTACCCTGGTTGGTTTTTCTCACTGTAGAGTAGGCTTAGCAGTTATATGGATCCATAGAATAGCTAGTAAGTGAAAGGTGTATTAGAGGGGTTTGAATTCTGTGTCTGAGGCATTCCATCATCTCGAGGATGGTACTGCTCCTAGATTGGTCGATCGCTATGTTACCCACTCCCGGATTGGTTGGGCTGTACATGTTAACTGTTGGGTTCTTCCGTTGGTGTTGAATAGCCGAACTGCAGGGCGGCTGGTCCATCATAATTCGGTTAGGTAGCATACTGGCACATGTCTACTCTCTTTATCTGGTATACTATTTCATGAGTCCTATGAGGTGGACAAATTGTATTTTCTTGTTGTCTTAAATTCTTATTGTGATTATTCGGATTAATCGTTGCATATTTTATTGTGGTCAACTATTTGCATAACTGCTTACTGAGATGTTGTTTCTCACATTATTGTTTAATCGGTTTTGTTTTCAGATATTCCTGGAGAGGACGTTGCCGGGGTAGAGACACCGGGGGATTACTGTAATTACCAAGAAAAAGATTATTTCATTCCTATGTAGGTCTAGAGGGACATGGAGAAACATTTAGATTTATTTTCTTAGGGATTATTTTTAGTATTTTAATTGAGGAGTTTAATGTCATTTAAAGGATGATTGGTATCTTTATTCCACACCTTAGGTGGATGATATTTATGTTATTTAGTTGAACCATTTCCAGACTTTTTAAATGAAATATAAAAGAATTATTTTGGTAGTTTAATTCCGCGCTTTCTGAAAGATGTTCTTATTTCCGCACTCTGATATAATAAATGAAATTGTTTAAGTCTGGAATAGTGATTTGGGCCATTTTCCCTAACGAACCAGATTTGTGTTTATGTGGTTAAGTAAACCTGGATCCGGGGCGTTACATTGGTTTTGGTTTTGCCTACTACACTTTTGTGTTGGAAATTATATTGATGGGAAATATTATATCTACTAAAATGTTTTATTGATTACTGTTATATTTATTAAGATTGTATCATGTTTTCTCGTTTACTTTATCGAGTATGAAAGCATGACTATTTTTATGTATAAACTGTTTATTCATGCATAATGTTACTTACTGGGATATTCGTATCTCATCCATGTTTTGTTTTGTTTTGTTTTTTAGCTGATCCGTGTGAGAGAGACTTGGGGTTTGGTTCTCAAGGCGAGTTTGCAGATTTTCTTCCAGAGGATTAAACTATCATAAGTAGTTAGATTGGAGGTTGATACAGTTGACTGACACATTGATTATTTCTTTGTTTATTTATGGATTGGATGTTTATGAGAGTGAGAGTGATAGAACCCATTTACCAGACTTTGATTTATTTTGATGTGGTGGTTTGGATGACACTTTTATCCACCCTTATTAGTTTTTATAGATGATAAATGTAAAACCCCTTATTTTCCTTAAATAATAAAATAAATTAATAAATAATATTCTTGAGAGTTATAATTAATGGAAATATTTTATTATTGTAGGGGATGATATAATTAGTGGAGATCCAGAGTTGGACGCAAATCTGACCGTCTGATCATGAGATATCGAGGTATGATTAACGCTTTAATTTTAAGAGCTATGATTGGGCGTGTTTATGGAGTCTTGTGTATGTGAGATACATGGGAGCAAGGAGTATAAATATTAGGTTAATAACCTAAATCGTATACGTTGTATTTTTCACGCGTATTGAACAGCCGCAAGCGACAAATGACCGAGCGACTGAAGAGAAAGAAGGAGGAGGAGGAAAGGTCTGGTTTTGGTGTTCTTCATCGTCCGGGGGGTTATCTCACGTCTGTGAGTATAGTTGGTTGGAGAAGAAGGAGAAGCACACACGTTCAACAGGTAGGTGACACGGTTTTGTTCGTTTGATTTGTATTTACGTTCGTTTAATCGCAAGAGCATGTTTTTATATGAGCTATTGATGTATTTAGTTTAATATCAATGTTATAAGTATGTTAGAATGATATTGGACGAAAAAAATCACGTTTTGAAAGTGTTTCTGTTCGTTTTTGGGAGACCCCCGACCTCGACTGTGCTCGGTGATCCTCAGCGCTAATTATAAATCTTAGTTGCCAAACTTTGAACGTAATTGAGAAATCTAGTTTTTGGAAAACCTAACTATCATTTAATTACAAGAACATCTTTTAAATTACACTATAAACCAGAAAATTACATAAAGAGAATTCAGAACTCAGATGATCCGAATATTGAAGTAATTGACAGATTTAACTTTTATATGCCGCTAGGCACCAATCCTTATAGAAATATTATATTTTAGGGAATTTTGGAGTCTAGTGGGCATAGCTGGTTATGGATCCATAGTTGTTGCTAGATAGCTGAGGGATATGTCATTTGGGTTGAGTTTCTCCCTTGTGCGACGCGCTTCCTTTGCAAGTTAGTTTGTTTGGGAAGGTCCTATGTTTGGAGGGACACCTTGGTGAGCCGCTGGTGATTCCCTGTACATGTGGATAAGCGACCATCTCCATGTATTGATTCTGGTGCTGCATGCTGGTGGTACATGCCAACTCTGATGGGTACGTGTGCAATAAGTCAGTGACTACGGCTCTTGTCTAAGCTGCGCTGCATGGGACTTGAGTATCATTAATAGCATTGCTCCTAAGCCGCACGATGGTATAGTGATTGGTCGAGAATCATCTCAAAAGGTTTATCTATCTTTGTGAGTCCTACAATGACACTGAAATCATAAGCACTTGTTATTATTATTGTATACATGCTGGAGGCATGTGATTGAGATATTGGTCGGATGTGACTGTTTAGTGCATCCTAGCAAAGTATGAATTATGTTATTGATTATGATATTGGATTCCTATAATATAACATGCTAAAATTCATCTTTTGAACTATTTATCATACTATTTTGTATTCATGAATGATACGGGTGATTATACGAGCCTGCTTAGTCGATATTGCTTAATCGTACATGAACTGGTATTTTACTTATATGAACTGTTTAAACATGCATGTGTTACCTACTGGGATATTCGTATCTCACCCTACTTTTATTTCATTTTTTAGCTGATACGCGAAAGGGGGATCATAGTGATTTCTAGGGAGAGGTAGCTGAGTATACACCGGAGGATTACTTTTACCTGGATCTTGTTTGAGGTTGTGGATTGTCATAGACTTAGTTACTTTGATCAGATTATTATTAATTTTGGTTTGATGTATTAGAGAGATGAGAGATTAGTAACCTTTTATTTTTACCAGACTTTGATATTAATGTTGATGATTAACTATATTGGTTATTGAGGATTTTAGACTACACTTCCGCACATACTTGTTCCGCACTCTGATAGTTAATTAATTGAATGGATTATTTAATTCTCTTGTCCGGTATATTCTTGATGTATAGTTGATATGGGCCAGTAACACCTCGGATTTGGTTGTTGAACTGAATTCGGATTGTTACAGTAGTGAACCGGGTTCGGGTTTGGTGCTGGTTTACATTGACCCGGGTTCGGGGCGTTACAATAAATTTCCATTCTCTAATATTAATTGTTGAATGCATTATATTTAATTGTCTGGTATTTAGATGCTTTGGGTCCAGTAGCACTTCGGATTCGGGTTGGGTGCTTGTTTTGCATTGAACCGGGTTCGGGGCGTTATATTATTTGCTTTGATACAACTTATAGGACAAATGAAGCTCAAAGGTCATTTGCACCATTAATTGGAGTCAACCATCACAAGTGTATGGTACTTTTCGGAGATGCATTGCTTTATGATGAGAGAAAGGCATCCTTTGTGTGATTGTTTGAAACATTTATAAAGACAATAAATGGGAAAAGGCCAATTACCATCCTGACAGACCAAGATGCAGCTATGTCAGCTGCAATTGCCCTTGTTTTTCCGAACACGTATCATCGTTTATGTGTATAGCATTTGCAACAAAATTCATTGAAGCATCTTAGCCACGTGTTACAAACGAAAAACTCCTTTTCATATGATTTCAATCGTTGCATATATGATTACAAAGAAGAGGTTGATTTCTTGCAAGCGTGGGATGATTTTATTCAAAAATACAATCTCCAAGATAATGAATGGCTACGGGGCATATTTAAAATAAAGGAGAAATAGGCCCTTGTATATGGAAGAACTAATTTTTATGCTGACATGAGAAGCACCCAATTGAGTGAAAGTTTCAATAGCCGATTAAAGAAATACACAAAGTATGACATAGATGTCTCGTGTTTTTTTTAGTATTTTTCAAGGCTTTTGGATGATATCCGTTACAAGGAACAGGAAGATAATTATAATATGAGCCAATGCATTCCAAGAATGATGGCAGATATCATTATATTAAAGCATGCAAAGGAGGTATACACACCAAAGCTATTTAAGATGTTCCAAGTAGAATATGTAAAAGCTAAAAATCTTGTTGTTAATGAGTGTTTACGGATTGAAACATCAATCTGTAAATACTCAATTGGGTGCTTCTCATTAACAACAACGCATATTCATCTAGCTTCACCGATTACACATGATGGCTAGGCATCCATGCCGATTACCCATGACGTAGGCATCTAATACGCCGATTACACATGACGATTAGGCATCCATTGCTGATTACACATAGCACATGGGCATCGACCACCGATTACACATGGTGTCAAAATGATACTAATCCATTGCTGATTACACATAGCGAATGGGCATCGGCCACCGATTACACATGGTGCCGGAATGATACTCATCCATTGCTGATTACACATAGTGAATGGGCATCTGCCACCAATTACCCATGGTGCCAGAATGATACGGCATAGCATGAACAATAACAATGGCACTTGGCCATGGAGCATGTGTATAAACAATCCTACTTATATGGTGTAAAACCCCAAATTTCCCTTAAATAATAAATTAAATTAGTAAATAATATTACCCAGAGTTATGATTGATAGAAACATTTTTATATTGTAGGGGGTGATCAACTTAGCGGAGATCCAGAATTAGACGCAGATCTGACCGTCCGATCATGAGATATCAAGGTATGTATTCTGATTGGGCATGTGTATGGAATTTGGTATAGGTGAGACACATGGGATAAGTGAGTATAAGTATTAGTTTAATAACCTAAATTTATACGCGTGTATTCTCGCTCGTATTGATCAGCCGCAAGCGACAAGCGACCGAAGGAGAAGAAGAAGAAGGGGAAGAAGAAAAGCTTGGGTTTTTGGAGTTCTTCATCTTCCAGAGTGTTGCTGGGTGATAGAGAAGCGTGGTTGAGAGAAGAAAGGAAGAGGAACCTTCGTTCAAGAGGTAGGTGACACCGTTTGGTTTTAAATTCGGATTTATCTCTGTTTAATCGCAAACGCATGTTTCTATGATATGTAAAGTTGTATTTAGTTAGCTAAGCATGTTATAAATACATTAGAATGAGTTTAGACGAGAAAAATCGTGATTTAGAACTGTTTCTGTTCGATTTGGTGAGACCGCCGACCTCGACTGTGCGAGGCGCTCATCGGCGATCTTAGGCGCTGGTTAAATATTTGAGGACGCCGTGGACCGTGGGACGACGGACCGTGGGCACTCGAAATTGCACTACCGCCGACTGATGACCGCCCGGAGCGATCCTGAGCGATCCCAGGCGCTCTCAGCAGATTTTCCAATTTTTCATAATTTCGAACCTAATTCAATTCTAAACTATTTTTAGACAATTTTAATGATTAATTAAGGTACTTTAAGACCAAAATAAACTACCTAAACCCCTGTTTTACAGAAAAACAAATTAGGGAGATATTTAGGACATTAGTTGCCAAGTTTTGAAGGTATATGAGAAATTTGATTTTGGAAAAGCCTAACTACTCTTTGATTATCTAAACACTTCTAAATGACATTATAAATCATAAGACATTATAAAGAGAATTCAGAATCCGAATGACGGAATAATGAAGTGAATGTACAGATATAACCATTATATGCCGCTAGGCACCAACCCTTATAGAATTATGATACTTTAGGGAATTTTGGAGTCTAGTGGGCATAGCTGGTTATGGATCCATAGTCGTAGCTAGATAGCTGAGGGATATGTCATTTGGGTTGAGTTACTCCTATATGCGACGCGCTTCCTTTGCAAGTTAGTTTGTCTGGGAAGGTCCTATGTCTGGAGGGACACCCCGGTGAGCCGCTGGTGATTCCCTGTACATGTGGATAAGCAACCACCTCCATGTATTGATTCTGGTGCTGCATGCTGGTGGTACATACCGACTTTGATGGGTACGTGTGCAATAAGTCGGTGACTACGGCTCTTGTCTAAGCTGCGCTGCATGGGGCTTGAGTATCATTAGTAGCATCGCTCCTAAGTCGCACGGTGGTATAGCAATTGGTTGAGAATCATCTCAAAAGGTTTATCTAACTTTGTGAGTCCTACAATGACACTGAAAACATAACACTTGATATGATTACTATTGTGCACGTGCGGGATGCATGTGATTGGGATATTGGTTGGATGTGACTGCTTAGTACATCCTGGCAATACTTGGATTATGCTATTGATTTGGCTATTGAGTTCTTATATTAAAACTTGCTGAAAATCATTTCTAGAACTGTTATCAAACTGTTTTGTGTTCACGAATGGTATAAATGATTATGCGAGCCTGATTTGTCGATATTGCTTAATCGTGCATGAAATGCTACTTTGCTTATATTAACTGTTTAATCATGCATGTGTTACCTACTGAGATATTCGTATCTCACCCTACTTCTATTTCATTTTTTCAGCTGATACGCGAGAGGGGGATCTCTTAGACTTCCAGGGAGAAATAGCCGAGTATTCGCCGGAGGATTATTATTATCCAGACCTTGTCTGAGGTGGATTGATGTTATAGACTTAGCATTTTTATTGGTTATTATCATTTATTGGATTGATGTATGAGAGAGACAAGAGAGAGTTAGTAACCAGTTCATTCTACCAGACTTTGATATTACTGACTGATGGTCAAGCTTTATGCTTGTTTGAGGATTTTGATCTACGCTTCCGCACATACTTGTTTCCGCACTCTGATTAGTTTAATATATGGATTGGATTTACTTCTTTGGTCTGGTATGTTATTGATGTTGTAATTGATATGGGCCAGTAACACCTCGGATTTGGTTGTTGAACTAAATTCGGGTTGTTACAGTAGCGAACCGGGTTCGGGTCGGGTGCCGGTTTGCACTGACCCGGGTTCGGGGCGTTACATATGGCATGGACAATAATAAGGTTACTTCAAATATCATGTGGGTCATGCACTCAGGCATGCCAGATCTCAAAGGTAGCCTATGACCTTACCCGAGTCATTCTTGGGCCAAGCCCTTATTCATTGCTTCTGGATTCTGGGCCACTGCCCTCCATTCACTATCAATAACCATGGGCGACTGCCCTCTTTCATCTCATATTACAATTAACGGGCCAATGCCCTTAAGGTCATGCAAATCAATATGGGCCAATGCCCTTCTTATCTCGTAATTTAATACGGGCAAATGCCCTCCATGTCTTGTGCCAAATTCCAGGCCGAAGCCCATCATATCTCATGCGGTATACTCACCATGAAGGTTAATGGAAAAGGATTGGCTTTACCGGAAATTCCACTTTTCAGGACTCATTTGGGCAACCTATTCCTTAGTTCTTTGGTACTTGTATAGCTTGGTCTTGGTTCTTGATTTCTATCTCTAAAGGTTAATTGGAAGGTGCTCGAAGTGGTGGAAACAAGTTACCCTAATTCTATAGTAATATGGTATAGAAACTCTTTGTAAGATCTTCCTTGTTAACACGTACCCAAAGTCCTTGTTAATTGGAATTTTGAGATACTTCCAGTTGGGACACTTTCTAGACACGTAATTCTCACTTACACGTAGGTTGGATTTGAATAAAAACACTTGGTGGTTCAATCTGGGCTAAAATCACATTTTTGGAAAGTTCCTACATTCCTTGACCCATTTTGGCAATTCATGCCTAAATTCTTTTGAAAACTCATGCAACTCGGGTTTGGTCCTTGAAGTCTACTTCTATAGGTTATTTGGAAGGTATTTGAAGTGGTGGAATCAATTTGTCCCACTTCTATAAAAATCCGGAACATAAACTCTTTAGGAGACCTATTCTAGCAAAACGTACCCAAAATCTTTACTATTTGGAATTTGGTGATAACTCCAGTTGGAGCACCTCCTAAACACCTAACTCTTACTTATACATGGGTTAGATTTGAATGAAAACAAATGGTAGTTCAATCTGGGTTGAAAATCCAAAAATGGGAAAATCTGGTAAGGTCACTCGATAGGTTGCTCGAGCTTGCTTCGAGCGGCCAAAAATTAGCTCTCGGGTTCTTCTGTTCAGGCAATTCGCTAGAACAGTCGCTCGAGCGGCCATGCCTCAAGTCACTTCCTAAACTATCGCCCGATGTCGCGCTCGAGCAGCTGTTCAGGTGGCGGTGCCTCTCGACAGTTCGCGAAATCCGAACTTTTGGGGATATGTGGTTTTTCTCAAATCTCATTCATTTTAGGTGTTTTTGGGCTCTAAATTGCTCCTAGCATGTGTAGTTATCTACTACCAACAAAACCCCTAAGAAAAATCCTCTTTATTTAGACAAATAAACATTTCATATATCAAACCCTAACATTCACATCTCATGCAAAAAAATGGCCGAAAATTTGAAATGTGGAAGGGGTGGTGTTGCTTACCTCTTGCAATCACTTAAGCAAGTCTTCTTGCTTCCTTTGCAACCCACGAACAGATCCTTAGGTGCCTCTTGGTTGGTTTCACCACAAAACTCCAAGCTTCTTCTCCAAACAAAAATGGCACTTGGGTTCCTACTTCTTTCTCTTGCAAGGACTCTCTCTCCAAATAGGTTTGAAAGTAAATGGAAGTGTAAGACCCTGATTTTTTGTGAGTTATTTATTTATTTATTTAGTTATTTATTTTGATGTATAAACTGTGTTTATCAGGTTATTTTGTGGTTTGAGGGCTTAGCCCATACTCGTATGTACAGGCGTTATATAGCCATTTTTCTGGAAAATTATATTATTATTAGTATTAAAAAATATATATATATATATATAGCTTGGGCACTTGTTAACTTAAGTGGTCGGAACATGTAGGATGTTTTCAGTGGGCCAGCGTGCACGGGATCAAGGAAATGGGAGAAGGATCGAGCGGCGTATGTATCAAGGTAAATATACTAAAAAGGGTAAGTAGGGTTTTGGGGTTTATGAGAATACGCCTATCATACTTACGGAAACATTGTTCGTTAGTCTGATACTTAGAGCTCAGGAGAATCGGCTGGAGTGGCGACTAGGGTTCTGTGCTCGTGAAGAACAAGTATCGCGAGGGGTAAGAGAAGGGTTTCGGAGTTGGAGTTGAGTGGGTTATTTCTCCCTGCTCGAAACGAATTGTTTGGGTAGATTCTGTACTCGCGTACGTGGCCGGAGTGGTGATCGGCCGAGGTTTTGGTATTCTGGAATAAGCGATTTCAGGTGAGTAGCACTGATTTACAACTGGGGTTTTGTGTTTTATGTTTTCTCGAGATTATTCTGATGCATGGTTGTAGTTTAAATGATCTCTTGAGTTTTCTTTTAGTTTTTCTGGAATGGCATGAAACAGAGTCGGAGACCGAAATTTATCTTGAGATTAAATGTATTTAGATTAAATCCAAATATGGTTGGGAAGTCTTCTGGGAGTATTAGGAGTGTAGTAGAACAATTACAGAGGTAAACAAACCGGCCAGTCTTGTAGATCTTGGAATAACAGAGAAACGAAAATCACAGGGGGTATCCGCCCACCTCGCGCTCACCGGCGCTCACCTAAGAGGTAGGCGCCCCGTTAAGCACGACCCACCGCCGAGCTCACGCCCGGCTGGCGCTCAGCTCGCGCTCAGCAGAAAACTCTGCGCTCATCTCGCGCGAATCTCGCGCCCACCTCACGCTCGTCTCGCGCTCAGCTCACGCTCACCTAGCGTCGAGTGAGCGGTAGGTCGATTTTACCCCATTTCTTCACCCCCGACCGGCGCTCACCTCGCGCCCACCTCAGGAAGTGAGTGGCAGACCCTATTTTGCTTACTGAATTGGAGATTTGATTTAACTAAGGGTATTTGGGTTACTTGAGGATTAAACCACTTCACTATTCACTTGTTTGGGAACCTTGGGAATCTATTTTGCCTAGGAAACTATTAGAGGAAAATTTAGTGAACTTCTTAAAAGCTTTCAAGTTGAGTTTAGGTTATTCATGAATGTTATGCCGGATACCAAACCACTAAGAGTTACTAGTTACATTTCCTCTGTTTTATACACTGTTTTGATTGAGGAGTTATTCTATTCTGGTTTCACTGGTTTGGAAACTTTAAATGTATTGTAAAGATTTCCTTGGTATGAATGAATTGAGTTTTACTTTCAAATGACTTGTGTTACGGAAATGAGAAAATACTGAAAGTACTTGAGGTACTGCTTGGTCCAGAGGGACAGGTGATGACTTGTGATGGGTTTTACATGATGTGGAATGAATGGTTTTATTTTGATATTGGAATTGAGATTATACGATGTTTTACTGTTTTGGTCTAGCTTGTCCTGGATCCAGATGTTTAAGCTTAGTAATGTGATGTTATTGTTGTTTGTTGGAATTGCATGGCCTTGTGTGTTGCCACGACCGGTGTAGAGCAGCCAGAAACCCTGAGTAGGCCTGGTTGTCAATGCAGAAACCCGGGGAGTAGGCCTGCATTGGATGACGAAACCCTGAGTAGGCCGTCATTTCAGAGTTCCGAAACCCTGAGTAGGCCGGAACTGTGTACATGGAGGTGTGGAGTGTCTACTTGGCATGTTTAATTTATCAACTAAACGATAGTCCTGACATTGACCAATCGATGTGTTACCGTACTTAACTGAGATGTGATTTGTTTGATTAGAACCAGTCTTGAATTTCGATTTGAGAATTGATGTTGATTGTTTAACCGTATTCAGCGTTTGTCGATGCATAGTTTAAATTGTGATCAACTATTTCTGCATGCATGTGCTACTCGCTGAGATATTCGTATCTCACTCCGTTGTTTGTCTTGTTTGTTTTTCAGATACTCGTGGTGAGGCGATTTCTGGGGTAGATCCTGATGAGGCTTATAGGGAGGAGGATTACTATTACCTTTCTTAGACTAGTAGGTTATCTGTTCTGAATTTGAGAACTTTGAATAAATTGAGATGTATTAAAGTTTAATTGGGGTTGAACCATACGATTCTAGTTCAGTTTAAATGTTACAATTTTGCATAAATGGAAATGTGCACTCTGTCAGGTTATAGCTATATGATTATCCAGCGGTCATAAATTGATTAACGATCCTTGCCTAACCTCCGTGAGACGTGTTATATCTTTATTGAACAACACGGATCCGGGGCGTTACAGGAAGTGATGGGGGTGAAGGTCAAGAAGAGGATGAAGAAGAAATGGCAGTGGGAGAGGAGGAGATGAAGAGAAAAAGAGAATGGGAAAGGGTATTGGTGGAATGGGGTTCTCCTTGGGGTTTCTCCACTTAAGTGACTTCTCCCACCAGCCACTAGAAATTACAAGTTTGCCCTTCCACCTCCTATATTGCACAAGACCAACACTTAGCCATTTTTCCTCACTTAATACCAAATCCTATTCAACAACTAGAGGTTACTCACCTTCATAGGCCATTGTCGAGCCGGGGCTTAGCCACTTTGACTGGCTTTAGGCTTGGGCTTCTCCAGCTTCACCTACACATCGCACTCACTGGTTAGGGTGTGCTAGGGACATTGGAACGGGGTTTCACATCGGATACTAAAATGACGGCCTACTCCAGGTTTCGTCATCCAATTCCGGCCTACTCTGGGTTTCGGCATTGACAACACTGGACTACTCATAGTGTCGATGCTGCTCTACACCGGTGGTGGAGATACAAATACCAATAAAACATAGAGGCCAATGTCATGTAGCTCACTTTAATTGGGTAATCTGCATGATAGAGTGACATGCACACCTCCATGTACACAGTCCGGTCTAATATATAGCCCCGGAACTCTGAAATGACAACCTACTCAAGGTTTTGTCACCCAATGCCGGCCTACTCTGGGTTTCGGGTTGCTTTTACACCGGTCGTGGCAACACTCACGGCCAAGTGTAAGCACCTCATTTTTGCACCCCTCAGAAGTGCCGGAAATGAAAACCCTAACTGAAAAGTCAAACCCTAAGGGAGCGAAAGTTGACTTTTTGATCAGGTGCGAATCAACCACCATGCTTCTTCCCATTGAATAGGAAATTCCGACACGGTTCTGACGCAATGGAGTTTGCCAAAATCGGGGCTCGGATGAAGGAGTTATGGGCTGGTCAAACCTTGGGGGAGCAGAATTGGCTTTTTGCTCAAACCCAGGCCAGCTACCAAATTTTATCTCAGAAGATGGAGAATCTCGGTACGGTTCCAACGCAACTGAGTTTGCTGGAATCGGAGTTCGGATCAGGAAGTTATGAGCAGATTAAAATTTTGGGTGTGGTTTTGGCTTTCTGCTAAAAACTTGAAACTACTGCAAAACTTTGTCTCAGTGGATAGAGAATCCCGACTTGGTTCCAATGCAACTGAATTTGCTAGAATCGGAGTCCGGATAGAAAGTTATGAGCAGTCAAACCCTGAGATAGAAATGCAGAAAACTACCCCACGTGGCAAAAATGCAGAGAAAGGACAAAAGGACAGGAGAGATGAAATATCTCGAATATAATATTATTTTCTCAAAAAATATCTTGAATAAAATAATGCTTTTTCACAAAATATCTTTTTTTTCCATTTAAAATAAATAAAAAATCAGAAAATTCGATTCTCTTGTTAGGATAGAGGAAAGGGTCGAATTAGTCACATCAATCACTTCAATCGGTCGAATGAAATAAAGCACGTGGTCGTCCGCACAGTATGTGTGGATGTGCTTTGCCCACACACATTGTGCGATCAAAATTCTATCCGAAATCTTACCTAGAATCTCAGAAATCTGGAAAATCTCAAAATCCGCACTTAGTGTGCGAACAGATAAAAAATGAACTAAAAATGCCCGGTCCGCACTTCATGTGTGGGCGGAAAGGATTTCCGAAAATCTTATCCTCTGCGTGAATTGCCATGTGGCAGATTCTCATTCATTATGTGCAAGGACAGCTCAGGCTTGCCTGCACACTATGTGCGGACAAAGCTGTTTTCTCTAAATAGGGGCCCACAGCCCCTTGGTTCAAGGTTGGTTGTCTCTCCTTCGTCCCCACCACTCCCCTTACGACCAATGACCTTCTGAAACCCTTCCCCCACCTTCAAACCCTTCTAAATTCCCAAACTACCCCTCTAACCTCTCCTTTTCAATACTTTCTTTCATTTTCACCCATAAAAGGACAAGAAGAGGGATCTTTTTTTGGAACCAAGGAGGCCCTCAAAGCTGTTGTTCACGTTCACTAGGGGACCACCACTTCTCCAAAGAGAAAAACAACCCCAAGGTGAGTGTTCCCATGATATTTCATTTAACATATATTGGAAAGAAGTCATTATGAGTATGTTTACATTCTTGGCTGTCTTAAGTCCTTTTCTACTGTTCCTCCTTCCTCTCTTTCTTCACTTTTCGTGCCATTGAGTCTCCCATGGTAAGGGGAGGTCATCATTTTGAATGGGAGGTGAGTAGCATCATCTTGATGTTTCAAAGGTCATGATAATGGCTGTATGTATATTTACTTTGAGGGGAGCATGTTCCCCCATCACGTCCGGTCTAATGTACCCCTAAAACCCCCCATTCCCTTCTCTTTAAATATGTTTATTTTGTCTCACCGTATGCTTGCTTGCTCCATGTGATAGGTTAGCTTTTCTTTTAGGGTTTTAAAAGCATGATGGGTGATATAGCACACACAGTCACTCTGTCTCTAACTTGCTGTTTGGGTACATTTTAAGAGCATGAAATGGAGTCATCACATGCACATGTGTATAAACCACTTAGGAAGCATGCTTAGGACCCCTTTTTTATGCCATTCTTCTTTCACTAATATGAACATTTGCATGTCATACACACACAATTTCACATGCCATGCTTAGGACTCTAATTTGCTCCGTCTTGGATGTCTGTTTTTTTTATTGAATAAGCATGCGTGGTTTGGCCAGCAAGACCAATGCGTAGACCTTCCAAGTCTTCTTTCTTCTTCTCCTTATGGAAGAAGAGAGGAGGGCATTAGTCACTAAGAACAGGGGCACTTAAGGTCCCTGTTCACTTCGGCTTAAAGCTCAAAAATGGAGAGGGAAAGGCTATAAAACCCTAGATTTTCTTAAAAATAAAATAAATAATTAAGAAATAAATTATGGAGGAAATACTAAGAAAGATAATGGTAGGCGAATTAAAGATAGATATAAAGGTTAAAATAGGAATTTAAAGAGGAAGGGTAATTTGGTCATTTAAAATTTGTTAAATTCATAAAAGAAAATAAGATAATTAGTTATTAAGTCAACAAATTCAATTAGACAAAATCTTAGCTTAGTTGGATGTAAAATAATGAAATTAAGGCTTAAAGGATGGAAAAAGGGCCTAATAGTAATTATACTATTTAGGGTCCAAAATATAGGTATTTTGAGTGAAAAATAAAAGTCGAATTTCAATTTAAAATTAGGAATAGGATTAAGCACGAAAATTAATTAGGAGATTCCTTAAAAGAGAGTTAAGGGAGCTAAATTAAGGAGAAGGGTAGAAGAGGGAATACATTTAGTATATTAGAGTAAGCTAAACCTAATTAAAATTGGTCTATTAAGAGGCTATAAAAGAGAGGTTTAAAGAGTGTTTTAGGTTTTGAAAATAAGTTAGAAGGAGAGGGAAATTCGTGCATAAGTTATAAGAGCCAAAAATAGAAGGAGAGAAGAGAGAAAAGAAAGGAGGAATTAGAAAGAAGAGAAGTTGCACAGATGGCCGACCAGCCAACGTCAAACGGCGAGTTAGGAATATCCAACCGTTGGAATGGGCTGAAATTTTAGGGTTTTGTTCTACTCATGGAAGACTTCAAACTAAATGGTGGAGATCTAAATTGGAGAAGTCTAGAGGGGTGCGATTGAACTCCAAAAATGGGCACAGGCGAAGTTTCTAAAAAATCTGGGTTCATCATAAGGCAAGTAGCAAATCCTTGAAACTGGAGGAACTGCATGTTTTCTCGTGATTTTGATGTTTAATCGTATTGTTTTGAAGTTGGATTTCATGGGAAAAGCTTATTTGTTCATCAAGAATTATTTGGTGAATTAACTTTCTTTTAGAAATCAAGAAAAAGTTGATCATGGTGAGTTTGAACTTAAAAAGAAACTCAAGATAAGGAGAAAGGTGATAGGATTATTTTAGGTTTGTCCCAAAACTAGTTTAGGATGGAAAGCAGATGTTTAGAATCAAAACAAGTAAATAGTATGTATAAAAAGTTCTAAAATTTCCGTAAATTGAAGAAAAACAGTGTTATAGCTGGAGCGCTCGATACACTGCTCGAGCGTTATTTCAGGTGATAGGCCTTTGAAAAATAACAGAACCTGAAAACCTAACCGCTAGAACAGTTGCCCGAGCGACCCTTCGAGCGACCAACTGTCAGAAATTTCTGAACTTGGGATTCTTGCCCAGATTCAATTTTTAATGATTTGTATTGGAATTTTAACGTTGTACACCTGTAAATAGGGTAATTTGAGATGTAGGAAGTGACGGAATTAAATTCGGATAAAAGGATAATTATTTGGGACAATAAATGTAGTAAGAATCAAAGAAGACTAGTTAAGGTATACCTATGCACTCAGACCATTTCCATTAGGAATCTAGGTATGAAACCTAGTCTAACAAGTCATAATGGACCTAAATTAACCTCTGGAAAGAATCAATAGCATAACCCAAAGGTTTTAGAGATTTAGGGTATTAGTTGGTAAATAAGGATTTAAAAGTAAAGATTTTAGGATGAACCAAAGTGTAGGATTTGAAGTAAACTTTGTAAGAAATAAAGAATAACCTGAATACTGAATTAGAAAGATAAACTAAGTATGCCCACACTAACATGACTCAAACTGAACCATTTATTTAGAATTTGTGTAAACTCTCGTACTTTTCTTATTATATGATATGGAACTCTGTTTAAGAATTGTTTAATGGTTATTTTGAATATCTTTTGGTTGAACACCGTGGTTTTGGAAATTATTGCTGGACACAGCACTTGGGACATGTTTATGATTATTGGTACGAGGTTTATCACTGAATATTGAGTCTTTGAGTTATTCAAGGTTTCGATGGTGAGTTGTGTCTAGTGGGCAATGCTTAGTATGAATCCATAGCTTAGCTAGGAAGTGAAAGGGAATTGGCTGGTAAGTTATTCTTATTCGGAACTCCCCAGCATGCGGTCCGTCGTACTTGCAGGTGCGGCGACATAGGCAGCAATCCTCAACTGCTGCAGGTGCAACCTGGTCTTAGCCAAGGTTGTTTTCTGTAAACGGTTTTTATTTTGTTATTCAGGTTACCATCCGCATGCTTCAATGAGACATCGACTTTCACGAGCTTTATATTGGTCATGTTGGTAGGTTACTTGTGACTCGCACGTTAGAGCTATGATTTGGCCGTGCTTGAGGATCACTCGTGACTTGCACATGCATTGGTATTAGACGTGTTGTCGTGGGTCCATTAATCTTTGATCGGATTGGTATGGCCTCCGCAGAAGCGGTACCCTTTATGGGATTTTATTTGCACTAAGGATTGTACTCGCCAACCCATTCGTAGGTGGTCCGCGTTGATGGTTGACGGAGGAGATGGTAGTGACTGCTGGTGTGGGCTCCATCTATCATGTAAGTCGTGATGTGGCGAACTATGGAGGCAAGAATATCTTATTAAGTGGTTTCAGTTCATGAGTCCTATTATGTCACACATGTTTGTTGTGGATTGGTAATTGTTATTGTTGTATCATCGTATTATTGTGGTTTTGGTTTTATTGTTTATTTCATGACTAGTATTGTAAAATTATGGACTGTTTTACATCATGCACATTGCTACTTGTTGAGATTTATTCTCACTCAGGTTTCTCCCAATTTTTCAGGTACTCTTGGCAAGGACGTCAAATTTTGGGCCAATTGTAGATGGGTAATCTGTATAGCTGTAGGTTGTTCATGGAATTGAAATCCTTGTAAATCAAAATTGTTGAATAATAAAGAGAATTTGAATTCAAGTATATGCATTTACTCTGATTATAAAGTTAGAAAAAGTTTTAAATTATCCAGATTCTTTAGTTGCTTTGTTTATTTACCATAACACCTCGGGTTTGGGAATGGACACGGAACCGGGGTGTTACAGAGGCCCCTAGCCTCTTCCCTCTATCCCCCTTGGTTCACACCTAGAAAAGTAGGTTTTTCGTGCTAAAAGGGCACATGGGAGGCCATTGTGGGTCAACACAATGACCCACAGAGAGTGCAAGACTCACTAGAGAAGAGGAGTCCTTCCTCCCCCTCGAAATTTCCAATTTTGGGCATTTTGGGTCCTACCCGCATACACAGGCCGGAATGGCTTGATCCGTACAGTATGTGCGGATTAGGCCAATCCACATATTATATGCGGACATTACACAGTAAATGCACAAAAACTTGTTTTTTCGGGATTAATCAAGTCTAACCAATAATTAATCAACTAGCCTTAACCTAGTTAGGCCTTTGAGCAATTAGAGGCCTCTTTTTGAGACTTGGGCCCACCCAGGCCCAACAAGACTCCCATGTGGGCCTTCCAATGGGGCCCACACCAGCTAGCCCAACCCGGGGCCCATTCCAAAGATGGGCTTCAAGGGCAAACTAGGATAATTTCTTGGGCCACCTCCAAGCCCAAGAGGCCTGGTTAAAAATCTGAACCAACAAATCTTTTTCATGATTGAATAACCTCCAAACCAAATTAACCCATCCCAAAAAAGGAGGTTATCCAACGTAACCCCAAGCGGGACTCGGGCTTGACTTAAGCTCAACTTGGCATCCCGCGAGCCTTCCAAAGGGGTTCGCCCCAGACCAACATCACTTCAACTAATCAAGATAGAATCAAATAAAAGAAAGAGGACCCACACCTCTCAAGTGGACCCCACCAGATTTAAAGAGGTGTTTGCATATCTGAATAGGAAAATTGGGTGAGTAGACCAAATACAAAGTTGACTTGAACTAGGGAGACCTGAGGGACCTGTCGACCGACGGGGCGGACCGGGGTGTTTTCGGACTTCCCCGGACCGTAACCGAGACCTTAGCTAGAATTTCAAGCCGTAGACCGCCTAATAGACAAACCTAGGCACCCAGGTGTCTGCTTGCACTCCATTAGGCAGTGGCGACTCTGATATTTCTTGATTTCCCGAGATGAGGCACACACTCCTGTGCACCCCATAGTACGGTGGAGTTCCCGACACTCGCACACCATACAATTACAGCAATAAAGTCAACACATCACATTACTAAGCTTAGTCATAGATCCAAGGCAAGCTAGACCAAAATAGCTTGTAACCAAAACAACAAGTAATCAAATGAGTTCAATCCAAACCATGGGTCAATCATGACCAAATCCACTCCATCATGGAGGATCACAAGTTCATGCCTGTCAAGGCTCATGGGTCAATCATGACCGAATCCACTCCATCATGGAGGATCACAAGTACATGGCCTTTCAAGGCGAATAACAATATCCAAACCAACTCTTAAATCAAATCATTCATGAGACAAAACTGATAATCCAAATATGTAGAAGTAACTCACCGTAAAACAAATCCAATGCAAGTTCCAATCAAATTTGATATAAACCAAAGTAATTCAAAATAGAACTCAAACACCGATTTCTCAAATCTAACCAGAAATGTATTCTCAGAGAATTATTTACTTTCAACTAGTTTAGATATGAGAGTTACATAGATAGAAAGCATTAGAATCCTTACAAGTTAAATTGTGAACATAAGATTCTTTTAAAAACCCAAAATGAGCCATTTTAGAGGAATAGGTGGACAAATATTTAATATGAATTCTTTATTATAATTGGCCTTTAGAGACACCTTAAGAATGTTCTTAGAGAGATGTTACAAGTGGTGGAATCAAAAGAAACTTATTCTATAATAATTTGAAACCGAAAGTCTCTCAAGAACCTAGTTTAGTAGAATGTGCACAAGCTCTTCATTATATTGAATTTTAATATAATTCCTATGCAAACAAGCTCTTCATTATATTGAATTTTAATATAATTCCTATGCAAGTACTTTTCCTAAATACCTAAATCTTATTTGTACATAGGTTGGATTTGATTAAAAACAATTTCATAGTTGAAATCACCTAAAATTGGGAAAATCAGGATTTTCTGTCATGGGCGCTCAAGTGGGCGCTCAAGCCTCCTGTCGGGCGCTCGGCTTGTTTGGAATTTGAACTCTCGGGTTAAGAAAACACAGGCTGGGCACTCAAGTGGGCGCTTGAGCCATATTGCAGGTGCCAGGCTAATTTTAGGCCAAATTTCAGGTTACGAACGAAAATGTGAATTTCAGAGTTTCCTCGAAAATTTAACTACCAAAACTAATTTAATGACTCTAAAACTATGGAAACATCTTCTAAATCATTAATAGATACTTTCTAAATGATTCAACAACAATTTATCATATAAATCAAATCAAATCTATAGTTGTTCTTCAAATAACTCAAAAATGCCCAAATTTGAATTTCCAACACTCAAACTCGAATTCAATGCAATCAAACCTCGAAAACCAGCACGAATTAGGTTGGAAAGGTGCTACTTACCTTTAGGAAGTCTGAAACAACTCAATCTTGAAGACTTAATATCTCAGAAACTTCAGATCTCGCAATTCTCTACAATTCCTCACTGTTTCACTGAATTGTTTCCAGGTCTGATTAGATCTGTTCTAAACTGAACGAATCCATCTTGATAATTGCAATGTGATTAAATTGAACCTCTCTTACCTGAATTTTCTCTGATCTGGACGAATCCTTGAGTTTCCTCCACTAAATTTCCAGAATTCAGAATCAATTTCAACAATTCTCGACCAATGAACTCCTTGTTTCGATTGAGTTCTTCAATGTGCTACTCCAATCAGTTGTGTGATCTCTTGCTCTTCTCAATCTTTCTCAAATTTGGATCCGGTTCTCTTCTCTCTGCTCTCCAGAAACTTTCAACTCCAACCAACCAACTAACTAACAAAACCACTCAACTGATTTTGCCCTTTTTATACTCTATGATTTTGCCTCCCAACTCCCTCATTAAACACCAGATGATTTGCTGAAATGCTACTCTGGCATTTTCTCTACACATCCAATACTTAAACCAGAAATAAAACACTCTAATAAATTTTACTTATTAGTATTATGAATTTGCAACACTCACTTACCTTATTTAAATAATTTCTCTTTTAAATTTTCTGAAATTGACATAAAAATCCTCCAATTTCCCCTTTCCTGAAATTTCCACCAATAATAATAATTAATAATATTAAATCAATTTCCAAATTTGCTAATTAAAATTTGGGGTTTTACAGATACCCACAAATCACCCTTAGGTACCCCCCAAAAATGAGTCTTCGGTACCCCCCCCCCCCCCAAAATGAGTCTTATGTACCCCCATTAATAACATAGGTACACCCTAAAACAACCTTTAGGTACCCCTGTAAGCACCCAAATTTTGATCAAACCAAAAAATGTATTAAAAGACAGCAAAACAGCTCAAAACCCAAAGGAACAAAAAATGGCTTTCAAATCAAATTCAAATTGTAAGCACCTCTCTTTTGCACCCCCCGGAAATGCCGGAAATAAAAGCCCTAGCTAAAAAGTCAAACCCTAAGGGGACAAAAGTTGACTTTTTTATCAGGTTCAAATCTGCCACCATACTTCTTCCCTATGATTAGGAAATTCTGACACAATTCTAACGCAACTGAGTTTGCTCAAATCGGGGTCCAGATGAAGAAGTTATGGGCCGGTCAAACTTGAGGAGGAGCAAAATTTGACTTTCTGCTAAACCCCAGATCAGCTACTTAACCCTGTCCTAGTGGACAGAGGAGTTCGACTCGGTTCCAACTCAACTGAGTTTGCTTGAATCGGAGTCTCGAATAATAAGTTGTGAGCAAAACAAATAACTCAGAAAACTGCCTACGTGGCAAACATAGCAGAGAAAACAGCAAATAAAGGTGTCTGGGGGCAAATTCGTGAATATCAAAACTTTAAAAAATTTCTAGTAGCATATCTGTAATTGTCTGGGACGAATCTGTGAATATCAAATTGATGTGAAAATAGCTCAGGGGCCAATCTGCAAATATCAAGATTTATCCCCATGTGCTTTCTCTCTCTCATGATTAATGTTCCCCATGTGCATCCCCCATGCATCATGCATGCATACACCTCTCTCTCTCTCTCTCTCTCTCTCTCTCTCTCTCTCTCTCTCTCTCTCTCCCCTGCATGCATGCATCTTAAAACCCCAAACCCCATACGTATGGAGGGAGGAGAACACTTTTGCTCCATTTTCTTCTCCAAGATCTCTCCCATTTCTCCCCTCTCTCCCATCTCTCCCAAGCTCTCACCCTTTTTCTCAAGAGAAAAAGCCCTCCTTCCTCCTTCCTCCATGGTCTCCTAACCCTCCAAACCCTTCTAAACCTCTCTCTACCCTCTTTCTCTTCATCTTGAGCCAAGAGGAACACCAAGGAGATGTTGTAGAACTTGAAGGAGGTGCTCCCATTGGCTGTCCTAGCTTCCAAGGAGCTCCATACAACTCAAGGAGACCTCTACACCCCAAGGTAAGGCTCCTAGGCATGATTCCTTTAACATATGTGGAAATCAGTTGAATATGAGCATGCTTTTTTTTTATATATATATTGTTCTTTGCATTGTAAGCTTGTTTCCCTCTCCTCTCTTCCATCTTTCTCTTTATTCCCTCCATAAAAATAACTTCCCATGGTAAGGGGAAGGGGCCTAGCATGAAGGGTGGGAGGAGAGATCATCCATGACGTATAAAGTGTTGTATGGATACGCCTTTTCATCCATTTTTTGTATAGCTTTGCATTATTGAAAA
Source organism: Buxus sempervirens (assembly GCA_947561395.2). Classification (NCBI taxonomy): domain Eukaryota; kingdom Viridiplantae; phylum Streptophyta; class Magnoliopsida; order Buxales; family Buxaceae; genus Buxus; species Buxus sempervirens. The sequence goes on along the minus strand of OX387187.1, from coordinate 5,231,360 downwards.
GGGGAGCATGTTCCCCTCCTCTCTCAATCCTATGTATCCTTTAATCCCCCCATGATCCTTTCTTTAATGGTTTTCTCTTTGCGTCTAATGCCATGCTTGCCATCTTAACCTCTTTGTTTTGGTAGGATTCATAATTGCATAGGGCTAGGTGTTTTGTACCCTAAAGTATTTGTGTTCCACCTTGCTACTGTTTTGTGCTTAACATGCTCCCATCCCTTCTTCATACCACTCAACGCATGCACACGTGCAAGTGCGCCTAGGATGCACAATCCTTCTCTTTAGTCTTAGTTCACTAGCATGGAAGCATGAATGAGCACCCACCTTCTATCACTGACTTGGAGCATGCTTTATCATTTGCTTAGCTTATCTTTACATTGCTTGGCTTATGTGAGTGTCTTTAACATGCAAATGGTTTCGCCGTACGGACCGAGGCTTAGACCAACCGGGTCACCTCCTATCTTCTCCTCATGGAAGAGGGTAGGATGCCTCTGATACCAAAATAGGGACACCTAAGGTCCCTATATATATTTTTGTTTTGAAGAAAAACCCACGAAAGCAGGAATAACCTTAGTGGCACTCCAACGGAGGGAGGAGGGTTGAGGCAGACCCTGACCTGTAGATTAGAATCAAATTTGACAAGTACATCCATCCAGGGGGGGGGGGGGGGACATAAAACCTTACCCTTCTAGATAAATCTAGGAACAATGAATAAAACACTATCTTCTAACACTGCAAATTCCTGTTCTATCATGAAAAAGGGAAATTTTAACCTGCTATAACTCATGTAATCCAGCATATAAGTCAAATCCGTAGCATCGATAACAAATCACGCGAATAACCATGATACCAAATCTAACCATGTAATAAAGTGTTGATGAAACCAATTATCCAAAACAACCCAAGAGTTATAACTCAAATCAAAACAAGTGTCAACATCGATAAAGCCACGTCATGATCAAGTCCACACCTCCATATGTATATCCAGCCTACTCAGGGTTTCTGATATTGAAATGACGGCCTACTCCAGGTTTCGTCATCCAATTTCAGCCTACTCCCGGTTTTGGCATTGACAACACCAGACTACTCATAGTATCGGTGCTGCTCTACACCAGTGGAGATACAAATACAAATAAATCATATAGGCCAATGTCATGTAGTTCACTTTAATTGGGTAATCCACATGCCGGAGCGACATCCACACCTCCATGTACACAGTCTAGTCTAATACATAACCCCGGCACTCTGAAATGACGACCTACTCAGGGTTTCGTCACCCAATGCCGGCCTACTCCGGGTTTCGGCATTGACAACCCGGTCTACTCTGGGTTTTCGGGTTATTCTACACCGGTCGTGGCAACACTCATGGCCATGCAATTAAAACAATAAAATCAACACATCACATTACTAAGCTTAGTCATGGATCCAAGGCAAGCTAGACCAAGTTAAGTAAAATTAAACCATCAAGTAAACTAACACGTAAACAATTGTGCTCAAGTACATAAACATGGGTCACTCATGACCGAATCCACCATGGGTCAATCATGACCAAATCCACTCCATCATGGAGGATCACAAGTACACGCCTCCAAGGCAACTTTTCGATAACTAAAACAATATATAAATCAATTAAATCATGATATAGAATAAGTAATCCAAATCTGTCTGGAAATCCCAAATTAGGCTAAATCTGCCCAAAGCAATAGAAAACCGTAATTGTGCAATTCCAGAAATTAAAACATGTTATGAGCAGCTAATACAAGTATATAAAACCTCTGATTCAATTAAAATAAAAAAAATGTAAGATAAAACTCTCTAAATTCAAATATCAAGACCTACTTTCGAAGAACAAGCCTAAACTCCTCATTGTTTTGTATTTCAAGATAATTCTAGTGTATACATCTTCTGTACATCTGTATTTTATTTTTACATAAGTTAGATTTGGTTAAAATCAAACCCTAGTCAAAATCCTCACCAATTAATCTTTATGTTTTAATTTTATAACGGGTGCTTAACCACATGGCCTAGGCGATGTGTTGGGCGCCCCCTTTGTTTTGGACAAACTAAGGTCACTCAACACATGGCCTAGGTGATGTGTTGGGCGCCCTCTCTATTTATTCCAATGCTTTGGTAGCTCAACACATTGCCTAGGCAAAGTTCTGGGCGCCCACTTAATCTTTCACTAAAATTTGGTCACTTGTCCAATTGCTTGAGCGATTGGTTGAGCAACCCCTGGGAAACTCAGATCGGACTTCATTTTTGATTCTGTAACATTAATTTCACCTTCTTTGTTCCAATTTTAATTCCAGTTAACACTTCGTACACCTCTTACACACTCTTAAGAATAGAAATCCAGGCTTCTATGCTTAATTTAAGCAATTTTACAATCAAATCGGATCTACGTTTCTTCGTTCAACAAAAACAAAGTCGTTCTATCGAATCTAATCAATTCTCTTCTCCAAAACAAATCTATGCAATCAATTCAATTAAAAGGGTGCTACTTACCTGATCAAACTCAGATCCAACTCCTGCAAGCTCCAGATCTACATATATGAATTGCATTGACAATCCTCCTTCCATTTCTCTGAAATGTACTAAAACTCCATTCGATCAGCTTAATTTGAATAGACCTGACCGAGATTGCCTGAGTTAAATCCAATTTCGAAAATACACTTCACTCACCTGAATTCTTCTTTGATCTGGTGTTTTCCTCAAGTTCTTCACTAATCTAAACAAATCCAGCTTCTTCAATTACTCTCTCTCTCTGAATCACCAGTCGGCCATGAGGAAACTCATTCTCTTATGATTTGGTTCTTCTCAAATATAATCTCCTTCTAATTCTAGAGACTTCCAATAAACTAAACTAACTACCATCCTTTTTATATACCTACTCTTATCGCCCAATTCCTTTTAATTTCCCTTGTGATATGCAACTTGCAACTCCACCAGTCTTTATACACATTCAATACAACTAAACTAACATGATCATATACATTGCCACACTACATACAATATCTACTCAACCAACTAATTAAATTATTTAACTTACCTTAATTAACACATCATCACTATTTAATTAAATCATAGTTTCCCACCTTAACTATTCATTTCCACTACAATAATAAACCATGATTATAGAACTAAATAATAAAATCCAATTTTTAATAATATTAAAAATTCAGGATTTTACAATCTATTTAGCACGCACCTAGCTATCTATGTAGCAGTTCTCATCACCATACTGCAACAGCCATTATGGCCTTGAAAGCACCTAACTATCTATGAAGTAGTGCTCATTACCTTGCCACAACAGCCATTATGGCCTTATATGCACCTAGCTATCTATGTAGCAGTGCTCATCATCTTGCAGCCAATTAATGGCATTGTTCTCCATCAAACAATGGTAAAGGTAAAGCAAAGCCACGTAATGACACAGGTAAAGTATTTGGGTGAATGATAATATGCATGATATGGTATTATTGCTTGTATGCTTTATATGATAATGCCTCTTGTGAGTGAATCTTATATGCTTGGTGATTTATGCTTGATTGTTTGGTTTTACCAAAGGGTTTTCCGGAATCACATATTTGTATCTTCAAAGGAATTTGTTATTGGGTTTTTTAGCATGTTACTACTTGTTGAGATTTTACATCTCATCCTTGTTTTCAATGTTTTGTTTTCAGATCGTATTGGAGACGATGCTGTGGAATAGAAGGCTAGAGGGCTTGAAGGCTTAGAGATCTAAAGGTTATTATTAGAAGTTTATTTCTTTTCTAAGAGTAGTAGTAAGAGGTCTAATATAATGATTGAGAGTTAGTGAGTTCTGGTTGCCCTTTTCATTTGAAGAACTTGATGTAATCTCATTTTAAGGATTAGAATGAATAAAAGGAAGTTCTTTTAGCGCACTTTGAATTACCTTATTTCCTTTACGCTTATGTATTTAATTGTTTTTTTATCCTTCAAGTAATGCCCTGATCCGTTGGAAAAAAAATCCTATCGGATCCGGGGCATTATAGAATTGGCCTTGAATATCTTAAATAGGTTGTCTTTAACCACATCCTAATAATCCTGATAGATGGCTAGAGTAAAAACATTTGGCCCCAACGCCTTATCCCTACTTAGATCCCACACTGCGCTTTTAATCTTTTCTGACGTGAATTCTCTCTATAGCAATCCCTATTCCCCCTTCCACGCTTGGGCCTTCCAACCCCACTAACTCAAACTTGTATACCTCCGCTCCGACTTATAAAGGGTGGAGTAGAATAATGTTAAAGCATTTTCAATTGCCCTTTTGTCCTCGATGACCTCTCCGTCCACAATAACTTGTGATAGTTTATTTCTTTTCCCCCTTCCATTTGAAAATCTATGGAAAACTTTGTATTCTCACCCCTTTAAGCCATAGGACTTTGGTTTTTTGCCTCCAATTGATATCATCTAATCTCAACCAATTATTTAGCTGATTTTTTTAAATCTTTCCTAATTTCTAATTCATAGTTTTCTAAATCTCTAACTTCCTTACTGGTATCCAAATCTGTAATGAATGTCACAAGATTCTAAATATTTATTTCCACTCCTACAAATACCTCCTTATTCCACACCTTAATCTTTCTTCTTAAGAACATTAGGAATTTTTTGTAAATCTATAACCAGCCCAACTTTTGTCCTCTATGACCATTATTTTGAGTAGTATTTACATAGTAGCTTATTTGGACAACCCTATTTATCTATGTATACGATCGTAGTTTGACAATTATGGTGACTATAAAAGTTTTACTTTTCATCAAAATTAACTTTTTAATTGGACAACTTAGGCCTTGCTTCTGCTTATGGATGAGCACTTATCCACAGCTGTAAGCTATTGCTTATTTAAAAGAGAATAGCGTTTGGTATTGCTCCATCTATTACTCCATCTTCGTACCAAAAAAAAATCTATTATTCCATCAGATGCCGACAAACCCACCGGCAGAGGAGATTCATGTTATTTCAGAAAAGTCATAACTATGAGAGATTTCTCTGGAACATTTACCAGCAACAACACAAGGAGATTGTAGGACGAAATATTGCCAGATTATTCAACAGTGGGGTTGAGTTGAACATCAGGGAGAATTAGAGACGACATCACTTGGAAGGAAATATGATCGTCTTTGAGATTAATCTGGCTTTTTTTGGCTTGAGCTTAGGGTCTTCTGATTGAAGGAGATGTATTCCAATTTCATAATTGAATAGCTTGTGTCAATTAACAAATACGAATTAGACAGATTTTTTATGGGTAAAGGAGGGAAACATTAATAGCATTCTTTAGGGTTTTAGTTGCATGATTGATCTGTGTGGGGATTTTGTTGATGAACTTTCCAAGCTGCATCAAAATCAAACGATCCAGGTCTCCTGATTCGAGAAAATCCAAGAATGTTACAGGTCTCCTGATTGGGGAAATTCAAGAAATTCCTCAACTAATCTACACACAAGTGAGATGTGATTTGGCAAAGCACTATCCATAGTGCCTTTCATCTTCTAAGCGAACCACAAAAAAAGGATCTTAAGATACTGGAATCCAGTTAGATAAGGAGAAAGCAACAACAGATGAATGAAAATTCAGGACCGCAACAGCGGCAATGTCTTCTTGACTTTTGAATAGTTTTATTCTATGATTTCATTAAAATGTCTCAGTTTGATTTCTCTTGGGGAATAAGGGCTCTTCGAGCTTGCTAGGTCTCTTCTTCGAGGATGAAGAAGCCATTAAAGCAGCTCTCCTCGCAAGATTGGGAGACTCTAATCGAAGATTTCCCGTTCGGATCCCCTCGTCAAGAGAGATGGACCTCACTATACTCAGGCCTTGCCCTTCTCAATCTTGCTCGAGTAGATTTTCCTCTCAAGCTCCAGCTCATTGTCTTCCTCGACGAGTACTTGACTGAATTACTATTTCCGATCAGGAATTCATCGAATAAGTGGAAGGAGAAAGAGAAGCTGACTATCAAAAGTGGAAGAAGAAGCTACTGTGAGGGGCTTCTCCTTATGGGTAGTTCTCTCTACTCCTTATGGATAAGTACTGATACATCTTAGATAACCAACAAGATTGTAGCTTAAATAAGTGTTTTATTAAGCAATTCCAAACATAGCCTTAGAAGATGTTTGGTAGCGTTTTCAAACAGTTTTTTGGTTTTCAAAAATAGAAAATCTGAAATCTTATTTGGTAAGTATGGTTTTCAAATTGTTTTTGATAAAACCGATTGAAAAACAGCCCCATTTTAAAAACCAAAATTTATTATTTTTTTCTCATCAGACTTGCCGACGGAAGATGTCGCTAATCTCGCAATTGGTCTTATACTTGCTATGTTGAGGAGAATTTGCGAGTGTGATAGGTATGTAAAGAAGTCAACTATGGAAGAATGGTGATTTCAAGATGAATATAAGGCGCAGCGTGGACATCGTCTATAGTGGGGTGTATACACCTCCTCACATGAATGTGGGGCCCCCAAATGAATGTGAAGGGGTGCTCTAGGAGATGCAAATCGCAAAGCGTGTTGTCTGCTCATACACAATCTAGAAGTTCCTTAAAAGCCGGAGTGGTTTTCTATTCGTGTCACCTCCTTGAGGGGTTGAAAGAGTACAACCCACTCTTTGGTTTTGATGCTTTGTTCAAATTAAGAAAGTTAGGTTGTAAATATGGGGATGAAACCATTTGCGGCAGACCTTGCGGCATCGTGGGATGCTGCCACGTGTGGCATTCCACGAATGTTGTTTGTTTCACATTTCCCAAGTGAAATATCAGTTTCAGTTCATATTTCACTTTAAAAATGTGAAACAAACAGCATCCGTGGGATGGCAGCATCCGTCGAATGCTGCAGGGTCTACCGCGAACGATTTCAACCCATAAATGTGTGAAGGTGATGTTTGTCTTCTGTTTGCTTGTTGGTATGCGTAACACCCCGAACTCGGGTCAGTGCAAACTGGCACCCAACCCGAACCCGTTCGCTACTGTAACAACCCAAGTCTAATTCAACAACCAAACTCGAGGTGTTACCACGAAGCTAGGGTCAGATACAAACTAAGGATCACAATAAATTTTAAAACTAATTAATTATATCAAAGTTCTGGTGGAAAATAAAATAATTCTTTATTCCATTTAATCAATTCAATTTATAATAACATCTGTCTAATCAACATGTGACATTAATACAAATTACAATTCTACCCATCAAATTAAAACCCCATCTTCGCGATCTCTCCAAGCAACCTAAAAAATAGGAGAAAATAGAGTGAGATTTACATCTCAGCAAGTAGTAGGTGCATGCAATTAGAAACAGTCTAATGTAAGAAAATAGTCATGAGGTATGCGATTAATCAACGATATGACAATAAGTTCAAATTACCAATGGCAATCCATATAAAGCGATAAAACCGATAACCATGCATAAATACCAACAATTAGATATTATCGATGTAAAACAAACAAAAGCGGTAAAACACGTGCCATTGTAGGACTCATAAAGATGATAAGTATTTGAGATGACACTCGACTAAATGCTATACCACCGTGCGACTTAAGGGCGAAGCTACTAAGACACTCAAACCCATGAAGATCACCTTAGATAGGAGCCGTAGTCATCGACTTATTGCCCACGAACTCAACTGAGTTGGCATGTACCACCAGCATGCAACACCCGGAATCAATACATGGAGATGGTCGCTTATCCACATGTACAGGGAATCACTAGCGGAGCATCGGGGTGTCCCTCCAAACATAGGACCTTCCAGAGCAAACTAACTTGCAAAGGAAGCGCGCTCGCACATAGGAATAACTCAACCCAAACAAAATACCACTTAGCTAAATAGCCAAACTATAATCCATATACAGCTAAACCCACTGACACAAACCATGATAAAACAACATACGGGAGGACACGCTACTGTAGGAGGCATACACACTTTTACCTGTAAAGGATTACACGTCTCTACACAGAGAATTACCTATCTCTGCCGTAAAAGCTAGTATCAACTCAACCACAGAAGCCGTATCACCCAACTGTAAAAGAAAAATGAATAACATCATATCACATATCAATCCATACCCAAATATTCAATTCCAAGAGAAAACCATGATTCAATCCTTAAAAATCCAAATAAAGCCTTTTTCAGAATAACATATGCAATTTCCCAATTATATTCAAAATAAAACTCATGTATCATAAATTCGATAGAAATCAGAGTTTATGCAATTCCAGAAACCAATATTCATATTTAAAGTACAAACCAAAAGTTATCCAAGTCTTGCTTGAAGTTTTCCTTATTAATCCCTTTATTATATCCAAGTTCTCATATTAATACTTAGGATATTATTTATTTCAATTTTCTATATTTACAATTTCAAGCATACTCTACAGACCTAAAATCAAGTTTAGAATATGCTTTTAATCCATAAATACAAGCTAGTATTATTCCCACTGTTGTTACCTTCAATTTAATCCTTTTCATACTCTAACCTATCTTTAGAACCTCCAATTACTTGGTTATTTACCAAATATAATTTTATAAATTTTTATACTTTAATCAGGTCTTTATAAAGATGCTAATATGCTTAACTTATCAGAAAAATTATTGGATATTTATTCGTATCACAAAAATCTCCAAAAATCTGAATTTTTAAAACAAAACGCCTACCTCTGCAGGCTAGGCGGTCCTAGGCGCTCATGAAAATTTCAACAGTAATTTCCAGATTTACCAAGTTCAGATTTTTAGGCTTTTGCTATATGTTTCATTAGTCTAAATTAATCTACTAGCATTCTAAAACATACCTAAAGCCCTCTAAATTAATTCTTATCAATTAAATACCATCCTACAATTATTTGCATGATCAAACCAAGTTTTCTTCATTACTTTGACAAATCCTTCAAGAATACAAAATCCTATAATATAAAACATTTGATTCCATGTAAATCCAGTTCCGATTAATCCATTCAAACCATATTAAATCATAGAAAACGAAACCATGCAGTTCCTCCAGTTTTCAAAGGTTACTACTTGCCTTATACGCTAAAATCCATCTTCCATTGAAGTTTCTAATTCTGGACCCAACTTCTGCTCCCAAACGCACCAACCTAGAGTTCTCCAATTCCAATCTCTACTGTTCACGTTGTAGTTCCATCAGTGAAGATCAAAACCTCCAAATTTAAAGTCGATCCACCGTACGGATTTTTCCCGATCGCGATTTGATGGAGACTGGTTGGACAACTCCATTAACAGCCTTCTTCCTTTCTCTCCCTCTTTTCTCTCAATAGTTAACCCACGAAAATTCTTTCTTTTCTCCTCTTTCTTTTCTATTTATACTAGGCTATAAGAGTCCTAAACCAACCCTAATAGGTTTCTTTAATTGGGCTAACCCAACCCCATGATGGTCTAGTTAAAATCTAACAACTTCTAATTAATTCCTACTTTTTCTCCACCTTCTATTTTTCTACTAAAACATTACTAATCAATTCTCTTATTATCTAAACACTCTTTACAGCCCATTTTCGTGCCTAACAATCTCTTAAATCCTAAATATCACCTAAAACCCAAACTGGTTACTTTTTCTCCAAATTAAGACTTGAAATCTCCTAATTACCCTTTTTCTTCATTTAGGCTTTTATTACTTCCTTTTAATTTCTAACTTGTCTAAATAAATTATTTTCTTCTATTTTCTAATTCTAGTTATTATTTAATGATCTATATATTAATTATCCCTTCTCTGAAAATTACCAAAATACCCTTTTACCCTTTTTGGCTAATTTTCCTTAAAATTCCTTCTTTATTTATAACTTACTACTTATTTGAATTACTTATCCTCTAAATCTTCACTTTTCATTTTAGCTAAGACTTAAACTCATATTTCCTTTTATTTATTATTTATTTATTTATTATGTGAAAATTCGGGGTTTTACAATATGCGTGGGTGCCTACCTATGGATTGTCTTTAAGATCATGTTAATGTTCTGTTTTTGTTTCCAACTTACCAAACACATTTATGTATATTTTAAAATTTTTAATTGATTTTGACTTAATTGTTACCAAACGAGTTTCTCTTAAACTTTCGATAAAAACACAAACAATTTGAAAAACTTTTCATTCCCAAATTGCTTTTAAAAGAAACATTACCAAACACCCTCTTAATTGCTACAATTAATGTATCAATAGGCAAAAGATTTGGTTATAGATTATGTCAAATGATATTGTAAATAGGGCTATAAACAGGTCAAATTGGGACCAGATCTATGAAGATCGGAATTTGAATCCAATTAAATTTTAACATATTCGTATTCAATTAGATTATCCGACGAATTCTTCATATTTTTTACTAAATCTGAATTGGAATATAGTTATAAATTCCATATTCGAATCTAATTAAATATTTCCATTTGAAAAATCCAATAAAATAAACTTTGTTCACGCACGCTTGCTTATATATATATATATATATATATATATATATATATATATATATATATATATATATATATATATATATATATATATATAATTTAAAAAAAAGAACATTAAAATTACATAAGCATCATTAACATTTGAAAAAATTACAAACATGTAAATATATTAATCGTATTCAGATTTTAATCAAACAATTAAGCCTTGATCTAAATCCGATTATAAATGGATCCTAATTTCATATCCGAATTCGATCCAATGGATGTTTAATCGGTTAAAAATCCGGTTTAATTGAATTATTTAATCGAAAACGAGCAGTAAATCATAATAAAATTGAAAACGGGCAAATCCTAATTTCATATCCGAAGATATGAACCAATGGATATTTAATCGGTCAAAAATCTGGTTTAATTGAATTATTTAATCCAACCCATTGACAGCCCCAACTGTAAATCAAACATAGATGAACACATCATGTTATGGATAAAAACAAAAACAAAAACAAAAAGGTTTCCGTCTTACATAAAAGGCTTAGCTAAAACTAACGTTTTTCTTTTTGTAGACTTTAAAAGCTTAAAAAGTGTGGCAACCTAAAACAAAACATTATTGGAACCAGTATAAACTAATATATTGCATACATAACTAACTAGGTCTTTTGTTAAACTTATTGTTTTAAATTAATCATCAACTAAAATTTAATGGAACCTGTAAATACTAATATATTGTATACATAACTAACTAGGTCTTTTGTTAAACATATTGCTTTAAATTAATCATCAAATAAAAAAATTAGTCCTACAAAACAACAAACCAGAGCTAGAAAACCTTTCTCTACAAACACACACACAAACACACGAGTCTGTTTTATTGTTACAAGATTATAACTTTTTATATAACTTCATATATAAATTCTAATGGAAGCATTATGATTAATTTCGTATAAAAATCCTTTATATTAAAAGATAAGTTTAGAATTATAATTGTTTATAATTTTTAATCGACTTCAAATTATTTTTTAAAAGATATTCTTACTTTTTCTTGGTAACCCTTTTACATGCTTATACATTATCATCACATAACTCATTCTTCCTTCTGTTTCATTAAAATATTTGTTCCACTTACATAGGATTCTACTTAAAAAGAAAGGATCTTGAACACATCATTTAATTTCAAAGCTTAAATAAAACTAAATACTTGCTCATTTTAAATAGAGGATTTGGGTAATCAAAATCGAGAAACTTAAGTTAGTCTTTGCGTCGATTAGTATGTCCACACATAAACGTTTGCATATAATTTCAGTTATAGATGTTGTTGTTAGGTATTGGAACGAGAAAATAGACTAAGATTTTAATATTTCTAGCTTGAATGAACTTATGAATATATTCATGAGTAATATGCGCCTTGCATTTGCATTTCAAACCAAGATCCTTCATATAAAGTCCCAGTAATTAGGGTGAACAGATACAAACCTTTGCCAACCAGCGGATATAGTTGGAGCTTGGCAGTTTTTAAGTCGACCCATCAACTCGCCCAAACCAAACCTGAATAAATGGATTCAGGTTGACCCATTCATTATTTGGCTTGGGTTTGGGTTGACGTTTTCTCAACCCATTTGAAAACAGAACCAAACAAAACCCATCAACCCGTTGGGCATCCGAAAATATAACATTTGTTTTTTTGGGTATAAACATTATAAATCATTAATCAGACAAACACATAAATAGAAACCTTAAAAAAAGATTACAAGTTTTGAAAAGTGAAAAACGAAAAAAGAAGAATAGAAGCTTCGTTTGTAGTATGTTTGCAGAATGTCTTCAATCCTTGTTCAATGCGTGAATAGATTTGCACATTCTCACTTTTCAATAAGGTGTCTTGTTGGTTAAGATAATGAAAAAACATTGTAGATATGCTCAATCCTCAATGCTTACTGATCTACTCACTATGCTCAATCAAAATTCAGTTCCAATCAAAATTGCTGGAACTTCCTTTTAACACCGTTAAAATTTAATCTAAGACTCTGTTTGTTTCACCGGAAGAAAATATTTTCCAGAAGAAAATTTTCCCAGAAAAAATTTTCCTTTTTTGTTTTTTCCAAGTGTTTGGATGTAATTTAAAGAGAAAAATGAAAAAAGTGGAGACTGAAATGAAAGTGTAAGAAGTTGAGGAAAAAGTGAAATTTTAAGATATATTTTTAGTCCTTTAAGTTTTAAATATATCGAACATAGAATGAAACTTTATCAAATTTCAAACATCTACCCATACACTCTTCGAGGTAATCCAACAGAAAAAAACTTTTCATGAGAACTCAATCTTGCAATAATCCCATTAAGATTCCAGACACTGATGATAGCTTTCCATGCTAGCTTTGATGGTCTATTGGATAGAATTTCTTGGCATCAGAATTCCAAATTTCCGACAATGATGACAACGTTAACAATAACAATGCCATTGAACCACTGCAGAAGGCCAGCAACAGCTGTCACAGTTATTGATGCGTTGATTTTGGGGGGGATTAGTAGTCCCAGGGATGCTGTACATCCATATCCTATGGATAGACGGTAGTATTTTTGTAGATAATGCAGTCACTCTCTCTCTCTCTCTCTCTCTCTCTCTCTCTCTCTCTCTCTCTCTCTCCATCTAATGAGAATCACTGAAATGTTCTGGGCGAGGGTGTCCTTTCTGGATGTGTGTTTCTTATTCTGTCACCAAACAAGGCATGCTATTAATGACTTCGCCATTTTTATATCTTTTGCATTCTCCGAGGTTGCTTCAGTTTCGTTCTTCACCCCCTTTTGATGGCCAACCAGTCTCAGATATCTATAACAATTTCTTGTATCTCAGCAAGGCCAAAGCGGCGAAAACGGCATCAATCTATGCGAACAACATGTTGTAGTGAAGATTTGAGATCAGATCCAAAACCCAGACTGAAAGAGAACGAAATCGAGAGAAACATGTTTTGGCCTTGTATGCGAAGGATCGATAGGTTTGGCGCTGTTTCTAGACTTTTTTCTGGAACGGAAAAGAACTTCCGCCAATTTTTGGCAGAAGTTATTTTCCTCCGATTTTTAACGGTGCTGGAAAATATTTTTTTTCCCCCAATTTTCTGGTGAAACAAAGACAACCTAAAATAACCAAAATAATCTCAATTAAGCCCAAAGTGAAGTAAAAACAAAAATTCTTCTATGGCATAAAATGTGTCTAATCCTTAGAGAGAGAGGAACAAAAACTGGGAAAGAATGCTATGATATGTCATGCTTCTAATGTTATTTTGGTAATTTTAGATCAAATCTTAACGATATTGAGATTTCAATCAACGCCAAGGGTACTACTTGCGTATTTGATATTTCTTTGGACATCAAGAGCTGTTAGTGTCCTTTACTTGCATTTTTTTTTTTTTAACATCACTCACTGTTAGTTTCCTTCTTTTTTTTTACTTGCATATATTCTTTTTTGGAACTCATTAAGAAATATCAAATATGAACGTAAAAAAGGAAACTAACAGCCCGTGACGTTTAAAGAAATATCAAATATGGAAATAATTTCCCTAGAAAGAAAAGCAAACTGCACATATGCCCCACAAAATATAGTGAGTGAGATCTTTTGTTCTTCTGATTCTGGTCAGCAAAACCTAACTGCAAAATCCCAAAAACTTCTCCGCCGATGCAACATTGATTGAACAGAAATGAACCAAGAACCCAAGAACAAACTGATATATCATTGAACAGTTACAGTGTCTCAGAGCTACCACATCATTAACAAACACAAAGAACAAAATAAATTGTGAATTTTTCATCATCACACATAACACAGCTTCATTAAATAATGAATTCCTCACTTTCCAACCACAAAAAGAAAAAAAAAATTCGAGAATATGTCTAATGGTATGCACTAAATATTAAAAATTACTTGTCTGTTTGAGAATGAGTTGAACATGCTAACATTTCAAATTCACCAAAAAAGCTAAAATGGAACGTACAAGCACATGAGTAAAACAGATGTCAGGAAAAAAATGCAGGAGGAAATTTTCTGACATCTTGTAACACTTTCTAGTGAATTCACTCAATAAATACCATTGTTTTCACCTTTATATGACAGAGAGAAGCAATGACAGAGAAACTAAGCTGATAAATCATTTAAGGGTTACAGCTTCACACGGTCACAACATCATGACAGAATTAAATAATGAGATAAATCGCAAATTTTCAATCATCATGCACAATACCTGGTTAGTCAAGAATTTGATCTGTGCTCATAAATGGTTGCATTACACATAGAAGTTCCTTGCACATTTAAGAATTCAGTGGATATTCTACCAATTCAAATTCCCCAATGCAACCATACAGGTGAAGTGATAGTAATGTTCTGAGGGTTAGAATTTAAGAATTCAAATTCTCCAATGAAACTATACAGGTGAAAATTCCTTAAAAAATTAGTTTTCTATCAGGTGTTTGAATACCCATGCCTTTCTACATTTTTCAGAGAGTTTTCCCCACTACATTACTATCACTTATGAAATACTAACAAAGCATTAATGGTAGAAACAATTGCAACAAAGAACATAAATCTGATTCCGACTTTAATTTCCCCCTACTCCAAAGGTTCTATTGATGATTTTAAGAATCATATGCATTTTGAGATAACCAATAGGATTAACTGCTTCAAAAGAACATCAGTGCAATCGCGGAGTGCACAAGCATGCCAGGAAAAAGAAATGGATATTGAAAAAGAAAAGTAGAAGATAAAACTAAACAAGAGATGTATATGGGCAGATTACAAGAAGCTATTAAGTATTAGCCATAACTGGCCACATTTTCCACTATCTTGTGACAATCTTGTGACACTTACTAGTTATGCATGCATTGAATACTTGTGGTTTGACCTTTTACACAATGGGATGAACCACTAACAAGAAAATAAAACTCATACATTATCTGAGGGTTACAGCATCCCAGACCCAAAAGAAAATTTTGAGAATATATTTAAAGATATGCATTTCTTACTAAAAATTACATACATATGTAAAAATGAATTAAACATGCTATCATTTGAAATTCTGCAATGAATCTAAACAGGTGAAAAAAGAGATAATAACACCAAGGACTTAAATGACTGACATGGCAAAAACAGCCCTATTCATATCTTCATTCATCTCCGCCTTCCATATTATAAATACTAAATAATGCTACCTACAATTTAAATAGAATAAATCACATCCTTGATGTTAACTATATTCAAGTTGCTACATAAATTTTGAAATGTGTAACTAAAGTCACCCCAGCTTCGCTGAAAATCCCAATTTCTTTATGGTGCATCTCATAACAGTTTTCATTCCTTCATCATTGAAAACATGCAAACATGTTTGCAAGCATGCTTTTAATTTCAAAGAAAAATGCAAAATTTTCTTCTTCAGCAGGGAAGGGAATGCCCCCGAAAATGTCCCTTTTTTTTCCTCCATTCCACATTTTTCCATAATTGCACCAACACATTTGCCAATATATCATTATCACTTTAAAAATTTCACCAGGCACTCAAATGAGATCAAGATTTTGCTATAAAGCAAAAAAAGGTTATTCAAAGTTCAAATTTTTGCTAATTGCTCAAATTGGGATTATAAAAATTGACTCGAGCAATTTGAGATTGAAGAACCTGTTTTGAGGGATTTTCTATGAAAAATAAATTCAAATGCAATAAGTAAAGGTACCAATTCTATTATGTCTTGTAAAATTTCTTCTCCCATGATTCTAGGATAAAACTTGGGTAATCATAACCTCACTTAAGATACTATTTTTATGGAGCAGGATAGAGGAATAAGATTCATATTACTGACCCCAACAGAGACATTATTTTGTTGTTGTAGAAATTATTCATATTGCATCACATGATCATGAGACTTAACCACTCGACAGTTATTCTTATGATGAGTTATAGCAACGCTTTTAGACCATGGGATTTGCAGATTATCTAATATAGTACTTACATCCTCTTCCACATCCAAATGCAAATAACTACCCAGATTATTATCCATACATTCAGCGACAGCCACAGCAATCATTAGAGTCGAGTGGCAGAGCTGCCAGATATTCTTAATATCAAGATGATCATTACTATTATCCTACTCTAGTAATTCTAGGTTTTGGACTTCGGGTTACTATACTATTCAGAGTTAGTTGATTCTAGGCATGTGGTTGGAGAGGAGTTCGTTACCCTTTTTCTCTAGAGAGTGAAACAAATCTAGAGCACCACATATCAATAAAGGGATGCCGACGAGGGTAAAGGATACTGGGACTTCAACAATAGCAGGTGAACACCATGGAATTAATGTTAGATACATCATTTGTCATAAGTTGTTTGTAGTGTTCAATTCAGTTACTAATTCTATTTTCATCTAATGTTGATCATATACAAGCATTGTTTGCGTAACACATTAAGTAGCCCAAATTTCGATATATTTGTGGTTTAAAATATCCGTGTTTCTAATTTTCTAACACAATTTGACATCTATTTTGTTCAATTACCACTTTTTATATATATTTTTGTAGAATTTTTTGGGATTCTTTTTTTCTCTTTTTTTAAAATTCTGTCAACCATGAAATTCAATTTTGGCAAAATTTCGCCTATGCCAAATAAATTTCGCTGGTTGGTGGAAAGCAACACTGAAACCACATGGGTTCCATGAAACACCTAGTTAGTTACAAAAAAGGGCGACACAGATTGACTGTGTCGTCCATGATGTTATAAAAATTAAAGATTTTAAGGCACAAGTTGGAAATTGCCTATGCCGTCTTAATTTTGGTCAAATTTCACATGGTGAATTGTGGTCACATTTCGCATGACCAACTGTGCAAAATCTGTATAAAAAAGAGGCACACAATTCTCTGTGTGTGTGTGTGTGTGTGAGTGAGAGAGAGAGAGAGAGAGAGAGAGATGAAGAGGAGGAGAGGCGAGCATACCTGAACACTTGCTTCTTCTCTTCGTTGAGACTCAACAAAGAGGGGGGTGGAGGGATGGGATGTTACCCCTTTCTTTGGTGAGGCACACATGGATCAACTTATATATATATATACATACCAAAAATATATATACATACATACCAAAAATAGAAGATCAAACTGATGAAGCTTCTATGTCAAAGCAAAATGAGGAAAAGAAATTTGACTTAATTCCTCAAATTGACAATCAAAAATGGTTTATAAATAGTCAAGTAGGAGTCAATAAAGAACACACATTTACTAATGATCACTCTAGTTGTTTTAGGAGTAGATCTAAACTGTATTCAAGAGGGATTAATTCATACAAAATATTTCGAAAAAGCCGAAGAAAATTTATACACAGCAAGTGATTTAGAACTCCAAATAAAATACAAATTAACAAATGCACATATTTGTCATGAAGGAATATGCGTAAAAACACCATTTATACTTGTTAAAGATCTGAGTAAATATGTGATTTTAGGAACCCCATTCTTAACAATAATTCAACCATTTATGGTAACACAAGAAGGACTAGAAACAGTGTCCTAAGGAGCTTTGAAATGTTGTCTGGGCTGAAAGTTAATCTGGGAAAAAGCAGTATATCAGGTATCCATGTTGAGGAAAGAATGATGGAAGTCTTTGCAAACCAATTGGGGTGTAGGATTGCTCAGTGGCCGATTAAGTATCTAGGACTTCCGTTGGCAGGGAAGGTCAAGAAGATGGAGTTTTGGGAATCGGTCATAGAGAAGTTGAGAAAGAAGATGTCTATGTGGAAAAGAAATTACTTGTCAGTGGGGGGTAGAGTTACCCTAATTAGAGCTTCGGTTGCTAATGTACCCTTGTACTTCATGTCCTTGTTTAGAGCTCCTATGAAGGTGGTGAAGGTCATTGAGAGGATGCAAGGAGATTTTTTATGGGAAGGGGGAAGTAATCACAGGAAGGACCATTTAGTCAAATGGGAGGTAGTAACTAGGGATTTGGGGTCGGGTGGTCTATCTTTGGGGAATGTGTACTTGAAGAACTCTGCGTTATTAGGAAGTGCATGTGGAGGTTTGGCCAGGAAAGGGAGGAGTTGTGGAGTCAGGTCATCATGAGTAAATTTGGAGTTCATCACAATGGTCAGGAGTTCAATGATAGAGCTAGAATTCCGTATGAATGTCCCTGAAAATCCATTTTGAAATTGTCTCATGTTTTCTTGCCTTTGGTTTCTTTCAAACTCTGTATGGCTGATACCTTCAAATTCTGGTCGAATACTTGGTGGGGGGATTCAAATCTGGCATTACTTTATCCTTGGCTTTTTAGGATTCGTTGTATCAGGGACCCTTATGTTTACAACATACTGTCTGGTCCAAAAGTCAGGTAGTGTGGAACCTTCAGTTCAGAAGGGACCTAAGAGAATCTGAAATAGATGATCTGGGTGCCCTTATTGGTCTACTTGAGGGGGTGGTCATTCATGATAACATTCAGGATGTTAGGTGTTGGACGCTTGAGTCTAATAGTCAGTTTTCTTGTAAATCTTTGATGTCACATTTTAGGGGGTTGGGAGCAAGCCATATTCCTGCCCTTCCAACTCGGTTTCTATGGAAATCCAAAGTCCCACTTAAAGTGAAAGTGTTTGCATGGACTGCTTTTTTGAATAAAATTAACACTCAGGAAAACTTACAGTGAAGAAGGAAGAGGTGTACGTTGTCACCGTTCATATGTCACTAGTGTATGAGGGAGGGGGAGTCAGTAGACCATTTATCTGTACATTGTAGCTGTATTGGATGCATTTGGGGGATGTTTCTACAGGGTGCTAGAGTGGTGTGGGTCACGCCGAGATCCCTTTGTCAGTTGGCGGAAGAATGGAGGTTTCCACATTTGTCCAAGAGAGGTAGAACATTCTATTATGGAGTGTTCTTTGCTACAATATGGACAGTGTGGCTGAAGCGTAACAGTCGGATTTTTGAGGATGTTTTCATGAATCGAGAGGCTATCTTTGATGTAGTTTTGGGGGTTGCAGCATCCTAGTCTTCGGTTACACCGGCATTTCGTGACTTTGGTTCAGGGGATATTATCAGAAATTGGGAGGCATTGATTGTATAGCTTTATGTGCTTGTAGTAGTAGGGGTTGAGTTTTTGTTGGTCATTTGGTTAGGTACGTCCCATTCCCTGTGGGTGTGTACCTAACAGCTGTTCTCACTTTTGTACTTTGCATGCTTTTATATATATCATTCCCATTACTGATAAAAAAAAAAAAAGGACTAGAAACTCAAATTTTTAATCAGAAGGTATTATTCAAATTTATTAATCCTCAACAAACCAAAGATTTAGATATTATAGGCAATTTTCAATATTTCCTGAAAATAACATGATAGTAAGAAAGACAAAACAATTATGTTACTTAAAACAAGAATTAGAATATAAGCAAATAGAAGATAACTAAAAAAAGCTCCAATTGCAATCACAAATAGACTATCTTAAAAACAAGTTAGAAAAGAGATATGCTCTGACATCCCAATTACCTTTTGGCATAGGAAAAAACACAGTTTCTTTACCATACAAAAAAGATATTAATGAAGATAAAATACCAACAAAAGTGAGGCCAATTCAAATGAAACAAGAATTATTAGAATATTGCAAAAAAGAAATACAAGAGTTGCTTAACAAAAATATAATTAGAAAAATAGGGAAAAATCATGTTATAAATTAGTAAAAATTATTGTGAATGCCATGTATAATTATCTATAATTATTTGTATGAAAATTAATTTTTTTAATTATTTGTCACGAAAATTAATCATAAATAGGGAAAAATATACAAAAATACAAAAAATCATGTTATAAATTAGTAAAAATTACTGTGAACGCCATGTATAAGTATCATGTTATAAATTAGTAAATATGAAAATTAATTATAAATATGGAAAATTACTACAAAATACAACAAATAATGTTATAAATTAGTAAAAATTACTAAGAATGCCACCTATAATTATTCATATGAAAATTAATTTTTTTTAATTATTTGTCATGAATATTAATTAAAAATAGGGAAAATATATAAAAATACACCAAATAATCTTATAAATTAATCTAAATTTATTTAAAAATCTGAAAATATATAAGAATAACAATAAGAAATTATGTTTATGATGCCTTATTAATTTGTTTTGTATTGTATTTGTATCCAACATTATAAGTTTGTTTTGTAACTAAGCTGTTGTTGGTATTTTATTTGTTCGTTGTGCAGGTGATTGTTGATTGTTATTGTATTGATCTGGTATAGCTTCTGATTCTGGCAGTAGAGGTGACCAACAGGGTCGTAGGCAGGTAGATATTGGCTGAAGGCACTGTAAGAAAGTTGATGGGGATAGAAATAAAACGGAATGCAATTATTGTGGCCAGCAATTTAAGGGTGGTGGGATTTCACGCCTAAAGCAACACCTAGCACATGGCTACAAGAACGTAGTCAACTGTCCAAGAGTACCTCCAAAAGTAAAAAAAAACAAATGCAAGAACATCTACACATAGAGATGACTAGCCGGCAGGAGAAGAGGGCCGTAGAGCATGAGATCAGACGCAGGATAGGAGAGCCTGCATGACCACTTGCTGGGGTGAGGATTCAAACGATGACATTGTCTACCCTACTGATATGATGACTGAGGCAGAGAAGGCAGCATTTCGAGCCAGTGTTCGAGATTATTTACGGGATAAGTACGAGAGAAGGGAGAGCCACAGATTGGGCTTGGAGAGGGGTGGTTACTCTGGAGGTGATCATGGTACTCATGCTCGAGGTTCAGGGCATAGGGCTAAGCCTGAGTTAGGGCGGACACAGAGTACAAGGATGCCGGACTACTGCGGAGCCCCAATTATATCTTTCTTCTGGATCAAGACAGAAGAGACTTAGGGATGTTTGGAGCAAGGGATCACTGAAGGAGAGAATGAGAAAGCACGTATCGAAGTTTTTCTTCTTTAATCACATCCCAGTAAATGCAGCGGCATCTCCCCACTTCAAGAACATGGTAGACACTATTCAGGAGGCGGGTCCAAAAGTGCAGCCACCTACACCCTGTAACATTATAGGCAGATATCTAAATGACGAGCAAGAAATGAGAGATTTTATTGCATCCCTACGACCTCATTGGGAGCAATTTGGGGTGACTATTATGTGTGATGGTTGGACACATCCTACTAAACTGTCCATCATCAACTTCATGGTATACTGTAGAGGGAAGGCGGTGTTCTTGAAGTCAATGGACGCATCAAATAACATAAAGGACGTAGACTATATAACACGGCTACTTAAGAGGATCATAGCTGATGGTGCACAGTATGTGATCCAAATTGTCACAGATAATGGAAGCAACTACAAGAAGGCTAGAAAGATCATACAGGAGAAGTATAATATACATTGGACGCCATATGCAGCGCACTGCATCGACTTGATGTTGGAGGCGATTGCAAAGAGAAGCACAGTAGTCAATGTTTTACGAGATGCCCGAGCCCTGACAACATTTGTCTACAACCACAACTTCGTACTAGCAAAGATGAGAGAGATGTGGTGGAGATATAGTTCGGCCTAGTATTACCAGATTTGGCAAGAACTACATTGCCCTGGAGAGTCTTTTGAAACATCGGGCCGGATTGAGGACACTTTTTACTAGTCAGGATTAGTGTAATTCCTCTCATAGCAGCACAACAGCAGACAGGAGAGTCGGGGACATTGTATTGTCTAGTAAATTTTGGGATGATGTCCGAGACATTGTGAAATATTTGAAGCCTATGTACCGTATATTGAGGATTGTTGATACGGAAGCCTATCCCACGATAAGGTCTACATATGAATGCATGAGAGTCATGAAGGCCCAAATTATGAATGCAACACCTGATTCGTACAAATGGGTGCACAAGATTATTAATGCGAAGTGGACCAAGACTTTGTTGCATCCTTTACATATGGCTAGTAAGTATGAATAAATTTATGCTTTATTGCATTTATATTATAGTTTGTCAATTGTCATTATACTAACATTTTCCTTTCATACAACACACTATTTGAACCCCAAGTATCACTATAAGCACTAGCTTGGCACGAATCCTGAACTGTGTAGCGCAGTGCATCAGGTATTTATAAAGTTGGATCTTAATTCAGATGCGGCTGGCCGGTTTGGAAATGAGGTAGGATTAGGAATATGATACTTTTTAAATATAAGTCCTCAATGCAATGACATTTTATTAAATAATAAATACTAACATTTAAGTTTGGTTTTCCCAGTTGATAATGTTTAGAGATGCATTGGGGTCATTCGGATCGATCACGGCGATTGCATCGAGGGACACGATGATGCCGTGTAAGTAACTTCATAACAAATAATGTCATTAGCCTTTATACACTTCTATTTTGATATTTTCTAATAAACTATTATTGTTTTTTCAGATCACAGGTGAATGGTGGGCGATGTACAGGTATGATGCGCCTACTTTGCGCAAGTTGGCAACTAGGATCGTAACTCAGACGGCGTCTTCTTCTACGTATGCACAGAATTGGAGCACATTTGCTCTTATTCATACAAAGCAGAGGAACAGATTGGCGTACGCGAGATTTCTGAAGCTCGTATTTTGTCACTACAATATGAGGCTACGGACGAAGCAGCTAGAAATTGAGCATCGTACTACGCCCATCAGAGATCCTCTGGAGGTATTATTCAGCAATGAGATTGACGAGAAGGATCCATTTTCAGAGTGGGTTAGATGTACTTCTGAGATGGACGAGCCAGATGGTTGACCTAGCCCAATCATCGCCCGTGCAACTACAGATATGAGCATAGATGTCGATGCTGTCATGGAGGAGGAAAGGGGGGAGGACAGCAGAGACTCATTCGATCGACTGCTTAGGGTTGTTCCCCCCTCAGTTTCAGCCACACCACCACGAACAGCCCCAACCCCTGCCTCATCCTCACGAGCACATGATGATGAGTCATCTGATGATGATGATAGTGATAAGTCAGACGACGACAACGATGATGATGATGATGCCCAGGGCGATTTTGCTGGCAGTAGTGCCCCAGGTTCGAGTACGTTCACTGAAGAAGCGGGATACGATCATGCCATGAAAGATCGAAACCATGGGGCCAAGAGGGACACCGATACGAGTGCGACACCGACACAGACATTTGGAGGAGGGACAAAGGAAAGCAGCATATCGGTGTGCACCACGACGAGTCCTCTATAGCTCAGAGTTTTGGATCACTGGACGTTGAATCCAGTTCATCTTATGGGAACCACTATCCACATTAGGGCCATGGACATTACGGCTCATATTATTATCCTCAGCAGCCTGGCCCAGCAGAGCCATCAAACACCGGTAGCTATGAGTCCTATGGATATCCTGACTTACAGCATATGCAGCCCACTGATCCTTTTGGGATATTTCCAGTTAACCATATCCATATGGATACTACGCCGCACCGGGTGGAGTGATGCCCGTTGGATACGATGTTGTTGCTTATCCTCCACCACCATCAGCACCGCTTCAGCCCGAGCCAGAGTCAAATACAGAGGCAGAAAGCTTGTGCAATTATTATCCTGACTTTCCTCCTATTGGTATTATTGGACACATGTCTCAGGAGCAGTATGAATACTATGTAAGGTTGTTCAAGAAAGAATACATGTATTAGATATCATGGAAGCATTTTTGCCACTACATCGGAGACCAGGCAGGGTTTGTGCCTTCCATGTTCAAGTTGGGATGTCACTTGTTCCATTATTGATGGTATGATTATTGTACGAATTGAATACTATGTTTATTATTGTTTGCACTTTGCATCATTATTAGTTGTCAATTTGTCAATTCAGTTGCTTGCAATGCATGATATTAGTATACTGTTAAGTATTACTATTATCATTAATTTACTGATTATTTGCACATGTGCTTATGTTATTTATATATTATAAACTTCTAATCATCTTATTTATCAATATTATTTGATTTTTAGCCAAAAAAACAAAAAAAAAATTTTTGATTTCCGACGAAATTTCAACCAAAACTGACCACAGGCTATTTTTCCCTCGTTTCGTCGATATTTCGTCGGCGTGCCGATTTTTTCAAGGAACAGCACGCCCAGCGGCACCGATATTGAAAACCTTGATTTCAAGTAGGCATACTTGTCCAAGAAATCCAATATCAAGACACTAACATGCCTTTTTACAATTTGTTTAATTATACTTTTGACAACACTTACCAACTTGCATTTCATTGAACTAAATTATGTTTCAATAATCATCATAGGTAACCTTCTAGTTGTCCTTTGAAGACCCTTTGATTAGAGGCTGAACAGTATAGAAAGGTTTCTAGAAAAGTTGCTAAAGGTTGTTTTAGATTGCCAACGTGGCTTAGGTAGCCTCTAGCAACAAGCTTTCTGAAAACGCTACCAAATGGACTTCAACTAGCAAAAGGCTGCCAAGCACTCCTCGGACTAACCAAAGTCTTGTCAAAAGAGTGATTGAGTATAAATTAAGGCTAATAATTAGAGTGACAGAAAACCAGTTCGGATTTATGCCTAGTAGATCCACTACCGAAGCTATACTTTTATTTAGACAATTAATAAAAAAAATTCTAGAGAAAAGAAAAAAGATTGCATATGGTTTTTATTGATTTAGAAAAAGCATATGGTAGGATTTCAATAGAATTAATTTGGTAGACTTTGTATAAAAAATATGTACCAATGAAATATATTAACGTAATGAAGGATATGTATAAGGGAGCCTTAACTAAAGTGAAAACTGTTGGGCGGTGAGACGACTGATTTTCTAGTTATGAAAGATTTGCATCAAAGCTCAACTATTAGCAATTATTTTTTTGCTTTATTTATGGATGAGTTGACGAGTCATATTCAAGATGAGATACATTAGTGTATGTTATTTGCATATAATGTAGTATTGGTGGGTTACATTAGAGAAGAAGTAAATATTAAGTTAGAATTGTAGAGAAATACCTTGGAATAAAAGGGTTTTAAAATAAGTCGTACGAAAACTGAATATATAAAATATCCTTTTAATACAAATAACAATATAACTAATAAAACTATTAGAATTGACAATCAGGATATCCCTTTAAGTAATAAGTTCAAATAGCTTGGATCAATGATACAAAAAAACTAAGAATTTCATAAAGATGTTGCACATAAGATTAGAGTTGGTTGGCTTAAGGGGAGGGGAGCTTCTAGGGTTTTATGTGATAAGCATGTTCCACTTAAATTAAAGGGTAAATTTTATAAGACAGCAATTAGACCAGCTATCTTGTATGGTGTAGAATGTTGAGCGATAAAAAATCAACATGTTCAAAAGACAAGTATTACCGAGATGAGGATGCTAAGATGGACTTATAACAAAACTAAGAAAGACAAAATAAGAAATGAAGACATTCGAAAGTGGTTAGGTATAGCATGCATTAGAGATAAAATGGAGGAAAGTGGGTTAAAGTGGTTCAGTCATATAAAGTGAAGACCTAGAGATATACCTATTAGAAGGTGTGAGAGTATGTAGACTAAAGGGCCTAAGTGAGCAACAAGGAGACCTTAAAAGACATGGATGGAGTCTATAAAACAAGATTTACAAAAACATAAATTAACTGAAAATATGATTTTTGATAAAGTGTAATAGAGAGACAAGATTCATGTCGCCAACCACACGGCTGGGATATAATGATGATGATGATGATTAAATTAAGGCTTCAAACAGTTTTAATTGAAATCAAATAAGGGATAAACCTTATTTATATGTAAAGATTTAAGTAAATAAACATCAAATGTAAAACCTTTTACTTTAATGTCTTTCATGAAGATAAAGCCCCCTAAAAAAGGTAATCTTTAGTGTTCTAAACAACCATCTAAGTTTTGCTGAGTTGTAATCAGGGGTATCCTTAATCTAGGTTGGGGGATTCTTGGTACACCATTGTGTACCTGTATTTCTCTTTCCTTCTTACCTATTATAGATATAATAAAATACCTTACTTAGCGATCAAAAAAAAAAACCATCTAAATTTAGGCATCCTTATTACTATCTGTAATCAAGCTCTTCGACAAGGTGAATAGCCCTATGAGAAATCAAAATCTTTTAATTAAATTAACTCATGAGAATTTGAAATGTTTTAATTCAATTAACTCTCACAAGTATAGGGCCCATCTAAGGGGATAGTCTTCCTGTATTAATTAAGTATTTTAACCTAACTAACCTTCATAAGTACAAGGCCTAAATAGCCACATGGTATTTTATCTAATTTAATAAATCTAACTCTCACATGCATATTGACAAGGACAATGTCTCCTATCGAAATTGAGATAAATTAATTTATCAAATTACCATGTACACAAAGCCTATAACCCTGTGATAATTAAATAGTTTCAATTACCTAACTCTCACTATACATAGGGCCTACAATTATTAAACCTTTTATATCATAACTACCAGTTATATAGGGCCTACATTATTAAATATTTTATTTAATAACTACCACTTATACAAGGGCTATAATTATTAAATCTTTTATCTAATTATAGTTAACAAAGACTAATTTTAGTAATATCTCTATATTTTCTTGAATTCGCCCCCTAATGGCTGATTTGATTACTCTTCGTTTAATTAACCAATCGTTTGGATTTTTAAAGTACAATGACACTATTTATACACGGCCTAAAGGTTGTAAAATTTTCATCCTTAAATCATCAAATTCAATGTACATATTCATCATCAAGAATTATTCATTTATAATAAAGATCTTATTTATATCGTGATATTACAAGTAAATCACATATCTCTACAATAATAATAAAAAAGAACCTAACAAACATCTTCAAGAATAATAAAGAATTCCAAGAATTCAATAAAGATGATCTCTAACCCTATTATTGCATGCAAGGACATGTAGATTATAGCTACCTATCTATGCTATATATAATGGGAATAGGCCCCTCGGGAAGTGTGCCAAAAAATGCATAACTTTCCAAAACAGCCCTTCTACACTATTGTGAAGATATATTAATAAAAAAAAGGGTAAAATTGTCAAATTGTCTCAGTTTTTTTCAGAACTTGCAATCAGTTTTGTAACTGTTTCCTCCCACGTTCTCCCTCCTCCCTTCCCTTCTTACACACGTACAGTACTGCACGTGTACTTTGCTAGTGACAAATAATGTCAAGAAGCCAATAAAGACCTTAAAGACTCGATAAAGATATCAAGAACCAATAAAGGTGATATCGAAATTTCGCTTTTCATCCTCTCGCGGCACGAAACTCGGGGCGAACCAACTTTGTATCAGTTTTGCTGGGGTGCCGATGAAATGGAGCGAAACGCACGAAACCAGGGGGGATGAAATTTTTTTTGCCATAAAAAAAGTGAAAATTCACTCAATTATGGTGAAATTTCGCCAAAATCCACAAAAAAAAAATTTTGTTTTTGTGTCTTTTGATTTTCCCAACAAATCGGCAAACAATGTGCCACCAAAATTTCATTTCATGCCCTGGGTGGCACACCCAACGGCACTAAAACGGTAAACCTTAGATTATAAAAAACTCCATTATTGCATACATATATCTATACATCACACTTCTCTGTGATAAAGAATATCATGAATCCATTAAATATCATAAAGACCTTAGTAAAGATCGTTAAGACTTTAAAGATCATCGAGAAGCTATTCTTGGTTCATTCCACAAATTTGAAACCCTTGAAGAAAACCAAGTAAATCAATCTATCTCTTGTTGCTAAATTTTTTCTACACTTTATCTTCAACAAAAATCAGAAATTTCCACCTCCATAATACCCTAGGGCTGCACATTCTAAGTCCTCTCTTTTTTCCCCAATTCGTCCGCTTTAAAATATCATTAATGAGACAAAATCTCCCAACCTTTAAATACTACTACTAGATTTAGTGTTTCATCAATTAATTACTTCTATTAAAATACCACTATTCCTTAGAAGGCTCCAACATCCACTTCTATTCACTCAAGTTTTCAAAGTCCACTTTTATTTCTCTTATTTAAAGTATTTTTTTACTAAAATATTCCTTCACCCCACTAAGTCCAAATTCCTACACACCGAGGCTTACAAATAATAACAATAACTTATAATTGTATTAAAATTTTGACTTATAAGTAAAATCCCCATAATATCTGTAGTTCCTTATGCAGTTAAACTAATAAAACTTTTGACTTATAAGTAAAATCCCCATAATATTCGTAGTTCCTTATGGAGTTAAACTAACTTCTTTGGGCTTAATTTATAGTCCACCGCCTGCTTTGATTAGATCCTTGAATGCAATGAGAGATATTAAGCCCATTACAAGATGCCCAAGATTACTAAAAGACCAAAAACCCCTAAGTGATATTTGGTTCACTAAAAATTTCGAACTTCAGAAAACTGAATCCTCATAAAATTGATTTTTAAATCAAGACGATTCAAAGCAAGAAAGGATGCACCTAAGCACCTTGAACTAGAGATTATAAACTCCAGAAAATAAGGATATCATATTATAAATGATGCTTCATTGCCCATAGAAAAACCATCCAGTAACATTAGCATTGACATCCACAACTATGCTTAAACTCTACAGTTGTCTGATGGAAAAGAGAAAAAGCAAAAAAAAAAAAAAAAGGAGAACGGGAATCTCATTGCCTCAAAAACTTGGAAGACTTGAACCACTTCAAAGAAACACCATATCAAATGTAGAAATGCAAGATACGTAATACACACTGTTATCCACTTCCTCCGATTCCAAGACACATATATCTCAACATGTCTAAAAGGAATTTCCATTTCACATGGTCATAAGCCTTTCCCTGTCAAGCTTGCAAAGTAATATAGTTCCTCCTCCTAAATCTAATAATCACTGCATTATCTTGTGATAAACCCTCCATCCAAAATATGTTTACTTCGGAGGAAAACATTGAACAAAATATTTAATGGCCAAACTGCAACATTTTGCCAAAGCCAAGAAGTGTAAAGAATAATCATGTCAATTATATTAAAGGAATTAAAATAAAACATATGAAAAACATTTTCAGCAAGGAAAAAAAATCATTCAAAAGAGTAGTAAGCAAATTGCCCTCTAAACATCCAACAAATACCATGGCATTCACAATCCAAAGAAACCCAACACGCCCCCACCCCCACTTCCCTTTTTTTTTTTTTTTTGTGGTTGACGAAATTCATGTAGGTAATATTAATATAACCTTTTTTTTTGGTTGATTAAATTCATGTAGGTAATATTAATATAACAAGAAGCTAATACAAGGACCCAAAATAGGAAATAGCAAAAGAAAAGAAAAGAACAATCCAAATGACTGATATACATGATCACAAATCCCACCCACATCCCTCCATGACTAAACTCGCTGCATACTCATTGGCCGATTTAGGCATATGAGGAATGAGATATTCAGCTCATATGCCAATATTTGGGCCAGAGAAAGTAAGTACAAGATATCATACATCCATCACCAAGCTACCCAACAAATCCATCAAGTCTCCTCAAGCATTAGGCCAATGCAACAAAATGTGTGAGATGGAGAAACTAGTAAAACCAGGGAGAGTAATAGCCCACATGGCATACCATAACATAATAGAGTCCCTGACATCCTCTCACGATGCATTAGTCTCCTTCTATTACTTTCTTTCCAAATTCCCCCAAAGCCCCACTACATGGCCCATTTTCCCATGATTTCCCACCAATCTGCTGTGAGAACTCACAATGTAAGAATAGGTATTCAACTGATTCTCCCTGCTTAAAGCATAAAAAGCAAATGTGTGGAGATAAGGCAGCAAATGGTCTTCACTTTTATAACATATCACATGTGTTAATCTTAAAAAGAAAGGTAGACCAAACAAAGATTTTCATCCTGGGAGGTGCAACAAATTTCCAAACGGAAATAAAAGAAGGTAAGGCCATTGGGGCAATCTCTAATATCACCAGGGAAACAAGAAAGCCAAGAATGCGTACAGAAAGTCCGAGAAGGATCAAGAGACCAGGTACGAGGGTCTGGGTATTCTAGAGGGATAACCACATCCTTTAAAGAATATAAGAGATGAGCTAGCTCCACACAATCCATTGGTCTTGGGTCTCGAAGAATAGAAAGTTCCCAAGAGAGACAAAATCAGACTGAAATAAAATATCAGCAACCAATGCCTGGTTATGGCGGGCAACACTAAACAACCAAGGAAACAAAGTATGGAAGAGTGACTTCCACCACAAGTCAAACCAAAAAGAAGGTTAAGGGTCCATTTCCAATATAGAAGCGAATGTGAGGAAAGAAACAAAGGAATAGGGTTGAGATAGCTCACCAAGGACCATCACTCGTTAGTTTGGACCTAGGATTAATATCCCGAAGATTCTTATGGACCCCGTATTCGATAGCAATGACTTTTCTCCATAAGCTCTATCTTTCCACACTAAATTGCCACAGCCATTTACACAAAAGGGTCTTATTCCTAGTGATCGTGCTGCCCAAATTTAAGCCCCCCTAGTCTTTTCTTTACACAGTCTCTCATTTAACAAGGTGATCTCTCCTTGGACCCGACCCATCCCACAAAAAATTCTCTATGGAGTTTTCCAATACTCTTGGTTGTCTTCTTTGGAGCATAGAAAAGAGAGAGAAAATATGTAGGGAGGTGAAATAAAGATGCTAGATTTAAAGTAACCCTACCCCCAAGCATAGTTCAAAATATTGTGCTGATGTGCCGTATTGACCAATTCAAAAATGGATATGTATCGAGATATGTATCGAATACGCATGGATACACAATAAAATGGTGGATATGCACCAAAAATGGTGGATACATAAAATAAAATCAATTTAGATAGAAAGATAAGCTAAAAATATGATTAATAAACATGTTTCTCACATCATAGGCCTACACAGGGTATGAAAACAAATCGGCATACGTGTAGATGAATAAAAACTTCAAAAAAAGTACTAACAGATCAATAAAAGCTATAATATTCTAGATAAACTAAAAACGGATTAATGATATTTCCAAAAAATAATTAGATTCATAGATTTCACTTCAAATAAGTAGATTCATGTAAAGGAATATCAAATCATATTTAAACATTAAAAAAATAATGATTTATCAAGAAAAACTTCAACCTCCGTGAAAATTGTCAACCAATACAATTTTTTTGTTTGATTCATTGAAATAAATTGTTTCTTAAAAATTATTTGAGAAATCAGGTTGAAAATAGGCTTCAAACAATTGGATGTAAAGGTTTTTTCCAAACTCTTTTTGGTTTAAGAGAATAGGCATTTCTTTAAAATGGCCTCTTCTGTCATTTTTTTCATTAAGTATCGACTATGTATCAAGCGTATCGATTATGTATCTAGTGTATCGACAGCCGTACCTATTGTATCCACCGATACAATTGACTTAATGATACATTGTTGTGTATCATGTCGTATCACACGATATAAGATACGTATCGATCGTATCAAACGATACGGCACGATATTTACAACTATGCCCCCAAGGGACACAAGTTTTCTTCCAATGGGCAAGGCTACGATTAAGTTTCTTCAACAAAAGATCCTAAAGACACAACATTCTAGGGAGAAGGCCAAGGAATCTAATAAGGAGGTTAACAATGGGGCACTCAAGAATCTCCGTGTACCTATCATGGAGGATGAGAACAATATGAATACCAAAATGATCCTCTTATGGAGGTTAATTTTCAACCCCAAAATCCACTCAAAACAGAACAAAATGCTTTTAACCAACTCCATACGCTCCTCTGTCGCATCCAATAATAAAATTGTATCATCAGCAAATTGGAGGTGGTGATATTTTGACACGGCCCTTGCCACTTCAAAATCTCTAACCCAGCCTTTCAACCCTCAACATGATTCTACTAAAGCTATCAAATAAGGGGGGAAAAAATCAAAGGAGAGAGGAGACATCCTCGATGCAAGCCTCTAGAAGGGGGAAAAAACCTCTCACCTAACTATTGAGAAGGAAGGACTAATCGACATTCCTAGTGCATCCATTAATCCACTTCCTCCATCTAGGACCAAATCCCTTACACAAAAGGATCGATTCCATAAAATTCCCCTCCACCCCTATCATATGATTTCTCTGAAACTCCCTCTTGTAGTTCTTTTCTTTTCCCCACATACATGACTGAACATCCACATAACACACTAGCAGGCATCGTTTTGGATCCAAAACTCCATATAAATCACGCCAAAGAAAGAACGAATGAAATATAGGAGAAGGCTCATCTTAATTTAGATCCATTCAAAAGAAAATAATTGTAATAGAAGACTTGAAGGGAAGAAAATAACTCCAAGAACTCCAGTTATTTGCCTCTCTTAGGGATCCCTCTAGAAAAATGAGGAAAAGAAAACACATCTATAGCAATAAGTCAATTTTCAGTGAAACAAAATGATTCAGATGCTCTGTTCTAATGGATTGAAATAATCATGTATGAGGCAACCCAGATTCAATTTGTTCAAAACATTATTTCTTGTTCTTCTTCTTCTTCTTCTTCGTCTTGAAGGATAAATATTCAATTCATTGAAAACAGAAAAACATGACAGCATCAGCCTTTCATAGCACTTCTTTTATCCCCTTTGTCCTCTTATTCATTTCAAAACATAAAATTTTCAGAACATCAGCCACCAGAAACATTTACTTTTCTTATTACGCTATAATTGTATAGCTTTTTTTGTGTCAGCCCCAACTGAAATCCATATGTTTCAGCATACACAGCAGTTCGTCATATCTTATTTCATTCTTTTTGTTCACACCATAAAACCATGGGATTATCAGCCACCTGCATCATTTCTTCCCTCAATACTCTATATTGTATAGCTTTCATGTACTGATCACAATTGGAAGTCAGTATGAATCAGGTGATTATGTCATTTTGTTAGAAGTACTAACCAATAAGACAAAACTAGCATGTTGTCTCTGTCATATCTCACAAAATATAGGACTAAATAAAGTAAATAGATATGGAAACAAAAATAAATATATAGGAGAGTAACCATTCAAATTTTATAATTTATATACTAGAAATAATTAAAACAACAAACAGAACTGAGGAAACCGAAAGTCTGCTACGTTCTTTCAAAAAAAGAGGCTACTTTAGAGCCTCATGTAAATTAAAAAAATATATAAATTAAAATTCACGGGAAATTGAATTAATGTTCTCTTTCACTTTTGGCGCTGGATGCATCTTGCATGAAAATTCCACAGACCTTGAAGTATGATCAGCCATTCAGGGAGTAAAGAACCACAGCAACCCTCATAGGCCTCTTTGTACAGAAAAGGAAGACAAAATATATAAACAAAAATAATGGTGAAAAAGATCATTTCCTTTTTATTAATTAATAGAAAAGAAGGAAATAGCAGCTGCTACTGAAGCAAAAATTTATGCAAGGCTCTGAAATTGGGACAAAGGCCCAACTAACTATATATTTGTCAAGTATAAAATGAAAAAGCAAACAAAACAAAACAAAAACAAAAACAAAAAACAAAAAAAAAAAAGAAAAAAAAAGGAGAAGAAGAAACTACACTGCAATGGTAGAACTGCTGTCTTGCATTGAAAAAATTTTCATCTTTGGGCACTCCTTTCCTATAAAGGTATCACAAATTATGAGGGAAAAAGTTAAAGAGGAGTTTAAAGCTCATTTCTGTGATGAGTTTTCCATCTCCTCTCTAAACGATCATATGCATCTCGCTCGCTCCTTCCCTCCTTGTAGAAAGCATTCTTCAACTTTGCCATTGTTGACTCGTGGATATTAATCCTTCTCTCCAGCATATCATCCACATACCTTCTTACCTCCTTCAGTCTCCCCAACTTGCGTAGACAAATGAGCAATGTATTTGAGCTCTCATCAATTGGCAATACACGATTTTCAATCATGTAGTCCCAGATCTCAACCGCTGCCTCAGGATCATCACCATCAAAGAACATCTTGATAGCGGCTTGACAGTTGGAAGATGTTGGAGGGAATTCATTCTTAGTCATCTCAGTAAAGAAGCTAGCTGCTTGGCGGACCTTATTATTCTTAATCAAGCTCTGGAAAATCATGTTATAGGTCAGGGAATCAGGGAAAGTGCCATGAAAGACCATCGCATCAAGCAAACGGAAGGCATTGTCAATCTCGTTGTTGTTGCAAAGCAGGTCGATCATTGCATTGTACATTGTCAGATTGGGTACTAATCCACTACCCACCATAATGTCCCAAAGGGGGACAGCATGAGTGGAATCTTTCTGCTTAATAAGAATATCAAGTGCATTGGAGAAGAATTTCATACCTGGAAGACAGTTCTTCCCTTTCATGACCTTGAGAAATTTGATTGCCTCGTCCCCCTGTGATCCACGGACAAGAGTTGTAAGGAACGCATCATAAGCCGACATGTTGTTTGGACTCCATCCAACCCGAATGACCATCTCCCCGAACGTGGTCTTTGCCTTGGCAACATTCCCTTCTTTTTCCCAACCTTCCAGCAGAATTGCGAAAGTATCCCCATCCGGGCTGATCTTAGCTTTGATCTTGTCAAGAA
Source organism: Buxus sempervirens (assembly GCA_947561395.2). Classification (NCBI taxonomy): domain Eukaryota; kingdom Viridiplantae; phylum Streptophyta; class Magnoliopsida; order Buxales; family Buxaceae; genus Buxus; species Buxus sempervirens. Next base: position 5,196,438 of record OX387187.1, on the reverse strand, counting down.
ACTCAAATGCCTTCATGGTTTTGTTATCCTCACGGCATATTGCACTGAGGATAGAGTTTACAGCAACCACATCCTGCTGAATTCCATACTTATCCATAACATCAAATGTCATTATGGCTTCGCTAATCCTGTCCGCAACACAGTAACTGCTAAACACAGATGCAAAAGTCGCCATGGAGAGCACACCTTCTTGCTTCATCGACCTTATCGCATCCCACATTGCCTCAAAGAGGAGATTCTTACCTAGTAAATCGACCATGAGGTTCCAACAATACGGACTGTGCTTCATCGTTAGTCCCGCCCATCTAAAGAATTTTACAGCTGCGGCAGGCGAACGATAACAGAACTTTAGCACCTCTTCCACATACTCCGGCAAAGGTGGAATTCCACTTCGCGAAAGCGCAGCTTCGAGTTCAGGGACGGGGACTCTAGAGATGATCTCGCAGAGAACCTTCGCTCTCGGCGAGATATCAAGTGTGTCTCGAAACGAAGGGAAGGTTTCTGGTCGTTGGGTAAAAGGTATTAGGGAGGACGAAGTCGGTTGCGAGTATAGTGGAGGAATGCTTTGGTCTATGTTTCTAGGGATTTCGGCCATGGACACCATTGAAAGAAGTGCAGAGGCGCTGAAAACCCTAAAAATATTGAAAAATATAAAACCCTAGCTTGATAATCATATCATGTCAAAACGCAACAGGTGAAGCACAGAATCACGAAAAGAAGAAAAATCAAAGTAAAATATCAAGAAAAAACTAAAGAGAAAACGAAAAGAGATTGAAACCTCTTGCAATGTCGCCTGATACGGAAGCGGAGGAAGGGTCGTTGAAGGACCGAATTCTTTCTAATTCGCTTCGCTTTTGAGGGCGGAAAATGCAACACGGTTTGGCGTTTCTTCACGATGATTTGTGAAACAGAGATGGTACATAATTTTCCAGTCGGGTTGTTTCGGTGGATTTTATCATGTGAAACTGAAACTAGTTTTGCCCCGCGTAGTTGGCATATGTACCGATGTGATTACTAATAAGATTCTATATAGTGCTGACTAGGGCTGCAACGGTCAGTTAAAACCGAAACCGAGCCAGTCCAACCCGACTTTGGGTCGGTTTGGTTTAGGTTATATGGTCTTTGGATAGGTTTTAGTTCTAAAAATAGAGAACTGAATTTGTTTGGTTCGGCTTTTGGTTGAAGGCTCAGGTTAACCGAACCGAACTGAAAATCAAACCGAATTTCCTAAGTGTAAAACCGAACCGAACCAAACCGAAATATAATAATATATATAAAATATACAATAGATAAAGTTGCAATAATAAAATATAACTTATAAATTATAAGTTATAAAATAATGAATAAAATTATTATTTTATAAATCTTTATAGTTAATTATTAAATTGATTCATGAGCTCAAAAGTGCGATCCAAAACAATTAACATATGACTTAGGATTCTAAGCTCTTTGCTCCATCTTATGTATGCATGTAAACTACTTAAGGGATTAGACCGCATGTAAGTGATGGTCCTTTAAATTTGTTGTGTATATTCTTTATAAATTTTTTTTTGGGCAAAAGTGGGAATCTCTCTCTTGATAACAGGTTTTAAGTATGAGAAAATGACCCGAACCGAACCGAATTTTGCAATTCGGTTCGGTTTGAGTTGGGTTACGGGTTTTCTTTAAATAATCGGTTCGGTTTTCGGTTTGGGTATTTCAATTCTGAGGTCTATTCGGTTCGGGTTTGAGCCGACCATCAGTAACTTTGGTTTGGTCTTGGGTTGAGGCCAACCCGAACCAAACCGTACCAAGTTGCAGCCTTAGTGCTGACACTAATAATAAATAAATAAATAAGTTATACTTTTTTTTGGGGGAAATTTTTATGGGAGACATCCGATAAAATTATCATGCTTTTCTTGTGCTAAAATATGATTTTTCATAGTTTAAAATAAACCAATAAAAATTGGTCAAAGAACTCAAATTTGAGGGCGGTATGTGTTTGTACTAATTTGATCTCTAAATAAGATAAATCAAGAAAAAAAAATAATAGTTAGATGATAAACTCCACAGTTGAAATTTATTGCAAATTGGAATATCTAAATCCCCCTTTTTTTTTGTTGACAAAAGTATAATCATGCTGAAATATGTAAATAGTTCAAACCTTGTACATGATTTGTAAAAAACTGTTAGCAGAGACTATAATGAATTAGTAAATAAAAAGATAAGGACAAACTTCAACAGAAATTGACCCCAAAGGTTGGTCTGGTGGTCAAGGCTCGGGGCCTGGGGTGTGCTCCCTCCATGGTCTCTAAGTTCAAAACCTCTTATGTGCTATCAATTCTCTAGGGCTGCCTGCATAAGGTCTATGGGCCTTAGACTTACTCGGGCCATGTGAGTTGCAGGGTCTTGCATGGGCCCTCAGGGATTTGTCGGTTGAGGGTAAGCAGGCCCGGATACCCTGAGTTCCAAAAAAAAGAAAAAAAAAAGAAATGGTAAACATTACCTTTTAAACCTTGAACATGTTCTCTCCAAATAAGTTCTTTTTAAGACTTTTACAACTAGACTAAATGCATTCATTGTCCCTCCAAATAAGTTTGATATTCTCCTTTTCGAACAAGCACAATAGCATATCTGGATGAAGTCATTGATCCAGATGGTTAGTTATAAGCATTAGTAAGTGGCTTGACTCCTTAGAAATCTGAACTCTTCCATTAGCCATTTTATGTAGAGTTTTCTTTGGAATAGAGAAAGTAGCACAAATACTACACCATAACTACATTTAATTCAGTGTTAGAGCAAACTTAATATTAAGATACATGGGAGATTTTGTGTGATGGTGCCTATGTGATTTATGACTCCACCACTTTGCATAGTGTAACGCCCCGGATCCGGTTCAAATAACCAAAGTCGAAGTGTTAGAGAAAATGGGCCAAAACAAACTAAAATTTATGAGCAATTTAAAATATTTAATTATATCAAAGTACAACTGGAAGCATAGCATAATTATTTCAATTTGAGCAAATTAATTTACAATAGCAAATCCTTAAATCTGAATTAATTCTAAAGCCATGATCACAATTATACCCATGTGCTCGCTCCCCCAATCTTGACGATCTCTCCAGACGTGCCTGTAAAATAGGGAAAACCGGAGTGAGATATAAATCTCAACAAGTAGCAAAGTGCATGCAATAAAACGGTCCATTTTATGAAATAGTCATGAGGTATAACGATAAATCAAAGCAAGGATTAATAAATTCAGTTCCACGTTATCAATTCCAAACAAACGATAAAACATATACAATACACCGCATGTGACATCGCAGGACTCATGAAGCAAGATAAATATTTGAAAAGATACTCTTCATTCACTACGCCACCATGGGACTTATGAGCGAAACTAGTAATCATAACCCTCATACCAGCAATTGGAATCTGAAATATGGGGCCTAGAAATCGACTTATTACGCATGAAACTCACATACCAGCAACTGGTATCTGAAATACGGAGTTCGGCGTGTACCATCCAAGCATGCAGCCAAATAAATTTGAACATGGGGATGGCCGCTAATCCACACATACAAGGCACCTCACTAGCAATAGTATTTGAAATGAGACCCTATTGTACATGAAGATCTCCCAAAGCGAACTAACTCGCAAAGGAAACGCGATCGCAACTTTAGAGTAATCAACCCAAAGGAAATACCCCTTCACTATCTAGCTTAGCCTATGGATCCATATACAGCTATGCCCGCTAAACACAACTCACACATTTCACAACTTTATCCTGTTTTCAATTAAATTGCCAATTCATATATATAATTCCATAATCCATAATTCCATAAATGATATTTCAAAATCAATAACCATACCACACCCTCAGGTGATGAACATGTCTTAATCTCATTAACACCGACACATGATAATTGAATCTTTAATACGGGAGAATACACACTTCTACTGTAAGAAGAATACACACTTTTACCATAAAGGATTACACATCTTTACCGTAGAGGATTACACATCTCTACAACAGAGGATTACCCATCTCTGCCGTAAACGTTAGTATCAAGTCAACCATAGGAAGCAGTATCGCTCAACCGTAGTAGAAAGATCAATAAATTCATTTATTAATCTGAAATTTAACCCCTTTTAAGAAAACACATCCAAAAACCATGATTAAAATCTCCAAATTAGATTTCATAAATGTTATCATACATGAATCATGATTATTAAGTTTTAGACAAGTTGTAGTTCACATTCATAAGTACTAATAAGGTTCCTACATCTTGACTAAAACTTCCCTAATTAAATTACCTATTAATGCCCAACTTCTATATTTAAAACCTAAGGTATTACATTTTGTAATTTCTGTTATTTTTCACTTCCAACAGTTCACACAAACCCATATTGAAGTTTAAGAGTTGGTTCTATTCCCCAAATTTATGTTTAACTAGATCTAATTTACTATTTCCACAACCTTGTCCTGTTAAGCACCTATTTACATTCATCGTTCCAAATTATTACACTTAATTCCAAATTTAATTTCGTTAGTTCCTATACCTCAAATTAATCCCTATACAGGTGTTACAATAATTAAATTACTAGAAAAATTATTAAATAAGAATTTAGACCTAAAATCCCCAAAATACAAATTATGGCAGTGGGCACTTGACATGGGCGCTTGAGTGACTTGTTGAGTGCCCACCCAATTCTGACTAATTTCCAAATTTTTCCAATTTTTTTGAAATTATTGTTAATTCTCTGATTTTAGTGGTTTCTAAATTACTTATAATTAACCTCTAAACCTATTTGTATCAATTAATTGCAAATTTATGGACATTTACAAAGATCAACCCTATATAAATCAATACTTTTTCACTTTTCTTTCAAGAATACGAAAACTTATTGAGGAAAACAATCTAGTCCATGAAACATGTTTTGATTTAAACAAAACAATCGGAAATCATTCAAAAACATGGAAATCATGCAGTTCCTCAAGTTTTCAAGTGATTGCTACTTGCCTCAATACGCAAAATCCATCTTCTCATTGAATCCCAAATTTTATTCAAATTTCTGCCATTATCGCACCATCCTAGGGTTCTCCAAATAAGCTCTCCACCGTTCGGATTGTAACCCTGCCAGTTGTGAACAAAACCCCCAAATTTGAGGTCAATCCAATAGTTGAATCTCTCCCAATCTAACTTTGATAAGTGTTGGTCAGAGGTTTCTGCAGCAGCTCTCCTTCTAAAAGTCTTTTGTTTTCTCCCTTCTCTCTCTCTCTCTCATCTCTATTTTACTCCAAAGGAATGAACCTTCTTTTCTTTCCTTTCCTTTCCTTTCTATTTCAAATTTGAGAAACCCTAATTTTAAATGAATTTTTGTCCATAATCTAATACGTATTTCTAAATATTACCTAAACACCCTGTTAAGTCATTTTTTCTCCAAATTAAGGCCCCTAATTAATCATAATTACCAAATTGCCCTTTTTCTTCTTTTAGGCCATAATTATTGCTATTTAACTTCAAACCTAACCCAACTAAATTAAATTTTCTATTTTCCAATTCTTTTAATTATCTAATGATTTAATTTATCAATTGATCCATTTGGAATTTACTAAAATACCCTTTATCCTCCAAGATTGATTTCCTTTCAAAATTCTCTTTTATTTTAAAATTATTTTTTTTAAATTATTAATCATCTAAATTTCCACTCTTTTATTTCCACTTTATTCATACCCCTATTTTCTTCTATTTATTTATGCCTTAATTGTTATCCAAAAATTCGGGGTCTTACACATAGACATTGCAAGATAGATTTACAAGATAAATTTAATTAATATGTAATTAGTTAGTGTTTAGAATTTTATAAAAATATCATTTTTGTAGTGTTGTGAATGTCATTAAATGAAACAAGGCAAGTTATCTGATACAGCAACAAAAAGCAATCAATTATCTACAAAACTGGTGGACCAGACCCACCACAGACATTATCTTCATCTTCATCACTATCACTACTATCACTCTCCATTTTAGAGTCATTCTCAAAAGGTTGAGTAGGTAGCAACTTATGCCTTTTAGCAGATATGTTCGATGACTTAAAATCTCCTACAGATTTGTAAGAAATTTCTCTGCATATGAGACATGAAATGTGATACCAATAATATGATGGGGAGCAACTTTTGAGAAACACTAATTAATCCATCCTTAAAAGAATCAATCTTATATAAAAAATTGCTCGTAAATTAGTTGACCTAAGTCAAATAAGATAAGTTCAGTTTAAAGACATCACTTGGTTATTGAATAGCAAGTAGTAATATAATCAAGAGGTTTAGCAATTGAACTCGGACAAGATGCATGAGGAGGACATGCAAGAATTAGCAACAAAAACTGCAAATAAAAAAAGTGCTACAATATAATAAAGGAGTAAACAGATTATAAAGAAATGAAGCTATATACGATGAAATTATAAAACATATGTGTGCGCACGTCCCGATGAGGCGCCGCACGGAATGCGTTGGGGTTTCGAGGTATTGGAGTCGCCACTGCCTGAGATGTGCAGGCAGACACTTGGGTGCCTATACAGGTCTAAGATTTGCTGGTCTGCGTCTTTTTTAGAGATTCGGGCAAGTTCTCGGTTACGGTCCGGGGAAGTCCGAAAACACCCCGGTCCGCCCCGTCAAATGACGGGTCCCTTGGGTTTCCCTGGTTCTGAGTCAACTTAGTCTCACCTTGATCCTAGCCCAGCATGTATCAGATTAAGTCTGGTAGGGACCTTTGCAGGTGTAAGTCCCTTTTATTCATTTTTATCTTTTTATCCATTAAAGTGAAGTGGGTCGGAGGTGGGCCCCGTTGGAAGGCCCACAGTGGATCAAATTGGACTGTCAAATCCAAGGTCTATTTTGGGTTTTTGGGGTTGCTTGAAATTATGTGGGCCCCTGTGTGGGCCTACAGTGGTGCAATACTTAAAAAAACCTTGTTGATCTCCTACCAATCAAACCAAAAAAAAAAATGAAATGAAATGACAACATATTAAGAAAGGATTAAGGGGACTTAATAGGGGTACATTAGAATTTGAAGATGAGGAAGGGAACATGCTCCCTTTTTGAAAATAAAGAGAATGCCTTTGAATCACACTTTACCCCATACCATCGAATCATCTTTCTGCCATGGTGACTTCTTTGTATGTAGGAAAAGGGGAGAAAAATCCAACACATTTGCTAGAACAAAAGTTAGTGATTCCTGAAGAATTTCATTGATAAAAGTAGTTCATCTTTTTATATTTGCAATGAAAACTTACCAGAAGCTTACCTAGGATTGCTTGAAGGTGTTGAATCCCTTTGAAGCTCTTCCGGCAGCGTAACAGCTCTATTTCAAGTTTGGGGGAAAGAACTTTAGGCTTCTTTTGGGTTTGGAATGAAGGGGGGAATGATGGAGAGGTTTTTTGGTATATTTGGACAGAACTTGGGGGCTTTGGCAAGGTTATAAAGAGGCTTTGGACAGCATAACGGCTCTACTTCAAGCTCAAAAGGTGATTTCTAAACCTATCTTTGGTTTGCAAGAAAATAAAAGAGATTTGGGTTTGACAGGGGTTAGCTGTAGCAGGGGTTTAGACAGGGAAGAGAGAGGGTAGAGAGGGGGCTAGCTTGCTTGAGGGGAGATCAAGGAGGAAGAGAGAAAGGGGAGAAGAGAGGGGGTTTGGCTTCTTCCCAAAGAATGGGGGGTAGCCTCCCTTTTATAATGGAAAAAATGAACCAAAAGTAAATTATAATCACACTTGTTGACCAAATTTTAAATTTATATTTAAATGTAACTAAAACTTAAATAACTTTTAATCTTATCTTGGACACCTCATGGGGGACACGTATCCCCCATGTGCAAAATGCTTAATATTATATTATTTCCTAATATCTTTTATTTTCTAATTATCTAAATTACAAGATATTTTTAGATTTTCTTTATTATTTTATTTAGATCTTTTTGGTTTTTGAGCACATGCATGCTTTGATTTTTTATTTTCTTTTTTCTTTATTTTAAACCTCTTAATTAGGTGTTGTATGAAAATATTATTATTTTATTTGAAGATTCTTTTCTTTTTGCTGTTTTTGCCACATGTGCAGATTTTCTGAAACTTTGACTGCTCATATTTCTTTCATCTGGTATCCGATTTCAGCAAACTCAGTGGCGTTGGAATCAGCTCGAGATTCCCTATCCACTAAGCTAAAAGTTGGTAGCAAACTCGGGCTTTTTAGCAGAAGTGCAGAGTCGCGTCCCGGAGCCAGTTTTGTTCATATCTCCTTATCCGGGCCTCCGATTCCAGCAAACTCAGTTGCGTTGGAGTCGTGTCAATGCGCCCTTTCTGCTGATATCCAATTGAGCAGCTAATTCGGAATTTTGCAGAAAGCCGATTTCTGCAATTTCCAGATTTGACCAGCCCATAACTTCTTTATTCGGACTCCGATTTTAGCAAACTCAGTTGCGTTAGAATCGTATCGAAGTCCTCTTTCCGATGGTATGAAGTTTGGTGGTTAATTTGCACCCAATCAAAAAGTCAACTTTTTGACCCCTTCAGGTTTGACTTTTTCAATTAGGGTTTTATTCTTTCATTTTTGGGGTGCAAAAATGAGGTGCTGACAGCTGCCCCTCTTTGCCGGAGTCACCTTGGGGATGAACGGCAAAGAATAAAAAGAACCTCATTTTTGTGCCTTGCATTTCTGTCGACATGGCCGATGTTGATGCAAGATGTTCAGCAAGGTTCTTTTCTTCTTGTTTGTTCCAGTAAAGCTTTTAAGTGTTTTTCAGCTTTGGCTTTCTTTTTTGCAGACTTAGGATTTTTTTTTTTTTTGAAGAAATCCTAATTTTGTATTGCTCACTTCCTTCTAAGAGAGCTCTGGAGATGAGTTTTGATTTGAAGGACAAAGCACATTAACGCGAGCTGGTTACGCGTGTGGTACTTTCCCATTTCCGGTTCTTAGAAATAGGTGGTGATTAGCACCCTTTCTAGATTCTGGTTCTTGGGAATAGGTGGTGATTAGCACCTTTTCCGGCTTTTGGAGTGCCCGTGCATTGCTTTAATGTCGGCACATTGGTTTTGAGTTTTTTGGGTGATTGAGCTTCTCTCAGACTTCAATGAAGATACAATTTTCAGATTTCATTGTAAATTTTTTGTTTTTTGATTTTTTTTTGTTTTTTGTTTTTGTTTGTTTGTTTTTTTTTGTTTTTTTTGTTTTTGTTTTTGTTTTTGTTTATGTTTTTTTATGTTTTGTTTTGTTTTTTTTGTTTTTTTTTTGTTTTTTTTGTTTTTGTTTTTTTTGTTTTTTGTTTTTGGGGGGGTTGGCCAGAGGGTTGGTAATGGAGTGGGACAGAAGGAGAAGGTGGAAGGAGAAGGAGGAGGTGCTGCTGTCAATGCTGTCCGGTGCCTTAAGGGAGCTCGCCCACCTATCCTATTCTATTTACAAAAGTGGAAAAAAAAAAATTACAAAATGAGGCTAATTAGCCCATCAACTCTTCATTTTGCTCTTTCCTTCGAGTCATCGCTTGGAGAGTTCTTCCATCAGCCTCTTTATGATGAGGTAGAGGTTTCCCAATTAAAAAATGATTCCATTGGGGATTGGTAGGAGCCTCTATCTTTCCTTTCTTTGCAAGACCAACCTCTTCAGACTGGGCGTGGCCTTGACATGCTGTTTGGGGGCTCTTGAAGAGAACTCTGCTGAAGAATGGATTCCGTGGGGAATAAGGATTCAAGGCACTTCTTGACGTCCTTCGGATTCTCTGACCTATGCAATCCTGCAAAATTCTTACAAAATGATGAAGCTTCTGGAATTAAGAAGGTAAGCAGCAAAATGGATTCCTCTTTCTTCTTCTTTATTTTTATTTTTTTTAACAAGTGTTTTAAAGAAAGGTAGGACCAATGACCACAGTAGATTGCCTTGTTAGCTTGAGATGTTTTGGGAAGGGTGCTTGACACGCATTCCCATGAGATTCCTAACTTAGGCTAGCAAGGGCTTAGAAGGGTATTTCAAAGAGTGTTCCCCTTTCCCTGGTTTTAGTTTCCCTCTTTTTCACCTAACCTTTAGGGGAATTTCAGGTTCTTGCAATTGTGGGTTCCTCCCTAAGGATTAATGTCTGCCCCAGTTTGAAGGTCTTCGGCCGATCTTTGCACATCATATCTCCTAGATCAGAGAGGTCTTAAAATTAGGATGAAACATCGGCTTGGTTTTGAGTCTGAGAAATGATGGGTTATAAGGCTCAAGTTCCTATCTTCTCATTCCCAGGTTTACTTCGTGCCTTGTCAAAGCTCGTTTTTCTTTTTAGATTCCTTCATCATTGATCTGTACGAATTTAAATGTCACGTTCTCTGTAATCAGAAAGGACTTTTAGATAGGACGAAACGAAGGCCAAGGTTTTAGTTTATGAAAGAAAGGGAATATGGCTCAAAGTTCTTTTGTAAATGGGTTGAGTCATGTCCTTTTCTTGACTATTTGGACTTTGATAGTGTCAATTCCACTTTCTTTCTCTCTTTTTTTTTTTTTTTTTTTTTTTTTTTGAGGCTTTTTATGACCTTCGCTTTCTCTTGCTTTTTCACTTTTGCCTTCGGGGTCTTTATCTACTTCTTGATTTGATTATCATGCCCCAGTGTGCTTTCTGATTTCTTTTGCCTTTCCTTTATTTTTGCACACTTCCATCCTTTCTTTTTTCATTCTTTGTCATAAAAACACCATATTTAGGGTTCATGACTCAGTAGGTTAGAGAAAGGAAATTAGGCTCAAGGAGTTTGACTAGGGATATAACTTTGAAAATTTGGGAAAGCAAAGATGGCCTTTCATCATTTTACAGAGATTGTGACATCTTGGTCGAATTGTTCCATGCAAACTCATTTAGGAATCTATTCATACTCTTTGTTCTTTTTCAGCTTTGCCCCAGTGTGGGGTGGCTAGACACAACACGGGTATTTGAATAATACGATCAGGCTCAAAGTGTTTTGACTAGCGGTTTTCAAAAATTTAGGATGCATGAAGGACGGCCTCTCATCCTTTCCTAAAGACATGACATGGAGCCAGCCGTGACACTTAGCTGGTTTAGACATTTTTTCTCTTTTTCTTTTCTTCTCGTTCCTCTCTAGGGTTGTTTTGCCCCCAGTGCAAGGATGGGTTGAAGGAAAATCAAGGCAATGATTAGGAAGAGATTGCCTTTTGGCTCAGTCAAGGTTCTCATGGGAGCAGTGCACTGCACCCAGCTGACAACACCTTAGAGCAACTCGGCATCTTTCCATGATCATGGTCATGCCAAAAGGTATGGTCTCAGAGCGATGTCATCACCGACCAAACACTTGCATCTTTTTTCAAAAGTTTTTTTTTATTTCTTTTTTTTTTTTTTTTTAAACAGGGTTTTGACAAGAGCCATGCACGAAAGTAAAAGTATATAAAATATTTACAAAATAACTAGCTACCAGGAGTGATTAATGCAAAAAGTAAATTTCAAACTTATCCTGGTAGTGGAGGTTGCGCCTTGTAATTCTGCCTCATTTCCTGGCTGTCCCACTGGAGGATGCCTTGTAGTGGTCTGGAAGAGGGTCCAGGTTTATGGCTGTGGGTGGAGTTTTGACCGGAGCAGGAGGGTCTACAGTGATCTTCTTGGCATCAATCAGGTCCTGAATTGCATGTCGGAGTGCCCAACATTGATTAGTGCCATGCCCCGGTGACCCCATGTGATATTCACAGATTGCCTTAGGGTCATAGTTTCTACCCAATGCTGCGTTTGGGTTAGGAGATATCACCCTTAGGTAGCCCTTCTTCAGTAGTGTGGGAAGAAGCTCTGCTGGCGTATAGGGAAGTGGTGAAAACACCCTATTCCTTCTTTCTTCCCTTTGCTCTCTTGTTGGTCCTGCAGGCCTTGTGTCACTCGAATGGTTCCCTCTTTGCAGGTGAAATGGTTGTTGCCCCTGCGCCGTGTCAACACTTGCCACTTCTTTCTGGCCCTCGGTTTTCCTGCCTCCATTTGTTGGCCTTCTTGCTGTGGTGCCAGGTGCACCTGCCTCTATCAACCCAGCCTTGATGCCGCCCTCAACTCTGTCGGCGATCTGGACTAAGGCGCTAAAGCTTGTCGCTTGCTGGCCGATCAAGTGGGAGTAGTAAGGTTGCCCTAAGGTGGAGATGAATAAAGTGGCCATCTCCTCTTCTGTCAGTGGGGGGCGTACCAACATCGCATGTTCACGCCACCTTCGGGCGTATTCCCTAACTGTTTCTCCAGTCTTCTTACTCATCCTCATGAGTTCCATCCTTGTGGGCACCACTTCAGAGTTGAACTTGAACTGCTCTGTGAATAGGTGTGCCAAATCTGGCCAGGTACGAATCTGTGCTGGGTTCAAAGTGGAAAACCATCGGTGTGCCTGCCCAGTCAAGGATCTCTGGAACAGCTGTATCATCAGCTGCTCGTCTCGGTTATAACCAATCATGGCCCCACAGTAAGCTCTCAGATGTGCAGTTGGACACCCTGTCCCATCAAACTTCTCGAAGTCCGGGCACTTGAATTTTGGTGGGAGTTGTATGTCTGGGAAGAAGCAGAAATTATCTACTTTCATTTGCCCGGGTACTGTCCCTTTTTTCAATTCTCGTACTTCTGCCCTGAGGTCATTAATCTCAGTCCTGACTTCAGGCGGGATGACCCTTGCTTCGTTTCTCTGCCTGTGCCACTCTTCTTCTTCTTCATGGATTATCTCAGGGACATGTGGGAGACACAATGCCTCTTCCTGATGTGGCGGTTGACCTTGTGGAGCGACATGAGGTGGTATTTGTGGAAGTGGGGGAACTACATGAGCCGGTGGTGGGGCTTGGGGCGGTACTTGCAATTCTTGCGGCAGTGGTTGCGGCTCTCCTGCTGGCTGTGGCATCTGTCTGAGGAGGTTTTGGAGCATCTGAGTGACTTGCCCCATTTGTTGGGTGAACTGACCCATCTGTTGAGTCAGGTTCATGACTACTGGCTCATCCTCAATTCTGTGTTGAGGCAGTTGTGGTGCAGGAGGTTGTGGTGCTGGAGGAGGTGGTGCGGGTGGTTCTTCCGGATTCATTCTTACGCGAGACCTTAGCAGGTATGGGCTTCGACTAGCAATGGCTGCAATGTCCTCCAGTCCTTTTAAAAAAAAACAAAAACAAAGATAGGTTAGTTTTTTCAAAAATGGTCTATTTTCACATAGATTTCTGGTTGTGCATAATGTTAGGGTTGTAAACAAAAACAAAGAATCTTGGCACTGCGGACAGTGTTGCAGCCGTGGAAGGCAACCGCCGTGAATGGCTATGCTATGTATGAAAGAAAGAATCTTGACACTGCGAACAGTGCTGCAGCCGTGGAAGGCAACCGCCGTGTATGGCTTCCTTGGAAAGCTGTGCTATCCCGTGTATGAGAAGGGTAGCTCAAGGGAAATGCTGTGTATAGCTTATTGTGAGCTGTGCTATGTCAAACACGAGAAGGGTAGCCCAAGGGTGCTCATCTTGAAAGCTGTGCTATCCCACGCACGAGAAGGGTAGCCGAAGCTGTGCTATCCCGCACATGAGAAGGGTAGCCCAAGGGTGGTCATCTTGAAAGCTGTGCTATCCCGCACACGAGAAGGGTAGCCGAAGCTGTGCTATCTCGAACACGAGAAGGATAGCCCAAGGGTGGATGCCGTGATTAGGGCCTTCTTGAAAGCTGTGCTATCCCGCGCACGAGAAGGGTAGCTGAAGCTGTGCTATCCCGTACACGAGAAGGGTAGCCCAAGGGTGGTTTGTGAGCTGTGCTATCCTGTGTATAGGAAGGGTAGCTCGAGGGTGAGCTGTGCTATCCCGTGAATGGGAAGGGTAGCTCAGGGGAATGCTGTGCTATCTTGCATATGAGAAGGGTAGCCTGAGCTGTGCTATCCCATATACAAGAAGGGTAGCTGAATGCCGTGAATGGCTTATTGCGAGCTGTGCTATCCCATGTATGGGAAGGGTAGCTCAAGAGAAATGCTGTGCTATCTTGCATATGAGAAGGGTAGCCTAAGCTGTGCTATCCCATATACAAGAAGGGTAGCTGAATGCCGTGAATGGCTTATTGCGAGCTGTGCTATCCCGTGTATAGGAAGGGTAGCTCAAGAGTGAGTGCCGTGTATGGCAAAATGCATTTGGAAATTTTTGACGGTGTCGTGAATGACACAGTGATTTTTGAAATCTTGGTTGTGGCGCCATGAATGGAACCATGGTTTTTTTTTTTTTTGGAAAAGCTTCATGATTTATGTCGTGGATGGCACAATGGTTTTAAAAATTTAAGGACTATGCTGCGAATGGCAAATTTTGAAATGCTGTGAGACAACAAAGCTGGGAATCCGAGTGCAGTGGTTCCGAATGTCATGCCGTGGATGGCATTATTCATGAAAAAGCAACTCAATGTATGCCCTGAGGCACCTTGATGTACGCCTAGCGGCGAATTGGTTTTGAAAATTCTTTTTGTGCATTTTTCAAAGCAGAAAAAGTGATGTTGCAGGAATGGGTGCACTTGTGATATGCAAATGATCTATGCATGTGCAGGAAGGTGAGGGCAAGTGCTGTGTGGCTTACCGTCCATAGACACAAATAGAATTAAAATGTATGTGCAGCCCTAAAAGGGGTTGGTGCCAGTGAAGGCACGACTCCTAGACGTACTTGTGTAAGGAAACACATCTAAATCCAAATTAGTCTTTTCATCTGTTCTGAAGAGTCTCTGTTGTCTGACTGAACTTGCCATCAAGGGCGAGAAAAGCTAGAAAAGGGTTCGATCCTAGGGTTGTTGGGAACCCTAGGAAAGGGTACAATTGATTTCACATGGGTAGGTTGAAAGATCTTAGATCTAGGGTTTCATTTCCCCTGTTCCGATATGGCTTGCTTTCATCTGCCTTTTTCCAATCTGGCCGGCTTTCATTTGCTTAAAGACTGATCTGGGCTAGTGCGCTTCCTACGGACTCAATGGGTCAGGGCCCACGACTCTCAGGACTCGATGCATGGATCTGGGGTGGTTCCCCTGATCAAAAGCAGGTAGGCTTCCTAATTTAAGGCTAAGGTAGCCCTGAGTCTAGGGTCCACTCAGATAATGCAAAAGGAGTCGGGGGTTGCTGCCCCTGATGGACTCTTGAGTTTTAAATTGGTTTTATTCATCATTCAAGCACATTGATGTACAAAGCCGTGGTTTATCAGAAACAATAGGTGTGGAAAGGATACCCAGCCCGAGACATTTGTCTACAAGGGTCTGAGCCAAGTACTAGACCCTTGCGTACCACAGCATGAAGCCAATGGCGCTTAAGGAATCTAGAAACCTGGGGAGATGGGTTTACCCTGCTTTCCCTGGCAAGCCTCGGGAGCGTAGGGCTAATACCATCCCAAAAGTACGTTTCTCGATTTAAGAAGGGTGGCTGCTAGAAAGATCTAGGTTTTGGTGAAGAAGAGCAGTATTTCATCAAATCATTCAAAGCGGATCATTCATGCAGACCCCCTCGTGCATGTCACCCCATGCAGTTAAAAGATCATTCACCGTGTAGTGAAGTGCTCGTGTGTGCAGTGGGGCAAAGTGCTGTGTCTATTTTGGGTGATTCTCGGATAATGAGCTGATAAAGGGTTCCTTAATGTCACTTTTATAGTGAGAGTACAGAACAGCATGCAATACGACGTCTGGGTGGATCCCCAGGTAAGTGGGCGGGTCACATCGGTCCCTGTTAAAAACCACTTACCTTAGGCGATTATCATGTCCGTTTGACAGGATCCCCCAATATCACGTAATTGCAAGAGTTCCATACCTCACTAAGGTTGGACAAAAAGTACTTCCTAAATCTACTCATATCCCCCTATGTTGACTCATTTCCTAATCAAGGTCCAATTGGGCTGAGAGATCCCCAGTGGAGTCGCCAAGCTGTGCGCACGTCCCGGCGAGGCGCCGCACGGAATGCGTTGGGGTTTCGAGGTATTGGAGTCGCCACTGCCTGAGATGTGCAGGCAGACACTTGGGTGCCTATACAGGTCTAAGATTTGCTGGTCTGCGTCTTTTTTAGAGATTCGGGCAAGTTCTCGGTTACGGTCCGGGGAAGTCCGAAAACACCCCGGTCCGCCCCGTCAAATGACGGGTCCCTTGGGTTTCCCTGGTTCTGAGTCAACTTAGTCTCACCTTGATCCTAGCCCAGCATGTATCAGATTAAGTCTGGTAGGGACCTTTGCAGGTGTAAGTCCCTTTTATTCATTTTTATCTTTTTATCCATTAAAGTGAAGTGGGTCGGAGGTGGGCCCCGTTGGAAGGCCCACAGTGGATCAAATTGGACTGTCAAATCCAAGGTCTATTTTGGGTTTTTGGGGTTGCTTGAAATTATGTGGGCCCCTGTGTGGGCCTACAGTGGTGCAATACTTAAAAAAACCTTGTTGATCTCCTACCAATCAAACCAAAAAAAAAAATGAAATGAAATGACAACATATTAAGAAAGGATTAAGGGGACTTAATAGGGGTACATTAGAATTTGAAGATGAGGAAGGGAACATGCTCCCTTTTTGAAAATAAAGAGAATGCCTTTGAATCACACTTTACCCCATACCATCGAATCATCTTTCTGCCATGGTGACTTCTTTGTATGTAGGAAAAGGGGAGAAAAATCCAACACATTTGCTAGAACAAAAGTTAGTGATTCCTGAAGAATTTCATTGATAAAAGTAGTTCATCTTTTTATATTTGCAATGAAAACTTACCAGAAGCTTACCTAGGATTGCTTGAAGGTGTTGAATCCCTTTGAAGCTCTTCCGGCAGCGTAACAGCTCTATTTCAAGTTTGGGGGAAAGAACTTTAGGCTTCTTTTGGGTTTGGAATGAAGGGGGGAATGATGGAGAGGTTTTTTGGTATATTTGGACAGAACTTGGGGGCTTTGGCAAGGTTATAAAGAGGCTTTGGACAGCATAACGGCTCTACTTCAAGCTCAAAAGGTGATTTCTAAACCTATCTTTGGTTTGCAAGAAAATAAAAGAGATTTGGGTTTGACAGGGGTTAGCTGTAGCAGGGGTTTAGACAGGGAAGAGAGAGGGTAGAGAGGGGGCTAGCTTGCTTGAGGGGAGATCAAGGAGGAAGAGAGAAAGGGGAGAAGAGAGGGGGTTTGGCTTCTTCCCAAAGAATGGGGGGTAGCCTCCCTTTTATAATGGAAAAAATGAACCAAAAGTAAATTATAATCACACTTGTTGACCAAATTTTAAATTTATATTTAAATGTAACTAAAACTTAAATAACTTTTAATCTTATCTTGGACACCTCATGGGGGACACGTATCCCCCATGTGCAAAATGCTTAATATTATATTATTTCCTAATATCTTTTATTTTCTAATTATCTAAATTACAAGATATTTTTAGATTTTCTTTATTATTTTATTTAGATCTTTTTGGTTTTTGAGCACATGCATGCTTTGATTTTTTATTTTCTTTTTTCTTTATTTTAAACCTCTTAATTAGGTGTTGTATGAAAATATTATTATTTTATTTGAAGATTCTTTTCTTTTTGCTGTTTTTGCCACATGTGCAGATTTTCTGAAACTTTGACTGCTCATATTTCTTTCATCTGGTATCCGATTTCAGCAAACTCAGTGGCGTTGGAATCAGCTCGAGATTCCCTATCCACTAAGCTAAAAGTTGGTAGCAAACTCGGGCTTTTTAGCAGAAGTGCAGAGTCGCGTCCCGGAGCCAGTTTTGTTCATATCTCCTTATCCGGGCCTCCGATTCCAGCAAACTCAGTTGCGTTGGAGTCGTGTCAATGCGCCCTTTCTGCTGATATCCAATTGAGCAGCTAATTCGGAATTTTGCAGAAAGCCGATTTCTGCAATTTCCAGATTTGACCAGCCCATAACTTCTTTATTCGGACTCCGATTTTAGCAAACTCAGTTGCGTTAGAATCGTATCGAAGTCCTCTTTCCGATGGTATGAAGTTTGGTGGTTAATTTGCACCCAATCAAAAAGTCAACTTTTTGACCCCTTCAGGTTTGACTTTTTCAATTAGGGTTTTATTCTTTCATTTTTGGGGTGCAAAAATGAGGTGCTGACAATATGCAGCAACAATCTTGAACTAAAATAGAAAAACAAAGATTTAATAGATCCGTACAAAGTTGCTACTCTACATACAATACTTAATCTAAATCAATCACTAAGGGAATTACTTCTACCTAGAATAAGTAATAGAAATGATTCTTTTCATTGCAAATATCATAAACAAAACAAGTAACAAAAACGAAGGACAAAAAATTAAAAATTTTGTACCAGTATCTACCCGAATGTGAGACTAATTGCTTTGAGTAGAACCTTTAAAAGTCACCATTTGCATCCGCAAGTCTCTAACAAACCTTGATATGCTGCAAAAAACTCCTAATCTTGTTCCAGTTCCTGATATTATCAAACCTCTTCTGCAAACAATTCTAATAATCTCACTACTAATACTACTTATACCCTCTACCCAAAACAACTATTCCATCCCCTTTGTTAGTCATAGTAATCAAAATGCATTGGAAGTTTAGTGAATGTGACAAATATCACATGATAAATTGTCACTGAGTGCAACCATGTACATAGTTCATGGGCCTTGGGTTATTTTGGTCAATGGAAGGTTGCATATATGGGAAATAGTAATATATATAAAATTGTGAAAGAAATGGGGAAGGAGTAGAAGGATATTGGTAGTCCAAATTTTTTGAGTGGAATATGAATATAATGGAGATATAAGTAGCATAAAACAAGAAGGAACAAACAAAAATAAGTCAATAAATGGAAGACAATTACATTTATAATAAGATACATTGTTATTGTCAAATCAGACTCCAAACATTCAAACTTGTCTGACATGGTGGATTGCTTAGGTGTCTTCAACTTGACTAACACTCCATCCTTCAACCAATGCTTGGCTAGTTGAAGTGCCGATACAAGTCAAACGGAATAGATATTCCTTTTGACCATTTGCTTCATTGAATACAGTGATAAGTTGTTGCCTTTTTTTATACATATGTAGCTTGGAAAAATCAGTTTACGTGGCAAACGGGTTCCATTTATTTTGATATTAATAAAAATTTCTTAACATTGATAAGAATTACCTCTGTTTGCATTTGCATTTTCAAAAGCTGACTTCTTTAGAACATGCTCTACATGACTTCTTTAGAACATGCTCTAGAAGTAAGTCGCGAACTAGAGCCCTGTGATGTAAATAATATTAGATACAAATGTGGAGGACATGAATAACAAAGGGGGTCCTTTTTGTAGTAATGTTTATAAATCATTAGTTTCCTGGTATGTACTACAATGTAACATGCCTTCTTCAATCTCTTTTATTGCTCTTTTACAGTTATGACAAGCCATGAATCACAAGTGTTGCCCATGGTCAATCTTTTCAACTATATCTGTTATCCAACCAATTGTGCACTAACAAGAACATAACCCTTAGTATATGCTTCTAAGAAATTATATAATATGGAAAAACAAATTTTTTATAAATGAAAAAATGGTTTAATAAAGTTACCAACCAATTTTTTTAGCTGTCTATAGATGAGATTTCAAAATTTTCCAATGAAGGTGCATAACATAAATAATATTTGCATGCCTTAATTTTATTAATGATGTTAAGATGATCAGTGCACTTAAAAAATAAATCAACAAAATTGTCAACATATATAAATGAAGAGAATCAATATATTTAATTTGGCCTTACCAAAAACATAATTCTGAAGCTGTAACGCCCCAAACCCGGGTCAGTACAAAACCGGCACCTGACCCGAATCTAGTTCGCTATTGTAACAACCCGAATCCAGTTCAACAACCGAATTCGAGATGCTACTGGGCCCATATCAAAATATCATCATAATAAACCAGATTGAAGAATTAAATAATCCATTTATTAATAACTATTAGAGTGCGGAAACTTAATTGTGCGAAAGTGTAACCTAACATCATTATAAATATGGAAATAAATAAAACCATCCAATCCAAATAAATCAAGTCTGGTATCTATGGGTACTAAAACTCTCAATCTCTCAGATACATCAAAACCAAATAAATAAAATTGTCGAATAGTCTCATAAAATCATCATCTCCCCTTAACCTCAGATTAAGTTAGGATAATAAAACTCCTCCGGCGAAAAGTGTAACGCCTCGGATCCGGGTTATGTGTAATAATCGTAACTCGTACCCGAAGGTTAACTAAAATTCATAGGATCAAGCAGAGTATAAGAAACATGAAATGAAAGAAACATAAAGATTTAATTAAATATATAAAGGTTCATTAAAATTCCCAATCACCATCCAACAATGAAGTGAAAGAATCCATGAAATACAACTCACAATATCCAAAATGAAATCTAGACAACCAAAATAAAATTTCTACTCCACGTAGAAATCCTCCTCACAATACTCTGAATAGTCTGTTGGAATATCAGCCCCCACGGTATCGTCCTCACCGAGATCTGAAATCAAAACAAAACAATGAGATACGACTATCTCAGCAATTAGCAATGCATGCACAAAATACAGTTATAACAGTACTAAAACATGCATAAGTTATAATCAGTTAAGTTTACGGTTAACCTCGGTTAATCCGTCTAATCTCGGAAAGGCATCGTCAATCACAGTTCTTGTCCAAAATAGATTCGGAAAACATTATATATGGGGACTCGTGAAGTTTGTCTATTTTGTGTGGCTAAGCGCTAGAGTTCCAGACAATCCAGTCTAATAGCTGCAACAATTCGAACCATCCAATGCATTGCCCTCATGGCGGAAAATACTCAAGTGACCTCACCCTCATGGTGGAAACGGAGTTGCTACAGCGTTTCCCTCATGGAAGGCCTCTCCATCATGGAGGAAATGCATGAAGGAACTCCAAACTTAAATCCAAACAAAATATACAAAATTCATTTACAACTCGACTGTGAATCCACACTAAGTCTCACCCTTAATACTTCGGCAAAATTCCCATATAATGTGCAAATTTAATATAAAACCATGTTTTAGTAATTGAAGCCATTTTACAGTTAACAATATCAAAACCAGTTTCAATTAATCAATAAAAACCAACCAACAGTAGAAGTTTACAGCAATCTGTTCATACGGTGGAAATAATGTAAACTTTATCCAAAAATGGAAACTAGTGATTCTTCAAAGAAAACATAACCCAATTACCATTCATATTTAAAATAGAAAATAGCAAGTTCAATAATATTATGATTAGGCCAAGAATATTCTGTTTAACAAAATTCCTTATAGCTGGAAAAATCATATTTGTATTACTTCTACTAATTAATCCCAATATCAAGTTATCCTTGTTCTTTATTGTTAAACTAATTCTCATAGGTTACTAACTGTTTGAATACCAAACAACTCTTGAATGACTTATATGAAGCAATTTAGTAAGCTAGAACACAAAAATCAGCTTTAAGAATCCAACTACAAGTTGCCTAAAATTAGTGTCATAAGTTGGCTAATTATCACCTAATAATCCTCTAATAATGTTGTTATTTAATCCCCCATAAAGTTTTTAACAAATCTGAAGGTGAATTAGAACCTCAATGAACATAATCCAAGAGACTTATGAATAGGTTCAGCAAGCTATTCCCAATTTAAAAATGCTGTAAAAGATTCATATCACCAAGGCTATTTAGTTGAACTGGCACTAACCTCCCAAGAGGTTAGCACATCTTGACTTACCAATACTTCCCCTAATCACCCCTTTAGTAACACCACCAGCACTGAATGAAACCCTTAGAGTGGTCTTTTAGAACTTTGGAACAAAATTTATAGGTGCAGCAAAACAACCACACTTAATTTTAAATTTTTGATCTGGTGCTAACCGCGGCTAACCTGGTGAGGTTGGCGCCAGGTTAGCACCCGTTATAAAGTAGCGCCCAATACCAATAGGTTAGCGCTAGATGGTTTTTCTTTACAGTGATTTTCAAATTTCGGCCAATGCAAAAATCTCAAGGACTGATCTATATTTCTCCAACCAAACCACTTTTAATCACTTGAAAATCATCCAAATAAGACAATTACACCAATTCGAATTTAATCTAAACATGACAACTTTGCAATATAGATTAGACGCCCATTTATGCACCGAACTCAGAATTTTTTTTTTCTCAATTCATTTCTACATCAAAAGGCAAACCAAATCATGCGAATAAATGTTTTGGGAAGGTGCTACTTGCCTGAATGTTGGAATCCAATCTCCACAAAAGAACACTTGCTATCAGAAATTTTCCAATGCCCAATAATCCTCCGACGAACAGAAATTTTCTACAGAAAATTTTTACAACTTAGATCCTATAACTTGATTCATCTTCCTATGAATATTTAGATGGAAACGAATTAAATCAACCTAATTCGAATACTAGAATAGGCTTACCTGATCTGAATTGGGACTTGGACGACTTCTGCTACAACAGAAACAAATGTCCACTCTTCAACAGAATAGGGTTTTCTTGTTTCTTCCAAAGCAATGTGTGCGCCCATCGGAAACGCCGCACCGCGGGGCACACGGATTCATGCGTGCCTCTGGGAGGGTAGAATGGGAAGGTTGGAATTGCCACCGCCTGATGGGGTGCAGGTGGATACCTGGGTGCCTAAGTTTGTCAATCAGGCTGGTCTGCGGTTTGAGATTCTAAGTAGGGTCTCAGTTACAGTCCGAGGAAGTCTATAGACACCCTGGTCCACCCCGTCGGTTGACAGGTCCCATAGGTTTCTCCTGGTTTGAGTCAACTCACTGGTTTCTCACCCGATTCCTAATCCAGCATGCAATTTGGTTAAGTCTGGCGGGACTGCCTGAATGGTGTGGATCCCTTTAATTGATTTTATCTTGTTTTTTTAAAGTGGCCTTGGCCTGATTGGGTGGGCCCCGTTGGAAGGCCTACGGTGTCCCTGGTGGGCTTGGTTAAGCCCACAAGCCCCTGGTGGGCCTCAGTTTAGCCTGAGAGGCCTTTTGGGCTTTGGTTAGTTTGATTGATTTTATTTATGATTTCAGTAAAGCATTTAAGTGATTTTTCATGCAAAGTGGGCCGGGATTGGTGTGTGGGCCCATTGGGCAGGCCCACAGTGGTAGCCAAGTGATTTATTCGAATTTATCTTCTTTAAGTTTCCAAAGTGGGCTAGACCTTGGGCTTGGGGCCTATTAGTCTAGACTTGGACCGGGTGGTCCATGGTTCAAATGGGTCAGGGTATTGGACCCTACCCAGTTGGGCTAATGGGTTTAGTGGGCCCGATAGGCTCGTACCCACGGTCACGGCCAAACCATTCCTATGCTAAGCCTGCATGCTTCATACTTTGGTGGGCCTCATAGGGTTCGGCCCATTGGATTTGTTTTAATTATCTGGTTTATTCTCAAAACTGATCTTGGGCTGGGCTGGGCCCCGTTGGAAGGCCCACCAAAGAATCCAATTGGGCTTAGAAGCCCACGTCCTATAATGGGTTTTCGGTTAACCCGGAAACCTTGCTGGTTCACCCGGTTCGGCTTAAACAATCACAACAAATCAACAAACATGCAAAAATCAAGTTTTTATCAAAATTTTAAAGTAACCGAAATGAAATTTCGGTTAAGCCATGAAATACCCATAACCGACCTGTGATTTCGGGCAACCTGTAGAAATTCCTTTTTTGCATTTGTTAGCAGAAAACCAGTCTAGGGTACTTGTGAGCATGTATGAAGACTCTGTGGGCCCCTGTGTGGGCCCATAGTGGTCCGAATGAGGCCATTTGGCTCTTCTCCTTGGGGTTTTGAACTCAATAGCAAAAGGGGAGACCTTGGCTTTGCCTCCTCTCCTTTAACTCAAATTTATCAAGGAAATAGGGACCGATTGTCCTTGTTTTGGTCTTCTTCAACCCAAAGAAATGCCATTCAACTCATGTACAACAAAACCAACAAAAAGGATTTGAAGAATCAATTTCCAAGAACCCCCTTTAACCTGAAAATGCATGTGTGTACATCCATCACACTTAAGAGCTGAAAAACCATTTTTCATGCATACAAGAGAGCACTAAACGGTAAAGTACCTCAAACGCCTATATGGGCTTCTAATGAATGAGGGTATAGATATTCTCATGGAGCATGCGCAAAATCAAATGGAGGTGACCTCAAGTGGTTGAAAATAGCAACTTAAATGAGGTGAAAATCATGATAAAACACACATATATAGCAAGAAAGACAAGATGCTTGCATGATCCTCCAATAACCCTACGCATGCTTCAAGTAGTGACAAATCTAGGCCTACACAAGACATCAACTAGACTATGCATGACCAAGAATAGAGGATAAACTTCGGCATGCATCTCATGATCTTTAACGTGACAATATCAATCTAAATCATGCTCTTGCTCTAAGAGAAAACTTACGTAAAGAAGGGAATAAAAGGGGTTACTTAAGGGATACATTAGATGGCACACACGAATGGAACATGCTCCACTCTTTGAAAAATAGACATCCATGATAAAAGCCAAAACAGTAGCCGAATGGTGGTTGCAAGACCTCTTTAAACCAAACAAACGACTCTCCCTACTCTCTTTTACCAACTGAAATTCATCCCCTCACCACGGGAGCTCCACTTCATGGAGAGAAGTTTGAAGAGAAGAAGAAAGAGAAGAGATGAACCAAACCAATACAAAAGGGGGTAACATGGTAGTACAAAATGACATCAACATGCCCCAGACCCTCTAAAACTCATATATGTTCAACAAAAATTAGTGGGGAGACATACCTTAAGGTTGAAAGTCTCTTAGGAGGGTGATGGAGTCCACTTGAAGCCTCTACAGCAACTTGACAACACTGCCTCCAAGCACCAAGTCTTCACAAGCCTTCTCCAAGGCTCCCAAGAGAAGAAGGAAGGGGTGGGGGAGGGTTTGAAGTGGTTTGGGAAGGGTTTAGGGTGTTAGGAAGGGTTGAGAGGGGAGTTTCAAACAGAGTAGGGAGGGGGCAAAATTCGGGAAGCAGCCAACCCCAAGCCAAATGGCTGGGGTCCCTATTTATAGACAAAACAGGTAACCGAAATTGAATTCGGTTACACTGTTTTTCAGTATAACCGAAATTCAATTTCGGTTATACTATTTTTGCTGGTAATCGAAATTTAATTTCGGTTACTTTTGCACTTGATTAGCAATTATGTTCTGTCAGGTACGGAATCAAAGAATCTGTTGGGCGATTTTTGATTTCACTTTATGAACCGGAATTGGATTTCGGTTATGCACAATTTGTGGATAACCGAAATTTATTTTTGGTTATTCTGCTAATATTTTTGATATTTACAGATTGCCCCCTGGATTTAACCGATTTGACACTTGAGATAACTGCAGATTGCCCCTGCGCAATTTTAGTTTAATCCCTGAGATATTTTGTAGGTTTTGGATATTTACGGATTGCCCCTCGAGATATGTATTTGCATTTCCTGCCACGTGCGCAGTTTCTTTGCCACGTGTGCAGTTTCTGGTGTTGCTACCCGGAAACTTCAACTAATCATATCTTCCTCATCCGGACTCTGATTTGAGCAAACTCAGTTGCGTTAGAACCGTATTGGAGTCCTCTATTCAATGGGGTAGGGTTAAGAAGCTGATTCGGGGTTTAGCAGAAAGTCAATTTCTGCTCCCCTTCAAGTTTGACCGCCCTATAGATCCTTCATCCTGTCTCCGATTCCTGCAAACTCAGTTGTGTTGGAATCGTGTCGGGATTCCTTATCCATTGAGATAAAAGCAAGGTGGCCAATTAACACTTGATCAAAAAGTCAACTTTTGCCCCCTTAGGGTTTGACTTTCTAGCTAGGGTTTGCATTTCTGGCATTTCTGGGGGCGCAAAAATGAGGTGCTTACACAATGTCTTCACTCACATCTGATGATCCGAAGCACCCAATTCTCAGATCTAACTTTCGTCGTTTTGGTTTCTCGAATAATGAACAGTCAAAACTATTCCAAGCGCGGGAAGAGACATTTACTCTTACACTCAGAAACCTCTCCAACTTCTTCTTCTTGATCTGGTGTAGTGCTCCTCCATCTAACTTCCTACACCACACCATATAATCTCTTGATTCTCTGATTAACCACCCAAACAATTACATTAGCAACACCTTATTTATCTCTAATAAAATTTCTAAGTAATATTTATTTACTATAAACTATAGTACAATCTCACTTACCCTTAATTTACATAAGTCCGACTTTATGAAATTGCCAAATTGCCCTTGCATGGTTTTCACCTGAAAATCCACCAAATTTAAAATAATAAATTTTATTAATTATTTCTCCAATTATAAGTACCAAAAATTCGGGGTTTTACAAAAAGTCAGTCAAATCAGCCTGGAAATCACCACTATGATCCCCTTCTCGCGTATCAGCTGAAAA
The DNA here is from genome assembly GCA_947561395.2 of Buxus sempervirens. NCBI lineage: Eukaryota > Viridiplantae > Streptophyta > Magnoliopsida > Buxales > Buxaceae > Buxus > Buxus sempervirens. Next base: position 5,170,112 of record OX387187.1, on the reverse strand, counting down.
ATAAGATAAGAGGTAGGGTGAGATACGAATATCTCAGTAGGCAACACATGCATACTATAAACAGTTCATATATATGAAAATAGATACTCATGCACGATTTAAGCAATTACGGATAAGCAGGCTCAATTAAACATTCATAACGATCTTGAAATACAAATCAGCATGTAAAAAATATTAAGAATCAAAGAACAGTAGTATTTATATCACAAATCAATATCCAGAATTCAACAGCATAATCCAAATAAAACCGGGATGTACTAAGCAGTCACATCCAACCATAAAGTATCATATACATGCTTCCAGCATGTTTCCAATAGTAATATTAAGTGTTCATGATTTCAATGTCACTGTAGGACTCACAAAGAAAAAATACATCTTTGAGATGACTCTTGACCATATGCTATACCACCGTGCGGCTTAAGGGTGACACTACTAATGATACTCAAACCCGAAACATTTTCTTAGATAAGAGCCGCAGTCATTGACTTATTACGCACGACTCAACCGAGTTGGCATGAACCACCAGCATGCAGCACCGAAATCAATACATGGAGATGGCCGTTGATCCACATGTACAGGGAATCACCAACGACGCATCGGGGTGTCCCTCCAGACATAGGACCCTCTAGTGCAAACTAACTTACAAAGGAAGCGTGCTCGCACAAGGGAGTAACTCAACCCAAATGAAATATCCCTTAGCTATCTAGCCAAAACCATGGATCCATAACTAGCAATGCCCACTAGACACCAAAAATCCCTAAGGACTAATAATATGTAAATGATAGTGCCTAGCGGCATAAAAGGGTAAATTTGTTTGATATCAGGTCATTCGGGTTGATATTCTGATCTGGATGTTCATTATGTAAAATCTGGTTAATAATATATATTATAGTGTCTCATAATTAATTAACCCAATTTATAAAGTCTATTTGTTATAAAACTTGGTTTTTCTTGTTATATACAAATTTCGGCAACTAATATCCTAAAATAATTCCCTATTTTATTTTTTTGCAAATCAGGGTATTTGGTATTTTATTTGACTCAAGAACATCTTATTTAATTAATAAAATTAATTAAAAATGGTTTTGTATTGAATTAGGAATTAAAATATGAAAAATTGGAATTTTCTGCTATGGGCGCTCAGGGGCGCTCAGGCTCTCTAGGTTAGCGATAGTTAAATTTTCAACGCCTACCTGCTGTCAATTAGTGGTGGTTGGCGTCCAGAAATTTTTCAAGGGCGCTGAGTGCGGGGAGGTTAGCGCTCTATCAAAATCATCAAACCGAATGTGTAAAATCCTATTTTTAGTGTTCTACATGATTCTAACATACATACATATAAGGTCAATATCAAACTAAATACATATTTTTACATTATAAAAACATGCAACACGAATCGATTAACCAAGGAATACAAAACGAGTGTCAAAACAAGTGTTACCTACCTGTTATCGTGTGTTCCCCTCTTCCTTCTCTAAACAGCAACACTCACACCTCTATACGGTTGCAAAACAGGTCTTAGAGCGAGAAGAAACTTGGTTCTTCCTCCCTCCTTCTTCTTTCTTCTTCTCCTTCATTCGCTCACGGTCGTACGTTTGTTCTTCTTTGCGGCTGACGAATACGAGAACATACGATTAGGCATTTCCCTTGTATTCTATTAGGTATTTTAGCTTATTTATATATCCTCTAATCCCACGCAACTCACATGCGCCAAACTCAACGCACTCGTCCAATAAAAACACATCTGAATTAAAATATAAATCTTACCACGATAACTTACGATCAAACGGTCCGATCTGCTCCAAACTCCTGATCTCCACTAATAGTAATATCACCTACAATAATAAATTATTTCCATCAATTAAAATCCTCCAGAATATTATTTATTAATTTATTTTATTACTTAGGAAGAATTCGGGGTCTTACAGAAGCCTCATGAATGTTTGTATTGATGGTAATTGATGTTGATGGACACAAGATCAGTGACAAACCTAATTAATTCCATAACCTATTAAACTCTAACGTTCACATAGTAGGAAAGTAAATAATAGTTTGAGGAGGCATTACCATTATATATTTTGGCTCTAATGTTCATTGCAACAATGATTGGTAGTGAGTCAAGAGCATGAAATAAATTCTCATATTCATTTCATCTTAAGAGTTAAGAATTTCTTGACATTATGGGGGTACTAAAGCATACGGAATAATATACCAGAAAGCAAAAATTAGATACAGAAGTTCTCCAACCTTAGAAACTTTCTAAATGTGGTCACTTCTGTTTTTTTTATATACAAAATAAAATGGTAGCAAGAACATCTATGACCATCACAAAAAAAATTTTAAGTGAAGTAATTAATTTATGATGAATTCTCATGGTAGAAATATCATGGGTTCAACAATCCAGGCCTTGACTACAATTTGAAATTTGCAGTCGTGTCATGCTTGACTACCAAACTCCTATATGGATTAAGCCTCACCTAGTCTAGTCGTGACTTGCACTTCAACCTAAGTTACATGTAATTTTGGGCGGGTTAAATGAATTGGTTAATACTGCTGTATCTTTGTTGTTCTTATCCTTTTGTTTTCCTTTTTTTGTGTGGTAAACTCTTAAATGAAATGGTTGAAGTAAACTCTTTGGTTGAAGGAAAAAATTTTCCTTTATTTTGTATCTTTGTTGTTCTTATCCTTTTTTTCCTTCTCGAAATAAAATACAAAAGATTCTTACACACCTGGAACAATTGCAGCTCTGGTAACAGCAGGATACATTGTAAACTCGATCACATCCTAACAAACTTGCTTGGCTTTAGGAATTTCCAGAGGCAGAAACTAAGTTTCTTAGGCCTGGTATATCTAATCATAGTCCAGGAATTATTTCTATATATGATGATCAAGCTAGAGGTAAATGCACTTTCAAATTCTTTAATTGATCATTAGAACCTTGATAGGGAATTTATGCCTATAGGAATTATCTCTATATATGATGATCAAGCTAGAGGTAAACGTCCTTTCAAATTCTTTGATCATTGGAACTTTGATAGTGAATTTATGCCTATTATAGAGGATGTGTGGAAAACCTAAGTGGCTATAAACCCAATGTTCATGGTTGTGTGACACATGGGAAAAAATCACCGGAGTGATCGTCCCTCCGTCAACACACGGGCTCAACGTAAAAACGGGAGAGTCGCCACCATTCATGATTTTGGGGTGAGAATGGACACCAAAGATTTCAAAAGTAGGCAAAAATAGCCAAAGACAAATTCGAGGGTAAAAATAACCCTACTTGAAAATCAAATCCAGAGATGGGTAAGGGGATTAGATTATGAACGGGGGAAGGTGTTAGGCACCCCCATTCATCCACACGAAGTGGTTGCCAAGTGTATGTTCATGCAAAAAACAAAGTAAGAAAGCTTGCTAAAAATCATGAAAAAGCCTTGAAAAAGGTCAAATGTATGATATCTCCACATGAAGATCTAAATGGATTTTAGATCCTCTCTTATGTCAATATCATTTCTGGAATATCTCAAAAGATAGAAATCAAAGCACAAGTTGATCAAAACCAAGTTGAATCAAATCCGGAAAATTTGGTAAAAAGTATGCCATTTGCCTTAAAATCATTCAAATCCAATTCTAAATTGACCCAAACCAAATCCATTTGAAAGATTAGGGTAAACAAGAGTCTCATGCAAAATTTCACTTCATTCCGATGAAAAATCTAGGAGTTATGCTCCTTTGAAGTTGCTGTTGGGGATTTTTAAAAGTGGAATGTGGGCAACTTTGGAAAATTGTCTAGAAAAATCCACTACATAGAAATCCGTGAAATTTGGTGTATTTGAAGTCTGTATGGCCATCTTTCAACAGAAACTAGCCTCATACAAAAATCCCTTCGGATGTGCCTTGGGTGGTCTCCCGAACAGGCCCCGAAGATCACAGATTTACCCAGAAAAATGCAAATGAGCAGTTCTGAGTAAATCGGCTACCAATAATTCAAATGGAATCCAAAAATTATGAAACCAACTGGATTTGAAAATAGACTCAAAAAGGAGTACTCAGAAATAAACATCACTCGAATCGGACTTAAAACGAACACATGGCGGTCCGTCGAAGTGACAAGTTCTGTACTTGGAACTGAACTGTCCACTTAACTTCGACAGAGAGGTGTCAAAAATCGGCTAGATAGAAATTCATGAAATTTGGTGGACATAAACTAGACAGCCTCACCTTTTCCATGGTTCTGGAATCACCCCAAAATTCATCCGGATGATGAAGTTATGGGCGTCCGAAGTAAGGGTACAGGTGCTGTCAAGTTAAGCCACTTTTGAAGAAATTCAAATCCGAAAATTGACAAAAAGTGTGTGATTCGTGTGAGATGAATCCAAAACCTTTGAAAAACATATAAAAACACTCCAGAATTTGATTGAGGTCATTTATTTGAGTTTTATCACAATAAATGCAATAAACCCCAAATATGAGCCTATCCCGCCAAAATAGTGATATGTGTGCAAAAGTGAAAAAAACCAAGCAAGATCCATACACATGCATATAGATTCAACAAAATAGGTTCTAGCATAGCCTAGGGTTCCGTTCCATTATCGTTTCCCTCTGTTCTCTTTAAGATAATCAAGGGTACTTTGAATATGGAACGGTTTTCAATCATTCAAAAGCCTTACGCTACATGGGTTCTAGCACTAGGGTCAATCCCCAGTCTCGTTTCTCCTAGATCCGCCTTCACGTTTTACGGCTAGGGGAGTCTTGAGATACTTTGAGCCGGGGAAGGATTTCCACACACAAACAAGGCTTTACACTACAGAAAGGTAGAAGAAGAGATCTAGATCTAGGAATGTAAAGACAGAAAATAAAAAGAAAAGTTGAGGCTTACCTGAGTTCTGGAGACGATTCCACAGCGGTTTCCTTCTTCTCTTGGAGTTCTTCTTTGCGAGAATTCAAAACAAGAGTTGTGTGCCATTTGCTCAAGGAGGAGGCTCCTATTTATAGGCAAGGGCTAAGGTCATTGGTAGACACAAATTAATGTCTAGAACCCCTCCAACCTAAACCCTAAGGTTATTTCCGCGATTTCCCCTCATTTAATGAGGGACATGATGGTAAAAGTGAAAAGCTCTCGGAAAACCCTAATTTTGAGCAAACTTAAGGTATCCGGTATATCAGACCGGATAACAAAGTGCCTTAAGGTATCCGGTACATGGTACCGGATACGCTAAGGATCACACGTATCCGGTACGACTATCCGGATACGGGGAGGAGCACTTGTATCCGGATTGAGTATCCGGATACAGGCAAAAATTTATTTTCTTCAAATTCTGTGCTGGCTTTCCAGGAGATAATGATTTTTGATGATTGTTTGTGCAATTTGGGGTGTCTACAACTGCCCCTCTTTGCGGGAGCTGCGAAGCAGTGAGCTGCAAAGAGTAGACAAGACCAAATTGCATTCCCTTGAGCATGATTTGCTCGGTTCAATTCAATTTCTGTAGAAAACCATTTTTGAGTGGAGATTTGCCAAAAAGCCCTCACTTTAAGGGGGCATCTCTCCAAGAGTTCTTAAATTCCACTGAGCCCTTTGTGGCTGTGAAGTGGATTTTAAGCCCAAAAATAGGATTTTTTGAAAAACTGATTTTTTATCAAACCAAGTTGAAAATTGGGTGGATATCATCCTTTTGACCAGGCACATTTCCCCAAAGTTGTCCCAAATTCCACAGAGCTCTTGTGGCTGTGAGGTGGATTTCAAGGCAAAAATAGGATTTTGTGAGAAAATAGTGAACTTTGCAGCGCATTTCTTTTTGCTCCTCAAACCCAATGCAAAGATTTGAAAAATTCCAATAATATATTCCTCTCCTTCAAGATTTATCAAAAATTGTGCAATTTTGGGGTGTCTACAACACAACTCAAAATTGCACGTTTGAAAGACACCTCATTAATTGAACTTGCTTTGGTCAAACAAATGAGTGATAAAAAAAAAAACATGGATTTGAAGATAGCCAATGAAACCCCTGCTGTGTATAGTCTGACGGGGTGGCGTCTCTTCCTTATCTCAGATTTCTTTGAGCTCTCGTGGCTATGAAAAGAAATCTGAGACAAGCAAATTTTGAAAAGAATGTGGATTTAAAATTGACCTCTGCAAACTCAATTGCTTTTGATGTTTTTCAACAATAAGGAAGGAAATATTTTATTGAATTTTCCTGATTCATTTTCTTATTTGATTTACCTGGGTGCCATTTGATGCCCAAACCTGTGCTTGAATATTCTGCAACTTGCTTTTGCTTCTTCATCTTCTTGCTCTCTCAATAATGATGTATGTGCTATTGTTGCCCATAACCTGCAGGTAAAAAAATATATATATATTTTTTTATTTTTGCTCTTTTTTTTTTTTGCTTTCTTTTTTGCTTTTTTGCTTTCTTTTTGCTTTTTTTTTTTGCTCTTTTTTTTTTTTTTTGCTTTTTGCTTTTTTCTTTTTACAATGTGCTGATATATCTCTCTTTCTTTGCAGCTTTGGCTACTTGATCATCTGAGTCAGATTGAAGAAATCAATCGACATTTCTTCCCGAGTTTGAAGGTCCCCATCTTGATGAGCAACCGGGGGTGTCCAGATATTCCAGGGGGCAAACAGGGCTGGTTCACTTTCTTGGGCTCACTTCAGGAGGACCAGGTGAGATGGCCTGGCACTTATCAGCCTAATGCGGAGACAGTGATTAGCTTCCGAGACCGCAACTTTCTGATTCTGGCGGGCCTGAAGCATGCAGTGTTGTATCTTCCTCTGCGGGTCCTTCGTCAGTTCCGTGCGACCCAGGGGATTATCATCCCATGTGGATATGAGGATCGTCTTGGGCCCCTTTCTATGAAGCTGAATGCCTGGTTGATGAAGGAATGGTCCTATGTCCGCTTTATGCATGGTCCAGTCTTCTCAGAAGCCCATGTGAAGGATTATATCTTCTGGATCAAGGAGCAGATACAGACTCAGGCCCCGGTACCCGAAGATCCTCTTGTAGTCTTGGCTCCCACCTATGAGGACATTCTAGAGTCTGAGAGGGCTTCTCATAAGCGGCTTCAGCTGATATGGGTACGGGAGGCCCAGGAGCTCAGGATACAGGGCGCTTATCTGGAGAGGCAGCTTGAGGAGCAGGTCTCACGCCGTATTGCCGTGGAAGAGAAGCTGGAGGAGCAGAGGCAGGCCCGTCGCTTCGAGGTCCGTATGATCCGACAGAAGTACCAGGATACTTTGGCCAGCCTTAGGGGTATGCGGATCAAGCAGGCCCTTTCAGATGAGGTCATTTCCTTCCTGAGTGATCCCGCTGCAGAGGGGGCTTCAGAAGTCATTGCAGCTCAGGCAGCTCGGATTCGGGAGCTTGAGGAGCGGCTAGGAGATAGGGATTAGCTTTATTTCCTGCACATTTTTCATACCTTTGTACAAAATTGAACTCCAATAGTGGAAATACAAAGGTTTTAATTCAAAATAAAGTTTTTATATTATTGGCCTCAGAATGCTCAGATGCTTGTAAAAACAAAGGTTTTATGAAAAGTACTTGATTTCTCATCACTGGCCAAAGTATAATTTTTCCTTTTTATATTTTTTTTGTATTTTTGAAATTTGGTCCATGCACTTAATTACCTATAATTAAATGAATTAGAACCAGGTTAAATAATGAAAAGGGTAGTCCAGAAAATACTGAGGGATCAGAACCGTCCATCTTAGGACCTTTAGAGTCATCCCCAAAATGCCAAAACCGCCCCATTCTGCTCATGCCAACTGTTCTTCAAGCTCAGATTTCCATGATCAACTCAACCTCTGATTTTCTTTCATTTTTTTTCTTTTTGCCTTTTTGCCAATATTGCCCCTAGCGCCAGTTACGGTTTTCACTAGGGCCGGCTTCTGAATTCCGTCATCACCCATCTTACTCTGATATTTGAATGAACAAGCTACGATCACCGAGGGCTTAAAAATAGGACGAAATAAAGGCTAGGCTCAGTTTATGAAAGAAGGGGTATTAAAGGCCCAAAATTTTCAAGTGTGGAAATAGGTCAACCGGATTTAATGTCATGATAAATTTAACCATTTTTCCCCAAATTGCATTTTTTTTTGCATTTTTTTTTCACACCTGGCTTTCATTTGCCATTTCCATTGCTTTTCCTCTCTTTTTCTTTTTCTTTCCTTACTTTTGCCCCCAATTGATTTTGCCCCAATTTGACTGTAAATTCGGTTTGGGTTGATCAAAGAAACGAACCGGCTCAACTTGGCTAGACTAGGGATTAAAATTTTTGAAGGAAATAAAGAAAAATGGCCTCGGATCATTTCCTAGAAATATTCACTCAAGGAAAATACCTTTTTACCGCATCAGAGTTAATGGGCTCAGGAAAATCTGACCCATCCATTTCTGCTAAGATGAGTGCACCCCCTGACAGTACTTTCTTGACGACATATGGGCCTTCCCAATTGGGCTTGAACTTACCACGAGGATCTTCCAAAAATGGTAAGATTTTCTTTAGCACTAAGTTTCCTTCTTGGAAAGTTCTGGGCCTCACTTTCTTATTGTAAGCCCGGGCCATTCTCTTCTGGTACAACTGTCCATGGCAAATTGCTTTCAACCGTTTTTCTTCTATCAGGTTAAGTTGATCATGTCTTGACTGGTCCATTCAGCTTCTTCTAGTTCTGCTTCCATGAGCACTCGGAGTGAGGGGATCTCTACTTCCACGGGCAAGACTGCTTCCATCCCATAGACTAGGGAGTACGGGGTTGCCCCAGTTGAAGTCCGGATCGAGGTTCTGTAGGCATGTAGAGCAAGTGGTAGCATTTCATGCCAATCCTTGTAGCTTACTACCATCTTCTGAATGATTTTCTTTATGTTCTTGTTGGCTGCTTCTACTGCCCCATTCATCTTTGGCCTGTACGGAGCTGACTTATGATGGGTGATCTGAAACTGCTCACACATTTTCTTCATGTCCTTGTTCTTAATATTTGAAGCATTGTCGGATACTATGGCACTTGGCAGCCCATAGCGACAAATGATATTGTGCTTCAAAAATTTAATAACGTGGTTGCTTGTGATATTTGCATATGATGCTGCTTCTACCCATTTAGTGAAGTAATCAATCACCACCAGGATGAATCTATGTCCGTTCGATGCTTTAGGTGAAATCATGCCAATGACATCTATGCCCCACATAGAGAAGGGCCAGGGTGATGTCATGCTGTGCAGCTCACCTGGGGGTGCATGCTTATTATCTGCATAGATTTGGCATTGATGGCACCTCCTGACATGTATACAGCAATCATGCTCCATGGTTGTCCAGTAGTATCCCAGCCTTAAGATCTTCTTTGCCAGCATGTGTCCACTCATATGGGGCCCACAGACTCCTCCATGTACAGTCTCAATCAACCTTTCCGATTCAGCCTTGGCAACACATCTTAGCAGAATGTCGTTATGTGACCTCTTGTACACATGTCCACCATTTAGCAGAAATTGACCAGCCAATCTCTGTATTGTTCTCTTCTCAGTAGCAGTGGCACTCTCTGGCAGACTCCGATTATTCAAGAAATTCTTGATATCTTGAAACCATGGTGTTTCTTCCTCTGGTGCTCCCTCTAGAACGAGACAGTAAGCTGGTTCATCTCGGACCTCAATTTCCAGTGGTCTGATGTCTACTCCTTCTGATATGCTGACCATTGAAGCCAAAGTTGCTAGAGCATCCGCAAACTGATTCTTGGCCCTTGGCATATAGTTGAAGGAAATTCGAGTGAAATTTGTGCTTATTTCTTCCAAATACTGGTGATAGGGGATCAATTTGTGATCCTTGGTTTTCCACTCACCAGTTGTTTGGAAGATGATAAGACTCGAATCCCCGTATACGTCAAGTTCCTCTACTTCATGATCCATGGCTGCTTGCAATCCAATTATGCATGCCTCATATTCTGCTATGTTGTTGGTGCACTGGAATCTCAGCTTTACTGCAATCGGGATGTGTGAACCATCTGGTTTGACCAAGACTGCCCCTATTCCGTTTCCATTCATGTTGGCGGCCCCATCAAAGAACATCTGCCAAGAACTCTCACTGTCCTCCTCTTCAGTGTACAGAATTGCCTCATCTGGGAAGTTGGTCTTCAAGGGTTGATATTCTGGCAGAGGATGTGCAGCCAGGTGATCAGCTATGGCTTGACCTTTGATCGCCTTCTGGGTGATGTACGTGAGGTCAAACTCGGACAGTAGTAGTTGCCACTTTGCCGTCCTGCCAGTCAGTGCCGGTTTCTCAAATAAATACTTCAACGGGTCCATCCGGGATATCAATAGTGTGGAGTGACTAAGGAAATAATGCCTTAGCCTCTGAGTGGCCCACACTAGAGCACAGCAAGTCTTTTCCAATGATGAATACTTAGCTTCATATTCTGTGAATTTTTTACTCAGATAGTAAATTGCCCTTTCTTTTCTACCAGTCTCATCATGCTGCCCCAAGACACATCCCATTGACGTTTCCAACACTGACAAGTACAGGATCAGTGGTCTTCCTGGAGTTGGTGGCACTAGCACAGGTGGGTTCAGCAAATACCTCTTTATTGTATCAAATGCCTGCTGGCAGTCCTCATTCCAGACCGTTGGGTTATCTTTTCTCAAAAGTTTGAAAATTGGTTCACAGATAGCAGTGAGCTGTGCTATGAACCGGCTTATGTATTGAATCCTTCCAAGAAAGCCCCTGACCTCCTTCTCGGTTCTGGGTGCTGGCATTTCAATTATGGCCTTGGCTTTAGCCGGGTCAATTTCGATTCCTCTTCGGCTCACTATAAACCCCAGTAACTTCCCTGATGTAGCCCCAAAGACGCACTTAGCCGGGTTAAGCCGTAGACTGTACTTCCTAAGCCGATCAAACACTTTCTTCAGGTTGATCAAGTGGTCCTCCTCTTTGCATGATTTGGCAATCATATCATCCACGTAGACCTCCATCTCCTTGTGGATCATGTCATGAAATAGTGCAGTCATGGCCCGCTGGTATGTTGCCCCAGCGTTCTTAAGCCCAAATGGCATGACTGTATAGTGAAATGTGCCCCAAGGTGTGATAAATGCTGTTTTCTCTTGATCCTCCTTAGCCATCTTGATCTGGTTATATCCTGAGAACCCATCCATAAAAGAGAACAGGCTGTGTACCGCAGTATTATCGACCAGAATGTCGATGTGTGGAAGCGGAAAATCGTCCTTTGGGCTTGCCCTGTTCAAGTCTCTATAGTCCACGCACATTCGGACCTTCCCGTCCTTCTTTGGTACTGGCACTATGTTTGCAAGCCACTCGGGGTATGTAGAGACTGCCAAAAATCCGGCTTGAAATTGTTTGACCACTTCGTCCTTGACCTTTAAGGTCCATTCCGGTTTCAATCTTCTCAGCTTCTGCTTAATCGGCTTAACCCCTGGCAAAATTGGCAACTTGTGCACCACCATGTCAGTGTCCAACCCCGGCATGTCCCGATATGACCAAGCAAACACATCCTTGTAATCTGCCAAGAACTGTGACATTTCATTTTTCTGCACATCAGACAAGCATGACCCGATTTTCACAATTTTTGGGTCCTCTTTGGTCCCAAGATTTATGGATATGGTCTCCTCAATATTAGGTTGGACCCCCTTTTCATGACGTTCCAATTGGTATTCCATTTCTTTTGGAATGTCATCTTCTTCGACCTCGGTCTCTTCTTCGACCCCCATGAGATCAAAGTCGAGCTCAAGGTCGAAGTCATATTCAACCTGGTCCAATTCGGTCTGATTATATGGCTCATAAGTGGTTTGGACCTTTTTGAAAAAATTAAATTTTCTAGAAAAAATAGAAAAATCTTTTTGGGTTTTTTGTGGGCCTTCTAAACATAATTCCCCTGAAGACGAACGCCCATTAGAACCTTCAGGGAAATGGCAATCCACTATTGGAGTTTTTTTTTGGAAGCCGCGTCAGTTTGCCGAACTAACGCTGCTTCAAAGGTAAGGGGAGTTTCCTCCCAATTGTTCAATACAAAATTTTGGGGAGCAGGGGAAATAGGGAAAGCCTGCTCTTCAAACCCTGAATCCGATGCCATCATCACCGGGTGGGTACTGCCCTTTTCTGCTACGGGGCCCAGTTCAGACATGACCTTGTCTGGAACCTTTACTGCGGCCCAATCAATGAATGGCAGTTCCATGTCTGCCCCTGTCTTTTCGCCTTCAGTCATGGCGAAGAATGCACCTACATCTTCAGAAAAGTCCGCCTGCTGCTCGGGCTGTGGTCCAGGCCCATCCACTGCTCCCAGTATTGGAGATGGGTTATAGGGTTGTAGGGCCGAAACAGAAGGCTTTTGAAATGGGTTGACATTGTAGTAGGGAGGTTTTGATTGGTCCATGGGAGGAGAAATTTGGATTATATAGGAGGGTTTGGGGAAACTTTCCCTTAAATGAGGGAGTTTTCCTTTGCTTCTGCTCTCCCCTTCTTCATATTTCATTCTTCTCCAGCCTCTGGGCTTGAAGCCCAACCCTACCTTGGGGATCAGTTTCTTAGCCGTGATTGGTTCCACCATCCCCTGCAGATTGATCCCCAGGCCTTTCCCTGGGTGAAAGTGGTATTTCTCCATCACTTTCTTGACCATATTTTCTGCAGTGGTCCCCTTTTCTTTCTTTTTCTCGCACCCCCCAGGTATGTAATTTACCGCCTCAAATTGAAATGAGTGGAATGCAATCTTGTCGACAGTCAAGTCCACATTGATTAATGGTACATCAGGTGACACAATGGGCGGCACCAAGTTTTCGGCTAGGATTGTTATCACCCTTTGCCCTCTTACATATTTCACCCTCTGGTGGAGCGTGGATGGTATTGCCCTAGCCGAATGTATCCACGGCCTTCCTAGGAGCAGATTGAAGGCTGCGGGTATATCCATCACCTCAAATGTGATGTTAAAGATATTCGGCCCAATTGTGACCGGCAGTTCAATCTCCCCTAGGGAGTGGGTCTTGGAGCTATCAAAAGCCCTTACTATCCGCCCATTTCTTTTGATCCTTGACTGGTCCAGACCTAGCTTGGTAAAAGTGATTAACGGGCAAACGTTTAACGCTGACCCGTTGTCAATTAAAACCCGTGCAACCATGCAGCCCTTACAAAGCACAGTGATGTGCAAAGGGTCCACATGATAACACCCACCTGGGCTGATCTCACCTTCTGAGAAACTTATCACATTATGTGACAAGATTTGACCAACCATTTTACCAAGCTGGTCTGGATCAATGGTCTGGGATACGTGTGCACTTTGTAGCACCCTTAATAATGCATCCCTATGCTTTTCCGAATTCAGCAACAGGCCCAGTATTGAAATCTGGGCCGGGACCTTGTTTAGCTGATCCACAAGATTGAATTCACTTTTTTTGATTATTTTTATGAGGTCGGCTGCCTCATTTTCTGCACCCTGGGGGGTGTCTTCTCCTATTTTATTTTTTCCTTTCTGTTTTCTTTTTTCTTCATTTTCTTTTTTTTCTTTCTCCGCTTCTGTCTCTTTTTCTTTCTCTTCACCCCCTGCACATCTCCCCGACCTCGTCATGAGGTTCACCTCCTCCTGGTTCTGGTTCCTGACCATTGGAACCGTAGCCGTGATTCCCTCGCTGTAGTTCCATGGTACAGCGGCCTCTGAATAGGCTAATTTAGGGATGTCAACCACTAGTGGCTGGAGTTTGGACCGGGATGTATGGGCCGGTTTAGGGATAGTCTGGGCTGGTTGCACATTTACAACCAGGGGTTGAAGTTTGGATTTGGTGGGGACAGAAGAAGTGATGGAAGCAGTGGTGGGGTCAAGATTGATGACCAGTGGAGCCTTAGACGGCTTGGATGGGGAATAAGTGGGTGGACTGCAATTGAAGACCAATGGAGGCCTTGCAGTATTAATCTGGGCCATCAGAGAAGAGACCCGGTTTAAGGAGGAGCTTATGTCCTCAGCAGCAAGATTATTTTTTTGGGAGACCATGTTGATCTCCTCCTCTTCCTCCTCTGGGAAAAATCGGACCTGGACTGTGGTCCCCACAGGGGCTATGAGCTGTGATGGGTCAAAGGCCCTTCTGGTGGTGGATATGGCAGTGATGGAGTTGGATGGGCCTGCCCCATTGTGGTAAGGCAGAGGATTCTGCCCAATATCATTCCCGGACGGGGCCGGTGCAGCAGTGTTGAACACCAAGGCCTTCTGGTCCAACAAATCCTGGACTGCATGCTTCAATACCCAGCAGGTATCAGTAGAGTGCCCCGGTGCACCCATGTGGAAATCACAGGTGACCGATGTGTCAGAATTTCTCCCCCTGGTGGCATTCGGGTTAGGCTCCTTCAGAGTCAAGTATTCCCCTTTCAGCAGGGTTGGCAGTAGTTGGGACAGAGATATGGGTAGAGGGGTGAAAACCCGGTTCTTTCTTGCTGCGAACCAGGCATCCCGCTCCTCCTTAGAAAAAGTCCTCCTTGTGTTAGCTGGCACAGAGGGAGGGAAGTTGACATTCAGCGGGGTCTGGTACGACTGCTGGGCCCGCTGGGCCTGTTGGGGTGCCGAGATGTTCACGTGCAGTGGCTTCTTGGCTGGAGGAGCCTGGACCAGGTTCACCTCCCCTTCTTTTCGGGCCCCCGTCTTTTTAAACCCGGCCCCTTTCTTCTGGGCCATGGAGGCAGAGGAATCAGACTGCCCAGTCAGAGTAGAGTAGTCTATCAGCCTTCCTGACCTGACCCCTTCCTCGATCCGGTCCGCCACCTGCACTAGGGCTGCAAAGTTGGTGGTTATCTGACCCACCAGATGGTTGTAAAAGGGCTGCCCCAGTGTGCCTATAAAGGTGGAGATCATCTCCGGCTCTTGCATAGGTGGCCTGACCTGGGAGGCGGCCTCTCTCCATCTCTTGGCGTACTGCCGTACCGGTTCATCCTTCCCCTTGGTCATCCTCATCATGTCATACCTGTCCGGCACGATCTCAGAGTTGAACTTGTACTGGTCCAGGAAAGCATCGGCCAAGTCCTTCCACCTTCTAATCCTTCCATGGTCCACTGTAGCGAACCACCGAAGGGCTGACCCGGTCAGACTCCTCTGGAAGAGCTGGATCAGTATTCCATCGTCCCGGCCAAACTGGCACAGGGCCCCGCAGTATAGTTTTAGATGGCTTAATGGGCAGCCCGTGCCATCAAACTTGTCAAAATCCGGGCACCTGAACTTAGCCGGTAGACAGACGTCCGGGTACATGCACAGGTCTTCGAAGGTGGTGCCTGCATGGCTGCCTCCCCCTTCACTTCCTTCAGCTCTGCCTGGATCCTCTCTATCCTCAGCAGCATTTTCTTTTCCATCTCATCCCTAGCCTTTTCTTTCTCCAGCTCTTTCTCAGACTCTACTGTATTTTCCCTGATCAGAATGGGCTCAGGGACTGGTTCAGAAATGGGCTCAGGCATGGGCTGAGCCGGAGGCGGAATATAGGCCTGAGGTGGCGGTGCCGGATGAGAAGTCGACGCCTGATTTTGGGCTTGGGCCTGCTGGGCCTGAGCCGCCAGTAAGTCTCCTAGCATTTTGGCCAGACCGGCCACTTGCTCCTGCAGCTGAGTAAAGTCCTGAGCGGGGACAGTAGCTTGAGCTTGGTTCTCTTCAGTATTCATGGCTCTTGCTTTGGATCTGGTCACGGGAGCAATGGCTGCAAATAAGTGCACCTGGGTTGAATGTACCTGAGGAAAAAAATGAATAGAACATGTTAGCTTCCACTTAACTTGAGTCACACCCCTATATATGTAAACCAGTAGGTTAGGTGAACACCAGCCAGAAAAAAATTTTTTGTTTTTGTTTTTGTTTTTTTTTTGTTTTGAGTTGGAATATTCTAGGGCTTCCAAGGGTCCCAATTTTTTTTTGATTTGATTGATAAAAATAACCAACCAAGGTTTTCATTTTTTTTTTTGATTTGATTGATAAAAATAACCAACCAAAGGTATCTTGGAATATTCTATCCAAGTATCCCACAAATGTTTTGATTTGATTGATAAAAATAACCAACCAAAGGTGTCTTGGAATATTCTAGGGCTTCCAAGTATCCCACAAATGTTTTGATTTGATTGATAAAAATAACCAACCAAAGGTGTCTTGGAATATTCTAGGGCTTCCAAGTATCCCACAAATGTTTTGATTTGATTGATAAAAATAACCAACCAAAGGTGTCTTGGACTACTCTATCCAAGTATCCCACAAATGTTTTGATTTGATTGATAAAAATAACCAACCAAAGGTGTCTTGGAATATTCTAGGGCTTCCAAGTATCCCACAAATGTTTTGATTTGATTGATAAAAATAACCAACCAAAGGTGTCTTGGACTACTCTATCCAAGTATCCCACAAATGTTTTGATTTGATTGATAAAAATAACCAACCAAAGGTGTCTTGGACTACTCTATCCAAGTATCCCACAAATGTTTTGATTTGATTGATAAAAATAACCAACCAAAGGTGTCTTGGACTACTCTATCCAAGTATCCCACAAATGTTTTGGATTTGATTGATAAAAATAACCAACCAAAGGTGTCTTGGAATATTCTAGGGCTTCCAAGTATCCCACAAATGTTTTGATTTGATTGATAAAAATAACCAACCAAAGGTTTCTTGGACTACTCTACCCAAGTATCCCACAAATGTTTTGATTTGATTGATAAAAATAACCAACCAAAGGTTTTCATTTTTTGATTTGATTGATAAAAATAACCAACCAAGGTTTTCATGGAATATTCTAGGGCTTCCAAGTGTCCCACTTTTTTTGATTTGATTGATAAAAATAACCAACCGAGGTTTTCATTTTTTTTTTGATTTGATTGATAAAAATAACCAACCAAGGGTTTTCATGGAATATTCTAGGGCTTCCAAGTGTCCCACTTTTTTTTTGATTTGATTGATAAAAATAACCAACCAAAGGTTTTTTTTTCTTCTTCAAATTTGCTGAATTTTCTCAGTTTTCAAGTTCCAGAGTTTGATTGACACATGTTTGAGTTGAGTTGGTGTCAAAAAATATGACACCTTGGTTTCCTCTTTGATTTTCAAACTTAGGTTAAATCCTGAAATAATATTTTATTTTGTTTGTTTTTCTTTTTTTTCTTTTTTGGAACATTTTTTATGTTCTTTTCGGGGTGCCTAAGGGTGATCCACAGTGTTTTAGGCATTTTATTCTGAAAACTTGGGCTGAAAAGCCAATTTGTGCATTTTTGAACGTATCCGGTATAACATTCCGGATAATAATATGCCTTATTGTATCCGGTTACCATAACCGGATTCACGCATATGCCTTTTTATCCGGAAATATGTACCGGATATGAACAGGGTTGTTATTAACCGGCCTGAGTTGCCGGTTATTGCCGAAATGGCCCTTTTTAACTCATTTTTTCACCAGATTTGATTTTTTTTCATTCCCAATTGATGTTAACCTTAATTTGACCTTCAAAACTTGCCCCAAATTGGGCTTGGACATTATATTTGCAAAATCCCCAAATTCATGAAAAGAACATGGTTTTACCTTGCCACCTTGTATTACCTTCATTTAATATGGTATTCACATTATACCTTGGCCTGTAAAACATGCAAACGGCCTTCCCACATTTACACCCAATTTCCCCAAACGCAATTGTGTGCTTTTAGACGAAAACGTGTTTCTACACCTTCAAGCGTATGGTTTTTGGGTTTTGGCTTAATTGGCAACTTAGAACTCAAGTCTAGTGATGCCCGGAATCGAATCACAGATCCCATTGTCACCACATCATTGACTCAAATTCTAAGGTAAATGTTTTCACTTTCGCTTTCCGAAGTCACGACCTCGGTGCGCCAAGCTACACACATTCATGGTTCAACTTCCTAATAGGTAAAGGGTAGGCTGTGCAAATTGTTTCAAGTGCTCAAGTGCAATTTTAAATTGTGGTAACATTCACAACGTCCCAGCCCCTTGCCACTCTTTTTCGTAGCCATGCATTCAATTTCAAGCCAAGGTACTAATAACAAAGATAATGAAGCTAAATACAAGCAAGCAAGCACCAAAGTAACCAAATATGCACAAAAAATATTACATGCCCAAAAAGTGGTATACAAAACATGTTATTTGTACAAACAACAACTAAACCATGGAAGTATGCTTGACCCAAAAGCATTCCCTAAAATTCCAGATTTTCATGCCTTTTTCATGCTCAAAGTGTACCATTTACCCCAAATTGAAGCCTAAAATTTTAGCACTTACTTGGCATGGTTCAAAAGTGTTTCAATGAGGTAAAACATGCTTGAAATCCCCCAAATATATACTGAAATTTCCAGAATTTTCATGCTCAAAAGTGCTTCCCTTATACCCGCAAATTAATGCCTAAAAATTTAGCAACTACTTGACATGATACCAAAGTGTTTTAATGAGGGAAAACATGCTTGAAAACCATCCTAATGGCTACTGTATTTACAGATTTTTGCTCATTATTTTCCCACTCAAATCATGTCATCATATCCCCAAAATCCCAAGCATGGCATAAAGCAAACATTGAGCACAAAACATACTTTATTCATGGGAAACATGCTTGAATAACCAAGACAAACACAAAATTTCCAGATTTCCAATATTGTATATTTTTCATGGTATTCTAACCCCAAAACCAATGTTAACACATAATATAGCAAAAGTCATATAACAATGTGGGTTTTTCCCTTAAACCAAATCAAGAAACATAACCATGCCCTTATCCATGAAAAATTTTAAGCATCCCATTCAGATTTAAGATACAACAATATTCACAAAAAGCAAAATAGCAAGCATTCAAAAGTGAAGAAAAAGCATGAATATACACAAATAGGCTTAAATCCACAAGTCCCCAGCAGAGTCGCCAGTTGTGAGACATGGGAAAAAATCACCGGAGTGATCGTCCCTCCGTCAACACACGGGCTCAACGTAAAAACGGGAGAGTCGCCACCATTCATGATTTTGGGGTGAGAATGGACACCAAAGATTTCAAAAGTAGGCAAAAATAGCCAAAAGACAAATTCGAGGGTAAAAATAACCCTACTTGAAAATCAAATCCAGAGATGGGTAAGGGGATTAGATTATGAACGGGGGAAGGTGTTAGGCACCCCCATTCATCCACACGAAGTGGTTGCCAAGTGTATGTTCATGCAAAAAACAAAGTAAGAAAGCTTGCTAAAAATCATGAAAAAGCCTTGAAAAAGGTCAAATGTATGATATCTCCACATGAAGATCTAAATGGATTTTAGATCCTCTCTTATGTCAATATCATTTCTGAAATATCTCAAAAGATAGAAATCAAAGCACAAGTTGATCAAAACCAAGTTGAATCAAATCCGGAAAATTTGGTAAAAAGTATGCCATTTGCCTTAAAATCATTCAAATCCAATTCTAAATTGACCCAAACCAAATCCATTTGAAAGATTAGGGTAAACAAGAGTCTCATGCAAAATTTCACTTCATTCCGATGAAAAATCTAGGAGTTATGCTCCTTTGAAGTTGCTGTTGGGGATTTTTAAAAGTGGAATGTGGGCAACTTTGGAAAATTGTCTAGAAAAATCCACTACATAGAAATCCGTGAAATTTGGTGTATTTGAAGTCTGTATGGCCATCTTTCAACAGAAACTAGCCTCATACAAAAATCCCTTCGGATGTGCCTTGGGTGGTCTCCCGAACAGGCCCCGAAGATCACAGATTTACCCAGAAAAATGCAAATGAGCAGTTCTGAGTAAATCGGCTACCAATAATTCAAATGGAATCCAAAAATTATGAAACCAACTGGATTTGAAAATAGACTCAAAAAGGAGTACTCAGAAATAAACATCACTCGAATCGGACTTAAAACGAACACATGGCGGTCCGTCGAAGTGACAAGTTCTGTACTTGGAACTGAACTGTCCACTTAACTTCGACAGAGAGGTGTCAAAAATCGGCTAGATAGAAATTCATGAAATTTGGTGGACATAAACTAGACAGCCTCACCTTTTCCATGGTTCTGGAATCACCCCAAAATTCATCCGGATGATGAAGTTATGGGCGTCCGAAGTAAGGGTACAGGTGCTGTCAAGTTAAGCCACTTTTGAAGAAATTCAAATCCGAAAATTGACAAAAAGTGTGTGATTCGTGTGAGATGAATCCAAAACCTTTGAAAAACATATAAAAACACTCCAGAATTTGATTGAGGTCATTTATTTGAGTTTTATCACAATAAATGCAATAAACCCCAAATATGAGCCTATCCCGCCAAAATAGTGATATGTGTGCAAAAGTGAAAAAAACCAAGCAAGATCCATACACATGCATATAGATTCAACAAAATAGGTTCTAGCATAGCCTAGGGTTCCGTTCCATTATCGTTTCCCTCTGTTCTCTTTAAGATAATCAAGGGTACTTTGAATATGGAACGGTTTTCAATCATTCAAAAGCCTTACGCTACATGGGTTCTAGCACTAGGGTCAATCCCCAGTCTCGTTTCTCCTAGATCCGCCTTCACGTTTTACGGCTAGGGGAGTCTTGAGATACTTTGAGCCGGGGAAGGATTTCCACACACAAACAAGGCTTTACACTACAGAAAGGTAGAAGAAGAGATCTAGATCTAGAAATGTAAAGACAGAAAATAAAAAGAAAAGTTGAGGCTTACCTGAGTTCTGGAGACGATTCCACAGCGGTTTCCTTCTTCTCTTGGAGTTCTTCTTTGCGAGAATTCAAAACAAGAGTTGTGTGCCATTTGCTCAAGGAGGAGGCTCCTATTTATAGGCAAGGGCTAAGGTCATTGGTAGACACAAATTAATGTCTAGAACCCCTCCAACCTAAACCCTAAGGTTATTTCCGCGATTTCCCCTCATTTAATGAGGGACATGATGGTAAAAGTGAAAAGCTCTCGGAAAACCCTAATTTTGAGCAAACTTAAGGTATCCGGTATATCAGACCGGATAACAAAGTGCCTTAAGGTATCCGGTACATGGTACCGGATACGCTAAGGATCACACGTATCCGGTACGACTATCCGGATACGGGGAGGAGCACTTGTATCCGGATTGAGTATCCGGATACAGGCAAAAATTTATTTTCTTCAAATTCTGTGCTGGCTTTCCAGGAGATAATGATTTTTGATGATTGTTTGTGCAATTTGGGGTGTCTACAGGTTGTAAGCAAAGTCAAGGTCTTGAAATCTAAGCTTAGGGAATGGAGGAAGAGGAAAATTGCTAACCTTTAGAGTAGGATGACTGATTGTGCAACGCCCCAGATCCGGGTGTTTTTTTTTAAATGGATTAGGGCATTACTTGAATGATAACAAAACAATTTAGAACAAGGCAAAAAAATGTTAAAGATAAATTAGAGTGCCCTAAGGAACTATTTGATTTATTATTAGAGTTACAAGTGGAAACATAAACTAAAAATCAATTTACAATATTAACTCATATTTGGGTTACAACTAGATTCTACCCCTTTGACAATCACCCCAAGTTTGTCGACCTCTCCAAGAGTACCTGAAAATGGGGAAAACTGGAGTGAGATATAAATCTCAGCAAGTAGTAATATGCATGCTAGAAATCAGTCCATAATTATATTAAGTAACTTTTATGATGTGTATGAATAAACCAAATCAGTAATAAGTAAATCCAAAGTATTCAGCAAACCACACATATCAATATACCCCAAAATCCATCTCAATCTTCCCATTGAGTACACGGATTGAGGAAGTACAATCAAATTACCAATACAACCTTCCCATCGAGTACACGGATAGAGGGAGTACAGACAAATTACCGATACAATCTTCCCATCGAGTACACGGATTAAGGAAGTCCCACTGAGTACACGGACTAGGTAAATGTAAGCTTAATGCCAACACTATCTTCCTACCGACTACACGGATGGAGGAAGTCCCGCTGAGTACATGAATTGTGTGAGACCCCAGGTATTAGATAACTTGCGTAAATGTTTTAAGTAAGAGAAATTTAGCATCTCTGATATATTTTATATTGTATTATGAAGGTGAAGTGGGAGAAGCCCAAATTTGAAGCATGAAAGCCAATCAAGTGGCTAAGTCAAAGACTTATAAAAATAAAAGGTAAGCTTGAGATGGAAGGCATTTCTTTTTATTGGAGAAATCCTCTAAATTATTGAATAAATTTCATTTATATGAGAGAATGGCATGTGTTGTAATTTTTTGTGCAGTAGAAGGAGAGTGGCAAGATGGTAAATGTGTGTGTAATGAGAGAAGGGCAAACTTGGAATTGTAGCTTGCGTGGGAGTGAAATTTGTTAAGTATAAAAGGGGCTCATTTTGCCCCATTCATAGGAACCAAAGAAACTTTCTTCTCTTCCCCATTTTCTTTCTTTTGTTGAGCAAACTTGGGTGAAAACTCTTGTTAAAGTGAAGGAGAGATTAAAGGCTTGGGGGTTTGCATTGTGCTGGATTTTCTGAGTTGGTGCAAGCTTGGAGGATTAGTGGAGAAACTCCGAGGGAGCTCAAGTGAAGTGGTTGTGAGCTGCATTCGGAAGCAAGGGGTTCAGTTCTTGCTTGTAATCTATCAGCAACACCTTTCCATCTAAAACCCTTGTTGGATTTCTTGTTTTGAAAATGCGCATGCTCATGAAAGTGGTTCACCGACCTTAGCTCAAATGGAAGAGTAGAGGATTGTTGTTGAGATCTTAGTGTGTGCTAAATCTTCTAGTTAGTGGTTCAAATTCAGCAGGTCTGTGTCATCTTAGGGCCTTTTTATTATAACTGCTATCATAGGGTTCACATTGTCTTTGATGTTTCTTGTGGCACCAATTACGTGGTGCTAGTGAGACAATTAAGAAATTGACACATTAAGATCTAAATGCTTGCCAAAATAGATAAGGTTCTTTGTCTGCTGGAAAACCAAGTTGCTAGTTACATGCGTGTCTAAGTGTTATCACTCAATTGGTGTCCTAGGAGATATTGCATGCTTAACATAACAATCAATTTAGTCATGCTATCATAAGTTTAACAAGTTGTATTACTATAAATTTTTATTATTAATTGCTGCTATATACTTGAGGTATTTGAAGGGTTATATTGTATGCTTGAGGACTATTAGCAAGTTTTTGTTGTTATATGCTTTTATGCGCTATATATATATATAATGATACACAGGGAAGAATGAGCAATTGCAGAACAACAATGGCATTTGGCCCTCCAATCATGTAAAACATCCATACATGGGATTTATGTGAACTTATCCTAAAGTTTTGTTGTTTCTTTTTTTTTTTTTTGCTTTTCCTTTTTGCTCGTAGTACTTTTGTTGTATTCACAAACATAACTTTGTGTTATCTATGTTGCTATCCATGTCTTCCACTATGTGTACACTTCTTCTTGTGCTTTTAATCCTATATTTTTTCTATGCTTAAATGTTGAATGTCATGCTAGAGGTCGTAGTACTAACTTGTACTATGTCCCATAAATACTATGTGATAATCACAAACATGATTTGAATTATACGTTCTGCTATTAACAGATCTAGGATTCAAGGATTTCTTCTTCAAAGGTCTTGTAGAAGATTTTATAACAATTCCACAATTGAGTTCGGTCGAGGAGTGAACACCCTAGTTATTCTACCTTGATACTCCTCTCTAATCATTCTGTATGAAAGGGTGTGAGTAGTGTTGTACATGAAGCTGTAGGAGATTTCTACTCACTTATATTATCATGTGCAGATTCCAGGGCAATAAAGTTTTTTTTTCATATAAATATAATATTAATACCATAAGGTACTAAGGAATCTTACTTAGGACACGACTGCAGCATCCGTTCATCCTGGAATGAAGGCCTACGCAGCTTTGGTAAGCTAATTCATGTGTTAAGGAAAGTAAAAAAAAACAATTTAATACAAACAAAGATTTTACTACATGAGATTGAAATCCAACAAAATAAATTTGGAGAATATATAACACATTAAATAGGATAATTATTCTAGACAACCTATTATAACATTTCAATAATAAAACCTATCTACTCTCCTACACTAGGTAGGCCAAACCGACGTCAAGGCGCCAATCCATGTACATGTCCTCCTCATACTTCGTAATCTTGCTCCAAATGTAGCGTCTTCGATCCGAGTTGTTCATTAAAGATATAACTCGTTTCACAATAACACTAAGCATGAGCCCATAGCAAGCCAATGCTATAATATAATTCAACAATCATATTAATATTAGAGTACGGAAACAAAGGGAAAATAAAACCAAACTAAACTGAATCTTTATTAATCAATAATCTAAAATTGTCTTCAAATAAAACAAAATAAATCTCCTACTATAAAAATTCAGGACACAAAAGTCTATTACATCACACACTTTCATCTCACTAATCATAAAATAACTTCCTAACTGCAGAAAAGTAAACTCTTAATAACATAAATTGAAATCCTACATAAGACAGTAGTAATCGTGTTCTATGTAATCATCAGTTGGATACTCCTCACTAGTGCCCTGTGTCTCTACCCTAGCAGTATCTACCTCTCCAGGAATATCTGAAAACAGAACAAAACAAAGCAAAAATGAGATACAATATTCCAGCAAGTAACACATGCATGAATAAAATATTTTTATCATATATTTTCAAAATAGCATGTGTTTCAAATATAGAATAGTAACGGATAATTCATTTACAAACCAATTTCCAAATCAAATCCTTGCGATGTTGTTGTAACGCCCTGAACCTAGGTCAATGCAAAACAGGCACCCAACCCGAATCCGAAGTGCTACTGGGCCAAAAACATCAAAATACCAGACCAATAAATATAATTCATTCAACAATTAATATCAGAGTGCGGAAGTTTATCATCAATAAAAAAACTCAACAAGC
This sequence comes from Buxus sempervirens, assembly GCA_947561395.2. Lineage (NCBI taxonomy): Eukaryota > Viridiplantae > Streptophyta > Magnoliopsida > Buxales > Buxaceae > Buxus > Buxus sempervirens. The sequence goes on along the minus strand of OX387187.1, from coordinate 5,145,309 downwards.
ATGGATAAAAGTGTCCTCCAAACCATCGCATCAAATAAATCAAAGTCTGGTAAATAGGTTCTATCACTCTCACTCTCATAATCATCAAGTCCATAAAAAAAAACAAATAAGAAATCAAATGTATCTATCAACCGTATCAACCTCAAATCCTAACTACTCAGGATAGTAATAATCCTCTGGGAGAAAATCTGCAATCTTGTCCTGAGTATCAAACCCCAAGTCCCTTTCTTGCGTATCAGCTGAAAACAAAATAAGATAAAACACGAATGAGATATGAATATCCCAGTAGGTAACACTATGCATGAATAAACAGTTTATACATAAAAAAGTCATACTTTCATGCTTGATAAAGTAAATGAATAAACATGATACAATCTCAATAAATAAAACAGTAATCAAATAAAGACATTTCAATTAGATATAATCTTTCCCATCAACATCATATTCAACACAAAAGTGTAATAAGCAAAACCAAAACCAATCCATCATATGTCTTTGTAGGACTCATGAAGACAAGAAGGCCTTTAACAAGAAACTCTCCATTCACTATGCCACCACGACTTATGAGCGAAGCTAGTAAATCCTCAAACTCGAATCTCAATTTGACAATAAAAGGCCTAGACATCGACTTATTGTGCATGAAACTCATGGAGTTCGGCACGTACCACCCAAGCATGCAGCCCCTGAATCAATACATAGGGATAGCCGTTAGTCCGCACATACAGGGTACTCACCAGCAACATAAACATGAAATGAGACCCTACAGACATGAAGACCCCCAATGCAAATTAACTTGCAAAGGAAGCGCGAGTGCAAACTAGGAGTATCCAACCAAAGAAAAACCTCTTCACTTTTTAGCTTAACCCTATGGATCCATATGCAGCTATGCCCACTAGACACCAACAATAACAACTAACTCAAATCAATATAGTTAGTAATAGTGCCTAGTAGCATATAGGGTTTTCTGAAGCTTAAACTCTTTCCAAAGATAACTCTATAAAATAGTTTTTGGTTTGAAGTTCTTCTAAAGTTCAGAAATCAAGATAATTTAAAATATATTTTACTGAGTAAGAATTTTTCAATCAACTCAAACCAGATTTTGAAATAGCCCAAAAATCCTTTTATTTCAAATAAGAAAACCTTTTTGCAAACAACCCTAAATCACTCATCAAATTGTTTTTAATACAGAAGATCATTGAAAACAGTTGTGAACACTTAATATTTGTTGATACAGATATTTAATATCATTTAAAAATAATTTTTGTATTGAAATTTCTCTTTAAAATTCAGAAATTCAGGTTTCTATAATGGTCGCTTAGGCAATCTGGATTGATGATTGTATGTTTAAAAATTCTGAAAATCAACACAGCCGCTCGACATAGGTGCTCAGGTGATGCAATAGGTGACTTATCTAAAAATAAGTTTTTTTAATTGTCGCTCAACCTTGGTCGCTTAGGCGATTGTTGGGTGATTAACTTTCTAAAATACACAAGCAAGCCAAACGACCAGATCGCTCAGGTGATCGTGTCAGGCGCTCGACAAACAGCGGCTAAATCCAACTTCTGAAAAAAGTTTTTATGCAACAAACAACATTCTATACATCGAAATCATCTCTAATATCTTCAAAAATATGTATTCAATACTTCCAGATCATTCAGAACAATCAAACCACAATAAAATTCAATATCGACTAAACGGGTGTGCTACCTACCTCTGTTCGTTCAAAGTCTTCTTCTTCTTCCTCTTTACTCTTAGTGTAGGTTCTGTTCTTTCCTTCTTCAGCAACACAAGACTCTTCTTGGGATGCAGAACTCTTCAAGAATAGCAAGACTCCACTGTTTCCTTCTTCTCTCTCTTTCTCTCAGTTCTTCTCTTATTCTTCTTTCAGCCCCAAGACTACGAATACAATAGGTTAGATATACGATTAGTCGTATATCATAATAAAACCCTATTTTTAATCTCATGATTCCACATATCTCCCTTCCATAAACTCCTATACTTCTAACCAATCAAATTAAAAGATAGCCTTAATTTAATACTTACCCCATTATTTCATGATCCAACGGTTGGATTTGTATCAAACTCCTGATCTCCTTCATCAATTTGATCACCTATATATTCCATTACAAACCATCAATAAAATCCACAATAAAATACTAATTATTATTTAATTTAAATTTCTGAAAATTTTCCGGGGTATTACAGTTATGACATCACAGGACTCATGAAAACAATACTTCTTTGAAGAGTTAAATGCCTGAGTCAAGGGTTGCCACCTCATGGCTTAGGTGCGAAGCTGAGATACACGGTCATCGACTTATCGTGGATCATCCAACTGAGATACATGGAGGGCTAGCACGTACAATCCAATCGACTGCAATAATGTGGGAATACCAGACTAAGATACGTGGTGGGTAGCCCAAAATAATAACCACATTGAGATACACGACGAGTCGGATTGCTGCAGCAAGACCAGATACAGGAAGGCTTCGTCGAGATACACAACGGGAGCATAGATGAAACAGGGTTAACTAAATAAAGAAAATACTATTTTCACTCCTAGCAAACTATGGATCCATACCAAGCTATGCTCATTTGTCATGACCTGGAACCAAGTTTGCCCCTCTAAGGCACGACCCATCCCATACCGTGGCAAGTGGGCCATTTTCATGCTAAAAATATGAGGGTTTTAAAAACTTTCTCTAAACAAGTGCATGTGCAAACATTTTATACATGTGCATATCAAAAGTGTTCTATATATATATATGAAGGAATGAAACAAAACTTGAGAGTTTAGTTACAAAATATTGGGTGACTAATCACTCCTCTCAATGTAAAGACTACAATCCAAAACTATACATGCACAATAAAGCAATAATCTAGGGCCTATAGGAATCCTCCTCTCTATACCCTATAGCTTTCTCCTTGCCTCTATCCCCAGCCTGGTCCTTCACACTGGACATCGATGGATCTGAAAAATAAGATAAGAAGCAACTGTGAGACGAATGTCTCAGTAAGCAACACATGCATGATTCAGTGAAAACACAGTTTATGCAAATATCTTTCGATAAACCATGACATGTAAGTAGTTTTAATACTACAAAATCCAAGGCATCTTATGTGTCATACAATAATGCATGCATGTGCCTCAGTGTACAGATAATCCATTTAATAGCAATCATGTACTTAATATTATCACTTGTTATCTAGGATGTTTATATATACTACACATGGCCCCATCTAGCTTCACCGATTCCACGTGGTGGCTAGGCATCTATACTAATTCCCCTTGACGTAGGCATCCATACGCTAATTCCCCTTGACGTATAGGCATCCACTGCCGATTCCCCGTAGCAAGTGGGCATCGGCCACCGATGATGCTTGTAAAACCCCGGATCTTCGACTAAGGTTAATTTCGTAGATTTCGTAATAAATCTAATAAATTTATTAAATGAATGATTCAGGAAATAGATAGGCAAGGGGAATTTTGGAATTTCGGGAAATGGAGTAAAATATAGTAAGTGGTGGATAAGATTTAATCGAAAATTTCATAATAATAAGTTAATTAAATTGGTAGGGTGAGAGTAAATTCTGGTTAGAAATTTAGTTCTATAATTAAGAGTTAAAAAGATTGAGTAGAAGCATTGGGTGAGCGAGCAACCAGCAAATCAGGGTAAAAGTGGATCTCAGCTCAGCTTATAAATGAGTTGCTAAATTCAAATTTCTGTTTTTGGTCGGAGGAAATCAGAAACAGAGCTCCGATGACCGTGTTGCTGGAGAGAGAGGGAGGCCAAAGGAATTATTAAAGTAAGGTCGAGATCAGATCTCAACAGATCTGGATGCTAATCTAGATCTGAGGCCATCGGAGGTGGAAATGTCTCCTGTCGTTGGTGTTGATCAGGAAGTTGGGAAGCTAGAAGAACTGCTTGTCAAATTAGGTAAGTAGCACCGGATTTCTTTGTAGTTTTGTAACCGATTGCATGATTGAAATCTGATCTAGGTGTTGTAAATCTCGAATTTCGTTGGGAGGTCATTTTGCGATCAAATTGTTAACGCGGAGCATGAACCTAAGTAGATTAATTTCAAATTGGATTTATAAGACTGTTAGAGATGTTAGGAGTTCGGACTTGTATTCCTAGAAGCTTAAATTTAAGTTAGTCCTATTGATCTCGAACTAACAGAGGCTAGAAACAACTATTGGGAAATTCAAGGGGTATGCGCTGGGTGCCGCTTACTGGCAGTACTCGGTGGCACCCAGCAGTAGTTCATTTGGTTGGTGAGTCGACCTGGCGCCTATTGCCGCCTACTGTCCTAAAGTTTGCGCATCCACCCAATTACCAGGCGATTGTGCGGCTGACCATTCTAGGTTGTTTTTCTCCACTTTAGCACTTCAAACACCTCTCTAGAAGTTAGGTTAAGATGCAAGAAGTATTATAAGATGGTCAAAACCCACAGAGATCATTCTGTAATTTATGGGGAGGAATTATGAGTTCTACAAGTCAGTTTTGAGGGGCCAGTGAGTAGTTAAATTCATGTCTGAGATCCATGAGGTAGTGGCTTTGCTTTATCTATGTTTTACTGTTATTTTCCAGCTTGTGAATTGTTAGCCTAAGTTTTATCGAATTACAAGGTGATGAGAAGGTTTTATGAAAAGGTATTTGTGTGAGTAAGGAAGTATATAACTGGTTTGGTCTTGTGTTTTGGGTTAGCTTTTCAATTGAATTTCATGGTGTTACTGTTCTGGACTTGAGCGATCCATTATGAGTTTGGTTTGTGATTGATGGTAATACCAGAGGTTGGTATATCATGCTACCAGAGATTGGTTTGTGGGTGAGTTGTTTGGTTTTGGTCTAGCTTGTCCTGGATCCAGAGTCTAAGCTTAGTAATGTGATGTGTTGCCTTTATTGTTGTAATTGCATAGCTATGAGTGTTGCCATGACCAAGGTATAGCAGCCCGTATCCTTGGATAGGCCGGGTTGTCAGTGTCGGAATCCGGAGTAGGCCGACATTGGATGACAAGTTCCTGGGTAGGCTGTCATTTCATAGTACCGAGCCTATGTTGGCAGGACTGTGTACTAGGAGGCTTGGATTTCACTCTGGCATGTTGAATTATTCAATTAAAGTGAATGCATAACATTGGCCTTGGGGTTGTTTTACTTTTCAATGCTGATAATTAGTTATTATTAAGGTCTAGTTTTTGATCGTTCAACATTACTATTGCGATTTTACTTATCTGTTGCAGTTCATTAAACATAACAACTTGGTCTGCTGAATTATTATGAGATTAGTCGGATTAATCGTGTTATCGCCATCGTTATTGGGGTATTATTCGATCCATGTATTATAACGATGATAACTGTATTGTGCATGCATGTGCTACTTATTGAGATATTCGTATCTCATTCCTTATTATTTGTTTTTTTGTTTTCAGCTGCTCGGAGAGATCCATGCATGTGGGTAGTTGCTCGATTATGTGAGTTTAGAGTTGGATTATTATATTTCTTATTTTAGTTTGGAATTGTAGTGCACTCTGATTGTATAGTTACTGTTGTATTCATGTTTTTCCTTCACCCTGATATTGCGATCCTGTGTTCTATATTAACCTCCGGAGATGAGTTATAGTTTTTCCTATGTAACTCAGATTCGGGTCGTTACAATGATGGTGTCGGGATGGTATCACAATAGAGCAGTACAGTAACAAGAACCACAGGCCATGGCATATATATACAAACATTCTCGTTTAAGTCTATGGATCCATACCTTAAGGGTTCATTATACTGATGTGTTTATTTAACAATTTCATAACAGTATAACAACAAGGGACGGAAGAATAACACATCAAATATATATATATATATATATATATATCCAAGCTTGAGTGGAGGATGCTAGTTCTCTATCTAAAAATGGTAGGAGCAAGGGTCCACTACCCCAACTGAGATGAACCGCTCACAACCTACCAAGACTTACTGGTCAATTGTTCATGTCAATACCTCATGCACACTTGCATGGAAATTGCTCAAGGGTAGCCCAAGGCCTTACCCGAGTCAATCTTGGGTCAAGCCCTCTACTCAATACATCTCAATGTCATTGGGGCCACTGCCCTCTCATTCATAGTGTCAATGTTAATGGGCCACTGCCCTTCTCTTTCTTAATACAAACGGGCCAAAGCCCTTAGTGGTGCAAATGTAATACGGGCCAATGCCCTTCACTCCAGGTCTAAAATACTAGGCCGAAGCCCATCTGGTCATGTGTGGTGTACTCACATTGATAGTCAATGGCAAAGGGTAGGTTTCCAGAAATTTTCTACCTTTCTTGACTCACTTTGGGCAACCTAAGCCCCAACTCTTTGGATACTTGAACAAGTTGGTTGTGGCTCTTGACTTCTACTTCTAAGGGTTATTTAGAAAGTGTTGGAAGTGGTGGAATCAAGTTATCCTATTTTTACAGTAATCTGGAACAGAAAATCTTTCTAAGACCTTCTTTGGCAAAACGTACCCAAAATCCTTGTTCTTTGGAATTTTGAGATACTTCCAGTTGAAACACCTCCTAGACACCTAACTCTCACTTATACATGGGTTGGATTTGAAAAAAAACAAAGGGTAGTTCAATCTGGGCTAAAAACTCAAATTTGGAAAATCTGGTAAGGGCACTCGATAGGTTGCTTGAGCCTGCTTCGAGCGGCCAGATATTTGCTCTCGGGTTCTTCTGTTAAGACACTTGCTAGAACAGTTGCTCAAGCGGCCATGCCTTAAATCACTTCCTATAACTACCTAAAACTACCGCCCGATGCCGTGCTCGAGCGGCTGGGCTTTTTGACAGTTCGTGAAATCCGAACTTTTAGGGATTTTGGTTTTTCTCAAATCTCACTTGTTCTGGGTGTTTTTGGGCTCGAAATCACTCATATCATGTGTAGAAATCTACTACCAACAAAACCCCTCAAAGAAATCCCTTACATTTGGCCTAGGACTCGTTTTCACATCTCAACCCTAACATTCATCTAAACATGCGATTTTGGCCGAAATTGGAAAAATAAGGTTGGGGTGGTGTTGCTTACCTCTTGCAAACTCTTAAGCAAGTTGTATAGCTCCTATTTCAAGCCACGAACAGCTCTTGATGTGCTCCTTGGAGATTTTCCCACAATCTCACCAAGCAAACCCCAAACGAGAATGGCTTCTCTTGGGTTCCTCTTCTTCTTTTCTTGCAAACCAGCACCTCCAATAGGTTTGAAATAGGTGGGGGATGAAAATGGGGAAGAAGGTGAAGAGAAGGAGATGAAGAAAATGAGAGTGGGAGAAGAGAGTGAAGACAAGGCTTTTGGGCAAAGGGTTGGTCGTGAATGGCTCTTCCTTGGTGTTTTCTCTCCACTTAAGTGACTTCCTCAAAACACTATATTTTACAGTTTTGCCACTCTCCTCCTACATTGCATACCACACCACACTTAGCAAAGTTGTCTCACCATATGAAATCTCATTTAACCACATGGAAGATGCTCACATTCACAGGTCATTGACAAGCCAGGGCTTAGCCACTTTGGCTGGCTTTAGGCTTGAGCTTCTCCAGCTTCACCTACACATCAAGCTTACTAATTAGGGTGTGCTAAGGATATTGGAGCGGGGTTTCACACCATTAGACACATAAAACAAAGTATTGAAAAACATGTTATCTTTAATACCAAAACAGTCCACAATATCCATAAATCAATCTCAAATCATCCCCAAGATACATGGAGGAAAACAAAATCTCAAACTCAAGCTACATGAGTGAGGAAATAACCACTTTGAGGTACATGGAGGAAAATTATCACAATTCTGCCAAAATAACCGTGGAAACATCTTTAGATAGGTCAAATACAAGTGTAGGAATCAATAAAATCAAACCAAGTTAAAAAGAAAAGGATTTGGAACGATAAACATGAATAAAAGCCATTTTAGTAGAACGTTCCCAAATTCTTTATAAAAATTCAAATTAATCATAGGTCAGTGTAAACATTCTCAAAACACCCTAATCTTATTGGTACATGAGTTGGAATTCAATAAAAATAATTTTATAATAAAAAACTAAGTATATTTCAAAAATATAAAATTCAGTCATGGGTGCTCGAGCACTGTCAAGCGTTATGTCAACCACTCGAGTAAAGTTGAATTTCCAGAATCTAGCCGCTCGGGATGGCGCTTGAGCCTTCCCCTAAGTGCTCGGTTTACCAAAATTTACAACTCTCAGGTTTGAAATTAAAAAAAAAAAAAAAACACAGGCGATGCGCCTTTGAGAGCACTCGAACGGCGATAAGTGTTACTACAATCACTATGGCGCCTGGCTTGGAACTTGAGCATGATTGCAAGCGTCTATATAAAGTCCTGAAAATCTGGGTTTCGTGAAATTTTGTGAGTTATAGAACTACAATCAAATAACACCAAACCAACTCCTCAAATCACTTTGAAATCATTCATAAATATCCTCTAAACATGTTAGATCAATCTAAACACAATAAAACTTAGTTCTACAATGTTTCTAAATCAAATCTAATCAAAACCAAACGTATGAACACACTTTAACAGTTTTTGTAGAAACCCAAAACATAATCATACAACCTACGAATCTCTTGTATAAAATGACATGGTTTTGCTTCTAAATCATCTCATAATACTTTCCAAATCATCCTTAACAAATAGACAAAAACCATACAATGATTAAACGAAAACAAGGGTGTTACTTGCCTCTTTCGCAAATCCAAAACTCCAAAACTAGCAAGAACAACAACTCTCCTTCTTCTCTTTCAATCTGAACGCGAGAATCCTTTCTTTCTTCTTCAGTATCTAAACCACATGTCCACAAGCCTTCTCTCAAAACCACACGTCCAAAACAAGTTGAATAAAGTTTCTAATTCCTTTAAAAACTCATATTTATACTCAAGGTCCAAGTCAAACCTATTTAGGAGTTGTTATTTTTACAACTCTTGCTTTAAACACTCACACACGCCCATTCATGTCCCTTTATGTAATTTCTCAAAATTTAATTAAAATATAATACCCTACCTTGCACCTCTATCATGCTCATGCACCATCACCAATTGGAATTCAAATAAAGCCTCAAAATTATACTTACGTGATTATTTATCTCCAATCTTTAATTCCTTAGCAAAATTCAGACTTGATATTTCTCTTCTTCTCCTATTCTATCAATATAATCTAGTTAATCACTTATTCCAATACTTTCCTCAATAAAATAATTAATTATTTAAAGGAAATTCGAGGGATTACACCAAATTCACATAGCTTGTAATGCCCTGAATCCGAGTCATTTTTTTTTGACTCGGATCAAGGCATTAACTTGTAATACATCACAATCAGCTCAAAAGATAAGACTAAAAGATTTAAGAGTTATCAAAGTGCTAGGGCGCTTAAATTATTCATTAGAATCTATATCTTATTATTTCATCAATTAATCAAATGAAAGGCAACTACAATTTAACTAACTCTCAAACTCTACTAAATCATCTACTATTATTCTAAGAAAATAAAAACATCTATATCAATAACCTACTATTGTCTTCTGGATATTCTACACTTCAAGCCCACTATCAGAATAAGCCAAGGCGTTCTCTTCAAGATCACCTGAAAACAAAACATTTAAAAGCAAGAATGAGATATAAAATCTCAGCAAGTAGCAACATACATGAAAGAAAACAGTTTATATATATATATAATATCCTTTACAAACCTTTCATGGTTGCCAACAATATCACAAGTATCGTTAAAACAAGAAGACAAAGCCGAAAAAATCAAATCTACAATTTTCCCCAAATTAATACAAATAGTATTTCCTAAAACAATTCATCATGTTAATCATCTCATTTTAATATTTCTTTTCAAAACTGTTCTTGTCAAAACATGGCGAAACCGAATAATCAATCTATTTCCTTTTAAAAGAAAACAAATCATATATAATTAGTAATTAAAACTCACCTTTAGGTAATAGCCTACCTCTACCGCAGGATGTAAACACGTAGTATTCACATCTCCTCCACAGGAGAATGCACATCTCTAAGACTGCAGGCACCCCCCGCAGGAGATAGCATAACTCAACCATAGAATGTGAATACATAGCACCTACATCTCTCCCGCAGGAGATAGCTTGCTCACCCTCAAGTGGTAACTAACTGTGAGACATGGAAAAAATCACCGGGATGATTTCCCCTCCGTCAACACACAGGCTCAAGGCAAATATGGGAGAGTCACCACCATTCAGATTTTAAGGGTGTGAATGGACACCAAAAGATTCAAAATAAGCAAAAAGAGCTAAAAGGCAAATACTAGAGTAAAAATAACTCTACTTGAAAATCAAATCCAGAGATAGGTAAGGGGATTAGATTATGAATGGGGGAAGGTGTTAGGCACCCCCATTCACCCACACAAGGTGGTTGCCAAGTGTTGTTCATGCTAAAAAATGAGAAAGCTTGCTAAAATCATCAAAAACCTTGGAAAAGGATTAAACAAATATGTGTTATTTCCACATGAGAAATCCAAATGAATTCTAGATCCTCTTTTATGTCAATATTACTTCTGGAATATCACCAATAGATGGAAATCAAAGCAAAAATTGCATAAAACCCAAGTTGAGTCAAATCCGGAAAATTCGGTAAAAGATAATTCCATTTGTCTTGAAATCCTTCAAATCCAATTTAAATTGAATCAAACCAAATTTATTTGAAAGATTATGATAAATATAAGACCCATGCAAATTTGCAATTAAATCCGGTTAAAAACCTAAGAGTTATCCTCCTTTAAAAGTGCTGTTGGAGATAGTTAAAGGTGACAAGTGGGCAAGTTTGGAAAATCATTTAAAAAACTTGGCTCCATATAAATCTATGAAATTTTGTGTGAATGAAGTCTGTATGGCCATATTTCAAATGAAACTAGCCTCATACAAAAATTCATTCGGATGTGCCTTGGGTGATCTCCCCAACAGGCCCCGATGATCACAGGTTTGCCCAAAAAAGTGCTGTTGAGTAGTTTTGAGTAAATTTGCTACCCACGACACAAATGGACTCAAACAATTATGAAACCAACTGGATTTGAAACTAGACTTCCAAAGGAAAACACAAAAATAAGAATCACTTGAATCAGACTTAAAACGAACACATGGCGCTCAGTCGAAGTGATAGGTTCCGTAATCAGACCTGAACTGACCTATCAACTTCGACAGAGAGGTGTCAAAAATCCGCTTGATAGAAATTAATGAAATTTTACAGGCATAAACTAGACAGCTCACCTTTCCCATGGCTCTGGAATCACTCCAAAATTCATCCGGACAATGAAGTTACGAGTGTCTGAAGTTGGGGTATAGTTGTTGTCAAGTTAAACCTTTTTAAAGAAAATCAACTCAAAATAGTGCTAAGGTGTGTGGAATCCGTGCAAGATGAATCAAAATCACTTGAAAAAGTGTTGAAGAACCTCCAGGAAAAATAGGGCACAAGTTTGGCTCACCATCCTCTCCGATTGGAAAGGATATGCCAAAAACCCCAAAAGTGAGCAAAAATGCCCAAAACCGAGAGGTTGGGCCTAGAGGCCTTTAATATTTGAAATAAACTTGATTGAAATCATGTTGAAAATCAATAAGAAACATCCCAAAATTGTTTGGGGCTGTTTATTCCAGATTTATCACAATAAATGCAATAAATCCGAAATATGAGTCGAATTCGACAAAAAAGTGCTATGTGTGCATGTGTAAAAATCCATTCTTCAACAATATAACAACATATAGCATGCATTCATATCAATCAAATGGGGTTCTAAAACAGCCTAGGGTTTCGTTCCATTATTGTTTCCCTTAGTTCTCTCTCCCCGTATAACGGTTCTTCAAGATAATCTTGAGGTACTTTGAATATGGAACGGTTTTCATAGAATCACAAGGCTTATTCCAACAAAGTTTTAATACTAGGATCAATCCTCAGTCTCGTTTCTCCTAGATCCCGCCTTTACGTTTTACGGCTAGGGGGAGTCTCGAGATTTCCACTCCTTTAATGAAGGATATGATGGTAAAAAGTGAAAACTCTCGGAAAACCCTAATTTTGAGCCAAAAAGCTTGTATCCGACATGTCAGGTCGGATACAAGCAATTCTCTTTGTATCCGACATTATCTATCAGATACAATAAAGATCCTTTGTATCCGACATTATCTGTCGGATACAATAGAGATGTTTTATATCCGACATTATTTGTCAGATACAAAAAAAAGAAGCTTTTATCTGAATTTTAACACAGGCAATACTTATTTACATGTAATATCGTTTAAGTAAATGTCTTACTTAAGATATTACATGTAAATAAGCAAACACCCCCCATTTGAATCCATTAAAAATAGTTCCAGACCCAAATTCCAAGTGAATAAAAAGTCAACTTTCCAGTTTCAGGCTAAATTCCAGTTTTTTAGGTCCGGTAAAAAGATTCAACATGTTAAAACCAAGGTATTCGTCAAGATTTAAAATCTTAAAAAATTCTTTTATGCAATAATATGGCTAAAAACCTGATTACAGGGAAAAATTATCTTGAAATCTTGCTTTAAAAAATATTTCATTTTCTGGGGTCAAAAGTCAACAAAATTCCACCGGAAAAAGTTTGACTTTGCACAAAATATTGAATTCGGGCTTTTTCCTTTACGGTTTTGGATTCAAATGGGTTAAGGATCTCAAACCCAATGCAAAGAATTGAAAATTCCAATAAAATATTTCTTTCCTTCAAGATTTATCAAAAATCGTGCAATTTTGGGGTGTCTACACTAACACACCCATCTTCCGTGTGGGATGAAATCACGTAGTAATCACATCTCCCCTACATGTGGTAAAAGTCTCCGCCACTAAGCGGGTAAAAGTCTCCGCCACCAAGCGAGTAAAGTCTCTACCACCAAACAGATAATAATCTCTGCCACCAAGCAGGTAATACACATTTCTGCCACCAAGCAGGTAATATACAAACACATCTCTGCTACCAAGCAGGTAAAACACATCTCTGCCACCAAGCAGGTAATCAATAAATCTGGCCATCAAGCTATTGTACAAATAATCCACATTCTAATATTGTATATAAATGTAACGCCTCGGATCCAAGTTACGTAGATAAAACCGTAACTTATCTCCGAAGGTTATTATATAACCCAGGATAGCAAATCAGAGTGAAGGAAAAACATGAATTAAACAATAACTATAAAATCAGAGTGCACTATAACCCAATCTCCAATATAAAATACCATAACCGAGGCTAACTCACATTAACCAAGCCTATACCCGCTAGTGCCGTCCTTACTAGAATTTGAAAACAAAACAAAACGGAAAGGAATGAGATACGAATATCCCAGTAAGCAGCACATGCATGCTCAAATACAGTTCATCAGTTCTAAAATATGATACAGTTGTAAATCATGCAACAGTAGCGATAACACCTCCGTTTTGAATAATCCGAGTAATTCAACAGTAATCCAATCAATCAGCATGAGATACAAGAATAATCTAGTTCAACAAACATATATGTAACATCAAATCAATAGTCGATAAGTCGCCGCAGGACTCATGAAATAAGACTGCCTTTGACTAGTGTAAGACCATGCTCACTATGCCACCTCCCGGCTTATGAGCGACGCCGAGCTACACGGTCATCGACTTATTGCAGGAGAACCCATTCAGATACAGTAATGGGTTGGCATGTACTATTCTAAACATAGCCGCAGCCAACCAGATACAGAGTAGACCTCATCGAGATACACGATGGAACGTGTACGTGAACAAAGTGTTACGACTAGCAAAGAACAATCCTTCCCACTATCTAGCTCCTAATATGGATCCATATCGAGCTATGCCCACTAAACTTTAAAACCAAAACCAACAGTGAAATCCAGTAAGCACAACTCAATTCAATCTAAATCATGTCATCCCAAGCTACACGAGACATCTTCGAGATACACGGAGGCAACAGCATCCCGAGATACACGGGGCATCCCCGAGATACACGGAGGTAAGATAATCATCAATCCATCAAAAATCCCAAAAACATCATTGGAGTACGTGGAGAAAACCAATTAGTCACATTTATCCAAAATAATTTGATTTTAAGTCCTTTTTAAAAATATTGCATAAAATTCCCTTTTTATAGTCAAAGTTTGATGAAATTGCTCAATTTCGGTTAAACCGGAAAATCCGAGTATTGAAACCAAAATTTAACTATGTTACTTAATTCTGTCTTGTATTACTTGCTTAAAACCTAACCAGTAGTTTACAATTAAAATTTATACTCATAACACTCTCATTTAGCCTAAATCCCCAATTCCTTACTTAACAGTCATATTTTTTCTAAAATTCCCACATTGATTTCAATAATTAAAATCTCAATTGTGATCCTATTTCCAATGTGTCACATCCTTTAAAAGTCCTTTAATAACTTCTAAATAAATTTCCTAATGATTCCCACAATGAAAATTTAAAAGCAATTACAACAATATAGAAACATATAAGCTGCTGGGAGGGTGGGCGCTCCTCAGCCATCCCCAGCAATCCTGGGCGCTCCCTCTAAATTCCACAATGTGGGTTGTTGCTGGAGCAATCCAACTAGGACTGACCTAATGTTTAGTTTCCAAGACTTTTTCCATGATAAAATTGCCCCTCCCAATAATATGTTTCACCTTACTTGGTTTTAATTTAATCTCTCAAACCATTAATACAACCTTAGTTGCCCATATTAATACTTAAACCAACTTCAGCAACCTTGACCTTGAGTTCTATTTTCTACACTTCTGGTTTATCAAAAGTATTTCCCCAATAAGTTTTACAAATTAAAAGTATAGGTGCTGGATAGATTCTAGAACTCATAAGAACACTTTACTTAATTTGCTGATTTTCCAATCTTTAATACCTGAATCATAACCCAAATCTAGCCTTACTTATTTCCCAATAGTCCCTTAAATATTCCTAGTTAGCTTCCCAAATATTTTTCCCATTGTTAGAACTAAGAATTTAAGTTCGAATCATACTGAGCATGAGCTGAGCGCCACTCAGCAATGTTCAGCAATCCTAGGCGCTCTGGCCATTCAATGCTATACAGTGTGGCAGGTCTTTTTACCAAAAGAGCTAACCTATATTAGTTCTTCTAAACCATTTACATATCTTTCCTAGCCCTCTAATTGCTGCTCCTGTTTCCACAAGGTTCAGCAACCCTGTTTTCATGAATTCCATTTCAGCACATCTTGATCAACCCAAAATCCTTCAAGTTTACCTTCACCTAAGATCCCTAACATAAATCTCTAATTAGGATTGAAATAGCACTTTAAAAGCTAGAGGAATAGGCTGGGATTTAACTGGGCGCCAACCTTTGGGAAGGTAGGTGATCCTCAACAATGCTCAGTGCCCAGGCCATATTTCCAGATTTAAGTACTATTAATGAGAATAACATCACGACTGATCTAAGGCCTTGCATTCGAATTATTTCTAGGATGGTCTTAACACCCTATGCATAATTTAAACATCAATACAAACTAATTTGGTCACCCATCAATACCACTTACATTAGTTGTTCATGCCAATTCTAAATTCTGAAACTCAGCTACAGCAACAATGATTCTTAGTTCTAACATGAATTATAATATATTTTGCCTATGATTCCTCTTTAGCATAACAGTATTCGTCCTACTAAACTACAGATCTAACCTGGAAATTTAATTGAAACATTTAACATATATGAATAAATCTGGGCGCCAAAAACAGCAAAACAGAGGGTCGGTTGCATGCTCATCCTAATTACACAATTTTTCAGTTTAAATCAATCAAATCCAAATGAGGTTGTGCTACTCACCTTTAAATGTTGAATTAAAGTTGCTGAAATCTCAGATTCACCAAAAGGATCTCAAAATTCTCCACTCCAGATCCAAACGGCTGATTTCTCTGTAAAAATTCTACTAACTTGATCAGGTCTATATAGATCTGATATCTAATTTGAATTAGCCATGAAATTAAACGAAGACATCTAAAATTTATACTAACCTATTTGATTGATCTGAATTCATGGAATTTATCTGCTCCAACAGCAAATAAGGTGCTGCTGCAGGAACACTTAAGCTCAACTTCAAACAGGGAAATCATGATCAGTCCAATTCTTCTCTCTAATCACAACAAGACTTTAGGATTTTCCTTCACTAGCCTAGCTCTCCTTCCTTCTAAATTCTCTAATCTCCCGGCTGCTCACTCAACTCCAAACGAAACAACCAACGAATTTACTATTGTTTATATAGCCGCCAGAAAATAATTTAAAGCATGATGCCATGCTTTGGCACTCCACAATTTTTCCTATACCAGCAAAGATAAATGGCCCTAATTCCAATCTACCACATCATCTGACCATCCCATACCAGCCAATTACAGTTAACCAACACTCCTTACCTATTAAATTAAATTTCTCCATCTGGTTCAACAAAATTCCTGGTTTGATCGCTTTTCCCCCATTTCTGAATTTTTCAGTCAATTAATTAATTCTAACCATTGAAATTTTCCTAACAATTTCTCATACCTCTTTAATTGAAATTTTCCTTTCCAGTTTTTGATCAAAAGTCCCCGGTTAACGTCTTGGTCTCCTTCCTCCTCAAAATTACTAATTAACCATAACTTAATTACTTAACCAATAAATTTTAATTCCAATAAAATTTTGGGATTTTACAATAAAATAGTTTGTTCATGTTCAATCAATAATCCAAAACCTCTTGTTAATACTTATTATATTTCTAGTGTGAAGTTCTTCTAAAGTTCAGAAATCAAGATACTTTAAAATATATTTTACTGAGTAAGAATCAACTCAAATCAGATTGTGAAATAGTCCCAAAAATCCTTTTTTTTTCCAAAGTAAGACAACCTTTTTGCAAATAAACCTAAATTCCTCTTCAAATTGTTTTTAATACAAAAGATCATTGAAAACAGTTGTATGCACTTCATATATTTAAATTCATTTAAAAATCATTTTGTATTGGAATAATTCTTCAATTTCAGAAAATCAAGTTTTTGTATTGATCGCCCAACCCCATCGCCTAGGAGACCTGGTTGGGCGATCGTGTTTTAAAGTTTAAATAAAAAATAACATGGGCGCTCAAGGTGGGCTGCCAGGCGATCCCCTTGGGTGACCTACCCAAAATCAATTCTTTTAACAGTCGCTCAACCCATCGCTCAGGCTGTCACGACCCAGAACCGAGCCTGCCCCTCCAAGGCACGACCCGTCCCAGACCGTAGCAAGTGGGCCTTTATACTTGTGCGCACCTGATTTCGGTCACACGACGAGGCGCATGCAAAATGATGCGTGCCTCGGGATTTGTTTGGAGTCGTCACTGCCTGATGGGGTGCAGGCAGACACTTGGGTGCTTATTTTTGTCTATTAAGGCTTGGTCTGCGGCTTGAGATTCTAAGCAAGTTCTCTGTTGTGGTCTGGGGAAGTCCGTAGACACCTCAGTCCACCCCGTTGAATGACGGGTCCCATGGTTTCCTGGTTTTGAGTCAACCTTTGGTCTCTCACTCACCCGTTCCTAATCCAGCATTCAATTCGGTTAAGTCTGGCGGGACCGTCAAAGCAGTGTGGGTCCCTTTACTTGATTTTATCTTTTTAGTTAAAGATGAGATGAGTCTGATTGGGCAGGCCTCGTTGGAAGGCCCGCGGATTCCTTGGTGGGCTTGGTTGAGCCCACGTGTCCCCTGGTGGGCCTCGGTCTAACTTGAGAGGCCCTTTGGGCTTGGTTCAAATGAATTGATTTTATTTAATGGTTCAAATTGAAAGGTTTAAGTGATTTCTATGCACAAGTGGACCGGGACTGTTTGTGGGCCCTTGAGTGGGCCACACAGTTGGTTGCCAAATGATTTAAGTTTATCTTGCTTAATTTGTGCCAAAACGGGCCAGGCCTTGGGCTTGGGGCCCTTTACCTGGGCTTGGGCTTGAAAACCCAAGGCTTCCTGAGTTAGGGTTTGGAAACCCTAAGTTGGTTCTATTTAATGCGTTTTAGCGGGCCCGATCGGCCCTACCCGCAGTCTCGGCCAAACCAAGCCTAGATCTAAACATACATGCTACCCCAGTTGGGCTTTGGTGGGCCTCCAATGGTGTGGCCCACTCATTCGGTTAAATTTATCTTGATTTATCAAAAAAAGTCTGTCGGGCTTGGGGGACCCCGTTGGAAGGCCCACCGGGAATCAATTTGGATCAGGTCGGTCCATGGCCCATCTTGGGTTTTCGGGTGACCCGGAAACCCTTCTGGTTCATCCGGATTGATCAAACAAACCAAAAAATTAGCACAATATCACAAAATTAGCAAAAATGCAGTCTAGCAGTGTAGCCGGCCTGAGATGCCGGTTACACACAAGGCTCAGTGTATCCGGCATCTTTAGCCGGCTACAAATAAGGCTTTGTTGATCCGACCTGAGTTGCCGGATCAACATACAGAAGCCTTTTTTCGGATTTTTCAAAGGGGGTTGGGTTTCTGGGTCGTCTAGGATGTTCCAGGGATTGTGTGGGCTCCTGTGTGAGCCCACATTGGTTCAGGTGAGAGCCACTTGGCTCTCTTCTTGATGTTTTGAAAATTAAAGGGAGGAGATGGTGGCCGGGGCTTGCCTCCTCCTCTTTTCTGGACCCACTTGATGCACAAATAAGGACTCAAGTGTCCCTGTCTTGGGTCCCTTTTTCTTCTAAAAGATCCACCATTATCCTACATAAACAGCAAGCGAAGTGGAGCATCCACGAACATGCTTCAAGTAAACAAAAACCCAATCCAGCCCCATGGAACGTGTGCAAAGGGGGGACTGACTTTTCATGGCCAAAACAACAACTAAAAATGAGTTATAACCCTAAGTGAACACATGCAAAAGTAAAGAAAAACAAGCATGCTTAAAGCTATGATCCTATCCAAATGAGTAAAGGAACATATATCACCCATCCCTCCTATTATAACCATATGCACCCAACTCACACATCTAACTAAAAAGTGTCTAAAGAAGGGAATAGGGGGGATTAAATTGGGATACAATAGATGATCATGCTAAAGGGAACATGCTCCCCTACAAATAATTGAAACAAAACTCAAAATAGCAACTTAATGGGGCTAAAAATGAGATAGGCTCTCTCCTACCCTTATAGACCTCCACATTACCGAAAAAAGAGAAGAAAAGGCATGCAAATGGACATCTATACCAGATTTATGCTAGGGAAAAGACAATATTAGAAAACTTTTCAGAAAAATCTTATTATAATATATATGCAACACAACATGATGGGGAGCCTCACCTTGAGATTGGAATCCTCTTTGAGGATGTGCTTGAGTCTCCTCGTGGCACCACAGTCCTTGGGCAGCACCTCCTCCTCTCCAAATGATCTCCAAGACCTCCTCCAAGTGATGGAAGTGAAGGAAAGTGGTAGAGAAATGGCTTGGGGGAAGAGGTTCAAGAGAGTGGGAGAGATGAAGAGAGCTTGGGGGAGATGGGAGAGAGGTTAGAGAAGAGAATGGAGAGACCAAAATGTGCTCAACCCCCTAATGCATCCCACCCCCTCCCCTTTTATAGGAGATGTTGCTTAAGGGTTAAGAAAGACCAATTTTTAAATATTTTTATCAAAAGTGACTTTTTTATTGTTATTTCTTACTTGTGACTTATTACTTTTTACTTAATGGTTAAGAAAGACTCTTTTATTAATATTTTTTACTTAGGGGTTAAGAAAGACTGTTTTTGTTAATATTTTTGTTTACTTAAGGGTTAAAAAGGGGGACGTCCACGTGGCGTAGTTTGCCACGTGGACAGTTTATTTTTGACCAAGGATTGTCCATAACTCTCTCATTTGAGCTCCGATTCTGGCAAACTCAGTTGCGTTGGAACCGGGTTGACATCCTCTATCTACTGAGCTAGAGTTTAGCAGCAAATTTGGGTTTTTTAGCAGAAGTGCCGAGTTGCGTCCCGGAGCCAACTTTGCTCATATTTCCTTATCCCGGACTTCGATTCCAGCAAACTCAGTTGCGTTGGAATTGTGTCGAGATGCTCTTTCTGCTGGTATCAAATGGGGTAGCTGATTTGGGGTTTAGCAGAAATTCAATTTCTGCTTTTCTCATATTTGACCAGTCCATAACTTCTTCATTTGGACTCCGATTTGAGCAAACTCAGTTCCATTAAAATCGTATCGGAATCCTCTTTCCAATGGTGAGAAGTATGGTGATTGATTTGCACCAGATAAAAAAGTCAACTTTTTGACTTTCTCAGGTTTGACTTTTCAATTAAAATTTCATTTTCTGCATTTTGGGAGATGCAAAAATGCGGTGCTTACAATACTCAATAAAACACGAAGGATTTAAAACTTTTTCTCACAAGTGCCAGTGATAGTACAATTCATGCTGTGCATATTAAAAGTGTGTTCTATATATAAAAGAAATGTAATAGTACACGAGAGTTAGTTACAAAAAGACGGGTTACTATATCACTCCTCTCAAGGTACAAAGGCTACAGTCCAAAACTATACATGTATTTCAAAATAAAAGGCTAAGGCCTATAGAAGTCCTCTCAATACCCAAGGCTTTCTCTTTGCCTTTATCCCCCAACCCGGTCCTTCACACCGGACATCGATGGATCTGAAAAACAAGAAGTAAAGCAACTGTGAGACGAATGTCTCAGTAAGCAACACATGCATGCACGAGAAAACACAGTTTATGCAAATATATCTTGATGAAACCATGACATGCGGTTTATTTGAGATCATAAATCAAATATCACATTTTAGTGCCATACAATTTGGTGCATGCTTGTGCTTCAATGTACAGTTTATGCAATTAACATAATCATTCATTCGATCTCACAATTGATCATACAGGTGATTTGGTATCATATTATACATCATCAATACCTCTCATCTAGCATCACCAATTACATGCGGTGGCTAGGCATCTACGCCGATCTTACGTGACGTAGGCATCTACTATTATTATAGTTACATATGTTGTATGAATATCCATAGAAGATTACTCAATAATACTTAAGGTGGTATCACAATACCATTGAAAACATCATTCACAGTTATTCATCTAGCTTCACCATCTACACATGGTGGCTAGGCATACATTACACATCCATTGCTATCTACACATAGCCAATGGGCATCGGCCACCGAATACACAGGGTGCCGGAAGAACATATACCTTCATTGCTGTCTACACATAGCCAATGGGCATCGGCCACCGAGTACACAGGGTGCCAGAATGATACTCATCCATTGCTGATTACACATAGCGAATGGGCATCGGCCACCAATCACATGGTGCTGGAAGAATACCGTATAATATGAACAGTAACCATGGCACTTGGCCATAAAACAATGTGTATGCACAAATCCTACTTGTATAACATGGAATGTAGTAAGGTTACTTCCTATATCATGTGGTTCATGCACTCAGGCATGCCAGATCTCAAAGGTAGCCTTTGGCCTTATCCGAGTCATTCTTGGGCCAAGCCCTTATTTATTACTCATGGATTCTAGGCCACTGCCATCCATTCACTTTCAATAACTAGGGGCTACTACCCTCTGTTCAATGTGTATATATATATATATATATATAAGTACCATGGGGCCACAACCCCTTTCACTTCATGCCACAAGTAGTGGGTCAATGCCTTTGGTATCTTACAATTCACTACGGGCTAATGCCCTTAAGATCATGCAAATCCAGATGGCCATTGCCCTTCCTATCTTGTAATTTAATACGGCTAATGCCCTTCCATGTCTGGTGCCAAATTCCAGGCTGAAGCCCAACATACCAAGTGTAGACACCCAAAATTGCACTACAAAATGAGAAAATAATTGAAAATATTAATTGGGATTTAAAACAGGTAAAAAAAGTGTAAAATCTGGCCAAGCTGGTCATGACCGTATTTTGTTTACGGTCTGGTCATACCTGCAGTTGATATACGGTCACGGCGTGCTCGTATTAATAATACGGGCAGGGCGCGACCGTAATATATTTACGGGCGCATTAGATTCGTGCGAGTTTTATCCTTTCTCGATTTCTAAGCCTTATCTTCAGTCTAATATCCCTTTAAATGAGCGAATTATATCTTTTATTCGTTCGAAATATCTTTGTGGATAAAGGATTGGCATGATCTTGTGTTTAACTCAAACTGAAACTCTATCTTGCCAAACCTTGGACCAACCATACCCCTGTGTTTGCCTATAAATAGAGGGCCCTTCCTCAAGCAAAAGGCCAAGAAAATTTGAAGTCCAAGGAGCTCCAAGAGAAAAGAGGAATCCCTGCTGCTCTGCTTGCTCAATCCAGGTAAGTCCCTTTTCCCTTTTATTTTCTGTCTTCAATTCTAGAAGTAATAGGATCTTCTCTATTGCTGTAGAATAAGGCCACATCTTTTATCTTGTATTCCTAAACTTGTCTCTAAGTACCTCAAGAGTCTCTCTAACCGTAAAACGTGAAGAGAGAGCTAGGGGAAAAGAGAACAGGTGGATCCCTAGAATAGAACCCCATATCTGTTTTTCTCCTTTTTTTTAGAATAAAGCCTTTGATTGTGTTTGTATACCCAAACCTATCTCCAAGTACCTCAAGAATCCTCTCTAGCCGTAAAACGTGAAGAGAGAGCCAGGGGAAAAGAGAACAGGTGGATCCGTAGGGTAGACTCCCATGTGCTCTAATTTGTGAGATATGGCTGCTTTGGATATCCTGTTCATATTTTAATGATCTTGTGATTGAATCTGAATGAATCCTATGAATCCATGGTGTTTATAGCATGAGATCCCCACTTTTTTCTAAAATTTGGATTTTCACATATTTGCACCTACAGCACTGTTTTCGTGATTTTTGTGATATTAGGCTAAGACCCTGGATCCATCATGATCAGTATGATAGATCTGGATCCAGAAGCCTGAAAATAAATTCTAGGGTTTCATGATATGGTTTTTGAGTTGTTTTTCACTTTTGAGAGAAGACCCTACGGTCTGAGTTCTCCCCTTTTGATGTTCTTCATCAACGTGGGTATTTTTGGTTTTGATTTCTTGATTTAATGTGAAATTTGGGCTCTACCTATATCCTGGACTATTTAAGTTCAATTCTGAAATATTTTATAAAAATCATATTTTTCTAGATTTCTAGAATTTAACTTGAAGCCAGATTTTTGAAGATTTCACTTTATTTTGGTTTTATTTGATTTTATCTCAATTTTGTTTTGATCATGAAACCCTAGGAATGTTATGATCATATTTGAAAGTTCTGGATCAATTAGGCTATTCGTATGAAAAAACCATACAGTTGACTTTTGGTGACTTTTTATGATTTTTGTAGCAAGCTCTTTTTTCCTTTATTTTAACATGAACAATACTTGGCAACCACCTTGTGTGGATGAATAGGGGTGCCTAACACCTTCCCCTGTTCATAACCTAATCCCCTTACCCATCTCTGGTTGTTTTTTAAAGAGGGTTATGTTTACCCTAAAATTGCCTTTTGAGCTTATTTGATATTTTGGTGTCCATTCATACCTAAACAGAATGGTGGTGACTCTTTGTTTTTAACCAATCCCGTGTGATGATTGAGGAAGTCATTGAATTGATTTTTTCCCGTGTCTCACAACTGGCGATTCCGCTGGGACTTGAGGATTTCAGCCTTTTGGTGTTTGTTCATGTTTTTGATTTTTTTGATTTGCTTGCTATTTTGTGTTCTTAAGCATGTTGGGTATGTTTTAAATCTGAATTATTGCTTAAGAATTCATGGGGGTAGAAACATGCTTAATTTTGATTTATAGGATTGTTTCTAGAAACATGTGTAGGGGAGGTTCGTTTTGCTGAATCATGTTTATTTCTTTCTATATTTTTTTTATAATAGCATGTTTTAATTTTCAGCATGATCTCCATGGTGATTTTTTGGTGTATAACATGATCAGATGTTTGCATGATTGGATGATTTTTATGAGCATGTTTTAGGTGCTATAGGGATTGCTTTGTGTATTTGTTTACTTTATATATGCTTTCCTATTATGCCTTGGTTTGTATATGCATGGTTACGAAAAGAGTGGCAAGGGTTTGGGACGTTGTGAATGCACCCAATTTTTACAATGCACTGTGCACATTTTATTTTACACAGCCTACCTATAACCTATAGGAAGTTGAACCCAAATGTGTGTAGCTTGGCGCAACGAGGTCGATACTTCGGAAAGCGAAAGTGAAAACATTCACCTTAGAACTTTGGGCCAATGATGTGATGATAACGTGGATCTGTGATTCGATTCTGGTCATCACTAGACTTGAGTGCTAAGTTGCCATTAAGCCAAAACCCAAAGCCCCCACACTTGAAGGTGGAGTTAAACACGTTTTTGGCTAAAGTACACAATTACGGGGGAATATGGGCTTGTAATTGAGGGAAGGCCGTTTGCATGGCTCACAAACCAGGGCATAATGCGGATCCCATATTGAAGGTAAACAAGGTAACCTTAATTTTTGCATTATTTTCATGTCATAGGGGTGTCATGGTGTCCATCATTTGGGGTAAAATTGGTCCCAAATATGCATGTTTTCTAAAATTGGTGTAGCCCATAGGAAGAGTTTTTACCTCTGTTTAGAATCAATCCTACCCAATGTTCATACAAGAGGCAACTCAAGGGTACTATACCCCTGAATATGGTGTCGATTTGGAGGGTACATGTGCCCTCCTAAACATGTGTTTTTGCAAATAGGCCAAAGTCCACTTTGGGATAGTTTAGAAGCTTGGCAATGGGTGAACCGTATGTTTGGATGAGCAATCAAAGTGATCAAATCATGTAAAAACTGGGAAAACATAAAAGAGCTCCGTAAAACCACATTTAGTACACGGGCTGGGCTCGCCCGTATTGGTTATACGGGCTGGGCTCGCCCGTGTTTTCCATACGGTCACGGCTTGCTCGTAATTTGAATACGGGCAGGGTTGGACTGTACTGTGTATGCAGTCTTAGCGGAAAATTCAATTTTAACCAGTTTTTCCCACTAAATCTTGTTCCTTTAACCTTTAAATAATGATAAAGGGAAATGAGTTTGAATAAAATGCTTCAAAAAAAAATAAATTAAAAAAAATGTGAGAGAATCATTTGGGCATCTGAAAGCCTTTGAATTTCAGATCTTTTTCCTTGGGCCTTTGAAAGCCTTTGAATTTCAGACCTTTATAAAAAATCTCTGGGCCTCTGAAAGCCTTTGAATTTCAGACCTTTTGCAAAAATATCCTTGGGCCTCTGAAAGCCTTTGAATTTCAGATCTTTTTCCTTTGGGCCGTCTAAAAGCTTCTGAATTTTAGACAAATCATTTCTTTGGGCCGTCTATAAGCCTCTGAATTATAGACACATATCTTTTGGGCCTTTGAAAGCCTTTGAATTTCAGACCTTTTGGAAAAATATCCCTGGGCCTCTGAAAGCCTTTGAATTTCAGATCCTTTTTTCTTTTTGTGGGACCTGTTGGAAGCCCTAGAATATTCCAACAAACCTTTGCTTGGGCCTCTGAAAGCCTTTGAATTTCAAGTCTTTTTCTTTGGGCCTCTGAAAGCATTTAAATTTCAAGTCTTTTTCTTTGGGCCTTTGAAAGCCTTTGAATTTCAGACCTTTCTAAAAAATCTTTGGGCCTCTGAAAGCCTTTGAATTTTAGATCTTTTTCTTTGGGCCATCTAAAAGCCTCTAAATTTTAGACAAATCATTTCTTTAGGCCATCTAAAAGCCTCTGAATTTTAGACACAACCTTTTTGGGCCATCTATAAGCCTCTGAATTATAGACACATAACCTTTTTGGGCCGTCTAAAAGCCTCTGAATTTTAGACACAACCTTTTTGGGCCGTCTAAAAGCCTTTGAATTTTAGACAGATCACTTCTTTGGGCCGTCTATAAGCCTCTGAATTATAGATACATATCCTTTGGGCCGTCTAAAAGCCTCTGAATTTTAGACAAATCATTTCTTTGGACCGTCTAAAAGCCTCTGAATTTTAGACAAATCATTTCTTTGGGCTGTCTATAAGCCCCTGAATTATAGACACATATCCTTTTGGGCCATTTGAAAGCCTCTGAATTTCAAATATCAATCTTTTTGGGCCGTCTAAAAGCCTCTGAATTTTAGACATTTTTCATTCTTTGTGGGACACTTGGAAGCCCTAGAATATTCCAATAATTCAAAAACAAAAGCACAAAAAGGAAGCAAATAAAGAAAAAAAATCCAAACTCTGTTCACCCAGCATGCATATAGGCATTCATAGGTATGTGAATAAGATTAAATTGGCACTGATATTTTCTCTTTATTTTTTCCAGGTACCAAGTACACTTGCAACCATAGCTCCTGTAATCAGATCAAGAGCTCGCACAATGAATCCCATTGAGAACGAAGCTGATGGTCCTAGTCAAGACATTGCCTTGCTGCAAGAGCAAGTGGCAAGAATTGCCCAAATGCTAGAAAACTTACTGGCGGTGCAGGCCCAGCAAGTCGAAGCCCAGAACCAAGCCTCCACTTCCAACCAAGCACCTCCACCTCAAACCAACATTCCACCTCCAGTTCAACCTATTCCTGAACCCATTTCTGAACTTACCCTTGAACCTATACTGATCAGGGAAGAAACAGTTGAGTCTGAGAAAGAAAAGGAAAAAGAGAGAATGAGGGATGAGATGGAAAAGAAGTTCATGCATAGGCTGGAGATGATTCAGGATGAACTGAGGGAGGTAAAAGGGGTGAATAACTTTGGAGGCACCAATTTCGAAGATTTGTGTTTATACCCCAATGTATGCTTACCGGCCAAGTTCAAGTGCCCAGACCTAGACAAATACAATGGCACTGGCTGCCCCATGAGCCACTTGAAGTTGTACTACGGAGCCCTATGCCAGTTCGGTCGGGATGATGGCATACTGATTCAGCTCTTCCAAAGGAGCTTGACTGGAACTGCTTTGAGGTGGTTCGCCACTTTAGACTATAGAAGGATTAGAAGATGGAAGGACCTAGCAGACGCCTTCTTGGCCCGGTACAAGTTCAATTCTGAGATCATGCCAGATAGGTATGATATGATGAGGATGAGCAAAAGTAAGGACGAATCTGTAAGGCAATATGCTAAAAGATGGAGGGAGACTACCTCTCAGGTCAGGCCACCTATGCTGGAGCCAGAAATG
Source organism: Buxus sempervirens (assembly GCA_947561395.2). Classification (NCBI taxonomy): domain Eukaryota; kingdom Viridiplantae; phylum Streptophyta; class Magnoliopsida; order Buxales; family Buxaceae; genus Buxus; species Buxus sempervirens. The sequence continues at coordinate 5,118,173 of OX387187.1, read as the reverse complement.
ATCTCCACTTTCATCAGTACACTGGGGCAACCATTTTATAGTCACTTGGTGGGTCAAACTACCACCAACTTTGCTGCCCTAGTGCAAGTGGCAGACAGAATTGAAGATGGGATCAAGTCTAGGAAAATAGCTGATTACTCTTCAGTGTTAAACCATGAGGCTTCCACCACTTTCTCCACTCATAACAAGGGAAATGGCAATGGAAAGGAAAAATCTGAGGAAAGGAGAGAAGCAGAAGTAAATATGGTGTAACTTCCTAGGAAACACTTTCAAATCAATGCCTACCCACCTCCTATCAAGCCAACCCATCAAGTTCCTTTGCTGCCTATCCAAATAAATGTACCTTCAGTACAGCCTGTCAATGAGGAAATAGAAGTACGGAAGATAAGGGAGTTTTGAAAACTGCTTATGAGACCATCTGAACTTTTGCATACTTTACTTCAAAAGGGTTACATGACTTTGAGGTTGCCAAATCCTCATTCAAGCAAAGGGAAGGGTTGTGATTCATCTGCAATCTGTGATTATCATATGAGCATTCCGGGCATACCACAGATCGTTGCTTGGCCCTAAAGCATGCAATCCAGGATTTGTTGGATAATAACTCCTTATCATTCAATTCAGTCACTCCCATCCCACCTACCGATAACAATGGGATAGGAAGCTCAAATGCAATAGGGGCAATTTTCTCTAGAGAAAGAAGATTTGACCCTTCTCAGCTTATCGCTCCTATTGGTCCAACAGTTAGGGTTTATCTTGAAAGAAATGCTCCTGGTTATGAGCAGGAAGGCTTGCCTCACTCAGCAGGAGAAAGAAATTATCAGAAAAAGGGAGAAAAGTCAACTTTTGCCTTTGAGAACAGGGGCAGTTTTCGAACTCCCATGTTCTTTGAAAAGAAACCCGCATAAAAAGAATGCACATTTCCTGAGGATCCTAAAGAGCCTTGTTCTCAGGAAGTGATTTCAATAAAGGCTCTTCAAAAAAAAAAAAAAAGATTTTTCCCTTTAAAATTTTTTCTAGAAAAAAAAAGTTTTCAGCAAGGTCCTTTTACTTATGAATCATATCTCTTATTGAATTTCATTGAGTTGAATATGACTTCGACATTGGACTCAATTTTGAGACCAAAATCAAAGAAAAAGACATTTTATAAGAAAATTCAAATCTTTTTAAGTGTCATGAGAAGAATATTCTGCAAAATTATGAAGTGACCAATTTTATGGCCTTTGGAACCAAAGATGACCCACAGTCTTCAACAGAAAAGATAGAAGAATATTTGAAGTTTTTTCATTAGAATACAGAAAGGATCGCATCACTTGCTGATTCGTTCAAAGGGAAGTTGAGAATATTGTTTGAAGAAATTTTGGGGCTTTGCACTTGAAAATATGGGAGAAGATTTGAAATTTTCGTTGGAAATAGAATTGGGTATTATTTGATGGAAAGAATCCAAATTCATAAGATTGATCAAAAGGTGAAGAACTTGTTCATAATATAGATCCTACTTGAAGAGTTAAGCATAAAAAAGGGAATGAAGGGACAATTGTTGAAGTTCAAAAGGGATTTTGAAGATGTTTTCAGAAAAAGGGGCCAAGAAATGAAAAAAAAAAGGAAAAAGAAAGAGGAAGAAAGAAGAAAAAGAGATCATGAGAATGTTTTTGAAATTGTGAAGAAAAAAATTGAAAAAGAAGTTCAATACTGGAGAATAAGTTTCAAATGAAGAAATGAAAGTGGGGGAAGAACTTCATTACTGAGGGCAATTTTGTATTCATTCCAAGGGAAGAAATGCCTTAAAAATTACAATTTCAGTTAACCCATTTGATCATATGGTATTTGAGCCTTTTATTCCTTTTCTTTCTAAATTAACACCAAGCCTTCGTTTCATCCCATTCATAAGTCCTCTTTGATTAAGAAATTTTGAATTACGGCAGCTTTGATTACATAGTTGCTGGTGATGAAGGATAAAAAAAAAAAAAGAAAAAAGAAGAAAAAAAAAGAAAAAGGAAAAAAATGAAGGAAATGTAGTGAAAACTCGAAAGGGCTCTACATGGCAAATAATCAGCTATCTACAAGAAGGAAATCGTCAAAGAGGAAAGTCTAGAATTGGTATAGATCCAAATGAAGTCCTCATATTGGAGGTTATTTTGAGATACAGTCACACATCAAGTGATTGAGGAAAATTCTCTTTTCAAGACTGAAGCAACATAATCAGAACTATGGTATGAAGCCTTTGTGAACAAGTTGATGGTCATCAAAATTGCCATTAAGAAATTATTGCTGAAGGTGAAGTCATAAATTCTCATATCATGGATACAATGAAGAAACAATTGCTCTTCAATTGGATGAAGGAAAATGTATTTCTAGACTAGGGCAAAAGAGTCAAATTGAAAGAATCATCATATCTAGAGCATAAATTGACAAGCCGATGGTCATGGGAATGATTCTAAAGGTTCCAAAGGCTTATTTTGGTCTTTCTTCATTTTCTGAAATAATCTTCTCATTATTCAACTTGATTTTAATTCTTTTGGACTATATGCTAATAAGTGATTGGATCAATTTTCAAAAAAAAATCAAAACATAAAAAAAGGCAAAAACTATATTTTTGGCCTATGATGAGCATCTATTTCTTTTCATAAAACATTGGTTTTTGCAAGCATTAGAGAATTTTGAGGCCACTAGTATAAAAAATATTTTCTTATGTTTGCATTTGCATTCTTCTATTAGGGTTTCTTTTTGGCAAAGGTAAACAAAAAAAAAGAAGGATAAAAAAAAAGAAAAAAGAAAAAAAAAGAAAAAAAGAAAAAAAAGAGAAAAAGGAAAAAAGAGGATCATCTCTACTGAGGGGCAAATACTTCTTCAAACAATCAAAACCGGGGCATGCTCAGTGTCTTTCCTTCTGGGTTTTCATTAGAATGAATTCAAACATCTGGAAGAAGCAGTCAAGCTTTAGTCTTCGAATTTGAAAGAAAAAAAAGGGCTTCGAAGCAATGGCATGTTTTCTTCGTTAAACAAGGGTTCCCAATTCTTCAATCATGAAGAAGGATTTTACTGGGGCAGCAAGAAGGCATGAAAGATAGGTCATGGGTTGTAAAGGCATGAGGTTAGCAGATCATGATCCATTAATCAAGATGAGGGCATTCACTTGGGCAATTAAAAAGCATGAAGACAGGTTATGGGCAATAAGGGCACATACATCGTTATTGAGAGAGCAAGAAGATAAAGAAGCAAAAGCAAGTTGCAGAATATTCAAGCACAGGTTCGGGCATCAAATGGCACCCAGGTATATCAAATAAGAAAATCAATCAGGAAAATTCAAAAGGTGAAAAACATCAAAATCAATTGAGTTTGCAGTGGTAAATTTTAAATCCACATTTTTTTCAAAATTTGCTTGTCTCAGATTTCTTTTCATAGCCACGAGAGTTCTAAGAAATCTGAGATAAGGAAGAGACGCCACCCCATCAGACTTCAAGCAGGAGTTTCATTGGCTATCTTCGAATCCATGTTTTTATCATTTCTTTGTTTGACCAAAGCAAGTTCAATTAATGAGATGTCTTTCAAATGTGCAATTTTGAGTTGTCTGTTCTTTGCTGTTCATTGTGCTACAACTACAAGCCATCCAGAAAAATTCATTTTTCATCATTTTCTCCAAACTTTTCAGAAGATTAATGTTTAGATTAGTTGTAAGTTGCAAGGATTGCCACCTTACCCACTTTTGTTTCAAAATTTGTCTCAAATCTTACTTCATAGCCACGAGTGCTCAGTGAGACTAGAGAGGAGGATTTGGCCCTTAGGGTTAGGGACTTTTCAGCAAATCCTCCACACAAATTCTTTTTCCAAAATCATCCTTTTAATCCTTACAAATTGCAATTAGCTGGACAAATCTCAAAAAAGTGCAATCTGTGGGTCTTTTTGCTCTCTGCTGGTAATTGGTTCCAATCACCAGCAAAGAGGGGGCAGCTGTAGACACCCAAAATTGCACTACAAAATGAGAAAATAATTGAAAATATTAATTGGGATTTAAAACAGGTAAAAAAAGTGTAAAATCTGGCCAAGCTGGTCATGACCGTATTTTGTTTACGGTCTGGTCATACCTGCAGTTGATATACGGTCACGGCGTGCTCGTATTAATAATACGGGCAGGGCGCGACCGTAATATATTTACGGGCGCATTAGATTTGTGCGAGTCTTATCCTTTCTCGATTTCTGAGCCTTATCTTCAGTCTAATATCCCTTTAAATGAGCGAATTATATCTTTTATTCGTTCGAAATATCTTTGTGGATAAAGGATTGGCATGATCTTGTGTTTAACTCAAACTGAAACTCTATCTTGCCAAACCTTGGACCAACCATACCCCTGTGTTTGCCTATAAATAGAGGGCCCTTCCTCAAGCAAAAGGCCAAGAAAATTTGAAGTCCAAGGAGCTCCAAGAGAAAAGAGGAATCCCTGCTGCTCTGCTTGCTCAATCCAGGTAAGTCCCTTTTCCCTTTTATTTTCTGTCTTCAATTCTAGAAGTAATAGGATCTTCTCTATTGCTGTAGAATAAGGCCACATCTTTTATCTTGTATTCCTAAACTTGTCTCTAAGTACCTCAAGAGTCTCTCTAACCGTAAAACGTGAAGAGAGAGCTAGGGGAAAAGAGAACAGGTGGATCCCTAGAATAGAACCCCATATCTGTTTTTCTCCTTTTTTTTAGAATAAAGCCTTTGATTGTGTTTGTATACCCAAACCTATCTCCAAGTACCTCAAGAATCCTCTCTAGCCGTAAAACGTGAAGAGAGAGCCAGGGGAAAAGAGAACAGGTGGATCCGTAGGGTAGACTCCCATGTGCTCTAATTTGTGAGATATGGCTGCTTTGGATATCCTGTTCATATTTTAATGATCTTGTGATTGAATCTGAATGAATCCTATGAATCCATGGTGTTTATAGCATGAGATCCCCACTTTTTTCTAAAATTTGGATTTTCACATATTTGCACCTACAGCACTGTTTTCGTGATTTTTGTGATATTAGGCTAAGACCCTGGATCCATCATGATCAGTATGATAGATCTGGATCCAGAAGCCTGAAAATAAATTCTAGGGTTTCATGATATGGTTTTTGAGTTGTTTTTCACTTTTGAGAGAAGACCCTACGGTCTGAGTTCTCCCCTTTTGATGTTCTTCATCAACGTGGGTATTTTTGGTTTTGATTTCTTGATTTAATGTGAAATTTGGGCTCTACCTATATCCTGGACTATTTAAGTTCAATTCTGAAATATTTTATAAAAATCATATTTTTCTAGATTTCTAGAATTTAACTTGAAGCCAGATTTTTGAAAATTTCACTTTATTTTGGTTTTATTTGATTTTATCTCAATTTTGTTTTGATCATGAAACCCTAGGAATGTTATGATCATATTTGAAAGTTCTGGATCAATTAGGCTATTCGTATGAAAAAACCATACAGTTGACTTTTGGTGACTTTTTATGATTTTTGTAGCAAGCTCTTTTTTCCTTTATTTTAACATGAACAATACTTGGCAACCACCTTGTGTGGATGAATAGGGGTGCCTAACACCTTCCCCTGTTCATAACCTAATCCCCTTACCCATCTCTGGTTGTTTTTTAAAGAGGGTTATGTTTACCCTAAAATTGCCTTTTGAGCTTATTTGATATTTTGGTGTCCATTCACACCTAAACAGAATGGTGGTGACTCTTTGTTTTTAACCAATCTCGTGTGATGATTGTGGAAGTCATTGAATCGATTTTTTCTCATGTCTCACACCAAGTGGGGTATACTCACTATAAGGGTCAAGGGAAAGGATTTGCTTTTCCGGAAATTCCACCTTTCGGGTCTCACTCAGGCAACCTATGCCTTAATTCTTTGATATTTGCACAACTGGGTCTTGAATCTTGATTTCTACTTCTAAATGTCAATTGAAAGGTGCTTGAAAGGGTGGAATCAAGTTACCCTAATTTTGTAGTAATCTGGGACGGCAACTCTTTATAAGATCTCCTTTGGTAACACGTACCCAAAGTCCTTGGTACTTGGACTGTCGAGATACTACTAATTGGGACACTTACTTGTCATGAAATTTTAGCTTCTTTGGCTATTGGATTTGAATAAAGACCATCGGTGGTTCAATCTGGACTAAAGTCCTCTTTTTGAAACTGTTCTTACATTTCATGACTCAACTTGGTAATCTATGCCTCAATCCTCTCGAAACTTATACAACTTGGGTTTGGTTCTTGTATTCAACTTCCATAGGTTATTCGAAGGGTACTCGAAGTGGTGGAATCACTTTATCCCACTTCTATAAAAGGCTGGAACACAACTCTCTCTATGAGACCTATTAGCAAAACGTACCCAAAATCTTTTCTATTTGCAATTTGGGGACAACTCCAGTTGGAACACCTCTTAAACACTTAACTCTCACTTATACATGGGTTGGATTTGAATAAAATCAAATGGGAGTTCAATCTGGGTTGAAACCTCAAAATTTGGGAAAACAGGGCAAGGCGCTCGATGGGTCGCTCGAACTGGCTTCGAGCGGCTACAATTTTTGCTCTCGCGAAATCCAATTTTCAGGGATTTAGGGTTTTTCTCAAATCTCACTCATTCTATGTGTTTTTGGGCTCGAAATCACTCCTAGCATGTGTAGAAATCTACTATCTACAAAACCCCTAAAAGAAAACTCTCCTAATGGCCCTAGAACTCGTTTTCACATCTTAACCCTAACATTCACATTCCACATACGAAAATGGCCGAAATTGCAAAGATAGGTCGAGGTGGTGTTGCTTACCTCTTGCAAACTCTTTAGCAAGTCTTCTTGCTTCCTTTGCAACCCACGAACAGCACCTTTGGTTGCTCTTGGTTAGTTTCACCACAAATCTCACCAAATGCTCCCAAACGAAAATGGCTTCCCTTGGTGTTCTTCTTCTTTTCTTGCAAGAATACACTTCCAAAGGGTTTAGAATGAATGGGGAAACGAAATGGGGTGATGAGAAGGAGAAGATGAAGAGAAGGATAAGAAGATGAGGGTGGGAGAGAGAAGAGAGGAAGGAAGGGTTTTGGGGCAAGGGTTTAGTCGTATGGGGTTTTAGGTTTCCTTTATCACTTAAATAAAGTCCACAAAGCGCTATAATTACGAGTTTGCCATTCCTCCTGTGACGCTCTGGACCCGGACATGTTCATTAAAGGTATATGCCGGTTCCTTGACATCAGGTGAGGTCCCAGAACGCATTTCTAAGTTTTAAAAACTAACCAAACAGTTATATTTTAATCCAAAATTTTTTGGAAAAACGGCTATATAACGCCTGTATTTATAAGAATGGGCTAAGCCCTCAAACCAATACCTGATAAACACAAAATATATAGATAATATACATCATTCAAAAAAACTAAGCCATCCAACATCTACAGCTTTAAAGTAAAGTTTACTAAGGTTTTCACTTCTTTTCTCTCTTTCTCCTTTACAATTTATACACAATCCAAAAATAGACGACTACACAAAAATACTACCCAACCCTATCCAGGATAGTAATAATCCTCCGGGTTGTAGTCGTCATCCAGCTCGTTAATTCTGCCTACCTCAGCTTGTGGTTGCTCTGCAGATTTATCTGAAAACAAAACCGGTAAAACAAAACACGCTTGAGACTAACGTCTCAGTAAGCAGCATAATGCATGATAAGAACATTTTATGCAGTTTCAACAGTAAAATAGCATGATAATGTACTATACCATCAAACTTTGGCAACTCATGCTAAATCTATATCAATATCATGCAATGACATTACTTCGAATTCTGTGGAATCATAAAACAGATAAAATCAGATTAATCCAAACCACGATTTCAGTAAAGTCTCATGTAATAACAAAGGTTTGATCCACTTGTCCAATTCACCACCTCATGACTTACAATGGAAAGATCTAGCTAGGATCGCTCTTCCAAAGCGGAGCACTCAAGCATGAGACATGCATGAGCTGGCAAGTACAACCCAGTCCAACCATAGCAAGTTAGTGATCTCTTCAGACCATCGAGTTAGTGATCTCTATTAGATCATCGAGTTAGTGATCTTTATTAGACCATCGAGTTAGTGATCTTTATTAGATCATCGAGTTAGTGATCTCAATGAGACCATCTAGTTGACTTTACGGGTTGCTGTGGCACATTCTAAGGAGGATGCAAGTTCACAACCCCCTGCCCCTCATGAGCTAGGGTGAACTGCCGTCCTCAACCCCCATAATCGTGTATCACATGCTGGACAAGATTATAAATTACGCACGCAATCCCTGATGAGGGAGCCACACTGGGCCTGTGTGACCTCATCCCAACACAATACTGTAACGCCCCGAACCCGGGTCAGTGCAAACCGACACCCGACCCGAACCCGGTTCGCTACTGTAACAACCCGAATTTAGTTCAACAACCAAATCCGAGGTGTTACTGGCCCATATCAATTACAACATCAATAACATACCAGACCAAAGAAAGCAAAATCCAATCATTTTATTAAACTATCAGAGTTGCGGAAACAAGTATGTGCGGAAGTGTAGATAAAAATCCTCAACTAAGCATAAAGCTTGACCATCAATCAGTAATATCAAAGCCTGGTAAAATGAACTGGTTACTATCTCTCTCTTATCTCTCTCATACATCAAATCCAAATAAACGATAATAAACCAATAAAAAATGCTAAGTCTATAACATCAATCCACCTTAGACAAGATCTGGATAATAATAATCCTCTGGCGAATACTCGGCTATCTCTCCCTGGAAGTCTAAGAGATCCCCCTCTCGCGTATCAGCTGAAAAAATGGAATAGAAGTAGGGTGAGATACGAATATCTCAGTAGGCAACACATGCATGACTAAACAGTTAATATAAGCAAAGTAACATTTCATGCACGTTTAAGCAACATCGATAAATCAGGCTTGCATAATCATTTATACCATTCATGAACACAAAACAGTTTGATAAACAGTTCTAGAAATGATTTTCAGCAAGTTTTAATATAAGAACTCAATAGCCAAATCAGTAGCATAATCCACACATTTCCAGGATGTACTAGGCAGTCACATCCAACCAATATCCCAATCACATGCATCCCGCACGTGCACAATAATAATAATAATCATATCAAGTGTTGTGTTTTCAGTGTCATTGTAGGATTCACAAAGATAGATAAACCTTTTGAGATGATTCTCAACCAATTGCTATACCACCGTGCGACTTAGGAGCGATGCTACTAATGATACTCAAGCCCCATGCAGCGCAGCTTAGACAAGAGCCGTAGTCACCGACTTATTGCACACGTACCCATCAGAGTTGGCATGTACCACCAGCATGCAGCACCAGAATCAATACATGGAGATGGTCGCTTATCCACATGTACAGGGAATCACCAGCGGCTCACCTGGGTGTCCCTCCAGACATAGGACCCTTCCAGAGCAAACTAACTTGCAAAGGAAGCGCGTTGCATATAGGAGTAACTCAACCCAAATGACATATCCCTCAGCTATCTAGCTACGACTATGGATCCATAACCAGCTATGCCCACTAGACTCCAAAATTCCCTAAAGTATCATAATTCTATAAGGGTTGGTGCCTAGCGGCATATAATGGTTATATCTTTACATTTACTTCATTATTCAGTCATTTGGATTCTGAATTCTCTTTATAATGTCTTATGATTTATAATGCCATTTAGAAGTGTTTAGATAATCAAATAGTAGTTAGGCTTTTCCAAAATCACATTTCTCATTTACCTTCAAAACTTGGCAACTAATGTCCTAAATATCTCCCTAATTTGTTTTTCTGTAAAACAGGGAATTAGATAGTTTATTTTGGTCTTAAAAGACCTTAGTTAATCATTAAAATTGTCTAAAAATAGTTTAGAATTGAATTAGGTTTGAAATTATGAAAAATTGGAATTTCTGCTTAGAGTGCCTGGGATCGCTCAGGATCGCTCCGGGCGGTCTCCAGTCAGCGGTAGTTCAATTTCGAGCGCCAACGGTCCGTCGTCCCACGGTCCACGGCGTCCTCAATTTTATAACCAGCGCCTAGGATCGCCGATGAGCGCCGAGTACAGTCGAGGTCGGCGGTCTTACCAAATTGAGCAGAAACAGTTCTAAATCATGATTTTTCTCGTCTAAACTCATTCTAATGTATTTATAACATGCTTAGCTAACTAAATACAACATTACATAACATAGAAACATGCATTTGCGATTAAACAAGGGTAAATCCAATTTTAAAACCAAAACGATGTCACCTACCTCTATACGCTGATTTCTCCTTCTCTATTCTGAACAATGGCGAACCTCTAGCACTGAGAAACTCTCTGGACGATGAACACACGCCCAGCCCTTCCTTCTTCTTCTCCTTCTTCTCTTCTCTTTGGTCGTTCAAACAGGTTCGTCGCTTGCGGCTTCAATACGAGCGAGAATACACGTATAAGATTAGGTTATTTCTTTATACATATATATACCCCCTGATCCTATGCATCTCCCATGCAACTCTTCTATACACCTTGCCCAATTAGAATACATACCTCGATATCTCACGATCGGACGGTCAGATCTGTGTCTAACTCTGGATCTCCGCTAAGTTGATCACACCCTACAATATTAAAATGTTTCTATCAATCATAACTCTCGGTAATATTATTTACTAATTTAATTTATTATTTAATGAAAATTCGGGGTTTTACAAATACCCATAAGAAATCAACAACCAATGTACAACTAAAACCAAGTGAATTTTCGCTGTTTAATTCCCATTTAATCTCTAGGCCATTCTGCCTTTCAGGATGCCTTATGTTACACACTTTAACATTAAAACCAACTTGGACTTAACCAACACATGAGAAACCCCTTCCTAACATCTTAATGTAAGTATTATTACCTCTAATTATTCACTAAGGATCTCTTTTATATAGAAAATGCATTAGTTATGGTATAATTTAGGGTTTTTCCCTTATTATTAATTTCCCTTATTATTAACCTGCTTACCAAAAATGAACTTACTTTTGATTAGAATATATATTAAACACTAAAAACTAAATTTCATTGACTTATTGATTGAACATAAAGACTTTATTGTAATATAACCTTATTTATAATTTCTATATCATTTTTGTACTGAACTTTAATTATTTTTCTTAGAACCTCTTTAAACACTAAAAACTAAATTTCATTGACTTATTGATTGAACATAAAAACTTTATTGTAATATAACCTTATTTATAATTTCTATATCATTTTTGTACTAAACTTTAATTATTTTTCTTAGAACTTCTTCTCTTCAACGAACCCTGTAAATTCTCTCTCTCTCTCTTTCGTAACCTCTTCCTCTCCTCTCTTTCATTTCTCTTTTTCGTTTCTCTCCTCTCTTTCATTTCTCTCCCACTATTTCTCTCCTCTCTTTCTTCTCTCTTATACTTAGTTCATCAATTCACCTTCATGGGTCTCTCTTCTCCATGAGAAAGAGCCCAACAGCAGCACCTTTCTTAACCTCCTACTTCACATTTTTTTCCCTTCCTTCATGCCATTCTTATTTCATACTCCCCTCAACAACCAAAACCAAAGCATCACAACTCACCCAATCACCACAACCAAACTGAAAAATCACAAACAGAAGTACGATGAAACTGAAATCAAAAGGTAGAAACGAAATTCGTCTAAACTGCTACTTACCAATTTAGTGTGATTAGCCCTCTTCCCTTCTTCTTCCTCTTCCTTTCTCCTCCTCTCCTTCTCTTCTCCTTCCTTCCTCTTCCTCTTCTCCTTGCTTCCCTTTTTCCTCTTCTTCCGGCTTCCTTCTAACCCTCACGAAGGAGATAAAAATGAGAATAAGAACCCTCGGTTCTAATACTTGTAATACCCAATAACCCATTGAACCGGTTCATTGAAAATGAACCGACTTAAACCAAGCAAACCTAATTTAATTAACCATAAGACATAACCCATTAAACCCCCAAAATTTACCCAACTAAACCTAATTAAACCAAGCCCAAGTAAGAAAATTCTTTCTTCAATTTAATTGATTACACCTAAATCCACTAAATCAGCTAAACCGATCCACTTAATCCAATAAACCAAACCCACTTTTACCCAACTACACCCACTTAAACCAAACCAAATTAAACCCAACTTAAACCCTCTTCAATTTATATAATATTTTTAAATGAATCGAACCCAAGCAAATTAATTGATTAACCCATCAAACCTTTAAATCAAACCCAACAAAATTAAATAAGTCTTTTCCTTCAATAAAGTAATTTAATCTAAACCCATTACACCTAAGCCAACTAAATCGAATTCTAACACTTATATCGGTTCACTTGAATGAACCAATCCAACAAAACCTAGTCCAATCAATTTAACCTATTCCTTTAAAGCGAAAACCCACCCAATTAAGCCTTTTCATGAAAATTGGATTTAAGTAACCTCATTAAATCCTTTAATCATCTATTTATCCTTAGTTAAAATTTCTTAAAAATTCAGGGTTTTACATTCTACCCTCCTACAAAAGAATTTCGTCCTTGAAATTCACATCACTTATCAAGAAAATCTGCAAAAGTAACTTAAAGAAAATATTATAACTTTACTGTTCTCCTTCCCTACACAGAGATGCGTCCGCCCAGCTGAAGGTTAAAAGAAAAATCAAGAAATTCCATTGTTTTCTAACTTATACAATACTTACACAATAATTACTTAGTTTGGTATTATGATATCAAGATCCATATCTCATTTGTATAAAGTTAAATATTTAGGTATTTGTCTAGCATTGGCCGATGCTCTACAATACCCAAATAAAACTAAACACAACTGGCTCATCATCCATTTCCAAGCAATATAGAATACGATAGACATGCAGTGTAATTAAACAAAGTAATAATTTAACTTCTATATTACCTCAGAGTCATCTGAAAAGTCCTAGGTATTTCTTCTTCATTTCTTTTTCTGTTTCCCAAGTAGCTTCCTCAGCTGAATGATGTTGCCATAGGACCTTCACTAGTGGAATGGTCTTGGTACGAAGATCATGATCCTTTCGGTCTAAAATCTGGATTGGGTACTCTTCAGATGTAGCATCCTCTCGTACCTCAAATGGCTCAATATCAATGATGTGGCTAGGGTCAGGTATATATTGACGAAGCATTGAAACATGGAACACGTTATGCACCCTGGCTAATTCTGGTGGTAATTCCAAGCAATATGCCACTGGTCCAATCCTCTCTAAGATCGTGAAAGGACCGATGAATCTAGGTGACAATTTCCCCTTTTTGCTGAAACGCATGATCCCTCTATAGGGTGAAACCTTCAGAAATACTTGGGCTCCAACTTCGAACTCTAGATGTCTTCTTCTCGTATCAGCGTAGCTTTTCTGACGGCTTTGTGCTGTTTGAAGCCGTTTCCTGATCAATTTCACCTTGTCTATGCTGTCTTGAATCACTTGAGGCCCAAGGTATTGCTTCTCTCCCACTTCTTCCCAACATAAGGGAGATCTACAGATTCTTCCGTATAATGCTTCATATGGGGCCATTTTGATACTAGCCTGGTAGCTATTATTATAAGCGAACTCTACCAGGGCCAGATGCTTGTTCCAATTACCCCCAAAGTCTAATATGCATCACCTGAGCATATCCTCAAGTGTCTGAATAGTACGTTCGGACTGTCCATCAGTCTGTGGATGGAAACTTGTACTGAATTTTAACTGTGTACCTAGAGCTTCTTGAAGCTTCACCCAAAACTTTGACGTAAAACGAGGGTCCCGGTCAGATATAATCGATATAGGAACACCATGCAATTTGACTATCTCTCGTATGTATAACTCTGCCAAGGAGTACAACGACTGAGTCGTTTGAATGGGTAAGAAATGGGCTTACTTTGTCAGTCTGTGCATCGTGATGACCACTCGTCTTTGGCAAACCCATCAGAAAATCCATGGTGATATGTTCCCACTTCCATTGTGGAATCGGAAGTGGTTGCAATAATCCTGGTGACCTTCTATGTTCAGCCTTTACTTGCTGACATATAATGCACTTCGACACATACTCGACTATATCTCGTTTCATCCCTGACCACCAGTAAATCAATCTCAGATTGTGGTACATTTTTGAACTCCCTGGATGTACTGCATATTTCGTTTTGTGCCCTTCATCTAATATGATTTTCTTGATTTCTTCATCATTGGGTACACATATTCTGCCTCTAAAACGAAGGATATTATCCCTTACAGTGAAATCCTTAGCAACCTCTGCTCTCTTATTCACCAACTCCCAGGTCTTCTTCAATTCAGGATCTGCCAACTGTCCTAATCTGAGCTTTTCTACTAAATCAGGTTCTATCTGTATTTGTGATACACTTACCCCGTTACTGGATAAAGTAAATTCTGCTGGCCAATCCCTGACTTCTGCAATGAGGCTACACTGATTAGTCAAAAATGATGCTAATGCAGCAATAGATTTCTCTGTCGTCCCTTTACGACTCAAGGCATCTGCTACAATGTTTGCTTTCCCAGGATGGTATTTAATGGTGCAACTGAAATCTTTCAACAAATCCATCCACCTTCTCTGCCTCATATTCAAATCCTTTTGCGAAAACAGATATCTGAGACTCTTATGATTTGAATATATATCAAATTGTGCCCCAAATAGATAATGTCGCCACAACTTCAAAGCAAACACGATGGCAGCCAACTCAAGATCATGTGTAGGGTAGTTCCGCTCGTGTGGACGAAGCAATCTCGAAGCGTATGCCACTACCCTATTGGACTGCATCAGTACACACCCAAGTCCGATGTGAGATGCGTCACAATAAACTACAAATCCTTCATTGGTTGTAGGGATAATGAGAACTGGAGCTGTAGTTAGACGCTTCTTTAATTCCTGAAAACTGATCTCGTACTTGTCATCCCAAACAAATGGTACAGTCTTCTTTGTCAAATTAGATAATGGGGCCGCTATCTTAGAGAATCCCTCAATGAATATACGATAATACCCTGCCATTCCCAGAAAACTGCGTACCTCAGTAACCGTAGTGGGTTGAGGCCAAGTTGACACTGCTTCTACTTTTGCTGGGTCTACAGATACACCCTCTCCTGTGATTACATGACCCAAAAATGAGACTTTATTTTGCCAGAATTTACATTTCTCAAATTTTCCGTACAACTTGTGTTCTCTCATTGTATGCAACACTATCTTCAAATGTCCCACATGATCTTCCCAACTCTTTGAATAAACAAGAATGTCATCTATGAAGACCACAACAAAATGATCCAAATATCTATGGAAGACATGGTTCATGAAATCCATAAATACAGCTGAGGCATTCGTTAATCCAAACGGCATCACAGTAAATTCAAAGTGTCCATATCTAGTACGGAATGCCGTCTTCTCAATGTCTTCCTCTGCCACTCTGAGTTGGTGATAGCCTGATCTAAGGTCTATCTTTGAAAACCAATTAGACCCCGCCAATTGATCAAATAAATCATCTATGCGTGGTAAAGGATACTTGTTCTTGACAGTTACTTGATTCAACTGTCGATAATCGATACACATACGCATAGATCCGTCCTTTTTCTGGACAAATAAAACTGGTGCACCCCATGGTGACACACTATGTCGAATATACCCCTTCTCCAAAAGATCATCAACCTGCTTCTTTAGTTCCTCATATTCCAATAAAGACATCCTGTATGGCCTGCGAGAAACAGGTTGTGTGCCAGGTACGAGTTGAATCTTAAATTCAACATCTCGTATGGGTGGTAACCCTGGCAGCTCATCAGGAAATAGATCTGCGAACTCGCAGATAACTGGTATCTTGGCTATACTGGCATGTCCACTTTCCTCTGCCTCTGTCTCAATTGAAGTTAATAAAGTAATCCGAGTCTCCATCCCTTCACTATGGAAACAATGGATCAGCTGTCCTGGGCATCTGACTAAGATAGTCTTATGATAGAAATCTATCGTGATATAATGCCTAGACAACCAATCCATTCCGAGAATTACATCATAACCCCCAAAATTTAGACTCAATAATTCCCCAGGCAATTCCAAGTCGCCTAGCCTGATCATCACATCCCTAAACACAATCTGAATATAACTAACCTCTCCCAGTGGTGTGTGGACAGAGATAGTGGGCTTGAGTGGTGTGGGAGACAACCCAATACGCTCAGCACAAAGCGGCGTAATAAAAGAATGAGACGCGCCAGAATCAAATAAAGATATAACTGAACGACCACAAATGAATATGATACCTCCAACAAGGGCTGGTACATCAGGCTCTAGCTCAGGTTCACGTGGAGGTGGTGGTACAGCAATAGCATAAGCCCTGGCTTGATGATGTGGTCGTGGTCCTGCTGGGTGTGGTCTCTGCTCAAGTCGCTGTACCCCTCCTCTGCCAACTGGCCTTCCTGGTCTCTGGAGTCCATCTCTACCCATTGGTCTCTGCTCTGGTCTAGACTGCCTCATGGGAGGAGCAGCAAACGGTGGTCTGGCTAATTGCTGTGGTGGTCGAGTCTGGAGTGGCTGATATGTCAATGGATGCGGGCACTGGATCATCTTGTGCCCGAACTGCCCACATCTGAAACACGCTTCGGGAGATGCATAGCATGGACCCGGAATGTGAAACTGGCTACACCATGGAAATTTACCACCAATAGGTCTGAATCCCTGACCTCCAGATGAGGATCCCACTCCCCCAAATTTGTGCTGACCAGCATAATCTAATCTCGGCCTCTTATCTGATGTTGAGTACCTCTGGAAAGACGCTGGTCGGGGTGGCACTCTAGGCACTTGCATCCCCTCCCTCTGGCCTCCTAGTGATCTCTCTACCACTGCTGCTCGGCGCTTCGACTCATGATAGCTCGTACCTAGAAATGCAACAACTCGTGATCTAATATCCGGGCGAAGACCTTTCTCAAAGTGCTTTGTCTTCTTCTTTTCAGTATCCACTAGATGGCGTCCAAACCTAGCCAACTCTGTAAATCTAGCCTCATACTGAGCCACCGTCTGGCTCCCTTGCGTAATGTTCATAAATTCCATCTCTTTCTGATGTCTCATCTCCTCGGGAAAATACTGAAGGTCAAACTGCTCCATGAAGACTGCCCAAGTAATCTCAGCCCCTCGCTCTATGTACTCCTGGCAAAGAGATCTCCACCAATGTTCTGCCTCACCCTCTAGAAGGTACGTAGCTAGTCTGACTCTCTCCTCCTCCGGGCATCTAATGGCCTCGAAAATTTTCTCGAGACGCATCATCCATCGCTCTGCCTCCATAGGGTCAGGGTGACCATGGAAAGCAGGCGGCTCCATCCATTTAAAATCAGCCATAATCCCACCAGATGACTGAATTCCAACCTCTAGCCCTTGAATATGGGCTTGTTGATGATGAGCTACTGCCTGTTGCTGGAATAGCTCAGAGACCTGTCTCAGTGTTCGCCATACGGCCTCCATTGGGTCTACAGCTGCTGCTGGCTAATCTGGTACCGGTGGTTGTACTGGTAATGCAGGTGGCTCCACTACTGGAGGAGCAGCTGCTGGTGGATCACCAACCGGTGGTTCAGGTGCCGGTGGGTCCATAGCTGGTGGCACAAAGGCTCTAGTCCGGGGTCTACCTCGACCTCTCGCCATCCTCAACTAGAAGAAAATAGCAATTATCAAACACATGACTACTTCATCTCAAACACATAAAAGTTCTACCAAAGGCTATCTCATACCCCAAACCCTTCCTAAGGCTGCTAAATCTAGTGTACTGACTCAACATTACTGCTCTGATACCACCTTTGTGACTCCCCGGACCTGGACATGTTCATTAAAGGTATATGCCGGTTCCTTGACATCAGGTGAGGTCCCAGAACGCATTTCTAAGTTTTAAAAACTAACCAAACAGTTATATTTTAATCCAAAAATTTTTGGCAAAACGGCTATATAACGCCTGTATTTATAAGAATGGGCTAAGCCCTCAAACCAATACCTGATAAACACAAAATATATAGATAATATACATCATTCAAAAAAACTAAGCCATCCAACATCTACAGCTTTAAAGTAAAGTTTACTAAGGTTTTCACTTCTTTTCTCCCTTTCTCCTTTACAATTTATACACAATCCAAAAATAGACGACTACACAAAAATATTCCCTAACCCTATCCAGGATAGTAATAATCCTCCGGGTTGTAGTCGTCATCCTGCTCGTTAATTCTGCCTACCTCTGCTTGTGGTTGCTCTGCAGATTTATCTGAAAACAAAACCGGTAAAACAAAACACGCTTGAGACTAACGTCTCAGTAAGCAGCATAATGCATGATAAGAACATTTTATGCAGTTTCAACAGTAAAATAGAATGATAATGTACTATACCATCAAACTTTGGCAACTCATGCTAAATCTATATCAATATCATGCAATGACATTACTTCGAATTCTGTGGAATCATAAAACAGATAAAATCAGATTAATCCAAACCACGATTTCAGTAAAGTCTCATGTAATAACAAAGATTTGATCCACTTGTCCAATTCACCACCTCACGACTTACAATGGAAAGATCTAGCTAGGATCGCTCTTCCAAAGCGGAGCACTCAAGCATGAGACATGCATGAGCTGGCAAGTACAACCCAGTCCAACCATAGCAAGTTAGTGATCTCTTCAGACCATCGAGTTAGTGATCTCTATTAGATCATCGAGTTAGTGATCTTTATTAGACCATCGAGTTAGTGATCTTTATTAGATCATCGAGTTAGTGATCTCAATGAGACCATCTAGTTGACTTTACGGGTTGCTGTGGCACATTCTAAGGAGGATGCAAGTTCACAACCCCCGGCCCCTCATGAGCTAGGGTGAACTGCCGTCCTCAACCCCCAGAATCGTGTATCACATGCTGGACAAGATTATAAATTACGCACGCAATCCCTGATGAGGGAGCCACACTGGGCCTGTGTGACCTCATCCCAACACAATACCCATAAGAAATCAACAACCAATGTACAACTAAAACCAAGTGAATTTTCGCTGTTTAATTCCCATTTAATCTCTAGGCCATTCTGCCTTTCAGGATGCCTTATGTTACACACTTTAACATTAAAACCAACTTGGACTTAACCAACACATGAGAAACCCCTTCCTAACATCTTAATGTAAGTATTATTACCTCTAATTATTCACTAAGGATCTCTTTTATATAGAAAATGCATTAGTTATGGTATAATTTAGGGTTTTTCCCTTATTATTAATTTCTAACTTGATTTGTGACTAAACCTTAATTATTTATTCAATATTAACCTGCTTACCAAAAATGAACTTACTTTTGATTAGAATATATATTAAACACTAAAAACTAAATTTCATTGACTTATTGATTGAACATAAAGACTTTATTGTAATATAACCTTATTTATAATTTCTATATCATTTTGTACTGAACTTTAATTATTTTTCTTAGAACCTCTTCTCTTCAACGAACCCTGTAAATTCTCTCTCTCTCTCTCTTTCGTAACCTCTTCCTCTCCTCTCTTTCATTTCTCTTTTTCGTTTCTCTCCTCTCTTTCATTTCTCTCCCACTATTTCTCTCCTCTCTTTCTTCTCTCTTATACTTAGTTCATCAATTCACCTTCATGGGTCTCTCTTCTCCATGAGAAAGAGCCCAACAGCAGCACCTTTCTTAACCTCCTACTTCACATTTTTTTCCCTTCCTTCATGCCATTCTTATTTCATACTCCCCTCAACAACCAAAACCAAAGCATCACAACTCACCCAATCACCACAACCAAACTGAAAAATCACAAACAGAAGTACGATGAAACTGAAATCAAAAGGTAGAAACGAAATTCGTCTAAACTGCTACTTACCAATTTAGTGTGATTAGCCCTCTTCCCTTCTTCTTCCTCTTCCTTTCTCCTCCTCTCCTTCTCTTCTCCTTCCTTCCTCTTCCTCTTCTCCTTGCTTCCCTTTTTCCTCTTCTTCCGGCTTCCTTCTAACCCTCACGAAGGAGATAAAAATGAGAATAAGAACCCTCGGTTCTAATACTTGTAATACCCAATAACCCATTGAACCGGTTCATTGAAAATGAACCGACGTAAACCAAGCAAACCTAATTTAATTAACCATAAGACATAACCCATTAAACCCCCAAAATTTACCCAACTAAACCTAATTAAACCAAGCCCAAGTAAGAAAATTCTTTCTTCAATTTAATTGATTACACCTAAATCCACTAAATCAGCTAAACCGATCCACTTAATCCAATAAACCAAACCCACTTTTACCCAACTACACCCACTTAGACCAAACCAAATTAAACCCAACTTAAACCCTCTTCAATTTATATAATATTTTTAAATGAATCGAACCCAAGCAAATTAATTGATTAACCCATCAAACCTTTAAATCAAACCCAACAAAATTAAATAATTCTTTTCCTTCAATAAAGTAATTTAATCTAAACCCATTACACCTAAGCCAACTAAATCGAATTCTAACACTTATACCGGTTCACTTGAATGAACCAATCCAACAAAACCTAGTCCAATCAATTTAACCTATTCCTTTAAAGCGAAAACCCACCCAATTAAGCCTTTTCATGAAAATTGGATTTAAGTAACCTCATTAAATCCTTTAATCATCTATTTATCCTTAGTTAAAATTTCTTAAAAATTCAGGGTTTTACACCTCCTCCTTATTTGCCCATACATCGATACTTAGCTATTTTTCCCACTTAGGATCAAACTTTATTCAACAATTAGAGGTTGCTCACCTCCCTAGGCACTGCCTAGTCGGGGCTCTGCCACTTGGACTAGCTTTGAGCTTAGGCTACTCCAGCTTCATCTACACATCAAGCTCAATGATTAGGGTTTGCTAAAAGTATTGGGACGGGGTTTCACACAAGCGATCTGGTTGGGCGACCTATCTAAAATTGAATCTTTTAATTGTTGCTCAACCCGATTGCTCAGGCGATATGGTTGAGCGACCTATCTAAAATATTTCTAAAAATACACATGTGAGACGCTCGTCCAGATCGCCCAGGCGATCGTGTTAGACGCTCGCCCAATTGTGGCAAATTCTGGAAATTCGATTTTTGTAATTCTTCTATTTTATTCTTTAAAACATGACTCCAACAATTCAAACCACTTCTAAATCATATATTCTCAATCTCTAAACATGCTAGATTAATCCAAACACATCAAAACCTATATTTACAGTAAATCTTTATCGAAACCCAATAAAATTGACACCTAAAGCATGCTTGCCGGTGTTCTTCCACTATATCCATGATCATTGAAATCCATGAAATATATTAAATAAAATATATGATTTTGCACCTCCAAGCATTATACAATAATTCCAAATCATACGAATTCAATAAAACCTAAAACCATACAACGATTAAACGAAATGGGGTGTTACTACTTGCCTCAAAACGCAAAATCCTTCTCTTCAAGGTATAGCCGAAATTCTGCCACTAATCGCACCCCTTCTAAAGACCTCAAAACACCATCTCTACCATTCAAATTGAAGTTCCACCAGTCGTGAAGAAAACCTCCAAATTTGAGGCCTATCCAACGGCTGGATCTCTATAGGTCATCTTTCGAAGTTTGCGGGTCGGACTTCTCTGCAACTCCTTCTCTCTCTATATTCCCTAAACGCGAGAGCCCTCTTTCTCCTCTTTTTCCTCTATATAATTTGATTAAAAGAAACCCTAATTCCTCCTTAAAGCCTCCCTTTTATAGGCTCACCCAAAATAGAAGTCTTAATAGGTTTAGGAAACTTTCTAACTAATCCCACTAGGTTTCCTAATCTCACTTAGAAGCTTTCTTAGTCTTCACTCTTAATTCTAAAAAAGAGAAACTTTTATTTTTTCTAATTTTCGTGCTAATTATTTCCCTTATTTTTAAATATTACAAAAACTCCTCCAAACTCCTCTTTTCCCTCAACTTAAGGATCATAATTAACTATAATCACCAATATGCCATTTCCTCACTTATTAAGTAATAAATTTCACTATTTATACTTAAATCAACCCAACTTAAGTCTAACGTAATTTCTCAATTCTAATAATAATTTAATTAATCTATTTAATCATTTACCAATAATTAGTAGGAATTTGACCAAAGTACCCTTCTCTTGATAATTTCATATCTACCCATTGGATTTCTTCTAAAATTTTCAAATTTATGCTCCTTATCATTCTTAATCAATTATAAATTCCGGATGAATGAAAATACCCCAAATCATATGCTCTACATTTAATCTCCAATTATTTTGATAAATTCATTAACATTCCAAATATTCATATTTAATTCGCTTTATTTATTTGTTGAAAATTCGGGGTTTTACAAAGCCTAGGTACCTGAAAAATGGTATGGGTGAGCAGTACCCAGTAGATTTCATCCTATAATCCAAGTCTCAATATGTAACGCCCCAGATCCATGTTGTTTAATAAAGATATAACACGTCTCACGGAGTGTTAGGTAAGGATCATAAATATTTGTGATCGCTAGATAATCACCTAAACTAAAACATATCTGAGTGTACAATCATACTTTGTCTAAGAATTCAATATTCAACTTAACTAAGATCAAATGGTTCAACCTCAAACTACTTTATTACACCTTAAAAATTCAATTAATTCAAAGCTCAATTCAAAAATAACCTACAGGTCTAAGGAATGTAATAGTAATCTTCCTCCCTATATGTCTCAGTCGGATCTACCCCAGTAGTCGCCTCACCTCGAGTATCTGAAAACAAAACAAAAATAAAAGAGTGAGATACGAATATCTTAGCGAGTAGCATATGCATGCAGAAATAGTTAACAACAGTTCAAATTATGCATCGATAAATAACCAGTACGATTAAGCAACCAATATAATCTCCAAGTTTAAATCCAAAACCAATATTTGTTTCCAATCACATTTCAATTCAATACTAACAACACATCGATTTGGTCAATGTCATGACTATTGTTAAGTTGATAAATTAAACATGCCAAGTAGACACTCTACACCTCCATGTACACAGTTCCGGCCTACTCAGGGTTTCGGAAACTCTGAAATGACGGCCTACTCAGGGTTTCGTCATCCAATGCCGGCCTACTCCCTGGGTTTCGGCATTGACAACCAGGCCTACTCAGGGTTTCTGGCTGCTCTACACCGGTCGTGGTAACACACAAGCCCATGCAATTACAACAACCAACAATAACATTTCATTACTAAGCTTAAGCATGGATCCAAGACAAGCTAAACCAAAATAGCAAACCATCGTATAATCTCAACTCTGACATCACAATAAAACAATATGTTCAACATCATGTATAACTCAACACAGCTCACCACATGTCCCTCTGGACCAGAACAGTACCTCATGTATTTTCAGTATTTACTCAAACCTCATAACACATGACCATTGGTAATAAAACCCATTTACTCACACCAAGAGAAATCTTTACAATACATTTCAGAACTTGCAATCAAGTAAAACCAGGTTAAATAAATTCTCAAACAAGTACAGTGTATAAACAAAGAGAAAACTAAATTGTGAACTCCTAGTGTTAGGAAACAGTAACATCAACTACCGATAGCCCTAAAATTCACCTTGGAAGCTCCTAAGAATTTTCAGAAAATCCACTTAATATTCTCAGAGTGTTTGAACAGGTAATAGTACTTCTAAAGTCCTAAACAAGTCATTGGCTAAGTGATTGAACCCTAAAATCATCAAAATCTAGCTTGGTTTGGTCAAAACTCCATTTCGACAAAATATTGGGGCTTGCGCTGACCTCTGGCGTGAGGTCGGCGATAGGTCATTAGTAGAAACTACACGTCGCGCTTAGTAAAATTACACTAGGCAAGAGCTAGGTGCGAGATTGGTGTGAGCTTAGCGTTAAGGAAATTAGGTCTCGCGCTTAAGTGAACCACTCGGTGCAAGATGGGCACGAGCTCGGCGGTAAGGAGAAATCGATCTCTCGCCGACTAAATCTAGTTGGCGCTAGGTAGGCGCCAACTCGGCGGATGCTACCTTCGATTTTCAAGTCTCTGTTAATTCAAGATCTCCACGACTAACTGAAATTTTTATGTCTGTAACAATTTTCCTAGCCTCCTACTATCCCCAGAAGACGTTTAAACCAGTTTCGAAATTATTCTAAACACATTAATATTTATCTCTAACAATCCTTAAAAAAAAACTCACGCTCGAACTGTACTTTCCAGAATCATATGCAACTTGATCAAACTCACGGATCAAATCCAAAACCCAGTTTTAAAACGATGCTACTCACCTCTTGCACGCTTAAATCCCTGCAACAGCAACTACTTGAATCCGAAAACCCTCCGTCAATCGCCAACAGTCGTTCGTCTGCTTGCTATCATCGCCCAGTTGCTCCTCTGTTTGCAAGAGGAAAACCCTTCTGAAAACCTTGGCTCGAAGACACAGATCGGCAGGAACTCTCACAGTTCTTCTTCTTTCCCAAAAAAAACCTAGATCAATCGCCGCAGCCGCAATCGCCTTCAGCATTTATACTTACCTTCCTTAAGTATTTATACTTACCTTAATTATATTGCCGCTCAACGAATTTTGAAAATCCCTGATTCCGTACATGCTCTCCCACTGAAATTCCTACATATACACACAGTTCCTTAAGTTGATTCGTCCACATA
Source organism: Buxus sempervirens (assembly GCA_947561395.2). Classification (NCBI taxonomy): domain Eukaryota; kingdom Viridiplantae; phylum Streptophyta; class Magnoliopsida; order Buxales; family Buxaceae; genus Buxus; species Buxus sempervirens. The sequence goes on along the minus strand of OX387187.1, from coordinate 5,093,556 downwards.
AATAATAAATAAAAAAAATAATCCTTAGAAAATCTCGGGGTTTTACACAATAAGAACTTCAGACTTCTTGAATAAACACCCATGAAACACAATCATAATAATAGAATAAGCAAGTAAATACCCATCAATATTAATATTAATTCAATAAAACCTATATTATGAAGTAAATAAATTCAAATAGACATGTATAACAATATAGAAAGAAACATTGAAGCAATTCGATGATAATAACAAAACTGATAAATGATATAATTCAACATACTCAAAGGCTACAATAACACATCTAGAAACATACTAGGACTCATGAATAAAAAGCTACTTTAAACAAATTATCTCCACGCTCAATTGCCACATCACATCTTATGCGAAAAGCCGACCCACCCTGGGTTGCGGATAATAATTTATTGTAGAGCACCCAAACCTGATACATGTTTAGGTTGGAAAGTATAATCTAGTCTAAAAAGAAACTAAATACCAAAACCAAAAGACTTCACCCTCTTAGTGGCAACGGATTGCTGCAATGCTTCACTCATGGAAGACCTCTCCACCATGGAGGCAACGCATAATGGAAACATGGAATACCATACTAAAACCTTTATTTGCTGCCTAGTTAATATATGGATCCACATCTAACTACTTATTAGTTACCATGGCAACGACCATATCCAAAATAATAATAATACAACCATCATATATCACCAAAAACCATCCTCATTTATTCTCAACTAATCATAATATGCAATCAGGAAGATCATTGTTTTTCAATTCATATATTCAATTAAATCTTCCACCTCTAAAATAATTCATTGATCACATAATCCAATTCATAGAACACATAAATTCATTCATAAACATCCTAGCATTAAGGTATCATATCAATATTTACAATTCATTTAATATAACTATTTTCTATAATTAATTCTTATCCTTAATAGATATATTTCATTCTAGACCTTATTCCATTAATTTTTACAATTATATAACAAACCTATAATGTAAATTATTTACTCAATTTATGAATATAAAGTGCTAGAATTCCCTATTAATATTTTTACACAAACTTCAATGAATTTATATTATATTTTCATATTAGAATCATTAATAATGTATAAAACTCAATTACTTAAATAATTAATCATATTAAATATTCTCTTATAACTAACCATTTATTAGCTAATTGTTATAACTAAATAACAAAATTCTTAACTAACTAGCAACCTTTAAGAAGCCTTATTATTATTATAATTATTTGACTTTCATATTATTTTGGAATCCATAATTATTAGCGCATGTGTAATTACTAGAAGTGGCAATTGGTCGAGTGGGGTTGGGTTTGGGCGGGATGTAAATGGGTTCAGCCTTAATTGGGTTGGGTTGGGTTCAACCCATTTACCAATAGGTTGGAAAATCATGAAATTGAACTTAACCCGCACATAAACGGGTTGATCCCACCCAACCCATTTAATTCATTAACTTAAATTTTTAAAAAAATAATTCCTTTTAATTTAGCCTTTTTTGAGAATTTAGAAATCATGGAGATAGGGATCATTTTTTTTTCCTAACATAAATGTTTAAAATTCGTTTTTTTAACTTGGAATTAAATGTTTATTTTTTGTTGAGAAAATAAAAATTATGAAACATTTTTTTTCCCTAAATGTGTTATCTTTGTTATATAATATTGAGTAGAAATGTAAAATTCTGAATTTTCAAAAATTAAATAATTAAATGAAAGAAATACAAGAAAGAATATAATTAAAAATTTTATCATTTTATGTAGAAAATGGAGTTCTCGGTCAACCTAGTGAACTACAAGTTGTCTCGATGTTTGTGGAGAATTGAATCCAAGGTAAGTTAGAATATATGTATTATTTATTATATTTATTTATTTAATTGATATAAATAATTATTTATTAAGCTTGCAACCTTCCTTTTCATTGAATTTTTATGCATGCATGGCTGCTTTTTGAGATATTGTTTCTCACTCCGTTTGTAACATCTTGGCTATCTGAGTGGGCGGCTTTGATGTGGACGAGGTAAGAGACCTGGGCAAGCTACCACAGTGGTGAGCTACAAGGTGGGGATGTGCATATGGTTAGGATCCCACATTGTCTGGGTGTGGAAAGGGGAATGTGCTATATAAATAAAGCATTAGATCTCCTTGGTATGAGGCCTTTTAGGGTATAATACGGGGCTAAATCTCTTTTGAACCTTGAAGTTAAGTGTGCTCGGGTAAGGAGCAGTGCTATAATGGGTGAACACTTGGAAGTCTTCCTTCATGTTATACTTGGGAACAAAACCGTGTGGGTTATGGGGCCTAAAGTAGACAATATCATACCAAGTGGACTCGAGATATTACACTAGATGAATATGAACTTGACATAAACAGTGAATGGAAGTGTCCTTTTGAAGTATTTTCAATTCCTTTGTTAAGTTTCAAGCAAACCAAGAAAATATGGGCAAAAGGACATTTTTATAGTTTGATAGATTTACTAAATTGTAATTAAATAGGTTCATTAACTCAAAAATAGTTTATATCAAAGATTAACAAGGCCTAGAAAAATACAAGTCTCAGTGAAAAGGTACCCTTCGGCCAAAGGGACTGGATAGGTTAAGGTTGAAGATATTTGGCCTCTTAAGTTGGATGCTTGAATCAAAAGATAATAGGGATCAATCACGCACTCATGGTAGTATTTCTCAAATTAGCCTATTAAAAAAAACTAAAATACCAAGATAGCCAATTAAAAAAACACAAATTCTTGAGAAAGATGCTACAAATAGTTGATCTTGGTTTTGGAAGGCCTTGATGCAAACTTCACTCTTAAAAATAACTTTCTCACTCATGCTCTCTCTCTAGAGGCCTCTGTGATTTAGGGCTTCAGGGGTGGAATATTATCTTAGAGGAAGGTTGGTCAAAAGTCTTGGTGTAAGCACCTCATTTTTGCATTTCCTGGAAAACTAGAAATGAAAACCCTAAAAGACAAGTCAAACCCTAGGGAGTAGAAATTGATTTTTTTATCAAGCATGAATTGACTACCATACTTTGTCCCCATGGATAGGAAATCCTGACATGGTTCCAACGCAATTGAGTTTGCCAGAATTGTAGTCCAGATGAAGGAAATATGAGCAGAACAACCCTAAGGGCAAAATTGTAAACAAATGCATAAATTCTATCCACATGGCAAGTGTGCAAGTCACATTTGCCAAATGGCAAATTAAAGGACAAGAAAAACAAAATATCTTGAATAAAATAATAGTATTTTCAAAAAAGCATTATGTTCCAAGTATGTATATATTAGTAATTAAATAAATGATAGTAATTACGAGTTATTGGGAATTGGAATAGTAATTTAAATTAATTGGAAGATTAATTATATATTTGACTTTAATTAATAGTAATAGGAAAAGTGAAGAATTAATTTAGAATAATTAGGAAAGTAAGTTAAATTTGAAATTTGGGAAAGATAGGTATTAATCCAAATGTGTATTATAGCCAAGAATACTATAGATAATAAATTTGAAAATTTTAGAAGAAATCCAATGGGTAGATATGAAATTATTAAGAGAAGGGTATTTTGGTCAATTCCTACTAATTATTGGTAAATAATTAAGTAGATTAATTAAATTATTATTAGACTTGAGAAATTATGTTAGACCTAAGTTGGGTTTAAATTGATTATTAATAATGATATTTATAGTTTAATAAGTAGAAAAATGGCATATTAGTAATTATAGTTGATTAGGAGCCTTAGGTTGTGGGAAAGAAGAGTTTTGGGAAGTTCTTGAAATATTTAAAAATAAGGGAAATAATTAGTATGAAAATTAGGAAAAATAGAAGTTTCTTTTATTTAGAATTAAGAGGAAAGAATTAGAAGGAGGAGTTGTGAAAGATTAGGAATCCTAGTGGGGTTAGTTAGAAAATTTCTAAACCCTATTAGGACTTCTATTTTGGGTGAGCCTATAAAAGGGAGGCTTTAGGGAGAGTTAGGGTTTCTTCTAATCAAGTCATATAGAGGAAAAGGAGGAGAAAGGAGAGCTCTCACGTTGGGAGAATATAGAGAGAGAAGGTGCTGTAGAAATTTCTGACCAGCGTTCATCAAAGTGCGATCTAGAAAGATTCAGCCATTGGATTGGTCTCAAATTTGGGGGTTTTGTTCATGATTGGAGAGCTTCAATTTGAATGGTGGAGATGGTGTTTTGAGGTCTCTAGAGGGGTGCGATAATAGTAGATTTCGGCTGTACCTTGAAAAGAAGGATTTGGTGTTTTGAGGCAAGTAGTAACACCCTGTTTTGTTTTATTGTTGCGTGATTTTAGGTTTAATCATTTGGGTTTGATCTAGAATTAATATATGATGATTTGAGATACTAAACCATATATTTTATACAATAGATTTCATGGGTTTGAATAATCTTAGATGGGGTCTATAAAATCTATTAAAATATGCTGTCTAATGTTGATTTTCTAATATTTTGATTTAGATTTGTAGTAATCTGTGCTTTGATTTGTTTAGAATGATTTGACATGATTTATAGATAAGATTATATGTGTTAGAAGTGGTTTGAATTGTTGGAATCATGACTTAAAGGATTAAAAGAGGAAAATTACAGAAATTGGATTTCCAGGTTTTGTCGCAATTGGGTGAGCGCCTGACATGGTCACTCGGGGGTGAGTGTCTGATAGGTCACTCGAGCGACCATGTCAAGTGATTCACCTATATTATTTATATTATTAACTGCTCAACACGATCGCTTGAGCGCACTGTTGAGCACCTAGTTTGTTTTGTTTGTTTTGTTTTTTTTCAAAGATCTCTAGACAGGACTGCTTGAGCGCCTAATCCAGATTTTCTAATTTTGGGAAATATACCTTGATTTTTATTTTAAAATGATTTTTAGACAAATCAAACACATGTACAAATAAGATTTGGGTGTTTATGAGTTATTTTCAGTGGTTGATTAATTTTATAAAAAATATACAAATTTTGGGTATGTTTGACTGAAATATCTCTTGTTTTGACTTGAAAGAGAGTTTTGGTTCTTTAAAATCGATTTGGTTTATTTCTACACCTACAAAACATTATTTTAAGTGTGATTCAAGTCCTGGGATTGATCAAAATACTTTTATAACAAATTTGAGTACGTTGAGCATATGTTTTGAAATATACTAAGTATTGGCAAGAGGTTTTGGATTATGATTAAACATGAACACACTACTTCATATACGAGATTGAATTGTGGATTTATGCTCTTCCATGTACTGTGGAATGATTTATATGCCATGGATGGCAATGTGGATTATTTGTACAATGGCTTGATGGCCAGATTTATTGATTACCTGCTTGGTGGCAGAGACTTTTACCTGCTTGGTGGCAGAGATGCGTATTACCTGCTTGGTGGCAGAGACTTTTACCTGCTTGGTGGCAGAGATGTGTATTACCTGCTTGGTGGCAGAGACTTTTACCTGCTTGGTGGTAGAGACTTTTACCTGCTTGGTGGCAGAGATGTATTACCTCCTATGGGGGAGATTGTAGCGCCCTAGATCTGGGTCTGCCCTACCATGGCACCAACTCGTACTTGAGACCGACTTATGGGCTCAAAAGAACCTGATAAACACAATTACCATGGGCAATTACAATATAATCATCAGAGTGCATAAGATAAAAAAGCATGGAATTTAACATTTTCCATATAATAAAAGAGCACCTGTGTAATAACCTCAAATGATAACATCTGTGTATACAAAAAGGCAACTAGATCTCACCATCACTATCTCTCACATGAGCATTCATATACAAAGTGATAATTTAAAGATAACTCTCAAGTCTACAAATTCAAAAAGAATAATTACATTCCATTGATAGTTTCTAAAAACTAAATACAATGACACAAGGTGAACCCTACTAAGGGTAGAAGAAGCCCTCAGGCTTGCGCTCTAACTCACCCTCAATATCTGCCCCAATACGTGGCTCACCAAACGGATCTGAAAACAAATCGGCTAAAACAAAATGCGTGAGACTTAAAGTCCCAGTAAGTAGCAAACGTGCATGAATGGAAGCAGTTGATGCAATTAATATTCTCAAGTCAAAGCATCTAATAGTATAACACATGAAATTAGCTAGATAGACCCAATCATTTACTACAAGTATATCTTGGTAGAACTCATAATGTAAAACAAAGCTTTCGCATCAGTTACTAGAACCAAGGCCTCATTCTGCAAACCAAGAGAGAGTACTCAATGCACAAATCAAGCCAACACTAACACACAGACTAGACTCACTATTCAAAACAAACCAATCAAATCAATGAGTAAAACCAGTGCTTAAACCAAAGCTAAGTGAGATCTACACCGTCACTGGCATTCAACAAAAGGGCAAGTGAGATCTACACCATCACTGCCAGTCAACCATTGCCAAGGGAGATCTACACCGTCACTTCAAATCACATAAAAAGAGCTCATCATATCTTTACCAAAATCAAATCAATATCCACAATGCGTAAGAAATAACCAATAAGACCTTCACATCCAAAGCCAATACACAGTAGAATACATACACCATAAATTCCATAAATTACGTATTTGAGAAATGGGATAGTCTTAGGATCCCCAATAAGGTTACCATACCAAAAATCAACGAATTCCGAGACAAAAAGTTTCAGACCTCGAAAATATTCTAAGTCTGGTTAAAAACGTTGACTTTTCGGTGTATAATTTTTCTAGACAAATCAACAAGGAGTTTCGGGCTCAATTTCTGGTTATAGGCTAATTGAGGGTAAACATCTCTTCTAGAATTTTATGGGCTTCTGAATCACTCATTTGGGTATCAAACTCAAAAAGTGGTCTTTGATGAAAATTGGGAAAACTGGAAATTTAGGCATAAACTGGAAAGTTGACTTTTTATTGGTTGGGAATTGGGCTTTGGGAGTATTTTTATTGGTTCCAAATGGGGGGTAAAACCTTATTTACATGTAAAAACTTAAGTAAATGAAACAATAAATACACAGGACATTTACTTTCATGTAATAATGGTACTGTGTAAGAGGCTTGGTTGTTTGGGAAAGGGTTAGGGGAGAAAAGGATGAACAACTGTCAAAACAGCATCCACGATTAGGTCCAAGATTAATCACCCAGGGGCGATTAGCCCAATGTGTGCGTGCTCCCCATGGACGTTCGCGCGACCAGGTGAAAATCAGGGTTAACATGCGCGCGTCCAGGTCAACGTTCGCGCGCCCAGCTCACGATTAGCCTCAGCGATTAATTCTGATCCACAATTAGCTTTTATAGTGACTGTTTTTGGGTGTTATTGCTTAGGATTAATCGCCCATCTCTAGGGTTAATCGCCAGCTTGGGTTCTTACAAAGTTTTGGCTATTTTCCAACACCAAACTCATACAAACCACATCCAACCTTTCTAATGCCAAACAGGATGATTCTATAACATCTCATCATGCTCAAGAACACCTCCCAACACAGGAATTCATCCCAAATCCTCACGAACATAAATCCAACATATAAAACATCATTCAAGATACCAAGCTCAAACCCTAATATGAAATATAATCAATAGAGGCTGTAAATCCATGGAAATCAATAGAAAAATACACAATATTATTATAAAATCCAAACCCTACAAATTTTGAAAGCAAAACCCCACATACAAGTGCTTTTCCAGATTATCCAAACCCTAGGAGAGAGAAGTACGAAATCCATGGCAAATCAATAAAAAACTAAACAAGATAGTTAGATAAACCAAACCCTACGAATTTTAGAGGCAAAACCCAACATGCAAGAGATTTTCCAGTTTAATCAAACCCTAGGAGGGAGAAATACGAAGATTCGATAAATTCATTTTAGTTGAAGGGTTTGCTACTTGTTAATGGAGAAGCAAACTTCTCTTCAAGTTCTCCTCTCCCTCTCCTTCTTCTCCTTCCTTTTGAAGCTTTCAAGCAAGCTCCCACAATTTTCTCTCCTGTTTAATACGTCTAAGACAAGAGGAAGTGTTCTCAAAACGCTTAGAATAGAAATTAGGACATCCTTTTGTATGCCCAAGTTTTGGTCTTTCAAATCTGCCCCTAAACAAAGCTTTTATTCATTTAAAACCCTAGGATGTACCTAAGGTATTCCAGGGGATACCTTAGTGTTATTTAAGGGGGTACCTTGGTGTTAAGTTGGGGGTACCTTAGTGTTGTTTGAGGGGTTCCTTGGTGTTTCAAGGGGGTTTGCCTTAGTTACTTAAGGGGGTATACTTTAGGTAAATTTGGGGGTGTACCTTAGTCAACACAAGAGGGCGTACCTTAGTTATAGAAGGGGGTACCTTACTTATATGAGGGGGGGTACCTCTAGGTGATACAAGGGTTACAGGTAATGTAAGGGGTGTACCTTAGTAATATAAAAGGGGTACTTAAGTTATACAAAGGGGGTACCCTAGTTATATAGGGGGGGAGGGGTATTCTAGTTATACAAAGGGGGTACCCTAATTATACAAAGGGGGTACCTTAGTTACATAAAAGGGGTACCTTAGCTATATAACGGGGTGTACCTTAGGTGAAACAAGAGGGTACCTTAGGTATTCAAGTGGGGTACCATAGGCAATATGATGGGGTACTTTAGGTATATAAGGGGGTATCTTGGGGAATACAAGTGGGGTATCTTGGGGAATACAAGGAGGTACCTTAGTCAATACAAGGAGGTGCTTTAGACAATACAAGTGAGGTACCTTAGGCAATACAAGGGTGTACCTTAGGTATAATTAGGGAGTACTTTATGCATACACGTGGGATACCTTAGGCAATATAAGGGGGGTGCTTTAAGTATACATGTGGGGTACCTTAGGCAATATAAGTGACGTACCTTAGGCAATATAAGGGGGTACCTTACGTATAATTAGGGGGTACTTTATGCATACATGTAGGGTACCTTAGGCAATACAAGGGATACCTTAGGTATAATTATGGGGTACTTTATGCATACATGTGGGGTACCTTAGCCAATACAAGGGGGTACTTGATAAGTGCATATTTTTATATATTTATTAGTCTTTTGGAATTGTTTAGGCCTTGTTATGTTAATTTATACTTGTTTTTGTAGTTAAGGCATTTTTGAAAGGGTTATAGTAAATTGTGGTTATAAGTGGAAAAACTCAAGCTTTTTAGTATTTTGACCTTCTGGACTTCTTGCAGGAATTTGATCACATTAGAGTTCCAGAATGTGAAAGTAGTCTTCAGAGCTTTTGTAGAGGACATCCTGAGCTTTCCAGAATGGTATGGTTTGTAAAAATCTGAGTTCATTTGAGCCTCCAAATGTTGTTTCAAAATCATATCAAGGAAGCTGATTTTAATTCTGGTCGGACTGGAATTTCTATTCGTGAATTGAAGCTTTAAAAGTAGATAACTTGAGCGTCCGATGTCAAAATTGAGTGATTCAAAAGCCTAAATTCATCTACACATCCAGGGCTACAATTTCTATGAAGGGATCAACGTCCATAAGTGAAGATTTCCTATCCAAAAATTGTACTTTAGGTATAATGTTTCAATCCAAATCAGGCTCAAAAGCTCACCCACAAGGTTTATGGTTCACCATAGAAATTAAATTATCCATCAAACTCAAAACTCAAGTCAATTTGAAGTCAAGAGTGCCAATTGATCAGTTCAATCATGTTATGCTACTTCATTTTCAAATTGGTCAAGTTTATGGCATATTCATCTTTGAAAATTATTGGGGAAACATCCTAAAGACAACCAAAAAAATTTTTTTTTAATAATAATAAATAAATAAATCCTAATCCTTCCCCCCACACTTAAAACTTGCATTGCCCTCAATGTAACCCAAATGCAAAAGGAAAGATGAATAAACACAAAACATAGGAGATGAAAGGAAAAAAAAAAAAAACAAATCTGGTAGTGGCATGCTTGCCACTCTTGGGTTGCCTCCCAAGAAGTGCGTGTGTTTAATGTCACTCGCTCGACTCCCTTAAGTTCAATTCTCATAGATAGGATTGTCCAACTTCATGACTTCCACATTTTGCACTTGAAATCCTTCATAGAATGGTTTTAATCGGTGGCCATTAACCTTGAATACCTTGTTTGTCTGCAAGCTCTTAATCTCCACTGCACCATGAGGAAACACATCAGTAACAGCAAAAGGTCCAATCCAATGAGAACGTAACTTACCTGGGAAAAGCTTAAGTTGTGAATGATAAAGAAGAACTTTTTGTCCTACAACAAAAGTCTTCTTCGCAATCATCTTATCATGAAAAACCTTGGTCTTTGCTTTTTAAATTCTGGTATTCTCGTAGGCATCGAGTCGGAGCTCCTCAAGTTCTTGCAATTGCAATTTCCTTTGCTCCCCCACCTCATCCATCTTCATATTGCATTGCTTGATTGCCCAAAAAGCCCTGTGTTCAATTTCCACTGGAAGATGACAAGTTTTGCCATAGACCAACCTATATGGAGACATGCCAATTGGTGTCTTGTATGCAGTTCTGTACGCCCAAAGAACATCATCAAGTCGCTGGCTCCAATTCTTGCGGTTGGGATTCGCCGTTTTCTCCAAGACTGACTTGATCTCTCTATTTGTCACCTCTGCTTGCCCACTTGTTTGTGGGTGATAGGCTGTTGAGACCTTGTGAATAACATGGCATTTCTTCAAGAGTGCCTCAACCAAATGATTGCAAAAATGTGTGCCCCTGTTACTAATCAAAGCTCTTGGTGTCCCAAACCTTGCAAAAATGTTAGACTTGACAAAATCTGCAACAACTTTAGAATCATCAGTTCGGGTGGCTTTGGCTTCCACCCATTTGGAAACATAATCCACAGCAAGTAGAATGTAATTAAAGCTAAAAGAAGAAGGAAAGGGTCCCATAAAGTCAATACCCCACACATAAAAAATATCACAAACAAGTATAGGAGATAAAGGCATTTGATCTCTATGGGATAGATTACCTGTTTTCTGACATTGTTCACAATCCTTACAGAACATATAGGAATCACGAAATAAGGTTGGCCAATAAAAGCCACATTCAAGCACTTTCCTAGCAGTTCTATTAGGCCCAAAATGACCACCACAAGCATAAGAATGGCAAAAGGTCAAAATAGACTCAAACTCAAACTTAGGCACACATCTCCTAATCACTTGATCAGAGCAATGCTTCCACAGATAAGGATCATCCCAAATATAATATTTAGCATCACTCTTTATTTTATCTCTACAAGCTCTACTCAAACTAGAAGGTATCTCATGTTGCACTAGATAGTTCACAATATCAGCATACCATGGTACCTTAGCTTGAAGTGCTAATAATTTCTCATCTGGAAACAACTCTTGCAATGGCAAGGCATCCTCCTCCTTCATAACCCGACTTAGGTGGTCAGCAACTAAGTTCTCCATGCCCTTCTTGTCCTTGATCTCCAAATCGAACTCTTGTAGTAGGAGAATCCACCTAATGAGCCTCGGTTTAGCTTCCTTTTTCAATAACAGGTACTTTAAAGCTGCATTATCAGAATACACAATAACTTTCCAATAGCTCTTTTTCTGTATTGGAATAATTGCATTGAGCTGGGTTTAATGTTCTAGAAGCATAATAGATGGCATGGGCCATCTTGCCAATTCTTTGTCCAGGAACTGCTCCCAAAGCAAAGTTGCTTGCATCACACATGGTCTCAAAGGGTAGACTCTAATCAGGTGGTTGAATTACAGGTGCCAAAGTCAAAAGTCCCTTCAACTTGTCAAAAGCTTCTTTGCAACCTTCGTCAAATTTGAATGGCACATCCTTTTGCAACAATCGGCATAAGGGCAATGAAATTTTTGAGAAATCCTTGATAAATCTTTGATAAAAACCTGCATGCCCAAGAAAGGAGCGAACATCCCGTACACTTGTAGGGTAGGGTAAGCATTGCACAAGGTCAATCTTAGCTTTATCAACTTCAATCCCTCTAGATGAAACTACATGTCCTAAAACTATCCCTTGTTCTACCATAAAATGACATTTTTCAGAATTTAGAACAAGATTAGTTTCAATGCATCTTTCAAGCACAGAGTTCAAATTATCTAAGCATGCATCAAATGTGTAATGCCCCGGATCCGTGTTGTTCATTAAAAATATAACACGTCTCACAGAGGGTTAGGTAAGGATCTCAATAACGGTGATCGCTGGATAATCACACACAATTTATATCACATCAGAGTGCACAATTAAAATTCTCATCCAAGCAATCTATAGAATCTTCAAATACATCAAATGGTTCCAATTTACTACCTTATTACAATTCCCACAAATTCAATTGAACAGAGTTTAAGACTAAATAACCTACTAGTCTAAGGATTGTAGTAATAATCCTCCTCCCTATAAGTGTCAGTCGGATCTACCCCAGTAGGCGCCACACCACGAAGATCTGAAAAACAAAACAACAACGAGGGATGAGAAACGAATATCTCAGCGAGTGACACATGCATGCAAAAATAGTTAACACAGTTATAAGACATGCTTCGATAAATAACCAACAAATTAAACAACAAATTTCCGATAACAACACAAAAAGGTCAATGTCATGCATATTGTTATATTGATTAATTTACATGCCAAGTAGACACTCCACACCTCCATGTACACAGTTCCGGCCTACTCAGGGTATTGTCATCCAATGCCGGCCTACTCCGGGTATCGGCACTGACAACCAGGCCTACTCAGGGTATCTGGCTGCTCTACACTGGTCGTAGCAACACACAAGGCCATGCAATTACACCAATAAACAAATACCATCACATTACTAAGCTTAACAAGGATCCAAGGGAAGCTAAACCCAAAACCTATAAATAACCAAATAAACTCCGCATTCAGTAAACCCACATTTATTTCAAAACTATGTATCCCAATACACACATCACAAGTTGTTCCAACCAGAACAGTAACTCCTCACAAGTGTTCCAACCAGAACAGTAACTTCTTACAAGTGTTCCAACCAGAACTTCAACTCACACAAGAAAATATTCTTTACAATTCATTTCAAAACTTGCCAATAAGTAAAGCCAGGATTTAATAAATTCTCAACCAAGTACAGTGTTTAACCAAAGAGAACTAAAATAGGAACTCCTAGTGTTTGGTATCCAAAACATCGCCTACAGATAGCCCTAAATTTGCCTTGGAAGCTCCTAAGAATTTCCAGAATTTATCTTTAATATTCTCATAGGTAATATTGTTTCTAGAGTCCTAAAAATGTGATTTGTCGAGTGCTTGAAACCTCTTATCATTAAAATCCAACTTGGTTTACTCAAACATGCAATTCAGCCAAGAAATGGACCATGCACTGACCTCCTGCGTTAGGCGCGAGGTTGGCAGGAGGTCGATGGTCGAAATTTTTGGGTATGCACCCACTTCAAGTCGAGTCAGCGCGAGCTAGGCGCGAAGTGGGCGGGAGGTTCGTGCAAGATGCGCGTATCGGGTTTAAGTGTGCGTGAGCTGAGCGCCAAGTGGGCGCAAGCTCGGCGGATAGTTTAATTTAACCTTGCGCCTACTACCCGAAGTGGGCGCCAGTGAGCGCCAAGTGGGCGGATAGAAAACTAAAATTTCGAGTCTCTGTTATTTCCAGATCTACAACTCTGGCCGAACTTTTCGTTCTGTAACTACTTCTTTAGTCTCCTAATATCCCCAGAACACATTCAAACTAGTTTTGGAATTAATCTAACACAATTTTTATTTATCCTCATCCAATTCTAAAGAGACAACCCTCGGACTATCTCCGTCTAGAAAAACCAATGAATATCTCATTCCACAAACATATGCATTCGGATTAAACCTACGAGTAATACAAAACCCAGGTTTTAAAACAGTGCCACTCACCTTATACGTTCCAAGTCTTGGCAACAGCAACCCCTCGTAGAGCAAACCCCAACCAACTGTTCGTTTGTCTGGTTGCTATAGTCGCCCAGATGTTCTCTTGATCACAAGAAGAAAAGCCCTCCTGAACTTCTTGATCACGAACACTAAACGGCCGGAACTTCCCCAGATCTTCTTCTCTCCCAAGAAACCTAGGACAAAATCGCCACAGCCACAATCGCCAATCCTCAATACGAGTATAAGCGTATTAAGAGCAAAACCCAAAACCTAATTTTTTCTAGAGTATAAATACCTTCCGTAATTAGTTTGCCGCTCGACGAACTTTCAAAACCTCTGATTTGGTGTGTGCTCGCCCACCGAAACTCCTACATCCACACACCTTATTAGTTTAATTTATTATTATTATTATTTGTTTTCCCCATAAAATTATGAAAAATCATCGGGGTTTTACAAAATGAGTCCCCATAAACAGTTAAATCATCCATAAAGACTTCAATGATATGCTCAATATAATTAGAGAAAATACTTACCATACATCGTTGAAAAGTGGCCGGTGCATTGCAAAGACCGAAAGGCATTCGCCTATAAGCAAACGTACTAAATGGACACGTGAAGGTTGTTTTCTCCTGATCTTCTGGTGCTATCACAATCTGGTTGTAGCCGGAATACCCATCAAGGAAACAGTAGTGAGATCATCCAGCCACCCTTTCTAGCATTTGATAAATAAATGGGAGCGGGAAATGATCTTTTCGTGTAGCAGCATTAAGCTTACGGTAATCAATGCATACACGCCACCCATTTTGAACTCTTGTAGGGACTAATTCATTATTTTGATTCTCAACCACTGTAATCCCAGTCTTCTTTGGCACCAATTGAATCGGACTAACCCATTTGCTGTTTGAGATCGGGTAAATGACCCCAACATCGAGAAGTTTGATGATCTCTTTCATGACCACTTCCATCATAGGAGGATTTAATCTCCTTTGTGCATCCCTTGTTGGTTTGGAACCTTCTTCGAGTAAAATCCGATGCATGCACATTGAAGGGCTAATTCCCCTAATGTCAGCTATAGTCCATCCTATAGCCATCTTATTGTCTTTGAGCACCCGAATCAGCTTCTCTTCTTGCATCTTGGTCAAGTTCTTTGCAATGATTACTAGAAGTGTCTCCTTTTCACCCAAGAAGGCATATTTCAAATGGTCTGGTAATGGTTTCAATTCAATGGTTGGTGCTTGCACAACAGAAGGTAGCAATTTCGAATGAGATATAGGAAAGTCAATTTTAGAAACTGCATACCTTTTGGGAGTTGGAGGTAATGCATGACACACCAATACCATATCTTCTAGTCCATCATCAACCATCAAGTTAAAGGTTTGTAATGCATCTTGCTCTAAACTCCTGGTAAGAGCAACCTCTAACTTATCCTTGATACAAAAATCAAAAACCTTTTGAGACAGGCAATCAATAACATCAACAGATAACACAAAATGAACATCACTAGGGTACCTCATTGCTTCAAAGATATTGAAGCGTACCATTTCACTATCAAATTCTATAGTCAATGTTCCCTAATGCACATCAATCTTGGTCCTTGCTGTCCTTAAAAAGGGTCGGCCCAACAGAATTGGTGTTGACTTGGACGAAGGTTCCCCCTCCATATGTAATATGTAGAAATATGTTGGGAAAACTAACTCATTGACCTGCACCAAAACATCCTCTACAACCCCTTCGGGATAGGCATTAGATCTGTCAGCTAACTGAATCATAACACCAGTTTCTTTCAAAGGCCCCAAATTTAAAGAAGCATAAATAGAATATGGCATGACATTAATTGAAGCTCCTTAATCTAGCATGGCTTTTTCAAATCTGGTGCCACCTATCACACATGGAATTGTAAACATACCTGGATCCTTGCATTTTTGTGGAAGTTTCCTTTGAATGACTGTAGACACATTCTCCCCCACACTTACTTTCTCATCTCCTCTCAACTTCCTTTTGGAAGTGCACAATTCCTTGAGAAATTTGGCATACCTCGGGACTTGTTTGATGTCATCAATTAGAGGTATGTTCACTTCTACTTTTTTGAACAGGTCCAATATCTCCTTCTCTTGCTCCTCTTTCTTAGATTTAGCAAACCTGCTAGGAAAAGGAGGCAAAGCATTAGAAATATTTTTATTCAAAGGAGTTTGAGAATTTACCTTGGTTGCCAATTTAGAATCCTTTAGAGGTACTTCGAGTTCCTTTTCAACTTCTTCATCATTCAACCAGAGAGGGGCCTTACGTTGTGTTTCTACTTCTTTTCCACTCCTCAAAGTGATTGCAATTGCATTCTCTCTTGGGTTCACAATCGTTTGAGATGGAAGTTTACCAGAACTTTGAGCTTCCATTCTATTAACAGTGGTAGCAAGTTGGCTCATCTAATTTTCCAAGTTCTTAATAGTAGTTCTTGTTTGTTGTTGGAACTGCATGTTGTTATTTTGAAGTTGAGCAGTATTTTGCACTAATGTTTTGACCATGTCTTCCAACGAAGAATTAGAATTTGAAGGTTGAGCTTGTTGTTGCCTTTGGAATGATGGCTGGTAGGGCCTTTGTTGTTGTAGCACTCCTTGATTCCCATAGCTTAAATTTGGATGATCCCTCCATCCAGAATTGTATGTATTGGAATAGGGATCATACTTTCTTTGTGGCTGACCTCGGAAACCGCCAACTGCATTAGCTTGCTCTGTAGACTCTTCTTGTAAAGTGGGACACATATCCGTGACATGTCCCATAACTGAACAAATACCACATGCTTGCACTTTTTGAATACCACCTGCAGCCATTTGTCTCACCAAAGAGGTTAATCCAGCTATTTGTTGCTCAAGAGTGGAGTTATTGACTTCATTAACCTTCCTTGGTGGAGGATCATGTCTTGTGCCAAACTGCTGGGTATTGGCAGCCGTGTTGGAGATCAAATTTCTGGCTGCTTCTGGTGTTTAATCTACTAAGGCACCACCGCTTGCGACATCTATCATGCTCCTATCTTGTGGGAAGAGTCCCTCATAAAAGTATTGGATTAGAAGCTGCTCACAAATCTAATGATGAGGACAACTGGCACACAATTTCTTGAAGCGCTCCCAAAACTCATATAATGTCTCTCCATTGTACTGTATGATTCCACTTCTCTTTTCGGATGTTTGCAGCTTTAGAGGCGGGGAAGTACTTCTCCAAAAACAACCTTTTCATCTCCATCCATGTATTTATGGATCCAGAAGGTAAATAATAAAGCCAATCCTTAGCTACTTCCGCCAAAGAGAATGGAAAAGCTCTCAATTTAATTTGCTCTTCGGTTGTGCCTGCCGGCTTCATAGTTGCACACACCAAATGAAAGTCCTTCAAGTGTTTATGAGGATCTTCACCTGCAAAACCACGAAAAGAAGGCAAAAGATGGATTAGTCCAGATTTCAACTCAAAATCTATATCCAAATTAGGGTATTCAATGCAAAGAGGTTGTTGGTTCAAATTTGGAGCCGCCAACTCCTCAAGGGTTCTGTTTGCATTTGCTGCCATGGGTTCTGATTCTGATTCGCTTGAGGAATCACTTGATAAAGAGGAGATATTTGATGTAATGCTTAAACTCTGTTGACCCACTTCTTCGGTTTTCTCTCTTTTTAACCTTCTAATGGTCCGTTCAATCTCTGGATCAAGTGGAAGGATTTCAGATTTGCCCAAGCGTTGCATACACCTATTTTTACCAAATAAAAAGTAACAATAAACTAATGAGAAAATAATAAAAAGACAAATCAATAAAACAACTAGTCCCCGGCAACGGCCCCAAATTTTGATGCGTGCCGAATGCAACAAAATAAATTACTCTTTTCACAACTAAATAGCTAGTGATGAATGAGGTCGATCCCACGGAGACTAGTGTCAATTAACTCTGTGCGCGCGTGGGAAACGCGGCACGGGAAAATTCGGAGTCGCCACCGCCTGATGGGGTGCAGGCGGACACCTGGGTGCCTAATCTTGCTTATTAGGGCTTTTTGGTCTGCGGCTTGAGATTCTAAGTCTGTTCTCGGTTGTGGTTCGAGGAAGTCCGTAGACACCCCGGTCCACCCCGTTGGATGACGGGTCCCGTGGGTTCCCTGGTTTGAGTCAGCTTACATTGGTCTCACCTGATTCCTAATCCGATATGCAATTTGGTTAAGTCTGGCAGGACCACCTGAGTGGTGTGGGTCCCTTTAGTTGCTTTTATCTTGATTACTTAGGTGATCTGAGTCTGGTTGGGTCGGCCCCGTTGGAAGGCCCACGGTATCCTTGGTGGGCTTAGTCAAGCCCGTGTACCCTTGTGGACCTCAGTCTAGCCTGAGAGGTCCTTTGGGCTTTGGTTAGTTCAATTGATTTTACTTTAAGTTCAGATTTGAAGATTAAGTGTTTTTCATGCACAAGTGGGCCGGACCGGTTTGTGGGCCCCTAAGGTGGGCCCACATGGTGTCCAAGTATTTTTTATTGGATTTATCTTCTTAATTTTGCCAAAGTGATTTGGACACTAGGCTTGGGGCCCGCAGTCCAAATCTGGGCTTGTAAGCCCAAGTTACCGGAAGTTAGGGTTTGTACCCTTCCTTGGTTCGGTTGGTGGGCTTTGGCGGGCCCGGTAGGCCCTTGCCCTTGGTCTCGGCCAAACCACGCAATTCATGCATCAATTTCGCATAACAAGGCTCGGGTGGGCCGCATTGGGTTTGGCCCGCCCGGTTCAAATTGTTCATTTTACTTAAGTTATTTTAATGGCATGCTTTGGTGTTTATTGGGCTTGGTGGGCCCCGTTGGAAGGCCCACTGGAAGTCAAGTTGGACCGGGAGTCCAAGTCCCATGTCGGGTTTCCGGGTGACCCAGAAACCCTATTGGTTTATCCGGTTCGGAAATATCATTCACATCTAGCAATAATCACACAAAAAAAAAACACAAGATAGACACTCTGTCAGAGAAAAAAACTGGCTCATTGTACTAGGTCCAAGGGGAGGGATTTATCAAGGTAAAGGGCATTTTCGGGACTTTTCAAGGCAAAGGGCATTTTCGGGATTTTTTTAAGGTAAAGGGCATTTTAGGGATTTTATTTAAGGTAAAGGGCATTTTCGGGATTTTTCAGGGTAAAGGGCATTTTCGGGATTTTATTTAAGGTAAAGGGCATTTTCGGGATTTTTCAAGGTAAAGGGCATTTTCGGGATTTTTCAGGGTAAAGGGCATTTTCGGGATTTTATTTAAGGTAAAGGGCATTTTCGGGATTTTTCAGGGTAAAGGGCATTTTCGGGATTTTATTTAAGGTAAAGGGCATTTTCGGGATTTTTTAAGGCAAAGGGCATTTTCGGGATTTTTTAAGGTAAAGGGCATTTTAGGGATTTTTCAAGGTAAAGGGCATTTTCGGGATTTTTCAGGGTAAAGGGCATTTTCGGGATTTTATTTAAGGTAAAGGGCATTTTCGGGATTTTTCAGGGTAAAGGGCATTTTCGGGATTTTATTTAAGGTAAAGGGCATTTTCGGGATTTTTTAAGGTAAAGGTGAAGTGGGCGCACCCAAAAATCGAGGTGAGCGCGAGGTGAGCGCATCCAATTTTAGGTGAGCACGAGGTGAGCGCGAGGTGAGCGCATCCAATTTTAGGTGAGCACGAGGTGAGCGCATCCAATTTTAGGTGAGCATGAGGTGAGCGCGAGGTGAGCGCATCGAATTTTAGGTGAGCGCGAGGTGAGCGCATCCAATTTTAGGTGGGCACGAGGTGAGCGCGAGGTGAGCGCATCCAATTTTAGGTGAGCACGAGGTGAGCGCGAGGTGAGCGCATCCAATTTTAGGTGAGCACGAGGTGAGCGCGAGGTGAACGCATCCAATTTTAAGTGAGCGCGAGGTGAGCGCATCCAAATTTAAGAAGTGAGCGGATGCTAAAAAAATGATCCGCTCACCCTTTTTTGGGTGCGCTGACCTCGCAGAGGTAGGCGCATACCCCTTAAAAAACCCGATATTCTGGTCTTTTGCTCAAACTCCATTTCTGGCTAATTTTTAAGCTCTGTAACACCTCCCAGGTGTTCCCCAGACTCCCAAGAGACCCTTAAGCATGCATTCAAATTAATTTGAACTACTTCATCACACGACCCCAAATCTCTTTTTAGGCAAAACCGAACCCGATGATACATAAAACCAAGCCCGATGACTTCACAGGGGTAATGAGGATGATGGAGCATGTTAGCAAGCACACAGGCAGGGGGTTGGGGAGCATGTTGGCATGTTTAGCAAAAATTAAATAGTGACCATAAAAGACAGAGATTGCATGGGCAAGAAAAAACACAAAACCCTCGCCTACGCCTGGGCTAGACCGGACCTTCGAGCATGTCCGGTAACCGTCAGGGAAAGGAAAGAGAGGGGGGGTTTACAGGGATACAAAAGACTCACTTAGCTGGGAACACACTCCCTTTTACGCCAAATCCCATATTGCCCAGAACCGTAGCCTGGGAGACCCCATGTGGAAGCAAACGTGGTGGATACCATACTTACACAAGAAAAGTCATGCAAGAGAACCAGTTTTCATATATGTGGTATAGGAGCTAGAGGGGAACAATACCTGAAAGTTCTGAGCTCTTTCGTGGAAGTGTGTGACCTCCTCGAAGCGAAACGCCGCTGCGAGCTTCCTCTCCAACAGCCACCGCAAGTAGCTCCTCCGGTCTTTGGTAGAAGGATGAAATAGAAGGAGAAAAGAAGGGATCAGAAGGCAAGGTCGGGTGCTTGGGGATATAGGGAGGGAAGTCAGGCCACGGGAGGGGAAGTTTTTGAGAACCAACAGCCAACCAGAATAAAAACCTTCACTGAAAAAATCCCCAACCCGAGAACAAAAAATGCCAACCCCCTACGTGAACTCCGCGCGGCCTTATATAGGCAAGAAAAAGGGGGTCTGCGCCCACTTTGGCGCCCAGCTCCAGGTGAGCGCATGCCACTCGCCACGTCCGCGCGAGCGGCATAATGATGAAAATTCATTAAATGCCGCCGCTCGCCGGTCGAAAAAATCTTAAAAATTCAGATTTAGTCCCTGGCCAATTTCAATTTAATCCGATATTCTCGGATTTTTACAGATTCAGTCCCTGGGATATTTCGAATGTTTGGATATTTACGGATTTGATCCCCGAGATATTTTCCTGCGCAACTCGCCACGTGTGCAGCTTTTTGCCACGTGCGCAGATTGTCGGTTTTGCTGCTCGGAAATTTCATCAGCTCATATTTTCTTCATCCGGACTCCGATCTGGGCAAACTTAGTTTCATTAGAATCGTATCGGAGCCCTCCATCCCATGACCTAGGGGTAGGCCTCCGGATCGGATTTTAGCAGAAAGTCAACTTTTGGCTCTGCTCAAGTTTGACCGCCCGCAGAACCTTCATCCGGACCCCGATTCCTGCAAACTCAGTTGCGTTGGAACCGCGTCGAGATTCTCTATCCAATGACCTAGGGGTAGGCCTCTGGATCGAATTTTAGTAGAAGTCAACTTTTGGCTCTGCTCAAGTTTGACCGCCCGCAGAACCTTCATCCGGACCCCGATTCCTGCAAACTCAGTTGCGTTGGAACCGCGTCGAGATTCTCTATCCAATGACCTAGGGGTAGGCCTCTGGATCGAATTTTAGCAAAAAGTCAACTTTTGGCTCTGCTCAAGTTTGACTGCCCGCAGAACCTTCATCCAGACCCCGATTCCTGCAAACTCAGATGCGTTGGAACCGTGTCGAGATTCTCTATCGAATGACCTAGGGGTAGGCCTCAGGATCGGATTTTAGTAGAAAGTCAACTTTTGGCTCTGCTCAAGTTTGACTGCCCGCAGAACCTTCATCCGGACCCCGATTCCTGCAAACCCAGTTGCGTTGGAACCGTGTCGAGATTCTCTATCCAATGGTATAAAGCTAGGTACTTGGCACGGAATTCAAGGAAAAATCAACTCTTGGCTTTTCCTTAAGTTTGACCCCCCGCCGAACCTTCATCCGGACCCCGATTCCTGCAAACTCAGTTGCGTTGGAACCGTGTCGAGATTCTCTATCCAATGGCATAAAGCGAGGTGGCCAATTTTCACTTGATCAAAAAGTCAACTTTTCACCCCTTAGGGTTTGACTTTCTGTCTAGGGTTTGTATTTTTGGTTTTTTGTGGGAGCGCAAAAATGAGGTGCTTACAGCTGCCCCTCTTTGCCAGAGTCACCTTGCGGATGAACGGCAAAGAGAACGAGAATCTCGTGCGCCTGGCATTTCTGTCGACATGGTTGACGAGTTTAGTCCTTTGAAATTTTCACTTTGAGAGGGAAGCGGCCAAATCATGTGGCGCCATTTCCTGGCTTCAGAGTTTCCTTACCCTTTGCTTTTTGGGTTTTTGTAGGGCAACTCTTCAGCTTTTTAGTTTAAGTTTGAAAGAGATTAGATTGGACTTGAGCTCGCCAACCTATTTCGGAGTCGATGCCAGACACTTGACAATATTCTTTTCTTCTTGTTTGTTCCATTAAAGCTTTTAGGTGACTTCAGACTTCTGATTCATTTTGTGTCTTTTACTTGAAGCTTGCTTGCATTTTCTTCTTCTCTTCTTTTTTTTTTTTTTTTTAATTAGGACTTGATGGCCAAGGGTTGGGCTAGGATGTGGACCGAATGGAGAGAGGAGGACGGAAGAGTGGAGGAGGAGCTGCTGTTGGTGGGGAGGTGCTTCCAGTGCTGTCCAGTGCCTCAAGGGAGCCCACACACCTGCTCTACTCTATTTACAAAAGTGTGAAATCAAAATTACAAAAGGGGCCATCTTGCCCGATGATATCTTCATTTATGCTCATTCTTCTTCATGTCTTGTCATTCCTTCTTCTGCAGTGCTTTCTGGTTGGCTTTCCATTTGGTAGAGGCTCCCTAGCTTGGAGTGACTGTTGCTGGGGATTGGGCAGGAATCTTTTTTCTTATTGCCTCTTCTTTCGGGTCGAGCCTTGTTAGTGACAAGCGTGGGAGTTCCCCGGGGAAGGATGCTCCGCTGGGGATAAGTGGGGATTCCTCACGCTGTCATTTTCCTTCATAAGGCCTTCTCCTTCTGCTTGGGTGCGAATTCTTCATGTTCGTTCAAGCTCTTGTTGAGTGCGAGGGGCTCGACCAGGGATTGATGCGAGCTTGCTTGTCTTCTTTCCGCTCTTCTTCGCAAAGCCGGCCTCTTCAGACTGGGCGAGGCTTGATAAGTCTACGTCATCCGGTATCATTCTCTTATTGCTTGAGAGGACTCTACTGGGGATGTAAGGGTGTCGTCCCTTGTTTGCTGAAGGCCTTCCACTGGGGATTTTTGGAGGTTGTTATTCTCCGTTTATTGAAGGAACTCTGCTGGGGATTTTGGAGAAGACGTTCGTTATCCCACTTTTGCTGTACCTGTGAAGGCAAGAAAAGACAATATGTTAGTCGTGGAATAGCTGGGGAATGCAAAACACTTCTTTTTATTCTCTTCTTGCTCTGAGCATTTTGCCCGTCGCAGCCAGAAGCGGCCTTTGCCAAGGTTAAGAAATTATCAACTCAGGTTAGTAGGCCAATGTGGAGCTCAAAACAGTTAAGCAGAGCAATTATAGAGAAAACAGGTGTGTCAGTGTGTGCCTGTGTTTGCAATATCAAAGAAATTTCCCAAGGTCAGACGGGACTTGGAGTGCTTGGTACTTTCAGAAGCATTGTCATCACAGGCCACTGTGGAGTCTTTGACTCGGGCGCAACCTGCCAGTCTGGACCTTTCA
Source organism: Buxus sempervirens (assembly GCA_947561395.2). Classification (NCBI taxonomy): domain Eukaryota; kingdom Viridiplantae; phylum Streptophyta; class Magnoliopsida; order Buxales; family Buxaceae; genus Buxus; species Buxus sempervirens. Next base: position 5,070,004 of record OX387187.1, on the reverse strand, counting down.
AATCTGTTCAATTTTCTCATTTTACCATCTGCCACTATCATTGGTCTCCTCTGTATCTTGCTCTGCTCAAACCAGATGTGACCAGTTCTTTTTTTTTTTTTTTTGTTGACTAACCACGCAACGCCCTTTTTTCGGGTTTTCGCTGTGTCCATCCTTTCTAGGAAACATTGAATTCCGTCATTGCTGATGAACTCAGACCTAACTGTTTGCCCTGATCATTCTTTTTGGGATCTGAGAGGTCTTAGAGATGGGACGAAACGTAGGCTGGGTCTCGGTTATGAAAGAAAGGATAGATGGCTCAAAAAAGCTTAATTATCTGGGTTTGCAGAGTGTGCTATTTTTATTGTTGGTGGGTCTTACATCCTGGCTTATTTGTATCTCTATATTTTTGGCGGGGCAAACATCTCCCCACTTTATTTGTTTCTTTTTCTTTTTTCTTTCTTTCTTTTTTGCTTGTTGCATTTTCTCTTCTTTTTGAGGTTTTTCTGGGCAAGAATGCCCGGTTTCTTTTTGCTTTGCCAGGAATGCCCCATTTGATGTGTAGAACACTTGCAATGGGTTGAAAGAATTTTAAGGCTCAAAATTGTCTAACTAGAGGAGAATTTAAGGTATTTGGAAGGATTTACAATCTAAAGGAGAGTCAAGGAAGGCCTCTCTTCATTTCCCAATCAGAATGATCTTAGGCATAGTATAGTTTGACTGCGTCTGCATTTATCGGCTCAGGAAAAATTGCCCCGTCCATTTCTTGCAGGATGAGTGCTCCTCGGGACAGAACCTTGTGGACTACGAATGGCCCTTCGTAGTTTGGCTTGAATTTCCCTCTATTGTCCTCTTGATGAGGAAAGATTCTCTTCAGTACCAGGTCTCCCACTTTGAATTGTCGTGGCTTCACTTTCTTGTTGTAGGCTCGCGCCACTCTCTGTTGATAGAGCTGGCCATGGCACAAAGCCTTGATCCACTTTTCATCCAATAATTGCAACTGGTCAAATCTGGATTCTTCACGACCTTTGGTTACGTGGCAGCATTCCTTCACCATTCTCCAACTCATCCGTCGACAGTTTTGGCATTACAAGCTTTGGTTTATGCCATTCTTTCACCAATCTCTGACTCATCCGTCGACAGCTTTGGCTTCACAGACTCTTGTCGGCCAATGTATGAATACACTGTGACGACTTTTCCTGTCTATTTCAGGTTTTGTCAGTATCTGCAGAAATTCAAATGAAATTCAGTCAACTCAAAATTATGTGCAAATTCTAGCAGTCTCACTTTGGTTGATGTCTTTTGGGAATTCACCGAATGCTCGGATTTTTCCCTTTGAAGTGGGTCCGTGGCAAGACCAGTAACCTTTGAGTCGGTTACCTGTCATTCTCAGTTAGACTTAGGAAAATGTGCCTCTCGGCACTTCCTGCAAGTGTCTCAACATTTTGGCCTTCAAGGGCATGCCCAAGGTTGAAATGAGGGGAATCGTTTTGGTTCAGGGGGGTTGCTTTGGCACTGCCTCACCTTGGCTTCTCTTTGATTTTCTCTTTTTGGTATTTCTCTCCCTACCCTTGTTTGAGGGTTGTGAAATGGTTTTTTTCTCATTGGTTCTATTATTCGGGTTTAGTGCCTTGCCCAGTCCAAGGACCCCAACAATTTCCATGGATCATGACACAATGATCAGAGAGGACTTATCCTTAGGACGAAATGTAGGCCTTGGTTTCAGGGTTTAGAAATGAAGGATACACAGGCTCAAACCCTATATAACTTCACTCTATGGGCGACCATTATGTCTAGCCAAAGCACTTCTCTGTCTCCTTTTTTTTTTTTTTGGTTCTGTCACTGCCAGTTCATCCAAGATTCAATGTTACATTCTCTGTAATCAGAAAGGGCTTCACAATAGGACGAAATGTAGGCTGGGTCCAAGGGTCCAGAAGAAGTGATATGAAGGCTCAAAATTGATGAATGGGGTAAGAGCCATGTCTTGTCCGCCTTATTTCTTCTTCTTTTTTTCTTTTTGTTTTTTTTTGTTTTTGTTTTTGTTTTGTTTGGGCTTGCTTCACTTTTGTTCCTGCAGCTTTACACTCAACTTTGCTTAGCTTCTTCTTCTCTTTCCATCTTTGTTCTTTCCTTTCTTTCCCTTCTTTCTCGGGCATTTTGCCCCAATTCTTGATTCTTGCTCTCGGGGTTTGCCCCGGCTTTTGTTTTCTGCTTTTTTCTCTTTTCTTTTCTTTTGAGGGATTGCCCCAGTTCTTTCTTCAAATTCTTGCTTTCTGGGGTTCTCCCCATTCCTCCTTTCTGTGCTCTTTGGTCTTAGGGTGCTTTTTGCTTTGCCCTATCTTCACCTTCATCCTTTTTGTGTCTCCGACTGCACGAAGCTTTATGCCCCAGTTTTGAAGACAAGACATGGTAGGTTCAATGAAGGAATTGTTAGGCTCAAAATGTTTTGCTAGGGTTTCATCTTGTGTCAGATGATTTTTGGAAAAGATCAAGGATGGCCTTTCATCCTTTCACAGAGAATGTAACACTTAATTACTTTTGCACGATTAACTGGCTCGAGAACCATTTTTCCTCTTTGTTCATTTTGTTTGCTTGCTTTTTTTCTTTGCTTTTTGAATTTGCCCCAATTCGGGGTGGCTAGACATAACGTGGGTTAAAAATGAGACGATCAAGCTCAACACGTTTGACTAGCGGCATTCATTTGAGGTATCTCAGCCAAAAATGGCCTCTCATCATTTCATTGGGTTCATTGATGCTGGATCATGTCAGTGGCCCGAGACCCGTATGGGCACCTTGCTCTCTCTCTTTTTTTCTTCTCTCATATCACCGCTTGCCCCTGTGTTTGGCAGGGTGGGTTCCAAACGGGATGCTGGGGGGACCTCTTGGCTATATTGAGACTCACGCAGTTTGTGCTGCTTGGCACATTTCACTTGTCAAATTAGATTGTTCAGGTTTGTCCCGAGATTATGGTCATGCCTTGGTGTGGTACAACGCTTCCGTGATTTCCCAAAATATTTTTATAAGCTTGCAGAAAAAGAAACATGCTATCCAGTTCAGAATTTAAAAGAAAAGAAAGCATAAGCAAAACAGAACAGCAATTGTGCAAAAGGGTGGCCGATGTGGATCCGTGTTCTTAAAGTTCAGTTGCATATCCCGAGAGATTTCTCTTAACCCGATGAAGGATCAATCCTGAGCTCCCCGGCGTCAAGAAGGTCTTGGATTGCATGGCGAAGACCCCAACATTCTTTAGTATCATGCCCCGGAGCTCCTTTGTGGTAATTGCATGTCTTGGACGGGTCGTACCCTCGACTTGCTGGTGCCTTTGGATTTGGTGGAGCCTGCTTTAGGTGTCCTTCTTGCAACAAGGAAGGCAACAATTCTGCCTGGGTGCATGGAAGCTGCGTAAACTCCCGGTTCTTTCTTTCTTCCTTGGTTAGGCGCCTCTTGAGGCGAGGTGCACCATTGCTAGCAGAGGGGAGGGTTGCTTCTTGATTGCCTTGGAATACTTCTATCTTCAAGCTTTCCATCTCTCTCTCCAGATCCCTTATTCGGGATTGCAGCTCAAAATTTTCTTTCCTCTGTGCTTCCCAGCGTTTACCCCATGCTTCTTCTTTGTCCTGTATCACTTTCATTAAAATGCGGAAAAGGTCCAGTAACTCGCGCACCATAGGAACCATCCTTGAAGTACTATCCATGTTGATTGTTGACACAGTTCCTGGTGGGAGAGATAAACATTAGAAGGCAGGATACATGATATGAAATGTTAGCATACATAGAGATGATGATAATGATTGTTTTGTTTTTGTTTTTTTTTTTCATACTCTTTGACTAACTGGTCTACTTTAGTCGTACTTGAGCAACTGGGGAAGAGAACCCTAAATCACTGATCTATTTTAGCCATTTAGCAAGGGAAAAGAACCTGATTTTGGAGCAGCTGATCTATTTTAGCTACCCGTAGGTAACAAGGGAAGAGAACCCTAATGAATTTGAAGATTGATCTATTTTAGCTACCCGTAGGTAACAAGGGAAGAGAACCTTAATGAATTTGAAGACTGATCTAATTGATTGGATTTGGACTAACTGATCTATTTTAGCTACCTTAGGGCAACAAGGGAAGAGAACCTGATTTTGAATCAACTGATCTATTTTAACTACCCGTAGGTAACCGGGGAAGAGAACCCTTAATGAATTTTGAAGGTTGATCTATTTTGGCTGTCCTAAGACGACCGGGGAAGAGAACCCTAATGACCGAATCTATTTTAGCTGCCCGCAGGTAACTGGGAGAGAGAACCCTATTTTTTCTGAAAGCTGATCTATTTTAGTCGCTTGGAAACGACTGGGAAAGAGAACCCTGGTGACCGAATCTATTTTAGCTACCCGCAAGTAACTGGGAGAGAGAACCCTAATGACCGAATCTATTTTAGTCACCCGCAGGCAACTGGGAGAGAGAACCTTGTTTTTTTTTTTTGAAAGCTGATCTATTTTAGTCGCTCGGAAGCGACTGGGAAAGAGAACCCAATTTTTTTGAAAGCTGATCTATTTTAGTCGCTCGGAAGGGACTGGGAGAGAGAACCCTTTTTTTTTTGAAAGCTGTTCTATTTTAGTCGCTCGGAAGCGACTGGGAAAGAGAACCCTATTTTTTTTGAAAGCTGATCTATTTTAGTCGCTCGGAAGCGACTGGGAAAGAGAACCCTATTTTTTTTGAAAGCTGATCTATTTTAGTCGCTTGGAAGCGACTGGGAAAGACAACCCTATTTCACTGATCTATTTTAGCCGTTTAGGCAAGGAAAGAGAACCTTCAATTTAAGGGGGTTTTGTTTGAGCTCAGAATCACAGGGTTGGACCAATTTAGGGTCTCCGCAGGGGGTACGCTGAAAAGCAGCACCCAGGCGTACCTCAACCAATCTCCAGTTCATTCACTGGCGGCGTCGGCGCCTAATTTCGGCTAGTAGTTCCCGGGCGTGCCTTAGCTAGTCGTTGGTTTAATCACCATTGACTTCGGTGCCTCACAAGGGGAAGGCTATACCAGGACGTTCATCCACCAAACGGTTCAATCACCGGCGGCTTCAGTGCCCCAAAGGTTTCGGCTAGTAGTTCCCGGGCGTGCCTTAGCTAGTCGTTGGTTTAATCACCATTGACTTCGGTGCCTCACAAAGGGGAAGGCTATACCAGGACGTTCATCCACCAAACGGTTTAATCACCGGCGGCTTCAGTGCCCTAAAGGTTTCGGCTAGTAGTTCCCGGGCGTGCCTTAGCTAGTCGTTGGTTTAATCACCATTGACTTCGGCGCCTCACAAGGGGAAGGCTATACCAGGACGTTCATCCACCAAACGGTTTAATCACCGGCGGCTTCAGTGCCCCAAGATTTCGGCTAGTAGTTCCCGGGCGTGCCTTAGCTAGTCGTTGGTTTAATCACCATTGACTTCGGCGCCTCACAAAGGGGAAGGCTATACCAGGACGTTCATCCACCAAACGGTTCAATCACCGGCGGCTTCAGTGCCCTACAGGCTGGACCGAATGATCTCGAAAAGATACAGACGGGTGTGATCTGAGCTCAAGGTCTTGGGTGTTTTTAAACACTTGCTGGGCTTTGCGATCTCAATGAAAGAGATGCGGTTAAAGGAAATTAGGTGGTCGCAACGACCAGGAATATTGCAATTATCTGAGAAGAGGTGGTCTGCCGGAGACCGAGTTGCCCTATTGGAGGGAATTAATTCTTTCATTTCAAATTCTTGTTTTGTTAAGTTTGAACAACATAGCATAGCGAAAATAAATTCATGCTTCAATCAAAAGGTGCCGACGAGGCACAAAGTACATCATCATGCTTATCAAAATACAACAAAGCCAGAGTCTAGCTAGGTTGGTCATCATCATAGTAGAAGGACACGTCTTGCCTCCTCAAGGCTCGCAGAAGCTTGTTCCGAAGACGTTGGTCCTCCTCAGCGCGCTTGCGCACTAATTCCATTTCATGTTGCAAGGCCGTATTGGCCTGCCTACTCTCCCGTTCCGAATCCACATAAGCTGAATGGATACGGGAGTGGGTCTCCTGCAGTTCGGCCACCCTGTCCCTATATGTGTTAGGGGGCGGAACTGGAATGTCGCCTAATGCGATAGGCTGAAGAGGTGGGGGGCCGTCGTGGCCAAATTCCCGACTTATCCACTGCTCGTAATCTTGAAAGTGTAATTCGGTGAAGATGTCTTCCCGATACACGCACACCATCTTCCACTCTGTCAACAGTTGGGTCCTTAGTCCCTTGGTGAGTGAACCAATCAAACTGCTCATGTCGTCCTTGACTGGGATTCCCTGCGGTTTCCCAAACTGTCTCAGAACCCGAATCGGATAGTACGGCACGGCTTGGGTGAGGCCTATCAAGGCAAGTCCCTCTCTTTTCTTGAAAGCTATGATGGGGGTGTAGGGGATGTTGTATGTACCCCACCATCTGATGTCCGTTTCTCCTTTCAGGTGGAGAAAGTGGTTAAACCAATCCTCACGAGTGGGTAGGTCTGGTTTGATCTCTCTTCGAGCCAACCAATAGATGTTGTCGCCAGTTGCCTTGTAATATGCACTGACTGGTGATGACACCATCAGGTGGTCTTGCAGCCAAAGGTGGAGGAGGGGAGCGCACCCTTGAAACCTCCGGGTTCCGTTTTTGGACAAAGTCAGGGAATGGAACAATTGAGCTAGGATCAGTGGCATGATTTGGTACCCTGCCCTGAGTTGATCCACAATTTCCATGAGGGCCAAATTAATGGTGTCTCCCCCAATTGGAAAGAAGATTTGCGACAGAACCACAAGGGTGAAGGTGTCAAACCAAGCCCGGGGTCTTTCCTGCTTTTTGTTTCTTATCTTTTCAGCAAGGAATGTTTTGGAGACCCTAGTGAATGCTTTGTCACCTCCTAAGGTCTGGAATTCTCCCCTTGAGAGGCCAAAGAAAGTGCAAGCTTCACTCTTGTAGCTTTCCTTGAGACTTGGCCTAGCGAGTTCTCCTAAGTCGCGAAATCGGAGGAACAGGTCAAGTTCCTCAATTGTGGGAGTCAACTCATTGATCCCGAATCGAAACACTGAAAGCTGGGGATCCCAGAAAAGCAAAGCTGCTTGGATCATATCCCAGTTGATTGGCACATTTAACAGGGACAAAGTCTGTCCCATGTGGTATTTGTGCTCCCATTCAATCTGCTCACTCCCTTGGAGCTGCCTTGTCCAAGAACAGATCCAGGGGGTATCCCAGGTGCACTTCTCTATTCTAGGGAAACGGGTTCTCTCAGATGAGGATGAAGATGCCATGCCAACTATCCGATCAAAATTCCAAATCAGTTTAAGGTTCCACACCAAACTCTTAATCAGTCCTAAGACGTGCAAAATTTCAAGCAAAAAACTAATCACTAGTAGTTCTAACATGCTTCACAAAATAAAGCAAAAGACAAAACCAATTCGAAATTTAACTCAAGCACACCTGGTGTGTGGTCCTAAGGGTTGGCGCCAATGAAGGCGCGACTCCTAGACGTACTTGTGTAAATGAGCACATTCAAGTCCTGATCAGTCTTTCTGTCTTTCATCTGTTCTTTCATCTGCTTCCGGTGTTGGACCACGGCAAAATTACAACTTGCCATCGAGGGCGAAGGTTTACAAGATATTTACCAAAACTTCAAAGAACTCATCCTTAAGGCTGTTGGGAGCCAAAAGGGAGGATACAAATTGCTTTTCAAGCGGGTAGGCTAAAAAATTCCTAGATCTAGGGTTTAGTGCCCATGTTCTGATTTGGCATGCTTTCATCTGTTTGTCTGATCTGGCCGGCTTTCGTCTGCTCTAAAAGACCAATCTGGACTTAAAGCGCTCCCAGCGGACTTTAATGGGTCAAGACCCATAGCATACAGGACTCCATGCATGGATCTGGGATGGTTCTCCTGATCAAAATTAGGTGAGCTTCCTAAATTAGGGCTGAGGTCGCCCATGGTCTAGGGTTTACTCAATTTTGATGCAAAAAGCGGGGGTTTCTGCCCCTGATGGACTCTAAATTTTATTCCAATTTTATTCATCATTCACATCCTACTCACCCTCTCATGCTCAACGCAAGGTTCATTCAGAAACGTTAGGTGGGGAAGGATACCCAGCCCGAGACATAAGCCTACAAGGGTCTGGACCAGTACTGGATCATCGCGTGCCACGGCAAGAAACCAGTGGTGCTAATGGACTCCAGAAAACTGGGGGGATGGGTTTACCCTGCTTTCCCCGGCAAGCCACGGGAGCGTAGGTGCTAATACCATCCCAAAGATCAGTTCATAGGAATCAGAAGGGTAGGCTGCTAGAGAGGTCTAGGTTTTGGTAAAGAAGTTGCAATATCCGCTCTCATCAATTTAAGGTCGGATCATCCACGCAGCCTCCCTCATGCGTGTCACCCCACGCAGTTTATCACACAAGAATGAAAAAAAAAAAATCCATCCACGGTGTGGTGGTGTCCCCGTGTGTGCAGTTGGGCTGCGTGCTGTGTCTACACAGGTGAGTTTTGTCTAGATTTTGTTGGTAAAGGGATTGTTACTGTCTCGTATAGTAAGGTGCAGAATTAGCACGCAATACGAGGTTCTGGGAGAGTCCCCAGGTAAGTGGGGGGTCACAAGGGACCGCTTAAATCCCACTTGCCTTAGGCAATTATCGCGTCCCTTTGACAGGACTCCACAGAACGCGTAATTACGCGTATTCTGTATCTTACTAAACGAGGTAGTAAGAAACCCTAAACGTCAACTAAATCTCTCTTTATGCTGACTCATCTAACCAGGGTCCTACTGGGTTGGGCAAATCCCCAGTGGAGTCGCCAGGCTGTGCGCGCGTGGGAAACGCGGCACGGGAAAATTCGAAGTCGCCACTCGCCTGATGGGGTGCAGGCGGACACCTGGGTGCCTAATCTTGCTTATTAGGGCTTTTTGGTCTGCGGCTTGAGATTCTAAGTCTGTTCTCGGTTGTGGTTCGGGGAAGTCCGTAGACAACCCGGTCCACCCCGTCGGATGACGGGTCCCGTGGGTTCCCTGGTTTGAGTCAGCTTACATTGGTCTCACCTGATTCCTAATCCGATATGCAATTTGGTTAAGTCTGGCGGGACCACCTGAGTGGTGTGGGTCCCTTTAGTTGCTTTTATCTTGATTAATTAGGTGATCTGAGTCTGGTTGGGTGGGCCCCGTTGGAAGGCCCACGGTATCCTTGGTGGGCTTAGTCAAGCCCGTGTACCCTTGTGGACCTCAGTCTAGCCTGAGAGGTCCTTTGGGCTTTGGTTAGTTCAATTGATTTTACTTTAAGTTCAGATTTGAAGATTAAGTGTTTTTCATGCACAAGTGGGCCGGACCGGTTTGTGGGCCCACATGGTGTCCAAGTATTTTTTATTGGATTTATCTTTTTAATTTTGCCAAAGTGATTTGGACACTGGGCTTGGGGCCCGCAGTCCAAATCTGGGCTTGTAAGCCCAAGTTACCGGAAGTTAGGGTTTGTACCCTTCCTTGGTTCGGTTGGTGGGCTTTGGCGGGCCCGGTAGGCCCTTGCCCTTGGTCTCGGCCAAACCACGCAATTCATGCATCAATTTCGCATAACAAGGCTCGGGTGGGCCGCATTGCGTTTGGCCCGCCCGGTTCAAATTGTTCATTTTACTTAAGTTATTTTAATGGCATGCTTTGGTGTTTATTGGGCTTGGTGGGCCCCGTTGGAAGGCCCACTGGAAGTCAAGTTGGACCGGGAGTCCAAGTCCCATGTCGGGTTTCCGGGTGACCCAGAAACCCTATTGGTTTATCCGGTTCGGAAATATCATTCACATCTAGCAATAATCACAAAAAAAAAAAAACACAAGATAGACACACTGTCAGAGAAAAAAACTGGCTCATTGTACTAGGTCCAAGGGGAGGGATTTATCAAGGTAAAGGGCATTTTCGGGATTTTTCAAGGCAAAGGGCATTTTCGGGATTTTTTAAGGTAAAGGGCATTTTAGGGATTTTATTTAAGGTAAAGGGCATTTTCGGGATTTTTCAGGGCAAAGGGCATTTTCGGGATTTTGTTTAAGGTAAAGGGCATTTTCGGGATTTTTCAAGGTAAAGGGCATTTTCGGGATTTTTCAGGGTAAAGGGCATTTTCGGGATTTTATTTAAGGTAAAGGGCATTTTCGGGATTTTTCAGGGTAAAGGGCATTTTCGGGATTTTATTTAAGGTAAAGGGCATTTTCGGGATTTTTTAAGGTAAAGGGCATTTTAGGGATTTTTCAAGGTAAAGGGCATTTTCGGGATTTTTCAGGGTAAAGGGCATTTTCGGGATTTTATTTAAGGTAAAGGGCATTTTCGGGATTTTATTTAAGGTAAAGGGCATTTTCGGGATTTTATTTAAGGTAAAAGGGCATTTTCGGGATTTTTCAGGTGTAAGCACCCTCATTTTTTCGCTCCCAGAAAAAAAAACCAAAAATGCAAACCCTGGACAGAAAGTCAAACCCTAAGGGGTGAAAAGTTGAGTTTTTGATCAAATGAAAATTGGCCACCTCGCTTTATATCATTGGATAGAGAATCCTCGACACGGTTCCAACGCAACTGAGTTTGCAGGAATCGGGGTCCGGATGAAGGTTCTGCGGGCGATCAAACCTGAGCAGAGCCAAAAGTTGACTTTCTGCTAAAATCTGATCCAAAGGCCTACCCCCTAGGTCATTGGATAGAGAATCTCGACACGGTTCTAACGCAACTGAGTTTGCAGGAATCGGGGTCCGGATGAAGGTTCTGCGGGCGGTCAAACCTGAGCAGAGCCAAAAGTTGACTTTCTGCTAAAATCCGATCCAGAGGCCTACCCCTAGGTCATTGGATAGAGAATCTCGACACGGTTCCAACGCAACCGAGTTTGCAGGAATCGGGGTCCGGGATAAAGTTTCTGCGGGCAGTCAAACTTCAGCAGAGCCAAAAGTTGACTTTCTGCTAAAATCCGATCCAGAGGCCTACCCCCTAGGTCATTGGATAGAGAATCTCGACACGGTTCCAACGCAACTGAGTTTGCAGGAATCGGGGTCCGGATGAAGGTTCTGCGGGTGGTCAAACTTGAGCAGAGCCAAAAGTTGACTTTCTGCTAAAATCCGATCCAGAGGCCCACCCCTAGGTCATGGGATGGAGGGCTCCGATACGATTCTAATGAAACTAAGTTTGCCCAGATCGGAGTCCGGATGAAGAAAATATGAGCTGATGAAATTCCGAGCAGCAAACCGGCAATCTGCGCATGTGGCAAAAAGCTGCACACGTGGCGAGTTGCGCAGGAAAATATCTCGGGGATCAAATCCGTAAATATCCAAATGTACGAAATATCCCAGGGACTAAATCTGTAAAAATCCGAGAATATCGGATTAAATTGAAATTTGCCAGGGACTAAAATCCGAAAATTCGGATTTTCCGACCAAACTCGCGGCGGCATTTAATGATTTTTCATCATTATGCCGCTCGCTGCGGGACGTGGCGAGCGGCATGCGCTCACCTGGAGCTGGGCGCCAAGGGTGAGCGGCACCCCTTTTCCCCTAGCCTATAAAAGCCGTGCGAGTGCTCGCCGCAAAAGGTTCGGATTTTTTTTGGGGTTCAGACATTTTTTTGAGGTTGGAGAGCTTCGGTTGAAGATTTTTAAGGTGCAGTGCCCAAGCTTTCTTCCCATCCGAACCCCCACCTGTGTCGGTCACTTTGGCCACCCCAAGCCCCCCCCCCCCCCCCCCCCCCCCCCCCCCCCCCCCCCCCACCTTGATCCGACACTCTCCTGTTCTCTGCTTCTTCTTCATCTCCACACAAGCAAGCGGAGGCCGGTTGCTGTGGTCGCTGTTGTAGCAAGAAGGAAGGTGCTCCAACTCTTGCTTTGTTGCAGGGAAAAGCCCCACACGCCGTCAAGCAAGTCATAGGATCCCTCAGGTATCATTCTTTACTATGCCTGATATACATGTGTTGAAATGAGAAAGTTCTTAATAATTTTGCCAAGCTTATTTGTGTCCTTGGGCACGATTCTGTTCCCATGGTAGCTTAGTATGCACTAGCTTTATTTCGACGTATGAAGGGTCTCTAAGTGAGGCAGAGACCCACCCGGGAGCTTATGGTAGCTTGAGAGAGAGAGTACCCCCTCAGACTATCCGGGCATGCTTAATGCTATGGTCGGTCTCTTTTTATTCTTTAAAAGGGGGTTTGGTTCCCTCATGTCAATTGATCCATTGTATCCCTGTAAACCCCCTCCTCGTTCCCTTCTCTGAATCCTCCTGAGGTGAAGCACGGATTTTTAGGTTCCGAGGTTGTGTGGATTCGTATGGATGCATGCTAGGTAAAGATCCCACTGCCATGTTCATATCGGGTTTGCTGTTATTTCTTGAAAAGCATGAAGCATGTTTAGATTAATTTGAATGCCAGTTTAAGTGTCTTCTGGGGGGTGGCCGAAGCCCTGGGAGGGTTTACAGAGCCTAAAAAATGAGTTACAGAGCTCAAAATCAGCTCAGAAATGGAGTTTGAAAGAAAACCAAGAGCGTCGAGTATCCGCGAAGCTCGCGCGAAGCTTGCGCGAATCTCGCGAAGCTCGCGCCGCACCCTTCGCGCGAGGCTTGCGCGAGGCTCACGCTCATCTCACGCGAGGCTCACGCTCATCTCGCGCGAA